>OX327692.1:22332271-24832271 GCA_946807835.1 Ailanthus altissimus | reverse complement strand
GAGAGTTATAAATGCTAAGAGTTAGTTGGTTATAAGAGTCAACGAGATTTAAAGAGTTAGAACCTCTATAATGGGACAAAGACCTGAGAGTCTACTTGTAATGACATAGTTGCAATAATCACTAGAAAATATCATTATGTAAGTATATTCTCAAATATAGTGTTTCTGATCTATGTTCACTAATGCGGGTCTATCGGTGAATCACTATTATATAGATTAGTGTATGTTTATATTGTTAGGATCGGTGTTTACGTGTCATCTCTGAATGTACATATACTTGGGTATTTATACAAGTGTATATTCCTATTAAATCTCTAATACCTATTTATATGATATTATACAATGTAATATTACAGACATTGTATGATCTAAATGAGTTCGAATCAGATCTAAATGAGTTTAAATAAGAGCTCATAGTTAGCCACGCTGAGAGATATAAATGCTAAATGTTAGCACAGCTAAGTGTTAACTGGTTATAATACTCAGCAAAGATCCAAGAGTTGAAGCCTTGTCTGTAATGGGATATAGACCTGGGAAATACTAGTAACTGCATAGTTACAATCAGGTGTCAGAAAATGCTACTTGTGCAAGTATGTTCTCAAATAATTGTCCATGATCTATTTTTGTCGATGCGGGTTTATCGGTGGATACTTTTATATAGATCAGCATATGTCGTATCTATAGGATATAGATGGTTGTTCCTAGCTGACCGTGAGCTTGAAGCTCGTATTGACATATGGGTATCCAGTTAGGACTAGATATGGGACACACTCACGAGGGCTTCTGATAGACACCTTATGTAAGCCGTCAATGAAGAGTCCTCTCGAGTTAAGTAGTATACGTGGTCCTTTGACATGAGTGCCACAGTAGGCTTGTAAGTGATCCACCATACTTTAGTTCCATGCATATCACAAACCTTTCATGGTGTGACCGTTGGGTGTCGCTAGGTATAGTCCGATGCTTATAGAGTCCAGTGTATATAGATATGGGATCCGTCAGCTCGCATAGGGAGTTAGATATCCAGATGCTTTGAGACTGTATCTCAGAAAATCTTGTGGCCACAAGTATTAATCCCGAAAAAGAGTTTTCGCCAGGGTGGAACAATATGTAAGATACAAATCTGGAGATAGGACATTGATGAGCACATAGGAATTTAACGAATATCCCCAACTCATCCAGGATATCATGATGGAAAGACTATACGTATGCGTTGTAACCTCAACTTATATGGTTCAATGCCTTGTTCACGGACTCATAGAATAGTTCTATTTGACCAATCAGGCGTGGACCTAAGGAGTCCCATAATATGGAGTGTACTTGTTGTGCACTGGGGCAGCGTGCCGGATTAAATTATTTAATCTAATAATATCCAGCACTATAACGAGAATACGTGCGTATCTGTATTTAAGTGTTAAATATAATAATTAGTCAATAATCATTATTTGCTAATTGTATAATGACACGTGGTGCATTGTGGACCCTCGGTTAAGTTTATCAAAGTGTGAAATTTGGTGGAACCTACTAAAGGATATACTTAGTAACTATTTATGATGGGCAAAATGGTCATTTCATACTTTGATTATTTAATTGTTAAATAATCAAAATATTTTATTATTATATATTATTGTATTATATTATTATATTATATTATTATATTATATTATTATATTTAATATTATTTTATTTTGGGTGCCAATAGTTGGCACCTATTTTATTATTATTTTAATATATATATATATATATATATACATGAGATATGTGTGAGAAAGGTTGGTGAAGTGTGTGTGGGTGTGTATTTATGCCGAGAGAAATGAAAGGAAATTGAATTGTTTTCAATTTCCTTAAGTGTGTCGACAACGTGAAATGAAATAGAGAGGATGAAATTGTTTTCATTCTCTCTTGGTGCCCAGAGGAAGAAGAAGAAGAAGAAGAAGAAATGAAATTGTTTCATTTTTTCTTACGGTGCCGAGATAAGTAATTGTGAATTGTTTCAATTTTTATTTCTTTTCTTTTTAGAGAAAAGGAAAAATACACACAATCGGTCATTTTTGGGTTTAAGAGTTAAACCCAGTGTTGGCTATGGGGCTACTGTTCTAGCTCACCAAGCCCACCGAGTTGGTGACTAGAACTGTCCATCAGTTGGTCTCCATACGGACTCCGAGGATATACGTGTATAACGTTACAGGTTCAGGTGATTTCTCAACACTACTAATATATTAACGTGATTAATATATTTTATATATTATGTTTATTGCATGTTTTAATGCTTCTACCCCGTTAAATATGTATGTGATACGTATTTTAGGCAATAGACACAATTGCACATGCATACACCCACGTATATTAGATCCCGACATATATTTGTATTGTACAGATGATTATTCTTAGTTGACCATGAGCTTAGTGGAAGCTTATATAGACAAATAGGTATTCAGTCAGGACTGGATATTGAACAGACTCACGAGGACCCCAATAGATATCCTATGTATCTGTCAAATGAATGTCCTATTGAGTTGAGTAGTACTCGTGGTTCTTCAACCTGAACGTCGTAATGGGCTTGTGGGTGATCTATGATGTCTAATTTAATGACCTAGCGCAAGTGCACGCTTTTTGTATCAAGTAATATAGGACTAAGTCCAGATTATCGATCCCACAGAAACTATTATTTCTATTTTCTTCAATTGAATACTAAAATTACTCTACTTTATCTTTATCCAGACTAGCTTCAAGGATGGAGTTTAACTAACTAAATTATTGCTATAAAATTAAACCTAATTAAAATATTACAAATACTTAGAGATAGAATTCACTCAATTGATAAGTAATCTAGGGTATCGACGCATCCCCTAGTAGTTCACTGAACCCTTTAACCCCTTAGTTATTTTCTTTTTACCAATTGATTGGCTAGACACTGATTTTATCATAAGCTTCTGTCGACAGTCGAATGATAATATCACACCTTAACAATTACCTATATGTCTATGGTAATCCGAATAAGATGCAACTCATTAAGATTAATTCTAATCAAACCATACATGCCACCTAGGTATATGTCTATCCTAGATGGAACTCATAGATATTACCCTATAATCATATATCAATCTACCATAGGCTAAACACATGATTCCTTTCGTCAAAGTTATCATGGTTCTTAAACAATCAAAATAGTGATCAAGTATAATGAAAGCATTAAGCATAGATAGATTGAATCAATTAAGGGATAAAATTTCATAACTAAGAGATTAAAAGAATCAATTACATACTAAATTCAATAACGTCTAACCCTAGATCAAAAGAAATTAGCTCATGTTCAAAACAAGAATATCAAAGCAAAAGTATGAAAATATAATGAACAAAATCATCTCTTAAAAGTAAGGAATAAAATAAAATAAGTGGTGCCTTAAGTTGTTCTTTTTTCTCTTGTCTTGATTGCTCAAGAGTTGATTCCCCAATCTTCAATCTTCAATAACTTCACCTTGATCTCTTGGCTTGAATGTGTGTTTGTTGCTTGTGTTATTCTCCTTGATAAGTTCCTCTATTTTTGCCTCAAAAGAGTATTTTTGTTGCTATGAGAAACCCTAGGCACGAAGAGTTTCGAATCCCCCATTCAATAGGAGAGTTTAGAAGGGTATTTAAACATCCGTACAGGCACCACGACGCTCACACGCTGTTCTGGGCGCCGCGGCGCCCAGCCACCTGCTGCTGCGCTACTTTCGTATTTTAAGTGTAACGTCTTCGTTTGACGTCCGATTTGCCTCTCGTTTATTCCTATGCATCAAATTTTTCATCGTGCATCTGTTTATGATCAAAAAACATAATTAAATAGTCAAATATTTATAGTTTGGAGCAAAATACGAAAGTTAAGTACAAATCCTACTAGTGCTTTTATGCCCCTATCAATCTACCATACTTTGGTTCCATGTATGTCAGAGACCTTTCATGGTCTAGCCGCTATGTATCATTGGATATGGTCCGATGCTCATGGAGTTCGGTGTGCCTAAATACGGGATTCACCAACTCACATAGGTAGGTTGTGTATCTGATGTTCTGAGATTGTATCTTACAAAGTCTTATGGCCATAAGCAATGAACCCAGGAAAAGAGTTTTTTACAGGGTTGAACAATATAGTAAAAGAGTTTGCTTATATTGTTCATTAAGATATAAATCTGTAGATAAGTTCATGGATGAAATTATCGAGATTTGACAGTAATGATCTATATCCCGCCTATCCAGGATATAATGATGGAATGATTATACTAATATGTAGTAACCTCAACATGTATGATTTAACGCGTTGATTTGTAATATTTGACGTGTTTGTGGGTTATCGATCACAGACTTATAGAATAGTTTTATTTGACGAATCGGGCGTGGACCTAGAGAGTCTCAATATGAAATGTACTATTTGAGAACTTGGACAACGTACCGTATTGTATAGTTCAATACAGTAAAATTCAGTAATTTACTATAGTTAAGTTAATTAAAGTATATAGTTAAATAGTATGACCCACTTTAAGTTAACTTGGTAACCTAGTAAGGACATAAATATAATTTTACTTGATGATTATTTAATTGTTAAATAATTTAAATAAATATTTATTTATTTAATAGTTAAATAAATAATTTAATTTAACTATGGTTAAAAGTTAACTATGTGAGTTAACCTTACTTAATGGTTAAGTAAAAGTTAACTTAACTATGGTTAGAATATTTAAATATTTATTTAACCTAACTAGAGTTAAGAGTTAACTATGGTTATGTTAAGTTAAATGCAAATTGAAATTAAGTGAAATTAAATTTATTTGTATATATTAGCAAAATGTAATTAAAATTAAGAAAGTTAATTTCATTTTTTTGTTAAGTCATTGGCCAGCCATAACAAAGAAAGAAAAGAAAATTTGTTTTCTTAATTTTGGATTCAATTATTGAATTCATAATTAAATTTTCTTTTTATTAAGCTTAAAAACTAATTAAGCAAAAATAGGTTTTTGATTAATTGATTAAGTGTTAATCAAAAGAAAATCAAGAACATAAATTTAATTTCTTAAACTTTTACTAGATCAAATACTGTCATTCTACGTAATCAATCCTACCATTATTGATTACTAAAATTGATCAAAGTTTGTATTTTTGTGGACTTCAACAATTTTGATGCAAAGGCTTCAAAGGTTATTTCTCAATTTCATTATTGTTAATTTGATTAATATGCAATAATTGTGTTTACTGTAAATTTTTATGCTTTCATTGTGATTATATATGTATGCGATATATATATTTTGTTGTTAAACACATATACCACATGCAAACACCCTAAATAAATACCCAACGCTTAAACCCAAAAAGACTTGTTCAACACAGGAAAAACACTCAAATATTAAAATTAGTATAATTAGTATTGTTGAAAATAACAAGTAAATGAGAAAATTACTTACTTGTCTAGGGATTTTTTAATAGAAGAAGAAGAAATATGGTGTTGCAGTTTTTCTATCTCTTTAAGAATTATGGCAATCTCTCTCTCTCTCTCTCTCTCTCTCTCTCTCTCTCTCTCTCTCTCTCTCTCTCTCTCTCTTCTCGTTTACCAAATAGAGTAAAAATAAAGAAATAAAGAGAATCCTATTTATAGAGGGTCCTCAATCTCATCACGACCATTGATTCAAGATTTGAGGGCTAATATACTCTTACGAGCGAAACATTTTTTCGATTAGCATGACCCTTCAAATTTTATTTCTCAGTCGTTTAATGGGCATAAGTAGTTTGAGATTCGACTATGTCATTAATGATATAAAAAGGAGCAACTATTTTCTTAGCTATCTGTCAACACACATCTCTCAAAGAGTCACCTAAAATTAAATTAAACATTTTGGTTGCCAATATCAAATTTTAGATTTTCACTAGTGTCATAATTTGCAATTATGTAAGCACCAGCATCATGTAGGCCTACAGGAAATATGTCGTGATCATCTCATTATCGAGGATTCAACGTCTAAAGACTAAATAGGTGTTTTTGGGCCGTAGACTATTTTAAATGTTTTAGTATCAACAAGTTAATACTGAAAACTGAGAGACCTATGTTCATCTATGAGATTTTAGCCCAAAGTCCCTTTCTCTTAAAGGTTCAGCTTAACCTATAAGCCTTGAATGACCTGAGCTCTTTGGCCATGACTAAGCCCACCATAAATACTATAGAAGGTTATAACCCACTACCTCTAAAGGCACCATAATTATATAAAGAGAAGACCTCAGGGTACGATCAGAACTTAGGCCTTAGAGCTTCAGCATTAAACGAAATATCTTCAATAACCAGCATTAACTATTTGTCTAAGCACTCCATATAAGACTAAGCATTTCTCTTTCCTAAGATAATTAGGGCTCTTGTTTGAACTCATTTGTTACTAATCGAAAGCCAAAATTAAGGACCAATATACCACCCTAAAGACTTAGATTTCCTTTAATTTCGAGATTCTTGAAATCCCAATATTTTTGGAAACAAATTCTCTTATAATCTTGAAATGTATCCTAAATAAGAAAGTAAATTTTGTACTCTAATCCTACAATGATTCAAATATCTTCATTGCATATAATAAAGGACCAAATAGAAAGAAATGGAGGACTTTTTGGGAGGCCTCTAGACATAAAGATAGAAAGTGACTCCTCTCTGTCTCTATTTTTTCAACCTTTTAGGGAAGGAAATGAATTTTTCCAACACCTTTTCTTGTCCAAACAATCTAACGACTCCATCATAGCTTTCGGAAGACATCTTAAAATTTCTTATAATTGAAAAGTGATTTATTTTGTAACTTGTGATTTGTAGAGGTCATGCCTCCTAATATCCTATTATAAAAATATTATTTAATAGTGCACCAGAATTGAGCTAAGCCTTAGTAAAGTAGATATAGGCTTTTATAAAGTTGAGCTACTATAACTCTTTTGTTTCACGTAAGTGTGTGTTCATATTTTGTCACTGTTCAATTCAATATGGCATATTAAAGGCTCACACATGTCACCCTTCACACGTTAAAGGCCTAAAAATAAGTTCAAATATTGTTTCTCCCTAAAATATAAATTTAACTCGTTGTCCTGAGATTACCTAAAATTCGTGGTAAAAATTTATTTTGTTATATGAATAATTAGCTATTTATATTTTAATAAACATCAAGAGTTTTCAAACCTTTATGGGTGATTGTTGGAGATTAAAAGAATTAAATTTAAAAGACTTATAAAACTTAATGCATGTAATAAATTTTTTGGAGTTACAAATTCAAATTCGAATGTTATTATGAAAATTAATTCAAATAAGAGTTATAAGTTTTTAAATTTTAAGTTGCACATTTTAATATTAGAAATACAAATTTTAAATTTTATGATAATACTATTTTATAATAGAATTAATACCTTAAATTTTACTGCATAAAGAGTTTTTTCTCTACTCAATATATATGCATATATCATAAGTTTATATTTTACAATTTTATAATTTTACATATATTTTTCTACAACTTTAACATTGAATGATTTGACTTTTTGGTTGAAAGTATTTAAATTATAATTTGAAGTTGAGGATAACCATACTTACCTGCACAAGAAAGGTATCTTTAACTTTAAGACAACATTACATACGTGCATCTTTATTATACATGCCCAATTTTATTTTATTTTCTTATTTATAATTGTTTTTGTTTTAGTTTTACTACTTTATAATTAATTTTTTATGCTATATGATCTCATGATATATCTATAAATAAAATATAATATATATTCGTAACTTACAAATTCAAGCTATGCTCACGAGGCAAACAAGCATAAGATATTATTTTGTGTACTTATTTAATATTGACTCTTTTTAAAATACCAAAATAAAAATTTGACACATTTTTATTTTAAAATAAACTGATTTTAAAAATAACAAAAATGATTATAGTAAAATTTTTGCTGATTATTCTGACAAGTGCAATGTATCAGACATCACTACATTATATAAAAAAATTATGTTAGATATTTTAAAAATAATATATTAAATAATAAAATAATATAAAATATAAAATTATTTATTATTTATAATTTTTATTTAATACGTTATTTTTAAAATAAAATTTTAAAATAACATGCATTACTCTTCGTCAAAACAGTGAAAAGCAAACGGCTAACACAAAGCAATCAACCACCAACATCAAGTTATGGAATTTCCATTCCCTAATATTTTGACAAATCAATGAGTTGTGGATTAGAGAGCCGTGTCAAATTCTGCTGATCACTTTTCAGGCTCATCCGTATAATTGCTTTTTTCCAAGCGATAATCTCAACCAGGAAAAGGCATTCGATTTTATGTCTCGTAATAGGAATTAGTATACATTAATAGAAAATATTCTTAAATTTTTTAATAAAGAAGAAAAGGTAGAAGAAACGATCTATCTTCTTTGTAAATAGAAAGATTTCTTGCCAGGCTACTGTTGACAAGACTGCATCTGCATGCAACCAAGTGAAGACAGTATAAGTAATCCAACTGTTTCTCTTGTGGATAGAGTTTATTAGTCTCTAAAATTTTATATTTATTAAAATTGTTTGAAAATAAACAAGTGGGGTGCATGGGTGAAAAGACATCCAAGAGAAACAGCCACCACTCGTTTAAATCGACCAAAGCAAGCAGCCAAATCCATTCTCACACCAAGAAAACCAAAGAGAAAATTGCAAGTGAACTCTCTTTCATTTCTTCTAGACCACCACCTACTTGTCTCTGTATATTTTCAGCTCTTGCACATTCCATGACCAAGAATCCATCTGAATAATTCTTTAGATACTCTTCTTTCTCTTTTCACTGCTCTCTCCGCCCTATCACACCTTCCAAAATATGATTCCCTCTTATTGTTTATCTTCTTCAAGACACACTACTGTTTCACCAGAAACATTTCTCCTTCACAACTCTCATTTTTATCTCCCTAAACATCGTTCTTCAATCTTTACCAGTGAAACTTACTTCTTCAAGAGAGAAACTCTCCTTCTTAAGCCAAATTTATCACTACCCAGATCATCTTTTTCTCTTCTGAGCCTCAGGAATTCAAGACTCGCTCTTTCTTTTGCAAGTATATCTTCTTTTGCTGAAGCTGGAGATGAAGAAGAACGAAAAGATGGGCTCCAAGTTCAGAAACACCATCATGAAAGTGCAAAAGCTGAAGAAGATGGTGATGACTTACCTGGAATGGCACAAGCCTTTAATATTTCTTCAAGTACAGCCTCTGCTATTTCTATATGCATAGCCTTTGCAGCTCTTACTATTCCCTTTTTAATGAAGTCACTGGGTCAGGGGCTGGACGTGAAGACGAAGCTTTTATCTTATGCAACACTTTTGTTTGGTTTTTACATGGCTTGGAATATTGGAGCCAATGACGTAGCCAACGCCATGGGGACTTCAGTGGGATCAGGTGCTTTGTCATTGCGGCAAGCTGTTTTGACTGCGGCTGTGCTTGAGTTTTCAGGAGCTTTGTTGATGGGAACCCATGTGACAAGTACAATGCAGAAAGGGATTCTCGTTGCCAATGTGTTTCAGGGGAAGGACACTCTGCTTTTTGCTGGATTGCTCTCTTCTTTGGCTGCCGCTGGTACTTGGTTACAGGTGCATTTTGTGCGCTTCGTCTGTTTTATGGTCTCGATTATGAAATTGTGGTTTTTGTGGATTTGTTAATTTTGGGGGCCTTTTTTATATTAATTTAGGTGAGTATTCAACAATTCAGTTAGAAAAGGTATGTGTTTTGACTTTCTTTATCACCAAAATATCTAATTTTTACCTTCTTAGCTTCACTGAACAGAACTTAGTCATTGATTCTAGGGCCTATTATATATGTATTTTGAAAATTTTGATCTATTAAGTATTTAACCAAGTTAATCCAACCCTTGATGATTTTTGAGATAACTGGAATTGAAAGTGCACTTGTAAAAAACTAGGTAATGATACCTGTGTGGAGTGTACAAGTATTAAGACCTCAAAACTAATCACTTTTAGTTTCCAATCAGTTAATTGTGTTTTAAACGCAGGTTATCTACAAGTCTCAAATAATTTATCTTTGATTTTCACAACTCTGACATTGAGGGTGATTTTTTTTCCTCTACTATGTCTACATCCTACATTCTCAAGTTCTGTTTGCATCAATAATGAAATCTTGTATTATCAGGTTGCATCTTATTATGGTTGGCCTGTCTCCACCACACATTGTATAGTAGGATCGATGGTTGGGTTTGGTCTTGTTTATGGCGGACCTGGTGCTGTCTTTTGGAGTTCACTGGCGAGGGTGACTTCATCATGGGTGATTTCACCGGTTTTGGGAGCATTGGTGTCATTTCTAGTCTACAAATGTATCCGTAGGGTATGTGCTTGCACTTGGAGAATTTTACCGTTAAAACCTAATGCTTTGCATCCAATGGCTTTGCCTTGGCTTGTGAAAGCTGTAAAATTTGTATTTATTTAGGGGGATAATTTCTTTGCTATTATGTCTTTAACTCTTATAATGTCTTGAGCCATGAGCATCGTTAGGTTATTCATAATGTGCTGATTCTTTTGCGAGGTTTTGCACAAAAATAGTACTAATCTACTATGACTGAAAAGAAATATTATAATAAGGAAAAATTAGATGTTAGATCAGATGTACAAATTTTTCTTCTTTATCCTATCCATTGGTTACTGGCATGGAGATGCTGTCCTTCGTTCTTATAACCTTCTTGTTTTTCAGTTTGTATACAGTGCTCCAAATCCTGGACAAGCCGCGGCTGCTGCTGCTCCAATTGCTGTTTTTTTGGGTGTTACTGGTATCTCTTTTGCAGCTTTTCCTCTGAGCAAGATCTTTCCTTTGGCTTTGGCCCAAGCTCTGGCATGTGGCGCTGCTGGCGCTTTCATAGTTTACAGAATTATCCATAAACAACTCGGTCATCTCCTCGTCAAATCCACTTCATCACCACCAGAACCCAAAGATTCTACCATCCACAATAAAAATATTGGAATTTTCTCTGATATTGCTGGCCCCAAAGGTACCCAGCTGGAAATAGTTTATGGGGTTTTTGGGTATATGCAGGTCCTGTCAGCCTGCTTCATGTCGTTTGCTCACGGTGGAAATGATGTCTCCAATGCCATAGGTCCCTTGGCTGCTGCATTATCTATCCTACATGGTGGTACCAGCGGAACTGAGATTGTTATTCCAATAGATGTTCTTGCGTGGGGAGGTTTTGGAATTATTGCAGGGCTAACGATATGGGGTTATAGAGTGATAGCGACAATTGGGAAGAAGATAACAGAACTAACGCCCACAAGAGGGTTTGCAGCTGAGTTTGCTGCAGCTTCTGTAGTTTTATTTGCTTCAAAGCTGGGATTGCCCATATCAGCAACTCATACATTGGTTGGTGCAGTCATGGGAGTTGGGTTTGCAAGGGGACTGAACAGTGTTAGAGCAGAAACTGTGAAAGAGATTGTGCTTTCCTGGGCTGTGACTATTCCTGTTGGCGCCACCTTTGCAGTTCTCTACACATGGATCATGACCAAGCTTTTGTCATTTATATATTAATTGAAATAAACATTTTGATGTTTGTGATTAACTAAAGTGCTATATTTTTTTCCCAACCAAATTCTTGTATACTTTACGTCTTTTTGAGCTGACATGTGGTTTCCACCTGTGGAAGTCACTGTATATTGAGGATTGGGAATTGCCAAAAATTAGTTGTTAAGAAATTGAGAGGAAAATAGTTGGTTTTCCTGCTGAACTTATTTAAAAGAGGTTTTCGTTCTTTTTCACATTTATACACGTCGCATTCTTGTTGAGGATTTCAATTTTGTGTTGAGTGAATATATATTATTGAATTTAGAGATTTGAAATTATGTTAGAGTATGAATTTTAGTTAAAAATTAATAAAGAATTATTATAAAACTGAGTATGTTATAGATATACAAAGAGCAAAATAAAAAGTGAAAAGGGGTGTGAAAATACAAGTGGAAATATTCTAAGTTTGAATGTTCTATTGTTGAAAGATATTAGGTTTGAATGTTTTATTGTTGAAAGATAGAACGTCCCAATTTAATTTCTTTATGTAAAATTTAAATTTTCACACACATGGATCTTAATCTAACTAGTTTAAGGAATTTTAAAAACTTTGTGAATGTTATATAAACTCTTCTAACCTCTTAAAATTTATTAAATATTAAAGATGTAAACATAAAATAAAATAAAGAGTTAGGTTGGTACTAAGTGTTGAGTGTACGAGAGTGCAACTTTGAGATCACTTGAATATTGAGTTCGTAATAAAATGATGATAGATCCTTTAAGGAAAACTCTGGCTATTCGTTGTATTCAATGGTTAAATCTCTTATTATTAAATCTATGTGATTTGGGAGATACGAGTGATTTAAGAGATACTTGGTGATCTAAAGAGTTCTTTGTGAACTATTAATAAAAGAAGTTGGTTCATAAATTCACCGTGAACGTAGACATTTTCCAAACTAAGTATATAATGTGTTTTGTGGTTTATTTTCTTTATCTTTATTATTTTGTTGATCTTTTTTATATTTTTAATTATTTGTGAGTGAAGTCTTTCACAATCGCATAGGGTTCTTAGGGTGTTAAATACTAAGTTATGATAGTATTAAGGCGTATAAAACCCCAACAATAAAGTCAGTACAAAGGCTAATTCATAAGAGAAATTAATGCTAAGGCTAATTTTTTACAATAAACTAGTATCGGAGTCGAGAGTAGAGGCTTGATACCTCAACAAATTTGTATCAGAGTTATGGTTGAGGTCCAAATTGTAAATATAGGCAGCAGATCCAAATTGTAAAACAAAAGTTGTTCAACCATGAGAACTCATAAGTATGAAAAAGTTTAATGGAAATGATGATTATCTGAAAGAGAAAATGTGATGGCTTTATTGGTAAATTTAGAGTTAGAGACAACCCTTGAAGGGACTTGTGATAAAGAAGCTGACGTCATCTAGATCCAAGTCAGATTAAAGAATTATTCAGATTGAACATAAAAGAATTGGTAAAAAGATCAAAGCTTAGAAGTGTAGCGGTATTGATTACAAGAAGAAGAGCTGTGAATAAAGATAGAAAAAAAAGGAACAACCAAGATTGAAGGGCAGATCCAAGAATTGCTTAAAGCACTTGATAAGAGATTGTCCGAAGAAAAAGATTAAGATACAAACAAAAGAAGGTGTTTTTGCAAATAGTCTATAAGTTAGACTTAGAAGTTACAAAAACCTTGATAGCTTGTGCACGAACATATGTCTGGTAAGTAAATACAGAGCGCCGAAAGTAAGGATAGGCATGACAAACAAATGGGGACGTTCCAAATCTAAACCCTAGTATTGAAAGTTAGAATATCCCAGTGAAGATTCTAGAAAATCGAACGCCCTAGCGTTGGCCTTAGAATGCCCCACTGATGGTTGATGAATGCTACAGAGTTGGCCTGAAGTTGCATTTGCCACCCCCAACATTGAGTACAGAAGAAAATTCACTTTTAACTCGAATTGACTTTCTTGAGTAGGATTTGGACTCTCATACGCATGAGTTTTTATTTCAACTGAGTTTATGATTTTTAAGGACTTTATAAACACTATATAAACTTATGTAATCCCATAGAATTAATTAATCATCAAATATGTAAACATAAGAAAGAATAGAGAGTTAGGTAGGCAATAAGTACAAAATGTGCAAGAGTGTGACCATAAGATCACTTGAGTGCTGAATGTATAAAAAAGTGATGATAGATCCTTTAAAGGGAAGCTCTAATTATTCATTGTATTCTTTGGTTAAATCTCTTATTAGATCTAAGTAATCTAAGATATACTGAGTGATCTAGGAGATACTTAGTGATTTAAAATTTTTTTTTGTGAACTATTAATAAAAGAAATTGGATCATGGTTTCGTCGTGGATATAGACGTTTGTTGCCAGACCATGTACATTTTGTGTCTTGTGATTTATTTTTTTTATATTTATTAATGTATTGATATTTTATATTCTTGATTATTTATAAGTGAAGTTTTTCGCACGCGTATAAAATTTTTAAGGTGCTAAATACTGAATCATAATAGTATTAGAGTATATAAAACTCTAACAATTGAGGTAGTGCAAAGGATAATTCTTAAGAGGAATTAGTGCTGAGATTGATTTTCTACAATAAATTGGTATCATAGTAAAGGCTTGCTACATTATATATATATATATATATATGTGTGTGTGTGTGTGTGTGTGTGTGTTACTTGCTGAACATTTCAAATTTGAAATAAACAGCATAGAAATTTTTTATGAATTTTTCTTCCTTTCCTACTATCAAGGAAATGTTATTAGCTTCTTTGGTAGATCAATATAATTGGCCAAAGAATTCTATAATATAAAGTTTATAAAATTTTGGTGACTTAAAATTAAGGTTATTTTTTATTTTGAGTTGAATATCAATAAGGAGTTGGACACGAGATTGAGTACGCGCTAGACGTATAAGAAAAGAACAAAAACTGAGAGCCAAAAGTGAGAAAAGGCCTAAAAGCATGAAGAGACAACCTCTAGGTATGAGCATCGCAATGCTGATTTTTGAATAACGCAATGCTAAAGTTAAAACATCAAGCGCTACTATACTTGATTGGGTGGCAAGTAGCGTCGTAGTGCCCACTTTTAGGAAACTCGCTGTTTTAGATTGTTACATTTATTTTAGTTTACTTTTAATGTTCTTTTTGTGTGTGCTTTTATTTCAATAAGAAATAAAAAATTTAGAGACAGTTTAAAGCTTATTTAAATTTTTGTAATTCATTAAACTTAACAAATGCATCAATAAGAGAGAGAATAGAGGGTTTGGGCATCTCTTGCACTGGACATAAATGCGAAAGAGTGTTATAATATGCTTGAACACTAGGCATAAGTACAAGAAAATATTGAATAAATTTTTTAAGAGTTTATCTATTATTGTTTTCGTCGAATTTCTCTTATAAGTTCTTTGTATATAAAAGAATTGAATAAAAAAAATGAGAATCTTTGCTCCACCGTTATCGTAGACAGTTATTGTCGAACTACATATATTCATCTTCCTTATGTAATTACTTATTATCTCTATTATATGTTTGATTTTTATTATTTTTATTTTACTTGTAGATAAATTATTTCATAAGTGCTTCAAAATTTTAAAATGCTAAATATTGATAAAAAAAATATTTGATTTCAAAAAAATAATTTTTAATAAATAATATTAAAAAAAAAAGACTAATTTCTTGGTAGAATTATTTCTAAGGATCATAACGCAACAAAAGTCGTTTTTCTTTGGGGAAAGAACCGAGGAAGTAGAAAAAAACCAACGGCCGAAAAGAAAGATTGTAGGTTTGATCTAGCAGATAAAACTGATTACAACACAACGATGGTGTAATAATACCGGCTCTCTAAAACACACACGAAGGTCCACTAATTGTCTAACGAAGGAGAGCCGTAACTAGCTTACGTAGCTATGAAATTACTACATCGAATTTATTATAGTGATCATTTTTTTTCTTGCAAATCTCTAAAGCAACCAACATATATAGATATTGAAATTCCAACTGTTTTTACAGAGTAATACATTGGTGAGACTCGAGAGCCATAAAAAACAATTCATGGAGAAAGTTCTTCTACAGAGGCTAAGCTAGGTTCCCACCCCAATCCCTGGAACATCCCTGCCGTGGGAAGGGGTGGTACAAAAGGCTTCTTTCCTCTTTTACTTCTTCTCCTCACACGTCCTGTCTGCCTTTCCCCGGAGACATAGAATTCTTTTGCAGAACGAATGGATTCATCCATATTCTCTTCACTCACATCCCAAGTGATCCTTGCATCCGCCAAATCAGGTCCTTTCACTCTAACTTTCTTCAGTTGTCTATGCTTGAGTTTCTGCACTGTGGTAGATGGAATCATGTAATATTTCTGACCTGGAAACAGGTTCTCTTCTGGCCACAAAAGGGACTGATGAGGATTCTTGAAAACTTCAGGCCGAGCAACACACATCCCTGGATATTTTTCCATCAACTGAGATGCGCAAACTGCATCCTGGTACAGCTCCTCTCGCCCACCTGCATGAACTATCCGCACAGATATATCCCTTGATTGTAAGGTCATGTCCAGTGTTAAGGGTGCTCCGCCAAATTCTTTCTTTTTTCGAGATTCTTTGTCCTCCTGACTGACTAGCCCTAACAATTTAGCACAATGCTTAAGCATTGCCAGCAATCAATAGCTGTCTAATCCAGATGTTTCACTACAGTTTACTGACAGGGAACGTGGGGGACTCGGTATCTTGAGGTGTTACAATATTTTTATGCATTGCCTAAGTTGGATATCCTTGACTTTTGTTTCTCTTGGCCGGCTGCCAATTAATTTATTCCCACAGAAAGCAGGGATGAAACCAAGGCCTAGTACAGATGCAAGTATAAATGAAGGAATATCTTCTCCTCTTCTCTTACACGATGTAACCAAAGTTAGCTTGGGATAAAACTAAGAAAACACCAGTATGTTTCAGAAAATGCTTCTCAATTTGGTCCTATGCCAACTTTGCATGCACATTCTAGTGCTAATGTCATACTCCCACAGGCCCGAAAGGACCTGACGTTCCAACTTTTTCAACCTCCCACTTATCCAGTTATTGTGAAGAACAAGACAACCCTTCTTTGCACAGGCTTTTCTTACATTCTTTTTCTGCCACAAGCCTAAGTATGCACCATTTGGGAAGAGGTTTCGGTTCAAGAAATAAACGGTCAAGTTTGTTTCAGGTTCTACACAGATATTATCACCAACACGATTGGACCCATCTTCCCCACATAAAGTGTCATAAAAGCTTGGTTGCTCTGATAGACCAGATGTTGTTGCATGCTTCACTACTTTCTCCATAGCAGCAATTGTTGAATTATTAGAATGAGCAAAGTAGAAGCCAGAGTTTAAGCGCCTAGGCAAGTTTATAGCTCCTGTAGACAGAATAGCAGCACAGAGGTATTAAGTGTTTATTTCTATATTTTTGCAGTCCAAAAGGTTGACAGCTTTCGACTATTTTATCAGCATATTCTCATATTTATAGAAGAGACAATTTGCATGTTATCCAGTAAGTAGTTTACGGATCAATGACATGACCGTTTATTACCAAATAATAAGAAAAGAACAGAAAATAATTGAGAAGTAAATTGCAAGAAATGCAACCAGATATCCTAATCATCCAATTCATTCACATGCACAAGCCATACTTTTCAAACCATGCTGACAATGGATAGTTATATTAATTGTGTTAAGAGGGTGGATAGAGCACCTGTTACTTTGTATTCATCAGACTGTGCTGAAAGAACAGAACGCCCAAAAGTGTAAAGAAAGGGCAATGGATTTTTAAACCAATACACATCCACATCACTCAAAAGTACGTTGTATCCCAACTTCAATATCTGCAGAACTATTCTGGACTTCACTTTAGTAACCCTCTGAAAGCATTTTGTTCCAAAGTGGCAATCATTGAAGCTGATGTTACTTGGAGCTGAGGGAACAATGAAAACAGGCAGGCCCTGGCACAAAATAGGATCAGAGAGTGCAGGCAAACAAGTCTCACAGTGTCCAAGGAAACAGAAGTAATTTTACAGGACAATTTTCCATTGATATTATATATGACAGAACTCACAAAGGCACTAAAAACCATATGGAAGATAATATTAATCGTCTTTAGGTTCCAGTGACCAAAAGAATTATACAAGATATGGAGAATGGTTGAAATTGAAACAAGCTTTGAGATATATAAGACCTTCATACAAGGTACTCTACCGGACCCCGAGAAGGGTCAAAATGGATTGCTTGTAGTTCTGCAGAAGTTCTCTGCTGTGTTTTTTATTGTTAAAACCTTCATCAATATTAGTATGCCCTAGCTCCCTATTTTGCTTATGATTTTCCATGCATTTGGGTGCGCATAATGTGCTTTTTGTGACCAAGAATGATAAGAAAATCCATTTGAAGGAAAATAATGTGAAAATGTAAGGAATAAGTACCTGCAAGATAGAAAATTGATAGGTTTCATAATCTAGAGCACAAACCACAAAATTTGTGACCCTGAGGCTGCGTAATCTGCATACCCAACTCATTAGCATGTCCTTATAACTATATCCAGCAACTGCAAGCACAACTGTCCTATTCTTGTCTGCTACAACCGAAAGGAGTGACTCCAAGGAAAATGGAAAATCTAGGAGGGGCAAGGGCTTCAACTGATTTGTGACGGAACAACCTAACCTTCTGTTAAATGATTTAACATGATCAACACAAGCCATTAGTTGCTTTAACCTCCAAGAATGCAATATTCTTCCCTTCCAGGAGCTCAGCCTCTCCTGTATAACTGGATAAACAATATTTTCTGTTGTATTAACAAAAAGATATTGCCCATCACAATTCAAAAGTTTTACCAGACCAGAATAGTTAACTTCAAGGAAGAAAGATTGTCCATAGAGTGCACCAAGGTGGGAATTGCCAATAGACTCCCAGCTTGCCTTTTCTACATCTGAAACTTGGGACCCTCTGCCTGACAGACTCGATAAATGCTCAGGATCACCCAAAGAGATACTTGTGATGGTCCAACTGGCATCAAACACAAACCTAAGTCCACATGACAAGGCCTCGCCAATGACCCATGGGTTGTAAATCCCTTTTCCATACAAGAAAGGAGGAAGGACTCCATTATGTAACGGTAGTTCCCCACTGTTCCATGCCATAAGCATTCTGCCTTCACAAAGATTCCACTGCTGACTCTGCTCAAGTATCTCCTGAAACTGATGAAATGAAGAACAACATTAATTCAGTTCTCACCAATAGGACATCAACTTTCAATCTAGAGTTCCTTCGTACCTCCCAAGTTGTAACCCGTTGCCCATCTTTCCTCAGCCAATATTTCCCATCATCACTCAGGTAGAACGGAAGGTAGGAAACATTTTTCCATGAAGCAACAAGGAGCCAATCGTCTTCTACTTCATAAGCATAATTAAGGGTGGAAATGAAGTTGGGCAGGAGAATGGTTTGTGGATCGATCAGAACAGATATATCTGATGTAAATGCCTGCACTCTCGCTACCATAGAGTGGAAGAATGGAGTGCCAAGGAACCTAGAAACATCCAAGCACAGAGCAGAAGGCTAATGTATCAATTGCGTTCCCTGTGAACTTAACAAGACTAATTTTAACATTTTTGCATGACTGCATAGATAAGAATCAAAAGTGTACAATCTTGATAACTTAAAACATTTAACATATACCAATTTAGACATCTTGAGATTCCATTCATATGACAACTCTTTGACACCAAATGAACACGAAAGATTTCCGAATATTTTCTTCAATGAACAAAAACTATTGTATACAGCGGAAATGGATATTTCTCCACTGTAAATTTTGAAGTATATTTAGAAATGGTAACCAAATCAAACTGGAAGCAAATAAAAGCAGTCGATTATATAAGAGGAAAGGAGAGAGTGAGAGAGAGAAGCAATGATGAAAACTGAATCCTTACGTGAAATCAATATTGGGTTCAACTAGAAGTCTGGAACCATAGTTGGCAGCAAAAGCAGCTACAGAAGGGTGTTGACTGAAGAGAATTACAGTTATATCTGGTGACAAACCAAGCCATGACCGAATAGCTAAACTCTGCCTGGATCCAACAGCATCAGTAAACGGGGCAGGTGCAGTGAATATTGCAATTCTTGGATTTGTGTTATTAAATCTGGGGTTATTGATTCGGTCCCCGTTAAAGCTAGACAATTTCTGAGTAGCATAAATGGAGAGACCAATCAATATGAACCCAGATAGCCACACTGACCATAGTCCCAGTTGCCACACCTGTAAATCCAAAAAAACAACTCAATTACATAGAATGAAGATTTACCATACCAACAAAGAGAGAGAGAGAGAGAGAGAGAGAGAGAGAGAGAGAGAAAGGACCTTCATTTTGATTTTTGTAAGTAAATAAGAATGAAATGTAGACGGATAATTTTAACAAACTGAGAAGAGAAGGACAGAGAGAGCCGGGAGTGGAACTTTAACTGGCAAAAAAAAAAAGCAAAAATTAATGGAAGAGTAGCTAACACACAACACAAGGCCTCCACTACTACCATTGGCAGTTTGGCACCACCGAGACGGGGAAGTCCACGAGACATGTGAGATTGTATAAGATATCAAACTATTTTAAATCTAAAATTGAAGAGAGAAGGATGGAATGACTTTAACCTATGGTCTAAAAATGTAAGATACCAAATTGTTTATAAAAATTTATGATATTGAAAACTTTATATTCGTATTATAAATGATAAAAATCTATATTTAATAGACACAGAAAAGCTAAATTTGTGCAAATTAAAAAGAAAAAATAAAGCTATCTTGTGATAATTTATTGTCAATTCTTTGCGGGTTTTTATGTATCCATAGGCGTAAAAAGAGAAAATTTACATAAATAACAACTATTTTAAAACTCATAATTGTAAAAAAAAATATTTAACTAATCTTTATTAATTTAGAAGATAATAAATTGACGAAATTATCTTTATTAATAACATAATTTAAAAATTAGTTATCTCATAATAAATTTTGAATTTTTTTATATTTAATTTATAAAAATATATTGATAATTTATTGTGGTGAAATAAAATACGTCAGCGAGAAAATATAATAAATCAAGAGGAAAAGGTAAAATTGAGAGCAAAGAAAAAAATAACTAAAAATTCACACCTTATGCGAGGAGTCGTGCACCACAACTAACTCTTAATTTAAATTCGTATATTTTTATAATTACAAAATTAAAAATATAATTTTTAATAACTACAAAGTTCAAATTCGGACCACTTACTCTTAAAGTATATTTTACTTATCTTCCACTATTTTCCTCCAAAACTCACTCAATTAACACTTTAAAAAAATTTGGACTTAAGAACAAGTAGATCAAATATTTGAGCATTTATATTTTAAAAATTAGAAGCTAAAAAGACAAAATAAAAATTTTAAAAATGAACGAAAAAAATGAAATTCGGTATAAAAAAGAAAAAAGAAATGCAGAATTTCTTGCGCCTCACGCGAGGCTTGAGGAAGGGCCGCATGCCATGCTACGCGTCAATTTCTACCTTTTTTATTCCTTCTTTATATCTAATTTTATATTTTTTTTCTTGATTCACTTTATTTTTTTGCCGACACATTTTTTTCTTCTCTATTTTATCACAATATATTACTAATATATTTTCATACTTATATTTTTACAAACTAAACACACACAAATTTTAAATCTTTCGTAAAACAATAAATTTCTGAGTTATGTTATTAATAAGTGCAATTTCGTCTATTTATTATCTTGATGGGTTAATAAAAATTAGTCAAATAATTTTTTACTAACAAAAGATTATGGCCTTTAAATTAATAACTATTTGGTTAAAATTTTCGATTATTTACATACATAAACGATAAATATATAATCAAAACATGCTGTTAGCTTATGTTAAGAAGAAAAGGATAAAAACAAAATTTATTGGGTTCAAAGTGTAGTAATCAGTATCCATAACCGGTAAGAATATGTATATTTATATATATAAATATACGTATTTTATTTGTATGTGGGTGATCCTTGATTTATATATTGTTATTAGTAGTGTTTTTATAGGTTAAGGATATACTATTAGTATTGGGTTTATTTGCAAGACTTTGGAATTATTTTAGGGACCAAATTGTTATACTTTGAAAGTTTTGAGGGTGAATTCGTAAATACCAAAAATTAACCACTTAGTATAAAAATACACTTTTAAAAACCCTAATTCTCTCATTTTGGTCGAGCTACCCATTTTTAGAGAGAGAAGAGAGAAATAAAGGAGAGAGAAAGAGAAGAAGAAGAAGAAAAATAAGAAGAAATTGGAATTTTGGATCTTTAGAGGTATATCACAACTAATTATCAATTTATTGGTGTTAATTAAGTTAATTTCTTTAAGTTTTGATTTCTGGAAATATGTATAATTAAGGATTTGATGTGTATTTCGTTTGATGTTGTGAGAATTGATGATGATCTATAAGATAGTTTGATAAATCATGATGAATTATGGAATTTCTGCTGGATAACCTCTTGATCTAGGAATTTTATAAATTGTTGTGATTCGATTCTGGTTTTGAATTTTGAGTATATGAAATTAGACATGTTTAGGATCATCTGAGACTTTGAATCGACTGAAAATCTCGGAAATTGAATTTGTAGTGAATTTACCAAAATGACCCTGGAATTCTGGAAATTTCCTGTGTAAACAGTATGATACAGTGGAAAATAATTTTTGACCTGCTGAATGATCTTTAAAAATTATGAATTTGTGGCATATGATAATTTTATATGTCTAATATGATATACTCGGAATTGAGAATTTGGATCAATGTGGTTGAAGTGTTATGAATTTCTAAAGTGTATCAGCTCATTGTAGTATTTGATTAACAGATTTTTAAAGTTATGAAATAAAATAGTTTTAAAATACTTTTGGCAGTTATTTGGAAGCCAAATATTTATCATGGACTGAGATATGTGTCAAGAGTAATTATGTGGTAGTTTTATAATTTTTGAGTTAGTATATGATTTTATAAAATTGGAAGATTGAATACTGTTCAGTAAGTATCTTGATCCTGTCAGGTTTGTAGTTTGGATTCGATGGTGTGTATGGAATGGATTGTGTAGGAATTTTGATATAATATTCATATATAAGAAGTATATATGAGTCAAGAATGATATATTCTAATTTCGGAGTAATTGGACATCATTTGATGTATTAGAAATTTTTGTTAAGTGTAAGTGGTCAGAATGACAGGTTTTGAGAAATCAAATATTTAGACCAATTTGATGTGATAAATGCATTGTGTATAATTTTGTAAGCTATTTAAAGTATTTTGTGTGAATTGTGAGGCTTATGAAAGGATTAATCTCCATTGATAGGTTAAGGAGATTTAAGCCTTGTAGCTGAAAGTGTTAAGAGGTAAGTATACTAGACTTTTTACTGAAATCACAATAAACATAGTAATTGTTTTGTATGATTTTGCAAATGGGGTTAAGAATATGTTTATGTTATGTCAAAGTATATTTTGATATGAAATGTGAATATATGTTTCTGAATGTGAGCATTGACATTGAGCATGGACATACATGTGTTTTTGTAAGTGGGCTTTCAAAATAAGATGTGTTTAATAAAGAAAGCTTTTGAAGTGTAATATGTCCATGAGAAAAATTTTGTATTTTGAGGGTACTTGAACTCACTGTTAACTTAGTAGGCATTTTATGTGATTTGTGGAGCCTTTATGTGTGGCCTTTCCTTTGGGATTGGTATATGTTATGTGTTCCGTATGTAGGGAGGATCCTATTGGTACCTAAAGGAAGTATGAGTCATCACATTCGTGTGGTGGCGTATTGGTACATGTGAGAGGACTCACCGATGATCAGGGTGAGGGTTTGGCTTTTACCTTCGGGCATAAGCGTTATATATGTGTGATTTAAAGACCTCACTTGTACTATTCCTCTCATACGGTATGTCACCTACGAGTGACATTTGGCTCATTATGTGATATGTGATATGTAAGTCCTACTAAGTAGTAGTTGAGTGATGGTATTCCTATTATGTGTTTTGAAAGAATGTGTAAGCGCTTACATGATATGTGATTTGATAAGATTATGATTTTGATTAATCACAGCATATCATACATATGCATTGTGTACATATATGTATTTGTATTTGATATATGAAAAATTAGTATGCTTACTGAGTTTTATACTCATTATAGTTTATGGTGATTTCAGGTAAATAAGGTACATGTGTGCTTAGCGGATTTGGCAAGGCTTCTGCTGTTTCTTGGGTTCCCTAAGTTGCTAGGTTGTTGTGTGTTTCATTTGGGGACACGTGGGATAGAATATTTGGTTTGTCCCTATTGAATAAATACTTATGTATTATTTCATTGTGTGTGGATTGGATTTGGTTTAAGTTTTATAAAGTGTGGTTATTGGATGATTTTAAGTAAGAATTTGCAATGGATATATTCTGGGCTCCCGGTAACAAAGTTGCTACTGGTGACGTAGTAGGGTGTTAATCTCTGAGAAAACTTTGCGTATCTCCGATTTAATAATTGTCCCAGTCATAATTCAATTGCTATAATTCTGAAAGAAATTGAAATGAATGTTTAAATATTGTCAAGAGAAGTTTATATTTATATGTTAGGTTATGGTTGATTTTAGTGTTGAACTTACTAGCAACTTGCTAAGGATTTCTGTGTTGAATGAAAGTTGTAAATTTTGTGTAATATTATTTATGAGTGCACATGCAGTGAATGAATGTAAGTGATGTCGTGTGTCGGATCTTTTGGGTCTGGAGCGTGACACAAAGAGTCTTTGTGATTTAATTCGTATTTAGTAGATTTTTTAAATAATTTTTTAATTGAGTAATGTTACATTTTTTAAATAATATTTTTAATTTTTATTCTAAATTAGTGTGTTAAGTAATCATTTGATAATAAAATAGTATAACTTCCAAGATATATTTTACACTATTTTACTATTTAATAACTATTTAACACATAATTTAAAATAATAAAAAAATTAAAATGCCCTTTAAAAAATGTAGCATGATTCTTTTTATTTTCATACTTTTTTAGTTAAATGTATCTTTAGACTTTTACCTTAATTTAAGTATGGCATTTTTTTTGTTAATATTTCATTATGTGCAGCCATAAAAATAATTATATTATTTTTACGCTTAGACTACTACTTTTTCCTTTCCTTTTCTTTTTTATTTATTTTGAAATTAGAAAAGATTAGTAGTTAAGAAATTAGATTCTAATTTTTAAATCTTATAATTAACTTAATAAAATAAAAAGGAAAGAGATAGATCATTTTTATGCACTTAAATTTTCAAGGGAAGAATTTAAAAGAAAAAAAAACAAATAATAATCAATGGTAACAATTTAAATCTTTGTCTTAATTTTGTAAATTAGTGGAGGGGCTGATGTAGCCAATTGATCAAGATACTTAATCATCTACCAAAGAATTACATGCTTTAAGGTTTAATCAAGGTTTTCGTTTTCAAAAAGTAAATAATTAAAGAAAGTTTAACCGTGATTGTAGAAGGAAAAAAATAATTGAATTTTTAATATTATAATAAAATAATAATTTATTCAATATATATTTAAAATAATTTATTTACACCAATGTTATAATATTTTCTATTAAAATGAATGAAAATAAGAATAAAATAGTCTTTTATTTAAAAAGACATGTGACACAATCTAAAGAGCATTGACCAATATTAACCGATCGTTTGACCGTTGATTACCCGCGACCGATGATTAAAACTATAAAAATTGACATCACTAAATTCAAAATTTTAAAATCAAGGTAGTAGTGAAATTTTTTTCATCAATAAAACATCGTAGATGTGTTAGAAATATGGAGAATATAGTGAGAGACGGCAACCACCACCATTTGCCGTCGTCAATCTGTCCAATAACAGTGGCGATGCACATTACCGCCCTACCATTTGATGATAATCGTTGTCCCACAATAATAAGCAACAACCACCACCGTTAACCGTTAAATGATAAAGCAGTGGCGTACACCATCTCATCATTAGACAAATTAACAACGAATGATGGAGGCAGTGTATGCCACCACCCCACTGTTTGACGACAATCGCTATCCTACAGTGATAGACGTTGACCACTGTTGTTTACCATTAAACAACCACCGCCCGCCTCTCCTATCATATTTTCTCCACTTTTAACACTTCTACAATACTCCTTTGACATAAAAAAAAAAAAAAATCATCGTATAAATCATGACATTTTAAATCTAACAATGTCAATTTTAATAATTTTTACCATTAGTCGCTAACCAAAGTCGGTCAACAACCAAAATTTAACAGTCAACGCCAATCTAAAGCCAATCAACGTCGAACAACATTCAATCAATACAAGTCAATTACCAATCAAGAGTATTATAGTAATTATAATATTTGTCATCTATTTTAACCAGAAAAAATTAACAGCAAAGAGTATATATGAATAATTTTAAAAACATAGTGAATAAAATATCATTTTCATTATATTTGGAAGTCCAAATGTCATTTACTCTATTGAAAAAATAAAATTTATTATCTCGTATGCTGACGACTGTCCACGCTCTCCAAAGGGCCAAAATCAGGCTCTTCCTAATCCAAATCAATGCCTAACTGCCTATTCCAGTACAGGCAACTGATCTCAATAAAGTCAGTATCGTTCGTGGGCAAATCTTTCAATATATAAATGCACGTGCAATACTTGACTTTCTAAATTATGAAGATGGATATTATTGAACGTCATCTACACTCTGCACTCATCAACTCGCATGCAAAATTCGGATATGGAAACATATGTAAAAACCGTGCAAAGCCTAAAATCACAAAACTGAGATACAAATTACTGGCAGAACTATGGGAAAAATGCAGGTATCATCAAAAAGGCGTTCAAGACACTACCTCATAAACTAATCTTCGTACTAAATTGCACTGGACCAACAGAGCTTCCCTAAGCATGATGCACCCATTTCCTGTCGGTGCTATCATAGTACATTCTTGGTTGCCAGTACTACACAACAGATTTTAAACATAACTCCAGTTTCAAGGTTCATCAAACCTTCAAAATACGCCCAACCAGCATCACTTCAAGACTTGGATCAACCCCAGAGATCCCTTTAATCATCTCTGCCTCCGCACGGGTGATCTGGATCTCGACCTCCTTCGCCTGCCAAAAATTCTGAAGTTAGTGAATCAAGTTCATTACAAAATATTCAGCAATCCAACACTTTTCACCTTGACTTGCATTTTGCTATAATGATGGCTGTGTGTCTTATAAACATTAGCACAATCTTAATCTTAGACTGCCGGGTAACATACCTGGTCGTTTCAAGAGAAGAGTAGGGAGAATGCCTGCGCTGAGAATGCTTGCTATGTGGTGATCGTGAAACTTGTCTAGAAATGAAAACATCCATCACACTGATATGGTGAGTTAAATATTCAGGAGATATGTTTAACTTGTACAGAGTCAAACCCAAAATCCAGCATCTCCCACTAGCCATTTTTTTTTGGGGTTATTTTTTTGGTTGGGGGGAGATGGGACTAACACTAGAGGGATTTACGTCATCAAAGTCAACCAAGCATCAATCTGAAAGAAAGAAACTACAAAATCCATACAAAAGAACTTCTGTGGTTTGTGCATCAAGTGATAACATATTAAATCTCTCTCCTCAGTGCTGACCATAAACGTCAGTATTAACAATCAAATTTACCCAACTGAAGAAGAAAGAAGTATGCATCCCAGGAAAAAGATCTGTCAAAATGGAAACTTTTCTCCGATTATATGCAGTCTTGAACCATGTCCCAACAAGGAAATTAAAAAGACTCAGAGATTTAATTGAATCAAGCCTCTATCATTAAGACCACAAATAATTTCTGGAGAAATGTAGATCACAAGCAGTCACTGTAATTAAAGTGATTTAAGAATTCACTGAAGAGCATTATGAACTCATGAATATGAAACTGCACTATCATCACTATGTAATTCAGTTAGTTTGACTTGGGACTTTACAACATTATATTAGCCTATTATTTTGACATTCAAGTGAATGGCACCTTTTACCGACATCTCTTAAATTTATTTTTGTATGACACCATCCCTACGTAAAAAGTCAACTTGTCTTTCAAATGTTACATAAATCACAATGGGCCAGTTTAATTCTCACAGGAGATTAAAACACTCCCACTTTTAATCTTTAAAGATACTTAAAATTAGGAAAGGAAAACATGAATAGAAGTGATGAACTGATAAGTGGCTACCTAGTCTTAGACCTCACAGGTGATGGCGATGAGTTACGCTTTCTTGAATGCCGCTTCCTGCAGGGCAAGAAAATGAGATGTGAAGAAAAAATATGGGATGAAAAGGACAAATACATAGATGATCTGAATAGAAACCTTTTAGAATCATCTGACAATCCATCACTTGAATCAATCGCACGACCAACTGAGTTGTCCTTGCTGTTTCTACCTCTACTGCTAATTGAAGAGGAACACCTTC
Organism: Ailanthus altissimus; assembly: GCA_946807835.1. Lineage (NCBI taxonomy): Eukaryota > Viridiplantae > Streptophyta > Magnoliopsida > Sapindales > Simaroubaceae > Ailanthus > Ailanthus altissimus. The sequence continues at coordinate 24,804,188 of OX327692.1, read as the reverse complement.
TCTTGTGCCTGCCTGAGTCGGTAGTATGTTTATGTCTCAATGTATCTTCCTCCTTCGATGATTTTCTTCTTTTTTCAGTACCTTCTTTCATACTAGCTCCAAGGTGTCTCTCTTCATCTTTTCCATCCTCCTCAACATCATCAGTGGATCTTTTTATTGACTTGGAATCCTTAGCTTTTTCCTCAGACTTAGCACCTTCATCTCTCTTTCTATCTCTGGAGCCACTTCGATCATCTGTCTTCTCCTTTCTTGAATGTCGCTCGTCATGTCTACTATGATTTTGATCTCCCTTGTCATCTGCCCCACTACCAATCTCTACTTCCTTACCACTGTCTTTTCCAGAAGAACTCCTTTTACTTTCACGATGATCAGTGTTGACTGATTTCACTCTGGTTTCTGTAGTTTGCAAATTATCAATGACATTCGTGCCAGGCAGTTTACAGTTCTTCTTCATTCCAGCCTTTTCTCTTAAAGCTTCATTTGATTCAGAACCATTATTGCCATCCAGTAATTTTCCACTATCAACATTGTTTTCATTATCCCCCTCTCCCGAGACTGTGTTGGAAGAATGTGCATGCTTATCAACACTATTCTCACTCAACTTACTGATAGTACCACTTTTTTTATTTTTGGACACCATTATACTATTTTTGTTCAAATCATCTTCTGAATTTGTCTGAATTCTATTTAGCTCTTCAGGTTCTATATGTGATCCATTCTTAGCTGCATCATGTATGTGTTCAGAAAGCTTATTCATTTTTGACAGCTGAACAACACTATTTCCAGAGCTTGGCATGCTGGAACTCTGGATTTCATCATCTTTGTCATCGTTATCTGAGGCATAATCTCCAAGACCTAATACATCTCCAGGGGAGCTGGAACTAAGCTTTTCACTGGCACCTTCAGTTTCAGAGTCTTTGGCTTTACCTGGAACTAATACCTCCGCTGAGGCCCTAAGAGTTGGGACTGCTAGTGGAGGCGGTGATACCTTACGATTTGAACTAACGGTATAGTTGTTACCTGCAGTAATCAAGAAGCGTTATTATAGAAGAAAAATTATGAAAAGAACAAAGTAACAAGCATACTAAGAGTTTGAAGAGTAATCACCTTCAATTGACAGGTCATCTTCACCAAAAACTTTGGTTGCAATTTCATCAAACAATTCATCAGTAACCTGTCAAAGCAGAACATTAAATTACATCTGAGGAGGAAACAAATTAAATTCAACAAACATCAGCTTTAAAGCAGTTGTAACCTTTAAAAGAACTTCAGTGAGGATGCGTTTTATTTCCTGGTTCATTGCAACAGTTCTTGCTGTTACCACATAATCCTGCATAGAACAAAAATACAGGTTGAATTAAGTGCATCAATCAAGCATCCAGATAACTATATCGCAATAAGAAAAACTGATCGAAGATAACTAAATCATTATCAGGTATAGACAGAAAATTAAAACCTCATCATCCTCTTCTTCGGTTGATCTAGAAGAATCAATGCTTTTGCTATCTGCCTGATCACTTCTCACAGATAATTTATTAACATCTTCATCCTCAATGGATTGTGTTTCCTCTTTAGGATTTTCTAGTGAAGACTTTCTGAAGGCAGCTTTATTCTTAATGATTTCCTCTTTAAGCCAGTTGGGCACAGGAGCCTTGAAAAACTTCCAAGTCATACAAGTATATAGATGGATAGCTCATATCTGAGAGTTCTCATCATGATGATCACACAAGTATTCTAAGTCAACTAGATTAAAAAGTTACCTTCTTGGGGCGTTCAGAAACACCAGAGACTACATAAGCATCACCTGCGAAAGCTGTTGCAGGATGTAGAGTTGCTCCTGCACCAATGCCAAAAGCACTTGCAGATGGGATTGCTGGTGGGAAGCCTGGTCCAGGAATCCTTCCAAATTGAGGTGCAGCAGGTCCAGGAACAGAAGCCATTGACATGGTAGGATCATGCTGAAAAATAAAGCATATATTAGCATATTAATAGCAAGCTACTAATGCTGAAGGGATACTCATAAAGCCAGAACCAAGACCTGTGGCCCTGCAGGAAGAACAGAAGGTATTGGTGGATAGACAACACTAGGTGCTACAGGGGGCGTCCAAGAATTAACAGAAGGAACCACCATAGAAGTGTCAATGCCTCTTACAGTTCCTGCTGGCTCGTGATGAGCACAATAACTGGATTGCATATGAAAATCATGGTCATGATTAAACCTAGGTGCAAAATCTAAAGGCTGATCTCTAAGATCAGTTGGAGGATCATCAGCCTGATTCCCATACGCAAAGTGCTGCCCTTCCTGAGCAGAAATAGGCATAGGTAAGGATCCATACATGTGGTCCTTTAGATCTGTGGTCTCCTCTTTACCTGCCATTAGTGCAAATACTCAGACAATAGGCAGAAATAAAGAATAAAGTATGAAAAAAATCTTAGGAGCAATAGGAATTCAAATAGACCACTATGTATGCATTTTAAGCTGTTATGCAGACAAAATCCAACTTTTGGCATAAATTTAGGTTCTATAAATTACAAAGATGTACAAATTCAATATAAACATAGAAATAGGTATCTTTTCAACCTATGACATGTTTTACATCCCCACAAACACTACTGCCTATCCCTTATTTACAGCAGAAGTGGATATTTTAAAATTACTTAATTGCAGAAGGGAAATTAGCAACTCATTTCACAGGTCAGTTCTAATACACACCCTCAACGAGACATCAATCAAGCATCCAATTGCTTTTTGTACTGAAAGAATCAGAGAACCAGCAGACTTAGAAGAACCTTTAATAAACACAAGATGATTTCCCTAATTTGGGAAGCTACATAACATGTAGTTAATAAAGTATAATTGTTTAACAAGTGAGGTTGTAATGATTATACTCTCCAATCACTGCATTAATTTGTATCATCCACTGTTTAGCCTTCATGTAATAAATTTTTTGAATCTTAAGATACCATATCTATGAACATATCCACTGAATTTAAAGATAACCAGCACCAAAACGTTTTTCGCAAAATCTTAATACATAATTTCTAGCTAATAAAGTTCCCTATTGTTTGAAAGACTATATCTATAATCATCCTACAGAGAACCAAGGGCATATAATTTAATCCAGTAGTGCTGAATATAGAAAGAATTCTAATGGCAACCCAGAGTCCCTTGGTCCAGAAAATCATCACAAGCCATTAAAATTTGTATCACAAGCATCCATGACACCGGAAGCTACAAAGTATCCACACATAAACCAAAAGACTAATGAAGAATGCCCATATTGCGAGGATATATTATGGAAGTAACACTTCAATAGCATGGATGCTTTATCAGCTACTTTCCAATAACCAGATCAATTGACGAAAGGAGAAAAAAATCTTGATATGGGAGGATTAATTCTCCCTGCCCCTGCCCAAACCCAAGGAATAAGACTGACAAAAGAAATTCAGAAAATTCAATATGTCTGGAATGCTGAACATCATGAACTTTATCTGGAAATTAGCTCCAGCAAAAGGTTGCATCACAGGTGAGTATCAACAGAAATAAAATCAAATAAAAAAGAGAAAAAAGGTTATTTAGAAAACAATCTGGTCCACAGAAGCAGTTCTAGAACAAGCTTCGCATGCAAGTTCAATATGTTTAATGAATTATTACCTGTAACAGAAGAATAACTAGAAGGTACCTCCTGCTGATGAACAGATGGACTGGAAAGTGAACTTTCTTTATGAGTGAATCTGACATTTGCTTCTCCAGCTGAAGCTCCATTTCTACCAGTGTAAGGTAAATGCACATCAGGACCATATGAAGGCGGCCCAGAGCTGACAGATGCGTTCTCCTGTTGATAAGCCATTGGTGGCTGCTGTGGTGGTGCAGGTGGAACTGGAAACTGTTGATAGCTGGATGTGGGAATTGACTGTTGTAGAGTATCTGCATAATGGTAATCAGCAGGTTGTGGATACTGGCCACTAAACCGAGTATGTTCTTCTGGTCTAGAGACTGAAGTAAACTGAGACTGCATATGCTGATTCTCCATTGCAGCCCTTGCATTGGCCCATTCTTTAGCCCTGGCAGCCCAATCTTGTGTATTGTTGTGGGCTGCGAATAAAATAATCATTTGGAGGTTATAACAAAGTTGATTACAAAGATCAGTAAAAATCAAACTGGTGGCACATAAACAGGAGAAACAAGAAGTAGAATGGACGAGCACATGTTATAAATCAAGATTCATTTTCCTAACTGCGGGTCTAACTATATGACTCCAAACATGTATCTCGGAGCAAGCACATCAATCATCATTGTGACAATCCTTCTTGGCTTAGAGACTAGCAGATTAAGAAGAGACTGATTTAGCAGAAGAAGATACCAACTGCCTACCGTGACTTTATAATCTGGAGCAATATGACTGATCACCACTAACAGTTTTACTCTATATGTAGAAAAAGAATCATTATTCTACTAGTTCCAGAAGTGCTTTGCAGAGTAAGGATAGAATCTTTCATACGAGTGCCAAATAGGGCCAGTTCCAAATGAAACAACTAATTAAAATGAACAAATGAATCAGAAGAAAGGAAAAGAATGTGGCAACAGACTAGTTCACATGAACAACAGTGCAAACATTCAGATATTAAAATTCAAGTACAACGAAGTACCTGTGTAATCCCAGCCTTGGTGGTGATGAGAGCAGTTTGAGGTGCCCCACTCCTGCAAACATTGATTTTTCATTTTATAGTTCAAATTTTATAGGGGGGAGAGAGAGAGAGAGAGAGAGAGTACTTGGTAATTACCTGATTGGGCTGAGGGTAAGATTGGGAAACCTGAGGAGGAGGAGGAGGCACGTGAGGTCGAGGAGGAAGAGGGTAGTGGTGCGCAGGAGCAGGATAAGGAGGAGGAGGAGGAGGCGGAGGATAAGAGGAAGAAGCAGGAGGTGGAGCCCACTGAGAGGGAAGATGAGGAGGAGGAGGCGGAGATGGAGAGTGAGACGATGGAGCTTGGTATGGGAATTGATTGGAGTACCATTGATAACCTTGCGGAGGGACCGGCGGTCTTGGTTGCTGCTGCTGCAGAAAATAAGGGTTGTGGTGGTGATAATGATCCGGCGCTGGTGGTGGCTGCGGCTGCTGCTGCGGCTGCTGCTGCGGCGGCGGTCTCATGTAGTGGTGGGACTGTTGGTATGCGTCCATGTTGGGTTTAGGTCTCTCGTTGATGAACGAGGGGCAAGGGAAGAGGAAAAGGAAAAGGGTTTTTTTTTTTTTTTTCTTGAGGGGTGTAACTTAGAAAGGAGTTTCCGTTAAATCTGACGATGGATTTTTAACTTTTGTAAGAAGAAGTTTCTAAACAATCTATACGCCGAAGTATATTTCCCATTGTTTATTTTAGTAACCATATTGATTTTTTTTTTTGAGAAAATTACCATATTGATTATTGATAACAAAAATAAAATCTGAAATACTAGAAATCATATATATATATATATATATATTAGGTCAAATGAAAATTTTATAATCCACCCACCTCATCTCGCTTTCAAATAGAACACTATTTAACATATCCTGTAATCGCTCTAATTACGTTAACGCAGACAAGTCCATTAAATATTATAAACAAAAAAAGAGTCAAATCTTTTAGCGGTGTGGCATTATAGTATGGGAAATTTTTTAAAAGAGTCTTTAATTTTATTCTTAATCTTAATTTTTTTTTAATTTTCTTCTCTTTTATCATTTAAAATTTTCTTGCAGTTAGGGATGACAGTGGATAAATTTGAGACGGATACCTCTAATACTATATTCATATTTGTTTAAAAAATAAAATATTATATCCTTCTGAAATTCGTTGCAGGTTTAAAGAACTGTTATCAAATTCGCACTTGCGAGTTTGTACTTATTATTAAACCTACAATGGGTTATTCACAAATTTTAAACGAATTTTGAATTAATATAATAAAAAATAAAATTATAATATTAATTTAATTAAAATTTTATAAATTATAGCAATTAAAATAATATTAATTATACTTTTAATTTTATTTACATTAAATATTATAATTATAATTATAATTTTAATTTTAATTATATTAAATATTATAATTTCAAATATAATCTCAATTTTAATTACGATAAATGTTATAATTTTAATTACGTTAAATATTTTAATTTTAATTTTAATAACGTTAAATATTATAATTTCAAATCTAATTTCAATTTCAATTACGTTAAACATTATAACTCCAAATCCAATTCCGAATTCAATTACGTTAATGTTATAATTATAATTTCAATTTTAATATCAATTATTTTAAATATATAATTCTTATTCTAATTTTAATTTTAATTACATTAAATGATATAATTTTAATTTTAATTTCAATTACGTTAAATGTCATAACTCTAAATCAAATTTTGATTTCAATTACATTAAATTATTATAATTATAATTTCAATTTCGATAGTTAAATGTTATAATTTCAAATTCAATTTCAATTACGTTAAATATTTTAATTTCAATTATAATTCTAATTTTATTTACATTAAATATTATAATTCTTGTGTTAAATGTTATAATTTCAAATGTAATTTCAATTTCAATTACATTAAATGTTATCATTCTAAATCTAATTTCAATTGCATTAAATGTTTTATTCTAATTACAACTACAATTTTAATTATGTTAAATGTTATAATTCTAAATTCAATTATAATTACGTTAAATATTAAATATTTTAGTTACAATTTCAATTATGTTAAATACTATAATTTTATTTTTAATTTCAATTACAATCATTAGTCTCTTTAAACTAATTTTATTTATTTATATTGAATAGTATGAGTAATGTAAAAACAAATCTAGACTTTTTGATGTAAGATAAAAATAAATGCAAAAAACAATCAATTTATTTTTTTATTTATTCTTTATTTTTTTTAAATATAGTATGTGTGGATACCCGTTACAAGTATCTGCATATTTTTTATTAAAATCATACCCATACCAAATTCGTTGTAGGTTTTAATTTTGAATACCAAACCCACTTCAAATCTTACCAAATCATTTCCAATGCAAGCAAGTTTTAGCGGGTTTGCGAAATTTTTTTGTCATCTCTACTCGCATTCATATGTGTAAATTTATGAAAAATTAGTAAATTTTATAAAAGAATAGTGAAAAGATAATTAAAAATACCAAATTTATGTGTTATTAATGACAAGCCACGCAAAAATATCACGCGTAGCACATATATGTGCTAAGTATCTGATTATGCTGATTGTCATCGTATGGCCTTGGCTATGCGTTAAAGTTAAGTGTCACATTTACTATCGAATAGAAATTGGATGGATCTTGATTATATAATGGTGAATATGTAGTATTACTTAACAAGTTAGTCTTTTGAATTAATGGTAAGCGACTAACCGTTGATAAGCAATTTCAAAATAAATTCAAATTTTTATTTGTATGTAGGCCTCTAAAATCACAATAATTGAGATTTTTATGTGGGATATGGGTCTCCCATGCCGCCACGATGATAGGCAATACAGGTCAAGTGAATCATAAAAAGTATGTGTCTTGAATCTCATTAGAGATTGTCATATGAATAATAGATCCCCTAACTTCGGGGAGGAGTGGGCAATACGGGACAAATTAGTCATTTAGTTTGGGTCACATCGTAACGAGGACGCCATGTGATTAGGTGGGAGAGAATGTTACGTCTTACATCGAATAGAAAATTAGATGGATCTTAAGTATATAAAAGTGTGTAATATTATTTAATCGATTAATTTTTTGGGCTAATAGCAAGTACTCCGACTTATAACATAAGGCACGGCCAAAGCCATGTGATTTGGGCGAGCCATGTATTTTTATTTTTTTTATTTTGATTTCAATTTAAATTGATTTTAATATTTATTTATTTATGTTGAAATAAAGTGTTTTTATATTTAACATTGGTGTATTTTTTTAAATATTATTTTTAAATAAAATAAGATTTCAAATTATAAAAAATGAGTAGACTTGATGATAAATTAGTTTTTTAAAAAATGATTTGAAATCAAAATAAATTTAATACAAAAATTTAAAATATAATTTTTCTTTTACAAAATTAAGGCATTCCACATGACTTATTTATGTAACTATATTTTTTACATAAAATTAAACAATTAAATATATTATTTTTACTAATTACTGATGTAATATCATTTAATTTATAATTTTAATAATAAGTAGTTAATTCAATATAATTTAAATAAGAAAATATATTTAATACATAATAAACAAACAAAATTAAATTACATTTTTAAATATATAATTAAATTTAACAATATAAAAATAAATTTAATTTTTAAATTTAAATTAAACAAGTGAGCCATGCATAGCAAGCTTGCTGTGCAAACGTGTTGTGCAGTGGTACACAGTTATGCGCAACTAACATATTGTGTGTGGGCGCGCTAAGCAACCAAGTGCGTAACGGCCAGATGTTATGCGCGTGGCGTACACGCCGATATGTGTATTACGGGTAAGATGCAAAGTACAAGAATTTTTTGCCATTTTCTATTATTTTCACCTCATCTTTCACCATATTCGACCATTTTCCACCATCTTAACTATTAACCCACCTATTTATACTAATTACTAAACAGTTTCTGCTAATTTCTTGAAATTTTCAATTTCACAGTTCAAATCTGGCGGTTTTAAAACCAATCTACACGTGGCTGATTAATTTGAGAAATTTTTGGGTGTGTTTTCGTAAGAGGGAGCATTTGGAGCGGGAAGGGCAAAAATGTCTGACTATTAGATTTTTTTGTCAAAAAAGATTAAAAATTATAATGTAGCAAAAAAAAAAAAAAAAAGAGCTTTAAAAAATTTGGGGTCATTTTCGAAAGTTTCCCTTATTTGCAGAAGGAGCCGAAAGAGAGAAAATCTAAATGGATGTTCTTTAAGGAAAATACATTGCCTAATAAAAAGAGAATAAAAAATAGGCAAAGAACTACACTTCGCGAAAAGGAAATATATTCAAGCATTTAGCTTTGAAACACAATTTTCAGCCACTTGTTTGAGGACCGTCTCCACTCTTTTTATTTTATTTTATTTTATAATAATAATTCTATATTTTGTTCTTCTTAAAATTCTAATATGAAATTACAACAAATGAATATATCCCGAATCTTGTGGAATTTTCTTAACGCTACAAGACACCTTCGGGCAGACTCAGATGGATTTTCTGTTACACACTTCCTCAGATTTCATGAGGATCGAGATGGTGCTGCAGCTTCAGAACACACATCTCCTGTCTAAACATCCTTTAATTTCTGTTGTTGGCTGCTAATCAGCTTGAACCTTTACCTGTGCACATAAATATGTTGGGAAAAATATAAGGAAGAAATAACCCAAAATTTATGCCATCATCACGCAACAGCATCAGTTTGTCTTCTTGTCAGTTGTGCATACAGACCCTCATTTCGGAGAAGCTCCCTGTGACTTCCCATCTGCATGACGGAAAAGAAGTAATGGTCATAGTTCAAACTACAATTATGATAGATAATTAATTGCCAAAATCTATCAAATTGGGTTCTTCCAGAAATTTTGTAGCAAGGCCAGGGTGGCTCACACAAGGGTGGGAAAGGGAAGAGTGACACTCATGCCTCCGCTCTCTACTATTGGCAAGAGAATTTAAATCTAAATAACTGATACAACTATGACATTCTCCTGATAATAAGCTACTAGGAAGGGAATATGGCACAAATTATTATTAACCAAGTGATCCAGAAGCATCTGCATACTGTGGTGAGAAAAGATTGTAAGATATAATCCTGCGAGGTTCTTTTGCCTTTGCTTGGTAGGAGTAATACAATCCAACAAGAAGATATTGTGAGTGAGGATTGCCTTGTTAATGAAGAAAAAGCAGATATTTTTGAAATGATGCAAATGATGGTCTAACTCTCAGAATTCATTGTAGACAAAATAGTTAGGATAAATGATAAACAACCATGGTACCAACCTCAACAATTTGACCACCATCCATTACCACAATCCTGTCAGCAGCTTGTATTGTGGAAAGCCTATAGAAAGCAAGCAATCAAACTTCTGACTCCAATTTAACAGTCAACCAAGAGAGTGTTCAATATTACCTGTGTGCAATTACAAGCACAGTTCTCCTCATCATGGTGTTGCTTCTGACAGCACGAAGAACACCCTAGATACAGTGGCGAATAAGTACATTAGAGATGTGAAAAGAAGAAAAATGACTCGGAACTCTTTTTTTTTTTTTCCTCTTTCTTCCTTTCACTTTTAGGGGGAGGCAGGCTATTGCTCAATGTTAGCTACCTTGACATTGTGTTCACTCTGTGCATCTAGTGCACTAGTAGCTTCATCAAGGATCAAAATAGTAGGGTCCCTAAGAATGGCACGAGCAATAGCAATTCGCTGCTTCTGTCCCCCACTAAGCAAATCATCATCAACAAGCGTCTGATAACCATTGGGCAGAGACAAGATGAAGTCATGGGCATATGCTTGCCTGGCAGCCCATTCAATGTCTTCCTGTTTTAAATCTCGGCTACATCCATATTTAATGTTTGAACCAATATCCATGTGGAAAAGTTTTGGTTCCTGTTGAAAAAAACTTATGAACAAAGAGAAAACAATTTTACTGAATTTCTTTGATTCTGAGTAAATGAATTGATGAAATACCTGGCCCACAAATCCAATTTTTTCCCTCAACCACTTGATGTCCAACTCTTTAAGAGGGAAGCCATCAATCAAAATCTGCAGCAAAGTGAACACAAACGAAAATTCAACATCATTAATTATTAGAATTTAACACAGTATGGAAGAATTGTTGGATATCAACTTATTGATTTTGATCTCTGCTATAGTTAAGCTGTCAATAAATATTTAAAATTTTTTATATCGACTGCTGTTAATCAAAAGTTCAATTAATGGCCATACACACAATGAACATTGAAACCATAGAATGACTAATACTTTAACACAGTATGGAAGAATTGTTGGATATCAACTTATTGATTTTGATCTCTGCTATAGTTAAGCTGTCAATAAATATATAAAAAATTTTATATCAACTGCTGTTAATCAAAAGTTCAATTAATGGCCATACACACAATGAACATTGAAACCATAGAATGACTAATAGCTGATTAAAATGGCACTTTCAAGGTCATGTATGTCAGAAAAGCACAAGTATACAAGCATTTTCAGAAGCAAAGACGTATAATTTACACTATAAGAAAAACAATCTGATACCAAATATCCAAAGAAAAGCTTCACTTTTCCATCTGTTGCTATAGGTGAATCAAAGAATACAATTAACCGGTCCAACGAAGAGAACTGATGCTGGCACTAATTCCTGGTTATAATATTTTTCACCAACTTATATTTAAGAGACTTAAAAGTAAAACTCTCAGCAGAACTTAATATAATTCATTTTAGTTTCAACACGTCTTTCTGTTTTCAAGTATAAATTGCAAAACCTTGAAAACAAAAAAAATACAGGGTAAAGAGATTCTACCTGACCACTTGTTGGGTCATATAGACGCAGCAGAAGGTTCACCAGGGTACTCTTTCCACTACCACTGAGACCAACCTATGCAAAATTGAAAACATGAAATATAAGTTTCCATAATAGTAGAAGTGTGAAAAGGTATGTGAATAAAAAACTTACTATTGCGACTACTTCCCCAGGATTCACTAAAATGCTCACATGTTGCAGTACAGGTACCTGTTCAAAGAACATGTTCAAAAACATGTTGCGGTACAGTTAGTTATTACCTGTGAACCAGCTGAAATAGAATCGCGGAGTCAAATTAAAATCAGAAACCTGCTCATACTGAGCAAGAAGTTATAGGATAGAATGATCTCAACTATAGAATCAACAATAAGAAACTATATAATGTTATCATAGGATATCTTTTTCCCGTTTTTTAGAAAAAAGGAAAAAGGCATAAAGCAAAGTCTGTAACCATCCATTGGGAACTAATGAGCTCTATTAATATCCATAGAACCACTCCATTTTAGCTACAATTAGTTGTCTTCTAGAATTACCACAAAAGAGATGTACTCTACCACTGTAATGAGGTACTTACTGCCCTAGGGGACAAGGAAAGGCTGCTGGAAATGAGGGACTATCAGATAATCAAAAGTCATATTGGGAGTTCATATGTTCGACAACAAGGAGATATACCATTGCCCTTGATGAGTAATGAAAAGATACATCAACAAATTCTATGCTTCCCATCAACCTTTGCAATTTTTTTCCTGCAACACAATAACATTCAAAATCCAAAATGTTAAACTAAATAATATAAATTAAAATTGGTTTAAATTATATGTGAAGAAGTATTGTTTCTACTGAAAGGAATATATTTTATAAAGTGATTAAGTTTAAAGATTAAAATCTGTTTTCAACTCAATAAAGAAAAAATATGATGCTTCATTGTCTAACAATGAACAACATTTTAATAAGTTATATCACAAAGAATAATCTTCCCAAGATCAACATATTTAGAGCTTACAGAAACAATCTCCTAGAAGATAGATTCATAAACAAACCAAGAGAACATGAAAAGGACTGATTTAAATTATAAGAATCTATGATGAACCTCCAATTTTAGATCATAAAATGCTTGCCTTTTGACATAAACTGGTCACTAGGCATGAGATCCATCAACTGAAAGACTTTTTCACTTGCCCCAACAGATTGCATCAGAGATGATAGATTATCACCCACCCACCATGTTGAATATATTAGCCATTCACTGTATAAGATAAACTTTGTAAGTTTCTCTGTTGTTATATTCCCCGTTAGAATAAACGTTCCTCCAATCAGTACAGCAATAACCTATAAAGTAAACATGCCAACAAAAGCATAAGTCAATGTCAGAATTTACATTTCCCATAGAGGAAGAAGAAAAACAAAGATTAGCAGCTAACAAAGAAGTCCATATTCACTTCATAACATGAAATTTCCAGAATACCATATGACACTAATTTAAGACCAACTTATGGATGAAGCACGCTAAAAAGAATTAATTAAATCAATTAAATAGACACTTCTATTAACTACAATGCATTTTGAAAAAAAATAATACGTAAGTTGAGCCAGTACATTATTACTACAATGTCTGCAATGCAAGAAATTTTATCTTACAATAGTACAGCAAAGACAAAAGGCAAAGTCACATTTTATATAAGCTATTTGTCATTGAATCTCTTCCAGAGACTTTCATATACAAGTTAATTATTATTTGGACAAAAAAGTGAACATAATGTGACCTTGAAGCCAATGCAGGAAATCAACCTGAGTTGAGTGGTAAAGCATGTTGAAGTTTAGGTTCCAGAATCCAGATGCTACACTTTGTCGCATGCTTATATCAGCCAATTTCTCTAGCCAGTGCTTGTACCTATGAACCGTAGATGGAAACATCTTTGTGTCAGAATCACTTATAACACACACATGGACCTGTTTACATATGCTTTCCTTTTGTTAGGAACTTAATATAGGCCAAAGTACAGACATAGAGATTATCTCGAAGACAAGGTTTCAGTAGGATGCATAACCTTTCAAGCTCCTGCTTTTCTGTTCCATAGACACGAACTGTTCTCATCAATGAGAATGCCTCTTGTGCTACCTATGCAAACAAATAACATAACACCATTAATTAGAAAAATCACTGGAAAGAACATCTTTTAAAAGATTATGGATAACGTGTCCGGTTATACTTCGTTGGCAGAAGCAGCAAACTCTTGGATTAACTTTGCTGCCTTCTTCTGGTACCTACACAGGACATTGGTGGAGAGGTCATCAAAGTTCTCCAAGAGCAAATATACAAACAGAAAAGGGAAGTTAATATATTAAAGTAAATAAAAGCTTCAAAACATGTGTATAATATGAATCAATGAATCAAGTGCACGACAAAATTTTCCATGGGGTGTCATAGGGCATCTTGTTTTAAAAAAAATTAATCTGCTCATTCTCAGGCATTCCACAGTACTTGAAAAACTAATTACTTGAAGTTTATTAGACATAATTAAACAAGTCACTTACCTTGGTGTCCATCTCTTCCTAATTACTACACTTTATACCTTGCCACACATCCACTTCCTCATTTCATTCACATTCATTGATAGTCATATACTTTCAGGAAATGGTATTCATTTTAGACAAGGAAAATCTTGAGGAGACTGTATAAAATCTTACAGGCCATAGATCAGCATTGCTCCTGCTAGAGCTGAGCATATCATCAACGTAAATAAGCCAAGTGGCCATGACAAAACTAGCAAGTATATCAATGCTCCCGTCCCCTGAAAAGGAAAAATAATCATACCAATTATACCCATATTTTAAGCAGAATCAGAACCATTGATCATTTGATCAGAAAAAAGACCTGAAGAACATTGCGTAATATCAAATTAAGATCACTTCCAATAACCCGTGACACTTGCTGACAGTCTGATCCAAGCCTACTTGTCAAATCACCAACTGTTTCAGAGTCAAAAAAGGATATATCCTACAGAAGATGTACCGTATAAGGTAAGTCAATCTATACTATCTTATTCCAAACAGGTATAGCTTGCTTAAAGATGCAAATGGCAAACAAACTTATCAGTCAAATTTCCACTGATTAGAACCTGAAGAAGAAGAGCAGAATACAACGTTTCCCTCATTCGCTTCACCTATGAAATGTTTTCAGAACTCAGTCAGCACTGAGAAAAAAAAAAGCAATTTACATGTTATAGGGAAACTATGTGATAGAGACTCACAAGAATCATATTTGCAATGCCAAAACAGCAACCTCGTAAGCCACTGAACAAATGAGTACAGAGTTAGCAGGTTACCTCACGTTGTTCATTGGCAAGACTCAAATTCACACAAGTAGTGTATATAAAGAAAATATTGGAAACAACAACCAGACAATAATATGACACATTTCTACATATGTCCCTATTATGCACATTTTTCAATAATGTAGCTTGTAAATGACGAACAACTAGATAAAAGAGCGTCATATTCTTAACATATGAAGCTACAAAAGAAAAAGGCCCTATAAAAACGGTCGAGTAAACATGGATCCCAGAGTGATTGCCTCACTCCTTGCTGATGCTTAAAAAAGGGACATGCCATAGGTTTGCAAAAGTGAAGGAGAAAGAAGATCTAACCATACAAGATTTTAACCTGCATATTCCAGAAATAATACACAGCACAATCAACAGACGAACGTTGCGTTGGAACACTGCAATTTCAGCACTCTGTGCTGTGAAGATTGATGCTGTCAAAAAATGTGGTATGGATATTTCCGAAAGCTGTAACAAATATGCAACGCAGTTAGTAAGTGCAAAAAAAAAAAAACTATCATGCGATTCCACCAACATCTTATCTCATAATTAAGAGTAAGAGTTTCCATTAGTTGAATTAAAAGTGCAATAGTAAAAACCAATATAGCAGACGAATAGCCAGAGAATCAACTGACACATAAAATCCAAGTACTAACTTGAAAGCTTTTCCTAATTGTTACCGAGTAATGTACTCACCGCCGCGACAATTAAGGCAGTAAAGGCAGTAAAAATAACCCAACGGTCCTTAGCAACCAGCTCCCACATTTTACTAAGTGCCCGCCACACAGTCACCGGTTTCGCCATAATTCTGACCTCGACGTCATCATCAAAGCTCCACCAGCTTCCTCCGGGCAATATCGATTTAATAAAACGAATCCATCCACGAATCCTCTCATTGAACTCAACATTGCCTTCTCCGTCAAAGTGTTCTAGACTGTTGTTCTGTACAGAGAACCCGTTAATTGAAGAGGACTTCAGAGGAGAGAAATGACAGCGGCCTGTACAGTTGGGGGAGAAGTTAGAGAGTAAGAGCTGGAGCTTGTGATTTTTTGAGAATTGGAGACTGTTGTGATGAATGCGGGGTGTTTGTCTGTGGTGAAGTGAAACAAATACGCGAGGTCGCAAGTTGCAGAGCGTCGTTACGGCCATAGAAACAGAAGGCTAGCGGGCCGTCTGTTTCAATTCAGAGCGAATGAAAGAGAAGAAAACTTCCCCAAAATACAGGATCCCCAAGAGGCGCAACGTGTGGCGTGCGGGAGACGCGTGAGCTTGCGTATTAGAGAAGCAGTTCCGCTCTTTCTAGTGGCGATTGTGAAGTAAACGTGGTTCGTATTCGCTTTGTATGATTCCTCGCCGTTTGATAACGCCACTATTTTTTTTATATAATTTCAACGTCTTTTTGTTTTACACAGAACGATACCGTTTTGATCGGCGATATACTGTAGCGGTAGTGACGTGTTTGATATATAATCAAGATACAGCTTCCGTGAGATAATACAAATACTCGTGCTGCTACCGTTTCGAAACACGACTCTTGTGTACAATGTACATAGCGCCACGTTCACAATCTTTCAGACAACTTTACCCTCATCATTTTCACCACTTTTCAGTCATTTCGAGCAACCGCGAGGATACTTTAGTCTTTATGACCATCATCTACAGCTAAATAAAAATCTTCACTACAGTCTCTTGTCAGCTGCAGTTCCATTCCATATCTCAGTCATCTCTTTCTCTCTCTCTTGACTTACAATGGCGGCGGTTGTCGGAAATTTAGCTTTATTACTAGATGTGGCCTCGCCTCGGACAATAATTACAGACCGCAAGTCTCGTCCAGTGTCGCTCGACATCGTCTTGAACTTACCAAAGAGAGACCTTCACGTCAACTATTCTGCTCTAGTAAACAAGAGCTTGGACGCCGAGGGAGAGAATCGGAATCACCGGGTGGTGACACGTGGCAAGGCGAATTCGAAGGTGAACGGGGTGGATTTCGATGCGGGATCCAGCGACGAAGAGAACGGGAATGGCGATGAGGAGAAGGAGGAGTACGATTGGGAGAAAGAGATGAGGAAGAGAGTGAAGGAGATTGAAGAGATGAGAGAGTTGGAGAAGAAAGCTGAGGAATTGCAGAGTAAAGCGGAGGAGAATGATAGCGAAAGTGAAGCTAAAGAAGAGACTGAGGAAGAGAAAAAGATGAGAGTCAGAAGAGAACTCGAAAAGGTTGCTTTATAAATAAACTTTTTCGGCTTATACTGTCTATTCAACCTTAAATGTTAATTTATGCCTACAATTTGTGTCGAGCAGGTGGCTAAGGAGCAGGCGGAGAGGCGAGCCACAGCGCAGTTGATGTTCGAGTTGGGACAGAAGGCTTATGGCAAGGGCATGTATGGACGAGCCATTGAGTTTCTTGAAGGTGCTCTCACAATCATTCCCCGACCAACGTTCTTTGGCGGTGAGGTTGGTTATTTCCAGATAAGTGTCTCTATGGACAACAAGTTGCCCTTAATTGGAAAAGTTTGGTCGATAGATTTAACGGAAAATCATTGGTTTTGGATTTTCAGATTCAAATATGGCTTGCCATGGCGTACGAGGCAAATAACCGCCATGCAGATTGCATTGCCCTTTACCAGCAATTGGAGAAGAAGCACCCCAGTGTCAGCATCCGGCGCCAAGCTGCTGATCTTAGATACATATTGCAAGCCCCTAAGCTCAAGATTTCTCAAGAGGAGATGGTTACTATTCCTTTGATTGGTTCTAGTTATGACAGGTAATTTTGTTGTCTTCAGTCAAAAGATTTCAGGTAATTTTGTTATTCATTTTGCTTTGGCTATTGATTAGATAATGGATTTAGAGTTAAGAGTATTATGAATGTATGATCCTATGAGCATTTATTTTGATTAGTTTAGTATCCATTTTGTCTTGAACATGTTGGGAATTTAATATGCTACTCTGTTCATTTACACTAAAATAGGATTTGGGTTATTGAGACAGAAGTATATGTTCGGCTCGAGCTTTTTTGTATTAAATTTTCAATTTCAAATATTTGTATGCATCAATGCGTGCTATTGATTGATTACTGTAGCTTGAGCCAGAAACAGAGCCATTCATTTATAAATTGTAATGACCAAATTTTCTTCTATTGCTAGTGAGGTCAAAGTGGTGCTTTTATACTCTTCATTAACACCATTATTCAATATGCTACCTTTATGAGGTTAAGAATTTAATTGATGATGCTCGGTCATCATTCTCGCCATACCATGGTTCAAGATTTCAAGTGACGCTACATTTAATTCTTTCTTTTCTAATTTTGGTCTGGCCCGTGCATCAAGCACCCGGGCTTTTGTTAATAGTTCTATAACATTGGAATGTGGAATTGTTTCAGATGCCCATTAGTTGTCTGGTTCAATTAAGTGATGCGATCCTCTGTTTGGCATTATTCCAATTAACCCTATGCTTTTATTTCAAGCTTTGCCCGCCTAGCTATCCTATAATTGTTTATGAATATCCCTGTGGCCTCAAGAAAGTATGCATGCAAACTTTCCGCATTCTCTGACTTCAATCCTGCTGTTTAGTGACATGAATGGCACTAATGTTTTTTGGATTATTTGTTCGCCATTATTGCAGTTATGCAGCAACATGGAGTGATAAAAACAAGGACGGGGATCAGAGGAGAAGTGGATCAACAACCAACCAGCTTCCATCATCCAGAGACTTCTTAGGAGACTTTCTACTGTGGCGACCTCCAGTTGGATTGGAGAAAAACCGCGCATTTTGGATAGCTTTGACATTATGGTTTGGTTTGGTTGGAGCTGCTCTCTTTCTTCAAAGATGAGCGGTGAGAGTCAAATATACCCCATATTGTAATTGTTTTCTGTGATGATTTATCATTTGATTGTTTAGCTTGCCCTAATGTTCATGTAATATTCTTGCAGTGTTATTATTCTGAATTCTTTATATTTGTATAATTGTATGTACGTAGCAAAAATATGCAGCTATCTCCTATTATATATATATATATGTCAATTTTATATTATTTTATACTCTTAAAGTATCTGTAATAATATTTTAATTAAATTAATAAATTTTATCATATATAGCATATATTGATAAACTTATATTTATAAATTATATGATTTATGTATTAGGTAAATGATGTTAATACAGAGAGTATAAATTACAAATTTTTTATAATTAATTCATGTTCACAATCATTAATAAAATGAAAAGGGTATTTCATTATGTAAAATTGTAGTTTTTTTACTTCTTATAGTGGATGATTTATCTTGATTATAGAAGTAGAGATTTCGAGTAAAAAAATTAGTGTATATGATACATTGAATAAGATTACTGTGAATTTTGATTTGGTTAATTAAATGTCGTAGATCTTAATTCACAAAAACTTTAATAAACTTGATTAATTTTAATTCTGAGCAAGTAATGAACTTACATTTATACGTTATATCTTTTGAGTTATTACGGAGTGAGATCCAAATAAATGGTCAAAATTTCGATAGTTTGGAGATATAATTTCATGGGTCATAGGAACATTTATTTGCATGATGAAATTTAATAATTAATGTCCACCTAAGTTGTTTGTAGTACTTGATCATTAGAATCTGTGGTCACAGTTTATTCAATAAATTATTTATTGAATAATAATATTTATTTGTAAATTTATTTACAAATATAGATATATTAAAAATTATCATTAGAGCATTTAGTGACTTAAAGGCGAATAAGTAATTAAAAAGGCAAGACATTTTTTTTCATAACTTAACTTTAATTATGAACATCAATTACAGGGTCAATTAAGTGATTATTGTTGATTTAAAGACCAAACTCAATTTAATTAAAAAGAATTTTAATTAAATGAGCTTTTATTTTATAACATGGGTTATTAGGGTACAACCGTTGACTTTTAGTAAAATAGTTTGAGGTTAATTTAGAAGAATTGATACATTATGAGATAATAAGGATTGAGCTTTTTAAATTGAAGCTATGAAACTCATAGGTCCTGCAGTTTCTCTACTAGTTCAAATCCTAATCAAACTCTAATTTTTTAATTCTAATTAAATTTTAAATATTTAAGGGAGATATCTATATATATAAGAGGTATGGAGTAAAAAACGACTACAATTATATAGGGAAAAATTCTTTTTACATATTCTTACGTGGAAAAAGAATTTAATTAATATAATTCTCTCCGATTTGGGTATTAGTGTTTTTAGAGATTAATAAAAAATCACGTGCTTATACGCGTTAAGTTTGAAAGTTGAGGATAGTAGAGAAAATTGCAACCAGTCAATTCAAGATTTATTATCATAAGAAATTAAGGTAATTTTCTATCCCAATACATATAATTATGAACAAGATAATCTAATTTTCACTACGTTTATTTTATTAACAGAAAATTTTTATTTTACATACTAACAATATGCGCACGTCATTCTTAAAATCATGATGCTTGCTTACGTACAGTCATCATCCAAAGACTTGTGTTCGAGTTGGTCTTTCTACATTTTCTTTGTACGCTAACGCTGTTTTTCTTTACCTTCCTCTTGTTTTTTACCCAAGTCCCGATTGTGCTTTGCTAAGGTTGCCAATTTAAAGCTTTTCTAGAAGCATGATCACAATATAACGCCAATTGGAGACTCATTAGTGATGTCTTCACTGAGGCGAGGGATTTGAAATTTTAGAAGTTAATGTATCGATTTCACCATCTTTTCGTTTATTGTTCCTAAAAACGTGTAAAACTCGGTTCAATCAGTAGAGCGTCGGATGCTTTGCGTCCCTTGTGATGTCAACTACGCTCGTTTCGTATCTCAAGCTTTTGCATGACCTCGCCAGCTTAGAATGGGCTATGAGTAAATTAGATTGCCCTGTACACCTTAGGACATGGTACCCGTACTATTCTATGATCATATTCAAATTATTTGCTAATCAGGATTCAGGCATGTTGCTTGGCTGAGCCCCCCAAGGTCTCACATTTTCACCTGGGTTCGACCCCCTCTCTTCTCCAGGTGGTGCGAAAATGTTGATAAAAATGTTGTAATCCCCCCTTCAAAAAAAAAAGATTCAGGCATGTTTAGTCCATGTTTGACTGTCATTTCTAGTCCTGTTAAATTTCAGCCCAACAAAAATTTAAGCAAAGCAAGAGAAAAATATAATCAAAAGAACCCAAGATACTCAATCACATGTCCACTAAATGGCATCATTAATATGAAATAACACAATTTTAATTAGATTCAGACTTCTTCATAAATGGAGAGACAATATTTAAATTGTATATGATTAATGTTGAATATTTTATTTATGATAGAACAATATCTAGAATCACTCTTTTTCATTGCGTTATAGATTATCTCAAATATAATAGTATGGTTGTCAATTCCATATATATGATAGTATGGTTTACGATTAGTTCTATGAATCGTTGTACATGTTGGTTTAGATTAAATTTATAAATGGCTGACCATGTAAACAATGAATGAAAATTGTTTAAACCTTTGAATAACTGCATATATGTGTATATATTTCTAGCACTTTTACTATGGTGATGCGAGAGGAAGAAAAAACCAAATATGAACATTGGCAAAAGTGGTAGTTGATAGTCACATCCAGGTAAATGAACACAATATTCCGCATGTCATGCCCCAGACTTAAAAGATATGATACACGACATCACTTACATTTATTCAATAATACTTAAACATTTATTTTAATTTCTTTCAGAATTATAGCAATTGAATTATGACTGGGACAATTAGTAAACCGGAGATACGCAGAGTTTTCTCAGAGATTAACACTCTATTACGTCACCAGTAGCAACTTTGTTACCGGAAGCCCAGAATATATTCATTGCAAATTCTTACTTAAAATCAATCCATTACTACACTTGGTGAAACTTAAACTAAATCCAACCACACACAATAAAATAATACATAAGTATTTATTCAATAGGGACAAATCAAATATCTTATCCCACGTGTCCCCAAATGAAACACTTAGCAACCTAACAATTTAGGGAACCCAAGGAACAGCAAAAGCTTTGCCAAATCCGCTAAGCACACATGTACCTTATTTACCTGAAATCACCATAAACTATAATGAGTATAAAACTCAGTAAGCATACTAGTTTTTCATATATCAAATACAAATACATATATGTACACAATGCATATGTATGATATGCTGTGATCAATCAAAATCATAATCTTATCAAATCACATATCATGTAAGCGCTTACACATTCTTTCAAAACACATAATAGGAATACCATCACTCACCTACTACTTAGTAGGACTTACATATCACATATCACATAATGAGCCAAATGTCACTCGTAGGTGACATACCGTATGAGAGGAATAGTACAAGTGAGGCCTTTATATTACACATATATAATGCTCATACTCGAAGGCAAAAGCCAAACCCTCACCCTGATCATCGGTGAGTCCTCTCACATGCACCAACACGCCACCACACGAATGTGATAACTCATGCCTCCTTTAGGTACCAATAGGATCCTCCCTACATACGGAACACATAACATATACCAATTCCGAAGGAAAGGCCACACATAAAGGCTCTAAAAATCACATAAAATGCCTACTAAGTTAACAGTGAGTTCAAGTACCCTCAAAACACAAAATATTTCTCATGGACATATTACACTTCAAAAGCTTTCTTTATTTAACACATCTTATTTTGAAAGCTCACTTTCAAAAATACATGTATATCCATGCTCAATGTCAATGCTCATATTCATAAACATATATTCACATTTCATATCAAAATATACTTTGACATAACATAAACATATTCTTAACCCCATTTGCAAAATCATACAAAACAATTACTATGTTTATTGTGATTTCAGTAAAAAGTCTAGTATACTTACCTCTTAACACTTTCAGCTACAAGGCTTAAATCTCCTTAACCTATCAATGGAGATTAATCCTTTCATAAGCCTCACAATTCACACAAAATACTTTAAATAGCTTACAAAATTATACACAATGCATTTATCACATCAAATTGGTCTAAATATTTGGTTTCTCAAAACCTGTCATTCTGACCACTTACACTTAACAAAAATTTCTAATACATCAAATGATGTCCAATTACTCCGAAATCAGAATATATCATTCTTGACTCATATATACTTCTTATATATAAATATTATATCAAAATTCCTACACAATCCATTCCATATATACCATCAAATCCAAACTACTAACCTGACAAGATCAAGATACTTATTGAACAGTATTCAATCTGCCAATTTTATAAAATCATATACTAACTCAAAAATTATAAAACTGCCACATAATTACTCTTCACAAATATCTCAGTCCATGATAAATATTTCACTTCCAAATCACTGCCAAAAGTATTTTAAAATTATTTTATTCCATAACTTTAAAAATCTGTTAATCAAATACTGCAATGAGCTGATATACTTTAGAAAATCATAACACTTCAACCACATTGATCTAAATTTTTAATTCCAAGTATATCATATTAGACATATAAAATTATCATATTTCACAAATTCGTAATTTTTGAAGATCATTCAGTAGGACAAAAATTATTTTTCACTATATCATACTGTTCACATAGAAAATTTCTAGAATTTCAGGGTCCTTTTAGTAAATTCACAAAAACTTCAATTTCTGGAATTTTGAATCGATTCAAAGTCTCAGATAATCCTAAACATGTCTAATTCCATATACTCAAAATTCAAAACCAGAATCGAATCACAACAATTTATAAAATTCTTGGATCAAGAGACTATCAAGCAGAAATTTTACAATCCATCATTATTTATCAAACTATCTTATAGATCATCATCAATTCTCAAAATATCATACGAAATACACATCAAATCCTCAATTATACATATTTCCAGAAATCAAAACTTAAAGAAATTAATATAATTAACACCAATAAATTGAGAAATAGTTGTGATATACCTCTTAAAATCCAAAATTCTAATTTCTTCTTCTTTTTCTTCTCCTTCTTCTCTTTCTCTCCCCTCTTTTTCTCTCTTTTCTCTCTCTAAAAGAGGTAGCTCAACCAAAATTAGAGAATTAGGGTTTTAAAAGTGTATTTTTATACTAAGTAGCTAATTTTTGGTATTTATAAATTTACCCCCAAAACTTTCAAAGTATTACAATTTAGTCCCTAAAATAAATCTAAAGTCTTGCAATTAAACCCAATGCTAATAGTATGACCTTAACCTATACAAACACTACTAATAACAATATATAAATCAAGTATCACCAATATACAAATAAAATACGTATATTTATACATATATAAATACTTATTCTTACCAGTCGTGGATACTGGTTACTACACCGTAGCCCAATTTTAAGAAGCAAATATTGAAAGAAAACTAAATTACACATTTACGGTCTAAGTTATTTAAGAAATAAACATCTGATCATTTACACTTTTTTTCGATTATAGTTTATATCATTGATAAAATTTATTGATATTACATTATAAGACTATTAATATTACAATAAAAAAATTATGGAGATAATGTATTATATTTACTATTAACATACATCTAAATCTAAATTTTTACAATAAAGAGAATCAACTATATCTTTTATCAGAAAATAAGCTCAATACAAAGGAATATAGACACTTTCAAAGAATGGACAAACTATCATCACACAAAAGGAACGATTTAAAATGTTGCTTGTACAAACTATGAGTTTTCACCAACATTTTAGAAATATCTAAATACTAAGACTCAATCAACCATCTAACATTCTCCTAGAGAGTAAAAACAACATTCAATAACTAAGTAACTGTACAAGGAGGTGGGGTCACCGGGAGTTCTGGGCTATTAGCTATTATGATATTCTTGTTGGGAATGGTGGCGATGTTGCTTGCCTTAGTCGGCGATAGAGAAACTTGAAAGTTATTGAAAATTGCTAGTCCACCAAATCGGGAGCAATCTTGCACGGGGCCACGATGAGGTTGCTTACATAGGGCGGCAGTTGGCAGCTATGGAGGAGAGCATGGCAACGAAGATAAAAAAAAAAACTCTTTTTAGATGAGATCATCTATACTCTTAAATTAACTTTAAATTTTCTTTTAACCTATTAATGAACACTTGAAATTACAAATTTAATAAGAGTTTTTTTATCATCATATTGCATTATTAGTGTTATTAATCTCTCTAATCATATTGCATTATTAGTGTTATTGATTTCCTTAACTTAGCATGTTTTTAATATTGCACTTAATTAAGTTCTTAATTATTTTAGAATATGTTTGATAAATTGGACATAATTTTCTATAAAGGAACCCAATTTAAGTACTTCTTGAACTTGTGAAGAGATGATTTCATATACAATAATATTGATTTTCACACATATTTTGTAATTCGAATGTTAAAAGGGTGAAAAGTGATTTAGAAAATGACCTATCTGCAGTGCAAGCATAATCTGAGCAGACTTCAGTAATTGATCCATAACTTAAGAAATACATATTCAATACGAATGTTTTTATTCATTCTAGAAAACTGAAATAAATATCTACAACTTTACTGTTAACATATGAATCAAAGACAGCTGCTATCGGTGACAACTTTATAGATCAAATTTGGCACATGAAATAAGCCTTAAATTATCAACAATCCATCAAAATGATGGCCTCTTTTTTATTTTACTTGCACCTTTCAAGTTTTTTTTCTATGCCCAAGAGAGCTAAATTTTAATTCTAATACTTTCTGTTGTATTATGTTTTTGCAATATTATTTTCTTTTATATACTACTTTGAAGTTTATGTTATTACTTTTTTTAAATCTTTTCTTTAATTCCATCATGTTTGTTTATTTTATATTAAGGAGTTTCACCCCTTTCACCTTAGTAAAATGTAAAATAAATAAACATGATGGAATTAAAGATATACCTAAACTCTTAATTTATAATTTAATGTTACATTCTTAAATTAATTAAATTTATATATAATATATTTATTATTATTATTCAATGTTGATACCATTTCTTATAAGGCGGTGTATCTTAATTTAATATAGACAATTCTTATAATTGGCACAATAAATTCTTGAACCTGTTACAAGATTTAGTGTACGATAATTAAAGAATTGAATACAAATTAATATATAAATTAGGATGAACCGTATTTGTTATATATTTTTTTCGATTAGAGCGTCTTTTGTGTGAAGATTCTAATTTAGTTATAAAAGATATTTAAATGTATTTTATTTTATATACCAAGAGTGAATCTTCTAACCTCAACATTCATTTTAATTGATTATTCATATCATTTTCGGTAAACATCTTATATCTTTACTGCTTTATATCTTTTGAGAAATACTAATACTTGTATACTTAAAATAATACTTTGCTGAGAATCAACCCTATTCTCATCGAATAATTTATTACTTTGTCATTCCTGCAGTTGGGAATAGAATCTAATATTCTAGACGTGCCACCTATTCCCTTTAAAAAGTCTCTTTATAATGAAAATAGAATTATAATTCAAGTATACATTAGGCTAGGCCAGTGTCACGTCCTAAGTATTTTCAAGCATTTTCTCGAATATGTATTATATGGCAAAAGCCTCACAGAGGCTATATGGGCTGTAGAGCGATTCGTGGGTCAAAATTTTTAGAAGACCCACTGACATGGGTGAAGATTTGGGTTAATTCATGACTTATAAGACATAAGTTCAAAATTTCAGCCCACAAAACACTTTACGTGCACTTTCAGCACAAGAAGTAGATCAAAGATAAACAACAACATATCGAGCATAGTGCATGGGACTTGGTGACAGAGATGATGTCACATCCCAGATTCAAAAGATCTGACACATGATATAATTTACATTCATTCAATCATAAATAATATTGCATAAAATTTCAAATTTTAATTCAACATAGAAATCCTTAGCAAGTTGCTAGTAAGTTCAACACTAAAATCAACCCATAACCATACTTAGTGAAACTTAAACCAAATACAACCACACTTAATAAAATAATATATAAGTATTTATTCAATAGGGACAAATCAAATATCTTAACCCACGTGTTCTCAAATGAAACACTCAGCAACCTAACAACTTAAGGAACTCAAGGAACAGCAGAAGCCTTACTAAATCCGCTAAACACACGTGTACCTTATTTACCTGAAATCGCTATAAGCTATAATGAGTATAAAACTCAGTAAGCATACTAGTTTTTCATATATCAAAATACAAATATATATGTACACAATGCATGTGTATGATATGCTGTGATAAATCAAAATCATAATCTTATTAAATCACATGTCAGGTAAGCGTTTACACATTCTTTCAAAACATATAATAGAAATATCATTACTCAACTACTACTTAGTAGGACTTCCATATCACATATCACATAATGAGCAAAATGTCACTCGTAAGTGACATACCGCATGAGAAGAATAGTACAAGTGAGGTTTAAATTACATATATATAGTGCTCATGCCCGAAGGTAAGAGAAAAACCCTCACCCTGATTATCGGTAAGTCCTCTCACATGCACCAATACGCCACCACACGAATGTGATGACTTACTCTTCCTTTAGGTACCAATAGGATTCTCCCTACATACGGAGCACATAAAATGTACCAATCCCGAAGGAAATGTCACACATAAAGGTTCCATAAATCACATAAGATGCCTACTAAGTCAACAGTGAGTTCAAGCATCCTTAAAACACAAAATATTTCTCATGGATAAATTACACTTCAAAAGCTTTTTTTGTTAAACACATTTCATTTTGAAAGCTCACTTTCAAAAATACATATATGTCATATATGTTCATGCTCACATTCATAAACACATGTCTTTCATATTTCATATTAAAATATACTTTGACATAACATAAACATATTCCTAAGCACATTTATAAAATCATACATAACAATTACTATGTTTATTGTGATTTCAAAAAGTCTAGTATACTTACCTTTTAACACTTTCGGCTATAAGACTTAAATCTTCTTAACCTATCAATGGATATTAATCATTTTATGGGCCTCAACATTCACACAAAATACTTTAAATAGATTACAAAATTACACATATTGCAATTATCACATCGAATTAGTCTAATTACTTAGTTTTTCAAAACCTGTCATTCTGACCACTTCCACTTTAACAAATTTTTTTTATACATCAAATGATATCCAATTACTCCAAAATCAGAATATATCATTCTTGACTCATATATCATTCTTATATATGAATGTATATCATAATTCCTATACAATCCATTCCATAAACACCATCAAATCTAAACTATTAACCTGACAGGATCAAGATATTTACTGAACAATATTCAATCTCCCAATTTTATAAAATCATATACTAACTCAAAAATTATAAAACTATCACAGAATTACTTTTGACACATATCTCAATCCATGATAAAAATTTTACTTCCAAATCACTGCCAAAAGTATTTTAAAACTATTTTATTTCATAGCTTTAAAAATCTGTTAATCAAATACTGCAATAAGCTAATACACTTTAGAAAATCATAACAATTTAACCACACTGATTTAAATTTTTAATTCTGAGTATATCATATTAGACATATACACTTATCATATTCCATAAATTCGTAATTTTTGAAGATCATTCAGTAGATAAAAAATTATTTGTCACTGTATTATACTGTTAACATAAAATTTTCAGAATTTCAGGGTCATTTTGGTAAATTCACTACAAATTCAATGAATTCAATTTTTGAAAATTTTCAATCGATTCAAAGTCTTAAATGATTCTAGACATATCTAATTTCATATACTCAAAATCCAAAACCAGAATCAAAGCATAACAATTTATAAAATTCCTGAATCAAGAGACTATCAAGTAGAAATTCTACAATTCATTATGATTTATCAAACTATCTACATAAATCATCATCAATTCTCACAATATCTTACAAAATCGACATCAAATCCTTAATTATACATATTTCAGAAATCAAAACTTAAAGGAATTAACTAAATTAATACCAATAAATTAAAAAAGGGTTATAATATACCTTTTAAAGTTTAAATTCTAACTTTCTTCTTCTTTTTCTTTTTCTCTCCCATTTTTTTTTCTCAATTTTCTCACTCTAAAAGAGGTGGCTCGAACAAATGAGTGAATTAAGGTTATAAATGTGTATTTTTATACTAAGAGGCTACTTTTTAGTATTTACGAATTAGCCCTCAAAACTTTCAAAGTATTAAAGATGATACTTCTAACACAATGCAAGTCAACATGCTCACTTTACAAGAGCTTTGATCGTGAGGACAAATGGCCAATTTCAGTTGCCAAGAGGGTTGGCATTATTTTGTGGAAGGTGGAATTACCTCCAAGATGACGGTTGCATCTGGTGCTTTCTGCAAGCTATTGAAAGCTATACCATATGGGTACAAATATGGGTGGAGATTACCATAGAGCTTTTAGAAAAACCTACTGACATAGGTGGAGATCTGAGTCAAACTAGCGACTTATAATGGATGTACACTTTTATTTGGAAGGGATATATTATATAGAATATATGATGGCATCTTGAAATATTATTTAAAATATTATTCTATCTTTTTTAAAAATATTTGGTAAGTAGTTAGATACCCCTTTTTAACTAAACCTTACCATTTTTCTCTTATTAAAACTCAAGTGGTTACGACTGTTGTGCAGTTTGGTGACCACTTGAGTCATGCCTAGAGGGCGAGTATCATTCTATATTGTATATATATCATTAGATTGTTTAAATTATAACCATTGATTATATATGGTTGATAGTATATAAGGGAGATATTATCAATTGTACAAATTATATCTTAATTTATAATCTTTCTTATTAAAATAAAGACTATTTTCTCACACCTTATATATATGTATCTCATTTATTTTTTTATATAATTTTTTATAAACTACCCAATACACAACGCATTTAAAATAGCATGTTTCTCAATTTTTTGTCACATTAAGATCCATTGTTAAGTAAGTATATAGTCAATATAACCTTTCACTTCTATGTATCAAATAAGTGATAAGTTAGAGAGACTTTTTTCTTTCATTAAATTGAACGCTTAACAAGCACTTACTAAAATACTAGATAAGCATTTCATAAATATTACCACCATAATTAAATAAATACTTAATAAACAGTTCATGAAATATTATTTCTATCCTTGACATAAAGAGGTGGTTAGTTTATAAGTTTTTCTTTTAATTAATCGTTTAATAAGTGGACCAGGTAAGTATAAAATCTGATAAATATTAGTAAAAAGTTACAAGAATTTTATTACTCTCATCTCAACATTCAAAGTATTTTTCGTGTCTCTTTTATAATCAAGCACAATAATAAGTAGCTTAATTTAGATATTTCATATTAGTTTTATTGGTTAACGACTAAGTTAAGACTGTTTGAACATTGTTTGAATTTTTGAACTTCTAAATAATACGAGAATTAGAACTCTAGTTATAATAAAACGTGGTAGAAAATATTGGCAACAGTGATGGGGATCGATTTTTTTTTTCTTTTTAAATGATAAATTTTTTGAAATTCTAAATTACAATTCTAAAAATAAGTGTCTATTATTAGGTGATAAAATAATGTAATAGTAATTTTAAATAAAATATTAAATAATTATTAAGTAATAAAATAATATAATGATAATTTTAAAAATTATATTATTTCACCACCTAATTTATTTCACGTGATACATCAATTTATGATAACATTTGAAAAGTATAATATTACTTTTTATTTATTTAAGAATTTAGCTATTGTTTCTAAATTATTCAAAAAATTTATTTCAAATAATTTATTAATTAATTATTGAATAGTAAAATAATATTAAGGTAATTTTAAAAATTATACTGTTTTACTATTAATAATTATTTACTACATTAATTTAATATAAAAATTTTAGGATAATATTTAAAAAGTATAATATTATTATTTAATTTTTATATTGATGCCACTCAGTAATTGGGAACTTATTTGAGGCGTAATTAATTTGTTCAGTTTAATGATCCATCAATGCAGGGCAGGCCTAACATTTGACCTAAATTTATGTTTGGATCCAAATTAATTTGGGCATTGGAGGCCCAACAACTGATCCACTCAAACCCGATTAACACCCGTAAATCACACCAAAACCCTAGCCCCAGCACCATATAAATTCCCAATCCTCCTCTCGTATTCTCTCCACTCTACGCCCCCGAAACACTCAAGTCCACATCTTCCCCAGATCTACAGAAATGACGACCCGCTTCAAGAAGAACAGGAAGAAGAGAGGCCATGTCAGCGCCGGTCATGGTCGTGTCGGGAAGCACAGAAAGCATCCTGGAGGTCGCGGTAACGCCGGGGGCCAGCACCACCACAGGATCCTCTTCGACAAGTACCACCCGGGGTATTTCGGTAAAGTTGGTATGAGGTACTACCACAAGCTCCGTAACAAGTTCTATTGCCCCATCGTCAACATCGACAAGCTCTGGTCAATGGTCCCGCAAGACGTGAAGGATAAGGCCAACAAAGACAACGTTCCGGTGATTGACGTCACTCATTTTGGCTACTTCAAGGTTTTGGGAAAAGGTGTATTGCCGGGGAACCAGCCCGTCGTCGTCAAGGCCAAGCTTGTCTCCAAGACCGCTGAGAAGAAGATCAAGGAGGCTGGTGGTGCTGTTGTCCTCACCGCCTAGGGTTATTTTGGTAATTTTATTTTGGGTTTTAGGTTTTTTTTTTTCGGGTTTTAATTCTAGATCTGTCTGAGACTTTTATTTACATTGCAATGATCTTGTTTTTGGTCTATTTCGTTTAATGATTATGATTAAATGTGACATCACATGAATGGTTCATTTTAATTTTATATCATTGCTGAAGGTGGATTTAATCGATGGTTACTCTCGCTGTTTTTTTTTATTAATTTTTATGTTAATATTTTATTACTTGCTTCAATATTCTGATATGCATTCTGATATATCCTGAACAATCTGCTTAGAAGAAATCTCAATTGGCAGCCTAATTTGCTCTTTGATTTGTTACGAGTTTTGTCTTATCGTCCCATTTATCCTCAATGGCTTCCGTAGTAGCTGTTGCGGTATTTGTAAATTCTTTATCTAAATGTTACCTCCTCCTCCTCCTCCTTGTCTGTTATGTAGTTCATGTGCTTTGGTTCTTTCTTTTGTTAGTTTTTCTCGTCCTTCTCCATTATTTTCGTTTCTTGAAGTTTTGTTTGAGACTAAATTATGACTCCATCAATTCTCTCACTAGTTTTTTTAGACATCTATTTCTTTTAATTTATCTCAAATAGAAGGTCCCTAATGGACCTTCTTTACTGGCATTTGTTTTTATTATATCTCTTAAGCCTCAAATATCACACGTTTGAAAGGTAAGAGACATTATTTCCAGATCAAAAATCTTTTTTCTCCCTCCCTCTGATGCAGTGTGTTTTAAAAATGATTATAAACTGATAGCATTTTCTCGGTAGCCTTTTAAGTTTTGTTTGCAAATCTGTCTCAGGGAAAGAATCGAGAGAAATGTGGAGCGAGATAATATAAACCAATGCGGACCTACCGCTGCATTAGCGGTTGCCGGTATAATAGTCCGCGCTGTAAATTTTCCTAGTCTAAGTATTCACTGCAACTTGGAATTGTAGTCTCAGCTCGGCTACGCATCAATAGAACCGCTTTTCATACTCGAAATTAAGTGTAATGCTTGAATTTTGCTGTTCTTTGGTTGACTCAAGCCCAACAGGACCCTAAACCATTGTTTTAACATTTTTAGCCAAAAGATCTGGTAATCAAAATTTTGAGCGAGGCTATTAATTCCCCCTCAATTATCCTCATGGAAACCCTTTTTCTATGCTTACCCTGTAACCCCATTTAAAAGTTTTTAAATTTTGAAAATTACTCTTTATCACTAGTGCAACCCATTCTAATTACGTAAATAATCCTTAATTGCTTTAATTTCTCAAATAAACTCCAATGCGTCTCTCTTTTGGTTCCTCCTCCTTTCTGTTCAACACACATCTCGAAATTCGAATTGGTTGAAGTAATTTAAGAAGTTTCATTACCAAGCAGGCAATATTTATCTTAACTACATATTTAGCATTCTTGAAATATAAATCAATGAATGTCTCGGAGAAGTTTCGTCACATCAAGACTTCTTGTAAAGTACGTGTATGCCTTTAGCGGCCACTGAATCAATGGGCCTCCATAAGTACTAGGATTGAGTTCCATTACGATAGGCTTGATAAGCACATGAAGATTCGTGGGACAATTTTAATTTAGACTATTTACTATGCACTGGTCACACCCTTGTGACGTATGCTAGTAGTCTAAGAGTTTACTTCAAATCTAGTGGCCAAAATATCCAAATTAAGTCCTTTGTAATTGCATCATATGTGAATGACAAATAGTTTGTTAACAGTTTTATCCTAGGTAGGTGTACAACGTTTAAGGCAAAAATAAAAAATAAAAAAACTTGCGTTGAACAATAAACATAATTTTCTTTAGTCTTAAATAAAAATGTTAAAAAGAATAAAAAGAAAAGAAAAGAAAAGAAAAGAAAAGAAATGGGATTTTATGAAATAAAAAAGGAGGCGTTTCATATTGCAACTCCTATGTCTATTTGCTTTGTTTGAGGCCCAAGGTAGCCCAAGCCCACTTTTGAACCAATATTCGTCTTGTTTTAGCTTTTTGGTGCTGTTAAAGGAAAGCAAGAAAGAAATAAAAGAAATAAAAGAAGAGGAGAAAGACAATGAATCAGCACGTGAACCAAAAAGAAAAAAAAAATGGAAGAAAGTAAAACTGAATAAATTAACCCAGGACAGAACTCAGCAAAATATCGAATGTGAACTAGACAATCCGCTTTTATCATATTCAAACCCATAGCAATGTTGTCAAACCTCAGCTGATTTCTGAAGTGCCAAGTCGAATTAAAAAAAAAAGATAAGCAGCAATCAATGACTAAATATTATAAAGCTGGGTGCTGAACGACTAGGAAGAGACTGCAGCCCATAAATCTGAAACAGTCAAGACATGCGGAAGATGAGTTCGAAAGATATGATCGAACTAATCCTAAAGAGCATGGCCAGTAAGGTAGGAAACATACAGATGATCAACAGATTTAGAATTATTCAGATAGAAGGAGCAAGTTAAAACAATACATAAACCACAGGAACTCAAAATGCCACATAAAAATACTAATTTTATAATAGAAAAAAGCATCGCTGAAAAGAAGAAGAGTCCTTTTAATATAACTTTGAATCTTTAAAATTATAACTCTCCTTAAAAAATCTCTAGTAGAAATTCAAAATAACTTATCTTTCATACTAGTAGTCAAATAAAATAATATTATCAACTTAACTTTTTTAAATACGAAAATTTCACATAAAAGGAGTTAGGGATATTCTATCTTCCATCTGTAATAACTTCTTTCACCTTACACAAAAGGGCTAAGGAGTCGCAAAAACTATAAGAAAGAATTGGCTCATCTAGCCAATTATTAAACCAAAAATTAATAGAGAACCCATCTCCAATAACCCACTTAGCTCATTTATAGAAGTTAGAAAGAATGGATTTAAAGCCCACCCAAATTGAAGAGCAGAGATAAATCTTATTTACATCATCAAAGTTATATTGTTTTCTCAAGTAAATCGAGCATTCCGTTTTTGTTTGATGAATATCCCACATTTTCGATTGGTTCGATTTTTGGTATGAACCGAAAATCAAATTAAGCTAATCGATTTTTAAAAATAAAATTAAAAATTGAACCAAATTGGTTCAGTTTGGTTTATAAATTCAATTTTTTGGTTTGACTCAAGTAGACTTAATTTAGGTTTATTTTTGATTCGGTTCGTTTTTTTAAAATTTTTTTTAGTTTTTTTTATTATTATTTTTAAAAAATTCAAATTTTTGGTTTAATCTTAGCTCGGCCTTCCAAACCGAGAATGGAATTTTTGATTTTTTTTAATTAACACATTAAGAATTGAATTGATCAAAAAAATAATTAAATTGAACTAGTCGATTCAGTTCAATTTTTTGAGTCCGATTTAATTCACTGATTTTTTATCCACTTCTAATCTCAAAGAGACTTGAGAAGGCGCACTTGTTCAATAGATCTAGTTGATGCAAACCAATCCATCCATCCGTCTTTAGCAAGTTATGACAATTCTAAAAGATTAAACTGCCTTCCAAATAAATTAATTAAATATAATAAATAAATTAAATATACTAAATAAATTCTATATACTATATAAATTAATTTTATATATACTAAATATATACATTAACTCAATAAATTAATTAAATACACTAACTAAAAAAATTAATTATAATAAACTAAACAATTAAATTCTATCAACATAAATAAACGAAATAAAAATAAATTTAACTAATTTAAATAAACTAATTAAATTGCCTAAATAAATTAAATATACTAAATGAAATAAATTCTATATAATAAATAAATTAATTCAATACACTTAATAAATTAATTAATATTCTAAATAAAAAAATTAAAATTATTAAAATTAATAATTAAATTAAATCAACATAAATAAATTGAATAGAAATAATTTTATTAATTTAAATGAAGTAGTTAAATTACCTAAATAATTAATTAAATACATTAAATAAATAAATTATATATACTGAATAAATAAATTCTATGTACTAAATAAATTAATTCTATATACTAAATCAATAAATTAAATATACTAAATAAATAAATTATAAATACTCTATAAATTAATTCTATATACTAAATATATACATTACCTCAATAAATTCATTAAATATAATAAAATATATTCAATACCTAAAGAAATTAATTCAATATAGTAAATAAATTAACTAAATAAACTAAAATTCATAAACTTAATAATCAAATTCAATCAACATAAATAAATAAATAAAAATAAATTTAGTTAATTTGATTGGAACTCATCATCCCTTTCTTGCTTGCCTCTGCAATACTCCTCACACATAAAGTATTTTTTTTAAAAAAAAATATTGACTTAAACACTAAAATATTTTTTTTTTATAAAAAGACAATACATCTATGTAATTTCATAGAGTTAACAAGAGCGAAGAGATAATTTTATTGATGTTTCATATTTGAAAAATTTTAATAGTGCCATTTGTACGAATTTCTGAATGGAAAATCAATGTTTTGACGAACCACTTACAAAAAAAAAAAAGACTAAATTATTTTAAAGAAGAACCAATAATCTATGGCTATGAAAAACAATAAAGATCCTGAGGACCATCATGCATGGCTTGCATACAAAAAGAAAAAAAATTAAAATTAGAAAAGAAAGAAAAAGAAAGAAGGAAAAGAAAAGACAAATTGACCTTTCCCTGCAATTCTCGTTGTCATTCGTTATTGAAATTGCCAAAAAGAGACCAAAACCCAAATTAACCACCACAACTTGCCGCTAAACGAACTTATTGCCATATTGTTTATTTACGATTCTTCACAAATCATTAACCTAATCTTCATGAATTCAAGAATCACTAATGCATTCTTTGTTTTCTACAAATCGAGAAATAAGAACAAGAACGAATTCCTTTTTTGAATTTTGGTTTGCTTGCCGTCAAACTACCTCAAAACTTCGATTACATATGTTATTTTCTTTCTGTTTAAACCTTTTTTCAGGTATCTGTTATCATCTTTACATATTTTGGAGACTTTTTAGTGAGAATTTATTTGTAGTATTGAAGTTTTTTGTTGAGGGAGAAAACGTTTTTCTCCTTCTTGAAATTATGTTGAAGTGAAGAATTTAAAGTTTAACCTAAAACTCTAAACTTCTTGCACAGTGAAATAATCTGTTAATCAAGCAAAATAGTAAGAATTCAAAGCAGAAAACAAAAGAGCACAATATAATCTTACGTAGTTCAGCCAATTGCCTACGTCTACGGTAGATCCAAGAACCTAACCTCTCTTATTATAACTCCCTAGAGATTTTATAAGGAAAACCCAATTTGAAGAATCCTCAAAAGGACCTAAATGTTTAGTGAACCTTTACTCTACCACGAATAATGATCACCCAAACAACGGTTCCACCCTAGCGTACACAAGCACTTAGTATCTACCCAATTCTTCCCATTTCTTAAAGTTTCTCTTAATGCTTAATCTGAAATTAAGGGTTTACAAGTGTTTATATAGGGTATATTTCGTGCCTACTAACCTTATTCCTTGTTGGAGTAAGAGTCCACTTATTTTGAAAATTCAAAACTTCCCAAAACTCGAAATTGGGATTAAAAACAAACTTCTGACGCGTTTGGCGCCGCGGCGCTGGGAATTATCGTGCCCATCGTAGTGGCGGTGGGGACCCAGCGCTGCGGCGCTGGGTTGTTATCCTGGGCGTTGCGACGCTCAGCCTTGGTAGCTCCTCCCGCATTTTCTTCATTTTTTTCGCGTCTTTGAGTCCCGTTTCACTTCCCCCTTTATGTCCCACATATCCTAGACTTCTCCATATGTGTCCCACACGTTCTAAACTTCTTGTGACTCTTCACTTTGATATTCATCTTAATTCTTGTCCAATAAAGATTGTTGAATCACCAAATTTCTAACATTTTTTTCTGCTAAGTTATCTATTGCACTCTCATTCGAAGTTCGAGGCATCAACATCACACTTCTAGTAAGGGAAATAGAAGAGAGAGAATCAAAGAAATCAAGTAATTCAACTTTAGAAGATTTGAAAAAGAGTCTTTTTACTATCGATCGTGAGGACAGGAAGCTTCTAAAAGACAAAAATGAAGCGCCTCGATATCAATAAAGGACCAAATACTAGAAAAATGGTCGAGACTCGAGAAGGACCATACAAAATTACCATGCACCTAGGTCGATGAGCCTACTTACTATAGACCATGGAAGGGGGAGCCCACCCCTACATCATGGGACACAGCTAATTAAAATGTTTTACGTTTACAATTTTAAGTTCTTATTTGCTATTTTGATACTAATGTATTTTCTACTTTACTTGTTTTAAACATGAAAACCTTTCTTGAAAGTGTTATGTGCTTAATAGCTACCCTCCGTCGGAAGCACAATATCAAAGACTTCTCTGAACCCAAAGCACCTATATATCAAAAGCTTTCTTTTGAAGGGTCGTGTGCCCATCAACTACCTTTTTTTAGAAGCACCATATTATAAACACTTCTTTGAATAGGAAGCACATTATCACATAATGACTTCTTTAATAAAGAAAACACCATAAGACTTCCCAAATAAAAGAAGCACTATAAAGACTTCTAATAAAAAGCACTATAAAGATTTCCTTGAAAAAGGAAGCACCATTCACAAAAACTTCCCTGAAAAAATGAAGCATAATATCTCAAAAACTTTCTCAAAATAAGAAGCACTATATCCAAAACAAACTTTCCTAAAATCGAAAGTAAAGCCTTCAAGCACAAATTTCTATGCTTCTGATTCGAGGAAGTTCTTATATTGACATTATGCTCAAAAGTTAAAGCATTCCTTTATAGGAACCACGATATTACAAAAGCCTTTCTTGATCGAAAGCATAACATCTTTTCATAGAAAATATTAGAATTCAAATAAGACTTCC
Organism: Ailanthus altissimus; assembly: GCA_946807835.1. NCBI lineage: Eukaryota > Viridiplantae > Streptophyta > Magnoliopsida > Sapindales > Simaroubaceae > Ailanthus > Ailanthus altissimus. The sequence continues at coordinate 24,765,767 of OX327692.1, read as the reverse complement.
TCGAAAAGATTATATATACCTAAATCATTCAGAGAAAGTACAAAGTATCCAACGAGAGTTTTATACGAAACTTGCCATTACACTTGGAAGTATATTAATTCTTCTAGGGTCATATCTCATAATTAAAATGAATAGAACTAGTTACCAAAACTAAGGCATCAAAATAATTAGAATGAAATCAAGGAGTGTCACATAATTTATTCAATTTTTTAGAAAGAAAGAATTATCTTTTTCTCATATGATCACATGATTATCATCTCATGCATATAGAAGCATTCTTTCACATGATACTATTTAAAAACTAAATTGTAATTAGAAGTAAGTATTATTGCTTCAGAGTAATTAGATAAAAATTGAAGGACTACAATGATAATGTCTTTAATAGATCTAGAAGCTCTGAAAATGCACAATTCAAACCAATCAAGCACTAATATATGGCAGGAAGAAACCACGTACACATTCACTCATCAAATTGAAAGCCTCACCAACATTCAAAAGAGGTATAACCGCCGAAAATGACAACATTAAAGAAGAAATAAGAAGCATGAAAAGCTTTTAATACATGAAGAGTTCGCCAGTAGAAAAATAAAGAAGTGTATCTTGAACTCTTTCACTCAAAACGATACACTCATTCACTTATAAGGCATCTGTTGGGCTTATTATCTAAATGCCCAACTATCTTGCATATAGCCCAACCTTTGGAAGGACTAGATCTAGATTTTAGTCTACTTTGTTAGGTAACGGAACTCGTCAAAATCATAGATCCCACAAACAGGTTGCGAGTATTATGAGGAGGTATGAACAGATTAAACTTGTGAATTATATTTAGATATTGATTAATTAATTATTATTGCGCATGAAATTTTTTTCCCACAAATGAACAAATTCTACTTAAATATTTATCTTTGATTGAAATGGATTAATTTTTTTTAATTAATTTAAGTTTAATTAAATTTATACTTTGATATGAATTTAGATTTGTACAATATAAATATGCCTGAATGTTTGCTTATAATTTATTTCAATTCCAAATAATTCAATTGATTTAATTCACAACAATCTCATTATTATTTTCTTGCATATGCAACACTCCCTGCACATAACACTATCTTTCTCAAATAAATATTAACTTAAACATTAGGATATTTTTGTTTTGTAGGAGAATGATACATCCCATAATTTTAAGAAGCTAACTAGGACTAGGAGATAATTTCTATAAAACTCCAAACTTTTGGGAACTTCAAATATTAAATTTCTTGAATCGTAGTTTCTGCTCCCTCACTAACATCAAAATAATAACAATGAGCCAAAATAGATTAGTGATCATTTCCAATGGAGACTTCTAATAATTCATTTATAAGTAGTCATTGTTTAGTCCCTTTAAACGGAGAGTGAAGCAATCATTTTCATTCTTGAAGAGGAAGACACTCAAGATCAGAATAAAGAAATTCTTATCCAACCATAGTGGTTTCAGCACTCAACTTTGTGTCCTCTCTTACAATTCAACAAAAAGCAATAACTTCTTATACATGCGATATTTTAAAAAAGAGCAGTAATGTTATATTTTTTAAATTTAAATTTAATATATATATATTTATTTTAAGTGATGTGTTAAATATTTATTAGATAATTAATTTTTATAATTTTCAAAATTATTTATCAAAAATTTAATAGATAAATAAAAAATTACACTATTACAATTTATATAAATTCATGTATTTTCTACAAATTCTTGATATTAGGAGTCTTTCTCAATGTACATCCTCGTTATAATAAAGAGAAGGAATAGTATTCATCGCAAAAGGGAGCAAGTCAATGAAAAGATCAATCAGACAATGGAGTCTTTCTCATGAACTGGTCTGGTGCCCCATAATTCTACAGTAAGCAGCAACTGTGTCTCTTCGTATGGAAAGTTGAACGAAGAGCAACGAATATTATACCAACTATAGAGAAAGCTTATTGTTGCGGATATCAAGCCATGCACTTCAATTTGACACTCTTATAGCATCAATTAAACCACAACTTTGATACCCATTTTATTTTATGCGCAGCGAAAAATCATAACTCACATCATAAGTAAGACCACATAAGATTAACACACGAATAAAGATAAAAAAAATAAACCAATCAATAAGATATAAGATATACATGGTTCGGCCCAAAATTACCTACGTCCACAGAGGATCCATGATCCAACTTCTTATTATTGAAATAGATCACTAAGTATGTTCTTATATCATTAATGATCTCATAAGACCCCTTAGTATCTCCAATAGAGATCTCTAAGTATTTACCCTTGATCACCATAACTCCCTAAAACCTCTTAGTATCTCATCATAAGAGATTTTACAAGGAATATAAGAATAGCCCAAGCATCTAAGCCAAAAAGATCTATGGTGTTTCTCTTTTATTCACTTAAAGAACCTAAAGAAAAAACACTCTTCAAAGGTTACACCCTAGTGCACCATGCACTTAGTGCCTACTAAACTTTTCTATTCTCTCTTATGTTTAGAAGGGTTTATATAGTGAATAAAATATCCTTAGAAACCCTAAACCTAATTAGAATAAGAGTCCTTACTTATAGGAGTTCTAATCTCACTTAAAGAAGTTAATTGAGCTAAAACAGAAAATATTTTAAAGTTGCCGCGTAAACAGTACCCTCGATGAACAGTAACTACCATAAACAGTGCTCGCAGTGAACCGTGCCGCCAAATGAACAGTACTCATTCTTTTTTTCTTCCGTTTTGCTGCTCTCTTTTACACCCAATGCTTACTTGACTTCATAATGACTCTCCTTTTGATATTCATCTCAATTTTTACCTATACAAAATTATTGAATCACAAATTTCTATTACTTATATATATCAATCATTCTTTTGTCAAGTCCTGATTTCATGGAGAAAAGTACTTGAATCTCCTACCACCTACTTGGGCCATATATATATATATATGTCTTTATTAAAGAGCCAAAACTTAATCAACTCAAAAGATTGGAACAAAACTGAAGGATGAGATCCGTTATGCAGCTGCCATGATAGAAGTAAAATATGAGAGAGACCCAAAAAAGCAAGTAAAATATTCTTAGAAGTCCAAATGAGATAGTATAGAAGGAGGGCTTGTTCGAAGTAGGGGTCTCGGTTGCTTATAAGAAAGAGGTAGAGTATGAAAGCAACCTCGAAGCCAAGACTATGAAGACAAAGCCTTAGAGATTCTACAATCAAGCAAGTAGCGTGAATCATGTTGCATCACTCTCGGTAGATTGACGTACATTTTTAGATTTCAGTAGAGCTCCACTAGCAGCCAAGAAATTAATCACCCGGGATTTCCCATCAGCAAGACCACAATAATTGAAGTGTTCTGGGAACAGACTATTTTCCAGGCAAACAAAAATTAATTTTTTGGATTATTTTTATTCAAACAAATATTGAAAAAGAGCTCTTCAGGTAACTGGGCTTGAGACCATGAAACGAATTGCGATCGCAACCAGAATTCAAAATTTGCAAATGAGATTGTTTTATTCGTAAAAAAACTCGGTCTTTCAAAATTGAAGCAGTTCACCGTGCTTCAAGATCTTTTTGTTTAATTGTAGGTATCGTTTTCAGTATGTCCGCCCCATTTCCTTATTCTCTCTTCAGCAATGGAAGCCTGCATATGAATCACACATATTGAATCTCAGTTAAGGGAATCCTTCAGAAACATATAGCAGTAACTTTAGCGGAGGTTTATGGTATCACTCATATATAAAGAGTATTGTATATTTTACCTCTTTATTCCAGTTGGTTTTATAAATCATACTGAAAAGGACGAGCGTCTGTAGCACAGTGCCCGACAGCATTCCGCACCAAATCCCCTGAACCAAAGGAAAAAAAAAAAAAGAAAAGAAAAGAAAGAAAAGTTGAGCTATCAATTAAGCTATTAGACATTTTATGTTACTTTTGTCCTAGAGTATCAATAATAACATTTTATGTTATTTGTGTCTTTATAGTATTTATAATAACATTTATTTGATTAATATAATTTATTTATATATATATAATGCATATATATTAATAAGCTCATATTTATAAAAATATATGATTTATATATTAATGTTAGTTGTTAGGAGATTGGGCCTATGGTTTAATATTTAATTTAAAAGATTAGTTTATTAGGTGATGTGATTATTTTTTTATAAATTTTATTATTTTTTATTTTGTTTTTCAACACGTGGGATAACAACCCAACAATCCCCCATTTGAATGAAACTTTCTTTGGCGAAAGCCCTTTCGTTCGATACACTGAGTACATTCTCAACGTTTTTTTTGAATCCTAAAACTACGATTAGTTGGTTTTGATATTGAGCCCAAGATCCTTGATTTGACTTTAAAACCACTATTAATTGTTAGGGGATTAGGCTTAGGGTCTAACATCCAACTTAAAAAATTAGTCTATTAAGTGATGTAATCATTTTCTTTATAAATCTTATTATCTTTCATTTCTTCTTTAATGTAGGATAACAATTCAATAATTAAGTATATGATGCTAATATAAAAAGGTATAAATCACAAATTTTTTATAAATTAAAATTTGTTTATAGTCATTAATAAAAATAACAATTCATTATATATTGAGCATATGTATTTAGCATATATTAATAAGTTTATATTTATAAATTATGTGATTTATATGTTACGCATATGATGCTAATAGTTTAAAAATTAAATCTTATTTATTACCATTCATGAAAAGAGCAAATATTTTTGTAAGGCTGTAATTTTCTATTTTTTATACTGGATTATTTACTTTAATCATCGAAGTAGAGACTTTGAATAAAAAAAAAGAAGTATATATGATATATTAAACAAAACTACTACAAATTTTCATCTGATTAACTGAATATTGATGATCTTAATTCTAAAAAACTTTAATAAGTCTAATTAACCTTAATTCTAAGGTAGTAATGAACTTACATTTATGTATTATATCTTTTGAGTTATTACAAAATGAGATTTATATAAACGTCAAAACCTTGATAGTTTGAAGATATAATTTCATAGGTCTTAAGAATATATATTTGTAAGATGAAATCTATTAAGTGATGTTCGCCTAAACTGTTTGCAGTACTTGATCATTTAAAATTTATAACTGTAATTTACTTAATAAATTATTTATGAATATAATATTTATTTATAAATTTATTTACAAATATAGACATATTAAAAAATGATCATTAAATTATTGACTTTGGGATAAATAGGTAATTAAAGAGGTTATATATTTTTCATGGTCTAGTTTTAATTATGATATCAGTTAGAGAGTCAATTAAGTGAATATTATTGGTCTAAGATCAAACCTAATTTAATTAAATGAGTTTTAATTAAAATAAATTCTTATTTATTTTAAACGAGTAATTAGAATGTAGTTTTTAACTTTTAGTAGAATAACTTTGGATTAACTTAGAAGAATTAGTGGGTCATGAGATGATTAAGATTGAACTTTTAAAGTTAGAGTTAAGAAGTTTATAAATCTTGCGGCCAATTAATTTAAGATTTATAAAATAAAAAATTAAGATAATTTTCTAATTTTATATATATAATTATCAACAAGACAATATAACTTTTGCACAAATTTATTTTATTAAACAGATTTTTTTTTATCCTACATAACCAACATTGTGGCTTACATCTCTGCCTCCAGCGACTAGCTGAAAGTCATTTTTATTTATTTGGATAATTGGAGTATGTTTGTGATTGAGGTGTTTTAATTTCTTTTCTAACCCTCAGCTATAGTGAAATAAAATAACTAGCTACCGAATATGAGTGAGTGGATAATTAGTAAACAATAAAAATGAGTATTTATCTGATATTTTATATGTTGTGCTTTTAAAATTAAGTAAGAGGACCACAATATATAAATTCCTTAATTGACTTATCTGCAGTGTCCCCTTTGAAAGTTATATTTCTTTTACTTACAGGTTATATATATTCTCCCCTTAAGGTCCGATCACTAAAAAATTCTCTTTTTAAAAACTTAAAATGGGAGAAGAAGAGGAAGAAATTGTACCTGGACTCCCAAGTCCACTTTATAACCCAATATGAGACCTAGAGGAATGCCAAAGAGATAGTAACACCCAATGTTTACATAAGCAACGACTGCTTGCCATCCAGCTCCGATGGCCACCCCTACAAAGAATAAGTGATCACACATCATCTTTTTACTGTTTTCTACTAAAAAAATGACACATATTATTCCTTGTGGAACAAATATCACACAACAAGAACGAGAAAACTAAATACTTAATTAGAAACCTTGTGTTGTTTTCTATTGAAAAATAGCACGCTATCAAATCTAAGCAGAAAACGTTTAGAGGAATTTACTAGTCACCAGAGAGAACAGGCTGAATGTTGTTAGTGACTATGCAGAGAGCAAGCAACGGTGTGAGATCATTTACAAGATCTGTAACTTCAGCATCACTTGAAAATAAGGCTGGGTATTGGTCCCTTGTGATGAGTAGAATGAGTGAAAGGATCAGGCCGATCGTAAAAGAAGAAATTACAGCCACAACTAATGAAAATTTTGCTGTCCTGGGATGAGCTGCCCCTAGTTCATTTGAAACTCTCACACTGCATCATTTTTCAGATTAAATGAGATGAAAATGTAAAATTATATGTGTTGAAAGTACGTAGAAAACAGGAGATTGATGAATATTAATTGAGTTTTCCCTACAAATAATTACCTTACAGCTGTATTCATTCCCAAAGACACCATATTTGTCCAACCCAAAATGTTCATGCTGCAAATGCAACAGTTATGTTAGCACAAAATCTTCTTAAAGGACTCGCAAACTAAGCACTTGCTATATGATAACAGATGATTTCGTGAATATTTAAGCATCGTGGACTTGGCTATATTATGCATTTCTAACCTTTTTAATACTCACAAATTGGCCCTTTTTATTCCTTTATACACTTCAGTTTTTAATTCTAAAAAAATAAATTTTCTTTTTCCTCTCTTTATTTTTTATTTTTCAGTCATCCGTAAAATTAAATTTAAACCTTTTTAACATTTAAAAAATTCTAAAAGAAATTGTAATTCTAAACTAAAGTAGTTACGTCATAAATTTTATAATTCTATTGTTTTCTAGATTCATTGCTTTTGGTTTGATTTGTTTTTCTAGAATTGGAAAATCTATAATTTGTTAATTTTAAATTAGTGTACACGATGAAGGATATTAATATCTGAGGGGTGGATTGAAAATAACCCTTAGTAATGTCGGCAGTAAACGCCGTGAATCATCAAATCATGACGGAAGAACAGAATATCTAAATATATTTTTAGCAAAACGTTTACAGATATATAAATAAAGTATAATAAACATTTTTTCCCAAGTAAAAAAAAAAAGAAAAAATGTAAAAGCTTACCATATGGACAGGCCAGCCACAGAAATTTCCGCATTCTTTAAATATCCCGCAAAGAGTATTAACGCCATGAAATACCATACCTCTAAGCTGCACAAAATATGAAAACATACATCTACGTTAGAGCATAAATTTAAAACTAATTGTAATGGAGTAATATTATATGTCTTAAAAATTATCTTAAAATATATATTTTAAATAAATGTTTATTAAGTGAAGTTGTAATTTCTAAATTAATTTATTATATTATTCAACTATCACATAATAAATGTTATATTATTTAAAATATATTTTTTAAAATAAGTTTTTGAGATATTTAATATATGAAGAATGATGATTAAATTTTTTGTGGGAGATAGTTTTTGAATCGAACTATAGAAATGGAGACGATATAGAGTCAAGAATGAGGCAAAAGGACGAAGTTAGAATTGAAAAAAGAGACTTAGAACTATATATTGTTTTTAGGTCTAAGCGTCGTGGCGTTAGCTACTTAGTGTTATGGTGCTCAAGTCAGAACCCTTAGCGCCGTGACGCTAGTAATTGAAAAACCATTGCAGCAATGCCAATGTGAGTTACCCTTTTGCGAATTTTTTATTTTAGTTGGTTTAAATTTATTTTCTTTGTACAACTCGAACTAGGGTTTGTCTAGGACAAGAAATGTTATAAATAGTCCTTTATTTTAGCTTGAGAAGCATTAACAAACAAAGAGAGTATTTATTATATTCTCAAGAGAGAGATCTTTATGAGAGTTTGTGACTTGTAATTCAACAAAAGAGATTAAGATCTTGATTCATCATGGATGTAGGTAATTGTTGAATCATGTAAGTGTGATTTGATTTCTTCTTTTCTATTCTCTTTTGATCTTTACAATTTTAAATTCTCAATTACTTGTGTGTGAAGAATCATGACAAGTGGTATCAAAGTTTTGGTTATGGCTATTCATAAGTATGAAGTTGAGAAGTTTAATGGGCAGAATGACTTCAATCTATGAAAGATCAATGTTATGACTTTACTAGTGACTCAAGAGCTCGACTCTACCTTTAAGGAGTCCACAGCTTCAACCAACAAAGAGAAGAAGCATGAGACATCCAGACCTGATCCAAATCGTGAATCCATTAAAAAAAATCCATAGCACAATGGTTCTTTCGCTGAGTGATGAAGTATTGAGGGAGGTTACTAGAGAGAAGACAATGATAGATCTTTGGAAGAAGCTTGATGACCTTTATATGACGAAGGCTTGGCGAATCATTTGCCTATAAAGAAGAAGCTGTACTGGTTGTCCACAGTTGATGGTATACTAATAAAATGCCATATCAACTCATTCAATAAGATTATCATCGATCTTGAGATCATTGGCATCAAGATTGAAGATATGGATAAAGTTATAATCTTATTGAGTTCTTTGCCATTAAGTTATGAAAACTTTATTGATACTTTTCTCTATAGTAAGGAGTCATTAACAATGAAAAATGTCAAGGCCTATTTGAATTAGAAGGAACTAGAAAAAAGATCAAAGGCTAATACAACAGATAGATTGACTGTAAGATGAAGGTCTAATATAAGAGAAAGAAAGAAAAGAAGAACCTGAGGTCAAAGTCAAAGGGTAGACCCAAGACGTGCTTTTGTTATAAAAAAGAATAGCACTTTATTAAGGATTGTCTAGAGAAAAGGAACAAAATGAAGAACAAGAAAAAAGAAAGTGATGCTGCAGTAACTTATAAAGAAGACTATGATAATACAAAGACCTTGGTTACCTCTTATAGGAAGAACGCTAATGAGTGGATACTTAATTCTTACTACACATATCGTATGTGTCTAGATGAGTCATTGTTTATTAATTATCATCTATTAATAGAGGAAATGACATGGTGAGAGAGATACTGAATATGAGACATGTTCTTGAGTTGAGAAGGAACTTGTTATCTCTAGAATAACTAGATCAAATTGGTTGTTTATTCAAAAGAGAAAAATGAGATACTCGGAGTAATTAAGTGTTCCATGATGGTGATGAAGGGTGAAAGACATAATGGTTTGTAGATATTACTTGGAGGAGCTGTTATTGATTATGTATCTGTTGGTGATGATGTTGAGAATATATAGACCAAGTTATGGCATATAAGGTTGTTACACTTGAGTGAGAAAGGTCTTAAGAAATTGTATAATTAGGGTATCCTTGTCAAGGAAAATATTCAACCATTAGGGTTTTGTGAGGATTGTGTGTGTGAAAAAGTACATAAAGTCAAGTTCAACACTGGTGACTAGAAGACTAAAGGCACACTAGATTATATACACTCAAATTTATAGGCAACTGCACAAATTGGAACCTGTAATGGAGTTAAGTATTTTTTAACGCTTATTGATGATTTTTCAAGGAAGTTATACGTGTATGTGTTGAGAAGTAAAGAACAAGTGTTTGAGACTTTCAAATCTTGAAAAGCACTTGTAGAGAAATAAATCAATAAGAGAGTTAAGAAACTTAAGACATATCATGGTCTTGAGTTTTGCAATACTACATTTGATAGTTTATGTGCCACACATGGTATTGTAAGGCATAAAACGATAAGATCAATACCACAAAAAATGGGCTAGTAGAAAGGACGAATAGAAATTTACTTGAGAGAGTAAGATGTATGTTGATTAGTGCTAGGTTATTTAAAGCATTTTAAAGAGAAACAGTAATCACAATAGCCTATTTTATCAACAGATTTCCCTCCTTAGTAATCGGCATCAAGACTAGAAGAGAGATGGCTAGGTAATACTCTAAAGTATGATCACTTGATGTTATTTGGATGCCCTGCCTTTATACATATCAAATAAGGCAAACCAAGAGCATTGAAAGGGATATTCATAGGATATCCAAAAAGAGTAAATGATATAAAATTTGGTGCACAGAGCTGAATCCACCAAAGAGTATTATAAATAAAGATATGATGCTTAATGAGTTAGCTATAATATAGATCAATCAAAATATAGAAGTGAAAGAGAGAAAACTTATGCATAAAACAGTTTTAGCACAAAAAATTGTGAGAGTAGAAGTAAAAATGAAATGAGACCTGATATGTACTCGGGTCAGCATTTTAAAGAAACAACATAGAGAGAGGGACTATAAACCCCCAAAAGTACATCAAAGACCATCTAGAAATAAATAAAAATTCTAGAGTCAGAAGTTGAAGAATACCAATTAGTCAAAGATAAGCTAAGAAGGATGATTAAGTCATCAATAAGTTATGCTCATGCAAGCTTAATTACTCATGCCTTTAATGCAGTATATACAATTGAATATGATGAGCCTAAGACTTATAAAAAGTAGCAATATGCTATAAAAGAAGAGATTAGTTCTCTTAGGAAGAATAATATATGAGAGTTTATGGCTAAACCTAAGGGTAAGAAGCTAGTTGGGTATAAGTAGGTTTATAAAATCAAGGAGGGGATCCCTAATGTAGAGCCTACAAGGTTGAAGGTTAGGTTAGTTGCACAAAACTTTACTCAGAGAGAAATGATTGATTTTCATAAGGTTTTCTCTCTTATAGTCAAACACTCATCGATTAAGATTTTACTGGCCATGTGTGTTAATTTGAATTTGTATCTAGAGCAAATGAATGCTAAAAGTATTTCTTCACTGAGAATTAGAAGAAATGATATACATGTCACAACCAAAATGTTTTGAAGAATTTAGAAAAGAGGATCATGTTTGCTTGTCAAAGAATTCTTTGTATGTATTGAAATAATCTCTTAGGTAATGGTATAATAGATTTGATGACTTCATGCTTCAATGTAACTTTACCAGAACCAAGTATGATGGATGTGTGTACTTTAAAGTATTGAGAAACAGTTTGTATATGTATTTGTTGCATTATATGGATGATATGTTGATTGCATGTTAAGATAAAAAAAGAGATACAAAGTTGAAATAACAGTTAAATGATGAGTTTGAAATAAAAGACTTGGGGTCAGCCATGAGGATCTTAAGTATGGATATCATTAGAGATAAGAGTGATGTTATATTCTTGTCATAATATATACTTAAGGTCCTTGATAGATTTAGAATTTTTGATGTGAAGGCTATATTGACTTTGTTGGCTATGTATTTTAAATTTTCATTAACTCAATCACTAGAAACTAAGGAAGAGAAATTAAAAATGCAAAAGGTACTGTATGTGAGCATTTTGGGGTGTATCATGTATGCAATGGTATGCACAATACCTAATATAGCTCAAACAGTGAGTATAGAAAGTAGATACATCGCTAATCATAGCAATAAGCATTAACTTGTTGTTAAATAAATTATGAGGTACTTGAAGGGAACGTCAGAGCATTGACTGTTATACAAAAAGGTGAGTACTAATGGTGAGATAGTAACGTGATATGTAGATTCAGATTATGCGAGTGACCTTGACAGAAGAAAGTCATTGACTGGGTTTATATTTATAATGTTTGGATGTAGTGTATATTGAAAGTCAGTTTTGCAGCATGTGATGGCATTGTCAATTACAAAGGCTAAGTATATAGTCGTTGGAGAAACTATTAAGGAGGCTATATGATTGAAGGTATATGTCCAAAGATAGTAGCAATGAAAGAAGTGAAAGCTTGTGTGCATTGTGATAGACAAAGTATTATACATCTAAGCAAACATTAAGTGTTTCATGAAAGATCAAAACAAATTGATGTAGGGTTACATTCATTAGAGATGTTGTACAAAATGTGAAGTTAGTCTAATGAAGATATTGACGATAGAAAATCTCGCAAATATGTTGACTAAGCAACTACTTCAATTAAGTTCGGTTTATGCAAGAACTTAACTGGAATCACCGCTATGTAGTCTAATGTATGATGTGGCCAGGATGGATCCAAGTAAACTTTAGAGATTTTGAATCAATGAGAGAATTATTAAGAATGATAATTAAAAATCATGTAAAAAATAAGGCGACAGAAGACGACAAAGAGTCAATAATAAGGCAAAAAGACAAAGTTAGGAGCTTAGAATTAGATACTATTTTCAAGTTTGAGCATCGTAATGCTAGCTGCTCAGTGCCATAGCACTCAAATCAGAACTCTCAGCGCCATGACACTACTACCTAGAAAACCAATGCTCAAGTGCTATGAGGAGAGCATCGTAACACCAATGTGAGTTACCATTTTGTAAATTTTTTATTTTAATTGGTCTAAATTTCATATTTTTTTATAAAAATTAGACTAGAGTTTATATAGGACGAAAAAAGTTATAAATAAACCTTTATTTTAATTTAAAAAATATTATTAAATAAAGTGAGTATTTTATATATTTTTAAGAAAAAATTTTTTGTGAGAGATTACTCGTGATCTAATATAATAAATTAATCCACTATAAGTATAGATAATTATCAAATCACATAAATTTTATATTTGTTTTAATTTATTTTAATTTTAAATTCTAAATTATTTATATATAAAAATTTGCATCTTAATATTATTTTAATTTAGAGTTGCACTCACTTTTTTTTTTATATATAAAAAAAGCTCGAGTCTCAAAATATTTCTCAGTGTTTATAAATAAAGCAACAAAAATATTGAAAGCCGATCTCACGAGAATATATTCTTGGTGAAGCAATGATTGCAAAGCTTTAATTCAATCCAGAGGATACCTACCGCAATGATTAAAGTTTTGTTGGTGGAATCCATTAAAGTTTTCCTAAGTGCAAGAGTAGCACATTAACACGTGAAACTGCACACTGCCCCCTCTTTGAAAAAAAAAAAAAAATAACGTGTGAAATTGCAGGCAGTCGAATTAGCACAAAATCAAACTCTTTGGCAAGAGTGCGAGAAAAACCGAACCGATTCATTTTTAGTCGGTTTAATTTAATTAGTTTCAAACTTGATTCTATTTATTTATATTAATTGATTTGATTACAACTTAATTTGGTTTAATTGTTTAATTTAAAAAATAAAATAAAAATCAAAGTAAATTAATTCTGTTCGGTTCAATTCCTACAGGTTGAACAAATAAGGTTTGATTTCTCTTAATCTTTGATAAACAAAGCAAATGTCAAATCATCTAAAAGAACAGCCAATAAAATTATACTTAACAAATCAAAAGTCAATTTTTTTTATAGAGATATTATAATTTTAAAATAGAGTAGAAGTATTAATTATAAAATAAAAGGTGATAAATTTTTAATAATCAATGAAGTGCAGAAGTGAAGTAGTATTTATTAAATATTTTAACCACCGCGCTTTTAAAATGCAATAAAAACATTTCTGTAATAAATGAATTTTTAGACTGATGGACCGAAAAGCGTAGAGCATTTACTTCAGATGAGGTGTTATAGTCTCTTCATAAATTAGAATTAATGAGCCAGCCGCAGGTATCTAGTTGGGACCAAACGCATTTATAAATATAAATGTTTTCAATGGTTCAGCACAGTAATATGAGGTTTTGTTAGCACAGTAATATAATAACTGTCTTTTTCTTAATAAAGGGATTGAAAATATCTATTCTTCAACTACTCATCAAGATAGAGAATTTCAATACGGAAACTAAGTCTTAAGAAAATGAGAAAATTTTGTAGTCATGATGCACCACCGGGGGTAAAAAAGTTTATCTAGGAATCAGATATTTCCATGTTTCTAAGATAGGCAGTAGTGAATTTTAATTTGTTGTTTTATTTTTTATTTTTCCTGAAAGACTAAGAATATGTGAAGATTATCTCACCAGAGCATGACGGCTGATGCAAGAGATAACTTAACAAATCCCCAGAGATTCTCAAACGCCTTCCATGAAAATCCATTCCAAGCTCGACCACAAGTGCCACTAAAAATATACAGCAGTCGTGAAGTATCTATGAACCACCAGGAAGCATTTAGTGCCACAGCTGCACCCACCAGACCCCACCCCATCTTCAATATCAACAACCAGCTGATAATCGTGTGCAGCATCAAGGCGGCAGCCGCTATAACAGCCATAACCATCATCTTGCTTTGTGACTGTAAAAACTTTGCCATGGGGAAATTCACTGCGTATGCAAATAGTTGCGGTATCATCCATAAAGCAAATGTTCCCGCCGCCTTTGATATCTCTGGGGTCTGCCCTATTAGACTCAAAAGTTGCTGCGCGAATATGTATAAGAACAAGAGGATTAAAGCTGTAGAGTTGAGAATAACCCATGATCTTTGCATATAGATCCCCAACATGTCAAGCTGTCCAGCTCCATAAGCTTGCCCGCAAAGCGTCTCCAGCGCACTCCCCATACCGAGCTGGTTATAGTATAGTTTGATTAATCAATAATTGAAGTTAATGTTAAAGTCCTATACAGCAGTTCAAGAAGATCGATAGACTACTTATTACGTACCATAACACCAAATGAGAACCCGGCGATGACAGAGTTTTCGACGGAGACGGCAGCTAGGGCGAGGGTGCTGACATGGCCGGAGAAGACTTGAGTGACGGCGCCAAGAGAGTATTGACAGATGGTGGTGAACATGGCGGGTCCAGCAAGGTACCATAATTTCTTTGCTTCTTTGTAGAACTCTCGCAAGAAGTCACGGGGTCCGGTGATCGGTGGGATATCATCAGCTGCAGCGGTGAAGGTGCCGGAGGAGATGGAGGTCGTGGTTACTCTGGGGAGTGACTGTAGCTGGTCTTGGTCTTGAACTTGCTCTTGCTGCGTGGGAGATAGAAGGGGCTGCTTACCATCCTCCATTGGAGAGAGAAAAAGACATCGAATCTTTTGGCTTTTGGGTTACAATAAGTCATTTCGTCCCCGAACACTTGTCTCGAATATATCCCGAATCAAATTTACATGTACAATGAAAAAGACAAAAAAGTAATTAAAGACACGATCACATGAGCCACAAAAGAAAAAAAAAAACCTTAATAGTTGAATTTGCTTGAGGAATAATGAACATGCACTTGTTCATTTGTATACCTAATTTTGTTATCTTTCTTGAACGGCTGCATTCCCTGTGACTTGAATTTTTTTTTGTTTCTAGGCTTTGATGTGAATGGCCAGTTTTACGTGGCTGTGTAGCAAGTATAATCAGTTTTGCCATTTTTGGCCTTCTTTTGTTTGCACGCCTCATTATATCTGAGAATTTTTCTTTTTGTTGGCTTGTGTTTAGGGTGTCAGAATATCCAAGAGAATTGGGATTTTGTGGGGATTAACTTTCGGGTTTTATTTTAAGTATTCTTTTAGAATACAGTATAAAAAGTTAAAATTTGAATTAAATTTGGGTTAAATTTAAGGATAGATTAATTTTTTTAAATTCGTCTCAAATACTTAATATAAAAATAAAATAAAAAATTTAGTGTAATTTTTTTATACTTATTTATATAAATTAAAGTTAACCACGTGTTAAATATAGAGATATAAAATTTACTTACATTATATTTTTAAATTTTTTTATTTTTATACATATTTTTTTATAATAATTTATATATTATGCCAAGTGGGGGTATGACATCGCTCTTTTTGAGGGAATTCTGCTTAGTCGTGAGACCAAAGCTTAGCTGCCCACTTTGTGAGTGGGTTTCTCATTTAGATATGGTATCAAGATGAGGAATCTAGTTGTCCACGGTATGAAGGGGCATCTTGCTTAAGTATAACTCTAAGGTAAGAACTTTTTATCCATCTATTATGTGAGTGGGCATTTTGATTGGGTATGGCGCCAAGGTAAGGGATTTTTTATCCATCCACTATGTGGGTGGGCATTTTGCTTGGATACGATGTTAAAGAAAGGAATTATAGTCATTCATTATGTAAGTGGGCATCCCATGTGAATAGACTTTACATAGGATATGAAATGTTTGACTATCTTAGGGGATAAGTTTAGCTTTTATTGCTCTTTACAAATAAAATGGTTAAATAAAGCTTTTATGTGACCTAAGTGTATGTGTCGCACTTATTTGAATGAACACTAATACCTAGTTATTGTAATGCTTGAGCCATTTGCCATTGATGGGGTCGTGGAGTGCCTTTCCTTCTATTGTGGCCACATGATAGTAACCATTGTCATAGGCCTCCTTAACAATGTATGGGCTTTCTAATTGTGGTGTGAATTTATAGAGTGGAGCCATTTTTTTTTTGACATGCTTTACCACTCATAAAATGAGTTCAACCATATTAATACCCTTATCCTTAACAAACTTGGTGTACGCTTTAGTTGTCCTGTATTGGTGTAGTGCTTTTCACCTTTAGGCGTTTTCCTATTTTTGGTCTACAACTTTTAGCTCTGTCATAAGATTACCTGTGGGAATTAGGGAATCAATTTGCATAAGTACCACTCTTGCAGTGGGCATAAATAGCTCGATTGGTATTATAACTTTGGACCTATATTTGAAAGAGTATAGGGAGTAACTAGTGGCTTTGCAAGGTGATGTTCTATAGGCCTAAAAGGCGTCATTAAGGTGCATGCTCTAATTTGCAGAGTATTCATGAACCATTTTGCTGATTATTTTCAATAATGTTATGTTTGTGGCCTTGGCTTGAGCATTGTTGTTGGGGGGTATTATTATGTTAAATGTTAGTGCTTAATGCCATATCGCTCAAGGTGGTATCAACATGTTTTTTTCACAAAGGTGTGCCGTTGCCACTAATAATTTTGTATGGGATGCCAAAGCGGAATATGTTGTATTACTACATGATTTGCTATATAGAACTGTAATCCAACAACTACTAGCCATTTTTAAAGAAGTTACAATAGAGTATGCTATACTAATAAAGTATAAGCACACAAATGCCTTAGCCACTCCAAGGGCTAAGATGGATTTAGCTAGCCACTTCAAGGGCTAAGATGGACTTAGCTAGTAAATTAACAAGCATAAAAGTCAAAAGTGCAAATGAACTGCCCTTTCGTAAGCTAAATGATAAGACATGGATCAGGCAATAGTAAATAACTGGTGAGAACCTATTAAACAAGTCCTGCCCAGAAAAAAGTCCATGCTTCAAAAGCCTAAAGGACTACACATTAGTCATGGTTAATTTTTACAGATGAATTCTTGAAGGAATACTCATGTATTGTATCTATAAGTAAGAAGGGCAATGGATGCTGCAAAATATATATCAATATATTTACGACACAAAAGATACGACTAACTTGTACAAGAAGACATAGAGGGCTGGATAGTATTGGCTAGATATGAGGAATCAAGCGTCTATTTTACAAACTATCTACCCAAAAAGTCATTTTGAAATCCATAAAGAAGAGACGGTCATAATTATAACCGAATAAGACTAACAGGTACCCTATATAGAATTCCTTTTAAAAGGCATACTACCTCATAATTCCACAAACATGTACAACCTTAAATGGACTAACAATTGGTACTTCATGACAAGCGAGATTCTCTTATGAGTAAGCATTTAAAGAAGATGCCTAGCCTTCAGAAAAGCATAGTAAGTGCTGCATGAGGCCTATGTCAAAGAATGTAAGGAACACCAAGGTAAGCAAAAGTCGTACTATCACTTGCTAGAGATTAGCTACTACTCGCCTGACATATAGAATGATACTGTTGGCTTTGTCAAGAAATGCTATACATGCTAAATCCACACCAACTACCAACATCAATAGCCACTCTTTTACAAGACATGATAAAGCCATGGTTGATTTACACCTGGAATCTACTTGCTAGATGGTACATTTGGATACTTGCAGTTACAAACTACTTCTCTAAAATAGGTTAAGGCAATTCCATTAAGAAAGGCAACTAGCATCGTCGTATCAAACGTTTTATGAAAATATATTATATGTCACTTTGGCATCCCATACAAAATCATTAGTGACAATGACACACCTTCATGAACAAACAAGTTGATGCCATTTTAGGCAATATAACATCTAGCATAGATGCTTAATGCCATACTATCCCTAAGGCAACAACCAAATCAAGGCAAAAAAAAAAAAATTGTTAAAAAATATTGAGTAAAATGGTGCACACATACTCAGAAAACTAAAGTATGCACCTTAAGGACGGCTTTTTGGCCTGTAGAATATCACCACATGAAGCCACTGATTAGTCTTTGTACTCTCTCATATATTAGTCCGAAGCCATAATACTAGTTAAGTTTTTCATGCCTATAGTAAAAGTGATACTTAGGCAAACCAATAACCTAGTTCTTATGACAAACCTTGTAGTAGAGCTAGATGTAACTAGAAAGATGCCCAGAAGCATAAGGCACTATATCAACATAGCACAACTAAAGCCTATGCCAAATTCATCAAGTACAGGGTTATCAGTGTTGGTGACCTCATGTTAAGTATGGTTGAGCATGTTAAGAAAATCTTGGTTTTATTCTCTAAATTAACACCACAGTGGGAAAGTCCATATATTGTTAGGGAAGACCGTGACAATGGTCATTACTGCATGGCCACAACAGAAGGGAAACACTCCACAACACTATCAATGACAAATGGCTTAAGTGTTACTACAACTAAATATTAATGTTCCTTCAAATAAGTGTGACACATACCTTTTAATTAAATAAAAGCTTTATGTAAGTTGTTCATTCGTATAGAGCAATAAAAGTTAAGCTTATCCCTCTAAGTGAGGGCTAAAGCACTTAATGCACCATGCACAGTATTCACATGGGATGCCACTCATATAGTAGATGGCTAAAATTCCTTGCCTTAGTGTCGTACCCAAGCAAGATGTCCATTCACATAGTGGATAGCTAAAATTCCTTACCTTAGCATAATACTTAAGCAAAATGCTCACTCACATAATGGATGACTAAAACTCTTTGCCTTGAAGTCATATCCAAGCAAGATACCTACCCATACAGTGGACTAGTATCTTCACTTTGGTTTTATACCCAAGTGAAAAACCTAATTATAAAAAGAATAGATAAGCCTTGACATTACATCTAAGCAAAATGCATCTTAAAAATAGCGAGGCCATATCCTTACTTAATATAAAACCCAAGTCAATGCACAATACACACCTGCATGCCTTTATCTAATACAAAACATAGAAAACTAACATTAGAGTCCAAGAATCCCTTGGCATAAGACCTAAAGACGAGATGATTCATTCCCACTTTAAAAAAGAAAGGCTAACATTAGGTCATACCCCTCACTTGAAGGTGTATCCAAGAAAGAAGTCATACTAAACAGTATAAATTTGCATCTCAAATATAATTCATATAGAAATGTCTATATTAAATAAGCCATATAAAGGTCTGCATTGAAATTAGAATAGTCACATAAGAATAATTTTCAAAACACCTCATGCCTAAACAACATAGAAGTCTATATTGCACCATAGAACTTATATTAAATTATATCCCATATAATCCCGTGCACATAATAGAAGTCCATGTTATACAGAAAAAGTCGCATTGAACTGTGTGCTAGTAATGTCTTGATGCCCCATATGAAAAACTGTTAGGGTACCGGTTTATCTCGATTCACAACCTAAACTTATTGGGTGTATGCATGTGGTATATGTGTCAATTTTAAAATTCATATACATACGCATCTAATACATATATATACAAATCATAAACGTAACGGAAGCTATTCTAAAATGAACACAATAAATTTTATTAATTACACTAATGAATAAAATATAAAACATAATCAAGTTAATACTAATGATTGAGAATATCCCCTATCAAGCTCTTGGAATAGATTTGTAGTTGAAATACCGCATGAAGTCGACCTGTTGACAATTTTAGAACTCAACATGGTGGACTTGAATCACTAGAATAGCAGCTTGTATATTTTCAGCTCTGGTTTAACATTTAAACCATTAGATTAATTTTTAATCCCCATAGCCTAACACTTAGACTATATTCATTTTGTTCTTGATGTATTCAACACTTCAGAATTGGTGGCCATCTTGTTTTTGCTTCAAAGAAGAAAATGAAAAACATTTTCATCTTCTTCTTTCTCTATGGCCGAGAGCCAACTTAGCTCTCATTCTTCTCCTCTTTCTTTTTTCTAAAAGACCAAAATTGAATTCTCTTAGCATAATTCATGGCCAGCCATATTCTATTTGGCCTTAATCATCTTGTTTGTTGCAAAAACCAAATACAATGCCAACCACACCAATCAAATGGCCGGCCACTTTGTTTTTTCTTTTAAGAATTATTTGTTTCAAAGACTAAATCATTTCAATGCCAACCACTACACTAATCATGGTTTGCCAATTATTTTATTGTATATTCATCAAATGAATATATATATTTAATAATTAGAAATATCTTTCTTTTGATTAATAAATTATTATTAAAATAAATTTGGTTTATCAAATAAACCAAATATATGTCCAACAATTGGAAAAGAGTGGGTGCCGGCCATTTTTTGTCTTTACAAGACAATTTACACTTAAGTCCTTATAATTTTATTTAATATCCATTTTAAGTAATATTTACTTTAACTTAATTATTTGCTTAATAAAATCTCATTTTATTTAGCAATTAAGTCCTTAATAAAATATTTACTTTATTAATTTAACCATGAGCTAACAATAAACTCTAGTCAAATTAACTAATCACTTAACTCTTAAGTGAGAATAAATATTTAAATTATTTAACACTTAAATAATCAATTAAGGAAAATAACCCTTAAGCCTTTAATTAACCCAATGTGGGTCCCACCTTATCCAATACTTGAGTCAATTTAACCGAAGGCTCCTAATGTGCCACGTGTCACTATTTAATTAGTTAACAATAATTATTAACTAATTATTGTACTTAATACTTAAGTACTAACACGTGCGCATCCCGAGGGTTCTTGAAACAAATATTCGGTTCTGCTAGAAATTACTAGATTGAACAATTTAATCCAGTATGCTGACTGATAGGGGCGTAAAAGCACTAGTATGATTTGTACCCAACTTTTATATTTTGCTCTAAATAATAAATATTTGGCTATTTAATTGTGTTTTCTGATTATAAATAGATGCACGACAGAAAATGTGATATATAAAAATAAACGAGAGATGAATCAGACCTCAAACGAAGAAGTTACGCTCAAAATATGAAAGGGGTACTAGGGCTGGGCGCTACAGCACCCAGGTCAGTAGCTGAGTACCGCAGCGCCATAACCCAGCGCCGTGACGCTCGTGGAGGTAAACAGTACTGGGTGAACAATAATGTGTGAATAGTATTTTACTTCAATAACTTATGAACAATAATTTAAAGACAAAAACCTATAAATAGAAAGTCAAATCCCTAAGAGGGAGAAAGAAAAGAGGAGAAAAAAAGAGGTAAAAACTTAGAGAAAGAATTCACAACACAAAATCAAAGATCAAAGCCAAAGATTGAAGAACCAAGATCAAGATTCAAGTTTCAAGTCAAGATTGAGGGAAAAGCACATTAAGGAGTTACTTTGATTAGTTTTTCTTCTTTGTCTTTATCATTATATTCTTGTTCTTGTTGATCTTTATGAATTGGTTTGATACTTTTGATTTTGTGATGGGCTAAATTGTTTATCTAGGGTTAGACTATGTGAACTTTGTATAGATTTGAATTGTGTTAATTTTTAGTTTATGAACTTGATACATTCAATTGATTCATTATATCTCGTGTTTAATGCTTTCATTATACCTGATCAATATTTTGAATGATTGAGGAACCATGATGAACTCGACAAAGGGATTCATGTGTTTAGCCTAGGGTAGTTTGATGCATGATTATAGGGTAACAACTATGAGTTTCATCTAGGATAGACATATACCTAGGTGGCATGTATGGTATAATTTAAACTTGATCTTAATGAATTACATTATGATTTGATTACCATAGACATATAGGTGATTGTTAGAATGCGTAATATAGTCACTTGACCATTGACAGAAGCTTGTGATGAGATTAGTGTCTAAGCCAATCAATTAGTATTAAAAGATTAACTAAGTAGTTACTGAGTCCAATGAAATACTAGGGGACAAGTCAAAACCCTAGATTATCTTTATTTATGAATTCTACTCTTTACTTTTGTTAAGTTTAATTGATATAGTAGATTAGTTAAATAAATTTTAGATTGTGATTTTCTGAACAAAAGTTAAGTAGGTACAATTTTAGTACTTGATTTATAAGATTATATTGCATAATCCATGTAGGATCGATATCTAGACTTAAAATCCTATATTACTTGATACGATAGCATGCACTTGCGCTTAGCTATTATAGCACACCAGTCACTGCCCCAGTGCACAACGAGTACACTTCATATTGTGGGACTCTCTAGGTTCACGCCTAATTTGTCAAATGGAACTATTCCATGAGTCTGTGATCGACGTCCCATGCACACATCACAGATATTACAAATTAATGTGTTAGACCATACAAGTTGAGGTCACAACGTATACGCATAATCCTTCATCATGTATATCTTGGATGTGCGGGAATATAGATCAACACCATCAAATTCCCGTATGCCCATCTATGAGCTTGTCTCTAGATTTGTATTTTCAAGAACAATATACACAAACAACTTTGCTATATTGTTCAACCTTTTGGGAAACACATTTCCCAGGTTAGTACTTGTGGCCACGAGATTTATTAAAATACAATCTCGGAGCATCTGGATATACTACTTCTTTATGAGAGCTGATGGATCCCATATCTGTATATACCGGACTCCATAAGCATCGAACCATACCCAGCGACACCCAGCAGTCACACTATGATAGGTCTGTGATATGCGTAGAACCAAAGTATGGTGGATCACTTACAAGTCCATCGTGGCACTCAGGTCAAAGGACCACGTATACTACTCAACTCGAGAGAACTCACCATTAACGGTTTTATAGGATGTCTATTGGCGTCCTTGTGAGTTTGTTCAACATTCAGTCCTGACTGAATACCCGTATGCATATAAGAGCTTCCGGTAAGCTTATGGTCGGCTAAGAACAACCATCTATACCATATAGATATAACATACACTGATCTATATAAAATGGATCCACTGATAGACCCGCATCAGTGAAACAGATCAGGAACATAGTATTTGAGGACATACTTGCATAATGACATTTTTTAGCACCTATTGCAACTCCTTGCAACCATGTCATTATTAGTATACCCTTGGGTTTATATCCCATTACAGACAAGGATCTAATCTTTTCAATCTGGCTGACTGTTATAACCTACCAACTTTTAACAGTGTTAACTATTAGCATAAATATAATATTCAGCTCTGCTAATTCTTAGCACTAGTCTAAACTTCTTTAGACTAGATCTGAACTCCTTCAGATCATACAATGCTTGTAACGTAACAAGTATTGTACCATATATTTATATAGTATTAATAATTATACAAAATGTTTGCTTTATAAATATTAAATAATTTAATATTTATAAGTATTAGAATGGCACGTAAGCACCAACTCCAACAAAAACATCCCACATAGGATGTGCACATTAAAAATAATTTCATGGAAGCCCGCTATGACCAGATACCTCATAAAAAACATATAATAGATGCCTACATAAGCCTCAGCATATGAAAGCCTGTACAAAATGAGCATAAATGCCTTTATGGCATATAACTGAAAAAAGATGACCATATTTTTCCATGAGTTATAGAATATTTATATAAACCTATATGGCGTCGTTCCTATGAAAGATGCTTTAATAGCATTGTTTCTCATGAAGAAGCCTACAAGATGTGGTTCTAATACAAGATGCTCTCATTACGTTGATTTCATGAGATATTTCTTTATGAAGTTGTTCCCATGAGAAAGCCTTCGTGGTATAGTTTCCATGTAAGCTGACTTCACGGCAAAATCCTGATGAGGATTTACCCTCATAAAGTGTTTTCTATAGAGGATGCTTTTATAGAATAGCATGTGCAGAAACACAATATAGTTATGAAAAGGATTGCCTCATAAAAGCTTAGATACAATATGAGGCATAAATACAAGCCATAGTTAGCCTACAGTCATGAGGAACTAGCCATACTTACTACAAAGAGCTCAAGCTAAACTTTAGATAGTTCAATCCAAGTTGAAAAAGGTGAGGTCACCCCAAGATACAAAATAAATGATACTATATATTACACTTCAATACATATATGAAGAGACTTCAAAGATATCATACAGGAAGCACTGAAATGAGCATACAAGAAAATGCATAAAAATATGCCATATCAAAATATCAAAATAGCCAAAGAACAACAATACTGGTCATAACAACTTTATTGCCACAAGAATATGGCCATATACACTCCAAAAAGCTTATTAAAAAAAACTTGGAAGAAAGCAACTCCAAGTTACACAAGGAATGCAACCATTCTATTAGAATATCAAAAGTACTATCCTCTATACTCTTAACTTCTTTTAATAAACTATTACTTTCCCTGCATACGACAATGAGGAAAGTCACTCAAAAGCATAAAAACATATCATACAAAGGAACGACTGAAACCCAACAAAACCTACATACCTACCTTAGTCACAATCTACTTATAGCTAATCAATGACGTGAGTCAAAAGAAGGAAAACCCTCACACACAAAGAGATGTGCGATCAAAAGAAACCTAGAATAGTAAAACTGGTCAAACTTACTACAAGACCACATGAAACTAGTTATACACATCAAAGACTTGGAACAAAGCAACATGTTATAAGGAATACATTCATTTTAGCAAAATAACAAAATTAGGTACAATCCTTCATATTCTAAAACTCTTCTTCCATAAAAAAACTCAATTTGCTTATGGATACAAGAAAGAGAATACACTCGACAGAGGCATTAAAACATACCATACAAATGTTATGTACCTTTTCAAACACTTTTAGCATACATACATACTAACTAAAGTAGATAAATAATTATGAATGAGTGTACATCCTTAACATGCATACTTGCTTTATTTGTCTATAATATTAACAGAGCAAAAGCAAGGCTAAAGGGGCTAGCAATTGTGAAAGAGACCACTTTGGCCATAAATCTATTTATAAGAATACTACAATATAGATTACAATGACAAAACTCTTTAAAACGCCAGATATATAAATGACAAGAACAAGCTTACATAAGTCTTAAGCAAATAAAAGAACACTTATTTAGACTCGTGCATGCTCAAGTTAAAACTTAAGTAGACGTAATTCTCATACCTTTGTAATTTTTAGCGTCACTGAAGTTATCTTTGGGTTAGAATTAAAGTTCTAGAAATATAAATAATCTTAAAAGACATAAGACATTAAAGATATAAGATGATTACAATGACAGAGCTCTTTAAAACGCCAGATATATAGATGACAAGTACAAGCTTACATAAGTCTTAAGCAAATAAAAGAACACTTATTTAGACTCGTGCATGCTCAAGTCAAAACTTATCTATAACCTAAAGATAACTTCAGCAACGCTGAAAATTACAAAGGTATGAGAATTATGTCTGAGGGCTTAGTAGAACCATAAAAGTAATAAGAGGTCAAATAATCCTTATCAAACTCATTTTACTTTGTTGTCTTTCATAAATGCTTAAACACATAATATGTGTGATACGTCCAGAATATAGGAGTTTATTTTTAAGTACAGGATTGTCAAAATAATAAATAACCTAATAAGAACAGGATCGATCCACAGGAAAGTGGAATTAAAGTTCTAAAAATATAAATAATCTTAAAAGACATAAGACATTAAAGATATAAGATGATTACAAATAATGATACAAATAATCAATTAAAGTGAATGCTAAGATTAGGGGATCCACTCTTGGTATATGAAATAAGCTACATTCAAATCTCTTTTATAAATTAATTGAAATTCTCATGCAAATGAGGTTCTAATCGAAAGATATAACAAATATTGGTCGTCCTAATTTATATATCAATTTATATTTATTTTTTAATTATCATATGCCAAATCTTATTAATGAGTTTAAATATTTATTATGCCAATTATTATACTTGTCTACAACAAATCAAGACTCTTACTTTACAAAAAATGGTATCTACACCAAATCTTATAAATAGGTTTAAGGATTTATTGTGCCAACTATAAGGACTGATACTCTACTAACTCTTTATTACTTGTGCCACAATTTAGTACTTAGCATAACAATAATAACATTTTTTTTCATAGGACTGATACTCTACTAACTCTTTAGTACTTATTTACGATACCATACACTTGCACTTTAGTACAATACAACAATATTCCCTCCTCATACTAATAATAAGTTAATCATAGTTAGAAGAGGAATGACATAAGTCAAAAATAAAAAATAAAAAATGAACATTTCTGCCTTATACAACATCCAAAGGTTAAATAAATATACCTCAAATAAAGTAGACACTTTTTCATTTAATGAGCTCCTAGTACTAATAGGCATGTCCTTCTTAATATTAACTTCCTTTGATGAAGAGGCCTTCTTCACAGTAGCATAAGATATTATATGTGGTTCATTTGACAACTATGGGTTCTTTTAAGTGTAGCAATAGAAGAGGTACAACGTTTCGTGAGAGATCTGAACAAAGGAGAACGAGCAATAAAAGAATTAATCAAACTTTGGAGTTTTTAGGAGACTTGTTTCTTGAAACCCACTACTGTGTTCACACTAAGAAAAATGACAGTGTATTGCATATAGGCCTTACTAGCTACATTAGTGGTCGAACTTGAACTTAGTTTAAACATGCCATCAATATTAATCTCTGGCAACAAGCTCAAGATCCCAACCTTACCCCTATAAAACCTAACAAATGAAGTCAGACAATTCTTCTAGTAAGCATAAAAATCTATCAAAATATCCCCCCACACAAATAGGACTAGCGACCTTAGCTAAATTTCCTACATGCATTTAAAATCTATGAGCTTATAATGACAAATTTAAGCTAACAACTTCTCAAATTTTAGTTTGGCCTTCACAATAAAGGACAACATTAATTAAGGCCAAATTATCCCAAAACATTAGTTAGTTGATATAGCATAAGGACGAATTGCATGCTTTTGTTTAGATACGACAAATAGTTAGAATTGATAATTACTTAACCAGTACAAAGAAACCATCCTCAAGAAACAAACAAAGGTGAAGGAAATGAGCATCATTTTTAACAAAATTATATTAAATAGGAACTTGAAATAGTTCCAATAAACACATATACAACCTAAAAATGAAACTAGCCATGTCATAAAAAAAAGTCAATAAAATTGTCAGCATAAAAGAGTTTATATAGCTAGTAAACAGCAACTGGTGACAAACGAGGAACCATAGTCTCCTCTATTAAAAAGGATTCCTTTTCATGATTTAATCAATTTGTATATGCATTAAATGAGCTTTTTATAGCCCAAGAACCTCTCGAATATAAAGACTCGCAAAAAGTTTGAATGACAAGAATATCTACGATGAGATTTACTACATTACAGATTTTAACATAGTAAATATTGTAAAGTTTTTTTTATAGGACAACAAGAAAGAAAGGAGCAAGAGAAAAAGAGAAACCCCTTACAATCTGAATGGTGAGAAGGATCAACCTAAAGAGACACCCTAGCTTCAACTCTATAGCCTGAGGTGTAGGCTTTTCTTTGAACAAAACGACCTCCCTACAAGGATCCATATAAGTGTTTTACCTAATTCACAAATGTTGGATGAGATTCAACATCATTCTACTTCCAAAGGCCTCTAACTTTAGCAACTTTTCTAACTTATTAGAAATAAGCTCAATGAGAGCCCGTTGCCCTCACCTAAAATTGGAAAACTAATGTTGGTCACCACGTCCTCTAATGTTGTGGTGAATTTTCCCAAAGCTCTAATGAAGGCATGAGAAATAACGCTCTACCTATATATAAGCAATCTTAAGGAAGGCTAATCCCTTATAATCTTTGATCTCCTAGAAGTTAAGATAACCGCGTAAAATCTACTTTAAGTCAAACGTGATCGGAGTTTGGCATTCTCACATTCATGGGTGCTTGAAATTATATAGGCACTAGCCTAAAATCACCCTAGGCTACACATAAGCGAGAAATTGAATCCAATGGGATCAAAAGAGCCACGTTTAATTAACTTTTCACTGAAAACACCATCACCACTCAAAGAATCAGCATGAGACTCCAACTTAGTCAAAAGCGCATCATTTATGTTGAAAAGATGATCATAAACACTCCTTTTTATAGACAAGGTCAGAAGCGGAGCCAACTACCATTTACATTTACTAGCCTTTAGAAATTAATACCTTACAAAGTTAAAAAAAGACTAGTAAAATTAAAATTTTAAAAAATAAAAACTATGAACAATGGAAGTAAATTTGACATTACATGGAAAACATTAGTAAAATCCATTTGAATTTTGAAAAAAAAAATGTAAAACTATAAGAGAGCATCAACAATAAAGGAACCGAATAAAATGATGAAGTTATATTGATCCTATGCCTACCATGCTTGCACTATACAATCAAAAGGGCTAAATGTTATTGTACAAAAAATGCATAAAGGTCCAAGTTCAAGCTCACAATCATATCAAGACATAAAAAAGTACGACATATGGGCCTAAGGCACTTAATGGAACTTAACTTGTGGGTCTTGGTTTGATAGTTATAGATTGCACTAAGTAAGGTGCCAAGCATGTGAACCCTAGACTAAAACCCACTTAGGGATAATAGTAGCTTATCCTAAAAGGTTAATAGAGAAATACAAACTCAGTAAAATATTATTTGTCCCTTAAAATTCTTTTTAAAAAGTTAGTAACTTTCTTATTTTATTTAGTAACTAATCATTTAACAATTTTTATTTAGAATAAAATTAGTATTTTGCTCTTTTTATTTATTAAATTTTATTTTATTTTCTATTTAATGAGACTAAAACTCATTAAATAACCAAGATTCTTAAAGGATAATGGATCAAATAAAGAGTCTTAACCTATTATAAAATTATAACCCTATAAAAAAAGTTTTGTTTCACATGTTAAAAAAAAGGCATCTTGATATCAATTTTGATTGCTCATTAGCATTCATGGCATTTGACTGCCTAGAAATCCTAAAAAATACACCATATTTTCTCTAGTTCTCTCATAACAAGCATGACACCTCATCCATTGTTGTCTTTCTGGTCCTTCAACAAAAACACCAGTTAAAATAACAACTCAATGTCTGTTCTAGAGCTTATTATCCGCACAGACACACTACCAACTCATGCATACAAGGTTCAAGAGACAGCTTCCCTCTAACTTTCAAAACTTGAGATTATACAATCTAAAACCATAGACTTGCTTCACATGTAAAATATACTTCCAACTAGTTTAATTGCCAACAAATATGCATTTTTCATCCCTAACATACGTATTTATCTATTATTTATTGTACAAGCTTAACTCCTATACTTCATATAATTTGAGATGGAGTTTATCTTTAAAAATTCTTTTTTACTCAAGACGAACAAATAAATGTATAACACTAAATTTTTTAAACTCTTGAAATTCTTAAAAATTTGGTGTATCTTATTCTCAAATTCACATGACGAAAAGGCTAAGATCTATTATTAGAACCTTGGTCGTATTCTCATACAACTTGCTACATTAGCGCAGAATCACCGGAGCCAATAAAAATTTGTCACATCACAATCTTTCAAAACCATCCCAATAATCTATTATGAAACATGATTTTCAAACAACACGTAATTTCATCATATATATATATATATATAAAAGAAGAACGGTAATTTCATTGCCAAATCTGCGGAGAAACTTTTCGACACTCTCTCACAGCCAACATAATTTTGTTTGTGCCTCCTATATACTTGAACGTGTAAATTGAATCATTTCAATCAACCACCAGAAATTAGCTCATATATTTGGTAAAGATTTCAACCTTAATATTTTTAAGTTGGGGCAAGTCTTAATGGTATCATAGGGCATGATGTATCATGTATAAAGCACACACAATTAACTCGATTTGTTTGAGTGTTGAAACTTGTGTTTTTACATTGTCAATCCACATGTTGCATATATTGAAAGCCTCGATCGCAAGCAAAATCCTGCTTGAGCATCCTCCACTTTTCCATAAATGTCAAGTGTGATGTTCCTACCATGAACGCCTGTATAAATTATTGCTGCTAGATGTTAACCTATGGCTGCTGGACCTAATGTAGCCTGCATTAATTGGGTCAGCTCAAGCCTCAGAGGTCTAGGCAGTTGCTGGACGCCTTAGCCCAAAGGAAGACACCATGTTATTTCTTCTGTTCTTTTTCCTCAAGGATAACCCCACTCCAGGTATTTGCTAATCCCCACTTATTATTATTATTATTATTATTTTTAATTGTTTTCTTAGTAATGATTTAAAAGCCGAATTTATTTTATTTTATTTTATTAGAAAACTCAAAATTTAAATTAATCACTAAACTGCAGTTATACTTATATTTATTAAAAATTAAATTTACTGTAATATAATTTTTATTGAATAAAACCTCAAAATCGTGTTTTCTTAATATGTATATCTTTCAAATCATTCCACGTATTATAATTATTATTCATTTGTAAATTTCAAAGAAGTCATAAATACAACACAAACATGTATTTGTGTCAAATAAATATAATCAACGAGTTTGTATCTCAAAATTAAAGCAACAATTAACAATTATTAGGCTTTTACAAAATTATCTCCCAGAAATTTAATTAATAATTTTATTTTATTGGTGACTATAAAAAGTCTCATTTTTGTTCTCCAATTTTATAGGGTGTCTTTGTGGAGTGTCTACTGTTTTTTTTATTTATTTATGAATAATGTTCTTTATTATTGAATAACTTTAAAGACAATACATCAACGGACCTTTGATTCTGTATCAAAAGATTACCAAGATATAATCGAAGGAGTGCATCTAGACATCTTCCTGAACCAAGCTCTTCCATAGAAGAGTACCAGTCATACCCATAATGGGTAAAGACATCCCTAATCAGGAATACGAATCCTTTTGAAAAAAAGGGTGAAATCTAGACCTTTTCGAAGAAAGGGAAATAAAGACCTCAGCGAGTGAGGAAATACAAAGACCTCAACGAGTGAGGGAATACAAAGACCTCAGCGAGTGAGGGAATACAAAGACCTCAGCGAGTGAGGGAATACAAATCCCAACAAATGGATAAATTATTACAAAACCCACCCTCTCCATACAAAAATATTCCAAGAAACCCAAATTCTATCCTATAACCATTATGAAAAATAATATTTCATAGCCTAAATAAATTAGGACAAATGTATTGCACTGGCGTGGTTATAGCATCAAATGCGGGTTGGAATACAGTGCAGAACAGAGCAGAGATACTATCGCCGGAACTTCACCGGAAGCAAGCGCCGGACCATGCGCCGGGAGACCGGCAAAGGGATGGGAGCCGTCGGAAAGGGCGGTCGGACACAGGGAAAGAAACACCGTCGGGGCTGGTAGGTTGGCCCGGTGAGACCGGCAGGAGGATAGGAGATGACATGGTGTCCGGCGTAGGGGGCAGTGCACGTCGTTGGAATGCCAGCGACAAGAGTCAAAACGGTTGTAGGCCGTGGCTGGTGCACCATGAAGGTTGGCGTCACGACGGTGAAATGTCGTCTCAGCCCCTGCCGCCACTTAACACACCACAACATGCCATACAGATGTGCTTTCCAGCCACCGTCGCAGGTCACGGTCGAAGAGCACCGCTGCCCCGAGCAACCCGAGCAGGCCTGGGACCATGGCCAGATAACCGGTGAAGCAAACAGAACTTCCACCCTCCGCCGCTGGTCAAGGTCGAGGAGCACTGCGGCCCCGCAACACTCTGGAGATTGACCAGGGAACATGGCCCGACCGTCGGCGAAGCAACAAAACTCGGAGACAGATTCAGCAAAAAGCTGCTGGAGACTACCGAAGGGCGAGGGCGAAAAGCCGAAGCAAGGGAACTATAACAGGGAAGTAGATCGGGATGAGAGGGGAGAGAGGGGGGGGAAGGTTCCACCGGAGAAGGGCAGTGAGGCCCCTCTCCGATGGGGTTGAGTGCTCGTGCGGCGCTTTTCTTTTCAGAGAGAATTTGAGGGATATTAGGGCAACTCTTTTGCTCTCCTGTGGAGTGTCTACTGTTAATTGGTTCAGTTGCTTTTGCTGTATAAACAGACTAATTTTTGGTGGATCATAAAAACAAATGAATCTTGTGAATTATTTTTTTATATAAAAAAAAAAAAGAATTCGAATCTAAATTTTTTAGAATGCATTATAAATATTTTTTATTATTGAGTCATTTAAATAAGTATAGTAATTTATTATTTTTTATTAAAAATACTTTTGAAAGACATCTCACCCAGGCCCAACTATTGGCCTTGAAATCTGGCTATTACAATTATCCACCCAGGCTCAATTTTGTAGATGGGGTTATTTATTCATTACCTAACCTAGAACTAGAAATCTCGATAAAATTGAACCTGAGTGTTTAACTGCAACTGAAGTTCTTTGTTTACTATTCGGTATCGCTTTCTGTATGCCCACCCCATTTCCTTATTCTGTCTTCAGCAATAGAGGCCTGAATATCAGATAGAACATCCAATCTCAGTTAAGTAAATAGTTATATAAGTGCATACAAATATTAGGTACTTTAGCAGACTTTTAATGTTATTATTTGCCTCGCATGTAAAGTCATACCTCTTTATTCCAGTTGGTTTTATAAACCATCCCGAACAGAATAAGCGTTTGTAATGCAGTCCCTAAGAGCATTCCATACCAAATCCCCTAACAAAAGATTATCAATGACATTAAACTCAGATCAACCAATAATTTGGTTACATGCAAACTTGTACACGGTGGTAAGATCGCATTTTGTAAAACAAGGACGTCTACCTTTAAAGTTATAAATGATATGTAAAGTACAAGTAAAAAAGAAGAATAGATAGATAATTACCTTAATTCCCAAGTCAGCCTTGTAGCACAATATGAGACCCAAAGGGATGCCAAACAGATAGTAACACCCAATGTTTATATAAGCAACAACAGCTTGCCATCCAGCTCCAATGGCCACCCCTACAAATAAACAAATGATCACCCATGATTCGTAATCGCTAATGGCCATCTATTCAATATAAAGACACAATTTTCCTAATAGAATAAGTCTATATCAAATACAAGCAGAAAAATAACTAGAAGAATTTACTTTACTAGTTACCAGATAGAACTGGCTGCACATTGTTAACGAGAATGCAAAGAGCCAGCAACAGCGTGAGTTCTTTAACAAGATTTGTGACTTCGGAATCATTGGAAAACAAGGTCGGGTACTTGTCCTTTGCGATGATTAGAATGAGTGAGAGGATCAGGCCGATCACAAAAGAAGTTGTTACAGCCACTACTAGCGAAATTTTTGTAGTTCTCGGATGAGCTGCACCTAGTTCATTTGAAACTCTCACACTGCATCGATATTTCTTAACTAAATTAGATTAAAATTCATGAAATGTCTTTAAAATTGTGTTGGCCCCGTGTGTGTTGCATGCAATAACTTAAAGTTACCTGATAGCTGCATTCATGCCCAAAGAAATCATCACAACCCAACCCGTTAAATTCAAGCTGCAAATTCAATGTTTGATACACAAAAAAGTTAAAGTCATAAATGGAATCACGGAAACACACCCTTAGATAACAAATGATTTCATAAATCGTTTTACCTCTCTTGTACATTTGCGCCCAAGAAATAATGGTTAAGATACGTTATTGTAAACAGTAATTTCTTTGAATAACAAATGGTGTATGCCAAGAGAGAAAAAAAGAAAAAAAGAAAATCAAATTACCCATATTAGTTACGGGTGAGATCATATGCTTAATTTGTTTTGTAAATATCAGCAAAAGAGGCCTATTTTTTATTCTTCTTTTCTTCAAAGGATATATTATAGAAGATGCAAGGCATTTATTTAATTAATGAAGAAAATTTTGACTAAAAAGTCAAATTTTGGGTCTATATATTTTTTTATTAGATAAAATTTTCTACATACTCTTGTAACAATTTTTTAAAAGGTAAAGGATATTTAGACTCTCATATTATATTGAAAATGATAATTTATTCATCATATTTTTAAAATTATTCATTTTCATCATTTGTTTTTACAATTTTTTTTATTAAATTTGATAGAATTATCCATTTTTTTTAACTTTTTCTTATTGTCAATTGGTATTATTCACTTTCATCCAATTTTAAAAAATGGATAATTTCATCAATTTAAAAAAAGAGAGTAAAATTAGATAATTTTAAAAACACGGTGAGTAAGTTATCACTTTCATTATAACACATATGAGTTTAACTATTCTTTTTCATTTTTCAAATTATATGTTTTTTAAAGCAATGGTAGGTGTGTGTATATATATTCTCTGCCTATTAGTTTACAATTAATTCTAATATATTTTTTGAACCCATTCCTTGTATCGTATCCTCTTTAAATAATAAGAGTAAATGAAGGGATTTATAAGAGATGTTGTTTATGCTGTTAATTGGGTCGTTGATGTGGAAGCCACACTAACAGGTTGTTAAGCCATATTAGCATTACAGTGGAGTTTGTTAAGTTTATTGTTACTACTATAACAGATCGAAACAAACTTCCCACCAAAAACCAATAGCTTAACCACTTGATGAATTTCTTCTAGATTGTTCCAGAACCTTTCCATGTAGCTATATAAACATCGATAGATGTATTTGTTGTATCATTGATTAATGAAATAAACTCTAGAAATTTCAACATTGCTATCATCTATTTTCTCTCTGTTTTCTTACTGTTTCTTTTTCATTTTCTTTCAAACCAAAAACTCTCGTTGATTTGTTATATGGTACGAGAGCCAATGGCCAATGCCAGTACATCAACTAATACTATTCCTTGATCAATTAAAGCTTTAATCATATTCCCTCTTACACTTTCTCTGCGATTGTTAAACTTGACAGAACAAATTTTGTGATATGGCAATCATAAGTACTCACTGCTATAAGAGCAAATCGACTTGAGGATCTTGTCAATAGTGATAGTAAGTGTCCAGATCAATTTATCAAAAGTTGTGTTCAAGGTGCAGAAACAAGTTAAAGAGCTTATTTTTCTCAAAATCCAAATATGATAATTCGATGAGAAGAGATCAGATCCTTCTAAGTTGTCTGTTTCAACTATCAGTGAAAACATCCTTGGTTTGATTTTTGACAGTAAGTCATCTTTTGCCTTTTGGACTATTGTAGAGAAGCAATTTGGTTCTTGTTCAAAGGTTCTGATTATGATTTTGTTGTTCTCTGCCTATTGGTAGTAGAATTGGCATTATAAGTTTTAGTGAAACATATTTAATGTTTTTAATGAAAGAAATTAGTATATTGATGCAAGTGTTTTTAAGTAAAGGAAGTAATCAGAATGTTTTTACTGCAAATTTTTCTTATAAAGGACAAAAGAAGGGAGTAAATTATACTTAAGGAAGAGGATCTGAAAACTTTAACAATGGAAGTGTCAATTATGGTTTTGGTAAAAGTGGCTTTTCTA
Organism: Ailanthus altissimus; assembly: GCA_946807835.1. Classification (NCBI taxonomy): domain Eukaryota; kingdom Viridiplantae; phylum Streptophyta; class Magnoliopsida; order Sapindales; family Simaroubaceae; genus Ailanthus; species Ailanthus altissimus. The sequence goes on along the minus strand of OX327692.1, from coordinate 24,730,022 downwards.
TTGGTTTTGGTAGAAAACGATTTTATGGAGGAAGAAGAAGAAGGCAAAATAAACAAGGAGGAAGAAATATTTATGGAAGAGGAAACAATTTGAAGTTGATCTACCAAATTTGTGAAAGGCAAGGACATTCGACAGCAAAGTGCTATTTCAGACATAATAGCAACTATATGCCTCAAGATCAGTCTAATTTTGGAGCAAGAAATGTTAATCCTGGTTTTGATGGACAAGGACCAAGAGACACAACAAGCCAGATGAGTAGAGAAGCCTATATAGCACAATCAATTAAAGAGGAATCAGCTGATCAAGGATGTCACTTAGATTTGGAGCTACTCATCACCAGACACATGATGCTCACAATATCAATAACAAGTCTGATTCTGCAGGTATTAATATGCTTCTAATTGGTAATGGCTATGACTTGAATATTACTAGTGTGGTGATGCTGGCTCTAGATATAAACTCTATAATCAATTACTTCTTAAATACTCTTGTGTGTTCCCACAATTACTAAAAACCTTATCAGTGTCTCTAAATTTGTACAAAATAACAAAAGTTTTGTAGAATTTCATCCTCATTTATGTTTTATTAAAGACAAGGATAAGGAAATTTTGTTGCTGTATGGCATGGCTATAAAGGGATTGTATAAGCTGCTTTTATACACTTAAAATGCTAGCTCTGTAAGTCCAACAAGTTACTTGATTCATCCTTCAATTCCTAGTCAACCATAGTCATTGTTTGCCTTGTGTTCTAATAATGCACCTTTTTGTAATATAAATAAGAACCAGTTTGGTGGTCTTGGTTCAAGTCTTGATTCATTTGTATCACCATTTCCAAATTTTTGTATTCAGTCTTTTAGTACGACCAAAGATTGTAAAAGGGTAAGTCAAATTGATTCCAATTTGTGGCATCTGAGACTTGGACATCCAAGTCCTTTGATTCTTAAAATTATAATCAAGAATTGTAATTCATTTAGCACTTGCAATTGTAATTCATCCATAAGCAAATTACATCGGCTTCATTTTCCTTTTACCTTTATCAAATCAAAACAACCTCTATAATTAAAATATATTTGTGTATGGAACCAAAACCCCTTAGAAACAATTGATGGATTCAAATATTTCTTACATTTCATTAATCACACTCGATACAGTTAGGATTTTTTTTCCTTGAAAGCCAAGTCTGAAGCCTTAAGTGTTATTATTGTCTTTCAAAAGTAAGTTGAAAAACTGTTTGATGTTAGCATTAAGGTTGTCTGAACTGATTGGGGAGGTAGGTAAATTCAAACCTTTTGACGAGTTTCTTAAACAAAATGGTATCCAATTTAGAGCATTTGTCCTCGTGCTCACCACCAAAATGGTGTTTAGAAAGAAAACACAAGAATATTGTTGAAACTGGTCTAACCCTACTAACTCATGCTAAAATGCCATTGTTTTCTTGATGGGAAGCATTTCATACAACCTCTTATCTTATCAATAGACTTCCAACACCAGTTCTAAAATACATATCACCATATTCTCAGTTATATAATAGTTTGCCTAATTAATACTTTCTTAAACCATTTGTGTATGCTTGCCTTCCTCAACTTAGAGCTTATCAAAAGCATAAGTTTAGTTATCATTCTATAAAGTGTGTGTTTATAAGATATAGTCCTATGTTTGCATCCATCTAGTAGGGTATATACTGTAAAGCATGTCTTTTTTAATGAGTTCTCTTTTCCTTACACTGATTTATTTCTTTCAACCAATATTGTTTTTCATTCTAAGCTTGCTTCTGTTAACTCATCTTCATTTTCTATTCCAAAATCCATTCCTTGCTTCATACATCAAGAACATAGCAATAGTACTACAGTTTTAGCAAATGCCTCTACTTCAATAATATCTCAATTACCTAATCAATCTCAACCTTTAAACTCTTTTTTCATCTCTTCCATCATATCCAACTTCTTTTAATACACATATGAGAGTTTCATCAACCTCTCCTAATGATATCTTTTTAACTCAACCTACATACATTGAATCATTAGCTATCATCACACTTATCAAATTCCAATTCAATATCCAATCCAAATCCTGTTGCAGCACCAGTTATGCATCCTTCTACACATCTAATTGTTACTACATCTAATAATGGCATCCATAAACAAAAATTATACATTAGTTAGACAAATGCATTAGGTCTAGAGCCAAATCAATTTAAAAGGCTTTGTCACATAATATTTAGAAGCAAGCAATGATAGGTGAGTATAAGGATCTTACGAGAAACTTGACATGGTCTTTGGTACTATCTACAGAAGCTACAAAAATTGTTAGTAATAAATGTGTGTTCAAAGTTAAGTATAATCTAAATGGTTCACTCTCTAAGTACAATGCTAGATTAGTGGCAAAAGGGTTCCTTTAAACACCTGACATATATTATTTTGAAACATTCATCCAGTGGTTAAAGCATCTATTATCAAAGTTTTTCTTAGCTTGGCAATGATGAATAAGTGGCCTATTTGGCAAATAGACATTAACAATTCCTTTCTCAATACAGATTTGATAGAAGCAATCTACATGGCACAACCTAAAGGATTCGTCAATATTGTCTATCCGTCATATGTTTGCAAGTTGATGAAGTAATTATATGGTCTTAACAGACTCCCAAAACTTGGTACAATAAGCTCAGGCAAGAATTAGTGCACTAAGGGTTCATTAACTCGAGGTCTGATACTTCTTTGTTCGTTAAATAGTTCAAAGGAAGCTTAATTCTTGTTCTCTCCTGTGTAGATGATATCATCATTATAGAGCATGTATCAAAACATTCAATACAATTTATTTCTCATCTTGGTGCTCCTTTGCACTAAGAGATCTTGGTGCATTCAATCACTTCTTAGGCCTTAAAGTAACACTTACCAAAACTAGCATTCACGTATTAAAAGATCTTGGTGCATTCAATTACTTCTGAGGCATTGAAGTAACACTCACCAAAATTGGCATTCATTTATCTCAAACAAAATATGTATCTATTTTGCTTTAAAAGGCTATTATAATGAATTGCAGAGGACGTGACATATAAATGAGTGCAGGACAGAAGTTATTCAAGGAAGGAGATGAGGTTTTTGAATTTCCTACACTTTATTTAAGTATAATTGGTGCTTTGCAATATATAACATTGACAAGGCCTAAGCTATCTTATGTTGTGCACAAATTGATTCAGTTTTTGAATGTTCCATCATTCAAGCATTGGCAAGCTTACAAAAAGGTTTTAAGGTATCTCAAAACTACTTCAAATTTTGGTTTGAAAATTAATCTCAACTAGAAAATTGAAGTTGACAATATTTTCAGATGCAAATTATGGAAGTGATCCTAATGATCAAAGATCAATAGGGTGTTATTGTATATTCATTAGTGATAATTTGATTTTATGGTCTTTAAAAAAGTAGAATGTAGTAGTTAGATCAAATGCAAAAGCATAATATAGAGTTCTTGCATTAACCTGTTTAGAAATCATTTGGTTAAAGCCATTATTATAAAAGCTTACTTTTCAATTACTCAAGTTGCTGTCATATGGTGCAACAATTAGAGTGCTCAAGCTCTAACACTCAATTTTGTTTTTCATGCTCACACAAAGCATGTAAAGTTTGATATTTATTTTATTCGAGAAAAAATTACAACTAAAAAAGTAGAAATTAGGTTTTTTCCTAGTGAACAACAAACAACAGTATTTGAGATCCAAGCTTTTAGTCTTTCCAAAACTATCAATCAAGCTAGATATTAGAGATGTTGTTTATGGTCTTAATTGGGTTGCTAATGTGGAATCCACACTGGTAGGTTGTCAAGTCATGCTGGCAATGTTGTAGAGTTTGTTATTACTGTTGTAATAGACTGGAACAAACTTTCTCACCAAAATCCAATAGCTTAACCACTTGATAAATCTCTTCTAGATTGTTCTAGAATCTTTCCATGTAATTACATAAGAATCTGTAAATGTATTTGATGTATCGTGATTAATGAAATAAACTCTAAAAATTTCAACACTGCTCTTTTATTTTTCTCTCTGTTTTGTTACCGTTTCTTACTGTTCCTTTTTCATTTTCTTTCAAACTAAACACTCTTATTGATTTGTTATAGGCTCAAATTGAAATAGGTACGACAGAATTCCTTGTGTTATTTCAATGACAAAAATTATCCATATTAAACACCATATTTTACTTTTATTTTCTTTGACCAATAAGGCAGTGGTCTGTCTTATTCACAGGTAAATATAATTTTTATTTACTCTTACAATTAACCATGAGAATGACAAATCAAGACTTTCTTTGTGGTACACATGTTAACCGGTCATGGATAATTAACAAATCAGCATGAAATGATAGAATATTAGTTAATGAATTACTAAAAATCTTTCTCAGACTACGTTAGTAATAAAGTAAAAGCTCACCATATGGACAAGGCATCCACAGAAACTTTAGCGTTCTTTAGATATCCTGCAAAGAGTATCAACACCGTGTAATACCATGTCTCCAAACTGCACAAGATTATAAAATTAAACACATCTTTTAATAGAATCAGAATAATGAGTAAAAGAGAACCACCGTATAATTTAATAGTTCTCACTTTTTTTTCTCTCAACGTTTAGAAAGAGGTTCAAATTCCCATATAATATGGGTTAGATTTCTAATGTGAGAGTAAATATTCGAATTAATTATCTATAAATTTTGGAGGGAATAATTAAATTGAGTTATAATAAAATTTTAAATTCACAACAAATTTTATATTATTTTTAAAGCAAATATAAATATGAGTTTAAAAATATTCATAACCGGCTCATTGTCATCTTTAAATATTACCATTTGTATCTCCGATTTTTAATAATAAATCAACAAAATACATAGATTAAAATTTTTTTTCGCGCAAATCCTTGCCCAAATACTCTGTTGATGGGGTGTTAATGAAATTATAGTGCATTTAAGGACCCTTGTGTTTTAATTTTGCCTTTTTATTATCAACCTCTAAAATAAATTAGTTTAATTTTATTTTAGTTAAAAGAATCGTATAAAATCAAACTGAGGGGCCAAAAATATAATTTAGCACACTTATATATTAAATCATGAAACATATCCCAATTCTGTCACCTGAACTGTGAGAAATTTAAGTCTTTGCATGAAGACTATTTATATTGTTTCAGAGTCTAATATGCATTTTAAATTAAAAATGGGCTATAATATATATATATATATATCAACTTAGCGTATGTAAAGCTTAACTTTGAATTTCAAATGTAAAATTTGTCCAAACTATCCGAGTCCAATCCAATTCAAATATTTAGAAGACCAAATCAAACGGGGTTAGAGAGAATCAGTTCATTGAAATTCAATTAGTTTAATTTTAAAAATAAAAATATTGAATTTTGTTTGTCTAGTTCTATTGGGCCCATTATTAGATTAGCCCAACCAATCTATGTCACTTAAAAATTAATGATGGATCTTTTAAAAGATACTAGCCCAAATTCAATATAAACAGACTTAACGCATTCTTGCATGCTTAATATTGTCAGAAGGCTAAGATCCAATTTTTTGCCCATAAACAAATAAAACCCGACACATTGACTTGTAGGTATTTCTTGAAAAGGAAAGAAAATACGCAAGAATTAGGAAATAGGTTTGAACCAATCTCTTGTCCTTTTTTGATTAAAAATTTTGATTTCAAGCATGATTATGAGTTTTAATTCAACTTTATTTCTTGTGAAACATTACATTATGCATGCATACACAAATTTTGTTTAGGATTTGATTTTACTACTGTATAAGCATATAGTTTTTCATCGATAATTCATTCAACTCAATTCAATTCAAGCATTCATAGGCTTTTAAAAGTATTTTTTTTAAAATCTTCAGGCATTCAATCATCCTCTCGTTTTTCTTACACACACAACACTCTTAATTTTCAATCAAATACTAATTTAAGCATTGGAGTGTTTTTTTTTATAAGAGGATGATATTGTTCTTTCAGACCTAGAAGAGTGTGAGGGCAAGAAGGAGGTAGACAATGGTGTTTTTAGGAATTTAGAAAAAAGTGCAAGGGTAACGAGATAATTTTTTAAGGTTCCAAAACTTGAAAATTTTTGTGGCTTCGTCTTTGGGAAGTCTTAGCAAGATAAAGAAGACTTTCTCAAATCGAAGAACAATTAAGAAATATGTCTAAACTGGCAAACAACCACACTAAACTAGCTAACACCAAAGACAGAGGCCTCAACACTTCTAATTTAGCAGCTTTCAGAACCAACATCTTTATAAGCGTGGCATGGCTAACTTATTTTCTAAATTTGATAAACTAGATAGATAATTATCAAAGGGAGAATTTTGAGTTATGAGATAAAGTCATGACGCTGGAGGGAGGTTCCAATCAAGACAATGATTTTGAAGATGAATTACCATAAGATACCAAACATAAATAGAATCTGAAGGAACAGGCCTCAACAAGACACTTGAAAATGATCAAATCCAAAATAGAATCGGAGAACCTACCTTTGAAGTCCCTAGGAAACTAGACAGAGAAGATATGAGAGTCTACATACTTAAAGAAGTGGGAGAGTTGTAAGCAAAGATGCATAAAAGAATCCTTTGAAGATGCAATATCCCTAACAAGAAAGGTAAACTAAGATCCTTTTTTTGAAGCAATAAAGACAGTTAAGAGATTGAACAAGTTTAATATGACCAATTTTCATATGTTCGATGGAACTGGGGATCCAGAAGAACATATATTTCACATTAATCCTGGGATGATTATGCGCGCTTACAATGGACACCTGAAGTGCATAAGTTTACCTTCCAGTCTAAAAGGTCTAGCTTAAACTTGGTTCTGAAGTCTAAAGGAGAATTTAATTTTTTTCATTTAAAGAATTGACCGAATAGTTCATTGTGCAATATATCCAAAACAAGAAGAAAAAGACGACCTCAGACCTCTTTTTTTATGAAATAAAGAGACTATGAGTCAATTCGTAGTTTTCTCAATAAGTTTAATAGAGAACTCAGTGAACTGGAAAGCTGCGACTTAAAGATAGCTGAACATGCATGCAAAAAAAAGTCAAACCTTTCATCCTTTACTACAAATAATTAGTTCGAAAGAATTTTATTTCCTTCGATCAAATCAATCAAAAGTTAGACAATTGATAAGAGAAGAAGAAGAGGAAGCCTTCATAAAGAAAGAAGCTTCTATGATGACTATAAAGAAGTAAGAAAGTTCTGCCCAAAGGGGAACTACGAAAAGCAACTGTAATACAAAGATAAGAATAAGAAAATACATTCCAACCAAATAGAAGAAAACTAGGAGAAAAGACTACGAGGTTTTCTCAATAAACTAATTCATATTAACACACCAGCCGAAAAGATTTAGGAGAAGCTTAAGGATTCAAGAATATTCTAGAAACCTAAACTTATAAAAACGCCAATAGATCGACGAGATAGTTCTAGGCATTGCCTTTTCCATAACGAACATAGACACACAATCTAGGGATGTCGAGCACTAAGATACCATATCCATCATCTATTAAAAGACGGGTACCTAAATGAGTACAGGCGTAAAGACAACGTTAATAAGAATACGGAACTAGCAGGAAAACCAAAGAATATGACTAAGGGAAACAATGAAGAAAAAGGTATTCCAACCTTGAATACAATCCGTGAATATTCTTTTGATTTCTTATAGATTAAAGGAAGGTTTGCGGAACTAACTACAAAAGAGGTTGACGAAACTACACTTCTAATACTTAAGGGTCTATAGAAAAATGACCACTTAACCGAGGATGCTATGAAAGCCTTATTAGCAAGAGTAGCCATAAGCCAGTTTTATATTAACGTCGTACACAACCGTTCATCAATGAGAGAATGAAGAGATAAAAAGTGGAGATCGCTAATTATCAGAGCAGCCAAAGTCTAAAGATACATAATTGGAAAACTTCCACATCACTTTGATCATACAAGAGTTGAGAGAAATAAAGTTTTCTCGAGAAAATTTAACTAATTTAGTGATGCCACACCTGAATCCCCTAGTGATCGATTTGAATATGAGTAGAACAATAAAAAGAGTATTAGTAGAAGGGGGCAGCACCGTAGACATATTATTTTGGGAAGCATACACAAGATTGAAACTCAATGTAGACAATCTTAGACAATACAACACAGAACTAATTACCTTTAGAGAAGGTAAGGTACGAGATAAGAGAGTCATAACCTTACTTGTCATAATAGTTGAGAAGTGTTTAAAAATAAACTATCTGGTCATTAGAGCACCCACAATATATAATGCTATAACAAGATGCTTCTGAATCCATTAAATGAAAGCAGTCCCTTTTACTATTTACTAAGTAGTTAGATATGTCTCAGCTACGGGAAGGGGAGTCATTGACATTAAGGGCGAGAAAGGTCAACCAAAGCAGTGCTACGCTAACGCCCTAAGAATAATTGCTAATGTACATGAAAATACGAAAAAGAAAAAACCTCTAAGAAAACCAATGAGTGGGAAAAATAACAGGTTTCACTATTTTTCATAGTGGAACCTCCCTCTGAGTAGCAATTATGAGATCGATGGCCAAAGGAACTTACTCTAAAAAAGGAATACACACTGCCAGCACTAAGAAAATTGAGGAAGTAATCCTAGACCCCTCTAGCCCTTGATCGCAAAATCCTCTTTGGTATTAAGTTTAAGATTACTAGTAAGCAAGACATCTTTTCTTGGTCACACAAAGACACGATAAAGATCGATGCTGAAGTTATATGCACAGACTAAATATATAAAATATTACAAATCAATTCAATAGAAACAACAAAGTTTCGCTCCTGAGTGGAACCAAATCATAAGCAAACGACTACTCAAAATTTGGTTTATAATGAAAACAAACTATCTAGATTGGCTTTCCAATGTCATACTTGTGGGGGGAAAAAAGTATGTGAAGTGGAGGGTTTGCATTGATTATACCAACTTGAATAAAGCTACACCCAAATACTCTTTTCCACTTCTTGAAATGGTAGGCTTTACAACGAGATACGAACAACGTCAATGCTAGATGCAAATAGTAGGTGCAATCAAATCAGATTGGCAAAGAAAAATGAAGAAAAGACTAGATTTATCACTAAATAAGGTATTTATTGTTATAAAGTAATGCACTTTAGACTAAAAAAATGCTTGAGCCACTTTTCAAAGGCTAGTAAGCAAAGTCTTTGAAAAACTATAGGAAAACATTATGGAAGCATACATTAATGACATGGTAGTTAAGAGTAAGAAAGTCAAAGATCACATAACTGACTTACAAGAAGTCTTTGATGTCTTCCAAAAAAAAAAGTTGTGATTAAACCTAGCCTAATGCACTTTCAACATATCCTCTGGAACCTTTCTAAGCCATATAGTCAGCATAAGAGGGATTAAGGCAGACTCAACACACGTTTATGCATTAAGAAATGCCACGATCCCCCGCACACCAAAGGAGATCCAAACTTTAACTAGAAGAATAAAATTCTCGAACCAATTCATGTCAAGGTGTCAGACAAGTGCAGACCCTTATTTCAAGCACTAAAAGTAAAAAAAAGCGAACAATAAGGGACTATACAAAAGCATTTCAACAACTTAGGAATACATTTGGCACTAATTCTATCCACACTACTTCCCAACAAAACCCAATATCTATATCTTGTCATGTTAACTATGGCATTGAGTATGACGGTAGTCAAGAAAAAAGAAAGTCAACAAAAACTAATCTTCTACCCAAATAAGGTCTTAATGAAAGTAAAAACTAGATATTTAGTCATAGAGAAGCTTGTCCTTGCTCTAGTGTGTGCTAAAAATAAACTTCATCATTATTTCAAAGTGCACCAAGTAGTCATCTATACTTTATACCCACTTAAACATATCTTGTGAAGACCATATGCAATTGGTAAGGTAACCAAGATGGCCATGGGACTAATCCACTTGAACATAAGCTTCCAGCCAAGAACAGTAATCAAAAGACAAGTCTTAGCTAACTTCTTACTCGGATGTGAACCATAGATACAAGATGAATAATTACTTCTAGAACCGGTAGAATCTAAGGGAACTTGAAAGATGAACATAGATTAAGCTTCCAGTAATAGAGGTGTAAGTTTGAGAGTATAGATAAAAAGTTCGAACAACCTAATCCTTGAGTATGCAGTAAAACTTTGAACCCTAACTTCTAATAATGAAGTCGAATATGAAGGACTGACAGTAACAGGCCAACTAATAATCAAGAAGTTATAAATCTTTACAGACTCTACACTCGTTACTTTCAATGGAACAGTGACTATACCACCAATAAAGAATGAATGAAAAAATTATTAGCAAAAGTAAAAAAGCTTGCAAGATACTTCCAAAGTGTGACTGTCTTAAAAATTCATTGAGAACAGAATGTAGATGCGGACAAAATAGAGAAAGACGCTTCCATTGCAAAACATCCATCCAATAAAAAAAAATTCCAGTACCAATTAAAGATGAGATGAAAACTGATAGTAATTAAGAGTTGGAGCCACAAGACATAATAAAGATCAACTTCTCAAATAATTGGATGACACCTTATACCGAATACTTAAAAGATAGAAAACTTCCTACAAGACTAAATTGAAGCGAGAAAAATACAAAGGAAAGCATGGAGGGTCACCATCATAGACAACCAATTTTACAAGTGATCTTCCCTGAGGTTTACATGAGATATGGACCTGTAGACGATAGAAAGAAAATACTCGAGAAAATTCAAGAAAGGATATATGGGAACTATTTAAACGGAGGCATCCTTGCACACAAACCATGTGCCAAGGGTATTTATGGCCTTTCATTAAAAAAAAATGCCTTAGAATAAGTCAAATGATGTGGAAGTGTCAAAAACACGCAACGCTCATTAATCAACCTACAGGAAATCTAAATACAGTTTTCAACCATTGGCCTTTCATTTAATTAGGGACGGATATTGTGGAACCCCTCTCATTCACCGTAAAAGGTAAATAATTCTTCCTTCTAGCCACATATTACTTTACTATGTGGGTAGAGTTAGAAGCCTACAACAACATCACTAAAGTAGAAGTAAAACAATTCATCTAGCAAAACATAATCATAAAGTATATGATGCCATAAGTTTTGGTATCTAACAACGAGAAGTAATTTGTCAGCTCCATAGTCACTTCTTTCTGAAACAAATTCAAAATCTAGCAATGGTTTTTTCTCCTATAGCTACCCTTAAAGCAACAGGCAAGTCAAAATTACATATTGCATGATTTTTACTATGCTAAGGAAATGATTGGAACGTAAGAAATGAAAGTGGCTCGAGGAACTTCCAAGGGTCCTTATAGCTTATATGACAATTAAGAAAAAATAAATGAGAAACTCATCTTGTTGGTTTACAGAATTAAAGCAGTACTTCTCATAAAAGCCTTCATCCCAACCTTAAGAACGAGAATAATACAACTAGAGTTAATAAACGAAGCATTATTAACTGACTATGCATGAGATATCACAATAACTCATTCAGTAATATATAAGACAATGATGAAAATATAATATAAAAATAGGGTATAAAGAAGAGGGATTAATAAGGGCGACCTAGTTCTATGAAAAGCACTCGACATCAATAAGGAAAGAAACCTTGAATAAATGGCTGAGACATGAAAAATACCATACAAAGTCATAAGACAAGCTAGATAAATAAGGTTCAAACATGTACTATTTCTTTTGTTATTTTCAATAACGATTGCAGTTTTTATTTTCAAATCCTCGAGCATACCAAAATTTCCCTTCTAAGGGGTTTATCATGTCCAAACTTAGAAAGCAGGCCTCGTTCCATACAGATGAGTCACAACTTTCAGACCATGAGGTACCTTATAAAGTCCATCATGCCTGAACTTGAGAAATAAGCATGCTAAACTTCATTTGTAAGGGCCATCATGCCCAAACTTAAAAAGTATGCCTTTCATATAGAGATAGGTCATAACTTTCGGACCAAAGGGTACCTTATAAAGGAAATCGTGGCTAAACTTAGAAAAAAAATATGCTTAACTTCCCTAGTAGAGGCCATCATGCTCAAACTTAAGAAGTAAGCCTAATTCTACAGAAACGTATCGTAGCTTTCGAATTATAGGGTACCTTATAAAGGCTATCATACTAGAACTTAGGAAATAAACATGCCAAACTTCCTTTGTAAATACCATCATTCCCAAACTCAAGAAGTAGGCCTCGTCTCATAGAGACAGGTCACAAATTTTGGACCAAAGGTTCCATTATGCCAGATCTTAAGATACAAACACATCCAACAAAACTGTCCTCCAGAAGTTATTGTAACTTAACCAAGGGAACAAACCAAACAATACTTCCCATGAGGTACTTCATACTTAAAAGCTTGGGAAATAACAAAAAGTAAAACTTCTCTTAAAAACTTTGCACCTCAAACATGAAAGCAACTATCAAAACAAATACCCATAGAGAAGATCAGTGCCTCTGTTAACAAAGCTTCCCTAATCATGAAGGAATTGCCTCATTGAAAAGACGCATTGGAACATCATTCAAAAAAGACAAAAATTAAATCCAAATTAGAATGACTACTTCCAAATGATGAAAATATATATCCTAGGCAGGATAGTATCTACTTTTATCATATACTTTTTCATTTCCTTAGTCCATTTCAATTACATTTTTCCTTTATTTTGGTATATTATTACCACATAAAGCACTTGTCAAATTTTCATCATTCTTAAAAGTACAACAAAGTACACAAACAAATATAAAGAGAAGGAAAAAGTATACTTAGCAAATATTTTCCTTTTATTAACCAAAACAAGAACAAAATTGAAGTGTAACAGAGTACAGAAATAAAGTCAGGCAAATCATCTAGAGACTCTGAAGGAAGCACTACAACATCTAGATCTACTTCTTTTATTCCTTCCCTGTTTGAACTATAATTAATCTGACGATGGTCATCATCGTAATGCCTCATGGACCAACATTTGTAAAACTCATAAGTTACATTAAAATTGCCAATAAACTCTTTGTAAGCATTCGAATCATGGTCGGAACTAAATCTATAATGAAAGTCATGTGCAAATGCCACACATACTTCTCGATTAAATACTTCCTTAGTTGCGATTAGCTTTTTTTTCTACAACTCATCCAAGGCTTCATTTTTTTCCTGAGCAGTAGCTGTCCTCTAAGATATCCTCAAAGCCACGTGCAACTCATATGTTACTTTACCCAATTACGAAGCCTGTGTTTCCGTCAGTTTCAATAGATCCATTCTTACGACAACATGATTCATTGTATCCTTCAACTTATTATGTTTAGTCATCAACTCTACATTTATTGTTGAGAGTTGCTCATGGAGCTGCACACAGAACTTTCAAAGGACTTATTCCTTTCTTGCAGTTCATTCACTCCACCTCTAAAATTTCTTTCCCTTTTTAAAAATTTCTACGTCCCTTTTCGGGAAGGGTACCCAATCCTCATAGCATTTCAGAGAAGCTTGTATTTTAGTCATCTCTCTCAGTAATACCACATTAGCCTGCCACATCTCCTCTAGCTCTTTAAATAGATGACTAAGATCATATTTGAGCATACTTCCCTTATAGACATCCTCTAGTTTAGTGATTTTTCTAGTCATCTAAGATTAACATTAAGTACAAAATTGTGACCATGCATGAACGCTTCCCCTTAGCACTCTTATCTGTTTGCTCCTTTAAATGCAGCTTTTCGCTTAGCATCATAGAGCTCCTTCTTGTAATCCTCTATAATAAGCAAATTATCTTGTAAGGCCTACAAAAATAATAATGCAGAGGCTTAGCAAATCTTCACCAAATAATAAAAAGGTCCATGATCATCAAACATAAATAGTATATACCCTGAACGTAGAAGCAGCACTTACGCATGACCAATCACTAGCTCGCATATTGAGGACTATAGATAGATTTGCCTTCGTAAATAACCTCCCCAAGACTACTACAACACTTTGTCGTTGATCCTTAAGGCAACGAAATCCCGGACATAGTCACTGGACTCCTCCTTACAAAAATGAGAAACAAACTCATCTAGAAGACGTGGAGGTCAATAAGGAGGCGAATGCATAGGTGAATATCTCATCTTGCTATAGCATTCCAACTTGTACCTGCCTCATATTTAGTTCCACTCTCCGATTTCACTCCTTAAAGAGGGGCAAGACTCTTAGGACCTTCTGAATCACTAATATAAACAGGTTCAATAAAACCTCATCAATTCCTACATCAGCTTCTAATTTAAGAGGAACTCTTTGAGGAACGTTCTCAGTATCAAACCCCTTCTATTAGATGTAAGCCCTTCTTGTGGAACCTTCGACATCTCCTTAAGAACCTTTGACACGACTTCTAGAACCATCAGAGTAACTCTCTAGATTCCAACAGTGGTCAACTAAGGTTCTATCTTAACCTTTTTAGTTTGAGAAGCCTTAACACTCCTAGAAACACCCTTATATTCTTTTCTTTTGGTACGCAGCTTTTTCGGCAAAAAAAAGTTTGCCAACACATATAGAAGTTTCTTCATAAAAGATTAGAAAACTATTAAAGAAACAAAAAAAAGTCAAAATACAGAGGACACAAATACAAGGTACGAGAGAAAATATATCTATTAAATTATCCTCATCTTCATGAGATGACACATCTATGGAAACATAAGTAAACATCCCTACACTCAAAAGGAACGTTCGAGGTTAAGGACCTATAAACGAAACTGGATCTACAAAAATGACTTCTAAAGTGGCTAACACAACTCCACTTCCCGAAATCATAGAACTAGCATGGATTGCTTCTGTAGCATCACCTAACCCTTAACCAGCCTCCTCTTCAACCACGACAAAACTACCAACACCCGAGCCATGACAAGCCAAGGTATAATCGAGATTTTTTCCTTCTTCAAAGACTCTAACTGTTTACACAAGTGAAATTACCCAAAAATAAGAGAACGGGTAGATTAGATTATGCAAAATAAAAATAAAATATTAAAGGGAAGTGATCTCAAAAATTACTAATGTCCAAAAGAAATCCCTTAAAAAAAAGAGTGAATATATCCTCATCAAATAGAGATTCCCTATTCGAAAGTAGTTCCTCCAAAGGTATAAACTCTTGACGTAAAACACAATAACAAAAACATGCCAAACCAAAAGAAAATAATGCCCGCCTTAATGGTCAAATCTAGAAAGGTCAATGTCCATAAATCCTCTCTCCTCATAAGTGCACATAAAAAATGTCATACCTTTTTAAGCTTCTCATACTTTCATTGTATTTTAGGCGTATGGATACGCTTGTGATTAATCGGTTCCTTCTAGAAGAACTTTTGAAGAAATCTCTCCTTTCCTAAAATAAAAGGAAAGAAAACAATGGTTCTCCAATCATAAACACCAAACGAGGTACGTATTTCATAAGGAAGCCATGACTGCTTTCAATCCCCACTAATAACAATGGTGCTTTCTTCGAAAATGGCTCTCTTTCCTTCAAACTCTTCAAAGAATCTCCTTCCTCCCTATCCATAGGTAACCAGAAGTAGTTTTATTTGAAACAAATCAAATTTTAGGTGAAGAAGACATCATAAAGAGTTAATCAATAAGATTGATTTATTATATGATTCATGACGGCCACATCCTGAAGCAAATAGAACACATTTGGATGAATTGGAAAAAGAGATATACCCATCACTTGTAGAAATTCTAGGATAATGAGAGGGATAGGGAACATGAAACATTTGAAATGCTCTCTAAAAATAAAAAGTTCCATCGGTTTTACAATTTAAGTTCTCGATGAAGATCCTTCTGAGGAAGGACCCTAATCTTTATATCCTTTGGTATCTAATGAGTTGTTTTTAACTTGTCAATGGAAAAGGAACTTATACTTTGGACCACTGTTTGGATGAAAAAAGCTTTCTAGAGAATTAAAAGATTATTTCTTGAAAAGAATAAGGATAAAGAATTTTTTTTTAAATCTTTGCAATATGAAAAGAAATAACGACACAAGTCTTATTTTATATTCAAAAAGTAAGGAAACTACCTCCTATCCAGAGCTACGCATTCGTCTGGGAAAACGAAAATATCACTATAATTAGCATTTTCTTATTTTAAAATGGAGATTTTTTTTAAAAGAGAAAACTTTTTGAGTTAAACACGTGGCACTAATTGGTTGGATAGTAAAAAAGTGTGTCTTGCACACTTTCTGTATAAAAGACATTCCTATACTTAGGAGGCATATGTTGGGCCCATCATTAAATTGGCCCAAGTAACCCGTGCCACTTAAGAATTAATGTTGGACTTTTTAAAAGATGGTGGCTTAAGTTCTGTATAAACGGACTTAACACATCTTTGCACGCTACCTAATATTGTTAGAAGGTCGAGTTCTGAATTTTCTACCCATGAACAAGTAAAACTCGACCCATTGACCTGCAATTATTTCTTGAAAAGGAAAGGAAATACGCAAAATAAGGAAACAGGTTTAGAACCAATTTCTTGTCCTTTTTTGAATGTAAATTTTGAGTTTAAGCTTGATTGTGAGTTCTAATTCAACTTTATTTCTTTTGGATAAATTACATTATGCATGCTTTTCACAAGAACAAATACATTTTGAGGATTTGATTTTACTACTATATAAACATACTATTTTTCATTGATGATTCATTCAACTCAATTCAATTCAAGCATTCATAATTCTTTAGTATTTTTTTTTTTTTTTGAAAGCATCCTTAAACATTTAATCATCATCTCGTTAGCCTTAGAAACAATCTCTACACACATAACATCTATTTTTTTTTAAATTAAACACTAATTTAAGTATTAGAGCACTTTTTTTTGCAAGAAGACGATATTATTCTTTCAAACTTAAAAGAGTGCAAGGGTAGGAAGGAAGTAGAAAATAATATTTTTAAGAATTTTTTTTTAAAAAAGTGTAAGAGTAATGAGATAATTTCTTAAAATTTTGAAATTCGAAAACTTAAAGTTCGAATTAAAAAAAAAATTGGTTCTAAAAAGAACTATACTCTAGGTGCCCACTCCTATATTAGATGAGTATCAAATGTCATAGATTAATTTTGTTTAGTCAAATATTTAAATAAATACTTAAAAACACTTAAAATGTGACAAGGCAAAAATCACTTTAAAACAAAATGCAAACTATACTATGATAACTAGTTCTATATAGACTTTCCCTGGCTTAAAATTTGTGCTCTATAATATAATTTTTCATGCCGAAATTTGCGTTTTCTGACAACCTAGTTAAAATACTTTTGGAGGGCCTTTTTTTTTAAATTCTTTTTTCTATTGAAGATCTCCTTCACATATTATAAACACGCGTTTGCTCTTATTTTGAAAGTTAAATATTGGGTCAAGAGCGTCTCACCAGAGCATGACAGCTGATGCCACGGATAATCTAACAAACCCCCACAGATTCTGAAATGCCTTCCAAGAAAATCCATTCCAAGCTCGAGCGCAAGTCCCACTAACAATATACAAGAACTGTGCAATATTTATCAACCACCAAGATGCATTTAGTACCACAGCTGCGCCTACCAGACCCCAGCCAAGCTTCAACATCAATAACCAACTGAAAAACGTGTGTAGCACCAAGGCCGCGGCTGCTATCACAGTCATCGCCACCATCTTGCTCTGTGCCTGTAAAAATTTTGACATGGGGAAATTCACTGCATAAGCAAATATTTCTGGTATCATCCATATCGAGAATCTTCCCGCTGGCTTTGCTATCTCTGGGTCCTGCCCTATTACACTCAAAAGTTGCCACGCAAATATGTATAAGAACATTAGGATAAAAGCCGTAGCGTTGAGAATAACCCACGATCTTTGCATATAGATCCCTAACATCTCAAGCTGTCCAGCTCCATAAGCTTGCCCGCATAGCGTCTCCAGCGCACTCCCCATTCCAAGCTGTTAATATTTATATACAGTTTCATTAATCAAACTGAAGTTATATACATTCTACTCAAAATTCTGATACAAGAGTTCACAAGAATTTCTATAAGTAACTAATGATATATGTACCAAGATGCCGAATGAGAAGCCGGCGATCACAGAGTTTTCCACCGAGACGGCGGCGAGGGCGGTGGTGTTAACGTGGCCGGCGAAGACTTGAGTGATGGCGCCAAGAGAGTATTGGCAGATGGAGGTGAAGATGGCGGGTCCAGCAAGTAACCATAGTTTCTTGGATTCTTTATAGAACGCTCTGGAGAAGTCACGGGGTCCGGTGATCGGAGGGATGTCATCAGCGTCGGTGGCGGAGGAGAAGGAGGTGGTGGTTACTCTTGGAAATGGCTCTAATTGGTCTTGTTTTTGGTATTGCTCTTTGGGACAGGGAGAGAGAAGCGGCTGCTTACTATTTTCCATTAGTTGCACGGGAAAAATAACGAAACTTTTGGGTTACTGTCGAGAATAACTGAAACTGAAACTGAACGCATGTAGAATTTAATTTTGGTTTTAAAGTCTTTTGTATCAATTCATTTTAAGTATTCGCTAGGTTTCAATGTAACCCCCCTTGGAAAAGAAGAAACAAATGGGCCCACTCGAAAGAATCTCTGATGATAAGTTGATGAAGTTGCAACATATGTAAATCAGCCCCGCACCGCACCACACCACCGCTTGATGGGATTTGTATTTTATACTCTATATATAGCTACGTGTTATGTTGGACTAAAGTGAAATATCATGAATGTTCCTACTCTTGACTCCATTCTTGGTTTAATATTATTATGAACTTCATATATTCTAGAAACATTCAGGATCGTTTAGCTCTTATAAGCAAAGAGAAATGGTCCACATCCTATCCCATAGACAGCGACATGGTCCGTCTCGGCTACATGTCTGCAGTGGGTTGATTTGTTAGTCCCACAATGCGTATCACCGTTTGCATTTTGCAGCCTGAATTTATCGCTCAAGTTTGCTTTTCTAATTTTAAGTAACAAAATGTATCAAAATTTTAGAACTCTTGAATGGAGCTGACCACCACTTAAATAAAAAGATTTAATAATAAAAAATTTGTGATAGAAATAATACTATTAAAAATTTATGATAGAATTTATTATAAATTTTAAACTGTCAATAATTCGTGATAGGTTCTATTGTAATAAAAAAAAATTAATTTTCTATTATAAACTTATGACATTTTTTATTATAAATTTATAATAAAAAATATTAAGAATCAAATTTCATATATTAGTCATAGAAAATTTGTAAAATTATTTTAAAAAATAACCTGTAAATTGATATAACTCAATACGACGCCATATTAGAAATTTTTAGCAAATTGATATTTTAGTAATAAACTCTAATTTTTTTAATCTCCAACTCTATATCTTTTTTGCACACGATATCTCCATCTTCCTCTCAAGTTTATTGCCTCTCTTCTCTCTCATCCCCTCTCCAAATCCATCATCCATCGCCCTCCAAATGGTAACATAATTCTTTTGTCTGCATATAATGGCGATTGTAATAGTCTCCTTCTCTCTTCCTTCTACTACACTTACACTAAGCCAACTCGCCTGACTTGGTTTCACTTAACTCACTCATATTCACACTCACACAAAGTTTCAATCTCAACTCAGCAACATCTCATGTCGTCTCAACTCATCTAACTCGCTATCCCTCGCCGACAACAACAACAAGAAGCATGAGCTCCAGGACTGCGCCTTGTTGCAAAGCTGCCAAAACGAGTCCCCATTATTCATAAAGCTTTTGGAAGATTCTACGACGTCAATGAGAGGGAAGGTGAAGCGACGAAAAATGATGGTGCAGTCATTCAAGGCGCTGGTGTGGAGAGAGTGGCAATAGAGGATCATTGGTTGAGCTATTGATTGAACTGCTATATAAACATTTTATTAAACTATGATTTGTGACTCAGGAACTTGAAATTGTTTCTTAAGTGAGCATTCAAATGTCAATTCTATTTTTTTTTATGTTTTTGTAGGTTGTGGATCAGGTAGAAGTGACAAGACATTATCTTTGAATGGGCACTATAAGAAGATAATTAAAAATCATCTTAGAAAAGTATTGGAGTCAAGACAATGAGTATGGGATATGCGTTAAAGGTGCGAAAATGAGAAGAAGTTTGAAAGCATGAAGAAATTGGCTACGTTTGTGGCGTTGGAAAGGCCACCACTCCAACAACAATTATAGGGCCTAGAGCATTGCAACGATCTATGTATAGTGTTGTAGCACCTGAGTCTAGATCGCAGCACTGCAGCAGCTAAAAGGTACCGTTGCAGTGAAAAATACGAGTTCCCATGATTTTAAGTCTTCCTAAGTTATCTCAAACACCCTATTTTGGTTTCAACTCGGATTAGGGTTAACTTAGGACGTATATAGGATATATAATAACCTTATTTTTGTTTGAGAACAGATCACAACATAACACAACACACATAAACACAATTGAGAAAGTAATTGGTGTAATCTATTTTAGAGAGAGAAGTTCTTTGTGAGCTTTGAGATACTTATAAAAGCATACTTTATGAGTGCTTTGTGATTCAATAATAAAAAGAGAGATCTTGATTGGTCATAGGCGTAGGTAATTACCAAACCACGTAAATTATTGTGTGTGTTTTCTTCTAATTTTTTTCTCAATCCTCTTTTTGTTTTGTTTGCTGCATTATTATATTTGTGAATGTAAGAGCTTTAAACTGATATAAGAACTTAGTTTAGCAATTATAGCAACACGCAAGTATAAAGTAAAAAAATTTAATGGTGAAAATGACTTTAACTGTGAAAGTTTAAAGTGATGGTGTTACTGGGAAGTCAAGGTTAAGCTCGGCCCTATAAGAGACTAAAGCTCTATTTAATGAAGAAAAGAAGTTATGGTCATTTAAAACTAAATCAAAGAGAAAAAACATTCAAAAAATGGCTTATAGTATAATTGTTATATCCTTGAGCAATGAGGTTTTAAGGGAGGTTGTTGGTGAGAAGACAACTATTGATCTTTAGAAGAAGTTGGATGATTTTTATATGGCTAAGTTGTTGCCCAACTATTTGTATATAAAGAAGAAACTTTATCAATTATCCATGTCAAGGGGGACCGATTAAAGACCATATATATGTCTTTAACAAGATCATAATTGATTTAGAGACAATTGATGTGAAGATAAAGAATGAAGATAATGCGATCATCTTGTCGAGCTCTTATTCCCCAAATCATAAGCACTTTATTGATATGTTATTCAATGACAAAGAAAGTTTAACCATGAAGGATGTCAAATTATCGTTAAACTCAAAGTAATTAAGAAAGAATATAGAGGCTAATGTAGAAGGATTATGTGCAAGAGGAATGCATCCACAAAGAGAAAGAAAGTCAAATAAGGGCTCAAGATCAAAGTCTAGAGGCTACATTAAGAAGTGCTATTATAACAAGAAAGATGAGCACCCATAAAGGATTATCCGAATAAGAAAGTTAAGGACAAGAAGAAAGAGGTAGATGCTGTTATGGCTTATAAGGATGGCTATGATAGTGTAAAAACTCTTGTAGCTTCTTATGGTAAAAGTTCTAATATATGGTTTTATATTCTGATTGTATTTTTCACATGTGCCAAAATAAGTCACTATTTACTAATTTTCAATCCATTAATGGTCGTAAATATTAGGATTTGTGCTCATGTGCCATCCCAATTTTGTATGAATATTGTATTTTCATACTTATGCAATAAGTAAATATTTCAGTAAATTGCTAATTATTTTTATTAAGGTAAGATGCTTGTAATATTTCGGACATTGTATTGATCTAAAGGAGTTTAGATCAGGTCTAAAGAGTTAGAACCTTATTTGAAATAGGACAAAAATCTGAGAATATACTAACAATGACATAGTTGCAAAACATTACAAGCATTGCTAGGAAATGTCATTGTGTAAATATATTTCTAAATTATTTGTTCCTTGTCTATTTTCACCAATGCAAGATTTGTCGAATGGAATCGATTTATGTAGATCAGTATATGTCTATATCTGGATAATCCAGATGGTTAATCTTAATAAACCATGAGCTTGGTGGAAGCTCGTATAGATATACATGTATTTAATAAGGACTGGATACTGAACATACTCAATGAAGACCACCAATATATATCCCATAAATTTGTCAGTGGAGGGTCTTCTTGAGTTGAGTAGTATTCGTGGTCCCTTGATCAGAGCACCACGGTGGGCTTATAAGTGATCCACTATACTTAGGTTTCACACATGTTAGAGACCTTTTATGGTCTGACCGCTGGGTGTCGCTGGGTATAGTCCGATGTTTATAAAGTTCAGTGTGTGTAGATATGGGATCGTCAGCTCATATGGGTGAGTTAAATATCCAGATGCTCTAATGTTGTATTCTAGAATTTTTTATGGTCATAAGCAATTAATCTGAAAAGAGTTTATTGTGATGTAAATAATATCGCAAAAGAGTTTGCGCATATTATTTATCAGAATACGAATCAAAGAGATAAGTTTATGGTTAAGTAATAGGGGACTTGACGGTATTATTTGCGCATATTATTTATCAGAATACGAATCAAAGAGATAAGTTTATGGTTAAGCAATAGGGGACTTGACGGTATTGATCTATATCTCCGCTCTTCTAGGATATTAATGATAGAGGGATTGTATGAATATGGATTAACCTCAACTTGTATGGTTTAAATCGTTATTTTGTATTATCCATAACGCATATGTGTGGGGCATTGGTTATGGACTTACGAAAATATTTCGTGAAATAAAATAGGTGTAAAACTAGGGAGTCTCATTATATGAAGTGTACACGTTGAGCATATGGGTAGCGCACCGGATAGAATTGTTCAATTCGAGAAGTTATTAAAAAATATGAATTTACTTTAAGGTCTCTCGATGAGTAGGTAAGGTTTAAGTATTAAACTTAAAATTGTGTCAAGTGAGACTTGACACCTTTATCTACCTAGTATGTCTCAAATTGTACCAATAATTTGTATGGGTACTAAATTGAGCATTGATGGATATAGCTACCTTTTAAATAAAATAATTGTTATTTTATTTAAATTATATTAATTGGCTATTTATTTATTTCAAGGTCTTTTGGAGAATAGTTAAAGTTAAAGTATTAAGCTTAAAATTATACCAAGTGACACTTGACTTTTTTATCTACCTGGTGTATACCTTAAATTGTATCAATAATTTGTATAAGTATTAAATTGAGCATTAATGGATAAAGCTATCAAAGGAATGAAGCAATTGTGATTTTAATTTGTAATTCGACCATTTATTAAATGAATTAAATTCATTAAGCCATTGCCATTAAGTAGAACTAAAGCATTGGTTACATGTCAAAATTCAACTAGATGAATTAAGATAAATGGCTACACGTGATTCTTTCATTTGCTAAAATGAAAAGATGAATTGAATTGAATCCATTCATTTGTCGAAAGAAAAAGAAGAATTGAATTGAATTTGATTCAATTCAATGAAGCAAGACGTGGCAGCATATTAAGCTAATTAGCCACCAATTGCTTCTTCATTTCGCCAATAAAAGTAAGCAGCTTCCACTCATCTTTATGTTTACCTTGTCATGCTTAGCCACATGTCATTCAGCTCATTTTTAATTAGTTAAATTTTAAGCAAAAAGTTGTCTATATATATACAAGTATGAATGGTTGAGAGATTAAAGAAATTGAAAAAGTTTAATTTGCTACTTATGGCTTTGTTTTTGAAAGGTTAAAGAGTTAACCTTAAAACAATCCGAGAGACAAAAACAGTAGAAACAAAGAGTTGCTTCAGATATTCTGAAAAAGAAAGTTACTATTCTAACTTATGGAAGCTCACCACGTCCCCAAGTAGAATTGTTCAAAGCATGCTTCTTGGGTGAGTCCCCTAATCTCATTAGAGTAATGAGATTATTTTAATGTGTATTAATTTCGCTGTGTTGTATGTATGACATGCAATATTTAAATTATTTAAAATGCACACATCACCTATAGCATAGCACACACGCATGCAACACCAACAAAATTGGTATTAAAGTGTTGTGTTGTGTTCTTTATACTTGCATTAGAGTGTACGTCGTATAATTAGATATCTCGATGTTATCAATTATGTGTTTCAAGTATTGAAAATTTTATAATTGGCATGTAGTTGAAAGAGATATCGTAGTGTGTTTACGTTAGTTTCGCGACATTGGAGGCTGTGTTTTTAATGTCGCAGTTCCTAAAACCTATAAAGTCGTAATTATGCCAGTTACTCCAAATATTTATTTTCAAGAGTTTAAAAATAAACTATTTATTTTTTGTAATTTATAATTGTTATAAATATTGTGAGCCATTTATTTGTGCTGGTAACCACAATGGGAGCCCTACTGGTAGGGGTTAGTTGTGTTTGCATAAAATAAATGTGTGGTTAAGAATCACAGCCTCATAAGATAGGGATAAAATTAAGTAATCTCTCTTAATCAGATTTAATAGTGTACCATTATGAGATAATGTTTTAGGTTATATCGGTTCTTCCCAATATTACTAAAGGTGTGACAGTTTTGATTGGTGTGATTTTAACTATGTCAGTTAAACATAAGATGAGACAAATATATGTGAACGTATTGCCTAATATTACTAAAGCGTGTAGGTAGAATCAATAATATATATTTGATTATTGATAAGTTAGTTTAAAATACACTTATCTAATATTGCTAAAGCGTAAGGATAAGATATATTTAGGATCAGTCATAAGAGTTGCATAAAATGCAATTAACAAGAGTTGTCTACCTTTTAGATTTTACAATGGCCAATATTGCTCAAGCTTGAGGGCTGAGTAAAATGTTAAATGGATCTACTTCCTGCTGTACAAATTTAAAGAGTTTAAATTTGTTGTTTTCCCTTTTGAGAGATTTAGGGGATTATGTAATATAGTGAGAGGGTGTTTTAGATTTAAAAATATATAATTTGATTATATCTTTAATCTAAAATGAAAATTAGCGATTGAAATATTTATTTTCTGTTAACATCTCTTATTTTCTCTTGTGAAGATAAAATGACTTCATCTAATCCGTTGGCACACATATTGGATTCGAACCGACTTAAAGGTGCAAAAATTTATAGAGACTGGTTGATGAATCTAAGAATTGTTCTCGATTCTAAAATTTTTGGATATGTGATAGATCAGTGTATGCCTACAGGAATTTCTGATGAAGTCACCCCAGATGAGAGGGTGATGCTTTTAGCATTATGCTCCATCTAAATGAGCTGTTTGGCGACCGTCTTCAGGTTGAGGCATATATGGTTGTCAAATTGCTTTTTCAGTATAGACTTTTTTAGGGCAGTCCAGTTAGTCCCCATGTCCTCAATATAATTTCTATTATCAAGAGGTTAGAGACAATGGGCATTACATTGAACAAATATCTAGGGAGTAGTTTGATTCTCCAATCGCTTTCGGGGACTTTCAGATAGTTTATAATGAATTTTAATATGCAGGGAATGACCCTGTCTTATGCTAAACTTCATAATATGTTGAAGACAGTAGAAGAGGACATGAACAAAGTGAGATTGTCCTTCTTTGTTCAGGGTACTTCATCTTCTGTTCCTAGGGCTTCTGAAAAGCTTAAAGGAAAAAAAAAAGTGAGGCATGCACCTAGGAATGGTCCTCAAAGGTGACCCATATCCAAACCATAAATGAAAGATAAAGGAAAATATTTCCACTGTGGTAAGGACGGACACTGGAAGAGAAATTACCAGAGATACCTTGCCTCAATAAAGAAGAGTTTCTCAGGTATATGTTTACCTATTATTGACATTTCTTTAGCTTATGATGCTAATTCTGACTAGGTATTAAATATTGCTTCTTCTTCTCACATCTGCAATATATTACAAGGCCTGAGGGAAGTTAAACTGTTACAGGCAAGAGAGATTCAGCTTCATGTTAGAAATAGAGATTTCTTTCAAGTCGAGGTTGTGGGACATTTTGATTTATATCTCTCATGTAATAGAACTATAGTGTTGTATAACTATCTTTTTGTACCATGTATTTTAAGATAAATAGTATCCCTTGCTGTACTTGATAGTGAGGGTTATCATATATATATACGAAATCGTTCCTTATGTTTATATAATATGCATAATGTTTTGATAGCTGATTGTTAGTTAATTAATGGTCATTATGTTTTGAATACAACACAAAATGTCATGAATGTACAGGTAAACACAGCAAGTAGTTTGAAAACTTTAAATGAAACAGAATTATGGCATATGAGATTAGGTCATATAGGCGTTAGACGCCTATCCTGTCTAGTTAAGGGTGGTCGAATACCTGATTTGACCATAAAATCTTATCCAGTTTGTGAATCATGTATTCAAGAAAAAATGACCAAATCTCCTTTTACTGGTGTTAGATACCGTGCCACTAGTTTATTGAAACTTATATATAGTAATGTATGTAGTTCAATAAATCACACTGCTATAGGTGGATTTCAATACTTTGTGACCTTCATTGATGAATGGTCACGATATGGTTATGTGTTTCTTATGAGATACAAGTCTGAAACTTTTAAAAAATTCAAAGAATTTAAACTTGAAGTAGAAAAACAAATCGGTATGTATGTCAAATGCATTCGATCAGATCGAGGTGAAGAATACATAGGCAGTGAATTTCTGAATTATTTAAAGGAGAATGAAATTCTCGCTCAGTATAGTCCTCCAGCTGCTCCGCAGCATAATGGTGTTTCAGAGAGGAGAAATTGGGCTTTATTAGATATGGTCCGATCGATGATAAGCTTAACCGATTTTTTTGAATATCTTTGGGGCTATGCTCTACATACTGCTACTCATGTATTAGATAGAGTTTCATCTAAAGTTGTTCCCTCTACTCCCTATAAGATATGGACTAGAAGGAATTCA
This sequence comes from Ailanthus altissimus, assembly GCA_946807835.1. Classification (NCBI taxonomy): domain Eukaryota; kingdom Viridiplantae; phylum Streptophyta; class Magnoliopsida; order Sapindales; family Simaroubaceae; genus Ailanthus; species Ailanthus altissimus. The sequence continues at coordinate 24,703,170 of OX327692.1, read as the reverse complement.
AGTCTTAAATATTTTAAGAATTAGGGTTGTCCTGCTTATGTAAAAGTTACACAACATGATAAACTTGTACCCAATGGGACTTGATTGAAATTTAAAGAATGACATATCGCTTTAGTGCCATAAGCCTTATCACCTCAGTGCTTGAACCTGAGCCAAAATAAGAAGAAAAGGAAATAAAAACCTATATAAGTCGCAGTCTACTACCTCAGCGCCGATAAGCTACCACCCCAACGATGACCTAGTGCTTTAGCGCCAAACCTTCACTGCTTCAGTGATGTGACCTTTTGCACATGGTGCCCCAGTGACAACATTGTAGTGCCCCAACGGTAGTGCGATTCTTGACCCGACAAGAATTGAGGTTTTTAAGCTCACATCAATCCCTATAAAAAGCACTCATCCTCAGCCTTCAAAAATCATCCACAAGACATATAACACAAGTCTTAGAGAGTAATTAGAACACAATTGAAGCATCCATAGAGAGAAATTTAAGGCATTCTTCGGCATCAAAAGTTTTTTAAGTAGCGTAATCAAAAGCAATTTGACGTCTATATCAGTTTGGTATTAATTGTATCATATTTTCTTTTATTTTTGGCGTTGCTTTCTTGTAGCCATGAACTAAATTTTCTTTCTAGTGTTAATACTTAAACTCAATATATGCACTTAATTGCCATATCTTTTTAATATTTAATAAACTTAGTTCTTTGTTATTCAAATTATTTGTTCTTAATGCTTCATTATATCTGGCCAATATTATGATTGATTTGGTAATATTTTGATAAACTCGAAAGAGGAATCATTATATTTAAATATAGGTAATTTGATGCATGATTGTAGAGTAACATTAAATGTTGCATATGCAAGTTTTAAATTAGGATAGGAATATACCTAATTGGCATGTATGATCAATAAGACTTATTCTTAATAAATTTTAATTTATTAAATACCATAGGAATATAGATATTTGATAAATTAAGATATACCTGCATGACATTAGGAGAGGCTTGTGAATACAATAATGTCTTAATCAATAATAAAGAGTAAGGGAATTAAATATTAAAATATTAATCATTAGAAAGCATATTGAGGAATGATAGTAACCCTAGGTTCTCTCTATATTGCTATTTTCTAAATCTCTTTACATTGTGTCATTGTTTTTATATTTTTCAAATTCATTCATAGATTTTTATTTTTCTAAATAATTACTAAAAAGACATAATTTTAGTACTTGGTTAAAAATGAGAAATTATTCCTGTGGGTTTGACATCTGACTCTTTTGTCTCTTTATTACTTGTATACGATAGTGTATACTTGCACTCAATTTTAAGATATAGAAATAACTTATCAGTGGGGCAAGGTACATTTCTCACATTCATTGATGATTATTGTTGGAAGCTGTGGGTATATGTGTTGAATAATAAAGAGTAAGTATTTGATTCATTCACAACTTGGAAGGCTCTTGTTGAAAATCAAACTAGTAAGAAGATTAAGAGACTAAAGATGGATAATAGTCTCGAGTATTGCAACAAAGAGTTTGATAGCTTTTATATCAAGCATGGAATTGTGGCACAAAATTATAAGATCAATACTGCAGCAAAATGATCTGGCAAAGAGGATGAATAGAACCTTACTTGAAAGAGTTATATGCATTTTGACCAATGTAAAGGTGCTTAAGGCATTTTGAGGTGAAGATGTAATCACAACAGTCTACTTGACTAATAGAAGTCTTTCCTCAGAAATAAACTTCAAAACACCAGAAGATTAGTGGTTAGATAGCCCTTTTAAGTATGATCACCTTAAGATATTTGGTTGCCTAACTTTCATACATATGAAGTAAGACAAGTTAGAACCTAGAGCCTTGAATGGGGTATTCATAGAGTATCTTGAAGGTGTGAAATGATACAAGGTGTGGTGCAATAAGTGAAGTCACTAAAAAGTATCATAATAGAGATATGGCATTCGATAAAATGACCATATTGAAAGTTCCTCAAGAAGAAGTGAATGGAGAACCTGTGCCTAAGGGAATTTCAGTACCAGAAACAATTGAAGTTGAAGTTAATTTTAAGAGTAGATCTGAGATTCCCCTAGTTAACACTTCAGTAAGCCAACCCTTAAAGTTAAATAAAAGACACCGATTAGTTCCTTAAAGTCAAACTAAAGGACTCCTATATGAAACTTGAAGAGTACCAACTAGCCAGAGATAGGTTAAAAAGAACGATAAATCCATTAATAAGGTATACTCAAGTAGACTCAATTGCTTGTGACTTTAATTATGCATTCACTCTTGAGTTAAATGAGCCTAAAACATATAAAGAGGCTATGAAGAGTGAGAATAGTGAGAAATGGCAGCAGGATATGGAGGGTGATATTATTTCTCTTTATAAAAATAATACCTAAGTTTTGGTGGAGAAACCTCAAAGTAAGGAACTAGTTGGGTGTAAGTGGGTGTACAAAGTTAAGAAGAGGATACCGAAAGTAAAGCTTGCGAAGTTTAAAGTTAGGCTAGTGGAACAAAGTTTCACTCAGCATGAGAGAATAGACTTTTATGAGATATTTTCACCAGTAGTCATGCACACATCTATTAAAATTTTGTTTGTTATATGTGTGAACTTTAATTTACATGTAAAGCATATGAATGTAAAGACAAGTATTTTGCATGGAGAACTAGAGAAAAAAAATATACATGTCACAACCATAAGCGTTTGAAGAACCTAGCATAGAAGATCGTGTTTGTTTGTTAAAAAAAAGTCATTATATGGATTGAAGCAATCGCATGGGTAGTGCTATAAGAGATTTGATGACTTGTGGGTTCAATAGAAGTAAGTATAATGATTGTGTGTACTTTAAGAACCTGAGTAGTGGGTTAAGTATGTATTTACTTCTTTATGTGAATAATATATTAATTGCATGTAAGGATATGAAGAAATACAGAAATTGAAAAAGTAATTAAGTGATGAGTTTGAGATGAAGGATTTGGCAACAGCAAAGAGAATTTTGAGTATAAATATTGTGAGGAAAAAAAAAAGATGCTATCTTCTTGCCACAATAGAGATAAATACTCAAGATACTTGAGAGATTTGATATGTCCATTGTAAAGGCTGTCTCCACTCCTTTGGCCATGCATTTCAAACTTTCAGCAGCATAGTCACTAGAATTCAAAAAGGATAAACTGCAGATGAGTAAAGTACCATATGCTAGTGTTGTTGGGAGCATCATGTATGTAATAGTTTGTACAAGACCAAATATAGCACAAGCGGTGAGTATTAAATGGCAAATCAGGGGAAAGGTCCCTAGCTTACAGTCAAGTGAATTTTGATATATCTCAAGGGAACGTCAAAGCAAATTTTATTGTACAAAAAGGCTGTGAATGAAGGTGAAATGGTAAAAGGATACCCCAAATCAGATTATACAAGTGACCTCGATAAGAGCAAGTCGTTGACTAAGTAGGTATTCACGATGTTTAGGTGTAGTGTGTGTTGGAGGTCGATTTTACATCATGTGATTGCATTATAAACCACTGAAACGGAGTATATATCTGTGAGTAAAGCTATAAAGGAGGCCACGTGGTTAAAAGGTATCTGCACAGAGATGATGACTATTGAAAGTATTGACATCATTGTGTGTGATAACCAAAATATTATACACCTAAGCAAGTATCAAGTGTTTCATGATAGGTCAAAATACATTGATGTGTGGCTCTATTTTATTAGAAAAATTGTTTAAAGTGGCGAGATTAGTCTAACAAAGATTGCATCGTCTGAAACCCTGCTAATATATTGACTAAGCTACTACCTTCGATTAAGTTCGTCTTATGCAAGGACTTAACCGAAATTATTACTATGTGAAGGTGATGATAATGCGAAGATGAAAAATCTTGGAACTTTTTTTATGGATGATTTTAAATCAACGAGGGGATTTGTGAAAAGATGATTAAAAATTATCTTAGAAAAGAGTTGGATTCAAGCCAATGAGTATGGGATATGCGGTGAAGGTGCGAAAGCGAGAAGAAACTCAAAAGCATGAAGAAACATGCTACCATTGCGGCACTGGAAAGGTAGCCATTGCAATGGCAGTTCTAGACCCTGGAGCATTACAGCAACAGTTCTAGAACCTGGAGCACTGCAGCAAAAATTCAAGAGCCTGGAGCACACGAGCCCAGGTCGTAGTGCTGCAACGGCCAGAAGCTACCGCTACAGCTACAGCGAAAAACACAAGTTCTCACGACTTCAGGTTTTTCTAAGTTATCTCAAATACCCTATTTTAGTTCCAACTCGAATTAGAGTTAATTTAAGACGTATGTAGAATATATAAGGGCCTTATTTTTTGCTTGAGAACGGATCACAACATAACACAGCACACATAAACACAATTGAGAAAGCAATTGTTGTAATCATTTTCAGAAAGAGAAAGTTTTTTGTAAGCTTTTGAGATACTTGTAAAAGCATATTTTATGAATGCTTTATGATTCAATAATAAGAAGAGAAATCTTGATCCCCCGTAAACGTAGGCAATTGCCAAACTAAGTAAATTGTTGTGTGTTTTCTTTTGATTTTTTTCTCAATTCTCTTTTTGTTTTGTTTGTTGCATTATTATACTTATGTGTAAGAGCTTTATATATTTTAAAATTGAGTGCAAGTATAAACTATCGTATGTAAGTAATAAAGAGATAAAATAGTCGAATGTCTAATTTACAGGGATAATTTTTATTTTTCTCAAAATACTAAAATTATATCTTTCTAGTAATTATTCAAAAAAGTAAAATTTTAAGAATGAATTTGAAGAAATATAAAAGAACACAACGTAAAGAGTTATGAAAAATAGCAATATAGAGAAAATCTAAAGGTAATACCATCTCTCAATATGTTTTCTAATGATTAATCTTTTAATATTTAATTCTCTTAATTCTTGTTATTGATCAATTCTTGTTGGATTAGGAATCACATTGTGACTGGGGCGCTATCATGCTGTAGCAAGGGTGTTGCATTCAAAAGGCTTTATCACTAGAGCGGTGAGGATATAGCATTGAGGTACTAAATCGTCGCTGGTGCGGTAGCTAACTTGCGCTGGGGCAATAAATTGCGACTTAAAAAGATTTTTTTTTTTCTTGTGTTGGGGCAATGTCCAACACTAGAGCAATAGATGTATATTTTAACAATTTTACATTTTAGTTTTTGATTTTTATTATTTTACGTCATTTCTTTAAATTTTAATTAAATCTTTATAAATAAATAATAATACATATAAATAATTATTTATTTTTATAAAATAATAAAAAAATAAATTACAAATATACCTTTACCACCCACCAAGCACCAATAAATTGTTCTAAATATTTCACAGTCGATGCTAAGTATGTGAAATATTGAAATTGCTCTTATAACATTTTACTTTCGTGTCCATGTATAATTTGTAATGTAAAATTTTTTCAACTCCAGATATTGCATTAAAGCGAGAGATGGAGGGTGACCTATTACTTGGAGACATGGGTCGGGAATCCACCAATCTTTGTACTGCTTCAATCTACGAAATAAAGAGTTCTTTTAGAAGAACTTAAAAGCTTAAATTCTCGAGTCAGTTACCAGATTTTTATGCCTTAATTGTGGGCATTTTGCTAAATTCTTGGTGGTTGCTTGTCTTACATGGAAAATTAATGGAGGAATATCTTTATCCTTTGACTTGATATAAATGATTCATACGTATTATAATAAATATTCAATAATATTTATTAAGGTCTAAATTTGAAAGTGGGGGTGGGGTCAGGGAGCAGTATTGGATTGTAAGAAAATTTCAATATCAAAGAGGCCAAAGTTATTTTATGTATGAATTAATATTCAAGTAAAGACATAATAGAACTTCATAATGTTTCCTGGTCAATTTATTTGAAAAAGATGGTTATTAAGTCTTCTAAATCATCCTATCCATTTTATATTTAATTTTAATTAGACAAATATTTCTTTTGAAAAATAATTAAGAAGACAGGAGGATAACAAAGCATTAATGTTGTTTGATAGAACACAACACACGGCACGGCACGCCGTCTTCATCTTTTTCGTAAATTATTATTATTATTAATGTTTTTAAATAGTAATATGTATTGCAAGTCAAAATGAGAATCAATCATAGTGCGTCTCTTCCGTTGGAAGTGTGTCATTAAAATATAATTATTTATAATTTATATACTATTTAAAATAAATAATATAAGTTATTTGTTTAATTTCATGTATTACAATTGTGATTATTTTTATTTCAATATCATGAAATTTTTTTATTATTATATACAATTTTAAATTTAATATATAATAATTATATATAAAAAAATTAAATTTAAATATAATAATTTAAAATAATTCTTATTCTGAATGAACATGTAAATTTTATTTGATAGATTATAAGTGTGATCTATTTGTATATTGTATGCAATGATCTTATTTAGATCATTTTATATAGTGACATAGAAAATGAAGCTATTTTATATAATATTGATTATATAAAATTGGACTATGATAAATTAATTTTCTATTAATCTCCGTTAATAAAAAAAAAGTATTTTATCACAATATAATCACATATGAATTAATTTTAATCTTAAGTGATTAATAAATTCTTAGTTATTGAGTTATATTTATTAATCTACAATGGAAAGACTGTAAATTATTTTCAGTCATGTACTAAGTATTTTACATATATAACAAAATTAATAACTATGAATATTTTTCACAAATATAGAATTCACTCATTCTGAGAATAAGATAGATAAGTTATCCCTTAATAATTGATACTAGTTTTGAATATAATGAGCGATTAATTTTCTTTAAGGGTAAAAGAAAATAATAAATTTGTGAATTTCACAAATTAAATGTTCAAAAGGGTTCAATGTGGATCAATGATAAAAATGTAATTAGAGATGTTAACAACACCCAACCTAGCTTTAGTTATGAACACTTGTGGAAGATTGATCTATATAAAATAATTATTAAATAGATAAAGATAATTTTTCGTTTTATAATTTATCTGCAAAATTAGGAGTTTAACTTTATATTTTTAGTGGAATAATAATAAATAAAATCATATTAAATAATTTAATAAAATAATTTAATTTATTAGAGTTTAATTTTATAGGTCTATCAAATTCCTATGCTAGCTCTATAAACTAATAAAAATGGACTATAAGTTAATTATTGGATCTAATATATTAATTGACCTAAGTTTAATTTGATTAAATTTATTATGATCACTTAATTAATTTTGTTAGCTTATGTTTAATTTGATTAAATTTATTGGTCTCAATCAATTGATTAGTCCAATCCATAATAGTTATGAAATTAAATAAATAATTAGATTATTTATCTAAATTGAATAATTAAATTATTTATTTAATTAGGATAATCATTAATTATTTAAATTATATAATTAGAGATAATATTAGATATTATCTCAATCCTTATCAAATAAGAAATTATCTAAATTAAAATAATATAAAGATATTATTTTATCTTAATCCTACTAAAATTTGGAGTTTAGATAGAATAAAGATATATATACTATAAAAATGGTGCATAGAGAATTTCCATTGAAAATTCGCAATTAATCAACTTGCCTAGATAAATAATTTATTGACGAGAGATACAAAATAAAAGATTTGTTAGTTGGTGTTGAGAGAGAATATATTTTAAAATTCACAATTGAAATATTTTTTTTATACCTTTTGATTGTTAAATTAAAATGATATATATATATATAAAACAAAAAATATTAAATCGTTCCTGCATCTTCAAGGTTGCCAAATAATGACATTGTTAATATAACATCATTTTTGTAATTCATGATGGTATAGTCACTAAATTCATGGCCAAAACCTGATCTATCACCTCGATGCGTACAATTCTAATCTAATTTGCAGGCCTGCAACTATGAATGTTATGGAAGAATTTCATCGCTTCTCATCTTTCGCTGATTTTAGTTAATGAGGAAATGTTGGATGATCACTTAAGGGGTCCAATTGTCTTGATGGTTTATGTTGTAAGATCTTCGGCTTCATTTTCTTTGTGCATTGTTATTTCGACATTCAATCTGGGTTCTGGTCAGCTAATTCATAAGTTTTGGGTTGTGTTCTTAATGTCCATTAAATTTATTATCATATTGCTTGATTTTCATAAGAAAAGAAAAGAGAAAAAAAAAAAGAGAGACAGAGAATTTGAAATCTTTCAGTGGCCATTTGAACCCCCTTGCCTTTTTTTATGGATTCTGATATTTCAGATTCTTTTCTTTTTATTTGGTTAGAATAAAGAAATTACATCGCTCCTCTCCTTATGCTGATTTTGGATATAAATTTATCTAAGTTTGTCCTTTCCAGTTCAGAGGAGAGAATTTTGATACGAAGAGATAAGAGACTCTAAGCTATGTCTTTCATTGATTTTTGGAATAAATTCATTTTCTCATCTTTTAGCGATGTGACTAGTGTTCTCTATGAGCGTGAGCAAACAATAAAGAAAGTGAAGGTATTTAGTACACCAGATGAGAGAGTGATGGACCTGTTTAACATCACAAATGTTTGAAAGTTGATTAAAAATAATTATAATATAATTTAAAAAATAAATTAAGTGCATTAGATGTGTAAAAAAATAAAACAAACGTGAAAGGTTGTAAAAGATGAAAGTGTTGTTGCTCAGGCATGGGTATCGTAGCGTTAAAATTCAGTGTTGTAGTGTTTACAGGCAGTGTCTATAGTGCTGCGATGTTGGTGTGGAAAAAAATGTTTCTCATTTTGAATTATTTCTTAAATGTACTTGAACTCCCTAATACGACTCACACACGTTTTAGGGTTAATCTAAATTATTTTAAAACCTATATAAAGGCTCCCTATTAGCTTATAAATATATTTTAGTGAACATTACAACAATCTTGCTGGCTTGTGAACTTAGTGATTTTTTGTGAGAGAAAATCCTAATTTACAAGAGAGAATTGTGTTCTTTGTAAGTTCTTGAGTTCTTTCTTGTAGAAGGCATACTTTGTAAGTGTTTTGTAATTCAATAATAAAATAGTGTGATCTTGATCCGTCGTCGACGTAGGCAAGTTAGCGAACCACGTAAATTTTGTATGTTTTTTCTTTTACTTTCTCTCTCTAGTTTTCTTAATTGCTTGGTTGATTATATACTTTGGGTTTATTACTTTCACTTCAACAAACCGGTATCAGAGCTTGGTTTAAAGTAAACATGGCCACACCCAAGTATAAGGTAGAAAAATTCAACGGAATGAATGACTTCAATCTGTGAAAGATAAAGGTTAAGGCATTGTTGGTAAGCCAATGGTTAAGCTCGGCATTAGAGGAGATTGCAGCTCCATCTAATGAAGAAGAGAAGATGTCAGAGTCATTTAAAGCTAAAGGAGAAAAAAGAGACATTCAATAAAGAGCTCATAGTACATTCTTCTATCATTGAGCGATGAAGTACTGAGGAAAGTAGCATGTAAGACGACAGTAATTAGTCTTTGGAAGAAGCTTGACTTTCTATATATGCGAAAATCGTTATGCAAAAATTGTTGGCCAACAGATTGCATATAAAGAATAAGTTGTATCAGTTGTCCATGTCAGAGGGGACATCGATGAAAGACCATATAAACACCTTCAACAAGATCATTATTGATCTTGAATCTATCAATATTAAGATAGAGGATGAAGATAAGGTAATTATTCTGCTGAGTTCACTTCCCAAGAGTTATGAGACCTTTATTGATACGTTACTTTAAAAATGAGTTTAACGATAAGCGATGTGAAATCATTATTAAACTCAAAGCTATTAGAAAAGTAGATTAAAGACAATGTAAAAATTTTATTTATAAGAAGAAGGTCCTCATATAAAGATGGAAAAAAAAAGGGCTCAAGATCGAAATCCAAAACTCTTAAGAAGTGTTATTGTTGCTAGAAAAATTAGCACTATATAAATGACTATCTGAAGAAGAAAGTGCAAGATAAGAAGAAAGCGTATGCTGCATTTGCCTATAATGATAGCTACAACAACATAGAGATTCTAGTCGCTACTAATGGTAAGAGTACTGAGCAAAGGGTTCTTAATTTTGGTTGTATTTTTCACATGTGCCCGCACAAGTCTTGGTTTATAAATTTTCAGTCCATTAGTGGTGGTAAAGTGTTAATGGGTAATGGCGTTACTTGTTAGATGATGAAAATTGATACTATCAAACTTAGGTTGCATTATGGGCAAGTGAGAGAGTTGACAGAAGTTAGGTATGTTCCTGACCTCAAGAGAAACTTGACCTCACTAAGGACTTTAGACCAGAATGAGTGTTCCATTAAGATTAACGGAGGGATTTTGAGAGTGTTAAAGAGTTCCATAGTTGTAATGAGAGGTAAGAAGTACAAATATATTTATGTGCTAAAGGGATAAGTTGTAAGCGATTCTGCATTATTCTTTATAGTTGATGAGAATATGTAAATCAAGTTGTGGCATCTTAGACTAGCACACTTGGGTGAGAGAAACTTGAAGGAGTTATTAAGTCAAAAGGTGTTTGGTGAGGATAGGTTCCAGCTAATGGAGTTTTGTGAGTATTGTGTGCTTGGAAAAGTACATAGAGTGAGGTTAGTACTAGCAAGCACAAGATTAAGGGGACTCTTGACTATATGCACTCGGATCTTTAGGGACCAGCTCAGACAGTAACTTATGGTGGGGCTAGATATTTTCTTAGCTTTATTAATGACTATTCGAGAAAGTTGCGGGTTTATATGTTGAGGAGCAAAGATCAAGTGTTTGATATGTTCAAGATTTAAAAGGCTCTTGTTGAGAATCAAACTGGTAAAATGGTTAAGAGGCTAAAAACTGATAATGGCCTCGAGTTTTGCAATAGAGAGTTTGATGAGTTTTATACTAAGCATGAGATTGCAAGGTATAGAACTGTGAGATCAACACAACAGCAGAATGATGTAGTTAAGAGAATGAATAGGATCCTACTTGAAAGGGTTAGATGCATACTTACTAATACAAAGATGCCCAAGGTATTATGGGGAGAAGCTGTAGTAACTGTAGCTTATTTGATTAACAGAAGTCCCTCCTCAGTGATAGACTTCAAGACACTAGAAGAAAAATAGTCTGGCAGCCCTCCCAAGTATGACTACTTCAGAATTTTTAGTTGCCCTACTTTTATTTATGTTAAGGGGGAAAATTAGAATCTAGAGCTATCAAATAGGTATTTATAGGGTATCCCGAATGTTTGAAAGGATATAAGGTATGGTGTAGAGAGTTAATACCACAAAGAAGTATCATAAACCGTAACATGATATTCGATAAAACAACAACATTAAAAGCCTCCTAAGAAAATGAGAAAGAAGAATCTGTGTCCAAGAAAGACTTAGTACCCGGGTCAATAAAAGTTAAAGTAGAGCCTGAGTATAGATCTGATATGCTCTCAGATCAGCACTTTAACAAAAAAATCCTTAAAGATTAGCCAAGATCACTGACGAGTTCCCTTAAGTCTGCCCAAAGAAAGACTAAGACTTCTGAGATGGAACTTAAAGAGTACCAGCTAGCCAGAGATAGGCTAAGGAAAACGATTAAGCTGCCAATCAGATATGCATAAGCATATTTGGTTACTCACACCTTTAACTTTACTTATACTCTTGAATTTGATGAGCCTAAAATATATAGTGAGATTATGAAAAGTAAAAATAAAAATGAATGTCAGCAAACCATAGAAGAAGTGATTAATTTTCTTATAAAAAATAATGCTTGGGAGTTGGTGGAGATATCTCAAAAGAAACTAGTGGGGTACAAATTGGTGTATAAGGTTAAAAAAGGGATACCGAGGGTAAAGCCTACAATATGCAAGGATATACTAGTTGCACAAGGTTTTACTTAAAGAGAATGAGTTGACTTTCATAAGATATTCTCTTCGATTGTCAAGTACACATCCATTAAGATTTTGTTGGCCATATGTGACGCAGGACAAGCGCTGATGGGTCGTGATTTCATTCACGAAGATGAAAGTTATTGATATCGTTCAACAAAATGCAAATTAAAAATGGTAGAATACTCATTCACAAGTAGAGTTTCTTAATACTTGAAATCTGAAATTACAAAGCTCGAATGCTTTCACCATCATCTCTTATGTATTTATAGAGACCTATTGGGATTTCTAGCATTTATTACAGCAATTAATGACAATTTGCAATTACTAACTACCAACTACTATCAATAACTAAGGCATTTAGATACCAGCACTTATTACAACACAATTAATGAAAACTACCAACAACTACTGATACTAAATTTTACTTTAAAATTATTTATCAAACTGTTAACCACATCAATAAATGTAGTTGTAGGCTCTTGGAAGTTTCTTATCATATGGGTTATTGTCCTGTTATCCCACATCATTCTCCTCTACTTGAAAAAAAAACTCGTCCTTGAGTGACCATATAGGTTACCTTTAGGATGATAGGTAGAGATATCTACTACATTGAAAGTTTTTTATATGCCATGTCATCGGGTAGGTTTATCACATATGTATTATCATTGATCATCTTCAAAACTTTAAAATGACCATAAAGTTTTTGCCTTATTTTTCTATGAACTCTTGCAGGTATCCTCTTTTTACGTAAGTGTACCATCACGTTATCGCCTACCTCAAACATTTGATGTTTTTTATGCTTATCTATAGCTGTCTTGTATTTGAGGTTATTCTCCATCAATGATTGATGCACCTCTTGCAATATCTTTGAATAGGTATTCGTTAAAGCAAATGCAGCTGCACTAAAACCTGCAATAAAAGGAAGTTTGACTAGGTTCACAATATGCCTTAGAATTTTAGTATAAACAATAGAGAAATGACTCTTTCCAGTGGAACGATTGGCTGAGTTGTTGTAAGCAAACTCAGCTTGTGCCAAAGCAAAGTCTCATTGTCCCTTATTGTTTCCACATATGCATCTAATCAGATTTCTCAAAGAACGGTTTACCACTTATGTTTTGCCATCAGTTTGGGGATGTGCTATGCTAAAAAAATTTAATGTAGTCCCAAACCTTTTTCATAAAGTTAGTCAAATAGCTGCCAAGAATTTACTGTCCCTATCTGAAGTGATGAAAAATGGTACACCATATAAATGAACAACTTTTTTTTTAAAATAATTTGACTACATGATGCACATCTGTTGTCTTACGACATGGAATAAAGTGTGACATTTTAAATTTTTGATCAACCACCACAAATACGGCATTATTTTCCCTCTAGGTCCTTGGTAAACCAAGTACAAAGTTCATAGAGATGTCATCCCAAGGTGTATTAGGAATAGGCAAAGGCATGTACAAACTTGTGTTTTGTGACTGCCCCTTGCTTGTTTGACAAGTTGGACACCTTTGCACAAACTTTCTAGCATCTCTTTTAAGTTGTGGCCAGTAGTAACGTTCCTCTAAACCAACTATGGTCTTGTTTCTACCTATGTGGCCGCTCAAGTCTCTAGAATGCATTTCCCTTAACAACTTGTTACTTAATGAACTCGTTGGAATGTACAATCTGTTCCCTTTGAACAAATACCTATCTTGGACCAAATATTCACCTAAGGGTTGTTTCATTAGGTACTTAGTCCATACATCACCAAAATCTTCATCATTCTCATATAACTCTTTGAGTTGTTCGAAACCTGGAACTTCAGTAGAAATGGTAACAAGTAGAGTAGCGCGATGACTTAGAGCGTCTGCTATTCAGTTAGTAATTCCAAATTTATGAACAATAACATAATTGAATCTTTCAAGATAAGTTGCCTACCTAGACAACATACGATCAACATATTTTTATCCTCGAAAGTACTTGAGATATTGGTGGTCTGTGTAAACAATGAATTCTTTAGGCAAAAGATATGCCTCTCACGTCTTTAGAGCATGGAACAGAGTATATAGTTCTTGTTGATATGTTGACCACTTCTGTCTTACTTCACTTAACTTCTCGCTAAAGAATGCAATAGGCCTTTTTTCTTGTGAAAAACTAGCTCCTATGCCAATTCCACTTGCGTCATATTCAATCTCGAAAGTTTTGGCAGAGTCGGGTAGAGATATAATAGGTGTTGTAGTCAATTTCTCCTTGATCAATTCGAAGCTACGATCAGCGACTTCTTCCCAATGAAATCATCATTTCTTTAAGCAATCAGTAATAGGTACCACAATGGTATGGAAATTTTTAACAAACCTACGATAAAAAGTTACTAGGCCATGAAAACTCCTTACATCAGTTATAATCTTCAATTTTTGCCATTCTCTAATAGCTTTTACCTTTTCTTCATCTATACGAATTCCCTCACTACTTATAACAAATCCAAGGAATACTAGTCTGTTTGTTAAAAATAAATATTTCTTTAAGTTTACAAACAGCTCATTCTTTCTCAATACAATTAGAACTTGCTTAATATGATCAAGGTGCTCTTATATATTTTTACTATAAATCAAAATATCATCAAAATAGACAACAATTAAGTGGGATAAAAAAGGTTTAAGTATCTGGGTTATGAGGTGCATAAATGTACTTGGTGCATTAGACAACTTAAATAGCATGACTAGTCACTTATATAGCCCATCTTTTGTTTTAAAAGTTGTATTCCATTTGTCTCCTACACGAATTCTAATTTGGTGATATCTACTTCGCAGATCTATCTTGGTAAATACTTTAGCACTACTCAACAGATCAAGCAAGTCTTCAAGTCTATGGATGGAAAACTGGTACCTTATAGTTATTTTGTTGATAGCACGACTATCCACATACATCCTCCAACTTTCATCCTTTTTTGGAGTAAGCAAGGTAGGTACAACACAATGACTAATACTTTCTTGTATATGTCCCTTTTGTAGCAGCTCATCTACCTTCTCTTTTAAGATTTCATATTGATGCGATATTTCTATATCATAAATTAAGTGCAAGTATACACTATCGTATGCAAGTAATAAAGAGACTAAATAAGTCGGATGTCGAACCCACAGGGATAATTCTTTCTTTTTAACCAATTACTAAAATTATATCTTCCTAATAATTATTCAGAAAAATAAAAATCTAAGAATGAATGTAAGAAATATAACAGTAAAAACACAATGCAATGAGATTTAAAGATATAGCAACGTAGAGAGAACCTAGGATTAATATTATCCCTCAATATGCTTTTTAATGATTAACCCTCTAATATTTAACTCACTTAGTCTTTATTATTGATCAAGACACTAATGTATTCACAAGCCTCTTCCAAGGTCATGCAAGTATACCTTAATTTACCAAATACCTATATTCCTATGGTACTTGTAATAAATTAAGATTCATTAAGATTAGGTCTTATTGATCATACATGCCAATTAGGTATATTCCTATCCTAAATTGAAACTTGCATATGCAACATTGAATGTTACTCTACAATCATGCATCAAATTACCTAGGTCTAAATATTATGATTCCTCTTCCGAGTTTATCAATAATATTACCAACTCATTCACCATATATTGGCCAGATATATTGAAGCATTAAACACAAGTAATTTAAATAATAAAAGACTAAGTTTATTAAATACTAAAAGATATGGCAATTAAGCACACATATTGAGTTCAAATATTAACCCTAGAAAATAAATTAGCTCATGGCTACAAGAGAACAGCAGTAGAAATAATTATAAATCATGATACAATTATTAGCAAACCGATATAGACGTCGAATTGCTCTTAATTGCGCTGCCTAGGAACTCTTGATGCCGAAGAACGTCTTGTATCTCTCTCTAAAGTTGATTCAATTAAGCTCCTATTGCTCTCCAAGACTCGTGCTCTGTATTCTTGGTGCTCTTGGGTCGTCTTGGATTCTTTTTTTAAAGGCTGGGAACGAGTGGCTTTATATAGGGATTGATATGAGCTTGAAAATCTCAATTCTCGTCGGACTAGGACTCGCACTACCGCTGGCGCGCTATGAAGCTGTCGCTGGGGCGACGCGTGAAAAAGCCTTCACCGCTGGAGCGGTGGGATCTTGGCGCTGGGGCGCTGCATGAAAACGGCTTCACCGCTGGCGCGGTATGTTGATATCGCTGGGGCGATGAATCGTCGCTGGCGCGGTGAATATGTGGCGCTGGGGCGCTATACGCGACTTAAGCAAGTCGTTTTTCTTATTTCGATCACTATTTCAGCGCTGGGGCGAAAATCCTTGTGGCGCTGGGGCGATGGACACATACTTTGAAAACTTTGCATTTTAGTCCCTGTTTTCGCTCCTTTTGCGTTCTTTCTTTAAATTTCGTTCAAGTCCCTATAAATAACAATAATACACATAAATAGCCATCTATTCTCATAAAATCATAAAATATCAATAATAAAAACATGAGAAAATATATGACAAATTTGCCCTTATCACATATTCTTTTGGACTCATACGATAATGTAGTAGATTTTATAAGCTAGCTCCAGGAACAAAATCAATACGATGTTGAATATCTCGCATTAGAGGCAACTATGTTGGTTCTGCCATTACATCAATAAATTCTGCCAATAAACCTTGAACCTCCTTAGGTGTCGGTTGCATAGGTTCTTTCATTCCCTTCACTATTATAAAAGCATATGTTTTGGCACTTTTCATGTCCTCCACAAACCTATTCTCTCTAAAAGCCATGGACAATAATGCATTCTCCTCAACTTTTGGCAAAATGTCCTCTTGTTGGTTTAAAACCATAACTATCTGCTTGTAATTCTAATTAAAGGTAAACGTGTTGTCCTTCCCTTTATGAGTTGTATTAACATCAAACTGCCACGGCTTGCCTAGTAACACATGACATGCATCCATATCTACAACATCAAAATGAACTTCAGATTTGTAAGTCTTTCCCAAAGATAATGGTAAATAGCATTATTGTGTAATTTTCATACTAAGTCCCTTTCTTTATCCAACCAATGTTGTATGAGGCTGGATGTGGTTATGTTTTAAGTTTAAAATGCTCAACAAGGCTTTGTAAAACCAGGTTCTCACAACTATAACTATCAATCACGAGTTTACACACTTTGTTAGCCACAGTGCATTTACCTTCAAAGATGCGTTTGCGTTGTATCTCATCAGGTTGTTTTAGAGTGTATAGCAGTCTCCCTATAACGCATATGACTTCCTCGTCATCTTCTTCAGTTACTTTGAAGTCACCATTCTCTTATGTTGTTTCTTGTTCATCACAGTCATTCTCAGGCTCGTGTTGGGTGACATTGGTAAATTTGCATCTAGGACAATCACTAGATCTATGCCTTATCTCATTACACTTAAAACATCTAATACCCTTTGAACTATCTATTATTTCATTCCCCTTTGTCTCAGGCTTCCTTTTGTTTACCCTTAGACTCTATAAGCTGGCTATCAGATGTAGTATGGGTAGGCTTAGTATTTTGTTCAATTTTGGAATAAAGTGGTGCCCGTAGATACCTCATAGTTTTTTTTAGTCTTTCAGCCTTCAATGCCAATTTTTGTGCTTGATCTATTGACTATATTTGTTGCATGGCCAACCTATCTTGGATCCCATCACTCAACCCGTTGGCATACATAGCCACTTGCTGATCCTCAATTTCTGTCAAGTTGCACCTAACTTGCAACCTTAGAAACTCTTCTGTATAAGCTGAAATAGAATAAGTTCCTTAAATGTAATTTTGGAACTGTTAGAAGAGAGTTTGTTCATAATCTAACGGTAGAAAATGCCCACTTAAAAGTATTTTCATTTGGTGCCAATGACGGATATGTGGCAGTCCTTTTGATCTTTGACCTTCTTGATGGCATTGCCACCAAACACCTTCACATAGTTTATAAGTCACTAAAACTACCTTATGCTCTGGAGTTACATTCATAATTTCAAAGAAACTCTCTACCTTATACTTTCAATCCAAAAACTGTTCTATATCAGTAGCACCATTAAAGGTAGGCAAATCAGATTTTACCTTGTAAGAATTATCATGTTGACGTTGTTGTCTCTCTCTTGGCAGAAACTTACCATTAAATTCTCCATCGATTTTTTCTTCTTCGAAATCACCAACTGAAGGGGTAAAACGGTTAAGCCTTCTTCGTGTACTCATGGCTGCTCCTCTTGTTCATGGTCTGACCTCAAGCTCATATTCAACTTCTTCCATTAAATTGACATTAATTGGTGCAGATTGTAGCTGTCTACGTGGTCTTCTCATTGCAGTCATGTATTCTTATTGTATTAGATCATTAACTATTAAACTTATAACTAGTTCGGTCAATGTTGTCATGCATTGTTGCAATTCTGCCATACGTTCTTGTAATTCTGTCATACGTGCTTCCATTCTTTGCTCGAACACATTTAAATGATCTCTGTTCAAGTCACTAGGGCCTGCCATCTCAAGACAAGGCTCTGATACTATATAACGTAGGACAAGCGCTGATAGATAGGTCGTGATTTCATTCACAAATATGAAAGTTGTTGATATTGTTCAACAAAAACGTAAATTGAAAATGGTAGAATACCAATTCATAAGTAAAGTTTCTTAATACTTGAGTTCTGAAATTATAGAGTCTGAATGCTTTCCCCCTAATCTTTTATATATTTATAGAAACCTATTGGGATTTCTAGTATTTATTATAACAATTAATGACAACTTGCAACTATTAACTACTAATTACTCCAACAACTAAGGCATTTAGATACCAGCACTTATTACAACACAATTACTGAAAACTATCAATACTAAATTTTACTTCAAAACTAATTATCAAACTGTTAACTACACCAATAAATGTAATTGTAGGCTCTTGAAAGTTTCTCATCATATAAGCTATCTACGTGGGCTGTTATGCTGTTGTCCCCCATTAATATGTGCAAACCTTAATTTACATCTAGAGCAGATAGATGTAAAGATAATTTTTTTGCATGGAGAGCTTGAAGAGACTATTTACATTGTACAGTCGCAAGGGTTTGTAGAGCCTGAAAAAAAAGTGCATGCTTGTTTACTGAAAAAGTCATTATATAGGTTAAAGTAATTACCTAGACAGTGGTATAAGAGATTTAATGAGTTTATGGTGGCTTATCGATTTAGTAGGAGAAAGTATGATGAATTCATGTACTTTAAGAGCTTAAGCAGTGGGATGATGTATTTGCTTCTATATGTTGAGGATATGTTGATCGCATGTAGAAATATAGAAGAAATGCAGAAACTCAAGAAGCAGTTGAGTGGCGAATTTGAGATGAAGAATTTTGGAGTAGTAAAGAGGATATTGGGTATAGATATTGTGAGAGAAAGAAATAATGTCATCTTCTTGTCATAACAGCAATATATACTCAAGATCCTAGAAAGGTTTGGTATGTCCAATGCAAATGTTGTCTCTACTCCTTTGGCCATGCATTTTAAACTTTTAGCAACACAATCACCGACATCCGAAGATGAAAAACTATAGATGAGTAAAGTACCTTATACAAGCACTGTAGGGAGTATCATATATGCGATGATTTGTACAAGACTAGACATAGCACAGGCTGTGAGTGTGGTAAGTAAATACATGATGAATCTAGGGAAGGATCACTGGCTTGCAGTGAAGTGAATATTGAGATATCTTAATGAGACGTTGGATCATGGATTGATGTATAAAAAGGCTGAAGATATCAATGTAATGGTAAAATGATACTTAAACTCAAATTATACAGGTGATCTAAACAAAAGAATATCATTGACGGGTTACGTATTCACGGTGTTTAGATGTAGTATATGTTAGAGATCAGTTTTACAACATGTGATTGAACTATCTACCACAGAAGTTAAGTATATAATTATTGGAGAAGCTATTAAGGAAGCTGTATGGTTGAAAGGCATATGCGTAGAGGTAATGGCTATTGAAGATATGAACACTTGTGTGTATTGTGATAGCCAGAGTACTATACACCTAAGTAAGCATCAAGTGTTTCATGAGAGGTCTAAACACATTGATGTGAGGTTCTATTATATTTGAGAGATTGTTCAAAGTAGTGAGATTAGTCTAACAAAAATGATGTCATTTAAAAATTTTGTTGATATGTTAACTAAGCAATTACCCTCGATTAAGCTCATCATATATAAGGACTCGCTACTATATGAGGGTGACAGAAGATGCGAATATGAGAGATCGTAAATACTTTGTGAATGATTTTGAATCACGGAGAGGATTTGTGAGAAAGTTGATTAAAAATTATTGTTTTATGATTTGGGGGAACAAGTCAAATGTGTTGAATGCGAGGGGAAGCAAGATGAATTCGAAAGGAGAAGGCGTCGATGCCCACGCCTGGTCATCGCAGCACTAAGATGCCTCGTAGGCCGAAGTTACAGCGTTGTAGAGCTAGGAGACCAACACTGCAATGCTAAGTGCGATCGAGGCAGCGTTGTGGCGCTGGTGTAGAAAACAGTATTTTTTATTTTAAACAATTTTCTAAGTGTACCTAGACTCCTTAATATGACTGTCACACGTTTTAGGATTAACCTAAATTGTCTTAAAGCCTATATAAAGACCTTCTATTGGCTTGTAAATATATCTTTATGAATATCATAATAATCTTGGTGATTTGTGAGCTTAGTGATTCTTTGTGAGAGAAACCTCTTGTTACAAGAGAGAATTGTGTTCTTTGTGAGTTCTTGAGTTCTTTCTTGTAAAATACATACTTTGTAAGTGTTTTGTTATTCAATAATAAAATAGTGTGATCTTAATCTGCCGTAGACATAAGTACGTTACTAAAACCATATAAATTTTGTGTGTGTTTTTCTTCTACTTTCTCTCTCTAATTATCTTAATTGTTTAGTTGCTGCATTATATACTCTTTGGAGTTCAAATTCAAATTTAAATATTATTTTAAAAATTAATCAAATAAGAGATAAAAGTTTTAAATTTTAAGTTACACATATTAATTTTAAAGTTTAAATTATTTAAAAATTGTAATAGTACTAATTTATAATATAATTAATACCTTAAATCTTACCACTACTGTATAAAAGGGTTTTTTCTTTACTCAAAATATACATACATCCTAAAATTTTACTCTAAAATTTTACTTACTCTATTTTCTTGGGACTTCAACATTAAAAGATTTGATATTTTTTTTCTAATAATCATGTTCATCAAAAAGAGTTATTGGAAACATTTAGATTGTATCTCAGAGGCGAAGAAAAACCGTACTTACCCGTATAAAGGGAGGTCTCTTTAATTTTAGAACAACACTATAAACATGGCTCTCCGTTGCTTTGGCCAAATTTTATTTTCACTTTTATAATTGATTTAGTTTTACTACTATATTCTTATAATTTATTTTTCTATGGCACATGATTTTGTGATATGTCCAATAAATAAAATAATATATATATATATTCCTAACCTACACAATATTCGATTGGAATAATGTTACTGACTCCACTTTGCGCTAGTTTGAATGGCAGATGGAATAGAATTTAATAATATATGTTTTGTTGTCATTCATCGTTATAAGCTAGTCAGTTGTGAATTCCGGTCGCCCTCACATGATAATTCTCGTTCACTTGTGTAAATTGAGAGGCAGCACGTCCGTTCACATTCTGAATCAAGATTCTTGGACGTCCCTTTTTGGATTGATGCTGAATATATCATGTGATAATAAGAATGAAGATCCCACTAGAATTTTCATCTCATATTCCAAGTTCTTGTGTTAAATTTTTACTCAAGTTTTAGATTTATTTATTTTATTATTTTTTATTTAAAATTTATAATATATAGATTAAAAAAATATCACAAACTTCTGTAAGGAAAAACTTATAAATATAATAAAAAATTTCAGGAC
Organism: Ailanthus altissimus; assembly: GCA_946807835.1. Taxonomy (NCBI): domain Eukaryota; kingdom Viridiplantae; phylum Streptophyta; class Magnoliopsida; order Sapindales; family Simaroubaceae; genus Ailanthus; species Ailanthus altissimus. The sequence continues at coordinate 24,681,404 of OX327692.1, read as the reverse complement.
AAACTTGATTCATGCAAACTCAGTTTGCTAGACTATTAACAGAAGATCAATCACTGGGCGATTCATAGAGGGCGTTAAGTTGCATGCATGCATGCTAGATAGTGACCTGGGAAAGTGTAAGTGCACAAGCCAGTGGTCTTGTGTTAATAACCTACATATCAAGTGAGATGTATCAATATTAATGAAAACGTTATAGTCTTGGAGATGATATTGATGTCGTTAAACATGATTGGCACCGAAGATATGTGGCTGGATCGGGATCGTGGCTCCTATCAATCATTTGCTTTCACAACACGTGTGTCGTGAAAACTAACAGTCAAACCGACAATCTCATTGGGCCAAACTTGTAGCTGGAAATGATCTTATTGATTCGAGCCACTAAATCATTTCCAATAAATTAAAATTACCGACGGTCCCAAAGCTCATTTTGACAACAAAGAGTCCTGTTAACTTTAGAATGGTCCACACATTCCTTTCTCTGTGGTCACAAATTTTACACAAATCAGTCCACAGTTATCACCTCGCTTATCATGTGGAAATGGAAAAGGACCAAGTGCAAAAGGATGATGACCTGTCAGGTGTACTGTTAACGGAGTTAATTATCTCCTTTTTGTTCTTACCCTCAACTTTTAAAGATTGCAAGGTTCTAATTATTATTCAACGCTAGCATTTTCACTGTACAAAAATGATAAACAGTTAAATGTGACTTTATAAGATTCAACAGTTGTATGTTTAAGCAATTTATTGTTGTGAAGATTAGTGATCAGTTAAGTTAGTTATACATTACACATTGAAGTAATCATATAATTTGCAACAACTCTCTCTGTCTTTCTTTGCAATCTTTTTCCTCTTTATTCTACTCTCTTTATCTCTCAAAAATAGCTAAAAACCTCTCTTAATTATCCATTCTCATATTTGATCTATATTAATATATTCATATCTTACCTCACTATAAAAGTACTGACTTCATAGTATAATAAACACTTTGTATTTGATTCTCTCTTTTACTTCCATTTTTAGCCATGAAAGGGACATAATCGACAAAAATTACTCTTTCATTATTCATAAAAGTTTGTATATGCATGAAAAGTTTATATTTTCTGAGATCAAAACAGAGAATGGAAGAATTATTTATTGACTTTAGCATCTAAAGATCTTTTAAATAACTCTACAGTGTTTGGATCTACTTTAGAAGCACCATCCCTAGTAAACTCATAATTGATCTGATGAGGCTCATTTTTATAGTGCCTCGCAAACCACCTTTAGTACCAACTGTATATTGCATCAAAGCCTTTGAAAAATTCTATATACGCAGAAGACTTTCATCCAAATTTAAATTCTTTATGAAAGCTTCAAGTAAACACTATAGCCACTTAACGTTTATAATGGCCTTTCAGTGCATTTGTCTGACGCTTCCCCTAACGTTTATAATGGCCTTTCAGTGCATTAAAGATCTTGAGAAATCTTTCATGCTGCCTTGAAGCCCCTAACAATCTGCTCCAATTTAGATGCCCTAGATTCAAAAAGCCTTTAGCAAGTCTGCTCTATTACCTGTACAGTTTACTACTTCTTACAGCTCACCATGCTTCTTCATAATGTCAAAATTTGCCGCAGACAACTAATCTTGAAGCTCACTTATCTTAGACCTTAGAACATCTTTAGAGGCTATTAGCTAAGCACTTTTTTCCTCAATGAAGCCCACCTTAGTTTTTTTAGTGGTTAGAGAAACTCACAACTCGCTCATTTCCTAAATTAAGCCCTTGTTGGCTTTCCTAAGTTCAGATATCTTGGTTGTGAGTAAGGCAACCACCCGACGGAGCTCCTCAATAGTAGTCCATTAACCTACATAGCACAGAGCTTCTTAATATCTTCTTTCATTCTTTTCAAATCCCTATAGAGACAAGGTTCTCGCCCTTCAATAGAGCATTGTCCTTTTGTTTCGAATTTAGAAACCTTTTCAAATCATCCACTTCACATTGAGTCACTTTTAATTCATTTTTGTAAGCTTCCAACATTAGCATGTTGTCCTAAAATAACCTACACAAGGAGAGAACAACCAAGGAACATTCAATCTAGGATTGAAAAACATAATATAACCTAAAATTAATTCATGCTTACTATCATTGAGGAAGTTGAACTTTTCTACTCCCAATCTATCGTAGTCATTCTGGGCATCAACTTCAAGTCGACCTTCGTGAATAACAGCAACAAGATTGCTATTGCAACTTCCTCATCCATATGAAGAAGTTAAGACTCCCTGAAACATCCTCACCCCTTCCAAAATTGGAGACAAAACTCATCTTATAGGTAAAATACCCTTTTGGAAAGCTCACTAAGAGTCTTTCTTGGAAGAGAATGCCTCATACTAGTAGCACTTCTCTCCCTTCCTCTTCTTGTCCCTGACAAAGAATAAGGAGTGATTGAGCTCTTTTTACCAATACTTGATGAACGAGGAAAAGTAACACCTCCTTTACCAACCCCCGATTACGGATGAGGGGCTAAACTGCTATTTCTTGCGTCAATTTGGGAAAGAGGCACAGAATTCCCCCTTCCTACTCCCGTATTCAAAGAGGAGTATACTCCTCAAAGACTCTCTGGATATTAATCGACACATCTAAAAAAGTACAAGATTAAGAAGTCATTCAAAGTCAATAAAAATACAAGTCAAAAATGCAAAAGTAAAAAAACTCATCAAGGGGATTAAAACTATCCACTAGAGGGTCTTGAATAAGATGTGAAGCCCCCTCAACTCTAAAGGACCCCATAACAGGCTTAAAAATGGAACCAGGTTCCTTCACAAGCTACTTCAGAACCTCAAAAAATAGTTATCCATAAAATCAGGCTTTGACACAGCCTCTAAAGCAACTGATGTGTCCCACAAAACCTCAAGGACATGATGTTCTACTCAAACCACCTCTGGACTAGCCCAAGAATGACACCATCACTGAGATTGGTGGCCTTATATTTCTTCATAAGAGAAGCCCTTAATTTAGGACCCTGTGTACGTTTTTTGTTATTGTTTTATCTTCTTAAGAATTTGTGCCTTCTTTGGAGTGCTACAAAAATAGTCAAGGATGATATCCAAGAACTCTTCCAAGAAGTTCTGAAGACCTACAAAGACCAAAAGAGAAGTCAAAGAATGTGGAAGTAAAAAGTAAAATGACAAAAAAAAAAAAAAGGAAGAAAAAGCCTTTTACCTTCCTTGCCAGTAGCCTTAGGAACTTCTTGGAAATAAGCAGAAGCTCCATCTCAAGAGGAATAATTTCCAATTAACTTTCAACAAATGGAATCGATTATAATGGTTCTAGAGAAAATGTCATGGAAGGCCCAACCATGAGAGAAACGGCCATGAAAGGACCAACAGTACTTAAAGGATCTCTAGAACTATCATCATTTAAGGAATTGCCCTTATTAATAGGTCCCACGCCTACACTAAAGGATTGGAGGACATTAAAATCAGTGATGGAAGTCGCTAAAGAATAATCTAATGTTTCACCTTCCTAAAAAATTTGATCGACTTCGAGGTTTATACCTGCGATGGGAACCATCATTCAGCAAACAAGAAAAATAGGTAAAATGTTAGTAAATTATTTTTGAAATAATTTGATGCTCACGTATATCAATAAAATAGTTAGTGCAAGTAAACAACCAGTAAATAGCCTCACCGTTGTTGCCCTTAACTTTCATCTTTAAAGGGAATAAAATTGAGTTTAAGAGAGTCTGATAATGTCTCAATAGCTCTCGAAATGCCCGACTGTTAAACAAAGGAATGCATCTGATGAACTTTAAGTCAAGATGGGTTAAAGTTAGGAGCCCACCTTATAAGTAAAGGCACACATATGGTGACGCACTTTACCAAGATGGGTGTAGCCCCTTAGAAAGTGTACTCAAGAAATATCATTATGTAAGGTGGGGTTCTCCAGAAGAATATTTTTTCAAAACACTCTCTTTTCATAAAATAGAAAGAATTGTTAAATTTGTCTTCTAACTGAATGTGTTGAAAGATGTAGTAATCTTATAAGAGTAGCCTGGCCTTTTTCAATTACCACTTATAACTATGACATGTTTTTCAAAGTTGATCTTTTTATCTTCAAAGTTATAGATGAGTATCTCTTCTTTAAGAACATAATAAAAAATTTTGCTTGAATATTAGCAGTTGTATATGGCAAAAATATTGAAAAAGGTCAGATAATATAGATAATGAATTATATAGTTGAGAATGGCAATATCTTGTAGCAAATGAAAAATATTATGATGAATTTGGATGGGTGAAAGGCTAGTGACATGAAGAAACTCGTAGATTAAAGGTGGAATGAAAAATTGAAAGCAAGTGAGATGCTCCATAAAGAGAGAAAACTCTATAGGTTGAACAGTTTAAATGTCAGTATGAGGCTCCTCTTAAGGAAATTCCTAATGCTCATGCCTTTAGGGAACTCAAATGAGGATTTAAGTTTGTTCAAGGGGGGCGAATTCAGACTCTTGTCATTTGATTTTGAGAATTTTTTTTAAATAAGATTTTTATAGAAATAAATGTTAGAAACTTATAGCAAGTGAATAAAGAAAGGATTTCTTAGAAATTATTTGCCCTTAAATTTGAAAAGTGAAGCAGAGAATGAAAACATCTAAAAATTTAAATAAAATGGTTTGAAACTGCTCCTATGAAATAAGAACATCACCTAAATTTGAAGAGTCTTGTCTATAAAAAATAATGTCGCACGAGAAGAAGATGTATTTTTTTAATTTGACACGTGTTGTATGTTAGTAAGGTACTGAAGAAACGTGCCTTGTAAGTTTTATGATATGCCAACACTCTTTCTTCACTTGTGAGAGGACATTTATTGAGTCCATTATTAAGTGAGCCACTATCGTGTACTTTTAATTAAAACCCGCTTCAATGAGCAAACTCAAAAAAAGTTATTTAAATAGATTTCAACTCAAGTCAAAATCTAAATTACACTAGATAATTTAACTCCCTAATTTATAGACCTTAAAAACGAGTCGTATAAGTTATGATAAGATAAAAAATAATTAAAATTATTATTCTATTTAATTGCATGGATAATAATTTTTTAAGTAGGTGTATGAATCTCACTTAAAACCTTCTTTTTATTTATTACATTATAAATTGTAAAAGAATTTAACCATTAAAATTTAGATTAATCAAGTTATATATATATATTCATGCATATTTTCAGTATTATTTTGAATTTATACATTATAAAAATAGTTAATTTTTTGTATGATGAATATAATATTTAAAAGTACTTTACACACATAAAAGCACTTTTTTTAAAAAAAATAATATTAACTTACACATCAAAATATTTAAAAAAAATCAGTGCTCTCTTATAATTTTGAAAAGTTCTCAAAACTAAAGAAATAATTTCCTAAAGCACCAATGTCCAAAGTTGTCAGGATCTAAATTATTTTTTTTAACAAAAAAAAATAATATCTAAAGTTTACTTATAGGTATAGGGTTTTAACTTTTAAGCTATTTCGTCGTTTGGGGGTAGGTAAGGTAGGTGGGTCAGGTCTGGGTTGGGTTGCTGAGTGGACGCGTGGGTGTCTACGTGGTTCCACCCTTCACTTTTTTCTGCTTGAATCTTGACAGGGATACACATGCCCATATTCACTCCCTTTAATTTTGCACATTTATTTTTTGTCAAATTGTTGCTTTTGCCAGCTGTGCGTTACGTTTTCACCAATCAATTAATGATTTTTTAGTGGTACGTTCAATATAACGGCGTGAGTTCATGTTTAATTCTTTCTTGCTATTGTCGGAACTTGTTTACCTTATATAAGATTCTTTCCAAATAAAAAATCATTTCTCCATATATTATATTGTTTTTAAATCACATAGATTATATGAGGGTTAGGCCTAAACATATAACTATTATCAACTTTTCTCCTACCTTATTACTTTTTAGATGGAGTATTATTGTTTTATTAATTATTATTATGTTACTTTACAGTTGTACTTGACAGCGATTCTTTAAAAGTTAAATTTTCATGTAATATTTTTTTTAAGCACTCCAGGATTTGTCCCCGACAAGTTATATATACTTTCATAATTAAAGTTAGAATTTTAGTAAATATCAAGATAATTAATTTATTTATTTTGTCTTAAGTGTCAAAATAATTATTTTTTAAAATTAATAATTTTATTTTTAATTATTACGTTAGATTTAATTACAATAACAATAAAATTTGACGTTCAAATCTAATTCGTAACATATAAATAGTTAAATATTACATTATTACTTGAGATAACTCATATATGACTCATACCTTAGGATGACTATCATGTTTTTTTTCTCCATTTTCTAATTATTGATATTATAAATAATATTATTGAGTTTACATCTTAATGTTTGATTGTTTGTCAAAGGAAGCAACATTTACTTTTAAAAAAATAGTATAATGTTATAATGTTAATAATTTATTATAATACATTTGACATCTCTTTAATTACTTATTTGAAGCTTTTGTATAATATTATATGGATGTTAATATTGTCACCTTTACAAGGTTGGTACAAATTATATTTTGATGTGATTTTAATTTTAATTATACTGTTATTTATTCTATTTAATTAAAAAAATGAAATATTATTTTTTTTAAATATTTTAATTATTTATGTGATAAAATTATAAATTTATTTTTATTTTTTTAATTAAGTAAAAAAATGATAATATAATTAAAAATAAAATTACCATCAAAATATAATTTATAACAACCTCAGGGGTGATAGTGTAAATATCCCCAATATCAAGTCATCGTGTTCTCGTGAAATGAGGCATGAAAACGTGCTATCACATGTCAGTGATTAATAATTATAAAACAAAAAAAAATATTTAGTAGAATTAAAACTATCTACGAAAACAATAATTTTTAATTTGCATGTTCCAACCTTGAAATTATGATCGACAATCTTCACGTATTTTACACATTTAACATAGCCAACATAAAGTTAAAATTAAAATTAAAATAAAAAATAACAGGAGGAGTAATTCGTCACTGTGTTTTTATAATAGAAGGATAAAAGTGGAAGAAAAAAAGAAAAAGGCGATCACTTATATGACGTCTCTGACAAGTAGATGCTCATATCAGCAGACCATCCGATTCCAATTTCAATCCATTCCTCGTTTGTCCTTTAATACTTCTCCCACCCGATAAGGCCTTCTCTCTGTGTCCTTTACCTAATAAAGAAGTACAAATTTACAATACCCACTTCCCGACTTTCACGCTTTCTGGCCAAATCTATTTTCTCTCTCTTTTTTTTTTTTATAAAAAGGCAATCACTGGATCTTGAATCTTCATCCATTCCCCCTTTTCTCTCTCAGCCCTTTCTCATTTCTTTTTCTCGAGAAAGTGCAAGAAACCGAGACACAGTTTGTTTTGTTCGTGGCTTTGGCGGTGTGTGAGTGAGAGAAGTGTGAAGATCAGGACGCGGAGAGAATTTGCTCCGTATGTCAGTAGAATACTACAGTGATAAATACTACGGTGGATACGGTGAGCTTGCGAACCCTTTACAATGGCCACAACTCAGGAAAAGACGACGCCTCTTTGTTGCAGCATTGACAACGCCAAGAAAAAGGTTTCCGCTAGTCCTCTTCACCAAGATTCGAAGGTTTCCGGGTCCGATCCAGCCTTGGATCCGACCCGTAAACGAGAGTCCCTGACCGCCATGATCCGGCCCGTTGATTCCCTCCCTGATCTTCCTGCCAACACCACTTCCTCTACTAAAGGTCTATTGATTAGTACTTGATGTTGTTTGCCTTTAATTATGATTTTCTTGATATTTTAATGGATATTTTTCGTTTTAATTAATTTTAAGGATGATGATTGTTGGTTTTCGAGAAAATGAATAGCTCAGCATTTGTATGATAATATTTTACGTTGATAAAAGTCAATCGAGTGAAGTCTTTGTCCGATTGGGCCCAAATAGTAATTATCGTTCTCTCTCTTTCTTTTTGATTTTAATTTTATTTTTTTCTGTTGACGCTTACATTTTCTAAGCAACCAAACGAGACTTATTTATGATTTCTTATCTTTCTCTGTTCTTTGTTTGTTTCCCCGCTGCTGACTGAAGTAGACTCTTGGCTCAAATTTCCAAAAAATTTAACACAACTATCTGCTTGCGCATTTTTCTTAATATTGATCTGCTTGCACAGGAATTCCAATGATGGTGAGGGCTCAAACCAGCCATCCTTTAGACCCTTTATCTGCTGCTGAGATCTCTGTGGCAGTAGCAACTGTTAGGGCTGCTGGAGCAACCCCTGAGGTAAATTTTGCTAATTTATCATTTTTTATCTTTGAATTACTGTTTAGAGAGTTACTTTGTTAGTGAAGGAGGTGAGAAGTTACATCCATTTTTCAGGTGAGAGACAGCATGCGCTTTGTGGAAGTGGTTCTGGTGGAACCCGTTAAACAAATTGTTGCATTAGCGGATGCCTATTTCTTCCCTCCTTTCCAGCCATCATTAATTCCCAGAACGAAAGGTGGACCTGTAATTCCTACTAAACTTCCTCCAAGGCGAGCAAGACTTGTTGTTTACAACAAAAGGTCAAATGAGACAAGCATATGGGTTGTTGAACTATCGGAGGTTCATGCTGCAACTCGAGGTGGCCACCACAGGGGCAAAGTCATTTCATCAAAAGTTGTTCCAGATGTCCAACCTCCCATGGTATATACTTTAATGGATGTATTTCCTTTAATTCTTTTTAATGTTCATCTTACAATTCATTCATAGTAATGTTATTCTAGTATCAAGAAGTGTCCATAGATTGTGTTCCAAGTGCCCTCGGTGACTCAGGTTGATTGTAAATAGTCGTACCTAATTTAGAAGTAAAATTTGATAATCACGATATATTATGAGTGTGATTGAAACACTTAACGTAAAATGTGTGTTTCATGTAAGAGATTTATGATATTTAAATATTAAATTATCATTATGTAGATGAAGATTCTTCTTTGATGATCTACTATTGTGTATTGTGATTCTCTAATGGCATGCAATCCTTGTAGAGTACTTGTAATATAGTTCTCCTTTAGTTCTTCATATGTTTTTCCTACATCAATGCTCTTCCTTGAACTTTAAAATACAGGATGCTGAGGAATATGCTGAATGTGAAGCTGTTGTCAAAGACTTTCCTCCATTCCGGGAGGCCATGAAGAAGAGGGGTATTGAGGACATGGATCTGGTTATGGTGGATCCTTGGTTAGTACTATGTTGAGATTCTTTAAAGATGTTCTGTAAGAATGTGATTTCTGCTGCGTTTTTAGCTCTCCTTTTGACGTTTTGTGCACAAACAAACTCTTTTCTTATAGGTGTGTGGGCTATCACAGCGATGCTGATGCTCCAAGTCGCAGGCTTGCTAAACCGCTCATCTTCTGCAGAACTGAGAGTGATTGCCCTATGGAGAATGGTTATGCTCGTCCAGTTGAAGGAATTCACGTGCTTGTTGATATGCAGAATATGGTGGTGATTGAGTTTGAAGACCGTAAACTTGTTCCCCTGCCACCAGCTGATCCATTAAGAAACTATACAGCTGGTGAAACACGAGGAGGTGTTGACCGAAGTGATGTGAAACCCCTTCATATTGTTCAGCCTGAAGGTCCAAGCTTTCGTGTTAGTGGTCATTTTGTTGAGTGGCAGAAGGTGCTCACCAGTTTGTGTAACTACACTGTTGATCCACTTTGGAAAAAACATTATTGGTTAAGTTTTTTATTTGCTTTTATTCTAATTCATATTTGATTGCAGTGGAATTTTCGGATTGGTTTTACTCCTAGGGAGGGTTTGGTTATCTATTCGGTGGCATATGTTGATGGGAGTCGAGGTCGGAGGCCAATTGCCCACAGGTTAAGTTTTGTTGAGATGGTGGTTCCTTATGGGGATCCAAATGATCCTCATTACAGGAAAAATGCTTTTGATGCAGGGGAAGATGGGCTGGGTAAAAATGCACATTCTCTTAAGAAGGCAAACCTCTTTCTCTCTCTTTTTATTTATTTATTTCCTTATTTTATGGCTTAGATTATTTACATATGCAGAGTACTATTTTTGCCAATTCCTTTACTGATATATTGTTGCTGCTTTAGGGTTGCGATTGTTTGGGCTACATCAAGTATTTCAATGCACACTTCACCAATTTTACTGGAGGGGTTGAAACAATTGAGAATTGTGTTTGTTTGCATGAAGAGGACCATGGTATCTTATGGAAGCACCAAGATTGGAGAACAGGATTAGCAGAAGTTCGAAGGTCTAGAAGGCTGACAGTGTCATTTATATGTACAGTGGCCAACTACGAATATGGATTTTTCTGGCATTTTTATCAGGCAAGCCAATTCTCTATTAAATATGTGGCTGTCTGAGTCCAGTGGTGAATAGATTTGCTTCTTTAAACATTAGGCTGCTTTGCGTATGAGAAATGTTTTTCAACTGCTAACTTCATTTTGTTCTATATAGTTTATTGCTTTTACAGTCAATTGTGTGACTTTACATCCTAATAATGCTATATTGTGTTGTAGGATGGTAAGATTGAAGCTGAGGTTAAGCTCACAGGAATTCTTAGCTTAGGAGCGCTACAACCTGGAGAAGTAAGAAAATATGGTACCACTATTGCACCTGGATTATATGCACCTGTTCACCAACACTTCTTTGTGGCTCGTATGGACATGGCAGTTGACTGCAAGCCTGGTGAAACATTTAATCAGGTAATTTTATGTGATTTATGGAGATTTTTCTTTCCTTCTTTTCTTTATGCACTTATAGAAAGGTATATCACACTTGCTATAATACCTCTTTAGTTTTCTGCAGTATTTTATCAAGGTTTTAAATTACCAATAGTTTTTATCAATAGTTCCTCTAGTTGTGGCGGTATGTGAGAGGAAAAAAAAAGAGTTATCATCATAGTTACATTTTGAGGTCTGAAGAGCTTTGCCTTTATTCATTGTTTGACAGGACTCTGGGATTCATTTTGTGAGTGTCAGTTTGATTTATGTTAGAAGTTTACTATGCAACTCACGTTTGTGGTAATGCGAGGAGATTTTTGTGGTTGCTCAACTAGCACAGAGGTTAATATTGCTTTCCATGGATGTTTAGGTGGCTTAGATTCAATTTTATTATACTTGCAGAGTACATTCTCTTTTATTTTGATTGGTTGTGGAGGAAATCTTCTCTAATACCATAGGGTAAATTCAAAGTGAATTCCTTGGCCTTTAAGAGGCTTTGCTGTGTGGTTTAATGAACCTATTGATGTAGGACAAGTTTTTTTGAAAATTCAAATGTAATATTATAAAACAAATTATAATATTACATAGGTAAGTCTGCTAATATATACATCAAATATTTACCAAGACGCTACACAGGGATAAAATAAGATTTTTTTGATCCACTCAAACCTACTTCTCCAATAGCAGAGATACAACAAAGTCTCAAAATGGGACCTATCCTAAATGGGATATCTACTCCTATTACGGATGAGAAAATTATAAAAAAATCTTATTTAAGTAGTATTTGATATTTTTATTTTAATAAAGTTATTATTCTTATTTGGTCATAATTTTAGGAAGTCTAATTTATTTAGTTATTATTCTTTATTAAGTAGAATTTATGATTTATTTAGGATTAGTTAATCTAGTGCTATAAATAGGCTTGTTATTTGTAATTTTGAAGAACAATCTCATAATTTCATCAATATATTTCTATTATATTCTCTTTGGGGTTATTTTGTCATGGATTCGACACTCTTTCTCTTATTGGAGTTATCTTTTCTCATGTATTCGAGACGTCCATTAGAACAATATCTAACTTCACTTTTGTGCTTCGTCAAGTGGTATCATAGCCTACCTCTATACTAGACATAGTGAACCTATCTCTATGAGCTTGCACAGTGGCCAATCACATTCACCTATCTAAAACACCAAATTCATACCGCCACCAACCAAAACAATTTTCCATCTTTGAAGGAAAAAAATTCAAAGCAAAAACACCTTTATTTTCCGTTTCCAGGAAGAAAAAAAAACTATTATTTTTTTTCTTCTTATTTTTCGTTTTTAAGCAAAAAATAAAAAATAAATAAAAAGAGGGCGTTGCCGCTAACTGTAATAGTCGCCACCCTTTGCCGCCGCTCCCATCGATCTTTGCCGGCGATCTGCCCCCTAATCCACTCAGAACAAATCGGCCGACCAAGCCTTGCCATCGTCAACCTCTAACTACGCCGGACATCACCCAAATCTAAATAAAACCGCCCCGCCACCACTGCAACCGCTGTCGCCCGTTATCCTTTGCCGTCATTCAACCCAGAAACCGATTCAAAAGGTGCCACCCATCCAAACCTAGCCCTACCCACCGTGAATCGAGACCAAAACCCACTTAAATCGACGCCAAAACCACCACCACGAACTCTGCCGCCTCCATCCCGCCAATCCAGCCTCTCCCACCATCAAACAAAGACACCAAAATACTCCTCACATACCACCTTTCAAAACCCGACGATCCTTGAACCATTCTGAGCCACCAGTCACTGGAAAAACGAAACCTATTCTCAACCACCGTTTATTTTAAATTTCTGGTCAGACCGCCGCACATCCAACCACACCACCACCACAGATCAACTCCCCATCATTGGTTCTCTCAGATCCGACCCTCACTGCTCGGTTTTCGGTCACTGGCCGCGACATAAACCCTTGACAAATTACACTTTCGCTCCAATTAGGTTAAATTCCTATTTTGCCCATTCCATTGTTTTAGTTTTTAATTCTTATCCTATTCATTTTTTTTCTTTAAAAAAAGGGGTGAAAAAAAAATTGAGAGGAAAAAAAATGGAAGAAAAGAAAATTTGAAAAAATAAAAGGGGCGAATGAGAGAAAAATATTGAAACGAGAAACTGAGAAAAATTTTTAATGGCATATTGGGAATTTGATGATAATGTTTTGAAATTTAGTGGTAATGTTCATGATCTTGAAGATTTGTTTGAATGGATTTTCGAGATTGAAGATTTTATCTTCAATTATGTTCTTAAAAATAAGCAAGTCAAGTATGCTTCTTCCAAGTTAACTAGGCTTGCATTAGCTTGGTGGGAAAGCTTACAAGCATCACGAGTTCAACAAGGCAAAGACAAAATCCGAGCTTGGTACAGAATGAGAAGGATGATTCAACAAGAATTTCTTCCGTAGGACTATAATGAGATGATACTTCGCAAGCTTAATAATTGTCAACAAGGTATGAAGTCCGTCCAAGTTTATGTTTCTAAGTTACAATGGTATCATGCTCGTGTGAATTTCGTTGAGACAGATGATAAGTTGATTACAAGATTTGTAGGAGGATTACATGTTGATATTAGGGAAAGAATTCCTTTACAGTCCGTGATCACCCATAACTATGTTGATGTTGTCAAATTAGCTTCACAAGTTGAATCGCAGTTGAAAAGGTCTAATATAGAGAAGATGCAACACATGATTGTGCAAATGCAACATGATGTTTCACAAATTCAAGAAGAAATGAAAGAATTACGTGCGAGTAAAGAGAGATTTTTTGTTGATGAGGATCACATATCAACTCTAGAAGAAAACATTGTTATTAAGAATGTTGACGTGGTTGAACATATGCACGAGATTCCAAATATTCTGCTCGAAGAAACTGAAGAAATGCTGCAGATTTTACATGAAGAGGAAGCTCAACTTCAAGAAAATCCATCGATGATTGATATGATTATACCAGTCCAAGTTGAAGATACAAAGATTGTTCTTAAAGATGAAACATACGAAAAAATGGAGTCAATTTGAGTGCACATTGAGCAACACATGGAAAATTTTAAAAAGGGTTTAATGATGATTTTGTTATGCACAAAACAGTTTTGTAAAAGATTAGCTGTCAGAAATAAGAAAAAAATGAAGTTTGGTTATTTTCGAGTTGCGAGAAAGATCAATGACAAACACAGCATGTATGATGCTTTAGAAATTACATTATACTATAGGTTCCATCCTCTCAATAGCTATTTATTTGCATTAAAACTCCAAGACGAGTTTTTTTTCGAAGGAGAGGAGAATTGATGTAGGACAAATTAGGAATTGATTACTTTGGGTATTCTTATTTGAAAATTATTTGATATTTTTATTTTAATAGGGTTATTATTCTTATTTGGTCATAATTTTAGGAAAGTCTAATTTATTTAGTTATTATTCTTTATTAAGTAGGATTTATGATTTATATAAAGATTAGTTAATATATTGCTATAAAAAGGCTTTTTATTTGTAACTTTGAAGAACAATTTCATTAATCTCATCAATATATTTCTGTTATATTCTCTTTGGGTTATTTTGTCGTAGATTCAACACTCTTTCTCTTATGAGAGTTATCTTTTCTCATGGATTCGAGACATCTGTTAAAACGATATCTAACTTCGCTTCCGCTCTGTGTCACCTATGCTTCTTTAGTGTTGCCTTATCTCCCAAAAAGGCTGCAAATTTTCTGACTATAGATGGAAGCAGTAAAAGGAAGTTCTATATTGACAATTAATTTTCTTTGACTTAGGCTGATTTCAGTTTTGATTAACTTGTTGCTGATTCATCATCTTATGATCTCTTATATACGAAATGTGCCATATGATTATTGTTTCTTTTACATTTAAATACTGTTCCTTGTTCAACTATAAAGGAAAATTGTTGCTGTTTGTGTTCATGATGGTAGGAGCTGCATTTTTCTTGTTGCCATAGGTTGTTGAGGTGAATGTTAAAGTTGAAGAACCGGGGAAGAATAATGTTCATAACAATGCCTTCTATGCTGAGGAGGAACTGCTCAGATCAGAATTGCAAGCGATGCGTGATTGTAATCCTTTAACTGCTCGCCATTGGATTGTAAGATATCTTGCCATGTATTTCTCACCATTATGTGTGTAAGTTGGAACTTCAAAGGACATATGCACTCCAAATTGTGGCACGACATTAAATTTTCTATAATATCATCAATTGGGGATTGGAAAATGGGGCAGAGCAGTGATAGTTGGAAACTAAAATAGGATGGACTTTGTAAATTTCTGCTTCTGTAAGACTGATAGTTTATTTGAAAGTTGATTTGCATTACAATACTAATTGCTATAATTAGATTGCACGTACCTGTATTTTTGCTCCAACAAGAGATTGTAGGATTTCAAATAGAGAAACACTATACATACAAATTTTCTTTTACAAACTGATGCAGCATACTAGTATTGGTTGAATGAAACATAAAAGTTAATAAAACAAAATTAATATAAATCATGTAGACTAATATTTGTATATCACATCAGTTTGTATAAAATATTTTATACATGTATTATACTTTCAAAAATCTTTGTTGATTTTTTATTTCTTGCAAGGACAATTTGGCTTCTTTGTAACCAGCTACTACCCACACACATAAGCATGTTTATATTTTCTTTTAGAAATACCCTATCTTATTGCTTCCTCATTTCTATTTTCAGATTTCTCGACATGTCGCTCTTTCTGTAAAAGTTAATAACATAGTTACTTAATTGTTTGATTTGATACATATCATTTTGTTTTGCAGATCAGAAACACAAGAACAGTCAACCGGACTGGACAGTTAACTGGTTATAAACTAGTACCTGGTGCAAATTGTTTACCGTTAGCAGGCTCTGAGGCAAAATTTTTAAGAAGAGCTGCTTTCTTGAAGCATAATCTATGGGTCACTTCTTACGCACATGATGAGATGCATCCTGGGGGACAGTTTCCTAATCAAAATCCGAGAGTTGGGGAAGGATTGGCTACTTGGGTTAAGCAAAATCGACCTCTTGAAGAAACTGACATAGTTCTGTGGTTAGTTACTATATTTCTGAACTGGAATTAGAGTTTTTCTGCATTGTCAAAATTATTTTGTGGATTTTGCACCACAGATGCATGTGCAATGATTATACACCATTATCATACTTTTTTTTTCTTCCTAAAAATATTAAATACACATTCCAGCTAGTTAATGTTGGCACAGACATTCCCCCGGAAAATAATTGTGAATTCATTTGTACTTATCAAATAATTGCAGGTACGTATTTGGAGTGACTCACATCCCTCGACTGGAAGATTGGCCAGTCATGCCTGTGGAACGCATTGGATTTATGCTGATGGTATATTCCCTCTAATCCTAGCAAACGACATGGCTGTCAAATTTGTTTGATTTTGCATATTATTTATTCACCGTCTTGTACTAAGACTTGTACTATATTTGTTAACTATTTAGTTTATTTATATCATTTTTTTCTGTTTGTGATGCAGCCACATGGGTTCTTCAATTGCTCGCCTGCCGTGGATGTCCCTCCAAATCCAAGCGATTCGGATCTCAAGGACAACGGAATGTCTGAAAAGCCAATCCAGAACGGGCTGCACGCTAAGCTCTGAATGGACGGATGCTGTTTTGGGTTTGTGGTGCTCAGTTTATCCTCTCTTTTTTTTTTAAATAATAGAGCCTTTGGTCAACTTATACAGGAACAAAATATTTTCTTTTATTACTTTGGTACTATTACCTCGCTCGTTAATCCCTTGTTATCAAATTCATTTTTCTTTTTCCATTTTTTTTTTCTAAGTGGTAGCAAAATTAATAATCCCTTTGAGTGATAATAAAATTTTTGCTCAAATGGTGTTGGCAATATTGGCGCCATGCCATGCCAAGCTGTCGTATCTGTACTAAAGATTGTGTTTTTGGTTGGATTCCAGAATTTTCTAGTTCGAAATCCAGCAGGCCATTTTGGTCTGCTTCTTAATAAGGCTTTGCCATGTAAGCATTTTGTTTCTCAACGTAAAATTCAAAAATATAATTATAATATTATGTGTATACAGAGAAAAAAATAAAAGAAAAGAAAAGAATCTGATGGGTAGACAAAGACGTGCCCTCGACTAGAACTTAACTCGATAAGTGATAATCGTCTTTCACAAGTTATATTAGCGAGCTTAAAATAATAGATTTGGTGGTGTAGTCACTAACGAAATGCCCAACGCCATTAGATATTGGCAAATGGTACTTGTGTGCCCATGACGTTGTCTTTCCCTATGCATTCACCACCTCTACATCATTATAATAATCCTGAAAATTTCCAAATTTGGGTAGGAGTGGACCAAAATCGAATTCCAATTTTGCCATTCTAACTCTCATTCGTGAAATTACAATTTATCATAGGTAAATTACAAAATTAGTTTCTAAACCGTAAATTACACTCTTAACTAGACAATACGTTTACGTAGTAGTAGTAGTTGTTGTAGTTGTACTTCCAACTCCAGCGCACAAATCTTTATTTCTACTACTGTCAGTAAAAATCCACTGTCATTAGCATAAAAAAAACAATTAAAAAATAAGTGCAAGAGAATTCTCAAGCAACGCTCTTTCTGAGCAAGTGCACAACCTTTGGTCATAAAGTCCACATCCAACAAACAAAAGGGACTCGTCACCTTGACGCTTCTTACCAGTGAAACCACGCGCTTTGAAGGTTCTTATTTCTTACACACGTAAACAATTTCCTAGAAAAAGTAATACACACAACACAAACATGCGAAGAAGAATGACATGAACAATAATACACTTTTATTACAAACCCTCTGACCCGCCGTAGACTCATCCCACGCCGCAGTCAAAACAAAAACCGGAGAAATCGGCGAAAAATCGAAATATCAGTAGATAGCCAAACCGAGTTTCAGTAACAATCATGACAACTTCTATAGAAGAGAAGCGAATCGAGGACGAGTTATCATACCCGATTTTACTAGCCGAGCGTGTACGCACGGCGGTCGATGAGTCGGAATCGTTCAAAGTGGAGTGTGGAGAGGTCGGGAAGCAAGTGGATCGGCTCTCGCAAATGCTCCGGACCGTGGTCCGGTTTACCACCTCGGCTCAGTCGCTCTACGAGCGCCCGATTCGCCGCGTAATTTCGGAGGTCTCGAAGAATCTAGAACGTGCCCTAACCCTAGTCCGCAAGTGCAAGCGCCAGAGCGTCCTACGACGTGTCGTCACCATCGTTACCGCCGCCGACTTTCGGAAGCTCTTAAACCTGCTGGACGCCTCCGTAGGCGATATGAAGTGGCTCTTGAGTATCTTCGACTCCGAAAACAGCGGTGCTTCGGGCGGTATTATTCTAACTCTGCCACCTATAGCTAGTAACGACCCGATTTTATCTTGGGTTTGGTCTTATATCGCCACAATACATATGGGCCAATTAAGTGATCGCATCGAAGCCGCTAATGAATTGGCTTCGCTTGCTAAAGATAATGACCGTAATAAAAAGATTATAGTTGAAGAGGGCGGAGTCCCTCCGTTATTAAAACTGTTGAAAGAAGCGGGGTCGCCCGAGGCCCAAATTGCGGCTGCGACAACGCTTTATAACATAGCCAATGATCAAGAGAGAGTGAGGGTTATTGTGAGCGAGCTTGGGGTTCCGATTATAGTTAATGTTTTAGGTGATTCCTTGATGAAAGTTCAAATTCAGGTGGCAAGTTTGGTGGCGAGAATGGCGGAGCATGATGCGGTGGCACAGGATGATTTTGCGCGACAGAATGTGATTAGGCCACTTGTCACATTGTTATCATTCGAGACGTTTGTGGATGATCCGAGGACGAATGTGGCTAAGCAGAGTATTCATTCTATTGTGCAGATCAATAAAGAATTGGAGAAAAATTATTTGGTTGGTTCTAAGAATTATCGAATGAATTTGTACTCAGAGAGTAGTAGTAGTAGTAGTAGGTTGGGACAAAACAGGAAAGAGAGAGAGAATGAGAAGCCTGAAGTGAGGATTAAGTTGAAAATTGCTTGTGCTGAGGCATTGTGGATGCTTGCAAGGGAGAGCGTGCCGAATAGTCGGAGAATAACTGAGACAAAAGGGTTGCTTTGTTTGGCAAAATTGATTGAGAAGGAGCAAGGAGAGTTGCAGTTTAATTGTTTAATGACTATAATGGAGATAACAGCTGCGGCTGAATCCAATGCTGATCTTAGACGTGCGGCTTTTAAGACTAATTCGCCTGCTGCTAAAGCAGTTGTGGATCAGCTATTGAGAGTGATTAAAGATTTAGATAGCCCCACATTACAAATTCCTGCCATAAAATCTATTGGTTCATTGGCTAGGACTTTCCCAGCCAGGGAGACGAGAGTGCTCGTTCCATTAGTGGCTCATCTTGGTAATAGGAATCTAGAAGTGGCAACAGAAGCTGCCATTGCATTGCAGAAGTTTGCTTGTCCAGAAAATTTTCTTTGTATGGAGCATTCAAAGGCAATAATTGAGTTCAATGGTGTTCCGCCTTTGATGAGACTGCTAAGGGGTAATGATCCGCTAAGGGTTAATGATCGAACACAGTTGCACGGATTGATTCTTCTCTGCTACCTTGCATTACATGTTGGCAATAGCGAGGCACTGGAACAAGCTAGGGTGTTGACTGTCCTTGAGGGGGCTGACCGTACTGTGGTTGCACAGCATCCTGAGTTGAAAGAATTGGTGTCAAAGGCAATATATCACCTCAATCTATATCACACTGGAGTTCATCCTCAAAGACAGGCATACGTGCCTTGATGCATTCAATGTTTTCTTTGTGGTTAAATTCTTGTGTTGATACATTTTTATCAGAAGGAAATAGGGTTACAGAAATACACATTATTCTGTCACTAAAGTATAAATAGTAGTTGATCAATGTAGAGAGTTCCCTGGCATAATGATACATCATTTTAAAGTTATCAGATGGATTAATACCTTGTTAGCAGCACAAATTCTAGTGGATTTGTGGTTTATATGGACAGATTTAATTTGAATTTGTTGTTCTCTTGCTTCAACTAAATTTTTCTGTATATGTTCAATTTAACAGTATTTTCCATCATAAAATAATTTTTGGAGCTGGGTTGACCATAGTAGTGTATCTGGTAGCTAGTGTCACAGCTTTCAACTTTTGACCTTGATTTGTTATATTACTGACAGTTCATGTTCTATGAACCAGAATGCATCATGTTCATTTTTTAACTTATTTTCTGATTTGCAATTTTTCTCTCCCTGTTGGTCCAATGTCACATATAGCTCTATTGAAGCAAGATCCTTTTGAAATTCCCTGTGCGTTCCTTCTTTGGTGTTGTATGCAGGATTTCTTTTACCAGTATTTGGATCAGCAGTTTCACAAATTCAATTTTGAAGAATCCAAAGAAATCAATTGTGCATCAGCTTTTGGGATTACTAGAGGTAAGATTACGATAATAATTTTAATCAACTTGATTAAAAGTGTGAAATTGTTGCTGTTACAGTTTAAATAGAATGGCTAAACTATGTGAGTGGTAGTCGCGGAATTTAACTAATATCTAGATCATTGTACAAATCATGCAAGGTCTCAGAGGTAAAAAATGTCAGAGCAAAGAAGATGATACATTAGATTGAAAGGACAATTTTGTAATTTACTTCCACAGAATGCAGTACTTCTGATGGCTGTCAAATTTAATTGAATGTACAAGACATTCATGGAGAAACTTTTTGGATAGTTATTGGTACTTCTACTTGTGGGTTATAAAATAGGCAACAGAACTTGAGATACAGAGGGAAAGAATGCAACTAATTAACCTATAAAATTATTCAAATGAAGTATGATAACAAGGATGAGAAGAGAACGGGGTCGGAAGTTAAGAGGGAAAAGAACAAATTCGATACACGAGGATGAGGATAGGCAACAAATTTCAGAGCTAGTGCCTGTTCATTAAAAATTTCTTGTGTTTCTGCCTGTCTGCTATTCTGGAGCTTAAACTCACGCAAGTATGCATTCCATCTTTGCCCAAATCACAGCTCTTTAGCTTTACTATGTACTGTTGGAGAAAAACAAGTTCTCAGATTCAGTCTTATGTTCTGTTGTGTTTTTTAACGTCACTGGTGTTTGTCCAATAATGTGTTTAGTGCGGGCAGCTATATATAGGATTTTCATTTCTCATCATTCAAGGACTGAAACTCCCCATAATTTCCTAAAGCACTCGACGATGTAGGGCAAAATGTCAATCAAGGCAACCTTTTAGAAGTCTTGAATGGTATATAATCTTGACAGTGATCACAAAAATAAGGTAAAATATCATCACAATCTTGAAAAAATTTCTCGCCACACTATGTAATGCAGGGCTGGGTGACATTCCTGTAGGCTTATAAGGGTAGAGGCCCACCATAATCATCAAGCTTGGGTAGTAATTCCTCTCTGATCAATTATTATATCATATATACATTTGTAGCTACCTCCTCATTCCCATCATCTGAAGTTACAAATCATGTGAAGAGGTTCTGAAGGATAACTCCCGCTGTAGTGCAAAATCTTCTAGGGGCTTAACCTTTTTGTGCTTCCTTCAGAAAGTAGGGCCTCTGCACTCTACAAAAAAAAATGAACAATCTTTCAACCTATTTGCATATTGGACCGAATTGGACGAACTTTCACTGCTTGACATACTGGGGCGGTTGCAAGCCATCGGATCATGCTCATCTTTAAGGTATATTACATTCTTATTATCAATTCATAATTCATAACTTAGCGAAACGACTGGTCTCTAACAAAGCTAAGTTATGAATTCAAACTTAAACAACGCGTCGAATTCTATTTCCCATCTTAGGCTTCTTCATGCTATGTAATGTGCGGGCTTTTCCGATTTGAGAAGATTTTAGGTTTATAAATTGAGCAAAGGACATCTACACTCCAAGGTTTAATGCCCAATTATGATTTTAAAAAATTCATATACATTTCTAATTAAAAAGTATTACAATAAATTAACAATATATAAACAGTATCTACCTAAATAATAAACAGTATGATCGGTCGTCGCTTGTTAACTGAAAATTGATCATCGGTAGATACTATTTTAAAGTTACTATTTTACAGTGAATAATTATCATAAACAATGAGATTGCACTATTCACAATGAATATTGTTTACTGTAAACAATAAACCCCCGATGGTTTCATCAATGATCGGTTTCCGGTCAACAATATCAGTGGTGGCACTATTTAAGATAAATACTGTTTATTATACTGTTTAAATTGGTTAATTTACTGTAATACTTTTTTTATTAGAAATGTACATAAATATTCTTAAAATCATAGTCGTAATTAAATATTAAACTATACCTTAAGAATATAGATATCCTTTGCCCTCATAAATATTTTCACTTTTAAGGAGACGGGCACAGCTACAATTATCTACAATAAATAAAAGATCAGAAATATTAAATATGCTAAAAAAATAGTGCTATGTTTACAAATTAGAGATACAAAATCTGTATCTTAATTAACATGTCACTAATTAATAAATATATTTATTAAATAAGTGTTAATATTTTAATTTTTATTAATTTTGATCATTATATAACGCCAAACAACAATTAATACATTAAATGACACATTAATTACAATACAAAATATATATTTTAACTTAGTTTATTAATATAAAAAAAAATAAGAATACTAGTGTAAATTAGTTATAAAAATATCAAGTGCTAGCAATTTTTCCCTGACATGCAAATGCTTCATGGGAAATTCTGTGGGCCGTAAAAAGTAAAAAATAAAATAAGAATAAAATCTCGACGAAATATCAGGTTAAATCATGGTCGAAGCATGCTGCTAATCCTGTTGCTCTAGAAATCTTTTTTTTCTCTTTTTTTTTTCCTTGTATATTTTTTGCTCTAAACTCCATGTAGCTGGTGAATAAGTGGAGGAAGTAAAGATTCTTCTCTTTTCTGGCGGAGTTCGGTAAGTGTAAAATAAAATCTGTAACTCCCGCCAAAATTCCAATTTGCTAAGGAACCTTTCAGATATAATAGAAAGAAACGAGGTCTGTGCGCGGGACTGGCGAAGTAATGAATCCAACTAACAAACATTAAGGAGCGAGATTCAGCACCCTCTTGGGTGACATAGCAAGGTAAATTACACGAAATTTCAAAGCCTTGAGCAGTAAAATCTTCTATGTTTTAAAAGTCTATCAATTATAAAAGGAACAGGATAATACAATAAATCTAAAATATATCTTTGGCCATACAAGATAAAATAACAGAAAGAAGAAAGGACAACACAAAGCTAGCATCAGTGAAGAAAAAGATAACTTGGCAACAGTGATATTAACTGCATCAATATCCTGGAAAGTATGCAGCAAATCATAAATCATGATGCATGTTAACAGCGGGAACATAGGAGATAGAACTGAATAGCATGCTTTTTTCTTTTTTCCTTTTTCACACCAACATCCTTGATTAGAAAATCAACTAACTCAGATATCCTCTTCGGATTGAATCCGGTATCAACTTTAGTGGCGCAGCTCAAATGTCTTGATCCACAAAGACCACAGTTTAAGCAGCTCAAATGTCTTGATCCACAAAGACCACAGTTTAAGGCCCGTAATGGCCTAAGTTCCCTCCACAAATATTCAAATGCCCCATATATTATGCCTACAATGGGATTTGAACCCCTTCTCTCTTTCCTAATAGAAAAGGAAGGTGAGTTGCCACTAGGTCTAGGTTAGTAGCCTGAAGCTCATAGAAATGAATAGATTAGCAAGGAAAGAGAATAAGACAACCAAAGTATTGTATTTCTCATACATAGTAGTCAACTAATAAAATTTTAAGTCTCGGGAAGTTCCTGGAGTTGATGGAGACAAGAAGCGACACACGGTCCAAACTTCCACATCTGCTCCCCCATGTATTTATTCCTGGCCTGCAACTACACAACTTGAACAGGGATGTAAAGAACCTGACTTTCTAGGACAAGATCATTATCACTTGGAATTGGATTGAAACTTGGAGATACATCAGGATTTGCAATAACTAAAGGCTAAGTTCAACACTATGCAGATGTCTCTAGGACTAGCAAAAAAACCAACTTGAATCGAATAATATCAGATTTTTCTCAGGAAGGGTAAATATACAATATACACCTTTGAAGCAAGTTAGCAGTACTTTGCTCAATTTATGTTAATGCATAACATTTCACAGTCTTCTGCATGCATCCTCCCACAAACAGGCCCCGAATCCATCACAAATTCACAATGCTCTCCCCATCCCTCAGCATAGAAGCACAATAAGTTTGACTATTATAGAAAATCCATGGGGCTAAAAAATTCTCTAATGACATATGAGACCTCAAGGACAAGATCTGGCTGGTACTTTCTTCTTCTGTAGACTAATTAAAGAAAAAAAAAACCTTCAAAATCGAAAAAGAATATGATTTTACATCAATGTTTTGGAAATAACACAACTTAGTCAAAGTTAGTTAAGCCTAGAATCCTCGAAGGGCACATATGATATTTATAATTTGTCAAAAAAAAAACAGTAAGATCAAAAGAAAAGCAGCCAAGATATACTATGCCTTTTGTACTATCATCTCTCATTACAGAGAAGAGAAGACTATTGAAAGGAATTTAGTTTAATAACTATGAAGGTCTACAAACCATCGTTAGGTATGACTCAGTGAGAGGAAGGTAAAGCACGCCAACTATTGGCAAGTAACATGGCATGGTCACGTGAAGTAGCTGATAGTCGTTGGAGAATTACATTCTTGACATGAGCCGCTGCTGTTTCACCAGCACGTGTGGCAAGTTCTAGGTAAACCACAGCTTTCATCATCTCTCCTTCCTGTCCAAGTATTATTGCCAAGGTGTCCATCAGATTAATAGGTAAACAGTACAAGCAAAAAACAGGCATTAAAGAGCTAGGGAATTAATAATCAACAAGTACTCAAATTCCTGCCCCATTCGTAAAGAGCCTTGTACTTTAAAGTAGTGAACACTCTGTTAACACGCAAGTCTTCTATGTTAGAGAAAAGCAGTGAATGTGGAGGCTGATGAATCAGGCTTGTTGACAATATGCGCCCATATCTCATCTATTGTCTGCTTTATTTTTTCTTTTTCCCTCTTTCTCTCACTCTCCGCCCCCCACACCAACTTCCCAACCCAGCCAGCACACTCCCTCCCTCCTCTCCAATACCCCTCTCCCCTTCTGTGTGTGTTGATAGGAAACTGGTATGTATATGTGTGTGTGCGTGTGTGTATTAATGGAAAAACAGAAAGAAGTTACAACAAAGTAGACCAGGGTGTCAAACAAAGAAACAATCTTTCTTCCCACCCTAATATAATCTCCTGTGGTTCAATGTGCTCAAAACATAAAATTGTATTATTTTGCTTAACTACAAGAAATATTTCCTGTCAACTCAGGGTACTAGGATTCAAAATTCAAGTTATAGGGACCCATTTCTCATACTGATGATTAAAACCATGAATAATATATTGGAAAGTTGATATAGAAATGTCACATACCGAAAATAGACCAAGTCCATGCTCAAATTGTGCTTTGCTGTGACCGCAATCAGCTGCTCGTTTCATCCATTTCCTCGCTTGTCTGCGACTCAGAGCTAAACCTTCCCCAACTGAATAGCAAAGTGAGACATTGTACATAGCACGTAAATACCCACCTTCTGCAGCTTTTAAATACCATCGAGCCTGAGTTAAGAGAAAACATATCAAAACAATGCTATACTGAATGAGTTTAAAGTGACTAATTATCTAATATCTCCACATATCAGGAGTTAAACAATGATAATAGTGGAATCAACCAAAAGTTTATTCATGCTTTCAAAGAAAAAATAACAATAATAATCCATTAAGTATTAAAATTAGTAAAACTAACTAGCTTACAGCCTCTGGTAGATTGCAATCCACTCCTCGACCTTGATGCAAGCAAAGTGCAATTTGATACTGAGCTCGAACATGCCCAGCAATGCAAGCTTTATACAACCACTTCACGGCTTCTTTCTCATTTGGAGGTTGTACTGCATGTGATAATTTTTATAAGCGCGTGATGATAAAGATGATAAAAACGTTTGACATCACCAATTGCCATCACCTGGCATATTTAAAACGCAAACATACGAAAAGCAAGCTTATTATGAGCTGTTTTCACAGCAACAACTCCTTTGATTAGTATTAATCAGTTAATTTTCTTCTCAAGCAAGTATTATATCAATTCTAGTCCTTAATCCCTAATAAATTGAAATTGTAAATTAGCGCAAATTTATATATTTAGTTATTTACCTTGCAAGTAAGAAACCCCCAAATTAAACTGACCAGCTGAATCGCCAAGCTCAGCCGCTTTCCGGTACAAAACAACAGCCTCCTCCTTCTTGTCCATCTCCCAATACATGAGACCAGCGTCAACCATAGCGAGTGTCGAGCCACGAGCCGCGCCTTTCAAGAACGAGTCGAGAGCCTTATCCGAATTCTTATGAAAGCCGCCTCGGCCGTGCTTGAACCGCTTCCCACACCTTAGCAGCACCATCGCTTCTCTCAATGGCCGAAGCGCGTCGTTCCATGACTTGCACACCAGCGACGCTGCCCGCAGCTGATGAAGCGTGAAAGGCGCGGCGATTTTGGTCAGGATATCGAACGGTAGGGCTGCAAAATCGTAAGCGTCTGTTGATTGTGATGATCGCCAGATGAAGCGGCTGTGCCGCTTGATTTTACTCTTGTGTGTGATGGAATTGTGTTCTGTTTGGCGGTTCTCGATGGCCGGCAGCAGAAAGGCCGTGTGCATCGTGAGCTGTGGGATCGATCCGGCCATGTTCTTTGCTTCAACGTGTCATTTTTTAATAACTGTGGTCTTTTAAGTTTTTATTAGTTTGTACATTCTACCCAAAAGGAAACGATGAACGATGTCGGCAGATCATCGTTCTTATAATAGTTGACAACGTTATTTGAAAGCGTTATAAAAGCAAGAGTTAAAATAACTAGGATATATTTTTTGAAAAGTATTATAGAGCTGTATGTATTTACAGGCGAACGATGGGTGAAATTTACTAAAATGCTCATCCTCTTACTCGTCTCGTTCCTACTATCTTATAATACCATTTATTAAATTTTATTATTTTAATTATATTTTATATTTATTAAAAAAAATTAATAAAACAAAAAATTAAATAAAAAAATATAATTCTATAATATACAGTGATAATAAATGTGTTTCAAGACTATTTCTTTAAAAATTTTATCAATAAAATTTAATAAAATAAAATTTAGTCAAAAACAAATACAATACATATTTATAATTAATGTAATTATTCTTTTAAAAGAATGTACTCTTCTTGATTAAATGCCCCCTCTCAGGGTAGTATCTATTAATTTGTTGAACTGACGCACACCAACTTTATGAACTAATTTTTTAAAAGTTAATGTTAGTAGAGATGTGGTAAACAGATCTATAAATTTGTCAGTGAAGTGTATTTGTTTAATATCAATCTTCTTACTTTACTGCAATTCATGGGTGTAAAACAATTTTAAAGAAATATATTTAGTTCTACCTCCTTTGATGTAGACCCCTCTAACTTGAGCAATACAAGTAGTATTGTCTTCATATATTTTAGTTAGAATATTTATTGTAAAAGGTAGGCTGTATGTACTCTAGATGTGATGAATGATAAATCGCAGCCATATGCATTACATGTTAACTTCATGTAATGCTAGAACGTCAGAGTGATTTGAGGAGGTGATAAAAAAAATTTGTTTTATAAATTACCATAAGATTGTTGTATTATTGTAAGTAAAAATATATTTAATTTGAGAGCGGGTTTTATGAAGATCAGATAAGTACTAAACATCTGTATAATCAACTAGATCTGAATTTTTCGTAGGTACATTGGAATAAAATAGTCTCAAATCTATCGTTCCATAAAAATAACCAAATATATGTTTGACACTATTCCAATGATGTCAAATTGGTGAGAACTAAATCTTACCAATAAGTTTTCTACAAAAGTTATGTCTGAGTTGGTACATTGAGCTAAATATGATATTGCACCAATTACATTAAAATATAATATTTTTGGACCAAGTATTTTTTCATCATCTTCCTTGGGACAAAATGAATTCTTTTTGGGATCAAGAGACCGAACAACCATATACATACTTAACAAATAAGCTTTATCCAAATTGAATGTTCTTATAATCTTTTTAGTATAAGTACATTGATAGATAAAGATTCCATTTGAGTTTTGCTCAATTTGTAGGCTGAGACCATATTTAGTCTTCCCTAAATCTTTCATTTCAAATTCTCTTTTTAAACATTCTGCGATTTTCAAAAGCTCTTCAGAAGTCTCGATCATATTCATATCATCCACATATATAGTCACAATAGCAAATTCAAATTCTGTCTTTTTTATAATTACACTTGAACATATTTGATCATTAATATATTCTTTTTTTTCAAGTACTCATTTAGACAGTTGTACCACATGCGTTCAGATTATTTCAATACATATAAAGATCTTTGTAGTTTGATTGAATACAATTTGTGATTAAAGTGTTTCAGGCATATTAAATCCTTCAAGAATTTTCATATAAATATTTGTGTCAAGTGACCCATACATATAAGTTGTAACTACATCCATAAAATACATTTTAAGTTTTTTTAAGATTACTAAACTTATCAAAAATCGAAATGTAATCGTGTCCATTACGAGAGAATAAGTTTCATCATAATTAATACATGGTCTCTGCAATAAACCTTGAACAATGAGTCTTACTTTTGTATCTAATGATCTCGTTATTTTTGTAAAGATTTATTGTACGTGAGTGTATGCATGTATTATGTGTTTATTGTATAAAATAGACATCTCATACATATTTTGGCGCAACGGAACAATAAAATTTATAATAAACATATCCAAGTATATATTAATTAAATTAATATACAAAGTGTAAAATTAAAAAATCACTAAAACGTATAATATTTTATACATATATTTTGGGAGTTCGCTCAGAGTTACGTTTGTAGGCAGAACAAGTCACTAACTTAGTGGATTTAACGAGCTAAAATAGTAACTTCTCTATATCTAGTATTGAGTTTAACTTTTAAACCCTATAAATTTATTTTATCTTAATCAACCCTTTAATCAATAAACAAATTTCAGTGTTATTGTATTTGGTAACCTTTAATAAAAATGAATTATAAAATAACTTTAATACTAAAAAATTTTCTTAAAAAGATCAA
Organism: Ailanthus altissimus; assembly: GCA_946807835.1. Lineage (NCBI taxonomy): Eukaryota > Viridiplantae > Streptophyta > Magnoliopsida > Sapindales > Simaroubaceae > Ailanthus > Ailanthus altissimus. The sequence continues at coordinate 24,652,405 of OX327692.1, read as the reverse complement.
ATCTCCCTTTTTTATCTATTTGGCCGACCACTAATATTCAAAAGCAAGCAAAGCTTTTCTAACGACATAAAAAAAAAAAATGAAGCAACAATTGCTTTTTTTTTTTTTTACACGTTGCACACACACTTGTATATGTATTAAAATATTAATATATAATATAATAATAATATATTAATGTAGACTTAACCACATGATTATATTATATTATATAATAATAAATAATAATATTATATGTTTATATGCTTGGCAACCAAGCATTAACATATAATACTATTATATACTTGGCAACGGGACATTAACATATAACATTATTATATAATATAATAATTATTATATTAAAATATTTTAATTATTTAATATTTAAACAAATAAATTGTGAAATTATCATTTAGTCATTTTTTAATAGTTATCAAGTATATTTTAATGGGTCTTATCATACTATATATTTAGGTAAATTTAACTGAAAGTCCACAATATACCACATGCCATTATATAATTAGTGAACAATAATTATTGATTAATTATTGTATTTAATACTTAAATACGGACACATGCGCATTCTCATAGTAGTGCTAGATATCACTGGATTAAACAATTCAATCTAATACTCTGCACTAGTACACAACGAGTATATTTCATATCGCAGGACTCTGTAGGTTCAGGCTCAATTTGTCAAATAGAACTATTTCATGAGTCCGTGAACAATGCCCTACGCATATGTCACGGATCTTATAAATCAGCGCGTTAAACCATACAAGCTGAGATTACAACGCATACGTATAGTCCTTTCATCATGTATATCCTGCATGTGTAGGGACATAGATCAATACCGTCAAATCCTTATGTGTTCATCTATGAACCTGTCTCTAGACTGGTATCTCACTAAACAATATAAGCAAACTCTTTACCATATTGTTTAACCCTAAGGAAACTTCTTTCTCAGGTTTATTGCTTATGGTCATAAGACTTTCCTGAGATACTATTGTCAATGATATAATATACGTTGGTGTATGCATGTGCAATAGTGTTTATTGCATAAAATACGTATTTCATACATATTTAACGCTGCAAAATAATTAAATCATACAATAAACACAATAAATAATATATTAATCATATTAATATATTTAAAGGGTTGAGAAATCACCAAAATGTGTAAGAGTCCGCATGGAGACCAACTTACCAACTCAATGGGTTGGTAAGCTAGAACAGCAGCTCCAAATCTAACATTATGCTTAACTCTTAAACCCTTTAAATTTATTTTTTCCTTGATTAATAAAATAAATTCTTGTATTATTGTAACTGATAACCAATAGTGAATATGATTTATAAACTAATTTTAACATTCGAAATCAATTCACAAGAGATCAAATCTCTATTTCTTCACCTATTGGTCGATCACCCATTTTGCTCAAGAAATAAAATTTCCTTTAGCAAAATCAATAGAAAATGAAGCAAATCTAAATTGCTTTTCTTAGCACAAAGAGGAAAAATGAAACAATGAAACAATTTCATTTTCTTACATCTCTCGACTCTTTAAAAAAATGAAACAATTTCATTTACTCACACCCTACCTACACACACTTCACACACACTTATATATCTTAAATCTATATATATTAAAATAATAATATAATATTATATAAATAAAACACTTGGCCACCATTTAAAAAAATATATTATTATAATAATTAAAATTAATGGATGACAAAAAAAGTATTATAATATAATAATATTATATAATAATATAAAATAATAAAATATTATGATTATTTAATAATTAAATAATTAACGTATAAAATGACCATTTTGCCCCTCATAAATAGTTACCAAGTATACCCCTTTGCGGGTTCCACTATACCTGTACTTTGGTCCATAATGCGCCATGTATCATTATACAATTAGTAAATAATAATTATTGACTAATTGTTGTATTTAACGCTTAAATACAGACATGCACGTATTCCCGTGGTAGTGCTAGATATTATTAGATTAAACAATTTAATCCGGCACGCTACCCCAGTGCACAACAAGTAGACTCCATATCACGGGACTCTTTAAGTCCACGCCCGATTCGTCAAATGAAACTATTCCATGAGTTTGTGAACATTGCTCTACGCACACGTCACGAAAATACAAATCAGCGTGTTGATCATCCAAGTTGAGGTCACAATGCATATGTATAGTTCTTCCGTTATGATATCCTGAATGTGCATGGATATATATTATCACCGTTAAATTCTTATGTGCTTATCCATGTCATATCTCCAGACTTGTATCTCATTGAACAATATATTTAAACTCCTTTGCCATATTGTTATACTCTGGCGGAAACTCTTTCTCGGGATTAATGCTTGTGGCCACAAGAATTTCTGAGATACAGTCTTGAAGCAACTAGATATCTAACTCCCTATGCAAGCTGACAGATCCCATATCTTTACATACTGGACTGACTCCATAAGCATCAAACCATACCTAGCGGTCACACCATAAAAAGTCTGTGACATGCATGGAATCAAAGTACGGTGGATCACTTACAAGCCCATCGTGGCACTCGGGTCAAAAGACCATGTATACTATTCAACTCGAGAGGACCCTCCGTGACGGCTTACATAGGGTGTCTATCGGAGGCCCTCGTGAATCTGTCCTATATCCAGTCATAACTGGATAGCCATATGTCAATACGAGCTCTAAGCTCACAGTCGACTAGGAACGACCATCTATACCTTATAGGTACGACATATGTTGATCTATATAAATGTATCCAACGATAGACTCGCATCGGCAGAAATTGATCAGGGACAATATTCGAGAACATACTTGCGCAATTGACATTTTCTGGCACCTGATTGCAACTCTTGCAACTATGCAATTACTAGTGTATTCCCAAGTCTATGTCTCATTACAAAAAATGCTCCAACTCTTGGATCTTCGCTGAATATTATAACCAGTTAACAATTAGCTATGCTAATATTTAACATTTATATCTCTCAACGTGGTTAATTGTAGGCCCTTATCTAAACTCTTTTTAGATCAGATCTGAACTCTTTCAGATCATACAATATCTGTAATGTTACATTGCATAATACCATTTAAATAAGTATTAGCGATTTAATAGGAATGTACACGTGTATAAATACATAAGTATATGTACATTCAGGGATGGCACGTAAGCACTAACCCTAATAACTATCTCGGAGCATCTGGATATATAACTTCTTATATGAGTTAGCGGATCCCATATCTACACACACCAGACTCCATGAGCATCAGACCATACCCATCAACACTCAGTGGTCAAACCATGAAAGGTCTCTGACATACGTAGAATTAAAGTATGGTAGATCACTTACAAGCCCACCATAGTATTTAGGTCGAAGAACCACATATACTACTCAACTCGATAGGACCTTCTATTGACGACAACATAAAAAGTCTATTGGGGTCCTCATGAGTATGTTTAGTATTCATTCCTAACTGAATACTCGTATACCTATACAATCTCCAAGATTATAGTCAGCTAAGAATGACCATCTATACCCTACAGATATAGACATACATTGATCTATGTTTTAATGGGATCTACCGACAGACCTGTGTCGGTAAAAATATACCAAGAACAATATATTTAAAAACATGCTTGCATAATGATATTTTTTAGCATCTTATTGCAAATCTTGCAACTATGTTATTATAAGCATATTCTAAGGTCTTTGTCCCGTTACAGACAATATTCCAACTCTTGAAATATTTGTTAACTCTTAGCACTGATCTAAACTCTTTTAGACCTGATCTGAACTCCTTCAGATGATACAAAGTTTGTATCGTAAAAAGCATTAAACCATATAATTAATTAGTAATTAGCGATATAACAAAATATATATTGTATAGATATCAAATATTTATACAAATTTGGGATGGCACATAGGCACAACCCTAATATTTTTTGTTACATTTTCGTAATAAAATTTATTTATATCTTATGGGTTTGACATCTTCAAGTGTCCAATCTACAGATTCAAATATTTCACACTTGGCTAGAGAAGTTAATTTTACTTGAATTGCTTCTTTCTATTGGAGCTAGTTATGTATTTCTCTGCATTCATCAATAGTTTATAGCTTAAAATTATCATTTATAATTTAGTAGCTGCAGCAAATAAAAATACATTATCGATAATTATTTCATCACGTCTCCACATTTCTCCCGTGTAAGTATAATTTGTAATCTTTTCTTTATTTTTAAATTTTTGTATCATTTGAGGCTAATGTCTCTTCTGAGACTTTTATTTCTCCATGGACATGCAACCATTCAAGGACTTGTATCTTTTCAAGAACTATTGAATCATCTAATATTAGTGATTTAGAGAATGTGAGTTTATTAGCTCGAGCATCATTTTCAATAGGATCTTGATTTTTCACTTTCTTATTCCGCAGAATATTATATTTTGAACTAAGTGGTCTGCCACGCTTCTGGCATACAACAGAAGATTCATCTACTGCTCTTTGATTAGATTGTTCTGCAAGAACAATCACCCGGGCTAGTGTATTGGCAGCTAGTATGTATTTGGTTACTTTTAATGCATCTGGAAATGCGTTAGGTAATTCATTTATAATTGTAGTAGCCAGTATCTACAACCGGTAAGAATAAGTATTTATATATGTATAAATATACGTATTTTATTTGTATGTGGGTGATACTTGATTTATGTATTGTTATTAGTAGTGTTTGTATAGGTTAAGGTCATACTATTAGCATTGGGTTTAATTGCAAGACTTTAGATTTATTTTAGGGACCAAATTGTAATACTTTAAAAGTTTTGGGGGCAAATTCGTAAATATAAAAAATTAGCCTCTTAGTATAAAAATACACTTTTGAAACCCTAATTCACTCTTTTGGGTCGAGCTATCTCTTTTAGAGTGAGAAAAGAGAGAAAGAAAGAGGAGAGAAAGAGAAGAAGAAATTGAAATTTTAGATTTTAAGAAGTATATCACACCTATTTCTCAATTTATTGGTATTAATTAAGTTAATTTCTTTAATTTTTTATTTCTGGAAATATGTATAAGTGAGGATTTGATGTGTATTTCGTAAGATCTTATGAGAATTGATGATGATCTATAAAGATAGCTTGATAAATCATGATGAATTGTGAAATTTTTGTTTGATAGTCTCTTGATCCAGTAATTTTATAAATTGTTGTGATTCGATTCTGGTTTTAAATTTTGAGTATATGAAATTAGATATGTTTAGGATCGTCTGAAACTTTGAATTGATTCAAAATTCCAAAAATTGAATTTGTTGTGAATTTACCAAAATGACCCTGAAATTCTGAAAATTTCCTGTATGAACACTATAATACAGTGACAAATAATTTTTGTCCTACTGAATGATCTTCAAAAATTACAAATTTGTGGAATATGATAAATTTATATGTCTAATATGATATATTTGTAATTGAGAATTTAGATCAATGTGGTTGAAGTGTTATGATTTTCTAAAGTGTATCAGCTCATTGCAATATTTGATTAACATATTTTTAAAGCTATAGAATAAAATAGTTTTAAAATACTTTTGGCAGTGATTTGGAAGTGAAATATTTATCATGGACTGAGATATGTGTTAAGAGTAATTATGTGGTATTTTTATAATTTTTGAGTTAGTATATGATTTTATAAAATAGGGAGATTGAATACTATTCAATAAGTATCTTGATCCTGTCAGGTTAGTAGTTTGGATTCGATGGTGTGTATAGAATAGATTGTGTAGGAATTTTGTTATAATATTTATATATAAGAAGGATATATGAGTCAAGAATGATACATTCTGATTTTGGAGTAATTGGACATCATTTGATGTATTAGAAAATTTTGTTAAGTGTAAGTGGTCAGAATGACAGGTTTTGAGAAACCAAGTATTTAGACCAATTTGATGTGATAAATGCATTGTGTATAATTTTGTAAGCTATTTAAAGTATTTTGTGTGAATTGTGAGGCTTATGAAAGGACTAATTTGCATTGATAGGTTAAGGAGATTTAAACTTTGTAGCTGAAAGTGTTAAGAGGTAAGTATACTAGACTTTTTACTGAAATCACAATAAACGTAGTAATTATTTTGTATGATTTTGTAAATGTGGTTAGGCATATGTTTATGTTATGTCAAAGTATATTTGATATGAAATGTGAAGATATGTATTTATGAATATGAGCATGGACATACATGACATACATGTGTTTTTTATAGTGAGCTTTCAAAATGAAATGTGTTTAACAAAGAAAGCTTTGAAGTGTAATATGTCCACGAGAAATATTTTGTGTTTTGAGGATACTTGAACTCACTGTTGACTTAGTAGGCATCTTATGTGATTTGTGGAGCCTTTATGTGTGGCCTTTCTTTCGGGATTGGTATATGTTATATGTTCCGTATTTAGGGAGGATCCTATTGGTACCTAAAGGAAGATTGAGTCATTCGTGTGGTGGCGTATTGGTGCATGTGAGAGGACTCACCGATGATCATGGTGAGGGTTTGACTCTTACCTTTGGGCATGAGCATTATATATGTGTAATTTAAACCTCACTTGTACTATTTCTCTCATACGGTATGTCACCTACGAGTGACATTTGGCTCATTAGGTGATATGTGATGTGTAAATCCTACTAAGTAGTAGTAGTTGAGTGATAGTATTCCTGTAATATATTTTGAAAGAATGTGTAAGCACTTACATGACATGTGATTTGTTAAGATTATGATTTTGATTGATCACAGCATATCATACATATGCATTGTGTACATATATGTATTTGTATTTGATATATGAAAAACTAGTATACTTACTGAGTTTTATACTCATTATAGTTTATGGTGATTTCAGGTAAATAAGGTACATGTGTGCTTAGCGGATTTGGCAAGGCTTCTACTGTTCCTTGGGTTCCCTAAGTTGTTAGGTTGCTAAGTGTTTTATTTGGGGACACGTGGGATAAGATATTTGATTTGTCCCTATTGAATAAATACTTATGTATTATTTTATTGTGTGTGGTTGGATTTAGTTTAAGTTTCACCAAGTGTAGTAATGGATTGATTTTAAGTAAGAATTTACAATGAATATATTCTGGGCTTTCGGTAACAAAGTTGCTACTGGTGACGCAGTAGAGTGTTAATCTCTGAGAAAACTCTGCGTATCTTCGGTTTACTAATTGTCCCAGTCATAATTTAATTGCTATAATTCTGAAAGAAATTAAAATGAATGTTTAAGTATTATTGAATGAATGTAAGTGATGTCGTGTGTCAGATCTTTTGGATCTGGGGCGTGACAAATTTAATAATTTATGCTAGTATTCTAGTGAATGCAACATTTCATAAAGACGGTAAACAAACATGTGACTATTGTACAGATGCATCAATCAAAATTATAAAATAGTAAAAAGGTCCACTTTGTGGATGAATTGGTCCGCATATATCTCCTTAGATCCTTTGTAAAAATGACAAAGATTCTAAACTAATCTTGGAAGGGGATGGTCTAATTACAAATTTACCTTGTGAGCAAACAATACAAATATTTTTATTAGGTAACAGAATCTTCAAGTTCTTTAATGGGCGTCAATGAGAATTTTTAATAATTCTATTCATCATTGTTAATCCTGAATGATCAAGTTGATTATGCCATAGTATAAACATTTTTTGGATTACTATATTTTTGGTTCAATATTGCGTCGCTCTCAATTGAATTTACAACTGTACAATACAAACCAGATGATAAAATATGTTGCCTTTTAAGTATGCATTTCTTGTTTGAGACATTAAAAGTAATATAAAGATATTTTACATTATTTTTCTTTAATGTCTCAATGTGTTATCCATTTGGACGGATATCTTTCAAATTGAGTAGATCTCTTTTGGATCTACTTGCATAAAAAACTTCACTTATATAACTTTATTCCAATTGCTAACAATATTATAACTCTTCAGGAACCTTCAATTATATCTACAGGATCAGTTATAGTATTGACTTTTCTTTTAATCATTGTTAGTTTTGAGAAATATTTCTTATCTTAAAAGATAGTGTGCATAGTTACACTGTCAACCAAATAGGAATCCCTAATTTTTCTCTCCAAAGTGGACAATTCATCTTTAAAAGTAATATTTTTATATTAAATAAAAGTTCACATTAGACATAAGGATAATACATTACAAAAAGTTGCAATTTATAATATGAATATATTAATTAAAGCTTAATAATCAGAGTTCCGTTCTCTTTCCCCAAAGAGATTAGAGATATCTATATAAGTAAGATCTTTAGGATCTTAAGTCATCAATAAGATTTGTCTTAATATTTTATCCATTTGCCTTAGTAGATGCCTCATAATACACTATATTAATAATAAATATTTTTATAATACTTACGACGTTTATTCTCTTACCATTATATTTATCTTGGTGTTTATTCTCTCTTTTAGTGTTCCTTCATTTTTCACATTTATAGCCATCATAAGGATGATAATTGTGCCCTCTTTCTCTCCCACAACCATGTCCAAGTTTGTTATGAGTATTTACATTCACTTCTGAAAATAATTGAGAACTAGTTGGAAGTGATTCGTGATTTTTCAATGAAAGTTCATTATTTTGTTCAATAAGTAGAAGACATGATATTTATTTTGAATGTTTTTAAATAGTCATTCGTGATATTGTTACTACATAATAACATTAGAGACATAAAAAGTAGAGAATGTCTTTTTTAACATATCTTGTTATGTAACTTTCTCACCACATAATTTCGGTTGTGAGGTGGTTGTGATCAAAGTAGAATTGTATTTAACAATAATTCTAAGATTATACAATCTCAAATTTATCCACTTATGTCGTGCTTTTGAAAGTAACACAATATATCTTTCTTTTAGATTTTTTTAGAGGATCTGCAAGCCCTCAAATACTGAGCTTTCAATCTCTCATGTAAGTGATAATAGAGAAAAATTATAGTTCTCGACTTGTCCTACAGAAACACGTTATTTTCTTGTTCAATCATTTTTTTTCAAACCATTAGTTTGGAGGTGTATTTTAGCATTTAATACCCATGATATGTAATTTTTCAGAGGCATCAAGTGCATGGATTTGTAAATTTATAAAAGATATTTCAATGGCTTTAAATATAAAGAATATAATTAAAATTAATATGAAAATATTATTCAACAAATTTATAATACATAATATAAATATCAAAAGTAATATTTAGAAGGTATGGTCTTCCATATACATAAAATAATCATCATTAGGAGGTAAGGCATTTCATGTATTAGTAATATTGACTGTTGAGGAAACATAACCTTCCATTGATAATAATTAGGAGGCATGGCCTTCCATAGATTGATAACAATAAGGGGGCATGGCCTTCCATAGATCGGTAGTAATGAGAAGGCATGGCCTCCCTTAAAATGATAATAATGATGAGGTATAGCCTTTTATAAGATGATAATAATAAAGAAGCATAACCTTTCATATAATAATGAAGAGGCATAACTTTTCATAAATTGCAACCACAGTTCATACTCATAAGGATTATATTGTTCAATAATATAAACATAATATAAATAATAATTGAATAATGAAACACGTAGAAATAAAAGAATATAAAATAAAGTAAGTTAAAAATTTAATATAAAAGTTAAAAATTGAATTTACTTGAAAATTATGCTAATAATGTGCTATAAATGAATAATAAAAATAAGAGTTAAAGATAACTCAGATAGAAACATCTGAAAAGCATTATAGAAATGCATATTTATAGGTGAATGAAAGGGGATAGAATTTATCAAAATGCCCCTCTTCCCACTACCTCATACAAATCACCTTATAATAGAGTGGGAATTTTTTTCTTAAAAGAAAGATTATTTTTAAAAAATTACGTTTTAAAATTTAAAATTTTAATTTTTTAAAAATGAATTACTTTTAAGTTTGTTTTAAAAAAAAATAAAGAATATACCGAAGACAAAGTTTAAGAATATAAATATATACTTTTAAGTTTAACTTCAGGCTAGATTTATAAACCAACAAATAATGTGTTAAGTAATTATTAAGTAATGAAATGATATAATAATAATTTAAAATTTTATACTATTTTATCATTTAATTATTATTTGACATATCAATTTGAATAAAAAATTTAAAATATTATTTAAAAAATATAGTATTACTCTTTAGTTAAAATTAAGGGTTTTTATTATTTTAATCAAATTCTTTAATTTATCGTTTATTTAGTTAAATATGGAGTTGTGGAGACTATTATACCCACCCCCTTCAAAAAAATCTATTTAAGTTTAAACCAACTCACTTTTTACCGTCTTTCAAAATCTTCCCAAATCACGTAGATCAAAAACTAAAAATTAATATTTTCTTTAATACATTCTTATCGAAAGCCTTATATTTTGATAATGAACCAAATCAATAGAATTTAAATCATTAATTAAATAATAAAACAAAAACATAGTATGTGAAGATATATTATGAAGCACGTGGAGTATTTTCTTGACAGAGTTGTCGAGTCAACTCAAAAAAATTAAAAATAAAGCAAAATTGGTGCACTTATGCGGTGTTTACGCTTGGTCATTCCGTTCCGTCAAGTGTTTTGTACTGCACTCAACAAAAATGTTATAACGCATTGGACGCACGCTCGGGAGAAACTTTTCAACATGCACGTGATAATTTGTTTGGAATGCGCTCGATAAAAAAGTTGACCGCATTCACCGCTCCCTTTTGAGAAGTCGAGGAGTACGAGATATTTCACTCGACCCCCTTGCTCGTTTGTTTTGACCACAATGTTAGATTTTTATTCAAATTCTATCATTTAAAAAATATGAATAATTTTTTTTAATCTTCATTGATTAAGAGATAAAGATAAACAATTTAAAACGTTGATCATAACTTAATTCATTTAAAGGATAAGTAATCACTTAACGTTATTATCATTTAAAAACGTGAGAACATTTTTAATAAAAAATTGTTCATTATAAATTTAACAATTTTTTTTTTGTAAAAGAATGTATAATATAAATATATATAAATATAGTGATATAATCCTTAAATTATTTAAATTTATTCAAATTTTAAATATTTTAAATCAATTTTCAAAATTTTTAAAATAAGTAATGGCGAGAGGTATATTTGTTTACACTTTCATTTTAAATTTAGTATTTAATTTAAATACTTTTAAGTTTATTAAGTATGTCAAATTAGTTTTAGACCTTATAAGCAAATCTATATAATGATAAAAAGTACTCGACAAAACTATCAAACAATTCATATCATTTGAATTTATCGAGCAAAATTCATGTGCTCGATAAATTTTTGTTGAGCATTATTAATCATTTCACATCATTCACCTTGTTTAATATATAAAACTCATAAAATTAAATCTCATGCATTCTCCTTATTTAATATATTAACACTAAATATCATTATATATATAATTAAGAAAAATATTATAAATTTCATGAACATACTCAAACTTTCATACTAAAAACAAGGTATTTGTAAACATTTTAATATATATACATATATGAGGAACTTACCTTAATTTAATTCGAATATAGATTTATTATTCTATTGTAAATAACACTTATTCCCAATGTTTGCTTTGTTTTAGAGAGAAAATTTATTGTTTTTTTGTTGGCCGTAAAAGAATGAATATTTTGTATATGCCAATAAATGTATTAAAAAGAGTTGTTGAAGGGGATAAGAGTATTATTGTCTTCACAATCTCATATTTTAATTAAATAAAGGATCAATTAGAAAATTTGCCTACAGAAACAAAAGCCCTATAATTTTTTAAGAAAAATGAATTTTAAAGAATTGAACTTTTTAAAATTAATTACTTTTAATTTTGCTTAAAAGAAAAACAGAGAATATGTAACCCAGCGTTTAAGAGTAAGAGATAGAGTACTTGTTCGAACCAACGGATACTAGGCTCTATCTCTACACAAAATCTAGGTAGAAGGGGTTGTCTTGTTTTTATTTTTTTTTTCTTTAAGTTTTGTAACTTCATTAAGAAATTGGAAATTGGTCCAGTCACAATCTCACATTAGGATATTGGAAAGCAACTTTAGCCAATTTATGGGCTATTCCATTACATGATCTAGGGACGTGTCTTAAGTTAAATTTAGTTCCTTTCTGCTAGCAGCTCCTAGATTGTTTTAATTGTCCACTTGATCTCTCAATGAGTGCACTTTCCCTTGAACTAATTCAGTCACATTTTTTTATATCTGTTTCTGTTGCCAAGGATAGTATCCTTTACCTTTTGCAATCTGTAGGCCGAAAACTAAGGCTTTTGCTTCAGCTCTTTCCACGTTCTCACAATTATCTCTTATCACTACTCCAAGTCCAACTCTCTCTGCTTTAGTGTCTACAGCACATTGACATTAATCTTGAACCAGTCTCTTAGAGAAATTTTATTAACCGATTTTAGAATATATGTATGTGATTGTGTGTATATTGAAAAAATTAAATATATATTATATACACAATTTTATAGTAAAATTAAATATATTATCAATATAAACACATGTAATTTATATTATTAATAATATAAGATGATAAAAAATATATTTTTGAAGAACTTTAGTGAAGATTTTAATTCTGAATTCTTATTAACTTTAACTTTAAGTTCACCTTAAAGTGTATTATTATTTAATTCTAATTCACAACAATTCGATTAGATTGTGAAGTTAGAATAGCATAAATTGAATTTTTAATAACAAAAATTTTTCCTTAAAAGAAAAATAAAAAGAATTTCTTTTTCTCTAATTTTTTTCACAACACTTTTTTTAAAGAAAACTCTCCAAAACTAAAAATTCTCTCTAATCCTCTCTTCTTACACGTTTTTTACTTCACCATTTGTTAGTCAATTATTTAAAATAATTTTTAGATGTATTAAGCATTTCACAAGTGTTCCCAAAATTGATTAAGTGGCCAAAAAAATTAAAAAATAATATTTGGTAGCAATTATACCTAATTAGGTATATGTCTCCCAACTAATCCAAAATAATAAACAAGTAAATAAATATTATTAGTTATTTAAATAATATTTATTCAATTATTCAAAAACTATTTGAATAATTAATTTTTTACCTTATTTGATTTTACTAACATAGTTACTAGGTAAATTCACGATGAAACAATTTATGGAACAAAATTGTGTCACTTGTTAACATTTAATTAGTTAACAACTCTTGTCAACTAATTAAGTAATGTATTTAACATTTAAGTTTAGACAAGTGCACAATTCAAGGAACCTTGAAATATATTTTTGATTTGCTGAAATTTTTAGGATGGAACTCTTCAATCCATAATGCTGCCCCAATGCACGAGTACACATCATATTATGAGACTCTCTAAGTTCATGCCTGAATTATTATATAGAACTCCTCCATACATTTGTGAACCATGCCTTACACACATATTATGGATATTACAAAGTGGCGCGTTAGACTATACAAGTTGAGGTTATAACATAGTCGTATAATCCTTCTATTATTTATATCCTGGTAGAGCAGAGATATAAATTAACACCGTCAAATCTCTATATACTCGACCGAAAGCTTATCTCTAGAATTGTATTTCAATAAATAATATTTCCAAATACTTTTTTGATATTATTTATGTCTAGGGTTAAACTTTTTTTCTAGGAATTATTGTTTATAGCCATTAGACTTTCTAAAATACAATCTTAGAGCATTAGGATATATTACTCACCCAAATGAACTGATGGATCTCATATCTATGCACACTAGACTCTTTGAGCATCGAACCATACCCTGCGACATCCAGCGGTCAGACCATGTAAGGTTTTTGACATATGTGGAACCAAAAGTATGGTGGATCACTCACAAGCCCATCATGGCACTCAGGTCAAAGGACCACAAATACTACTCAACTCGAAAGACCCTCCATTGACGGCTTTATAGGATGTCTATTAGAGGTCTTTGTGAGTCTGTTCAATATTCAGTCCTTACTAAATACCTGTGTCTCTATACAAGCTTCTACTAAACTCATGATCTGCTAAGACTAACCATCTGGATCATATTTACTAAATACCTGTGTCTCTATACAAGCTTCTACTAAACTCATGGTCTGCTAAGACTAACCATCTGGATCATATTTATTAAGGTATTAATTGGCATACCAACATTCGTGAAGATAGATGTAGTAACCAATATCCATAACTGGTAAGAATATGTATTTATATATATATATACATATTTTATTTGTATGTGGGTGATACTTGATTTATGTATTGTAATTAGTAGTGTTTGTATAGGTTAAGGGTATACTATTAGTATTGGGTTTATTTGCAAGACTTTAAATTTATTTTAGGGATCAAATTATAATACTTTAAAAGTTTTGAGGGTAGATTCGTAAATACTAAAAATTAGCCTCTTAGTATAAAAATACACTTTTGAAATCATAATTCACTCATTTTGGTCGAGCTACCTCTTTTAAAGTGAGAAAAGAAAGAAAGAAATGGGAGAGAAAGAGAAGAAGAAGAAGAAAGTTGGAATTTAAGCTTTAAGAGCTATATTATAACCATTTCTTAGTTTCTTGGTGTTAAAATTAGTTAATTACTTTAAGCTTTGATTTTTAAAAATATGTACAATTGAGAATTTGATGTGTATTTTGTAAGATATTATGAGAATTGATGATGATCTATGTAGATAGATTGATAAATCATGATGAATTCTAGAATTTCTACTTAATAGTCTCTTGATCCAGATATTTTATAAATTATTGTGATTTGATTCTGGTTTTGAATTTTGAGTATATAAAATTAGACATGTTTAGAATCAATTGAGATTTTGAATAGATTGAAAATTCTAGAAATTAAATTTTTAGTAAATTTACCAAAATAACCCTAAGATTCTGGAAATTTCATGTGTTAATAGTATGATACAGTGACAAATAATTTTTGGTCTGCTTAATGATCTTCAAAAATTACGAATTTATGGAATATGATAATTTTATATGTCTAATATAATATACTCAGAATTGAGAATTTAGATCAATGTGGTTAAATTGTTACGATTTTCTAAAGAGTGTCAGCTCATTACAGTATTTGATTAACATATTTTTTTAAGCTATAGAATAAAATAGTTTTAAAATACGTTTGGCAATGATTTGAAGTGAAATATTTGTCATGGATTGATATATGTGTTAAGAGTAATTCTGTGATAGCTTTGTAATTTTTGAGTTAGTATATGATTTTATAAAATTAGGAGATTGAATATTGTTCAGTAAATATCTTGATCCTATCAGGTTAGTAGTTTGGATTTGATGGTGTTTATGGAATGGATTGTGTAGGAATTATGATATAATATTCATATATAAGAAGGATATATGAGTCAAGAATGATATATTCTGATTTTGGAGTAATTGAACATCATTTGATATATAAGAAAATTTTGTTAAGTGTAAGTGGTCAGAATGACAGGTTTTGAGAAACCAAGTAATTAGACCAATTCAATGTGATAAGTGCAATATGTGTAATTTTGTAAGCTATTTAAAGAGTTTTGTATAAATGTTGAGGCTCATGAAATGATTAATCTCTATTGATAGGTTAAGGAGATTTAAGCCTTATAACTGAAAGTGTTAAGAGGTCAGTATACTAGACTTTTACTGAAATCACAATAAGCATAGTAATTGTCTATGTATGATTTGTAAATGTGCTTAGAAATATATTTATGTTATGCTAAAGTATATTTGATATGAAATGTGAAAGAAATATGTTTATGAATGTGAGCATTAACATTGAGCATGGACATACATGTGTTTAAGAAAGTGAGCTTTCAAAATAAAATGTATTTAACAAAGAAAGCTTTTAAAGTGAAAAATGTCCATGAGATACGTTTTGTGTTTTGAGGATGCTTGAACTCATTATTTATTTAGTAGGCACCTTATGTGATTTGTGGAGCCTTTATGTGTGACCTTTTCTTCGGGATTGGTATATGTTATTTGTTCCGTATGTAGGGAGAATCCTATTGGTACCTAAAGGAAGATTGAGTCATCACTTCGTGTGGTGGCGTAATAGTGCATGTGAGAGGACTCACCGATGATCAAGGTAAGGGTTTGGCTCTTACCTTCGGGCATGAGCATTATATATGTGTAATTTAAACCTCACTTGTATTATTCTTCTCATACAGTATGTCATCTACGAGTACATTTGGCTCATTATATGATATGTGATATGAAAGTCCTACTAAGTAGTAGTTGGGTAATGGTATTCCTATTATATATTTTGAAAGAATGTGTAAGTGCTTACCTGACATGTGTTTTGATAAGATTATGATTTTAATTTATCACAGCATATTATACATATGTATTGTGTATATATATGTATTTGTATTTTGATATATGAAAAACTAGTATGCTTACTGAGTTTTATACTCATTATAGTTTATGATGATTTCAGGTAAATAAGGTACATGTGTGCTTAGCGAATTTGGCAAGGCTTATGCTGTCACTTGGGTTCCCTAAGTTGTTAGGTTGCTAAGTGTTTTATTTATAGACACGTAGTTTAAGATATTTGATTTATCTGTATTGAATAAATACTTATGTATTATTTTATTAAGTGTGGTTATGTTTGGTTTATGTTGCACTAAGTGTGGTTATTTGTTGATTTTAAGTAAGAATTTGCAATGAATATATTCTGGGCTTCTGGTAACAAAGTTGCTACCGGTGACATAGTAGAGTGTTAATCTCTGAGAAAACTCTGCGTATCTCCGGTTTACTAATTGTCCAAGTCATAATTCAATTGTTATAATTCTGAATGAAATTGAAATGAATGTTTAAATATTATCAATAGAAGTTTATGTTTATATGTTAGGTTATGGGTTGATTTTAGTGTTGAACTTACTAGCAACTCGCTAAGGATTCCTATATTGAATTAAAGTTTGAAATTTTATGTAATATTATTTATGAGTGCACATTATTGAATGAATGTAAGTGATGTCGTGTGTTGGATCTTTTGGGTCTGGGGCGTGAAAATAGATCAGGAGCATAATATTTGAGAATATATTTGCATAATGACATTTTCTAACACTATTTGTAACTCTTTACAACTACATCATTACTAATACATTCTCAGGTCTTTGTCCTATTTGAGACAATACTCTAACTCTTTAGATATTGTTGGCTTTTATAACCTAATAACTCTTATCAGTGCCAACTCTTAGCGTTTATAACTCTCAGTGTTGCTAATTCTTAGCACTGATCTAAACTCATTTAGACTAGATCTGAACTCTTTTAGATCATACAATGTCTGAAACGTTATCAGTGCCAACTCTTAGCATTTATAGCTCTCAGCGTTGCTAATTCTTAGCACCGATCTAAACTCATTTAGAACAAATTAGAACTTTTTTAGATCATACAATGTCTGAAACGTTACAAACATCTTATCATATATAAAATATAATTAACAATTTAATAAAATAATAATACTAGTATAAATATTAAACAAATATTCATACATAAAGGGATGGCACGTAAGCACAAATCCCAACAAACTTGACATTTTACTGCACTACTAATCTTTTCATTTTGTTATATTCTTGAAGTTTTTGGTTCTTATGATATACATGAGTCCAAAAGTGTCTTAGCTCTAGCTAAAGTTTTGCTAGGCTCTTCTATTTCTCCTCTCATAATAAGTTTGTTCCTGCTTTTCTAGTTGGCTCATAAAAGTATAATTGCCTTAATAAATTCCACACCAATTGTTATAGCCTGCTATAAAAAGCCCCATGTATATTTTCCTTGCAATTCCCTCACCATACCAGCACAGTCCAATATTTTCCATATTTTCTTTACTTATTACAAAATACAAATGCATGAAGGACATTCTCTTTCTCCATGTGGCATCTAGAGCATATTAGGTTATGTAGAACCTTATTTACAGCTAGGTTAGTTGCTATAGGTACTAGATTTGATAAGGCCTTCCATATAAAGATCTTAACTTTATGTGGTACAAGATAAGCCCATATAGACTTCTACCATTCTTTAATTTTACTTGATAACTCTGGCTTTTCTGAATTCTTCCCTTCTAAAGTTACATAATATCCATTTTTTATTGAATACTTCTCCCTTTTGTCATAATGCTAGCAAATCTCATCATTTTCCTTTGTTAATGGTAGTGGTATTTTCAATATATATGTTGCATCCAACTTACAAAAATATCGCTTAATTAGTTCCTCCTTCCATATTTTATCTTCATCTATTAGCACATTTACATTGTATTAACAAGAAGTATTATGGGGGATACTGTTGGGTGTTGTATTATAGAGTGTGTGATAATCCGAGTGTATACGTAATTTCAAAAATTACCATATGCGCAGCGGAAGCATGTTACAAAATACACTCATTTTAACAAATTCAACATATATCATATATATGCATAAGCATAACAATTATACAATTATAAAAACATGATGAACAACATATATCACATATATGAACAAGTATAACAATTATACAAAATATATATGATGAACAATATTGTACTAAAAACATAATGTAAAATACTCACCTAATGAAGGTAGCTTTACAAATTCTTCAAGTTCTTCAATAATCCATGTGAAGAGCTCACCTTGAAGTATATGTTGAACGATTCTAGTTCATAACTTTTGGTGGGATTATAGAGTTAGAATGGTAGCTTTAGAATTTTTTAGCAACTTGTATTCAACTTCTTTGAATACATATTCTTGTTTCATAAACATTAATGTAGTTTGACCATTCATGGAAGGAGAAGAAGATGATCTTTATTTTGTTCTTGTTGGTAACACTTTACAAACACAACAACAATAAATTCTCTTTGTCATTGCTAAGTTATCCAAGTGTGTAAAATTAATCAAATTCAACTCCTTGAAAGAAAAATAAGGCAAAGTATTTCTCTCTCCCTCCTCCTCTCTTGGCCGAGACCTTCACCTTGAAAGAATGAATTCAATTCATTCAATTCTTGTTTTCTCAATTGATGACCAAGCAAAATGAAGTGCTTTCCCCACCATCATTTTAGTTGGTCTCCCACTCAATATTATTAACAATATGCCTAGGTCCCTCCACTTCCTTAATGCTTAAAAGAATAACAATAAATGAAGAAGTGTTCCCTCCATTAGCCAAAACATGGCCGGCCACTTCAATGAATGAAAATGAATCAAATTCATTTAATGGCTTATTTTAATACATGTAATATAAAGAAATCCTCCACCATTCATAATGGCCAAATATTAAATTCATTTAAATAACATTAATGCAATAAACTATATAATAATGTTTAGTGCATTAAAAATATATAATAAATAAATCAAAAACTATTTTTGATTATTTAATTAATATAATAAAATAAATCAAAAACTATTTTTGTATTATTTTATTAATATATCATGAAACAAAATGAAGGGCTTAGATCTTGCCATTTGTCACCATCCTATTGGTCAACAACTTTTGTTAACTAATTTTTACTACCATGGTTAAATGGTAAAAAGGTAAAATCAAATCATGGAACAAATTTTGTCATTTGTCAATATTCTATTAATTAACAACCCTTGTTAATTAATTAAGTGATGTACTTAACAATTAAGTCTTGACAAATGTACAATCCGAGGGATCCCTAAACAATCGTTCTCTTTTGCTGAAATTTATTGGATCGAACTATTCAATCCAATCCACTACCCCAGTGCACAACGCGTATACTTCATATTGTGAGACTCTCTAGGTCCACACCTAATTTGTCATATAGAGCTTCTCTATACGTCCGTGAACAATATCCCACACACACGTTACGGATATTACAAATTAGCATGTTAGACCATACAAGTTGAGGTTATTACATATTCGTATAATCCTTCTATTATTTATATCCTTGAAGAGCAGAGATATAGATCATCACCGTCAAATCTCTATTTGCTCAACCACAAACTTATCTCCAGATTTATATTTCATAAAACAATATCCACAAACACTTTTGTGATATTGTTTATTCCTCCGGAATATCTTTTCCAAGGTTTATGCTTGCGGCCACAAGACTTTCTGAAATACAATCTCAGAGCATTAGGATATACAACCCACTCATATGAGCTGATGGATCCCATATCTACGCACACCGAACTCCATGAGCATCGGACCATACCCAGCGACACCCAGCGGTCAGACCATGAAAGGTTTCTGACATGTGTGGAACCAAAGCATGGTGGATCACTCACAAGCCCACCGTGGCGCTCAAGTCAAAGGACCACAAAGACTACTCAACTCGGAAGACCTTTCATTGACGGCTTTATGAGATGTCTATTGGATGTCTTCGTGAGTCTGTTCAATATCCAGTCCTTACTGAATACCTGCATCTCTATATGAGCTTCCTACTAAGCTCATGGTTTGCTAAGACTAACCATCTGGACCATCCAGATATAGACATACACTAATCTATAATAATGGGTTTCACCGATAGACCCGCATCGATGAAATTAGATCAGGAACATTATGTTTGAGAACATACTTGCATAATGACATTTCTTAGCACCATCTGCAACTCATTGCAGCTATATCATTACTAATATATTCTCAGGTCATTGTCCTATTTCAGACAATGCTCTAACTCATTAGATTTTGCTAACTCTTAGTACCACTAACTCTTAGTGTTTATTACTATTAACGTTGCTAACTCCTAGCCCTGGTCTAAACTCTTTTAGACCAAATCTGAACTCCTTCAGATCATACAATGTCTAAAACGTTACAAGCATCTTACCATTTAATAAAAATAATATTAACGATTTTATTAGAAATAATAATTGTATAAATACAATCACTATATATTTATATATTATGGGATGGCACGTAAGTAAAAATCCCAACAGATACAAGTTTGAAAGTAGATGCTTTCTGTATCTAGTTGCTATTGTATATATTGATCTTGGTTCCATCTTCAACCATCCATCTAGTACTTTCCTTAGAAGTTCTCTTCCCTCACAATAAGCTTTTTCAGATGTATAAAGGGTTACTCACAACTTTTGCATCCAAGAACTAACCCCTTTTGAAACATCTAATTTAAAAGATTCTGGCTATTAGTGATTTTAGATGTTGGATCAACCTTCATCCTTGCTTTGTAAGCAAGACTTAGTTAAAGCACGTAAGCTCTCTAAAACTAAACCCTTCTTGCTTTTTCCCTTGCATATTCTTTCCCACCTTGTCCAATGTATTCTCTACTCTTTTGAGTTCTTAGATCCTTACCAAAAACTAGCAAGAATTTTTGCATGTTCTCATATAAACTCCAAGGCAACTTGAATACACTTATTGAAAATATTAATACTGCTTGGCCTAATGTTTTGATCAGTACCTCTTTCTCTCCACTAGAAAACAGTCTCTTATGTCATTTGTCAATCTTGCCGGATATCTTAAGTCTAATACATTAAAGAAGTTCTTTTTATTTCTCCCCCATCATGGATGGTAACCTAGGTATTTCTCATGCATAGTTACTTTCCTCAATTGAAATACAGTTTGCAAATTTTGAGCTTGTGCTCTGGTTATGTTTGAATGCTAAACATAGATGACTTCTCAAATTTTATCACCTGCTTGAAGGCCTTAGAGTAGCTATAAAAAATCTATTTAAGCTTGTTACTTTTTGGGTCTATGGCCTTGAGGAAAATCAAACGATGATCTATAAAAAGCAGATGAGAGATTAATAATTGCCTCCTGAATTTCACTCTATGGATCATTCCTTAGTTCTCAATTTTTTGAATCATTGAGAATAGAACTTCAGCATACATTACAAATATTTATAATGGTAGAGGACATCCCTACTTGATGTCTCTTCAGCTAGAAAAAATTGTTAACTTCTCTGTTTATCAGGATAGAAAAAGTTGTTGATGAAACATGTCTCATAATCAAATTTATTCACTTTTCATTGAAACCAATTTTTTTCATCACATCCTTCAGGAAAGACTATTCTAATTTGTCATATGCCTTGCTGATATCCAGCTTTAAGGCCACAAAACCATCTTTACCCCTCTTCTTATTCCTTATCCTGTGTCAATACTCATAGCCTAATATAATGTTGTCAATTATTAATTTATTTGAAAGAAATGCACTTTGATTTTGGGAAATGACACTAGTCAACACTTTTTTCAACCTATTTGTAATTGTTTTAATAATAAAGCAATATATCCATTACATATGCTAATTGGCCTAAAGTCAGATGTGTGTTGTGGATTAGTTTTCTTAGGAATTAAGGTTATTAGTGTATGGTTCATGGTTGATAAATTACCTTTCTAGTTGAGAATGTAGAGACATGTGCTTATTGTATCCTCCCCAACTACTTTCCAATGTTTATGGTAAACTCCTGCTGACATTCCATTAGGTTTAAGAGCCTTTGCTAGGTTGGACTACCATTCTACATTGATTATTTCCTCCTTTGTAAAGGGTATGTCCAGTTCTTGATTCATTTCCTCTGTCATCCTCCAATCTAGGTCTTCCAAGTGTCACATCCCACGTCGAATAGAAATTAGGTAGATATTGGGTATATATAGGTGAGTAGGCAATATTATCTAATAAGCTAGTCTTTTGAATTAATGGCAAGTGCTCGGCCGTGACATAATGCTTTATTTCTTTAATTCACTATGGGTTTTGAAGATGTAAAAAGATTGGTGAAGTACCTACAGATAGTGTATTCTAGTTCTTGCTTATCCTCTATCCAGGTCCTATATTCTCTCACTAGCCACTTAATTTCATTTTTCTTCCTTTTATTGGAAGTGGAGGCATGAAAAATTCTAGTGTTCTTGTCATCTTTATTAAGCCATATAGCTCTCGACCTCTGCCTTCAAGATATCTTATCCTCTAATAATATCTTGTCAATTTGCTTCTCAATCTCCTTAATCCTACAGGTGGCTCATATTGTTGGTGGGATAATATGCATTGCTTAAGTTCATTTTATAGTTGTTGCAATTTCTTTTGTCTCCTTTTAAATTATTTCTCGCTCCATTCTTGTAACTACTGTTTACCCTTATATATCTTCTCTATGAAGTTCCTAATTATATTTGTTTTTATAAGGTCTCTATCTGTCCAGTATTCTTGAATAGTTCTATTGCACTCTTTATACCTAATCTACAATTCTTTTTAATGAAACCTTGAACTTCCCTTTCTTCTCCTCTTCCTCCATTCATTTTGGTCTCATACTTCTAGTATGATGAGGCAGTGATCCAATCTTATGGCAATTAGATGTTCAATTGGAATTCTTCCATATAGCTCAGTCATCTTATCATTTCTAACAAAACTTGTCCACTCTTTCTCTATCAACCCCTACCAAACCTTTTATTTGACCATGTGTATAAATAACCATTCCACCCCAAGTCTAACAACCCATAAAATTTAATCGCCTCTCTAAATTCCTCTATTGCTTCAGGATTCCTATAATGGCCTTCATTCTTCTCCCTAATTCTAACATCTTATTGAAATCTCTACTACAAATCTATGAAAGCCTAATTATAGTTGTTAGTCTTTTAAGTAATGTCCACGTATGTTTTTTTCTAGTTAGTTTCAAGCAAACCATAGACACCCGTGTACCTCCACTTTCAATGTCCTTCTTTTGTTATCACAACTTCAATTTGGTTTCTACTGTAAGATAACAAGTCTATATTTGTGTCATTATTCTATAATAAAGCTGCTCCTCCCTCACCCCACCCTTCTTTACTTATAGAGAAGCATGCATCAAAGTTGAGCCTTTCCCCAAACTGCCTTATCTTTTTTACCTGCAACTTGGTTTCACAGAGAAATAAGATGTTTGGATTATTTTGTTGGAGAATTTTGTTTAATGCTCTGAATGTCCAAGGGTTCCCAAAACCTCAAATAAGTCAACTCATGATTTTCATAATTCTCGGCGAGGCTGATGATCAGTCACTGTTCATCCACTACTCCTTCATAATAATCCGCTTCTCTGTACTAGATGTTACTTGAAAAGTCACTGAAGTCTGAGTTGCCTCTGCAATTTGATTTTTGATTCTCTTTTTATTTTTTGGACTTTTCCCTTCAGCTTCTCGTTCGGCCTTTTTTCCCAATTTGAGCCCATTAATTATTGGGCTCTCTGTCTTTTTCCCTATAGCCGAACTCTTCCATGCATTTCTGGCCCTCATCTATTCCCCCCTTTTTTGGACCTATTTGTCACTTCTTTTTGGGCTTCTTTTTCCATCTTCCAGTTGAGGTCCAACTCTTTCTTTTTTATAATTAAAGAATTTTTGGCACTTTTCCTATGATCAAGTCAAATCTCTTTTCCCACCTTTTTCATTCTTCTTTTTGTTTCTTCATTCATGGCCTTTTTGTTTTTCAACTCCTCTCATTAGAATTCTCGGATATCCAGATCCACCATGCTTCCTTGTCCCACTTCTTAATGTCTTTTGATAACCCTACATCACCTACAGCTGTAGCTATTATACTTCCTCTTTCCCCACTTTCGAATCTAGTTCCGGGTCCCTAAACCTCGTGTTTTGCTCCAGGTTGTGCACCCATTTCTCTCTTCTACC
This sequence comes from Ailanthus altissimus, assembly GCA_946807835.1. Lineage (NCBI taxonomy): Eukaryota > Viridiplantae > Streptophyta > Magnoliopsida > Sapindales > Simaroubaceae > Ailanthus > Ailanthus altissimus. Next base: position 24,627,883 of record OX327692.1, on the reverse strand, counting down.
ATTGCTTCCGAAACTTATTCCTTCCCTCATTTACAAATAGTTCTTTAGTTTTCGCCATTTCCCATCAGCGTCTTCTTATGGTTTCTGGTCTTTACTTTGCTCTTTAGCTTGTTTGGTCTTTTCCCCTAAAAATCCTGCTCTCATCATGCTGCATATGCCAGTTCTTTCTCTATTGTCTCCATATGCAGATTATAACTTCTTTCTTCATTTAAATCACTCCCCTGTTTACTCTCGCCCCTTCCCTGTTTACTTCTCTAGAACTTTAAACATTCCTCAAGTGTCTATCCAATTCATCCACACAAATAGCAAAAGTCTAGAAGCCTCTCGTATAGAAGTGGCAGTATTGCTTTCTCATGTAATCCTTGCATTCCGACTCTCAAATATCTCTTCAGTGGTTTAGTTATGTCTATTCTTAATCTGATTCTTACAAATTTCCCCATGCACCCTCTTTGGTCATCCATTTGTGTCTCTTCCACTCGGCTAATTTTGCTTCCTATGATTCGGATCGTAACTCTGTGCATGCAACTTATTGGGATGTTATGAATCTGTACCCAAAAGGAAGTATATTAGAAGTTCATATTGCTAATCTCTCCCAGGCCCGAGACTTCTGTTAACACGATTAATGCCTAGTCGAACTACCACGGTTCAAAGGCTAATATATTACTTTTTTCCTCCTCACCGTGGAAATATTACAGAAACTTATTACTCTCCAAGCTTTCAATTTGCATGTTTTCTACTGGTCTCCATACTTCTTGTAGTGTTTGTTTGAACACCATTTTGTTATTTGCACTTTGGGAGAGCACCTTTCTAACTAGGATCCAACATTTATTCTCTCTGCCTTCTCCTTTAAATCCCCAGATATTTTAATAACTTCTTCTTCTCTTGTTATAGTTAGAGAGCTATATAGTTTTATCGAGTTGTCAGTATCCATGATTTATTGAATCTTGAATTTAAGACATTTAAAAATATAATTTTAAATTTAACTACTTTAGAATTTAACTAGTTAATTAATGTTAAGTAAAGTAAATAAATATATAAAATTTAAATTTAAAAAAAAATCTTTATCATAAAAATAGTTTAATAAAATTATGGATTTAATAGTGACAATTTATATTATGTAAATGAATAATAGTTGTATCATGTTTTAGTTAGATGTTATTATTTTTTTTTTTTATAAATTCGAATCTAATTTATTTAAGTAAATGAATCAGATAGTAAAACATAAATTTAATTTATTTAATAAACGAATCACACAATATAAAATAATTAGACACATTTAATAAATTGATCATATTAAATTCGTTTACATGAATATGCTTAAATTGATCATATTAAATTCGTTTACATGAATATGCAGGATTCAATTTGTTTATATAATTTAACACAATTCAGTTTGTTTATATAGTTATAGATACAATCAATTTGTTTATTCAATTATCGTATTAAAATGTTAACAAAATATATATTATTTAAATTATTAAATATATTATATATTAAACGAATCCTAAATTAATTAAACAGATTTGTATTCTAAAGTTTCTTAAGCGAATTTTTGTCTTAAATAAATTAACTAAATTTGATTATTAATATACTAACATGTCATAAATGACAAATCAATATACTTAAAAACAAAATTATTAAATATGTGATATAAATTTATGCCTCATTTTTTTTATTCGAACTCATTTAATTCGTGTAATATAAATAAATTGTGACTTATATTATCCTTATACGTATGTTGTTATAAGAGGTCCACTTAGATGAATTTATTTAATTAGCAACAAGTACATTCGAAATTCAAACAATTAGACTTCTTTTAAGTAGAATTAAACTAATTGAAGTGAATGAAAATAAGAGAAGCTACTCTGTATATCTAAAGATCTGGAAGAAATCTCACATTCTTCTTAAATTTAAATTTGTCTAGAGACAATAGAATCCACTTCAGCTCCAATAGAATAACAGGCTCTGAAATCTAAGCTACCATGTGACTGCTGTTCATGAATCCGAGAAGAAATTACATTAATAGATATGTAAGAAATGGTTAAATATAATGTCCCTTTAGGATATGTAAATTTTAGCTACTTTTCTTCTAATAGTTATAGGCGCGCAAGTTTATATTTTGTGAAACAAGTAAATTGCTGCAAATTATAAATTGCCATATGATAAAATAGGGAGATGTCTTTATAATGATACCAAAACTTGCAGGCTTCTACCGGAAGAAGACCCGAAGAATTGATGGTCACATGATGAAACACGTATGACAGACTCGGTGTCCATCAGGAGAATAAATCCACGAGACGAAGTTTTGGCTTTCTTACCCTTTATTGTGATTAAGCCATTCAGTCGACTGGTAACCAAACATTCAGGGAGCTTTCAAATATCAATAGCATCATGGAGGATGAATCCTTTGCTGGATTTAGAATCAATACAGATGCAGCCATTAATAGCAAGGAGAACTATGCTGGTTTGGGGGTCCAAATTCGGGCAACATCCGGGGAAGTTATATTAATGGCAGCAAAGTTAGTACCCTTTTGGGGGATGTGGAGAGGGCTGAAGCTGAGGCCATCTTGTACCGCCTCCAAATTGTTTGTGATAGAAATCTAAGGCTTGTTAGTAATGCATCTGATGTTAAAAATGTTGTTAGCTTGATCACAAAAACCCTAACATCATTGAAAGACATTAAACAGTTAATTCAAGATATTAGGAATCTGTTAACCAAGGATCATAGTAGCAGAATTGTCCTTGTATCTAGACTCTGTAATGGCATATCTCATGGGCTAGCTAAGTATGCCATTAGCCACTCTTGTACGCATTTATGGGCTGATAATTTTCCCGCATATATTCTCTGTTTCTCAAAAAAAAAAAATCCATACACGAAATTAAACTTGGCTTCATCTTTTTTTACGGTTGCGGGCAATAGCAAATATATAACTGTAAGCTGTTTAAAATGGGATAATAGCATCAGGGTCCCTGAGTTTTTACAATTTCCCAAGTTAAGACAGTAACAGAATGTCCAATTCCAGTGTTACTCGTGACCCGGATGTTAATTACCCTTGTTCAAAATATATCCTTTTGAGGACCATTAACGAAGAGGGGATAAGATACATATATTAACAGTCTACTTCAAAGAAATGTTTTTTTATTATCATTTTTGGAGAGGAACATGATTAGTCGAAGTTGACGGTGATCCTCAGAATGTGAGCTAAAATGGTCGTCACATTGAAGCCCACTAGATTTTTGGATCAGCAGCACCAATCCATGAGGCATGAGCCTGAATTCTGGACCATCCCTACTAAAACTTAACTGAAGTCCTTGTTCCTTGTTTGGTTTTTGAAGCAAACTACTCTTACGTGCAGTTTATTTGGCCCCATAACCAGACCAATCAACAGAGCACCAATGGCCCTGAACACTCACTACAGTAACCCGAGTTGCTGTCACTTTATAAAGAGAATGAATTGCTTTTTTTTTAAAAAAAAAATTCCTTCACAGAAGATTTAATAGCGGCAGTAACTCGAATTGGTTTTGTTTGCCATGAATTTAATTATAAGCAAAATTGAATTCTGGATTTAGTTTTTGCAGTGATTTTGTGGATATCACGTGATGTATCTGTTTGTATTAATTCAAATTGCCTGCATTGTTATATGGATAAATAGTGGATCTCATTTGGTAGAGCCAACTCCTCTTATGCATTAAATTCTATATGTATCTAGATTTGCTTTCTATATTAAGATTTAATTTTCGAGATAAAAACATAATACTACGTGTCTCATGGACTAAACCCCATTTCAAACCTCGATTTATTCCTCGGTATATTCCAGCATATAATTCATCAATAATGCATATGAATAAATAAACCCATTGTTCCCTTGTTTCCCTCAAAGATAAACACGAAAATAAAACTTTAAAAAAAATGAAGAGAATGCATATAATGCGTGGTAATCGCTTAACAAACATGATCCCTTTCATGTGATCTCCAATAATAATACTTCAATTAACTTTTAACGAGTAACCCAATCCAAGCCCCACTACATGCCAAGTAAGATTTGCAGGCTTTATTAGACGTGTTGAAATACCATTGCTTCACCGACGGGCTCCGACCCCGAGAATGCTTTGTTTAAGTTCCATAATAATGAAAGCCTTGATTAGGTGAACTTCCCCTTGTCACTTTTAAACATATGATTTGTCCCCTATCATGCAAATTCTCCGCTATTATACGAATGGGATTTCTTTACCTTTTTCATAAACATTCCGAATAGTTTTTGCCATTCAAATAACAAAATTGTAAGTGGGTTTGTCAATTATTGGTCTGCAAAACTTTGAGCTTGAAAGTGTTAAATTAATAGGTTCATTCAAATCACATAGGATTCTAATCCGCACCTTGTCAAATGTACATTGCCCATTTTCATCGAGTTATTACAAAAGCAATTAGGTTAAGAGAACCCTCCCTTCCTACCTATCATAAGAGTCCGAGGTGGGTGGAGGGTCATGTGCGTGGGTCACAGTGAGACTAAAACTCTAAGTCTAAAGAAGAAGATAATGGCTAAGAGAGCAGAAAAGGTGGTGGGTCTATGGCTTTGGCTTAAGTTTTTGTGGGTTTTAATTTGTGATCAAGTCAATCAACAACCATGAGAGCATCCGTGCAGCATCTTTCTTGCTCTCTAAAAAGGATTTAATTTACCCTTTACTTTGCGACAACTTTTTGGCTCCTTAGCTAGATGTTGACTTGCATGTGTAAATTAATCCCACTTCTACTTCTATGCGTGAAAATGAACGAGAACAAGTAAAATCCAAGAACAAGATCACAATCTTGAGGAGAGAGTACAAAAGATAATATGTAACCAACCCAGATCTTTACCATAACTGTGAAAATTTTGATGCTGAATTTGAAATATTAAGTGATGACAGTAAGTAAGATAAGATGTAGATAAGCTATAATTCTGCTGCTCAATTAGATTCTGAGAAACAGAAGAGAATCTAAAGAACTCGTATAAAAAGAGGGGGAAAAGGAACTACTAAATGAGAATTTATTTATCTATATTTTACCCTGTACATTAGTTCCTAGCCACTGCAACGCCCCTAAAACAAAGAAAAAACAAGTACGAGTACAAAAATTGAAAAAAAAAAAAAAGAGAGAGACTAGCAAATTAACCAGGAAAGGCATATCAAAGGCCTCCAAACAAAAAAGATCAGTTAGCCCTTTCAACATGGCGTATAAAAACAGTTTCCAAATCTGGAGGAGTAAAGAACTCCCTGACACCACTATAATTACACTTCAAAGAAGATTTTCGCTTCCTCGGCGCCGGCGGGCACGTGAACCTCGCCGGAATTCTGGCTTCTTCGCTAGTGGGAGTCGTCGAACACTCGTCATCACTGTCACCGTTGTCTACATCCTTCTCCATAGCAGGATTCGTATATATAGGCTTTAATGGAGCCCGTAAGGGGATTCCAGCAATCACCCATCTTTTAGTCTCTGATTCTAGCCCGCCATCAACTTGAGGCTTCCCTGATAATCCCATATCTTGGAGCAAGCAACCAACTAGCAGCCGTTCAACTATTATAACAGGGAATAAGGAATAAAGAGCTACAAAAATAAAGATGGGTTTCTTCTTTTTTTTTTTCCTTTTCTTTTTCCCCTGCTTTTCTTTTTGTGTAGGGATTGGTAGAGAATCAAGCGAAACCAGAAGGAAAGTGCTAACTAGGGTTAGCGTCTTCTTAGCGATAAAGGAGAAGGTAAAAAGATGCAAGTGAAAGAATGAGAAAAGGGAATTTCTATTTTTGGATATGGGATTCTGCTCGGTGAAAGTGCTTTAAAGAAGCAATAGTAATACGAGGGGACATGACTCGTGAGAGAAAGATAGAACTAATGTAAAAGGGCTTTAAATACAGGGGGAAGGAAGACTGAAGAGTAATGTAGAATGCTGAATGTTCAATGTTTCAATGTTCGGATTATATCTATTAAAAGTAAAAGGGAGAGAAAAAGAGAACCCGAGGCCGAGGAAACTCGTGACATAAGCTGAGAGTATAATTTAATAATAATTTTAATATTTCTATTTATTAAATAACTTTGGAAAGAACAAAGAAACTAATGGAAGTGGGGGGTGCCCGTCAAATTAGCTGACCGCGGGTAGCAGTAAGGGATTGACTTGGATTTTGGCGCCAATTCTTTTTGGGCGCCATGGGATCATAAACAGTCATTATCTTCTTCAAAAATTGGATTTTGATTTCTATTTTTCTGTCGTGACGTGGTGCTCGTACATGTAGGCTGACTCAGCACCTACTTATAGATTGGAGTAGATCTTTGACATTCTAATTCTTTTTTGTTTTTTTTTTGTACTACTCACACAAATCAGAAAATGAGTGATGTCTCTGTGTTTTTTTAAGTAATACTAAATATTTTTAATTATATTTTAAAAAATAATATGTTAATTAAATATTTAATTATAAAATAATATAAAATTTAAAATTATTTATTATACTTAATATTTATTTAAAATAATATAATTTAAAATTCATAATATTTTTTTTTAAATGATATTTTCATCAAAATAAACTTAATTATAAGAATCTAGTATCCTTATGGTTGGGTTATTTACACAATAAAAACTATTTTAACACCCTAACATTTTAGATACCCGCTTGTTAAACTTAAAAAATAAGCTTTTACATTATAAACCCAACGTAATTTTAAAATTGCCCTTCAATATTATATACATGTTATTTCTTTTTCTTTTTATGTACGTTCCCGACTTGTGTAAAATGAACTTTCAAAATAAATTCTTATAATTTTATAGCTCTTTTGATAAAAGAAATTTTTTATTTATACTAATAATTTTTATCTTTCTTATTATACTTATTAAGTCCATTGCCCTCAAGAGTATCGACTCAAGCTCAGTTCATTAAAAAAATGGTCTAACTTTTCAAAGAGTTCACATCAAAAGTTTAATATCAAGGTTTAATGCTTGGGACTAATCTCGAAGCCTAGTCTTTAAAGCTCGACTTGTCTAAAGTCCAAACTTGATGACTTTTTACGGGGGGGCATAAAGCCTTAAGCCCATAAAAGCCTTGAGAGTTCAAAGTCATTTTCAAAGAAAAGTATTCTCAAAAAATTTACTAACATCCCAAGTACCTTAAATTGACTTACTTCGACGTAATTTATCTCGCCTCCCACTTTAGAGGACCATTTTAAAAACAGTGCAATACATTATCATTATAATCTCGAATGTGCATTATTCATAGAATCTCAAATATATCTCACCCTATTATCTCGGTCATATCTTATCTTAAAAGTCTCCAACATATCAAAATCTTGATTTGAAAATATTCACTCGTGACAATGAAAAAAAAAGGCTTAAGGATACCTATATAAGGAGAACACACTTTTTTAGAGATGAGAATATACTTGAATACACAGTTTCTTTTAAAGATACTGGAAAAAAAAAAAGTAAGCTTATTCAAAACATTTTATTTTTTATCGTCTTATCTTTTTAATTAAATTTATTGTTAACTCAAGTATCCGAAAGTTATTGTCAAATATTACCTCTATGAGTGCAAAAAACGGTAAATATTGAAGAGAGTTCAAGAGTGGTCGGATTAACTCAACATTAAGGCCAAATCACTATTACTCAAAATAAATTTTTTATGTGAACTAAGGACTTAGTATATAACTGATTCGTACTGTCAATAAATTCCTTTCTTTATTAAGAAAAAAATTCAACTTGGTTTACCCTTCTTTTTTTTTTTTTGGTGTTATACAAAAACTAATGTAAATCTTTCTTCTTTTTAAAACAAACTTTTTTTTTAATCTCAATAGATATCGTAATTAGCTTTACCTTTAAAAGAATTACCAAGTTCAATAACTGTTCATAAACTTTTTCCATCTTACCTAATGTCTCAAAATTCGTGTAACTAAATTATTAGTATAAAAATAAGATAAACAATTAAATTAAGAGAGAATTTTAATTTTAAATTATGGAATTTATTCATAGCAACTAAAAAAATACACAAAAAAATTCTTTGTATAAACCTTTCAATTTAAGTCAACCACTCAATTGCATACTATCAATTAATTATCATTTAATTTGTTATTTTTTCAACACATATATATCAATTTATTTGATACTTTATCGAGTAACTTAATTTATATTTCTACGATGGATTACATTTCATATCGGAAAAACAAATTATAAATCTTAAAATATATTTAATTGGCATTGAAAGAATAATATAAATATTTATATTTGCTATATCGTACTTAATTGAAATTTACTTTAAAAATATTTTAGTGTTGGCAAATATTTTTGCCGCTCTAAGAAAGTCAAGTAGTTGTTAAGTCCTATATATTAAGGTCGGCGGTAGTTGAAGAAGGCTGCAAGCCGATGGTTCACCGTAGTTGATTGAGAATGCTTTTTTTCGGGTTGTGAGACACATTCAAATTCACTATAAGTCTCCAAAATGCCAATAAAGAAAATAAAATTAGAGGTTAGAGAGCTATTCAGCCTAAATAATGATGGCATAACTAAGTTTAATAGGGGTTCAATCTCATCACTACTCAATATTTACAATATGGAGTTAATTAAATAGGGCCCGTTTAAAAACCCACGTCAATAAAGCTTTACATCTGACAAATTAAATTATATGTGTTAATCAAATGATACATTAGTGAGACCATCTTAGTTTCTATGTCATTAAGTGTTCGAGCCCTACAGTAGTTCACCACTAAAGTCTTGCCCAATAACAACTGAAGAGAGAAGAGGATAAGGTCTCAAGATAGATAAGGCTAGTTCTAATTAGTTCTAGACATAGATTTGCAAACTCATAGGAAGTTATTGATATATATAACCCTATGGGCCATTTGTCGTATCACCATGTCAACTAGTTCCAACATTCTTATCTATTTTTTTAACATAGAGATGAGGCTTGCTTAAGAGTATAGTAAGTCTACACAAGATGGAGTTAAAGTGTCAATATTGTTGACTACATGCTTTCTATTTGTTCATAAAGTGTCCAACCAGAAGGATGTTTGTATTCCAAATTTGACAGAGCTCAATTACCAAGACATTCTCAATCTAAACACTTCTTGAAAACACCTTCATCAAATATGAGACTTTTCACTCATGCACCGCCAAGTGTTGCCCTCAAGGGGGAAGTCTTCAGGCCTTTTTCCCATCACGCTCAAAGTATATTCTCAACTTTTTTTTTAACACAAAAGAAAGCACATGAAACTCTAAAGTAGTAAGAAATGATTTCTCTCATTCTTCTCCAACTCTTTAAGGCAAAAATTCTAGAAAAATATTCATCTTTGAATCTATCATCCGACTTGAGCATCAAAAGGTCACTATTAACAACTATGTTTAAGCCTACCTCTAACCAGTGTCGTTTTTATGTTGTGCAAGTTTTCACCAACTCCATTTCACCTCTATTTATTCTTAGTAACTTTTTACTCAATGTTCTATCTCCTACCATCCGTAAACTAGTTTAGGCCCATCTCTTAACAGAAACTAGCTCAATAAGCTCAATTTTCTTCGCATCAAAATAAATTTTTGATGTTTGAGGAGAGCTTAGAGGCTTAACCATTTTTTATCCCAAATATTTAGTAATATAAAATTTTATTAAAAATGAATTTTATAGTGCCAATAACACCACCAAAACTTTAATCCAATTATGTTAAAATCATCTAAAATAACAATGTAAAAAAGAAAAGAAAAGAAAAGTTATAGATATATTTTTAAAAGGGAAAAAGAGGATATTTGGTTTAAAATATATTCAAGACATAGTTAATAATTTTTGAATAATTATTTTTCACCTTATGCTCTATGAAATGAATTGGGTACAAATTTAAAATGTATTTAGGTATAATGTTTAATCTATTTTTATTATTTTTAAAATTATATCTAATTTTCAATAAACTTGTATGTAGGCATGTACATGTGATGTACAAACTTTATGAAGCATTATAAATCTCATAAGTATAAAAAGAACATAAAATAAATAAATAAATAAAATGATATTTATTGTCACGCCCCAGATTTAAAAGATTTGACACACGACATAACTTACACTTATTAAATAATGTGCACTCATAATTAATATTGTATAAAATTTCAAATTTGAATTCTACATAGGAATCCTTAGTAAGTTGCTAGTAGATTCATCACAAAAATTAACCCATTACCATACTTGGTGAAATATAAACCAAATACAACCACATTTAATAAAATAATACATAAGTATTTATTCAATACAGACAAATCAAATATCTTAAACTACGTGTTCACAAATGAAACACTTAGTAACCTAGCAACTTAGGGAACCCAAGGGACAATAGAAGCCTTACCAAATCCGTTAAGCACACATGTACCTTATTTACCTGAAATTACCATAAACTATAATGAGTATAAAACTCAGTAAGCATACTAGTTTTTTATATATCAAAATATAAATACATATATATACACAATACATATGTACGATATGCCGTGATAAATCAAAATCATAATCTTATCAAATCACATATTAGGTAAGCGCTTACATATTCTTTTAAAATATATGATAGGAATACCATTACCTAACTACTACTACTTAATAGAACTTTCATATCATATATCACATAATGAGCTAAATATCACCCGTCGATGACATACCGTATGAGAGGAATAGCACAAGTGAGGTTTAAATTACATATATATAACGCTCATGCCTGAAGGTAAGAGCCAAACCCTCACCCTGATCATCAATGAGTCATCTCACATGCATTAATATGCCACCACACAAATGTGATGACTCACTCTTCCTTTAGGTACTAATAGGATCCTCCCTACATACGGAACACATAACACATACCAATCCAGAAGGAAATGCCACACATAAAGGCTTCACAAATCACATAAGGTATCTACTAAGTAAATAGTGAGTTCAAACATCCTTAAAACACAAAATGTATCTCATTGACATTTTTCACTTCAAAAGCTTTCTTTGTTAAACACATTTCATTTTGAAAGCTTACTTTCATAAAAACATGTATGTCCATGCTCAATGTCAATGCTCACATTTATAAACATATGTCTTTCACATTTCATATAAAATATACTTTGGCATAACATAAATATAAATATATTTTCAAGCACATTTACAAAATCATACATAAACAATTACTATGTTTATTGTGATTTTAGTAAAAGTTTAGTATACTTACCTCTTAGAACATTCGATTACAATGCTTAATTCTCCTTAACCTATTAATAGAGATTAATCCTTTCATAAGCCTCACAATTCACACAAAATACTTTAAATAGCTTACAAAATTACACATATTTCACTTAACACATCAAATTGGTCTAATGACTTGATTTCTCAAAATTTGTCATTCTGACCACTTACACTTAACAAATTTTTTTTATACATCAAATGATGTCCAATTGCTTTAAAATCAAAATATATCTTTCTTGACTCATATATCATTCCTATATATGAATATTATATCATAATTTCTACACAATCCATTTTATAAACACCATCAAATCCAAACTATTATCCTGACAAGATCAAGATATTTACTGAATAGTATTCAATCTCCTAATTTTATAAAATCATATACTAACTCAAAAATTATAAAACTACCACATAATTACTCTTGACATATATCTCAATTCATGATAAATGTTTTATTTGAAAACCCCTGCCAAAAATATTTTAGAACTATTTTATTCCATAGCTTTAAAAATCTGTTAATCAAATACTGTAATGAGCTGATATACTTTAAAAAATCATAACAATTTAACCACATTGATCTAAATTCTTAATTCTGAGTATATCATATTAGACATATAAATTTATCATATTTCATAAAATCGTAATTTTTGAATGTCATATAGTAGACCAAAAATTATTCACCATTTCAGCATACTGTTAACACAGAAAATTTCTAGAATTTTAGGGTCGTCTTGGTAAATTCACTAAAAATTCAATTTCTGAAATTTTTAATCAATTTAAAGTCTCAAATGATTCTAGACATGTATAATTTCATATTCTTAATATTCAAAACAAGAATCGAAGTACAATAATTTATAAAATTCTCGGATCAAGAGACTATCAAATAAAAATTCTGTAAATTCATCATGATTTATCAAGTTATCTATATAATCATCATCAATTCTTAATATATCTTACAAAATTCACATCAAGTCCTCAATTGTACATATTTACATAAATCAAAACTTAAAAGAATTAACTTAATTAACACCAAATAACTAAGAAAGGATTATAATTTACCTGTTAAAGCTTAAAATTTTAAATTTCTTCTTCTTTTTCTTCTTCCTCTTCTCTTTCTCTCTCTTTTCTTTCTCTCATTTCTCACTCTAAAAGAGATGGCTCGACCAAAAATGAGTAAATTACGATTTAAAATGTGTATTTTTATACTAAGAGGCTAATCTTTAGTATTTACAAATTAACCCTCAAAACTTTCAAAGTATTGTAATTTGGTCCCTAAAATAAATTTAAAGTCTTACAAATAAACCAAATCCTAATAGTAGGTTCTTAATCTATACAAACAATACTAATAACAATACATAAATTAAGTACCATCCACATGTAAATAAAATATGAATATTATACATATATATAAATATTTATTCTTTTCGGTGTTGGATAAGTAGTTACTACATTTAGACTTCTAAAATTTTAAGAAAGAGATATGTAGATTCTAGTATTTTTAAAAAATTTCATTGAAACCCTTATTATGTAATAATTTCCGTTAATTTTAACTGAAGAAAAAGTAAAAATAAAAATTTAGTTTAAACTCAAATATGAAGTTAGTAGACCCTCACATTAAGTAAGGATTTCTGTTCATTTTAACTAAAGAAAAGTAAGAATAAAAAATTCAGTCTAAATCCAAATATGAAGTTAGTAGACCTTCACGTAAAAAAAATGAATGTTATTGAAAGTGATTGAACCATAGTCACCCACATGACAAATAAGAGCACTTACAATTGCAGTACAATAAATTTTGTTAGAATAATGCCAAAATAGAAAATATAAAAATAATAAACAACATAACCCTAGCCACCATAGAAGCCATCCCCTGCCGCTGATGATTACTGGTTAGTCGACCATTTTTAACTTAATCATAATGTTGACCCATGATCAGTGCAGTAGCCGACCATGGACAATGGCTTATGTGATGACTAGAGTTCTATTGTTTTTCATTTTCATATTTTTTTTTTTTGGGCATTATTCTAATAAAATTTATTGTAACATAATATTGAGTATTCTTACTTGTCATGCGGGTAATCAAGATTCAATATTTATCAATGGTATTTTTTAAATTATTAACATAAGATATTGAAAACAAAATTATTAACATATAGTTTTAAAAATAATATGTTAATAGATTTACAAACTCGTAAATAAAGATAAAATTAGCATAACTCTTTTGGTGAAAGTGTGTGATTGTTAACCATAAAGTAGAAGATTCTAGCTTTTCTCTTAATATTTAATTAAATTTATATTTTTTTCAATCAAAACAAAATATTATTACACTTTCAATAGTTTTATCAATTTTATTATTAAAATTAATAAAAATTATTACTTGATAATCATACGATGAGATTTTAAAAAATATTAAAATTTGTATACCTTTACTTAAAATCTTAAAAATCTAACAATTTTTTTTTAAACGAAGAAATAATATAAATGACCTGAAAAAATCAAAAAAGAAAAAGTAGTTCCACACGTAAAAGCTGCTTTCTAATATTCGGCATACAATATGATTGATGCTTTCAGGTTATAAATCAATCCAACTCCAATAGTTGATTGTTATTGCCTTGTCCCATGGTAAAATGTCAAAGCACGTTGGTAGCCATAGTCGTACATGTCAAATCACTTAAAGCTGCTTGTGTTTGTGTCCTCTCTCAAGCCTCGCCTTCCATGGAGAACTTGCCAACTTGGGCTTCTATTCTATTCATGTCACTATAAATATACTAATTATACGAAATTTTGCTCTGTCCTTTGGGAATTTTTATAAATGACCTAAATTTTAAGTTAATATTCTTTTTTAGTTTTAAATATAAAAGTTCATCTTTTGTAGTTAAAATTTTTTAATTTAAATAATTATATTCTTGAGTTTTATTTTTTCCATAAAAAAAACACTCAAAAATACACACTTTCTCTCAAATTTGAACTCTCTCTCTATCTAAAAAAACACTTTCAAAACAACTTTATATAAATTGATGATTTCAAAGGTGGCATTATGTAGATCGAATTTTGTTCATTTGGTTGCTGACTTTAAATTCAAAAAAAGGTTAATAATTAATAAGTTTTTTTTGAATTTTAAATAAAATTAGTAGCTTGTGTTGAAAATGAGTAAAAATAATTAGAATGTAATTAAAATAGGTAAAATATAAGTAGATTGTTTTGAAAAAATGTGCAGAAAATGTGAAAATTTGCAAACACTTAGCTAAAAATGGACCGAAAAATGTAAAATACTTAATCTAGACAATGATTAGTTGCCATTTGCATTGAAACGTCTCGCATAAGGCAAGCGCATTGTCACAGACTTAATTTCTCGAACCGTGCGGCCTTAGACACTTGCTAGTGCTAAGCAGCCAAAAACCCAATAAACCAAGAAAGAGATGAAGAAGAAGAAGCAAGATGTGTGATGAAATACTCTTGTATTGATAGCAAAGAGAATTACAAGCTAAGAGGTGCTTTGCTCCAAATGAGAGCTCACCTATTTATAGCAAAAGCTATGTACAATGAATGGCTAAGATTGAAAGCATCTAACGGTCCAAAATAAAAGCCACCTACCATAGGTAATATTCCATTGGAATATTCCTATTCTAGAATTCTCTACCACTTACATCTTACAAGTGGGTAATATTCCAAGGAATATCCTTATTCTAGAATACTCTACCAACTACTAATTACATGTGGGCTTGGCCCATGAATATCACAAACTCAAGTGGGCCTTTTAAAAGGGGTGCTCCATGAATGCTCCAATGGCCCAAGTAGTCTTTGAGGGAACTTGGCGCGCACCAAATGTTCGATGAATTGCTTGAGGACATTTGGGGCGTGACAGCATGCACACCACACAGCACGCAGAGTGCCCATGTGCTAGCCCTCTGTGTGGCAACCATGCGCCCCACATGGCGCATGACTATTTTTTAATTTTTATTTATTATTTTAATAAATAAATAAATAAATACATAATTTTATTAAATCTAATAAAATAAATTATTATTTTAATTTTAACAAACATATTAAATATTCCATAATTTAATTTTTATTTCACTTTTTATTTAAATAAATAATAACAAATTAAATAATTAATTCATTAATTGAATGATTGATTGATATGTTAATTATTTAATTTTTTGTTTGTTTAATAATTTATTTAATTTTAATTACTTAATATGTTTATTTGTTTTATTTTATTTAGTTTGAATTTTTAATATGATTGTTTGATTTAATTTGTTTAATTTTAATTATTTCAAATTAAATGTTTGTTTAATAATTGATTTAATATGTTTGTTTTAATTTATTTAATTTTTAATTATTTAGAATTAAATGTTTGTTTTAATTTATTTAACTTTAATTATTTAATATGTTTATTTTTTAATTTATTTAATTTTCAATTATTTAATATGTTTGTTTTTTTTTTATTTGGTTTTAATTATTTAGTATGTTTGTTGGTTTTAATTTATTTAATTTTAATTAATTTAAAATTAAAATTTTGTTTTAATTTATTTGTTATTTATTTTTAAAGGAAGAATAATATCAAATATCGAATTCCCCAAAATGAGTTTTTAGCATCGATTACATCTTATTCGAAAATATAATCCTTTAATCTTATCAGACAAAAATTGACTCCCAATCAGACGAAACTGTTTAAGAGGACTTGGATGGAAACATATTTGGATATGCAAAATCACATATTTTTGGAGATTTTGGTTCATGAAATTTTGTTGTGAGAGGTTGAGACTGTCAACTTGTACAATGAGATATGGTTTTGTATTAATAAGAAGCACATCTGATTCTTCAGAAAAGAGTTTATTATAATTACGGAGTTGAATTTGGGATATTACCCACCTGTTAGGGAGACAAGGAAAAAATTGAGTAATTGATTGTGGGAGACATTCTTTTTCGAGTATAAATACTATGACCTACAAGTTTGTAGATACTTGATTTGATGCTCTGGACTTAGAACAGGCTAACAATAAAGACGCAGTGAAATTAAGTTTATTATAATTTGTTCATCGTGTTCCGATCCTACACAACGAACGTAGAGGGATTCAAAACTTTGTGCTAAGTATAGTCTATGATCTTAATGAGTTAATAAGTATGCATGTGGTAATATTGTATGGAGCATTTTGTACAGGTCACTTAGCAAAGCAGTGTTCCAAAAGTTACCAAAAATAAGAAAGCCCTTGCTTCAAAGAGGATGGAGAAATATAATATATATGAATTTTCGTACACCTTTTAGGTACATAATAGTTTTATTGATTATTATTGATCTTAATAATTTATTTATATTAAAAATAATTTATTTGTTTTTTTTATTATCTCAAGTGTAGATTTACGAAGCAATAGTGATTTGTGGTAAGATTTTTGATAAGTGTGAAAGTAATCGCATCCCTCGCATTTTGAATTGGCATATCAGGGAGACTTCTCTATTCATTGACATTAAACTAACAATTTTGGAGAAGGGCCTAGAATGTTTAAATCCGTTCATATATAATTCTATAATTATTGTTCATAATTATGTGTAATCTAATTTTAAAATATTTGGTATGTTTTAATCCAACAATTTTGTGAGGTACATTCTAAGTTAGTACCGAAAGAGAATGAGTAAGGGGAAAAGACCATCTAGTTGATCAAACATTTGATAATTCCAATTGGGAGTTATGCTAGGGACTTGCAAACTCTGCGTGGTGTTGTATAGAGCCAGAGGGACTTTGTCCATTTCAATGACCTCAGTGATGATATAGATGTTGAGGATAGTCATGAAGAAGAAGCTCCATAAGTATCTGGAGCAACGATATTTTTAAATTTTTTTTACTCTTATTTAATTATTTGATAAAATTAATTTTTATTGCACTAAAATGTATATTAATTATGGTTATTTTTTCGTGTAGTTTGAGCATAGCACATTATACAATTATGACGTTGCGTAGAAGATTGAATAATTGTAGGAATAAATAATGAAAAGAATAGATCGAGACAAAATTGAGCTAATGCAAGGAATGAACAGAGACTGAGAGTTAGTTTTTGAGAGGGTTAATAGGGTTCGGGATAATATTATGCATTAAATGAAGTTGATAATGCAACCTTTCCAGACGTGCTTCTTCTAGGCAGACACAAGAAAAAATATGGTAAAGAAATAATTTAAGTTAGAAACTATATTTAGGTTACATGACTTTATCTATTTGTACGCTATGTTTCAGTTTGGAGAAAATGCAAAGGATGATATTCAAACTGACAATCCACCTATTAGGTATAACATGCAATACTTAATTGAAAATTCGCTAACGTACAGATCTTACTTAATCCTGGTAAAAGTATGAGTATATATGGGTGGCAATATGAGGACATATAGGTACAATATACCTTATTTACCAATTTCATACCACGAAAGATTATGAAGAAGAAGACTGCATTTCAGGTACAACCTTAATGCGATGAGTCAGGGGTGGAACTGATAAACTTGGTTACCCAATTCGTGTTTAAGGCTTGGCCTCGAAGTAGTTCGAGTCATGTCAATTTACTTACGCTTGCCGTCATTGTTTCAAAAGACATTAAAGAACTGGCTAGATGACTTATAAGTAAAAATTATATATATATATATATATATATATTAGATTTTAATGACTTTTAAAGCAATTATTTTTTTAAAAATTTTATTTTTTGAGTTTTGTAGCACACTAATGAGTACTTAGAGTTGGTACAGTAAAAGCAATGCAAGTATCATCGTACTTTCTATAATGGATCATTTGTATGGATACGTACTTTTTTGTAAGTTTTTTAGAACTTTAATTTTTTTTATAAATAATTTGTGTCATTCACATATACTGATTACTCGTTTTATTGAAATTTTATGAATCTTATAATTTCGTCTATATGTAACACATCACAAACCTATCTTCTATTACATGGGATTTATGTCTACTGTTATATGGATTAGCTCTTAAAGAAGAATTAGTGGGCAGCCAACTACGGGTTGAGAATGACAAGATAAAATATTTGTAAGTTAAAGAATTTTTTTTTTATATTGTATTATTTATGAGACAATGTCTAACTTCATGTAGATTTATAATCCAATCAACTATAAAATGCAAGCGTTAGATTGCAGTAGAGGTGGATTTGATGCAGTAAAAGATCATTATCTACAATTCCAATCTCAATAGATACATGATAGTGTGATCAAAAGTCATATCTCTTCATTATACATTTTGATGCCCCGTTATCTATAGGCCTATAGGTTTACAATTTAAAGAGGGATATTGTACTAGACTTGACGCCGTTCGATGTGATTAAATTAAGAGAAAGTATAACCCAGCAAAAAATCTAGCATGAAGATTATAGGATTTTTATTTTTATGTTCATTGAATATCATATGTTAGGTTAGCCCCAAGATTAGGTTATTTTTTAAATTTAAGATGACCATAGTATTGTGAACACATGCCCCATAAAAAAATAAATAAATTTTATGTATGATTTGAATTTAAAATTAATGTGAATTTCATGTAAATGGATGATAAATTTATGTTAAGTTATTGTAACTAAATACCACAACAAATGATATCAAATGAAAATTTTAAGTTATACAAATACAACAAGGTAGCAAAATGAAAAATATTAACAAGAAAAAAAAAATAAAGAAGAAAAAAAGATAGTAAGTTATTAAAGACTATTAAATTAAAAAGAGAACAACAATCTAAAAATTTATGTGCAATTCGCATGAAATGGGAGGCACCCATGCCATGCGCAGGGGCGAGGCGCCTTTCGCATATAGGGTAAGATGCGTGGCATGCTGGTGTAAGCCCCTTCTCGCCTACAAAAGGTGTCACAATGACCCCTTTCAATTTACATATTGTTTTTTGCGAGCATGAAACAAATGCATGAAAATATTATTATTTTTCAAAATTATTTTTTATTTTTATATTATTCTCAATTTATAAATAAACAATTACATGAATTCATAATTAAATTAAATACTTATATATTTAATTACTTAATTATAATTACATAATTAATATAAGAAGTAATACCTATTGCTTTATTTATTTAATTAATATAACAAAATTAAATACTTATTTGTTGGGCAAAGGTCATACATACCCCATATATTATGGTTTAAAAGACATTTTTATCTTATTAAAATTTTTAATACCTAATTTTGCCCTAATCATCATTTTTTACCATCTATTTGAATGAAAAATCTACTTTTAATAGTCATTTACCATTTTACTATATTATTAACAAATTTAAAAAAAAAATATAGGAATGAACACGTGTTAGTATTTATTTTGGACATGTGTCACAATGTGATTGGTTAATTATTAATAAATAAAATAATTAATAATTAAATACCATTGTTGCCAAAAAATGACGACCAGTCGGACGCTTTTTTCGGCCACGTTAGGGTAGTATAGAAATTCAAAAACTTCATCATTGGACTCCATTTTTCTTGATCTATATGTGGTCATTTTTTTACAAAAAAAAAATTAAAAAATGACCAAAATTGGTGGAGAGGGGCGGCCGCCATAAAAGGGGGAGCAGTAATGGCCACCACCCCTCTCCACTAATTTTGGCTATTTTTTGGTTTTTTTTTGTTAAAATAACTACATCATTGTATAGATCAAGAAAAATACAATTTAATAATGTAAATTTGATCATTTTTATAATCAAAGTGTAGTAAAAAATGGCACCGACGACCGCTTGGCAACTATTTTCTGTTGACACTCCAACTCTATTTTTAATTTTTTTTAAATTTTTATTTAATTCAAAAATTTTTAAAATTATTTAATAAAAATATAAACCAGTTACACATTGACACGTGTTTAAAGTAACTAATCACATTATGACATATGTCCTTTTATTACAATTTTTTTAAAATTATATTAATTTAAATTAATTGATGAGATTGTGTCACGTGTCCAAAAAGACAATGAATTGATAAAATTATACCATGTGTCTAATATATAATTTATTTTTATGGTTAAATTATTTTTTTACCCTTCAGAATATTAAAAATAATGGTAAAAATTAATGGATATGGCAAAATTGAATATTTTAAATTTCATTAAGGTAAAGTTGTTAATTAACTCAAAATATTGAAATAAAAATATTATTTGCCCTTTATTTATTTACATAATTAATTATAAAATAATATCAATTACTTTATTTATTTAATTAATATAAAAATGAAACACTTATTTATTTATTTACATACATAATTATAAAAAGCAACACCTATTACTTTATTTAATATAAAAAATTAAACACTTATTTATTTAAAAGGATTTTCATACGAGCCGTTTGTCGCGCATGAATAATTTCCTGCAGCTTTTTTGCTTATGAGAATTGGTTGTGATGAATATTTTGGAAAAAGTAGCAGAATTTCTCAAATTTTTAAGATTTGTAGTTTTTTTTTTCTTCCCATTCGCTATATTTTTTTTTTCAAAACTTCGTTATTAAATATTGGAGTATAATTTTTTAGATAAATTTTTAAAAGAAAGCAGATTTTTTTTTGTGCATTTATTTTTTATTATTTTTTTCATCAATAAGTGCAATTATGTCAATTTATCTACAAGCCTATTGCTTTGTAGATTAAAAAAATTTAAAAAAAATAATATTTTAATCATTAAATTTTTTATTAATTATTCATGTCACCTACTTTTTTATATTACCTCATTTAGCCTATGTCATTCAAAATTCACCGTTAAATAAGGGTTGTTGAAGAGTTTTTATTAATTTATTTGTGATGTGACAAGTAATTAATTATTGACGCCAATTTAATAATAAAAATTTAAAATTAATATAAAATAGTATATTGAATTACAAGCATGCCCTATGAACAAATTAAAGTACCAAATTTGACTTAACAAAAATCTATTATTGTCGAGTTACTCTCTCTCACAGAAACTCACTTTCTCTCACCACTCGAGTCAAATAAAACCTCACTATATCTCTTTCTCTCTTATTAGCAATTTCAATTTTTTTTTTTTAAAAAAAAGGGCTTCTTTCAATTATCAAACAAAATATCTCTATTGGTTTTTGGATTTTCTTGTCTACTTAAGCTTGATTAGCTCATGTCTTGGAGCAAGAAAGCTAACTTCACTAACCAATTACCTCCAATAGCCTTAACTTATCAAAAGGAAATTTGCCCATCTCCATTTTTTTGGTACAGAGAATTTTCTCTAGCTAAAAAATTCATTATTGTCGATTTTTCTTCTATCTCTCAATCCACCAAAAAATCAATTTTCTACTTTCTCTAAAAAACAACCCTCTGTCTGTCTCCAAATGGTGGCGTGCAATCCAAACCCTTACATGAAAAAGGCTGGCAAGGAAGACACTCGTATTGTCTTAGCAAGTCAATTTTTTTAATAAAATTTGTTCCTTGGGCAAAATCCTGAAGAAATCTCAAGTCTCTAACTTGGCTCAAAAAAATCAGGTGGGTTAACTATTATTTTGACATCTAAAGACGTCGTTATCGAAGGATTTTGCATGAGCAACTGTGGGTTTCATGGCTCAAACGCGAAGCATAACTCCGCCTTTATCTTGGTTGGCAACTCGATGACTCAGTGTCCAGGCTAATGTGCTTGGCCATTTCACCAACCAATCTGCTGAAATTAATTTATATAATATTTTTTTTTATTTTTAATATTATATTAATTTATAATAATATAAAAGATATATCTACCCTTTAAAAGTTAATTTTAATGGTGAGTTTTAAACGACATAAACTAATTAAGATAGTATTAAAAAGTCAAAGACAACATAAATAATTCATGAAAAATTTAAGGATTAAAATATTAAATTTTTAAAAGATTAATTGAAAAAAATATGGTCTATTTTTTAAAAATTTCCAATCGTTTTGAGAATCACAAACTTTATATAATATTAGAGTAATGTTATATTTTTTAAATAATATCTTAAATTTTTTATATTAAATTAATTTATTAAATAATTATTAAGTGATTAAATTATATAAATTTTAAAATTATTTATTATATTATTTTATTATATAATAATTGTTTAATAAATTGTTTAAAATAAATAATTTTACATATTATTTAACACGTATAATATTATTATTCATTTCGGAACCACGACATTCTAACTGCTGGGCTTGACTACTCTTGTAAGAAAGAGTTCTCCTGTTATTCAGCGGAGAAATCGCTACTAAGAAAATGTTGGGAAAGATCACAAAATACTACACAGCGGAAACAATTCTTTCTCCCACGTTGTGTTATTAAAATGGGCAATATATCACCAATGTAAGCACAACAATATTACCACAAACATTAACCATCAATCAATCACAATGAACACCAAACTTTTACGTGGAAAACCCAATTCGGGAAAAACTAAGGGACCGTAGTCCGATATCAACACTTCCACTATGCAATAATAATGGGATTACAACAATGTTCTCTCTAGAATCACTACTAGAGGCTCACCACAACATCAAGAACATTAATCTTGGCTCAACAACAATAAATCTAACAAATTCTCCTTAAATGTAAATTTGCTAGATAATGCTAAATCAGAGGCTAAATCGAAAATCAAATCCGATAAAAATGTAGAGCAAGATGTTGGGAACTCACCTTCAAAATTTGAGCAAAATCGGAACTCAAATTGGCATCCAATCATCAAAGAGAAAACTAAAACCCTAAGTTTTCTCTTTTCTTTTTCTCTCGTTTCCTCTCTATTTTTGTTTCTGCATTCTGCATTCTGCTTCTCGGCCAAAATCAACAAAACTCACAATGGTGCACTGTGCACTTATGGCAAATTTCACTCAGCTCCCTTCATGGCTAATTACATAAAAACCCTGGACCCACATGATGTAGATCCCACTAACAAATCTCCCCCTCCACGTCATGTGAAAGGATTCACTAGACCCGCTTTCCCTTTACAAACTTGAAGCTTCTCCTTGGACAATGATTTAGTCATCATATCCGATCCATTCTCACTTGTATGTATCTTTTCAAGTTGTAACAGTTTTGATTCTAATACGTCACGTACCCAATGATACCTAACATCAATGTGCTTGGATCTTGAGTGGAATGTTGGGTTCTTTGCCAAGTGAATGGCGCTCTGACTATCACAGTAAACTATGTAGTTCTCTTGCTTCACACTCAATTCTTGTAGGAATTTCTTCATCCACAAGGTTTCCTTACAAGCTTCAGTAACTGCAATATACTCAGCCTCTGTGGTAGACAAAGCAACACATTTCTGAAGTCTGGATTGCCATGACACAGCTCCCCCTGCAAAAGTAATCAGGTATCCTGATGTAGACTTCCTAGAATCCACATCTCTTGCCATGTCTGCATCTGTGTACCCATACAACACAGATTTATCACCACCAAAACACAAACATGTCTTAGAGGTGCCTCTAAGGTATCTGAAAATCCACTTCACTGCTGTCCAATGCTCTTTGCCAGGATTAGAGAGAAACCGACTAACAACACCAACTGCATGAGCAATATCTAGCCTAGTACAAACCATAGCATACATCAAACTACCAACAGCTGATGCATAAGGCACTGCACCCATTTCTTCCTTTTCTTTCTCACTTGTAGGACATTGCTTGGAACTAAGCTTGAAGTGACCTGCAAGTGGTGAACTAACTGGTTTTGCCTTACTCATGTTGAATCTTTCAAGAACCCTTTCAATGTAGTTTTCTTGAGATAACCATAACTTCTCATTTTTCCTGTCACGGGAGATCTTCATGCCAAGGATTTGTTTAGCCTGTCCTAAATCCTTCATAGCAAATGACTTACCAAGTTCTCTCTTCAATCCTTCAATTTTACTACCATCATGGCCAATAATTAACATATCATCCACATAAAGCAAGAGAATAATAAAGTCATTATCAGCAAACCTCTTCATAAAAACACAATGGTCTGATGTAGTCCTGCTGAAACCATGATTCTCCATAAAAGAATCAAATTTCTTGTACCACTGTTTCGGTGCTTGTTTCAGCCCATACAAGCTTTTCTTCAACTTGCACACTAAATCTTCCTTGCCTTTGACTCTGAATCCCTCAGGCTGTTCCATGTAGATTTCCTCCTCCAAATCACCATGAAGGAAAGCTGTCTTTACATCAAGCTGCTCAATCTCCAAGTTTAAACTTGCTGCTAAACCAAGGACAACTTGGATAGAAGACATCTTCACTACAGGAGAAAAAATTTCTTCAAAATCAATTCCTTTCTTCTGACCAAACCCTTTCACAACTAACCTAGTCTTGTACCTTAGTTGTGAGTTGTTTTCAGTCTTCAGCCTGTAAACCAATTTGTTCTTCAAAGCTCTCTTACCTTTAGGCAGTTTTGATAACTCATAAGTGTGGTTCTCATGCAAGGATTTTATCTCCTCTTGCATAGCTTTAAACCACTCATTCTTGTGCTGGTGAGACATAACTTCCTGGAAGTTTTCAGGTTCTCCCCCATCTGTAAGCATCACATACTCATGTGGTGGATATCTGGAGGAGTGGTGACGCTCTCTCATAGATCTTCTTAACTGAGGCTCAACAAGTGGATTAAATGATTCTGAAGGTGCTTACTCAACCTGTTCTGCTGGACCATCATCATCAATTCTATCATCAAAATCTTCTTGTGTGTCTCCCCCATAATCATCATAATCTACAGGTGGAAGAACTGATCTAGAAGTATCAGGAATAGGAATTTCATCACATTCTTGAGGCTTCTCATCTTTTTCTACCCCATCAACTATCTGATCTTCAAGAAATGTAACATCTCTGCTTCTGATGATTTTCTGACTCACTGGATCCCATAATCTATACCCAAAGTCTTCATGTGCATAACCCAAAAAGATACACTCCCTAGCCTTATTGTTAAGCTTCGACCTTTCATCTTTTGGAATGTGAACAAATGCCCTACAACCAAACACTCTTAAGTGCTTATATGAAACATCTTTCCCGGTCCAAACTCTTTCAGGTACATCATCATCCAAAGGAGCTGAAGGAGAAAGGTTAATTAAATCAACTGCAGTACGCATTGCTTCACCCCAAAAGTATTTAGGTAGCTTTGCATCAGAGAGCATACACCTAATTCTTTCTTGAATCGTTCTGTTCATTCTCTCTGCCACACCATTTTGCTGAGGAGTTTTTGGCATGGTCTTCTCAAGTCTGATACCATGGGATCTACAATACTGCTCAAATGGTCCTCTGTACTCACCACCATTGTCTGCCCTTACACATTTCAACTGTCTCCTTGTCCCTCTCTCAACCTTAACATGAAAATCTTTAAAGACATCAAGTACCTGGTCTTTAGATTTCAGAGCAAAAATCCACACTTTTCTAGAACAATCATCAATAAAAGTTACAAAGTAAAGTGCACCTCCACGTGTTCTAGTTTGCATAGTACATACATCAGTGTGTATCAAATCAAGTAAGTTTGCTCTTCTAGATGGATAAAAATTACGAAATACAACTCTATGTGCCTTTCCTGCTAAACAATGATCACAAGGTTTGAGAGACTTACCTGCGAAGCTGGGCAGAAAATTCTTCTTGACTAGAACTTGAAGCCCTTTCTCACTTATGTGGCCAAGCCTTTTATGCCACAACTCAATGTCAGATTCTTTTGCTGCTACATTGGCATCTTCTTTTATGAGCTTAGCTTCCATAACATAGAGAGTGTTTACCTTCCTTCCTTTGGCTAGAATTATAGAACCTTTGGTGAGCTTCCATTTACCTTCACCAAAGTAGTTGCAATAACCATCATCATCAAGCTTGCCAGTGGAGATCAAATTCAGACGCATTTCTGGAACATGTCTGACATCCTTCAGTAGTAATCTGCTACCAACACTGGACTCCAAGTAAATATCTCATATTCCCACAATCTTGGATGCACTATCATTTCCCATCCTGACATAGCCAAAATCACCACTAGCGTAGGATGTGAAGAAATCACAATTTGAAGTAACATGAAATGAAGCACCCGAATCAATTACCCAATCACTTGTATGATGTAGTAACCAGTATCCATAACCGGTAAGAATATGTATATTTATATATATAAATATACGTATTTTATTTGTATGTGGGTGATCCTTGATTTATATATTGTTATTAGTAGTGTTTTTATAGGTTAAGGATATACTATTAGTATTGGGTTTATTTGCAAGACTTTGGAATTATTTTAAGGACCAAATTGTTATACTTTGAAAGTTTTGGGGGTAAATTCGTAAATACCAAAAATTAGTCTCTTAGTATAAAAATACACTTTTGAACCCTAATTTACCATTTTTAGGTCGAGCTACCCATTTTAAGAGAGAGAAGAGAGAAATAGAGGAGAGAGAAAGAGGAGAAGAAGAAGAAAAAGAAGAAGAAATTGGAATTTTGAATTTCAAGAGGTATATCATACGTATTTCTCAATTTATTGGTATTAATTAAGTTAATTCTTTTAAGTTTTGATTTCTGAAAATATGTATAATTGAGGATTTGTTGTGTATTTTGTAAGATCATATGAGAATTGATGATGATCTATAAGATAGTTTGATAAATCATGATGAATTGTGAAATTTCTGCTGGATAACCTCTTGATCTAGGAATTTTATAAATTGTTGTGATTCGATTCTGATTTTGAATTTTGAGTATATGAAATTAGACATGTTAAGGATCATCTGAGACTTTGAATCGATTGAAAATTCTGGAAATTGAATTTATAGTGAATTTACCAAAATGACCCTGAAATTCTGGAAATTTCCTGTGTAAACAGTATAGTACAGTGAAAAATAATTTTTGTCCTACTGAATGATCTTCAAAAATTATGAATTTGCGGAATATGATAATTTTATATGTCTAATATGATATACTCGGAATTGAGAATTTAGATCAATGTGGTTGAAGTGTTATGAATTTCTAAAGTGTATCAGCTCATTGCAATATTTGATTAACAGATTTTTAAAGTTATAGAATAAAATAGTTTTAAAATACTTTTGACAGTGATTTGGAAGTGAAATATTTATTATGGACTGAGATATGTGTTAAGAATAATTATGGGGTATTTTTATAATTTTTGAGTTAGTATATGATTTTATAAAATTGGGAGATTGAATACTGTTCAGTAAGTATCTTGATCCTGTCAGGTTTGTAGTTTGGATTCGATGGTGTGTATGGAATGGATTGTGTAGGAATTTTGATATAATATTCATATATAAGAAGTATATATGAGTCAAGAATGATATATTCTGATTTTGGAGTAATTGGACATCATTTGATGTATTAGAAAATTTTGTTAAGTGTAAGTGGTCAGAATGACAGGCTTTGAGAAACCAAGTTTTTAGACCAATTTGATGTGATAAATGCATTGTGTATAATTTTGTAAGCTATTTAAAGTATTTTGTGTGAATTGTGAGGCTTATGAAAGGATTAATCTCCATTGATAGGTTAAGGAGATTTAAGCCTTGTAGCTGAAAGTGTTAAGAGGTAAGTATACTAGACTTTTTACTGAAATCACAATAAACATAGTAATTGTTTTGTATGATTTTGCAAATGGGGTTAAGAATATGTTTATGTTATGTCAAAGTATATTTTGATATGAAATGTGAAAGACATATGTTTATGAATGTGAGCATTGACATTGAACATGGACATACATGTGTTTTTGAAAGCGAGCTTTCAAAATGAAATGTGTTTGACAAAGAAAACTTTTGAAGTGTAATATGTCCATGAGAAATATTTTGTATTTTGAGGGTACTTGAACTCACTGTTAACTTAGTAGGCATTTTATGTGATTGTGGAGCCTTTATGTATGGCCTTTCCTTTGGGATTGGTATATGTTATGTGTTCCGTATGTAGGGAAGATCCTATTGGTACCTAAAGGAAGAGTGAGTCATCACATTCGTGTGGTGGCGTATTGGTGCATGTGAGAGGACTCACCGATGATCAGGGTGAGGGTTTGGCTATTACCTTTGGGCATAAGCATTATATATGTATTATTCAAGACCTCACTTGTACTATTCCTCTCATACGGTATGTCACCTACGAGTGACATTTGGCTCATTATGTGATATGTGATATGTAAGTCCTACTAAGTAGTAGTTGAGTGATGGTATTCCTATTATGTGTTTTGAAAGAATGTGTAAGCGCTTACATGATATGTGATTTGATAAGATTATGATTTTGATTGATCACAGCATATCATACATATGCATTGTGTACGTATATGTATTTGTATTTGATATATGAAAAACTAGTATGCTTATTGAGTTTTATACTCATTATAGTTTATGGTGATTTCAGGTAAATAAGGTACATGTGTGCTTAGCGGATTTGGCAAGGCTTCTGCTGTTCCTTGGGTTCCCTAAGTTGTTAGGTTGCTAAGTGTTTCATTTGGGGACACGTGGGATAAGATATTTGATTTGTCCCTATTGAATAAATACTTATGTATTATTTTATTGTGTGTGATTGGATTTAGTTTAAGTTTCACCAAGTGTAGTAATGGATTGATTTTAAGTAAGAATTTACAATGAATATATTCTGGGCTTCCGGTAACAAAGTTGCTACTGGTGACGTAGTAGAGTGTTAATCTCTGAGAAAACTCTGCGTATCTCCGGTTTACTAATTGTCCCAGTCATAATTCAATTGCTATAATTCTGAAAGAAATTAAAATGAATGTTTAAGTATTATTGAATGAATGTAAGTGATGTCGTGTGTCAGATCTTTTGGGTCTGGGGAGTGACATATAACATGTGAGATTTATGGAGTTTTCATTATAAACAATAGTCATATCCCCATCAGCAACTACTGTATTGCTTACTTGTTCATTTTTCTGTGATTCACCTCTTTCCATAGCCTGTTCCCTTTTCCATATTCTACACTCTCTCTTTATATGCCCAATTTTGTTGCAATGGTAACACTTGACATTTTTCCGTTGAGACTTGGATCTTCCTCTGTAGTTGTTATTACCAGAACTTCTACTTTGGCTTCTTCCACGTCTTTCATGCTTTTCTGTAACAAGTGTTTCTGTCTCAGAAGAACTCATACCTGCATTCTTTCTTCTGGCTTCTTCATTTTGCATTCTATCCTTAACCATTTCCACGGTTAGCTTCCCATTTGGCGCTGAATTATTTACTGACACCACCAATGTCTCCCAACTATCCGGTAAGGAACTAAGCAAAAACAATGCTTGTAATTCATCATCTAGTGAAATATTCATAGTTGTCAATTGGTTCACTAGGCCTTGAAACTCACTGGTGTGCTCAGCTATACTGCGCCCTTCCTTGTATTTTAGATTCACAAGCCTCTTCATTAAATTGGCTTTATTTTGTGGTGTAAGCTGCTCATAAATGGACTCCAATTTTCTCCACATAACATCAGCCTTGGTCTCTTTTGCCACATGGTGAAATACACTCTGATCTATCCATTGCCTAATGGTGCCAACACATTTTCTATGTAATTGGATCCACTCCTTATCACTCATTTTCTCGGGTTTTACAGCATCCCCTTTAATGGGTTCATGTAGGTCTTTTACAAAAAGTAAATCCTCCATTCTGGACTTCCATATAGCATAATTCCATGCCTTCAGTTTAATCATGCATGCAGAATTTTCATCCATTTTAATCAACACAAATTAAGCACTGCACAACCTGACTAGCTCTGATACCACTTTGTTGGGAAAGATCACAAAATACTACACAGCGGAAACAATTCTTTCTCCCACGTTGTGTTATTAAAATGGGCAATATATCACCAATGTAAGCACAACAATATTACCACAAACATTAACCATCAATCAATCACAATGAACACCAAACTTTTACGTGGAAAACCCAATTCGGGAAAAACCACGGGACTGTAGTCCGATATCAACACTTCCACTATGCAATAATAATGGGATTACAACAATGTTCTCTCTAGAATCACTACTAGAGGCTCACCACAACATCAAGAACATTAATCTTGGCTCAACAACAATAAATCTAACAAATTCTCCTTAAATGTAAATTTGCTAGATAATGCTAAATCAGAGGCTAAATCGAAAATCAAATCCGATAAAAATGTAGAGCAAGATGTTGGGAACTCACCTTCAAAATTTGAGCAAAATCGGAGCTCAAATTGGCATCCAATCATCAAAGAGAAAATGAAAACCCTAAGTTTTCTCTTTTCTTTTTCTCTCGTTTCCTCTCTGTTTTTGTTTCTGCATTCTGCATTCTGCTTCTCGGCCAAAATCAACAAAACTCACAATGGTGCACTGTGCACTTATGACAAATTTCACTCAACTCCCTCCATAACTAATTACATAAAAATCCTGGACCCACATGATATGGATCCCACCAACAAAAAATGACCAGAAAGCTCGAGCTCTGGTATAACAAAATTTCAAGTAATTAAAATTCAGAATATATATTTGATTACTGTCTGTGTCTGTTTTTTCTATAAAAGAAATAAAAATCAAAACTTGATTATACCCACTTTTAAACCCAAATTAGGTAGAAAATTTTCGTAAATAACCATAATTTTATATACCCTACAAATCATGTTTTGACAAGTAGTTTCATTTTGAAATTGAGTTATATCCTCTCCAGTTGCGTAAATCTATTAAGATGGCGTGTTTCATGCAAGAGGGCTAAGCAAACGGCCGAAGGCAAGGCAGTAGAGTCGTTATTCACTGAAGCACTCCGGACTTCCGTTTTGAAGCAGAACAAATCTCTTCATTAGCATTCCTAAGACCTAACTAAAAGTTTTAACGAAGTAATAAAAAGTCGTTCGTCTCAGCAAACCTTTCAGCTTGGGGCGCACCATGTGCAATCAGAGTCAGCACCTTGGCAGACAGACGGAGGAACCCATGTAGGCTATTTCTAAATTGTAATATAACTTTTGCTTAGGCATCTAGATTGAAACTAGTGTTGCAGTCACCAGGCACCTATTTGAGGGCCAACGCAGTCTTGAATCATAGAAAATGTTGACGTGTAAGCAATGAACAGGCATTGAAAAGAGATAACATGGACAATCTTCAACTGATGAAGTTTTAGCCAAGTAGAGATGGGGTTAAGATATAGGTTTTAGGAGCAGATATCAAATAGCTGATAATACAAATTTACGGAAATTTGAACATCCCCCTACATTCTTGAATAACCCCTGTGGTCTTCATATTGCTCCATGAACTCGTCATTGAATTTCTTGAAACTGGACATGATTTCAGGCATGTCTTCCTCAGCTGGTAAAATGGTTGTCCTCAAGTGGAAGACCCTGTATAGAAATTTTACCCCATAAGACAATTGCTGTGAAAATATATTGTGTGTGTAAGAAAAATGATGTTGCAGTGGCTCAGTAAAAGAAAGCAATAGGAATTTTATTTGAAGGGATAACTGCAAAGAGACTAATGGTTTGACAAGTGGTTACCCTTCTTTCTGTCCAAATCCTGAACCAGGGACAGTGGAAATGCCAGTGGCTTCCAAGAGCTTGAGACAGTAGAAAACATCAGGAACTTTTCCAGCCCTTTTAGCAGCCTCTATTGCCTTCGGAGGCAAGCGTATTTGAGGGAACGAATACATGGCACCTGAAATCAATTTCCCCAACTCTCATACCATAATCAACTACTAACTGTTGTTGCAATAAGTGTAGGGCAAATATTAATTACCTTCCGTGAAATTACAAACCACATTTCTGCAACTGTTGAATCCATCAGTCATCAGTCTTGCTCTTCTCCTCAGTGATTCAAGGATTCCTTTACTGCATGTTCAATAAAATGTTATTCACCACTCAAAAAGATCACCTCTTTGGTGCCAGAGTTGACACAACAATCCTGAAGCTTATTACTCTAAATTTTTTAACCTTTTGGTTCTTTATATTGGTGAGCGTTCATAGAGTAGTTTGGTTTTCCAATCATTAAAATTACTCATCTAATAGCTTCTTATAGATCAAAAAGTTTTTGAATAAGGACGGTGATCAAGTTTATCACTCAATTAATAGCAACAACGGATTGCTAAACTGTTGAAAAACAAATTTTCTTATTTCGTTTCCATATAACAAAAGAAGCAACGGTATTGACTTGTACAGAATTTAAGTAGGTGTACCTTTCCCTAACATACTGTTCATATGAAATATCTCCAGGCTTGGGAGGATTGACCATCAACCCCATCTGTGAACAGAAAGAGGAACAAATTTTTCTTGCTGTAATAATAATTGATAAGTGAAACTGGGAGCATCCAGTTTCGTACAATATAAAAAGTGTAAAATATTCAACTGCAACTCACAAATATCTGTGCTGGGACATTTGGACTGAGTGATATAGATGCAATCTTGTAGATTTCATCAACTGTCTGCAACAAACAATTATGAAAGGTAATATGAAAATGAGCACAAGTAGTTTAATTACTGTTTGAGTTAAAGATCCTTGCTATGCTTAACTCAGCCCATGAAGGAAAAGATAACTACATCAGATTGAAAGGTAAAAGATAGAGCAAAACGGAGACACTCTTTCATTTGTAAATTGTTTTAACTATTATCAGCTGACAGAGAGAAACCAAAAAGCTGGGAGTATTCCAGTTAATCTAATCTCAAATTCAGTGGTTTTCTACGTACTCTCTTTTTTATTATCCGATCTTCAGTATAATCATAATGGAAAGTCAAAATTTAGGATCAGATCTCATTTGATTATGACATCTTCAATTAGATATATGAGCAAAACTTACAGCATTCTTTACATATGCTAACATTTCAAGAAACTACTGGCTGGCAAAATGGAGGAGCGTAAAAAATCATAAGATAGTTAGAGAACATTGTAGAAACCTGTGGAGGTATATTAGTCATCTCGAAGTATCCACCACGCTGCCCGCATTCACCCCAATATCCTTTGGAGACAGTGTGGAAAGAAACAAGCTGAACCTCCTTGCTAAAGGGCAGCCCCATATCCATCAAAACCTTCCATTGTTACAAGAAATATGTAGCATAAATAGAAGCTGAAACTCCATGCAAACACCCAGATCTGAGAAGACTTAACATAATTAGAAGACATACCTTTTTGGAACTAACAAAAGGGCGTTCATCCTGGTAAATGTTCTGCTGATAAACCTCGTCTCCAAGTAAGACTAAGTTTTCTTGGTAACAGAAACGCAATATTTCTCTTAGATTAGCTTCACTAAGACACTGACCAGTTGGGTTGCCAGGGTTAATAATCACCATTGCTCTTACCTGATCACAGTCCAATGCAAGATTTCAGTTTAGTAGCATTAAGCATACAAAAGCATCAGTAATTCAACAGTGAAAAGTAGATATAAAACAAAGTTTTATGCTAACAAATGCAGTGAATGGATGGAAGACAATAAACAAATCTTGATGAGATGAGTGGATGACTTTTGGGGAAAAAGGAGTCACCAAGAACTAGCCAAGAAAACTTCGCTTTTCTAAGATTGGAGAACTAACAAGCCAAACCATAACTGGCTCGTCATATTTATCATCATTTCCCATTATTCCATTCATTTATCAGTTCTCGGTACCATTGGAACAGTTTTTTCATATTTTAAAATGAGCAAATACTGACAAGCAAGAGCAAAGGCATACATACTGCAATTCCTTTAGAACGAGCCTGTGCAACTGACTGCCGAAGGTCATTAACATCAAGACCCCAATTTGCTGTCTCTTCCAAGTAATATGGAACAAGAGAACCGCCAAAAAGAGAGATTGTAGCTGAGTACAGTGGGTACTGTGGAACTGGAACCAAAACCTGGCAATAAACAACTTTCAATTTATAAATATATCAGGAAATGACATTAGGGACATGAACGCCTATAGCCAAGAAGACAAGTCTTAACAGGTTCATGCACATGAGCAGAAAAGGAGAGACAAGTCTTCCATTGAAGAGGACAACCATAAATTCAATTATTGTAGAAAGACAAATTACCCCATCCCCTTCGCCACGGATAATACAATTTAAAATCTGCATCACTCCTTTGCTGGCACCATCAGTGAGAAATATGAGTTCTGGGTCACTGCCACAGAGAATAATAAATCCTCTCAGTTTGCAGCTTCAGTCACTAACAACTCTGTCATCAGCAAAAGAACATAAAAATGAAGAGTGATATCGAGCATTATCACCTTGGATAACCATCACGCCTTTCAATGAACTCTGCCACCTCCTTCCTTACTCCTGGAATACCTCTGGAGTCACTGTAAGCACCTAGATATATGACAAATAAAAGGATATATAAGCATTAAGTAAAACCTAACAATAAGAAAATGGATGGGGAGGAAAAAGAGACATAATTCATGGTAAATGTGGCTTCTACAAACTGACATGGCATTCATGCCCAAATATTTGTCACATAGCATCACTTAAATTAGTTGAATATTCCTAAGTCTTACAAAATTAAATTATCAAAGAAAAACCTTACAAACATACTGAGGAATTGGAAAAGTGTAGATCTATAAATGGAATCAAAATTTCTTGAAAGCCATATTGGTTGGTTCAACCCATTTCTTCTAAAAGGATAAAATGGAAGGTGGATAAAAGAAGATACCTAGACCCCCTGAAGTCAATGAAAGATAATGTCTAGCTCTTGCAATTGCATCTGCAGGGAAGAGCAGTCCTACATTAGAATCATCTAGTAAAAATGGAGCCTGGCAAAGAGCAACCACCTGCAATGGAAATTTACAATGTTTAAAAACTGACTGCAAAAGCAATAAAAACAGTTTGATTCAACAAGAACTTGATATTATGAAAAATTAACCCTAAAAATAAAGTTTTGGCAATCTTACCTGACGAGGGAAGGTCAACGGCCTCTGTCCTAGGGCATGAGGATTGCCAACATTTGTAAAAATAATCTGTGGACATGAAATTGGAATAATGAGATTAACGGGAGCATATTTAGCAGAGAATAACAAGTGATATACAATAAACAAATTATTCTTGACTATCTAACCATAGGAGTTCAAACTTGCCCATAAATTTCTGTGGCTTTATGAGTGCTACAAGTAGTGTGTACATTAATAGGTTATTTTATTGTGATAGTATCACACCGTTAATAAAAATTCATGATTCTCTGTGATGAGCCCATTACGACATTATAGAGAATTACTCAGTATGTGCTATCTATGTCAAAGCTTAATACCGCCAAAAAGTCATTCACGTACTCTATATGTAAAGAATATAATATCATGCCACAAACCCCTTGATAAATGCTATAAAGATAAATTTAAAATCACATACAAAAGGGGCATCTAAATGATGTTGAACCACCAGATAAAAGCAATCCATACAACATTGAAAACAATTACAAAAAGAGTTAGAAGCACAAAAAGGGTGCCTATAACTGTGAGGCAAAACTGAAGAAGATGTCACCCAGAAGAAATCCTCAACAACTTCCAAGAAGAGAACAATAATCTAATTAAAATACCCAACGCTCCTATACATCCATTAAGAACTATATTAATTGAGTTCATTGAAAACTGAAAGCGTTTCAGAAAAGCTTGCAAAGGAGAAACAACCAATTCTTTAAGCAGAGGCACAAGCTGCCCAGAACTATAATGCTGTACAAAATATAAACAACGCAAGTTCCTACGTACCCTCTTTCCTTCCTTCTGAAGCTCGGAAGCTCGAAGATACAACTCTCCTCTAACAGCATATTGAACCTTCTTCACGTTTTCATTCAACAACTCATAGTCTAATGCCTTAGGTGCCATGATGTACTAATCACCTTCTCACAAATGTCAATAAATAGCGGGAAAAACTAGCAGCTGTGAATGCAATCCCTAATCTGAAAACTATAGAAAAAAGGAGACATAGGAATCATTAAAAAAAAAAAACCAAAGAAAAATACGTTATTGACAAAGCAAATAACATTCTACGAACTAGAAATTTTGTGACAAAATATAAGGATGGCTAAAATATTCTCATTTATTAATTAAATAGACGTATTTACAAACCACCCAAAATCACAGTGCAGTTCTTCTAAAACAAGTTCCCAGTCCAGTCAACTGATTGTCAGGGTTTTACACAAACTCCATAAAAAATAATGAAATGAGCACCACACACCGGCAGTATTATAAACTTTCTCTAAGCGAAATCAGTTAACGATTACTCTTATTACATTCCATAAAATCAACCCAGATCAAATTCACACGCGAAATGCATGATATAGCTGTAAGGGTCAAATTTGGTAAAGAAGCACATCACAGTGCAAAACGTGGCAACTCATACCAATGCCAACTAAAAGATTAACCACAAGCTAGTCGTTTAATGAAGGGAAAAACCATATAATTGCAGACTCAAACAGGTTCTCATAAGCCTCATCCGAGCACGTACAAATAAAACCAGTCAGCCCAGAAAACTTCGAAAAAAGAATGTCATCATCAACCAAACATTCAATTGTGACAAATTTGAAGAAACAAAAATGAGCCAACGACTAATGAGCGCTTTACTAGAAAATCATAGCTAACAACAAATATAGAATATGTAAATAAATAAATTTACAAGACCGAATTGATTAACATAAATCGAGAACTAATATTCGTTATTTCATAGGATTTTCGAGTAGTTCATCTACAGTTAAAGAAGTTACTTACCTGCGATCTTGACTGAGAGAGCTTATTTGAGCAAGATTTACTCGTGGGCTCACTTCAGTTTAAGAGCCAATTATTATACCAATGTGCACAGGGAAATGCACGCACTTGCGAAGACATGTGTTATGTGTGTCAGTTCTGCATTTAAAGGCTTATATGTTTGTCAGTGTTGCGAGAAAAATGCAATGGCATCACCAGAGCCACTGAAAAACAGGAGATGGATTATTGCACTTCCGGGTATTAAAAATTTAAAATAGAAAGGGATAAAGTTGATGCAAGAAGTGTGGTGTAGCTTCATACTGTGAGGAATTGGTAGATATTGAGACTTATTGGGTCAGCTTTTGCTTGGACTTATTATTCATTGGTCGCTCTCGAAACTGTAGTGGTTGATATTTGCTTGCTGAATAACTCTCTCTGTGGCCGTGACTTGGGCAATCATGTAAATGTCTTCAACTTTTTTTTTTTCCCTTTTAAACAGCTTATAGGTCCAACATTCCAACTTTGATTTGGGTTGGCGATTTCTCTTTTCATGTTAGGTTTTCAATTAAGATAGGATTTGAAGAAAAACGATGAAAAGAAAGGAAAAAAAAAAATGGCTTGGCGGCCTATATATATTGGCTTTATATGGAGTGATGATTAGGACAATCATGAAGACAATATAGTTAAATTATGGGGGAATTAATTAAGATAAAGCTTCTAGTATTTCCCAACGTTAAGGCTCCGGTAAATATAACAGATACAGAGTCAGAGAGAATAAATTAAAAAAATAAAAAATTGATAAAATCGATTAAAAGAACACGACGGCTAATGCGGTTTTGGGTTTGGCTACAGATTATTGGTAATGAGGTCCAAATATGCAATTGATCAACCAACTCTGAATTTTAAGCCGTCAGAGAGAGGTCTTGTGCTTAACAAGAATTGGAAGTCAGTTCGTGATTACTGATTAGCAGCTCTATAAAACTTGTGCAATCAACCATGTTACTCGAGAAGTTACATGGCCTGGTTAATTTAGAATCTCGAGATATATCTATAATTACTTTATATTTTTTAGAAAGAAAAACTAGAAATGAAGAAAAGTTGAGACGAGTAAAAGCAGCCACCTTGAAGAATGTGAATTGGACTCGTGGAGTTGTCCTCAAACTCAAGCTCAGTGAGGTTACAGACTTCAATTTGTACTTGTACTACTACACATTCCCTTCTTTTTTTTTTTTTTTTTGTCTCTTTCTCCATTTTCTATTCGAACTTGGAATTTTGCCATCAGGATTTCTCCGAAGTTGTGCTGCCCATGTATTAATTGTATTGATTATATCGAACTAGTAATTTTGAAGAGTAATGTTCTATTTATCTCAAATTTTTTATACCTTAAATTCAAATGTTAAATAATTATTAAAAAATAAAATAATATAAATTTTAATATTATTTATCACTTAATAGTTATTTAATATGTCATTTAAAATAATTTTTTTTAATATTATTTAAAATATGTAATATTATTCATTTCTTAAATATAACAACGAAGGTGCTCATTGTTACGAATATGAATTACAAAATAAATTTTTAAAGAAACATATTTAATTGATATATTATTAAAAGAGTAATATTATAATTTTTAACTTTAATTCTAACATTTTTTTGTGTTTGAGTGATGTTTGAATATCTGTTGAATAATTAATTTTTATAATTTTTAAAATTATTTATTATATTATTTTATTACATGATAAACATTGAACAAAATATTTGAAATAAAAATAACATTGGCATCAAAGTTGAAAAATACAGCATTATTTTTTAAAATATTTGTTTATATACAATTATGATTAAAAAAATATATTTATAATAATATTATATTTAGAGCCGTGGTCAAAATTATGTGTTAAATTGATAATGGTACTTCATTAGAACAAAAGGAGAAATAGATGGCTATAATAATAAAGAAAAGTTTTTTTTTTCTTTTTCAAAAATAGAATGGATGGATCATAACTCAACTTCAACTAGTATAATAATTATTCTGACCAATGGTGGGAAAAGTAATCAAAAACCAAAAAAAAATTGGTTCAATTCAGTTTTTATTATTAAAAAAAACAATTGGTTATCTCTAATGTAATAATCGATCAGTTCAGTCCGGTCTCATTAAAAACTTAAACTAAATCAAAAAATCAGTTTTTATATAAATTTATAATTAAAATATGACGTGGCAGTACGTTATTGAACAATACAAATTATTAGTATTAGCTCGCCCGCACCTAATAATGCATATATAAATA
Organism: Ailanthus altissimus; assembly: GCA_946807835.1. Taxonomy (NCBI): domain Eukaryota; kingdom Viridiplantae; phylum Streptophyta; class Magnoliopsida; order Sapindales; family Simaroubaceae; genus Ailanthus; species Ailanthus altissimus. Next base: position 24,588,883 of record OX327692.1, on the reverse strand, counting down.
AAAAAATTGAAAAATCCTAAATCTAATTCACATTCACTCTTTGTCTCTTCTCAACTGTCGTCTCTCTCTCGCTCGCTCGCTCGCTCCCCTCAAACTCTAATCGCAGCCACTACTCTGCTCGGTCGAAGACGAATTCAAATCCTCCACGGAAGACGAAGCTCAACAGACAAACTCAAAGGAAAATCCATCTCACGCTAGAAAAATTTAACTTCGAAGCCCTCTTCCTTTCTTCGTAGACAACTACTGTTGTGGGTTTTTTTTTTTTTTTTTGGTGGGGTTTTGACGGGTTCTGTCATTCTGAAGCTATTTTTGTTCCACTATTTTTCTTCGTTTTGCTGATATTTTATTGTTCTCTTTGTTGTAGTGATCCTAATGTGGTATTGCTGAGACTGAGACTGTTATGTTGTTTGATTAATTTTTATTAATTTTCTTTCTTTTCTACACTGTAAATAAATTAAAGCAAAGCGAAGAATTAGTTGTCGCATCTCATAGTGACATATACTTGAATTAGCAGAGAGATGACTGTAATATTTGAAGATGAGTCTGCATTGGGCCAAAAAAAAAAAATTGAACTAAACTGAATCATTAGAAAAAAAAAATTGATTTGGTACAGCTCGGTTTCTCTCTTCTTATAAACGATTTTATTCAATTCTTCCTTATATCGCAGACTGATTCGTTTCGGTTAAAATTATATTGAATTGGCTCGTATCACCCTTAATTCTGATCTCATTTAACTTTCAAGTAGTTATATAAAAATATTGATAGATATAAACTTATAAAAATTTATAAGTCTACAATCATTCTATAAAATATTTTTTAGAATTAAAAATATGCTTTTTATAACGTAACACTAGTTATTTCAACTATTAAAAACATGATGATATGTTTAAAAAAAATATTGACGTTATATATTTTAAATTTTATTTTAAAAAAAATAGATGTTAAATAATTATTAAATAATAAAATAATAAAAAATTTTAAATTATTAATTAAATTATTTTTTTTATCAATAGTCAACTTGTAACTTGGGAAATTGGGAACTCCTCTATTTGACTCCAGTGGATCGGACAAAATAGAATACGTGTAGGTGTGGTGGACAATTCTCGATTTCCCAAAAACATCATCAACTCCAAACACAGAAAAATGATCAGAGAAATGGTCAATGACGATTGTTCTCCGATACTTAAATGAGCCATTCATGCTTGGAGAAGATTAAGGCTAGTAACCTGTAACCTAACCAGAATGAAGAAGAGACAAAATACTAGTTTTTTCTTTTTCTTTTTTATTTTAAGAACTTGGCGTCATATTAGAAATAATTAAAAAAAGTTTAAATCTACCATCCCATTTTTATGTATTTGATTTTGTCCCCAATAGGCCATTATTCTTTAATTAGAATATCATTTTCAAAGGGATAGAGGACACATTCATAAAAGGTTAGGAATTTTTTAAAAATAACCTAAAATTTAGGGTTATTATTTTTTTTTTATCTCCGAGTAAAATTATTAATCTTTTATATAATTTTACAATGAATAGAATTACTCTTGTTATTATTTTCCCTTTTTTTAAACAAACTCTCTTAACACTTGAAACAAATAGTAAATTTAAAACAAAATACTTAAATCGATGGTATTGAAATAATCTCCAGCATGAACAATAGTTGGTAAGTTTTTTAAATTTGAAAAATACTGCAATAATAATATATTTTTTCTCTATTATTATATCATATCTATTAATATCATATCAGAGTAGATTTATGAAAAAAGTAATATAATGTGAGTAGATTCTGTGAAAAGAGTTCAAAATTTAATTGGATTTGTAAAATTAAAATTAAAATAAAGCGATAATAACAACAAAGTAGGCAAGATGAGGCTACGTGAGATGCTCGTAGGCTGCACATTCATTTCACGCGGCCTATTGAGCACGCACATAAGCTGCATGCTTAGATTTTTTTAATTTATTTTTTAATATTTTTATAATTAGCTTGTGACACTAATTAATTAGTTAATTAAATAATCAATTAGTTTAATTATGTTTAATTAAATAATTTATTAATTTATATTATTTAGTTAGTTAATGTATTTAATTTAGAGAAATTATTCTATTTATTTAATTAATTAAATAAAACAGTATATTTAATAATATTTGTTTAGCTAGCAAATTAAATTTATGTAATTATTATGTTTATTAATTTTTTAATTGATTTTATTTATTATGTTTTAATTTTTTTTGTTATTATTTTATAAGAAGCATAACGTATCCAAAGAACTTAGAATTTTAGCTAATGAGTTATTTTTGTTGGAATTTGTGTTCGTGTTGTAACACATTAAAATTTATAAGCATTCTCTGGATTATATTTTGTAACTTATACATATACTTAGATAATGTTATGCTAGGTGATGAATATGACCTAACACAAACACTTAGCAAATAAGTACCTAATTTGATCATATTTTGATGACTCGTTCATTTATAACTTATACATATGCTTAGACAATATTATGCTTAGTGATAAATATGATCTAACACAAACACTTAGCAAGCAAGTACATAATTTGATCCTATCTTAATAACTCATTCATCAATAACTCTTATACATATGCTTAGATAATGTGATGCTTAGTAATGAATATGACCTAACACAAACACTTAGCAAACAAGTACCCAATTTGATGACTTATTTACAAACCTAACATGTTCACCATAAGTAAGTAAATTTTATCATCATGTATCACTCAAATAGATACTATAAATAGATGGTATCTATGTGAGAAATAGTGTAGAAATTAATAAAAACAAACTAAAGTATGTATGTGAGTTGAGAGCGTTAAGTCATAAAACAATCAAATATTGATTTAAAAATGAAGGAGAAGAAGATAGTTAAGTGTTAAGTAGAATCTTACTCACGAGTATGTTTCTCATTTTCATGTTATAATTTCTTTAGTTATATTTTTTTTATAGTTATGTAGAGTTCATCCTTAGTTAACATGTTTTTATGATAAATTGATAATGAAAATGGTTTATAAAGAGGTTATGTAGAATAGAATTGAGAAAGAGATTATGTGAAAATTATATATTAAGTTTATGAGTAGTGTATTGCTATAAGTAAATTGACATTTTGAACAATTATTTTATAAATCTTTTTTTTTCAAACGAATTACACTTCATAATTATTATTAAAACCTTTGTTTTATTAAGAAGTTTGTATATTTTTAGTTTTGAAATTACATATATATATATATTAAATAGTATGTGTGACCCTAGAAAAATAAAGAATTCAACAATAATATATATTTCTCTAAATAAACTGTATTAATAAAAATGTATTTTCATATCAGAGTTTTTACTATTCAAAATTTAACATAATAAGGATTTCAGATAATTTTGTTTCAATTAAAATATCAAAGAATTCAAATTTTCATGAATTTCTAAAATAGTGATTGCAAACCTAAAAAAAATAGAAATTTCAACAGTAAACCCGAATTGAGAAAATAGTTTCACCTATCAAATGATCTTCAAAAATTATAAAATTTTATATATCAATCTGTATATATGTCTAGATATTCCAGTTTTAATTTCACAAAATTTAGACGACTATAATATATTTTATGAACTAATTTATGAATTATATTCACATACAGAAATTGTTTGACAGATTATGTCAAGCATAAATATTAGTTTGTTTTTAATAATTTTGCTAAACTAAATATTTCGAATAAATTATATGTTGGACCCTTATATATCTACTATAGATGAGAACAAAGTTTATATGAATTCGATATATAGAATATGAGATACGAATTTTGAAGTATTTACTGTTTAATAGTTAAATAAATAGAAGGTAGTCATAGGTTGAGAGATATATGAAAAATGATTATAAAAGGTAATTAATTATTTTCTTGATGAATAGGATACTTGTGGTGTTCAGATAAGTAGAGATATTCTTTAAGATATTTGACTTTTGTTGAGGTAAATAATTTCATTCATAATGAATCCATTTTATTTTTAAACAAGAAATATTATTATTGTAATATTCAAAATATATAAAATGCTTAAAGATATTTATAATTTGTTATTACTTCTAAAACTTGTTTATAGTTTTCCAATTAAATTATTTTTCATTGATTTTGGTCAAAGAATGAATATATCTTTAAAGTTTATGTATTATTTTGAAGTTTTTAAATAAATAATTTGTTTACAGCTTTTAAACATCTCTTTAAACAAGATTGCAAAATTATATATCTCTATATGATAACCTCAAAATTATGGGTTCGATTTTAGGTTAATTGGATAATGTTTATAAAAATGTTGCAAGCTACTGTTATGAAATAATAGAAGTTATGATATTTGAAATGAAATGATTATTGAAACTGGAATTTAAAGAAAATATTTTGGATTATTGTCTATAGTCATATAATACCGAACAATTGACATGATATATAATTCGGACCAGCTGGTATCTTTTATGAATGTGCACACTACATATGAATATTGGTCGGGTCATTAGGGATACAGGTGACATTATAAGATTCTACTATTGGCCAAGTCACCGGGGGCACAAGTGACACTATATGACATGAGCAACCTCTGTTTACTTTTGATAGATAGGAAAGTTTACAGGAATTGTTATCGAATTAATTTTTATATTAACTTATGATATTGAAGAATTTTGTTGTGATAAATTTGAAATTAAAATATTTTATTGATAATAGTTAAAAAATGATTGCAGCCTTTCAAACAAGAACCTTAATACATTTATGAATGTTTTACTTACCGAGTCGACGATTCACCATTCGCCATTAACATTTTTGCAGATTAAGTTTTAGCCTGATAAGTTACCTTAGAGTTGGAGTTGGAGTTGGGTAATCATGAAACTATCTATTACTTAATAAGAAAAAATTATGTCTCTAGTAGTTTTAGTTTTAAATTCCTTAAGTTTTAAGAATAGTTCAAAAGTTGGGTTGCTATTTTAGAAAATTATCTTTGTCTTTATGTGGAGAGATATTGAGAACTTTTGGTGTGATGAATAAAGATTTGATTAATTTTTATGAAAAGTACGAAGTATAGTACTTTGATTTTGCAATAGAATTAATAGCATCCTCATTTTGACTCATTTTTTATGCATATAAAATTTAGGGTGTTACAAATGTGTCATCCCAAATTTTGTATGAATATTATATTTTCATACTTATGTAATAAATAAATATTTTATTAAATCGCTAATTATTTTTTATAAGATAATATGCTTTAACATTTCAGACATTGTATTGATCTGAAGAAGTTCATATCAGTTATAAAGAGTTAGAACTTTATCTGAAATTGGATAAAGACCTGAGAATATATTTGCAATGACATAATTGTAAATAGTTACAAGTGTTCCTAGGAAATATCATTGTATAAATATGCTCTCGAATTGTTTATTCTTGATCTATTTCCACCGATGTAGGGTCCGTCGAGTGGAATCGATTAATATAGATCAATGCATATCTATATCTGAATCATCTAAATAGTTAATATTAGCAGACCATGAGCTTAATAGAAGCTCGTATAGATATACAGATATTCAGTGAGGATTAGATACTGAACAAAACTCAATAAAGACCTCTTATAGATATCTCATAAAATCGTCAATGTAAGGTTTTCTTGAGTTGAGTAGTATTCGTAGTCCTTTGATTTGAGCACCACAATAGGCTTGTAACTGATCCATCATACTTAGGTTCTACACATGTTAAAGACCTTTTCATGGTCTGACCGCTGAATGTCGTTGGGTATGGTTCAATGTTTATAAAGTTCGATATGTACATAGGATCTGTCAGCTCATATGGGTGAGTTAAATATCCATATGCTATAAGGTTGTATTCTAAGAAGTCTTATGGCCATAAGCACTAAATCCGAGAAAGAATTTTTCGTAGTATAAATAATATCACAAAGGAGTTTGAGATATTGTTTATCAGAATATAAATTGATGAGATAAGTTTATGGTTGAGCAATAGGGGACTTGACGGTGTTAATCTATATCTCCGCTCTTCTAATATATATGACCAATTTGGGGGGGGGGATTATACGAATCTAGATTAATCTCAACTTATATGGTTTAACTCACCATTTTGTATTATCTATAACGTATGTGTGGGGCATTGATTATGGACTTATGAAAATGTTCTGTGAGATAAAATAGGGGTAAACTCAGTGAGTCTCACAATATAAAGTGTACGCGTTGAGCACGTGGGTAGCACACCAGATCAAATTGTTCGATCCGAAAACTTTTTTAAAAATATGAATTTATTTCAGAGTCTCTTAAGAAGTAGCTAAGGTTTAAGTGTTAAACCTACTTATGCCAAATAAGACTTGTTACTTTTTATCTACCTAGTGTATGCCTCAAATTATGTTAATAATTTGCATAACATAATTTGCATGAGTACTAAATTTAGCATTAGTGGATATAGTTACCATTTAAATAAAATAATTGTTATTTTATTTAAATTAAATTATTTGACCATTTATTTATTTCAGAGTCTCTAGAAGAGTAATTATGGTTTAAATGTTAAACTCACAATTATACCAATTGAGATTTAACACATCAATCTACTAAATACATGCCATTAACACATAATAATATATTTAATATTATTTTATTAAAAAAATACAAAACATTTCAGCCATACAAATGAATATGATTAACTTTTATGTATTTACTATTTGTTCCTTTATAAATGGACAATATTAATTCAATGGCAACTTGTTTTTTTATCATTGGTCGTAAATGAATAAAAAACAAATGTATAAATTCAAAATAAATTTGTTAGCAAAACATGTCATTGTTTTAAAGTGTTAAACAAATTCATGCCACCAATTCGTTTATGAAGTTTTCAACGGAATTAATTAATGACTAAGCACTTTTGAAGCCTTGTGTCACGCTCCAAGTACTCTCAAGCATTTCTTCGAGCACTTGGTGTGTGACTAGGCCTGCTGGAGGCCTCTTGGACCATGGAGCGCTACGTGGACCGGAGCTTCTAGAAGGCCCGCTGGTTAGGATGGAGAACCGGGCTTAGCCCGCAACTTATTAAGGAAGTTAACCCTAGTTAGACTTCCATAATAGGTAGGAGAGCATCTAGGAATATTCTAAGGAGTATTATCCCATCTTGTATATACACCATTAGATCAAATAGATCTCAGTCATTGATTGTATAGGGCTGCAACTATAAAAGGGAGAGACCCTCACTTGTATTTTTCATCTCATAGCTTGTTTTCTCTTCAGCAATATAGAGAGCATTCGTGCAAACACTTGGTGTGCTTCTTTTCTCTTCTCTTTGTGTGGTTTTCTAGGCTGCTTAGCACGCAACGCGTTTAAGGCCGCACGGTCTCGAAAACAGTCCGTGACAGTTGGTATCAGAGCAGGTTCAGTTCAGAGATGGAGAAAGACGGTGTACCATCAGATTTGACTGAAGAGAGGGGTCGAAACCCCAAAGCTAAGAAGCACGGTGTGGCGTCTCGTGAGAAATCAGTAGATCCAGGTCAGGATGTGGGGGGTTATGGTGAAAGCACTCAGCGGCGCTGTCGGGAAGGCAGCAGATCGCCTTGGAGAGCTGGAGCAGCAAGTAGAGAAGATCGAGGAGGGCCTTGACGCTCAAGGAGATGAGCTGCGCACCCTCATCAGCACATCCATCGAGGCTTACGTCGATAAGCAGTGGGACTGGATTAAAGCTTTTCAGGAGAGCGTCCTAACCACAATGGACAGTATTCAGGCCCAAGTAGGGGAGCTACACCGTGGGCTCAAATCTGTCAAGGAGGATGTGGTGCTGTGCAAGCGGGCGGTGGCGAATGGGTCTGTCGCCGCTCAAGTGACGGTGTCTACACTGAGAGTCGATGCTCCTAAGCCCAAGGAGTTCAGCGAGAAGCGAAACGCCAAGGAGCTTGACAATTACTTCTGGCAGATGGAGAGATACTTCGACGCCCTAGGCGTACGGGACGAGGATAAGGTAAACACGCGACCCTATATCTCTCTGATCATGCAATTCTGTGGTGGCGTAGGAAGAGCGAGGAGATTCGCAAGGGCACCTGTACCATTAATACCTGGACAGAGTTGCAGCAGGAGTTGAAACGCCAATTCTATCCGGAGAATTTGGCGCACGACACTAGGAAGCGTCTAAAGGAGTTGAGACAGAACAAGTCGATTGGCGAGTACGTTGAGGAGTACTCTATGCTGATGCTGCAGATCCCCAATATGAGTGAAGAAGACTTGCTGTTCAACTTCCTTGATGGGTTACAGACATGGGCGTCCAATGAGCTGAGGCGGCATGGAGTGCAGAACATATCCGACGCCCTCACATTGGCAGAAACGCTCACTGATTACCGCAAGGGTGATGCGGGGAAGTCCAAGAATTCGAAGCCCAATCACAGCAAAGGTGGGGGAACCAGGGAGTCTCATCCTCCGCAGGATAAGGAGGGGAAAGGTAAACCGCCCACAAGGAGAGAGCAGAAGCGCAACGGCGGGAGAAAGCCGAGATCTAGCTGCTTCCTTTGCGACGGAGATCATTGGGTGAAGGACTGTCCAAAGAAGAAGGCTATCAACGCAATGTTGGAGACTCAGTAAGCGGGTGAACAGGGACAATTAGGATGTCTCCAGTTACTCAATGCCCTCAATGCCAAGCGGGCAGCCCGCACGCCAGCAGGAAAGGCGCTGATGTACGTTGAAATCTACATTAACGGGAAGAGGACTCAAGCACTGGTAGATACTGGAGCTACGCACAACTTTATGAAGTATGCGGAAGCAGTACGCTTGGGCCTCAAGGTGGAGAAGGGGATTGGCTACCTCAAGACTGTGAACGCCGCAATCAAGCCATTGGACGGGGTCATTCGTGGAGTTAAAATGAGCCTCGAAAAATGGAGCGGTAAGGTAAAATTTTCGGTAGCCCCTCTCGATGATTTTGATGCTGTTCTTGGTATGGATTTTCTGCGGCAGTTTAATGTGGTGCCACTTCCCCGACACAACTATGTATGCATCTTGGAGGGAGGACCATGCATGGTGCCGACAATAAACAAGCCGACAGGTGGGCAATCCAAGCCCAACGCCCACACTACTCTCCTGTCCGCCATGCAACTGAAGAAAGGAGCTAAGCGGGGAGAAGAGACATACCTCGCCACAATATGGGAGGCAGATGATGAGGCGTACGGGGGCAAAGAGGAGCTGCCAGTAGAGATCACAAAAGTGCTCAAGCAGCACCAGGACGTGATGCCAGCAGCGCTACCACAGAAATTACCACCAAGACGGGCAATTGATCACGAGATTGACCTGGAACCAGGGGCGAAACCTCCAGCCAAAGCCCCATACAGGATGTCGCCACCAGAACTAGCAGAGTTGCGGAAGCAGCTCAAGGAGTTGTTGGATGCAGGGTTTATCCAGCCATCGAAGGCACCTTACGGCACGCCCGTGCTTTTCCAGCGCAAGCACGACGGATCATTGCGGTTATGCATAGACTACCGAGCGCTGAACAAGGTCACTGTCAAAAATAGGTATCTCATTCCTTTAATTGCTGACTTGTTTGATCAGTTGGGGCAGGCAAAGTATTTCTCGAAGCTGGATTTGCGGTCAGGTTACCATCAGGTGCGGATAGCCGAGGGCGATGAGCCAAAAACCACCTGTGTGATGCGTTATGGGGCCTTTGAGTTTCTGGTCATGCCGTTTGGCCTCACCAACGCGCCAGCCACTTTCTGCACACTGATGAACAACATACTCCAGCCCTTTCTTGACAAGTTCGTCGTCGTGTACTTAGACGACATCGTCATCTACAACAACACTCTCGAAGAGCACGTGGAACACTTGAAATCTGTCTTGAAGGTGCTCCGCGAAAATGAGCTGTATGTGAAGAGGGAGAAGTGCTCATTTGCCAAGCCGGAGGTAGACTTTTTGGGTCACAAGATCAAAGAGGGCAGGTTGATGATGGACGGGGCGAAGATTCGCGCCATTGTGGACTGGGAGGCACCCACGAAAGTTACCGAGCTAAGGTCTTTCATTGGGTTGGTTAACTATTATCGCAGGTTTATCAAGAGCAACTCCACCATTGCAGCACCCCTTACCGACTTGCTAAAGAAGACTAAGGCGTGGGAGTGGAGTAAGGAGTGCCAAGGGGCTTTTGATCGACTAAAGGCAGCAGTGATCGAAGAACCAGTCTTAGCATTACCGAATCACCTGTTACCGTATGAGGTACATACTGATGCATCTGATTTTTCTATTGGTGGTGTATTAATGCAACAGGACCATCCGATCGCATATAAGAGCCGGAAGCTCAATGAGACGGAGAGGCACTATACGGTGCAGGAAAAGGAGATGACGGGGGTCATCCATTGTCTGCGCACTTGGCGACATTATCTGCTTAGGGCAAGGTTCGTAGTGATGACGGACAACATAGCAACAAGTTACTTCCAAAGTCAAAAGAAACTCAGCCCGAAGCAAGCTAGGTGGCAGGACTTTCTGGCGGAGTTCGATTACGAGCTCGAGTACAAACCGAAAAAGGTGAACGTGGTGGCGGACGCCTTAAGCCGGAAGGCCGAGTTAGTAGCTATCAGCAAGCTGGAAGGAGATTTTCTCGGCCTATTTTATGAGGGAATGAAGCATGATCCCGCAGCCACACAGCTCGCCACTCAAGCACAAGAGGGAAAGACTCAGCGATTTTGGGTAGAAAATGGGCTTCTCTACACCAAGGGACGCCGGGTTTATGTGTTGGGATTTGTGCTTACGTGCCATCCCTTTTATGTATAAATATTTGCTTTATGTTTATACATTTATGATTTCAATATATCACTAATTATTTTATTTATAAATATGGTAAGATGCTTGTAACGTTTTAGACATTGTATGATCTGAACGAGTTTAGATCAGAACTAAGAGTTAGTAAAATCTAAAGAGTTAGAGCTTTGTCTGAAATGGGACAAAGACCTAAGAATATATTAATAATGACATAGTTGCAATGGGTTGCAAATGGTGCTAAGAAATGTTGTTATGCAAATATGTTCTTAAATTTAATGTTCCTGATCTACCTTCACTAATGCGGGTCTGCTAGTGAAGATCTTAATATATATATAGATCAGTGTATGTCTATATCTAGATAGTCCAGATGGTTAGTCTTAGCAGACCATGAGTTTAGTGGAAACTTGTATAGAGATACAAGTATTCAGTAAGGACTGAATATTGAACAGACTCACAAAGATCTCCAATAGACATCCCATAAAGCCGTCAATGGAGGATCTTTCGAGTTGAGTAGTATTCGTGGTTCTTAGACCTGAGTGCCACGGTGGACTTATGAGTGATCCATAATACTTTGGTTCCACACATGTCAGATACCTTTCATAGTCTGACCGCTGGGTGTCGCTGGGTATGGTCCGATGCTCATGGAGTCCGGTGTGTACAGATATGGGATCCATCAACTCAATTGGGTGAGTAAAATATCATGTAACTCTAAGATTGTATTTCAGAAAGTCTTATGGCCATAAGCAGACATCCAAGAATTTCTTGGGAAAATAATATCGTGAAAGTGTTTACGGATATTATTTATTGAAATACAAATCTAGAGATAAGTTTATGGTTGAGCACATAGAGACTTGACGGTGTTGATCTATATCTCCGCTCTTCTAGGATATTTATGATGGAAGGATTATACGAATATGTTATAACCTCAACTTGTATGGTCTAATGCGCCGTTTTGTAATATCTGTAACATGTGTGTGGGACATTATTCACGGACGTATGAAATAGTTTCATATGACAAATCGGGCATGGACCTAGAGAGTCTCACAATATGAAGTGTACTCGTTGTGCACTGGGGCGGCGAATTGGATTGAATAATTAATCCAACAATTTTCAGCAAAATGAAAAATGTTTCTAAGTTCCTTTTATTATTCACTTATCAATAATTGAAGGTAAAACACATTATTGGTTTACAAGAGTTGTTAACCAATAAGAAATTGACAAGTGACATAATCTTGCTCCATAAATTATTTACCATGTATTTACCTATTTACCTTACTTGGTAAATACATATATGGTAAATGTAAATAATCAAAATAGTTTTGAATTATTAATATTTTATATATTAATCAAATTATTATTATTAATTGGAATAAGTGGCAAACACCATTTACTAATGGAGAATGCACTTGTTATTAATAATAAGGAAAGTTTACCACTTTGTAATTCTTAAATGATGCACTAAGGAAGTGGTAAAACCACTTAACATTGATTAAATGCTATTTACTCTCTAGAAATTGATTCAATTGGTTGAATCAAATTGGTGAGTGAAAAATATGATAGATTATTGTTTGTAATGGCAAACATGGTTAAGTGGTGGTGGAGCATTAAGAGAAATCATTCTTTGCACTTAAGAAAGAATTGAAAGAGTTCAATGTGTGCAAGATAGAGTGAAATTCGTTCTAGGAGAAAAAAGAGAGAATTGAGAGCTTTTCCTAAGTGTTTTTCTCAAAGTGTTGAGAGAAAATGCAAAGGCTTACCAAGCTACAACATATAGAGTTGTAAAGAACTATAGAAAATACCCAATTCTTCTCATCTCTTGGTAGTAATCATAAGGACAAATTGTTTTAAGTGTTAAAACAATCATTTGCTGGAAATTCAAGGCTGCCATTCTAGCTTTACAATCCCACCGGATTTAGTTGTGAACAGAATTGTGCAAGGGAACACTTCAAGGTGAGCTCAACAAAATTGAAGCTTGGAGTTCTTAAAGATTTGTAAAGCTACCTTCATATCCGGGTAGGTTATTTATTTGTTATTCATTTTATATCATGCATGAAATATATATATGAGATATATATATATGTACTTGAATGATCATACATGATTGAATATGTTACATATTGTTTAATATGTATGAATACTTCCGTTGCGTATTTAATTTTTGAAATTATACACATCTATACACATCACACACCATATCACACAACATTATGTGCCAAAGTGGGAGAACCTGCTGCGTAACCTCATTAAGGAGTGTCACGATACAAAATGGGCAGGACATCCAGGCCAGCGGCGCACACACGCCCTATTGGAGACAGTTTACTACTGGCCACACATGCGGGAGGAGATAGAACAGTTTGTCAAGACTTGTCTTGTGTGCCAACAGGACAAAATTGAGCAGCGAAGTCCCGCAGGACTACTGGAGCCACTGCCCATACCAGAGAGACCTTGGGAAAGCATCTCTATAGATTTCATTGTAGCCTTATCGAAGTCCGAGGGGTGTGGAACTATCATTGTGGTGGTAGATCGGTTTTCCAAGTATGCGACTTTCATACCAGCGCCCAAAGAGTGTAATGCGGAAGAGACAACCAAACTTTTCTTCAAGCACGTCGTCAAGTACTGGGGGTTGCCGAGAGTGATAGTCAGCGATCGTGATACGAGGTTTACGGGGAGATTCTGGACTGGATTGTTCAATCTCATGGGATCGGAGCTTCGCTTTTCCACCAGCTTTCACCCACAAACGGATGGGAAGACCGAGAGGGTGAACGCATTACTGGAGCTGTATTTGCGGCACTTTGTGGGCACAAATCAGCAGGATTGGGTCAAGTTACTCGATGTGGCACAGTTCTCGTATAACTTGCAGAGGAGTGAATCGATGAACCAGAGCCCATTCGAGTTAGCTACTGGCCAGCAGCCTCTCACGCCGCATGCGCTCGTGTCCAGCAGCCAACAAAGCTGCGAAGTCCTGGCAGGAACAATCGGACAAGGCGCGAGTGTGTCTGGACAAGGCGACGAAATGGATGAAGAAATGGGCTGACGGTAAGCGAAGACATGTTGAGTATAGCGTGGGGGATTTAGTGATGGTGAAAATTCTTCCGACGCAGCACAAGTCTACGCGCCCACTTCACAAGGGTCTTGTTCGAAAATATGAGAGGCCATTTTCTATTGCCAAGAGGGTTGGCAATGTCTCGTACAAGGTGGAGCTGCCTTCGAGACTTCGGCTACATCCGGTGTTTCACGCAAGCTGCCTAAAGCCATACCATGGTGATGCGGAGGACACGGAACGTGGGCCACAAACCAGGGCACCATTGGGAGTTTCCACATCTTACGACAAGGAGACGGAACTTATCCTTGATGTGAGGACAATGCGGAAGAAGAACTGCCGTCCAAGTCGTGAGTATCTCGTCAAGTTGAAAGGATTGCCCGACAGCGAAGCAAGCTGGGAACCCGAGAACGCACTGTGGTAGTTTGAGAACAAGGTGCGCTAGTTTCAGCAAGGACGCGATGAGGGTGTCGCGTGAATTTGGTGGGGGAGAATGTCACGCCCCAAGTGCTCTCAAGCATTTCCTCGAGCACTTGGTGCGCGACTAGGCCTGCTGGAGGCCTCTTGGACCATGGAGCGCTACGTGGACCGAAGCTTCTAGAAGGCCCGCTGGTTAGGATGGAGAACCGGGCTTGGCCCGCAACTTATTAAGGAAGTTAACCCTAGTTAGACTTCCATAATAGGTAGGAGAGCATCTAGGAATATTCTAAGGAATATTATCTCATCTTGTATATACACCGTTAGATCAAATAGATCTTAGCCATTGATTGTATAGGGCTGCAACTATAAAAGGGGGAGACCCTCACTTGTATTTTTCATCTCATAGCTTATTTTCTCTTCAGCAATATAGAGAGCATTCGTGCAAACACTTGGTGTGCTTCTTTTCTCTTCTCTTTGTGTGGTTTTTTAGGCTGCTTAGCACGCAACGCGTCTAAGGCCGCACGGTCTCGAAAACAGTCCGTGACACTTGTCATGTTAGCCATTCATTTGTTTTTAATTGGCTTAAGTTGGTGGCGGTTTTGGTTATATAAATGGCCGAATATTTTAATTGATTTCATTTTATTGGATTTGATTTTGTAAGCTTAAGTGAATGTTAAGAGTTAACAATTTAAAGCAAATAGTTGGTGGCAATTTTGCTTATATAAATGGCCAAATATTTTAATTGATTTCATTTTATTGGATTTGGTTTTGAAAGCTTAAGTGAATGTTAAGAGTTAACAACTTAAAGTAAATAGTGTTATGAGAGCTAAATAGAAATAAGTGTTATTTTTATTCAATTCAATATTTATTTGAGAAAAGAAAAGTTACTATTTTAGTTTGAAGAAGCCTATTATGTCTCAAATTAGAATTGTTCAAAGTACACTTTGAGGGTGAGTTTCCTAATCTCATCAGAATAATGAGATTATAATGTGTGTATATTTATTCTGCTGTATAACATATAAGACATGTCATATTTACATTATTTAAAATGCACATATTCACCCGTAGAACGGTGAACATACACACAACACAAACACTTTCAAGCATTAATTACTTCGTACTAAAATATATGAGCCTTAAACCTTAAAAGACATAAGTTGATGCCCACTCAGAGGAAACTATTTAAGGCAACATGTATGGAGATAATTTTAAATATACATAACATTTATTTTTTAAGAATTTTAGTACATGAGCTTTTGATTATGACATGTTCAAACAAAATTTTGTATAAAGAGATATGGCTTTTGATCACAAATAAGCGCATTTAATTCTTCCATAAAGAGTTTGTTTTAATAATGAGGTTGAAAATAAAAGATCATTTGCCGATTCGAGACTTGACAAGAAAATTAGATAAATTTTTTTATAAAAAAAACACTTTAGTGGTAAAAAGAAATTGACATACAATAAGGTAGATACTTAGTTTAGCGTATTAGATTTGCATCAAGTCAATAATAAAATATATTAAGATTATGTTTATTTTATTTTGTTCATCATGTTTTAATGCCATGTGACAAGTGCAAAGACAATTAAAACTTTGTGCTAAATATAGTCAATGATTTAAATAAGTTTAATAATTACTCATGGGACAATATTGCATGAAAAGTAACATGTGACTCATTTAGTATAACAAGAAATTAAAGAAAGTGAGAGTATCCCTTGTTAATGACAATAAAAAAATATAATGTGTATAAATTTTCATATAACTTTTAGATGCGTAATTTTTTTAATCATTATTGAGGTTAATTTGTTATTTTTATTATTTAATTTAGTTATCATTATATTTTATAAATAATGATAATTGTGTTTATTCACTCTAATTTTAATTAACAAAAATTAAAGTATTAGTTTGCAGCTAAAAAAATAATTATCTAAGAATATTGGGTCAATTTCAAAAAATTTCCTAGAAGATTTAAGTTAAACATTTAGCAATACGTATTCAAAAAAAGTGGCGGGTGACAATTACATTAAAAAATTGGGTAGGTATAACATTACCCTATAAATAAAATAAATGCTGAATTGTTCAACCGGCATCGTTACGTGAGTTGACAATAATAGGCACTCATGAGCTGAGCCCGTAACAAAGTGGCAGGCAAAAACGTGTAAGTTGAACTTAAACAACAATAGAATAAAGCGATGTCGTTTGACAGCAGCCATAACAAAATAATAGAAAAACGTGTGAATAAAACAGACAAATTAGTAATGTGGATTGCGGGAGATGACAGTGGGTCTTCGTCTCCGTCTCCCTCTCCAAGTGCAACACGAAAGCAACACCAAAACGGCGACGAATGAAGACTCCCGCTGCGTTTATTTCCCAAAAACCTCACTCTCCTCTCTTTTCCAAACTCAGCGGCAGCAATCCTCACCTTTCAAACACAAACAAACGCCAATGCATAAATATTCGGTGCCAGATCAAGAGCTTCGAGAATCAACCTCAGAAATGGACCCTTGAATTTACGTCTGGCTCCGAGCCTATTCACTTGATTCAAAATTCTAATTCTTCGGTGTCGATGGCCGCCGCGTCAGCCTCGGAATCGGCTGCCAGGACTTTGAAAAAAGTCTGCCTCTTTTATTGTCCCGAAACTAAAGCGCTTGCTGAGCGAGTTGCCGCTCAGTCTGATGCCATTGACCTACGTAGCATCAACTGGAGGTAACTTAATCATTTCACATTTTTATTCTTTTCATTTGCAAATTTAAACCAGAAAGCAATTTCTTTTTTCATATATTTCCAATTTTGGCAAAAAATTGTTTTTGATCTGACTAAAATTTCTCATAATAAAATTCCAGCTTTTATTGTAATGTAAGTCAAGCAATTGAATTGGATCTCATAAATTGTAATTGCCTCCGACATGTTTATGCAATTTAATATTTTAGGAAATTCGAAGATGGATTCCCAAACTTATTTATACCCAATGCTCATGGCATTCGTGGGCACCATGTGGCTTTTTTGGCCTCCTTTAGTTCCCCGGGTAAAATTTTTGAGCAACTATCTGTCATCTATGCATTGCCCAAACTGTTCATCTCTTCGCTCACACTTGTCCTTCCGTTCTTCCCCACGGGAACTTCTGAACGGATGGAGGATGAGGGAGACGTTGCAACGGCTTTTACTCTCGCGAGAATCCTGTCAAACATACCAACTTCAAGGGGTGGACCTACTAGCTTAGTGACTTTTGATATACATGCATTGCAGGTTTGTTGGGTTCGAAATGTTTTATTTTGTTCCTTTTTTTTTGTAATTTATCGCTTTGCTTACAATGATTTCAAACTATCTGACCTTGCTTGTTTGAGGTGTCTTAGGAGCGATTTTACTTCGGTGATAACATTTTACCATGCTTTGAGAGCGGGATACCTTTGCTTAAAAATAGGCTCCAAGAGCTCCCTGATTCTGACAATGTAAGATCTCTTTCCATGTGCTGATTTTAACTTCTGAAAATACTGATGCAAGAGTTCTTAGAGTATCCATATAAACAAATAGGTAATTGGTGTTGAAACTTGGAATCCTAGATAAGGAATATAGCTGCTACAAGCCATCTTCTTTATCCTGGAAATATTTCATTTTTGATAATAAGTGCTCTGTTCTAACTTTCTTTACTTTCCCAGATATCCATTGCTTTTCCTGATGATGGTGCATGGAAACGATTTCATAAGCAGCTGCAGCATTTTCCAATGGTATTGTATATTATGTATTTTAAGATGAGGCTTAAAGTCATTTGTAATTCTGTTGATCTTATACCAATTCTCAAAAACAACTGTTAGAATAAATTATATCATCTTGAATTTTTGTGCTTCTTTGGAATATAGATTTGATAAACTTGGAATGGAGGCTAGGGATTCGCATTGCCTGCCAAATCTTGTGGATGACATACCCAGGATAATTAGATCTTTACCTGGTTCGGAGATCTTAATCACCATAATCCTACCATGATGTGACCATGTAAAAGAAAGTATATGATAGTATGATATTCATTAAGTTATGGCTTAGTCCTCCATCCAGCAGGGTTTCTACTGTATTCTGGTTAGAAGCTTGAGAGCGCAAGTCTTCAGAGGTTCATGGGATTAGGAACATTATCTGAATTTTGATATGCCACTATTATATTGTCATATTCGTCCCCTAGCTTATCTATGAGAATGATGCACAGTAAATTTACTTATTTAATATCTTTTGAATAGGTTGGCTTAAAGACTATACTAGGTGTTTTAAGATACTGTTCTGTGTCTCGATAGTAGATGTGCTTGTATTACCCTCACTTTACTAAAAGGTAATAACTTGTTATAGTTCGAAACTAATCTGGCTGCCTAATCTTTTACTTTTACTTCACTGTATGCAGATTGTTTGTAATAAAGTTCGGGAAGGTGACCAAAGAATTGTACGCATCAAGGAGGGAGACCCTAAAGGAAGGCACATTGTGATTGTTGATGATTTGGTCCAATCAGGTGGCACTCTCATTGAATGTCAGGTATACAACTTTTTTCTTCTGTTTTGGACATATTCCCTTCTCAACTCTATTGGTCTTAATCCAGTTTTGAAATTTGAACTGTTATTCTCTTTAGAGAGAACAAATGCTGTTGGAGGAAAATGGAAACTTGTACGAGGCTTATAAGCTTCTAAATTTCAGAAATTTAGGGTTCCTATTTCTTTTAGTTGGTTTCGTTTGTTAGAATTAAATATTGTAAAAGGCAGGGTGGACCTCTTCCGAAGCCCACTGTGGAGACTTGTTTTCTAGGAGCTAAACCAGATTGGCCATGATTGCACAAATTATTGCACTCTTTGGTAGGTCAAGGATACCGGTCATATACTCAAAAGTTGGAATGTTGGGCTGAGGGTAAGGTTTGCAGTGAAACAAAAGAAAAAGAACTGTAGTTGGGACCAAACTTTTGGTACAAGATAATATCAAATGGCTACTGCCACGAGCCTGTTAATTGAACAATGTTGCCTTTCTTTGACCGCAGCTTTTTGGTATTGTTTTGATAGCTACTACTCTTAGAGTTTGGATGAACTTCAAAGTCAGGAAAGTTTCTACTTAAGGTTTTTAAACTGCTATACTCATAAAAGTTTTGGAAACTGTTCCCATGGTTCAGGGCTGTGATCATTGATTTGATTTAATATAAAGATTACTACTCGAAAAAAAAGTATTGTCTCTTGTTAGGTGCTTGCCTACTATCTTGCATGGGCACCTCTTAACCTTGCTTTACCTTGATCTTATGTAGAAAGTGCTAGCAGCCCATGGAGCAGCAAAAATAAGTGCGTATGTAACACATGGAATTTTTCCTAACAGGTCATGGGAACGATTTAAACATGACAATGGAGGTATTGCATGCATAGACTCACTCAGATTTTCATCTTTAGTCATATCGCCCCCATCCCCTTTTTCCATTTGAATAAAAATGATAAATCTTATACTGCTGAAATGTGATTTATACAGGAAATCCTGAGTCTGGCCTGAGCTACTTCTGGATTACAGACTCCTGTGCAGTGACAGTGAAGGAGGTTGTGAACAAACCACCATTTGAAGTTCTAAGTCTTGCTGGTTCTATCGCAGCTGCTCTTCAGATATAGTTAGGTTTAAAAATATTTATCATGGCAGCTAACTGCTTTGCGGGATTTTTTTTTTCTTCTTTTCCTTTTTATACCATCTATAGAGATTAAGAGGTAGCTTTGAGGCAGCAATCTTATTGAAGAAGAAAAAGAAAGAGGGGCACCGCGGCAGGAATGTGTTTATTACTTCGTTTGCTTTTAATAATGTCAACCGTGTGTTGTTTCAGAAAAAATAATGCCAGTTGTATAGAACTCTTTATGTATGATTTGCTTTGATGAAATAAAATCGTCTGATGTTCCCCGAAGGTGTTGGAGAGGCCTGCTGGAAACATCTCTAGACAGGTACGCATATGTGAACTCCTAAAAGATGTTTGGCCGAAGTGTCAAGTTCAAAAGTAGAGTAAAATAAGCACGATAGTATATGTTTATTCTCTAAATTGACCACTATTATTGGCTTTTTCTTTTTTTGGGTGTGAAATGTACCATTATTGTTTGAAACCTTTAGATTTTAACGAATGATAAGCTGGTCCCTACTAGTGAGACTAGATTATCTGATGATAGGTGGGTTACATGAATGGGGAGATTGATTACTGCACATAGTTACAGTGCAATCGGTGGTTCTCTGTTCAAGGGAAAGGAAACATTTACTTCATCATTGTAGTCCAACAAACTAGTTGTACGCCAATTAGCAAAGTCAAATCTGTATTATTAACCCCATGCTCATACAGGTAAAAGGCAGATTTTGAATCCTTGGTTTGGGACTTGGGTGGTTGCTTTTGCGGCCTTGGTTGCTGCTGTAGAAGGAATATTGCTCCAGCTGAAAAAGAAATTTCATCTTGACTACGCAAAATTAGAAAACCACATCGGGCTTCAGGAATTTCTATTTGCAAATATGCCACCATAGTTTCATTCAAACTCACAACAAAAGCTATGCCTATCAGTAAATTTCCCATTAACACGCCACCTGCTGCTTATAATATGGAATACAGAAGAAAGATAAGGGTGAACCAAAGTTGTCTAATTGGCATTTAAAATTTGCTATTCTGGGGTAATTCTAAATCCAAAGGAATACGGACAATGGGACAACTACAGAAGAATTGAAAATGGATAATGAGATTCTAACCAAAAAAAGGTGCTCATTTTACATCTACAAAGTTATAAAAAGAGAACTGACATAAAGGCCTGTAATTATTCCCTTCCCTTTTTCTTTCTTTGTCGAGGTGCTCACTGATTTGACAGAAACTTACACCAACACACCCCCCCACCCACACACACAAATATATATATATATATATATAATATATATAATTTCTGACGAAGTAAGCATCACTCACTTCAACTTGTGGGAGATCTTTATGTAATTTAGGAGCCTTGTGAGAGCCTTGCCACTGTCAATGGCCTCCCTGGCTCTATCCATTGCAATTGATACATCTTCCGCACCGTCACATCCAAGCAAGTGATCTATCATTCCGGCATTTAAGACAATTCGATCATATGTTGGTCCTTTCTCACCATGAAGAGCTGCCAAACCCAGCTCTATATTCTTTGAAACCTGATATTGCAGAAATGTATTGCACTTCAAATCACTTCATATTTCCCAGTTCAAATAAATACTTATTGCAAGTGCATAAAGAGGGTATAGAAGGATGCTTAAGAGGGTATAGGAGGGGGCATGGGAGAAAAGGAACATTGAAGAAGTGATTGTGGACCAGTTTTAAGACCACCAAAATTGTTTTAAATCAATAGCTAAGGTTAAAAAGAGTTAGAAAGCATGTTCCTTTTACTACAACAGAGGTTTCTTAAAATTCCAAAGGCAGGGAAAGAGTCAGAAACAAGTTGCCATTAGTAACACAGCAGCATCTACATTGTTATCGGATACAAGCTTCAAGAGCAAGCCAAGCAAGAAGGTAATATAAGAACTTGCAGCGAATCTGAGAAACTTTACCGATCTATCAGTTCTAGGAGTATCAGTGGGCTCAAAACCATAGTCACTGGCATTGACCTCGAGACTGAAACTCTGGTGTGACACCCCTGCCATAAAAAAAATTTGAGGCTTCAGCAGCACTGCCAGAAGAATGGTGCATGAATTTCACACAATACTGATAAATGGGGCATTAACATTGACAACGATCTTAGCTACATATGCACCTACAAGATCTCATGTTCCTAACAAGAGAAATTATTAATTTAAAAAATGGGAGGTAAGGAAGACATGGACAAATTGAACAAACCATCTCCTTCAACAGCAGACTCCAAGCTCAGTGAACGGAATCCTGAACAGTAGTTCACAGGAAGTCCTTTTGATACATTTACTGACCGCAGTCTAGTTGTCATTGAAAGTGCCCCTTCTTCACCCTAATCAATGGTGTATTCAGACAACAACACAAGTTATTTCTTCACATCACTCTGGTGATGCTCTAAATTCAGTTTCTATTTATGCCAATTATCTTAGAAGTTAGTACAAGGAGACATCAGCAGAAGTTTCCAACTTAATAATTCTCTTTTGAGACAGGTTTTCAAAATTACTAATTGAGAAACCTCCCTGTTCAATGATGTATGAAAAAAAAAGTTTCAACCTTCACCACCAAACCGGAATGGACACCTCTCCTTTTCATAAGCATCAAGAGTGGCTCCTCATAACCTTCATGATAAAATCCAGCAACAATTGCTTCTCTTCCCCGAGCCTGTAGAAAATGAAACACATTACCACACTCTGGGTAGTCTTTAAAAACCTATTAAAGACATATTAATGATTATCAATAACAAAGAGATTTTAGCATGTAAATAATCAAATGCATGATATGATGGCATTCTACACCTAATAATGGCTTAAGATTAGAGAAGCTACACCGCTTTACAAAATAATGGTACAACAAATTCCTTCAGAAACATCGTAAGCAGCTATAGATTCCAGAGCAAACTTTTGGTTGGGTCATTCAACCAGACATCACCCAACTCAAATCCGAAAAAGCAATCCATGTTATCCACTTAACCTATGTCTATTTTATGAGGCAGCAAGATCATTGACAGGTAAAAACATAACACAAACTGTAATCAATACATAGAGTAGCTCACCCTCACAAATTGCTGAACCTTTTCAGTTGTTGCTAGTGGGGGGCGTTTCTTTATGTGCTCCCTCAACCTGGTTAATGAATATCTGCCAAAAGAGAAAAAAATCAATTAATCAGTAGAAAGGATGAAAGAGATTTTTCAGCTAATAGAACACCAAACAACAAAAAACATCCTTCAGAAGTATTTACAGTTATGTTGAAAAATGGTAGGGGCTAAGTAAAATGCTACAGCCACAACCTAAGACCGATAGGCCCTCAAACAAGGATAAACATCTTAGAAGTTAGTTAACTCCCCTTCAACCTATCTTATAAAGTTATGATGGCATAACAGAGACACAACTCCACGCCAAATAGGTGTTACTTAGGCCTTACATGCTCACTAGGAATTATAATTTTTTTGAGAATGAAGAAAATAAACATTTCCAAGACAAAGTTAAGGGATAAAAGTTAAAATGATCTTCATACAAAGAACAGTATTTTAAAAAGATATTGAAATAGACGTATTTGGTTAGGTTATCATACAGAGATGGACGAGCTTTACGTTGACTTACATAGGCAAAACCAACCTCTTCATCCTGAAACAACAGTTATGGAAATTAGAACATGAGAGAGAGAATAAAAAAGAAATTGCAAACTACAAAGGACCTCAAGAAGTTGTTTTGCATTCAAGACTGATAAGTTTGTATTAGCTCCCATAAATTTCAGCATCTGTTCTTCAGTTACACCCCCCTGGAGAGAACAAGACCATTCAAATAATCTGCACTTGAAGTATTATGAGTCAAAAATAAATGAAACCATAGGTTTCCAAAACATCAGCATCTCAGCATCTAAGGGAAACATTTTCTTCTGAAGGAATATTTCCACAATAAGATAGGTCAAAACCAGCATAATCATAAGATTCTTTCATAACATCAGTGTAATTTTCAAATGAACATTCCCTCGAAAGCTGAAATCCATAACTAGCAATATGAACATCCACTTAAGCTGATTTTTTCAAGATAAGTGAAGAGAAAGAAAATAGTTAACAGGCCAAAAGGGCCAAAACAAAAAAAATGTGGAAGCTGACCTTAGGAGGCATCCATTCCACACCATGAAGCAAGCAGGATTCACCATAACAAGATCTAACTGCAGCAACAAACAATGTGCTCCTAAAGTAACGTGTGTTTCCATCATAAGGCTCTCCATAATGTGTCAATGATTTACAATCGGCAACCGGTGGAAGACCTATGATCAGTTGACCAGTAAATTAACCAGAATAAATTACATAAGTTGGATTTATAAAACCTAATCCCTCAAAAATTAACATGAAATCAGTAATTGAATGTCAAGAGAATACCAAGTTCATCATCATATGCAAGGCAATACGCTTTTAACTCACGGTCCGTTTCTCTGTTCATACGTTGACCAATCAAAAATGCTGAAAGCAATGACTCGCTCACTCCTGCATCTTTGTTATCTGCCCCTTTCAGTGGAAGAACATCTCTTAAAACACCTTGGACTTCCTCGTATCCAAGGTGACCTCCAGCCAAAACTTCCCTAAGGGCACCAACCAATCTCATTTCACCAGTGCCACTGCCACCATAATGGGGCCCAATTGAACCTCCTACGCCCATTATAGAGCCTTCAGGATCAGCTATAAAAAGTACATCAGGGGGGAGTGCTCGAATGAGCAGTGGCCAGAATGTGTTCATTGCACGCCTTTCTCCTTCGTTCCATTGAGTTGCTTCCGGAAATGCATTTGCACGGATAGTCATTGCTGCGAAAAAAGCCCCAAGCTGCGCTTTGGAGACTTCATCTTCACCTTTGAGTTCCCCAATAGCTAAAAAAATACAGGGAAATAGGTATAGTAACTCGAATTATCTAATTCTAGATATGACTGAGTTGACCAATTTGACCTAATTCTACTAATCTTAAATTCTAATTAAACAGTAACCTATTTCTCCAATATAAAAGTGTATTACAATAAACAAACACACAACGCTAAAATTAGCTGTAAATGTAATGTATAGTTCTAATTTTTTTTTTTTTAAAAAAAAAAAGAGAAAATAAGACATTAAGGAAAAGGTTTACCTGATTTGAGAATAGTATCCAAAACCTTGAAAGCTTGATCCTCAGTAAGCGGCTTGGTCTGAATGGGGCCAGTGCAAACTCTAGCTTGAGCTTCAAGCACAGTCTGATTGGGCTTGGGGAACTTGGAGTTCCTATACGAAGAAGAAATAGCCGGATTTATGATATCGGATTCTTTAAGCCCTAATTGATCTATTATTGCCGAATCTAGAGCAACTTTTATGGTCAAATGAAAATTTCGACCACTCCAACGGTGGCGGTGCTTGGGAGAGAATTGGAGAGAGGTATTGATTAGCCTGTCAGTGAGATAACGAGGCTTAGTGATGCGAGTTGGAGGGACTGAAGCGAGAGAAAGTTCTGGATTAAGAAGAGAATTCATTGTCTCTCTCTCTACTCGGCTTCCGCTCGTTCTTCGTTTGCTTTGAGCAGTTCGACGTTGAAATGGTGAAAAAGATGGCTCAGCTTGCTTTGCTTGTTGCTGCCTTGGTTCTTCCAATTCAAAATATTCTAGATTTTATTATATGATTTTTTTTATTAAAAAAAAAACTAATATAGAAAGGCAGATTGTCAAAGGAATCGAACAAACTGCTGAGTGTAGCCGTTCGATTTAAGCGAATAAGCGTTGTCAACCGTTTCTATGGGCCAACCAGAATTCGGATCTAGCAGGGCTGGTCTCGGATCTGGTTGGTCATAATCTTAGCCTTTTTGTCTATTTCCCGTTCTTTGGCACTATGTCAAATTAAAACTTAAAAGACTTATTTTAGGTAAAAAAAAAAAAGAATTTTTTTGAAAATAATAGTATAATTTTTATTAGTTAAAATTATGAAAATGAATATAATTGTTCTTATTATATTTTTCCCTCCACCAAATATTTGAATCCAAGATTCTTTCTCTTAAGCACATTCTAAAGTCGATATTATATAGATCGGCAATATTGTGTAGCAATATTTTTTTTTACACTGGTAGTTGATTTTAAATTCAAAAAAAGGTCAATAATTAGTTTTTTTTTTAATTTTAAAAAAATTTACAATTTGTGTTAAAAATAGATGAAAATAATTAGATTGTAAATAAAATAAGTTCCATCTAATATTTTTAAAATTTAATATGCGTAACAATACATTGAGGAAGAACATCACAAATATTTATATACGAGTCAAATTAATAGAAGATAAAAGTCAATACACACATGAATATGTTAATGTAGTATAATTAAATATTTTCAAAAAATACATATAGTAAAATATAATTTCTCAATCATTATTAATTGATATAGTATCTTTTATTTTATTATTATAATAATATTTAATATAATTATTAAAACTCACATAAGATTTCACCATTATATATACAGCATTTCAACGAGTTTTTACATCAAGTTTGAACATTCTACTATTTATTCCATAATTTTTCAACATAACTTTAAATTCTTATCATCTAAATTTCTAATAAAATTTAATATAAAAATTAATTATATTCAAACCATCTTGAATAATTAAATTATGAATATGACACAAAATACTTCAAATAAAAAAAAAAACTTGAACCACGTTTAGGTGTTAAATATCGAGAAAACAAATCTATAACAATAATATTTGCACTTATATTATCAAAAGTAAAATTAATAAATTTTTCAACAATTTAAGATTCTCTAATAGTATTTATTAAAAAATTAAAAATAATATTAACTGTGTATGGATATTCTAATTCACAAAAAATAATAATTCTTTTTTTGCAATAACAGTCATTATCAATATAATGCAAATAATACAAATATACCTCAAATTATTAGTATCTGTCTAATAATCAGAAATAACAAACAAACACTCTTTTAAATTTTGAAGTTTCATTAATTAGCTTTTCTTTATTTTGATGACATGCAATAAAAAGATCATTTAATTGTATTGTTAAGAACACGAAAGAAGTTGAGTTGAACGTATATTTTAATAAATTTCTTATATCGTTCATTATCGCCAAATGAAAAAAATTGTTCATTACCTACAACATATCTAGCAAATCCATCACACATGCACTATTGATATGTTTGAATTCAATAAGATTTTCTCTAAAGAAATTTTGGGTAATTTGAGTTTGAATTAGATCTTTTTGAACTATATATTTAAATATATTTATCTACATGTCATTTCAAATGTTTGGTGTCACCTGAAGTTTGCTATCTAAAGTTTTATGACAAAATTTACAGAATTTTTTTTCTGTAATTTGTCTAAAAACAGAAGTATGAGTCTTCAACGTGAATTTTTTTCAAATATTTTGATGTTTGACATCTTTTTAATTTTTTTAATTCTTCTAATATTTTTAGTTATAGAAGTAAATTGACTACCAAAATAATATAAAATATCTATTTTCGAATGTGGTATTGGCATACTTTTTTCAAATTTATTATTCTCAATATTATGAATATAAAATTTTGATATTGTGTTGATGAATAAATAAAAATGTTTATGATTAATAATTAGATAAATGAAAATTTTCAAATGTAGAACTGAGATATTTGAGAGTTTGAATTTGAGAATTGAGTGTTAATGAAGTGAGTACCAAAGAATCAATTTGAGAGATTTCAGATAAATGAGCATTTATTATATATAAATAAAAAGAGTCATTAGATTTTCAATAGATCTTTTGACCGTCCATCAATGTTTAAAAAGAAAAAATTAAAGTGAAAGATGCATGCAAGCATATAGCCTATATGTTACCTTTGAGCAATATTAAAAAAAAATATTAAAATTTCATTTTTTTAAACAAATTAAGCCTTGCATGCATGCTGACCCATGCTATTATATTTTAAAGAAAAAAATTGTTTTAGAATAAAAAAATAAAATTTCAAAATTCAAATGCACGTTATAGTGTATAGGCCGAATTAATGGGCACAACTCATTAAGCCCGGGTACCTGGGCACAGCAAGGTCCATGTGGGCCACATTAGGCATACTTTTAGACTATTGTGCTTTGGCTGGCCCAGCATGAATACTATTGGTGTCTAAGTCGGCCTGGCACAACAATTCAAGCGAGTTTAAATTTCGTGGATTGTGTCAAAACGACATGACCTACTTGCCATGATAAGAGCATGATAGAAACTGCTTGAACTTGAAGCTTTTTAGCAGTTAGAGTGTTGCACATCACTTGATATCCAATTATGGAATACTATGAGTAATTCTTCCTCTATCTACTGGAGTATCTATCTAGTGTAGGGCCTCTTAAGATTATCATAGTTATTTTAGGCTAAGTTGAAGGCTCAAGATCTAAATCTCAAATTGTTAAGGCTTCTTGTATTCTTGGTCAGCTCTAAACTCTTTCAAATATTCATTTCTAGTGACTCAGTCTACATGTTTCCTTAGACGGTGGCATTCATTGGTGGTATGTCCACGATCTTGATGGAACTTATACTTTTTATCTCTATTATACAGAGTCACGAGCGCTTTTATGACGATCAACTCCTCTAACAATTTATTTCTCCTTTATAGATTCAAAAACGATCTCTAAAGGGACAGTAATAGAGATATACTTCTTTTCTTGGATCCTTGCCACCTTAAGGGAGATCTTATCGTCCTTTCAACTTGATCCTTTTCATATGGTTAGTCTTTTAAAGGATACTTGGTAATTCTTGCAGGCATTCGATTAATTCTTTCCTTGAAGACTCTTTTCTCAGGGACTTTAACTCTCTTCCTTGAGTTCTTCCTTAAGTTTCTATTATTGTTTTCCTCTTCGCCTCATCTTCTTCTTTAAGTTTTATATATTTCGGTGCTTGATCATAAATAGTCATATAGGTTGTAATGGGGTTCTTAGTCAAATAATATCCAAACCGATTCAACCTCAACTTTACCTTTAGCACTTTCAAGGTGATTAGTAGGTTAAAAGCTCATAATTGAATATATTATTTATGGAATCGTCCCATGAAATTTTCTCAAGCTTTCTACCTAGCCTTGCTTGAGCTTTTTTAACCATTGAGGGTATTTGACTGACTCACAAATGCCTTAGAAATGCTAAACAAACTTATATGTCAGCTTATTGTACAAAGAAATACTCATCTGCTTTAAACTTTGATACTAGAGGAATGTTTATCCTTTCAAATTCCTATGAAATAGATGACATATCTTACTTTATTTTAATCTTGCAATGGATAAAAGGTCGATCACCAGGTCCACATAATAGTTTAGGTTAATCATTCCCTAATGATATTTTAAACTATTTAAATTTTTATTTTCAAAATTTTTAAACAAATTTATTTTTTATACAAAATTTGATAATTAATTGTTTTAATTAATTTAGTGGACCATTTTTATTTTATTTTATCTTAATTATTTTATAGTTAATTTATAACCAAAAAATAATAATTAACCCTAAACCGTGATTCTTAAACTCCAAACGTTAAACCCTAATTAAATTAGTATTTTATTTTAATTATTTAAAACTAATTAAATTTTGTTAGTATTTTATTCAAAATTAATTTTTTAAACAATTAATTTATATTATTTGATTGAAATATTGTTTTTTAATTAATTTAAAAAAAGGAAGAAGAAAAATTTTTGTTTTAATTAAAATTTTATTTTTAAAATTGAAAAAACAAAAAAATGTAAAGCCTTGGCAAAACTTTGACCTTTGTCGAGCACTAATGGGCACCATGTGTGGCGCGCATCAGCTTGGCCTTAGCAAAGCTTTGCTAGGCAAAGTACTGGCACGTGTCATGTGTGGTGCGCATCAACTTTACAAGACGCTTCACATATTTGTTTTGTCCTACATATTTTTTTTTCTTACATAAAAATATTATAAAAATTTAAAAATATTGTTTCTTTTTCTTTTTACTTAAAAATAATATTAAAATATAATTTAGAATAAATAATTAAATTAAATAATAAATGTTAAATTTTTCTATAAAAAAGAAATTAAAATAAAATTAATAAAATAAGAAATAATAAAATTTTAATTGAGAAAAAAATGGTCCACATACATATATTTGGTTAATAAAAATTAAAAATTTTGATTTCGGTAAAAAAAACATTCACAACTAAAACAATGGTCAAATACCGAAATTTTCTTTTTTTAAAATCATTTTTCCCGTGAAACTTACTGATTTTTTCACTTCTATATTTCTTGCTTCCTTTTTTATTTTTTTTATTTTTTCATGGTTGGCAATACATTTTTCACCTACATTGGTGGTTGCTAGAAATCTAGATCTTAATTTGAATTAGTTGTTTAAAAAGGTAGATTTAATAGTGGAAGACGACCTAAAAAAGCAATAAAATTATTTTTAATAAAGTTTGGTTTATTATTATTATTATTATTTTAATATAAAAAAGGAGAAATCGAACTCAAGACTTCCATTTAAAAGAATAATGTATTATAAATTTTAAATATTAAATTATTTGAGTAAGTGTAAAGCTCAGTTTATTATTGCATAATAAAAAATGTTGATATTTTAAGGCAAAAGAATTATCTTCTTATACACGAATAGTTATATTGATCTTTCTGATTATTTATATTCAATTTTTTAAATATAATTTCTTATTTGAACTGTAAACTTGTTTTAATAAAATTAATATTTATGCTTAAAAAAATTAATTTTGGCTGCTAAAAAATCGCGGTCTCCTTAGAGAGCTCCGCAAATGCAATGGTACGGCCACTGCCACGGCCCACGGCCCACGGGGGTCCTAAAACTCCAACTGCCAGTATCATATACCTCTGGCTTGGTTCATTCGCTCTCTATCCTCAAAACTCAAATACTAAATTGTTAAGAGAGAAGAGAAGTTTAAAAAATGGCGGGATCCCTAGCATTGACGGTGGCAAGCGATCACCCTATGCTATCCACCAGAGACCAGTGGCCTCAGATCCATTTCTCTCGCTTCTTCCCTTTCCCAAATCCTCCTCTATCATCCACGTGCCCCTCTCTCGTTACTCTCCAACTCCGTTCTCGCCGGAAACGCGGCACCTGGCTCTCTACTTCTTCTCCCGACGCTTATATTCACATCATCAAAGACAGCTTAACCTCCGATGCGATCCTCGCCGTCTATTTCCGCGGGAATATCCTTGTCAGTCATCGCTTCTTGATTGTTCTAGAAGCTCCTCTGATCTTATTTATTATTATTACTACTATTATTATTATTATTATTTGAATATCTTCTTTATTGTCCATTGATTTGACCTAATTTGTTAAAAAAAAAGAAGGAAAACTAGATCCGTCAATTGAGTTAATTCATTTCCCAATTAAAACGACAGATGCTTGATTTCTCATTCTATATGTATGGTAGTACTAACCTCTTAACTCCTTTTGACTGATCGTGATTTGAGTTACAAGGTCACGACTGATATTGCTGTTGATAAAATTGTCCTGTCTGTTTCTTTGCCATTATTGATTTGATTTATTGATCATGTATATAAATCAATTAACATGACTGAGCGTGGAGAAATATTCTTTCTCTTTTGAGCTCGCTTTACCTGGATATGAAACGATTGCTCAGAATTTTTGTTTCTCTAAATCTCGTGCTTAAATTTTCTGTTATTATAATTCTAGAAAAATTTTAGCTATCTGTATTTCAGTACATGTAGACACTGCAGATATGTTTTTATTTTTGTACTAATTAATTCTTAGTATAAGGATACTGTTTGATTGTGTAGTTTTGATTTTGGTGAAGTGTGACTTTTCAAATAATGCCATGAATGAGTTCTGAGTAATAGGAGCGTGTTTATTTGAATATTGAGTTATATGATCAAATATGCTGCAGGAAGAACACTACATTTCCAAGTTGCAATTCTCTTGGCCTCAGGTGTCATGCGTCTCAGGATATCCGACCAGGGGAAGCAGAACTTTATTTGCACTGTACCAGGATTCCGTGGGCGAGTTAAGTTGCTACTACTTTTTATAATTCTCATTGTGAACAAGGGTCATAATTTTCAAATGAAAAACATACATTTTTAAATGATTCTCTACATGCATCTTCTTGTTAGAAGCTGTTATTTTCTTTTGGTTTTCTCTTAAGTTTAAGTTGTATATGATTTTCTCATCATCAATTACGAGTAAATTGGCTTTGGTGAACTGTGAGCACTTCAGCATGGTAGGACATATTCTATTTTTTCTGTGAACTTCCGTAATTGCTATTTGTTGGTCTGTCATCATTTGCCCTTCATTTGTAACTCCAGGATTCAGGGATGATATTTGCTCTGTTTTATCCTTTTAACAGTGACAGAATCTAGAACCTAACATCTGCTAATGATGATAGAGAAGAAGATAGATTGCATATATCTTACTACCGAATATTTTTGCCACAATGACTGCTTATATATTTTGGTTTTGTTTAATTGTGACTGGAAAATAGAAAAACTCTAAAGATTAGTCTATCTTATCACCAAGCCAAATTTTCCTGAAGAAGTTGCACAGACATTATTGTTTCTAGTATGTTGAGTTCTCTTTCCTCTGACATTACTATCTACATTCAAGTGGTTTACACTTTAACTTACTCTTTAGATATAGTCAGAATCTAGTCTATTTTAGCATTTTCCTTCATTGCTGGAAGCCCAATGGACATGTTTCCCCTGTTTGCACTTGCAGATCCAGAAGTTTGCCTTGCATTTTCCAACGATTTATGAAGCCGAGTCATTCATAAATTCTTTGAAGGTTTAACCACTACTACTTGAACTATGAATTTGTTATTTTATAATCAAATGGATCATTGTTAAAATAACTCAAGAAACACGTGCCAGCACTAGTGTTTAGGCAAATTTGTCCTTGCTCTAATGATGTTATGTCTGTTTCTTTTTCAGGAGACATTGAATAATGAGGAGGAGCCAGAACATCTAATCAGTGACTTCCCATCTGAAATTTCATCTGCGTCTGAATTCATGTC
This sequence comes from Ailanthus altissimus, assembly GCA_946807835.1. Lineage (NCBI taxonomy): Eukaryota > Viridiplantae > Streptophyta > Magnoliopsida > Sapindales > Simaroubaceae > Ailanthus > Ailanthus altissimus. The sequence continues at coordinate 24,556,096 of OX327692.1, read as the reverse complement.
TTCTAGTGGACTCCCTTCCAGGTGGCATGGAGATCTGGAATTTATGAGTTATTTAATTTCTTTTCTGAATGATTATATCAGCAAGAAATATTATAGACTACATGTTAAGCCAAATACCAAGGGGATACTGACTTGGGGATTTGGTATTTGCAGAGCTTGTGAGGAGGAAGTCTGTATCATGACTCCTGGTTATGGTTATGCTCCTGAAATACCACCAACCTTAAACTACGAAGGTGAGAAACCCTCTTTTAGCCAAGCAACCAAGCCTAGTCACAACTTTGAAGGCATTTATCCGGCTTTACCACACAACTTTGAGCAACCCATTTGCACCCAAGAAACCAAGCTTACACACAATTTTGAAGGCATTTGTCAAGCTTTGCCTCCCAGCTTCACATCATTAATGTCTAACTGCTGCTCTGAGGTCAAGCAAGGTAGGATTGCCTCTTGTAGTTACTGATAGAAATATCTCCTCTGTTCCCATCTGATTACACTTTCTTGTGACTGAAATGATGCAGAAGCAGCTCAACCAATTGTATCTGAGGACGTTGATCTCAAATCTCTAGTTGCGGTATCCTTTCCTATTTTGGGTTTTGTATTGTTTCTTTGAGTTACGTGTAGGATAATAATTGGTTGAGGTGCCTATCATTATGTGGAGTGATTGGGAAGACTTCTGAAACTGCATAGTTTTTACTGGACTAATGTTGCTCTACAATATTACTGCTTTACTAACAGATTTATCTTTCTGCAGAGATATATGGAAGATTCATCTTTCCAAGGTAAGTTTTGTTTCCAGTAAACGAGGTCTCAGGTGCATCTGCTTTTATTATTATTCCTTGCCAGCCCCTTAAACTAATTGCTGTTGCCAAATATGCGTGCTCTTGTTCATCACTAAGGTGGGAGGTTGTTTGTTTCAATAGCATAACATGGAAATGGATGTATATCATGTGCAAAAATGTATGCATAATAATTTAAAAGAGACCAAAAGCTGTTAATATCTAAACACTGGTCAGTCTATACTTTTGAAATGCTAACTTGTCCGAGGACTGAGGTTGTTTTGTTATCATACCAGATTTGTTGAGTAAGGTGGAAAAGATTATCAGTGAGGCAGGTGGTGATTTGAGTTTGACGCTGTAATTGTCCATGGCTTCACACTTACTCTTTAACACTTCACAGCTTTGGTTCCATAGTCATGAGGTTGTCTTCCATATGTTCAGTCCAAGCGATGTGAATGTATGCATCTCTTTCTCTTTTTGGTAGATTCTGGAAAAAATTGTAAAATACAGGAATCCATAACAAACAGAGAATTATGGATGAATGGAATGTTAGTTTCAGGAAGCTTCTTTTATACTTGGTTTTGTCGAGAGCTTTTTCAACTGCAAAATCTCATGTCATTTACTATATCTTTGGTAGATTCTATTACAATTTGCATTGGTAACAATTCGATATACTCCTATAAGAAAAAAAATTTATGTTATGTTTAAATTTTATAACTATGTGCCATTCTTCCCTATTGTCATATTTATGCCTTAAGAATCTTGTTTTTTTTTTAGCCTTTCAACATCTATGTGTATTAAATTTAAATTGCTCCTCTTCAGTTCAATTAGACAAGGTTAATGCATTTTTTAGGGTCAATATAAATGAGAAAAGGGTAATTATCCCTGAAATTCTTTCTTTTGGTTTAATGCTTGAACCTTTTTATGTATGAATCTATGATTCCTGAAAGACTGCGTGAAGACTCAAGAGTTGTAGGCATCAAACAAACTGAGAACTTAGAAAATCAGAATTTACGTGGAGATGTCATGTGGCAATTTTCTCCTATGCTTATGGTAGGACTAGGAGGTCCAATGAAAGAAATAATCTTTATTATCAAACAACAAATTTGGCTCTACTGGAGATAACTTCATTGCTCTTTCAAGTCGTTCTCTACTATTAATGTTGATTCTTTTAAATAATTTTGTACCAAATTTTCTTTAAATTACCAGATCTGAACAAATAAAGTTTTAGATATGAAAAAGAAATAAGATTCTTAAATAAAAGAACAAAACCATAAAGAGTTGGAGATCCAATCTAATTCAAGATTTGGATGGTTGAAAATAAACAACTAATCCAAATTAAGATTTGGGTTGTAAAGAGCCATCAAATGAGGTAGAGGGGGAAAAGATAGAAGCCAGAAAGAGAAAACTAAAGGAGGGAAAAATAATAATTGCCATCGAAAAGATGATAAAAAATAACCTCTTTTTAATTTAAAAAAAAGGAAGAAATTGAGTTCTCTTTTGTTCAAAGAGATGAGAGAGAGCTGACACAAGAATATCACTTCAAGATAACATTACCACTTGTTTATGTGCTGCATTTGACATGCATCCGGCACTCCTGATCCCATGAAATGAAAGATGTCTAGACAAACTTCATTACTTAATTTCTTAATTTAATTGTGTTGGAAAATATCACAAAATATTATACAGTAGAAATAATTCTTTTTCTCACGTTATATTATTAAAATGGACAATATATTACTAATGTAACTACAACAATATTACCACAAACATTAACCATCAATCAATTACAATGAACACTAAATTTTTACGTGAAAAATTTAATTCGGAAAAAATTACGGGACCGTAGTCCGATATCAACACTTCCACTATGCAATAATAATGGGATTACAACAATGTTCTCTCTAGAATCACCACTAGAGACTCACCGCAACATCAAAAACATTAATCTTGGCTCAACAATAATAAATCTAACAAATTCTCTTTAAATGTAAATTTGCTAGATAATGCAAAATTAGAGGCTAAATCAAAAATTAAATCCGATAGAATTGTAGAGTAAGATGTTGGGAACTCATCTTCAAAATTTGAACAAAATCGGAGCTCAAATTGACATCCAATCATCAAAGAAAAAACTAAAACCCTAAGTTTTATTTTTCTCCTTCTCTCTCGTTCTTCTCTGTTTTCTGCTTCTGCTTCTGCCTCAATCTTCTGTCTTCTCTTTAATACAAAACACGGAATTTATATTTCAGTTACTGTGCACTTATGGCAAATTTCAGTCAGCTCCCTTCATGGATAATTACATAGAAGCCTCTGAACCCACATGATGTGGATCCCACCAACAAATCTCCCCCTCCACGTCATGTGAAAGGATCCACTAGACCCGCTTTCCCTTTACAAACTTGAAGCTTCTCTTTGGACAATGATTTAGTCATTATATCCGATCCATTCTCACTTGTATGTATCTTTTCAAGTTGTAACAGTTTTGATTCTAATACGTCACGTACCCAATGATACCTAACATCAATGTGCTTGGATCTTGAGTGGAATGTTGGGTTCTTTGCCAAATAAATGACACTTTGACTGTCACAGTAAACTATGTAGCTCTCTTGCTTCACACTCAACTCTTGTAGGAACTTCTTCATCCACAAGGTTTCCTTGCAAGCTTCAGTAACTGCAATATACTCAGCCTCTGTGGTAGACAAAGCAATACATTTCTGAAGTCTGAATTGCCATGACACAGCTCTCCCTGCAAAAGTAATCAGGTATCCTGATGTAGACTTCATAGAATCCACATCTCCTGCCATGTCTGCATCTGTGTACCCATACAACACAGATTTATCACCACAAAAACACAAACATGTCTTAGAGGTGCCTCTAAGGTATCTGAAAATCCACTTCACTGCTATCCAATGCTCTTTGCTAGGATTAGAGAGAAACCGACTAACAACACCAACTGTATAAGCAATATCTAGCATAGTACAAACCATAGCATACATCAAACTACCAACAACTGATGCATAAGGCACTGCACCCATTTCTTCCATTGCTTGAAATTAAGCTTGAAGTGACCTGCAAGTGGTGAACTAACTGGTTTTGCCTTACTCATGTTGAATCTTTCAAGAACCCTTTCAATGTAGTTTTCTTGAGATAACTATAACTTCCCATTTTTTCTGTCACGGGAGATCTTCATGCTAAAGATTTGTTTAACCTGTCCTAAATCCTTCATAGCAAATGACTTACCGAGTTCTCTCTTCAATCCTTCAATTTCACTACCATCATGGCCAATAATTAACATATCATCCACATAAAGCAAGAGAATAATGAAATCATTATCTGCAAACCTCTTCATAAAAACACAGTGGTCTGATGTAGTTCTGCTGAAACTATGATTTTTCATGAAAGAATCAAATTTCTTGTACCACTGTCTCGGTGCCTGTTTCAGCCTATACAAGCTTTTCTTCAACTTGCACACTAAATCTTCCTTGCCTTTGACTCTGAATCCCTCAGGCTGCTCCATATAGATTTCCTCCTCCAAATTACCATGAAGGAAAGCTGTCTTTACATCAAGCTGCTCAATCTCTAAGTTTAAACTTGCTGCTAAACCAAGGATAACTCGGATAGAAGACATCTTTACTACAGGAGAAAAAATTTCTTCAAAATCAATTCCTTTCTTCTGACCAAACCCTTTCACAACCAACCTAGCCTTGTACCTTAGCTGTGAGTTGTTTTCAGTCTTCAGCCTGTAAACCCATTTGTTCTTCAAAGCTCTCTTACCTTTAGGCAGTTTTGCTAACTCATAATTGTGGTTCTCATGCAAGGATTTTATCTCCTCTTGCATAGCTTTAAACCACTCATTCTTGTGCTGGTGAGACATAACTTCATGGAAGTTTTCAGGTTCTCCCCCGTCTGTAAGCATCACATACTCATGTGGTGGATATTTAGAGGAGTGGTGGCGCTCTCTCATAGATTTTCTTAACTGAGGCTCAACAGGTGGATCAAATGATTCTGGAGGTGCTTACTCAACCTGTTCTGCTGGACCATCATCATCAACTCTATCATCAAAATCTTCTTGTGCGTCTTCCCCATAATCATCATAAACTACAGGTGGAAGAATTGATCTAGAAGTATCAGGAATAGGAATTTCATCACATTCTTGAGGCTTTTCATCTTTCTCTACCCCATCAACTATCTGATCTTCAAGAAATGTAACATCTCTGCTTCTGATGATTTTTTTGACTCACTGGATCCCATAATCTGTACCCAAAGTCTTCATGTGCATAACCCAAAAAGATTCACTCCTTAGCCTTATTGTCAAGCTTCGACCTTTCATCTTTTGGAATATGAACAAATGCCCTGCAACCAAACACTCTTAAATGCTTATATGAAACATCTTTCCCGGTCCAAACTCTTTCAGGTACATCATCATCCAAATGAGTTGAAGGAGAAAGGTTAATTAAATCAACTGTAGTACGCATTGCTTCACCCCAAAAGTATTTAGGTAGCTTTGCATCAGAGAGCATACACCTGATTCTTTCTTGAATCGTTATGTTCATTCTCTCTGCCACACCATTTTGCTGAGGAGTTTTTGGCACGGTCTTCTCAAGTCTGATACCATGGGATCTACAATACTGCTCAAATGGTCCTCTGTACTCACCACCATTGTCTGCCCTTATACATTTCAACTGTCTCCCTGTCCCTTTCTCAACCTTAATATGAAAATCTTTAAAGACATCAAGTACCTGGTCTTTAGATTTTAGAGCAAAAATCCACACTTTTCTAGAACAATCATCAATAAAAATTACAAAGTAAAGTGCACCTCCACGTGTTTTAGTTTGCATAGTACATACATCAGTGTGTATCAAATCAAGTAAGTTTGCTCTTCTAGATGGATAAAAATTACGAAATGCAACTCTATGTGCCTTTCCTGCTAAACAATGATCACAAGGTTTAAGAGACTTACCTGCGAAGCTGGGCAGAAAATTCTTCTTGACTAAAACTTGAAGCCCTTTCTCACTTATGTGGCAAAGCCTTTTATGCCACAACTCAATGTCAGATTCTTTTGCTGCTACATTGACATCTTCTTTTATGAGCTTAGCTTCCATAACATAGAGAGTGTTTACCTTCCTTTCTTTGGCTAGAATTATAGAACCTTTGGTGAGCTTCCATTTATCTTCACCAAAGTAGTTGCAATAACCATCATCATCAAGCTTGCCGGTGGAGATCAAATTCAGAAGCATTTCTGGAACATGTCTGATATCCTTCAGTAGTAATCTGCTACCAACACTGAACTCCAAGTAAATATCTCCTATGCCCACAATCTTGGATGCACCATCATTTCCCATCCTGACATAGCCAAAATCACCACTAACGTAGGATGTGAAGAAATCACAATTTGAAGTAACATGAAATGAAGCACCCGAATCAATTACCCAATCACTTGTATGACATGTGAGATTTATGGAGTTTTCATCATAAACAATAGTCATATCCCTATCAGCAACTACTGTATTGCTTACTTGTTCATTTTTCTGTGATTCACCTCTTTCCATAGCATGTTCCCTTTTCTATATTCTACACTCTCTCTTTGTATGCCCAATTTTGTTGCAATGGTAACACTTGACATTTTTTCGTTGAGACTTGGATCTTCCTCTGTAGTTGTTATTAGCAGAACTTCTACTTTGGTTTCTTCCACGTCTTTCATGCTTTTCTGTAACAAGTGTTTCTGTCTCAGAAGAACTCATACCTGCATTCTTTCTTCTGGCTTCTTCATTTTGCATTCTATCCTTAACCATTTTCACGGTTAGCTTCCCATTTGGCGCTGAATTATTTACTGACACCACTAATGTCTCCCAACTATCCGGTAAAGAACTAAGCAATAACAATGCTTGTAATTCATCATCTAGTGAAATATTCATAGTTGTCAACTGGTTCACTAGGCCTTGAAACTCACTGGTGTGCTCAGCTATACTGCACCCTTCCTTGTATTTTAGATTCATAAGCCTCTTCATTAAATTGACTTTATTTTGTGGTGTAGGCTGCTCATAAATAGACTCCAATTTTCTCCACATAACATCAGCCTTTGTCTCTTTTGCCAAATGATGAAATACACTCTGATCTATCCATTGCCTAATGGTGCCAACACATTTTTTATGTAATTGGATCCACTCTTTATCACTCATTTTCTCGGGTTTTACAGCATCCCCTTCAATGGGTTCATGTAGGTCTTTTACAAAAAGTAAATCCTCCATTCTGGACTTCCATATAGCATAATTCCATGCCTTCAGTTTAATCATGCATGCAGAATTTTCATCCATTTTAATCAACACAAATTAAGCACTGCACAACCTGACTAGCTCTGATACCACTTTGTTGGAAAGATCACAAAATACTACACAGCGGAAACAATTCTTTCTCCCACGTTGTGTTATTAAAATGGGCAATATATCACCAATGTAAGCACAATAATATTACCACAAACATTAACCATCAATCAATCACAATGAACACCAAATTTTTACGTGGAAAACCCAATTCGGGAAAAACCACGGGACTGTAGTCCGATATCAACACTTTCACTATGCAATAATAATGGGATTACAACAATGTTCTCTTTAGAATCACCACTAGAGACTCACCGCAACATCAATAACATTAATCTTGGCTCAACAACAATAAATCTAATAAATTCTCCTTAAATGTAAATTTGCTAGATAATACAAAATTAGAGGCTAAATTAAAAATCAAATCAAATAGAATTGTAGAGCAAGATGTTGGGAACTCACCTTCAAAATTTGAGCAAAATCGGAGCTCAAATTGACATCCAATCATAAAAAAAAAACTAAAACCCTAAATTTTATTTTTCTCATTTTCTCTCATTCTTCCATGTTTTCTGCTTCTGCTTCTGCCTCAATCTTCTATCTTCTCTTCAATACAAATACGAAATTTATATTTCAATTACTGTGTATTTATGACAAATTTTAATCAACTTCCTTCATAATTAATTACATAAAAATTCCTAGACTCACGTGATATGAATCCCACTAACAAATTGTAAGCATCAAAAAAGTCCCACAGAAATAAACCACAAATAACTTGAGAAGAAACTTTGTTAATAACAAAATTATATAGTTACTCACGTAAAAGAGAATGACAACAGTTGTCACAAATTTATGATATAGAAAATTGCAATTAACCCTAAACACCGTCAAATTGGTTTTAGTGTCATAAACTAACTAATAAACATGTAATGAGAAAGAGCCCATGGCAATTATTCTGAATTGGGGCGGACATGCATAGGAACTTAGGGGTCCCAAATTTTTTTTTAAAATTTAATAATAAATATTTTATAATTTTTATCTTTAAAAATAAATATTTTTATAATTTAATTTTTCAAAATTTTAAATTTGACGTTAAGATTCAAAAATAATTAAACTCTGATATAATATAATAACTTTAATATCTATTCTCTCTCACCTTAAATTATAGTTCCGCCTCATTTTGAATTCCGTAAAATTCCCCTTACAACAACTATGGCGTCCCATTATTTCCTTCCCAGTTTTCACTTCCTGTTTTTAGTGGCAACTATACTAGCCAGAGCTTTTGGATCCGACGCTTCTATCAAACCAAGCGTTATGAACGCTTTTCTTTGCGATGAACACATAAACACATGCAAAGCCATGTTGTACCACATCAACCAGGGTCACCCGAAAGAACAAATTGCTTTTTTTTACTCGGTAAACGCATCAGAAATCAAACCCGTATTCCATGGCAATCAAAAAGATTACCTGATAACAGTACCATGTTCTTGCAAAGACGTCAATGGCACAAGAGGATACTTCTACGACACATCCTATGAAGTTCAGCCAAATGACACATTTATAAATGTTTCCTATACGACTTATAGTGGGCAAGCTTGGAAAATTGGAGGAGAAGAGAAGTCTTATATTCCAGGAGTTACTGTTCCTATTCATCTTTTATGCGGATGCGTAGAAACTGACACTCAAATTGTGGTAACATACACAGTTCAGCAATATGACACTTTATCAAGTGTCGCGATTCTACTGTCTTCACAAATAAGTGGCATACAGAGCTTGAACAAAATGGTGGCTCAAAATCCAGGCTACATAGACGTCAGTTGGGTATTATTTGTGCCTATGGAGCTAAATGGAATCCCACCTCCAGAGAATGCTGGTGTCTGAGATTTTTGCTCAAAACTTCTTCATTTTCATAGTTTTATTTCGAATGTGGTAGTACCACCATTTCATTAAAGTCTATGTGCATACATTACGTCAATGGTTTTTTTTTTTTTTTTTGATTTTTGCTTTATAGTTGAGTCAGAAGATGTTTTGACTTAATCAAAACAACATTTTTTTCTTGCATGTTTTCTCTACTATACTTCCTGTTGAAGTTGTCTAAACAAGATATATGCTATCATTTACATTTGAAAGGATAAAAGACTCCTGCAGAATTTAATTGTACTTTGCCTTGTTTTTTCCGTTCATTATCAGAAAAGAGACACAAGTGGATCATAGTCGTGGCTATGTTATCAGCTGTGACATTACATTCAATGATCATTTTGATAATTGTTGATAGAAGAGAACTCAAATTTTACACCAGTGAATTAATACATGAGCATGGATAATGATGAATAGCTATCCTGATATAAGCTCAAGTAATTGTTTTTTTTGGTAATGTGGCAATACTTATAACTAGCATTGGTTCCTAATTGAAAGAGACGGGGAGAGTAACTCATTATAGTGAATTTACGACTTACGATGTGACAGTTTTCGAGTCAGAGAGACCAGTAATTTTTAGTCTTAAGGAGATCGAAGAGGCTACTAGCAACTTCGATGAAACTAAGATAATTGGACGGGGTGGATATGTTCTCCGATTTTTTTTTTCATCTCTAACAAATTAAGTACATGTTTATCCGAAAATAAACTTAACATGTCTCGTCAACATTCAGTGCAATAAAGAAGATGTGATCTAACAAATCCAAAGAGTTCTTCGCTGAGCTCAAGGTCTTATGCAAGATCCATCACATAAATGTGGTAAGTGATTTCTTCAAACTTAACTTCGACATCAACCTCTAAGGTGAAGTGCAAGAAAGGTTTCATTAAGTTTGTTTACTTGTAAGTATAATTGATTTCAAATATTATCAATGTGTTTTAGGTGGAACTGTTGGGGTACGCCTGTGGAGACGATCATCTTTACTTAGTTTATGAATATGTTAGATACGGATCAATGGGTGATCATCTTCACGATCCACTGCTGAAAGGCTACCACCCTCTCTCTTGGCCAGCAAGAACTCAGATTGCCCTTGATGCTGCTAAGGGAATTGAGTACATTCACGACCACACAAAAGCTCGTTATTTGCATCGTGACATCAAGACAAGCAACATTCGTCTCGATGATAGACTACGAGCAAAGGTAACAAAGCTTGAAATATCTTTCTCATAAAGTTTCTCTTGTTCAACAGTTTAAAGCATGCTCGCTTAAATCTATACAGGTTGCGGATTTTGGATTGGCTAAGCTTGTGGAGAGAACCAACGAGGAAGAAATGCTAGCAACGCGATTGGTGAGTACTCCAGGCTATCTTCTTCCTGAGTAAGTTAAAAATTTGCGTTTAATTATATGATGCTATTCTAATATCATATCAATATTAATTGTTAATAATTATATAATATATATTTTTAATACAATCATTAGTATTAAATATATATATGATATAATATTTGTAATATTACAGAGGTTATATAATTCGAAAGAGTTAAGATTTGATCAAAAAAATTTATATCAAAATTAAAAGTTAATAACGTTGAGAGTTAGCACTGTTAAGAGTTAACATGTTATAAAAGTAAACAATATTTAAAGAGTTAGAGCCTTATCTGAAATAGGATAAAGATATAAGAGTATACTAGTAATGACATAGTTGCAAAGAATTGTAATAAGTATTAAGAAATATCATTATGCAAGTATGTTTCTAAACACTGTGTTCCTAATATAGTTTTCATCGATGCAGGTCTATCAGTGAATCTTTTAATATAAATCAGTGTATGTCTATATCTGTAGGGTATAAATGGTTATTTTTAGCTGATTATGAGCTTAAAGCTTGTACAGATATGCAGGTATTCAGTCAAGACTGATACTAAACGACTAATGAGGACACCAATAGACATCTTATGAAACTGTCAATGGTGAGTCCTCTCGAGTTGAATAGTATTTATGATCCTTTAATTTGAGCGTCGTGGTGGGCTTATGAGTGATCCTCCATATTTTGGTTCCACGGATATCAGAGACCTTTCATAGTTTGACCGCTATGTATCGTTGGGTATGATCTGATACTCACGAAGTTCAGTGTGCATAGATATGGGATTCGTCAGCTCTCATAGGGGAGTTATATATCCTGATGCTCCAAAAATTATATTTTAAAAAATCTTTTGGCCAAAAGTACAAACTTCAAAAAAGAGTTTTTCATAAGGTTAAGCAATATCGTAAATGAGTTTGCGTATATTATTGTTCGAAATACAAATCTAAAAATAAGTTCATGGATAAGCATATGAGAATTTGATGGTATTGATCTATATCCCCGCTCTTCCAAGATATATGTGACGCAGAGATTATACATATGCGCTTTGACCTCTGCTTGTATGGTCAAACATGCTGATTTATAATATCCGTGACTTGTGCGTGAGACATTAGTTACGGATTTATGAAATAGTTTATTTGAAAAATCAGGTGTGGACCTACGGAGTCCTGCAATATGAAGTGTACTCATTATACATTGAATCAGCGTATCGGATTAAATTATTCAATCTAGTAAATTTTAGCAAAACTAAATACTTGTTTCAGGCACCTTCAAGATGCGCGTGTGTTAAGACTTAAGTGTTAAGTACGTTAATTAGTTAATAATTATTGATGATTAATTAAATATTAACATGTGGCGCATAGTGAGCATTCAGTTGAGTTTACTCAAGTGTATGGTTAGGTAAAATCTACTTTAGATTAATTTGATAACCAAATAAGAGCTTAAGTGTAATTTTATTATATTGATTATTTAATTATTAAATAATCAAAATATTTCTTAAACTTAATCATGATTAAAATTTAACTAAAAAGTTAAGTTAAAGTTTAATAATTAAATATTTTAGATATTTATGCTTTACTAAATTGTTAAGCAAAATAATCTAACCTAGCTTAAGTTTAACTATAATTAAGTTAAATTTCAAATTAAACTTAAATTAAAGTGAAATATTAGTCAAATGTGAAATGTAATGCATTATATATATATATATATATATATATATATAGATGCATGAAATGAAAATAAGTGTGGTTGTTGGACAAAAAAAAATGGGTGGCAGGCCATTTAAGTGGGTGAAGGAAGAATAGTTCTTTATCAAACTATTTTGGCGAGAGTTATCTTAATGGAAAGGAATTCATTTTCATTTAATTTTAATAGCCAATGATTGTTCGGCTATAAAGAGAGAAAGGTGAAGTTTTTCATTTTATTTTCCAAATATTGGAGATGAATATGAATTCTTCTAAGTGTGTAAAGAATTAGCTTCATCTTCTTTATTTCCTTAATTGGCCAGTCATATTACAAGCATTTGATTAAATGATTTTGTTGTTCAAATGTTGAATTAGAATAAAATCATTGATTGCTTTATAAAGAATATACAGTTTAAGTGTTAACTGAAAATTAAGAGTTAATCTCGGAGTTTAAGAGGTAAACCAGTGTTGAAAATAAAACTGCTATTTTAATGACTCAAGCCCACTATGTTGAGTCATAGAATTGCCAACGGATCTATTTCAGGCAATACTCTAACTTAAACTGTTTCAAATGTTTGTAAAATGATTATTCTCAATCATAATATTAATGTGATTAATATGCTTCAATTTTATTAATGTAATAAAATCTAAAAAATTTAGTGTTAATGCGATTAACATGCCTTTATTTTGTTCATTAGTGTAATATAACAAAACTTATCGTGTTCGTTGTTAAGTAAATTAGATTTCCAAGTTATGCTATGTGTGTATATATAGTATGAGATACACTGAACAATGAATACGTGCACATGCATATACGCACCCAATAGTAATACGGTTTTGAATTGCACCCTACAAAATCTGCAGGGTTAGATGAAAATATACAACAATATAAAGGCTTATTTGTAAATTTTTTAAAAATTAGGTCAAACTATAATTAACTAAAAGTTTAAGGGTTTGGATAAAAATATTCAAATTTATGGGTTTGTTTATAAATTTTTAAAATTTTTGTGGCCAAAATATAATTTACTAAAAGTTAGAGGGTCTAAATGATCAACGCCAACCAACATATCGGTTCCTTAATGGCATTTCTACACTTGGACAACATGTCGTCCGAGGTCGTTTTCAACTTTAAGCCTAGTTAACTCCACTTGGTTTCAATTCATTTTACAGACCTAGTCAATTCCCTCCATTTTCAACACTATTTTTAATATTTTAAATTGTAAAATGTTCAAAATCTAATTTCTCAATGATATCTAACATCATTTTGACGTTTTAATAACAACTTTCAAATCAAAATTAAATTCGACTATAAATTAAATTTTTTAGATTGTATAATACTCAAGATAGAGGCAAATAAAACTCTAATACTAATTGTTAGAAACCTAAATATGATTTATAAATGCTTCATAATAACTCAAACAACATATAGATCAAGTGTATAATTAAAAATGAATTTGACATAACTCATGCCAATCTGGTGACGAAGGTTAGAATGCTTCTAAATTTTACAATTTCTAGTGATGGTATTTTAAAATTGAATTTTGAGTTAATGGCTTAGACCTAACTAAGTGGCTATATTTATAGGCATTTACCCATCACAAATGTCATTCTCATATTTATGATCATGGGTGGCTTCTTAATCATGGGTAGTTGTTGCCTATGTTCCTGGAATGATGGAGAATATGGGCCGCATTTTAAAATAATTTGAATAGTTTTAACATGTAAAACCAACAAAAATTGTAGAGTAACATGTAATCATTGACTAAAGATTGTCTTAGTTAGTATTAATTCATACATTATAGTCTAAGAAATAATTTTCATTCTTACATATTCTTATAATTTGTTTTTAAAAATATAATGTATAAGCTATGGTTATCTATTAGATTTAGAGCTTAGATCATTGAAGTTGAAACTTATTTAGTGTAGTGGACATTGAATTTATTTTGTTTAGTAGATCTTATTTTATTTTAATGAATACTTTTTTGGTTTGGATTTGTTTAGTAGACATGGAACTTATTTTGTTTAATGGACTTCATTTTATTTTGATGAATACTTTATTTGTGTGGATGAATTTTTATCTTATTAGTATTTTTACTAGTTAACTTGTTTATTAGTTTTTTAGGATATCTTTTTGATATTTTACTAAATTATTAGTTTATTTGAATATTTTATTTTGATTTAATTATTTTTTGCATACATTATATGATTTTAGTATTTTAAAAAATATTTAAGAGACTGAATCAAACCGAATCAGACTAAATTAATTTGATCTGGTTAAATTCTCATACATGATTCGGTATAGTTTAGTTTTAAAAAATAAAAAATCAAAATTTTTGGATACAGTTTGGTTCTAAAAAATACCGAACTAAATTGTGCCGCGCTCACTCCTCTATTAAGGCAGAACAATAATACTGCTAGTCTTCTTTTCTTTTTACACAGCGTATTTGAATATTTTGTTTTGATTTAATTATTTTTTGCATATATTATATAATTTTAGTATTTTTAAAAATATTTAAGAGACCGAATCAAACTAAATTAATTTGATCTGGTTAAATTCTCATACATGATTCGGTATAGTATGGTTTTAAAAAATAAAAAATCAAATTTTTTTGATATAATTTGGTTCTTAAAAATACTAAACCAAATTGTGCCGCGCTTACCCCTCTTTTAAGGCAGAACTATAATGCTGCCAACCTTCTTTTCTTTCTACACTGTGTATTTGAATATTTTGTTTTGATTTAATTATTTTTTGCATACATTATATAGTTTTAGTATTTAAAAAAAAATTAAGAGACTAAAACAAACCGAACCAAACTAAATTAATTTGATTTGGTTAAATTTTCATACATGATTCGGTATAGTTCGGTTTAAAAAAATAAAAAATCAAAATTTTTTGATATAGTTTGATTTTCAAAAATACGGAACTAAACTGTATGGCGCTCACCCCTCTATTAAGGTAGAACTATAATGCTGCTAGCCTTCTTTTCTTTTGACACTGTGTATTTAATTATTTTGTTTTGATTAAATTATTTTTTGCATACATTATATAATTTTAGTATTTTAAAAAAAATTAAGAGACTGAATCAAACCGAATCAAACTAAATTAATTTGATCTAGTTAAATTCTTATACATGATTCGGTATAGTTCGGTTTTAAAAAATAAAAAATCAAATTTTTTTTATAGAATTTGGTTCTCAAAAATACTGAACCACTCTGCGCCGAGCTCACCTCTATATTAAGGCAGAACTATAATGCTATACTACATGCCTTCTTTTCTTTCTACACCGCGTAGTTGATGTAAGCCTGATTGGTAATTGTAAATTTTCAATTCTTTTATCATTGTGGATATGGAAAAGTATATGGATAACACTAATAAGTTGTGTAAGTAAATTACATACCAAACTAGATAAATGTTATGGTAAAATGATGTGATAGAAAGCAACTTGCGACGTGAAGGACATGATCTTTTAATTTCAGTGAACTAAAGGACATAATTCTGATCCATTTCTTGCTTTCAGGTGTTTAAGCATTAATTTGAAGAGGAATCACTTAGAGATAACTTAGTTGTAGTGGTATGTTGACATTTCAGTTATTCATTTCATTTATAATATACTCTAAACCGGGAGACATTGTAATGGAGTTAGACCATAATATTCTTTCCTTGTGGCTTTGTCAGTGTGAATTGCTTGATGAAATGATGGACTTTGGTTATTCTAAAAATACTGGGGCAACTATCTTAAGTGAATTTATCAAGACTGATGCGTATAGGATGGAAGTTATTCAGAAGCCTCCTATGCCTGTCACAAATACAGTGTCTTGGCGCAGCGAAAGGATACGAAACAAGAAGAATGAAGTGGGTAGCATTTTTGTTTTTTCTTCTCTTCATTTTGTTTATAGATGCCTTGAGTCACTGAATTATGGAGGTGTCTTCTTGTTTCTTCAGGTTTTCTTGGATGTTGTGGAGAATGTAGATATACTTGTCAACTGCAATGGACATCAATGGGATCTGCATCAAATGTACCAGAAGATGGTGGGGAATACATGTTGAGGGCTGAGTTCAGTCTTCCCAGCATAACAGCAGAAGAAGCAGCTCCGATACGTGTGAAATTTGAATACCATATTTCACTGTTTCAGGGATACAGGTATGGCTTCAAAAATAATAGCTCGCTCTTATTATTATTTTTTCAATTTGCAATTATTGCGTTGGGTGAACGACATAATTTGCATCTACTTCATCTCAATGTGAGAAATGGTTTGCAATATTCCTATAGTTGAATGTTTAAGGGAATGAAAAATAATATTTAGACATAAAATAGAAAGAGATTTGTCCATCAACTGCCTTGTATTTATGGAGATATATATAGCATACTTCTTTGCACAATAGCATATTGAGTCAAAGTTGCTCATTACTGCCTTGTACTTGTCATTAATCTGTATATTAAGGATGTGGTGAAATGTGGAATTGATGATTTCAGTCACTGTTTGTAATTATTTTAATTTTAATGTCCATTCTTATCTCAATCTTAGCTTAAATACAAAAAAAAAATTGACATAGGTGAATCTGGATTGGATTGTACGTTGATGAACACACAGTGATTTATTTGATCAGGTCATTTCCTGTTAGATCACCCAAACTTGACCTGTTTCTTTATTGTGTTGGGTCAACCATACTTAAAATTTTGATTAGGCAAATATAAGCCACTTTGTATTGATTAAATAATATTGGTTAGGTCAAAATTTGCGAGTTCTGGATCAGAGTTTGCTTGCACTACTCTAGTCCGTTGATTCAGATATCTTGAATTTTTTTAAACAGGGTACACTGAGAGGTAACTAGTTTTTTGAAACTGTTTAGCATCCTCACATTGTTAAAATCAATCGGAGAATACGCCTTCTTTATATGGTGAGGTGGCATCGGTATACATAGACAGATAACTGAGCAAAAGAATTGTTTGTTGGTGTTGGTTCCTAGTTATCGATCCACACAAAGAATCGTATGAATCTGAGGTCTTAAACCCTGTGGTCATTGGATCAACAAAGACATCTATTTTATTTATCAGCAATAGCAAATAGAAAATATATATATATATATATATATATATATATATATGTAATGGAAGGCAATTGTTGTGGTTGAAGTTCGCTGCTTATGAAAGACAAATTTTGTTAAATAACAGTATATCTGACAAATCTAAGTCATTTCACCTGCATATTTGATTTTATAGGTTGGATACCTGAAGGTTATAGAGAAAATTGGTTTACCATGCTCTTCCGTGGGTGGGGTACATAACAATGGCTGGCGAGTATGAATAAGGGCTTATTATCTGCCATGCCTTGGTGCTTCCAATTCACCAAGGTCATTTATGAGCTTGAACGTCGATGATACGAACAAATCTGGTATATACATCTGGCACATCGTAAGAACTTTATTATCCATTGGACCATTGATTTGTGAATAAAATCTTCTTCTTTTTTTTTTTTGGGTGTGAATAAAATCTTATGTCTTGGCATATATTTCATCTCATAATTATAATTCTCTTATCATCAATTAGTAATGTAAGAGCTGGTCGATTCATCTCCCTTGTGCAAATTCGTAATTAACTATTATGGGTCAGATTTTTCGTTTGTGATTCCCTAGCTATCTGAATTTTCTAGCAAATGACACCCATTCGTTTTGTCCTCGGTGCCCTAGAAATGATCTTCTCTTTGGACAAATGCCTTGACTTTTTTTTTTTTCTGCCAACAATCCTCAATTTCGGAAAGATATAGAAATTAACCCTGCATATTTTTCAAGGAAAAAATATTCCAACGAGTCCCCAAAATGGGGAAGTCTACCATACATTCACTGAATGTTATAACTTTCTGACTTTTTCATTACATGGCTTAATTTATTTATTTATTTTGTTATATAAGTTAAATATTTTGGAATAAAAATTTTGAGACGTGTAACAAAATTTTAAGTATAAAAAAAAAAAAGAAAGTTGAAGAATTGTACCATAAAATAATTATACAACAGAAATGACTTGCAAAATATATTGCTAATTGCAAAGAAATATACAAAAATTAATAGTATTAACTTTTTCATGATTTTTTTATTGTAAATTTTTTTGTTTATTTAATGAATATAACATTATACTTTCAAAGTAGTATTTTAATATTTATTTATTTTAAATGTATATCAAATATTTATTAAATAATTAATTTTTTATAATTTTCAAAATTATTCTGTAATATTATTTTATCATTCAATAATTATTTAATATATTATTTACAACGATACATATTATGATATTGCTTGAAAAATGTAGTATGATAAAAATATTGTGATACTTAATGAGAATGTAGTATGATTCGTTTTCTTTCTTCTTTTTTCTCCTTTTGTTAATACCATATTACATCTAACCTGGTCCCAGCAGCCAGCACGGCTTATTCCAATTAACTGACTTTGAAGGCAAATACCAGCTATTTGGCAAGTGGCAGTATTCTTTAATGGTGGAGAATGTATTGTGCCTCCATTTTCTTTTTTTCCTTTCACATAAACAAAAGTTTTAAACAAACATTGAACTCGTGCTGATACACATTCAGGCACAAATCCAAGCCCACCCCCCCAAAAAAAAAAAAAATGTGGAATTCAAATGTTGTGGTATATTTATGTTCATCTTACTTTTCAACTCTATTGTATTCAAAAGCAATCGTATATAAGAATACTCTTTTAGAAAACCTAAAAGATTTCAGCGGGTGCTTAGTCTTCTTACTTGTTCGAATTTATTTATTTATTGTTTTCCCATTATTTTGATCAAAATTTCATTCTTCAATGCACTTGTGTGCCATGTTTGAAAAGAAGTAGCACCCTCGTACACGTCAAAAACGACCCCATTCCAAATTATAAGTTAGAATTTTTAGAGAGAATATTCGGTTAAGATGACTTTGGTGCCCACTCCACTAGGCCCACCGGAGTCACCACTTCCCATTCTTTCGCCATTTTTACATTATTATGAGCGGGACGTAGCCCCGCTCTATTCTCCAATGAATTTCTGCCACGTTCAGAAAAGCTATTGGTCCAATTTTACTATGTTTCTGACGTGGCTTCCGCCATTGGTCCCTTCTGTCCAGCGCGTGGCATGCAGTCAATCCATGAAACGAGAATCAATCAATCCCATTTTATTGGCTCTGTGATGCTCAATGAGAGAAGAAATCATGTGACTGGGACCCACACCGAGCGTGACCCACACCAGACATTTTTATTATTCCGTAAAAATAATCTTTATTCAAAGTACGTGAATAAATTTCCATACACGATCAAAATCATCTTGGCCATATAATTTTTTATCCCCCAATCAGACGGTGATGGCACCTCCAACATATGCCGGAAACTCCTAGAAGAATCGTGTGACACATTATAGTTGAATATTTTGTGGGCCCATTTTGGTACATCAGGTCTCAATCATAAACTCATATGCACCCAAGCCTCACACACCAAATGTTTAGGTACATATCACATACACAAACCACCTATGATTCATCATCATCATCATCATGTCGCCGCCCCTCCCAAATCCAAATGGGTTCCAAATTAAATAATAATAGTAATAATAACAACAAATATATAACTGACACGTGTGGCCTCTATTCGCACGATTTTTGAAAATACGACAAAAGAAAAACCGACCCTCTCTCTCCTACTAAGACCACGTATTGGGTGGGTGCGTGTCAAAGAGCAAGGCCTCATCTCTTCTTATACAAGTGGGCAACTGTACCCTGCCACGTGTAAAACATATTGTCAGGTTGGTATTGATTTTTAACCGCATATCCGACAAATTAAAAGAACACGTATAAGGAATAAATAAGCAACAATGGGCTATATGATGTTACTATGTTTTCACATTTTTTTTTCCTTGTTCATATGATGAATAATGCAAGAACCTCCGAGCAAAAGAATAGCTAGTTTTTTTTTTCTTTTTTTAAATTCATTTGCAATTGGGCCTACACGAATACTAAATTCAAAAGTGCCAAATGGGTGTAAATGCATGATTCTCTCGTCAAAAGGATAAGGAGATAAAGGTGGATATGCTCAGCACCTTTTGGAAAATTACGCAAAAATAACCAATTTGAAGAAAGAGAGAGTATATGCAGCAAAAGTAGGACCTTATCCCACGTTATTAGGAATTCTTTTGGATTAATGCATGACATAATCAAATGAAAACGACAAGAAATAGTGGGAGTTTCAGCTTAATCCCCCGAGGCTTTATCTTTTAAGCAGCTAGCTGTACTAATAATACAATGTTAATTTGGAAGGATATGGCATGACGAAAATGTTATTAATAAAACATATCTCAACTTCTTTTTTAAGTTATTAATTAGTATTCGTTAGGTTGGATTTTTTTATTAGATAAAAAAAATTAATTTCAAAAGTTTTTTTTAAATTTTTTTTTATAATATTTAGTTACAATTAAAGAAAAAATTTAAAGATAAAAAAAAATTATTTTGTCCCTATCGTAAAAGTTTGAATTTTAAACTTTTGAGCGTTAAATTTTTTTAATATTTGTGTAATATCACATTTA
This sequence comes from Ailanthus altissimus, assembly GCA_946807835.1. Lineage (NCBI taxonomy): Eukaryota > Viridiplantae > Streptophyta > Magnoliopsida > Sapindales > Simaroubaceae > Ailanthus > Ailanthus altissimus. The sequence goes on along the minus strand of OX327692.1, from coordinate 24,535,494 downwards.
TCATAATAATATTTTTTTATTTTATAAAAAGAAGTATTTGTTGATTATTTTATTTTTTAAAATAAAAAGAAGTTTTATTTTATTTTTAATTTTTATACCAAAGATAATAATTTATATTGATTCATTGATTAATATATATTAATTTTATTTGATTCTCGTGTTTAAAAAATTAAATTTGAGAAAATACATAATAAATTTAAATTTATATAAAAAATTTAGATAATTTAAAATTTAAATATAAATTTTATTAAGTATCATTTTTTTGTAATTTAATAATATATAAATATTTTTAATAATGTATAATTAAACGATCTATTATTTTAAAAGATTTCTTTTAATTGATATGACTTTTTTTTAATTTTATTTTTAAAATTCAATCAAATGAATACTTAATTACTTTATCGGAGTATTTTTGAGTTTGGAGTGTGAAATGTGATTTCCCACGTAGAATTGACGCCTATTTTCCTTGGGAATTAAAGAGCCAAATGATAGGATTTTATGAACTCATATAATAAATACTTGTGTGACTGAAAATGATAGTGCTCTTAAAACTTCTTAATTATCTTTTGATTCAATTTTGAATCGTCTCTTTTCTTTATATATAAAAAATATATAATTGTTTTTTTTTTATCGAATTTGCAGCCCGAGCAATACGAATGCATGCTCTAAATTCTTGGTAATCTCAAAGAAACTCGATTTTACATTTCTCGAATGTAAAACAGTGGACCTTAGAACGTCTACAGAACAGGACCACATCTTAACTTTTAGCAACGGATGCAGGGCCCGAGCATCCGAGTCTTTGCTTCCCATTCGCCATTCCCATGCCTCACCTTCTCATCAATACGTGCTTGATTATGACCCAATTGGCAATTTCTCGGCTGGACCATTTTTTTTAAATCACACTCCGTTATTGAATTATTTCATTTTTTCCCCTTTTTCTTTTCCTCTTTACGTTCGAACAGGAAGTTGTTAATTTGCCGCCACAGTTTTTAGTTTCTCTATTTTTTATGTTTAATTTTTTTTTCTGGTGGGATATGTATTGCCAGCCACAATTGAGAAAATATCAATGCTTGTAGTTTACGAAAACATTTCAAAGTTAATTGACTTAATGTGGCCGGTGATTGACTAATAACTAAAAAAAAAAAATACCCAATTTCAGTTACCGTAAAAATCATGTGGACTGAAAAAAGTTTTTATTTATATTTTTTTTTCAAATTTTTGTTAGTTATACAAAAATCGACTTCAAAGAGACCATAATTTTCAGCTGTGACATGAATCTTTGCCCGTTCGACTTCATTCAATGTTGGTGCTTTTTTTTTTTAAAAAAAAAAATCGTTGTAACATCAATCAATCCATGCATTATATTCGAAATTTCATGACCTAGTTGAGAATTTCTTCAAAAGGACGAGTATTCCTATCTTGGTCTATAACTTATAGTTTATAGTTTCTATAAATCATTCAATGTGGATTTGGCTATGATAAAAGTTAAGAAAACTCTCACTCAATGGGAAATATTTTATGTATGAATGATAGTAATTTGCTTCTGAGTTGGCTATGATATGCTTTTTCATTATAAGCAGCGGTGGTCTAAGAAAAATGAAAATTCGTTGTCACTTGATGTAAAATGGTTTTCTGATTATCTCTCGGCTTCAAATAAACACATATTCTCATCCCAATCAAAAAATTTCTTCTAAGGATAAAACAAATCTTCTCTTAATAAATATTTTTTCGTTATAAATCACTGTAGTCTCGTTTCACTTGAAAATTACTCTCTATTTTTAACACAACTTACTAAAAAGGACATAAACTAAGAAAATAAATTTCCCTAAAGAAGGCAAAAACTCGGCGAATTGAGGAGGTAGTCTTCGCAATAAGAGAAGAATTATTTGGATTGATCATGTCAGCCATTATTGGGCTAATGAAGGCAGTTAGATATGAATTAACCTTTTATCTAAACAATTTTAATAAATAATCGGGAGAAAGAAAGGAGTAGATAACCTAATTAGATTACATTAGTTAGTTAGATGCCTAAAACTTGTCAGCTTAATTCAGTAAAGAAATGCTATTTGTCAACTTAGTAAGAAACTGAAACCATATTATATATTATAATAAATCCACTCCTCTCTCATAAATTCATTACTTATTTGAAAATCAAGCACCATAATTGACTAGTGATTTTTATAAGAGTTCATTATTGGATAGACCCACAATTTTATCTTCTTCTTAATCAATGAGTCCGCATTTTGAGAGAAACTGAGCAGATTCCTTTTTGCTTGACCGCAGTACTAATTTTTTTTTTACTTTTACCGGCATTGCAGCAAAGGTGAACGGTTTACTGTTCTTTTTCTTTTTTTAAGAGAAAAAAAAAGGATACGAATCAAACGAAATACGAACAATCAAGTTAAAATAGATAACAAGCAGATGAAATACGAACAACAGAAACTAAAACAGCAGTTATTAAAAAAACAAAAGTGATTTGATTCTTGACCATCCGTTTGATTTACCTAGCGAGAACATAGGAATCTGACGTAAGCTGAGGGCGGGGGGCAAAGTTTTCCTCTTTTTTTTTTAATATTTCGAAAAAAAAAAAAACTCTATAAATTAGAGATCTAGAGTACCAAACCTAGGCTTGAAGAGGCCACTCCTAAAGCATCCTCTAAGCTTTCTCTTTCTCCTTCCCCTTCCCCTACCCCTTCCTCTCTCATTTTTCAAAAAAGAAAAAATAAAAATAATGGCCGGACCTTCAATTGACACCATCAAAACCTCCACCACCATCAAGTTCCTCTGCAGCTACGGCGGCAAGATTCTCCCCCGTTACCCTGACGGCAGACTCCGTTACCACGGCGGCCAAACGCGCGTCCTCGCCGTCCACCGTTCCATCTCCTTCACTGGTCAGTTATTTTCCATGTACATGCGTCGTGTTCCTTTTCTTTTTTTTTTTTTGGTTTTTCTTTGTAAAAATCGTTATTTTACGAAAATTATTTTTTATTTAATCACGTCATCCGTACTAATAAATTTGATTATGTATATATAATATATGGATTGTAAATTGTGGTAGTATAAACTAAGAAAGAGGATTCACTGGTTGTGAGATTTGTGTAGTTATAAGTGAGATAGGAAAATGATGTGAAATTTATAATGGTTTACAGAGTTGTTGTCGAAGCTTGGGGAGATGTGTGGGGGAACAGTGAGTCTACGGTGTCAATTGCCAACAGAGGATCTAGACGCTCTGGTTTCGATCACCTCAGATGAGGATCTCGCCAATCTCATCGAGGAATATGATCGAGTTGCAGTTCCATCATCTTCTTTAAAGATCAGGGCTTTCCTTTCACTTCCCAAAAAAATCTCATCGTCACAATCCCCACCTTCATCATCATCAGCTTCCTCATCGCCAAAATCATCAACAGCAGCACCCAATTATTACGCAGCTTCATCAAGTTCCGCCGCGGCCACCCCCTGCTCCCACCGCCCCATCTCGGTTGCCTTCCCTCTCTGCTTGGAAAAAGTTGCTGCAAAGAATAATATTCATCCTCACCATGGTTATTATGCTCATCATGGAAACCCTAGCCATATCTACCTTATTCATAATGGCAACTATTGGCAATAACAGTACTGCGAACTGATCATCATCATCAGACCAGAATACTTGAGTACTTTTTCTGAAAAAAAAAAAGGATACCTTAAATAGCAAAAGAAGTTGGAAAATATATAAAAAATAGCATATGATGTAATGGGACTATAAAATCGTTAAGGATTGCTTTCGCTTTCTTTTTGCGATGCCTGGCCATGGCAATTAATGAATTTCAGTCCAATTTCGTTTTGGATCCCCAAAAAAATATGTGATGGTGAGTTTGATGATCATCTTTTTCCCTCTTTTTATTTTTTAATTTTTTTTTATCTGGGTGTATTCGTCCACAAATTCCAGGCTCTATACGCCGTTACCATTTCGTTAAGAGCCGCTTATTCATGTTCATTAGTTCCATTGTCCTTAACGTAACAGCTGGGTGGCTGCTGTGTTTCTGCCAAATCCGCTTGTTTGTATGCCGCTCCGTTTTCATTATCCTTTTGAGTTCAATCTTTGCGTAACATGTATGTCAGCATGTTTTGTCCGTCATCGTCTTGATATTTATGCCTGCCCTGTTCAGGCATTATCATCTTCTCTGTTTCTTACGCTTTTGCCATGTCCTACATGCCTTTATCTTTATGTTTATCCTTTTTCTCGATTTGTTTGTTTATTCATTCGTAACTCTTTTTCTGTTTCTATTTATTTATTTATTCATTTTCACTTAATTGTTTTGATATTTTGATTTGCAGGATAACCAAGTGATTAGAGAAAATCAAGCTGGAGGGTGATCGAGGCAAATTTTTTTATAGGACTTGATGATCTGGTAATTGTAGACAAGTAAGTTCTGAATTTCTTTTATTTTTCTTTCAAATTTTAAAATGCAAAGTAAACTATGTTTTCCTACTTCATCAATTATCTTTTCTGCTCGTTGAAAATCTGAATTTCATTAATTCTTCTCACATTGATAAGATATATATAATTTAATCAATTTTGAGAGTTCATTGTTACACAATGGATTCATGGGATGTCAATCGGCTACTCATTTGCTGTCCCTTTGTCAAGTAGGGGTTTTGCAGGTAGGGTCCTTAACCTTAACTGGAGTGGAGTAGAAGCATTATTGAGTCGAATACTTTCCCTAAAGCACTCAGACAGTCCCTTTATTAAATTGGAGTTGGTGTTAGATACAGCCTGTGATATAATCATCGAAAATTTGCTTATTTTTAGGTAAGATTAGGGAAATATTCACTATTCATAAATATTTGACATAATATTAGAGAGCATGATGATATTTCATCCCATGCATTGTGTCTTTTATCGTTCTTTCAAGTTGTGTAATGCCCATGATATTTTCTTTTCCTTTTAAGTTATGGGCCACCGCTAACTGTTGATGAGTGATTTTCATTTTGACCAGATTGATTGATCGCAATGGGGATGAGCAAGCTGGGGTAGTTTCATGTCAAACAAATACTTCCAAGAATAGCAATTTCTTTGGGAAGACATTGGGGGACCATTTTGAGAGTGTCATCAATTCATCTCTCTCATTTACCAGAACTCATTGAACATGGAACAAGAGTGCCGTAAAAGTGTCATATGGGCCATTGCAGCTGGTATATGAAAGCTGATGCACCATATGAACTTAATCAAATGCCATTAAACAAACCTTAAAAAAAATTTGAAAAAAAGAATACATAATAAATCAATGGAAAGCTATCCACTCTTTGAAGAAGAGAAAAGATGGAAGAAGGAAGACGAGGAAAGAAGAACCTAATTACTGATGATGATTTTTTGAAAACAACGAAAAGGGCTCTCCACCTCCACTCATTTAGCATTCAAAAGGAAGATAATGAAGATTCCTTTGGTTTGGTGTCGCTGTCTTGGAGTTGAGGGATACAAAAATGGCCAAACAATAAAGAGAGTTGAACATTATTAGCCTGTGAAATTTAGAAAAAAAAAAAAGAAAAAGAAAAAGTTCTTCTAAGGTTATCCGACCCCACCGCCCGCCATGTTCATGTGCCATCTTTTTCTTTATTATTTCTGTCTAATAAAGAAAAAGAAACAGATTATTTAAAAGCATGAATGATGCTACCGAACCATGAGAGCTTGGAGTCTTTTTTTGAAAGACAAAGAAGAGAATCTGCATTTAAAAAGAGGCAGCAGCATCATAGTTCCCACTAGCATGCCGTGTGTAATCCGCGTCCGTGAAAGGAGAACATTAATATTGCCACTGGATTGGGGGATGATATAATTGGCAAACGCAAATAGAGTAACGCTGATAGTGATGAAGATTATTCTGTTATGTTTACAGAGCCATCGGGGACCCCTTTTAGGAAGACACTGTTTTATGAGGGAATTATAAAATGAACTCATAAACTATACACTAGAAATGTTCATAATTGAAGACACCCAATTAGTCTAGGGATTGAATAATGCAATTCATAGAAGGGAAAAAGAATAAACATATGCTTATATAGTATAGTATTGATCAATGGATAAAGTTGTGAACTAAATAGTAAGCAACTTTGTTAATTATTATGGCTTAGAGGTAATTATTGCCCATTTCACTAGGTTTACATCTCATGTGATAATCTCTTTACGTAATTTTTATTGAGACTCAATACACATAAATTTTTATGACTTATTTGGCTTGTATTGTCCTTTTTTTTATAGGTATATGAGACAAATCTCACGTGGCAATTTTTATTGAGACAACCATCTTCTTATAGATATAAGAGACCCACATTTTACGTGACAGTCTCCATTAAGACGATTTTAAAATTTATATATAAATAAAAATTTGAATCTATTTTAATATTATTTGTCACAGGTCGAATGCTAATCATTGATCTAAAATATTAGTCTATTAAATATGCTACTTATTCGTTTATATATATACAAAAAAATTTATTTATTTTTTATTCAATGTAAAATGTGAAATGTGACACTATAAAAAAAAAAAAGAAAATTTTTGGAGAAGAATACCCGCGAGCTTGATCAAATACATGTGGCTGGTACATAAGCACTTGCAGATAGGAAAACCAGGTAAAGTTAAAATATTTTAAAAAATATTTCTCGTATATAATTTTCTTGGATAATTTCACATATTTTGCTTTGAGAGGCAATAGATATTCTGAATTATTGGGGAGTAAATAAGAAGAAAAAAACCAAAATCGTCAATGCAAGTGGGACAAAAGCATGTGCACATCGGAGATGGTTATGCAAAAACTGTGATGTTCAATTTGGAAAATTTTGAGGAAGTGCGCATCTCAAACTCAATTATTTGATTGACAGGAAATTATGTCAATGGAACTACCAATTGGGTAATTTTCTTAAGAATGTACCTAGAATTTGGATCCAAGTTGCACACTTGCATGTGCACTGCAATTTACCATAAAGAATATTTCTACACATAGGCCAGGTACAGGTCAACATCTGCTTGAGTTTCCAGGTCCAGCCAACATAAGAGTTGTTCATTAATGAAGTAGAAGGGGCCTGAATTTGGCCCAGATAGTCTGTTAATAGATTTGGATCGGCCACAGGCTTGTTTTGGAAACTTAATCAGCATCTCTTCCACTTTTATTCGCGAGTTCACCCCCAAAACAATTCATTTTCTTCCGTCTATCGTCATTTTGCGGAAAATTTAGGAACCAGCTATTTAATCCCCAAATTTTAATATATACTATTAAATAGTAAAATTATTCCTCCAAATTTAATTGAATACTCCTGACATTTAGGCATTGACGTCTTTTTCAGTTAAAAAACTGAGCACAAATATCAGTTTTTAAAATTTTTAAGTATTATTATAATTAAGTCATAATTTAAATTTCTTTAAAATTTTCAACATACCCCTTTTAATTTTAAAATTGTCCTTCATCATTATTTATCACATTTCGACGATTCTTTCATTCTCTTCAATTCTTCTCTTTATTATTTTTAAAATCAAAATCTTCTTTTTTATCTCTTTGTTTTTAAAAGAGAATATATTCTCGATTAAAACCAAAACAATTTTCTATGTTTAGAAAGGATTGATGGAGAATTAATTTAAAAAATCTACTAAAAAATGAGTATAAGCAGAGAATATTAAAGCTTAGTATTGCTAATAAATATACTAAAATAATATAGGGAACGTGAATTTGTTTTCGTCTTAAAATTTGCTTTATCCAAGAAAATTGACTTCAATAATAATATTGAAGAGAATAAACCTGCACAATAATTAGCTCGTACAATATTAATGTAAATTGGAGTTTTTTCTTTTAAAGTCTACAAAATTATTAGAAATATTTAATTCAATCTGAAAACTTGAGCTTCATAACTTTTTTTTTCGTATGTTCTTTCAATTTGAGTAATATATATATATAATAAACATAAATATTGTGACTTACAGATAAAGTTCCTACATCGAATTTCACAAAAAATTACCTGTTGTTCTTGCAAACTTTTTACAATTATAAAAAGACTCTTCGTCCTTATACAAAAAAGAGTATTTTGATGTTTAAATCAGTAATCACAATAAAACAAAAAATACCTACACATATGTGTGAAAGTGAATTATGATATAAAAAAAAGTAAAGTTATTAGTTTTTGTATGCTTTGAATGAGACTTATTTTGTATTTTAAAAATTTTGTGTGTTCATGCAAATGAAACATCAAATACCTCTCTAGTTTAGCTTATTAACTTTTTATAAGAGTTGAGATCTAATGAGTTATTACATGAGTAATTATGGTAACAACTCAAATAATTTTAATTTTAATTGATATTTAATCCTAAATTAAATGTGTTCCTAATGATATTCAACTAAATTTATGTTGTCAAAATTTAATTCCTTATTAAATTTATGTTTTGACCGTTTCAAATATGCAAAAATAATATTTAAAGTATAATATTTGGTAATAAAAGTTAAGTTTTACCCTGTTCTCACTCTTTATAGTATCCATAACCAGTTTGTGGTATTCACGGGTCAGTAGGTTTGAGTTACCTAGGATGGATTGTAATATGCTCACTTTATTATGAGCTTACTCTATTGAAGTGGATTCTAAATACTTAGCGTGAGTTGGTTGGGCTTAATATGAGATGGGCCCAATAAATGCCTTTATAGATGAAGAAGTGTATCCCTTTCATAAAAAGATTGAAAGACACATTCTTTTACTAACCTGCCATGTATTTTGTTAGTTTATTAACTTTCTTGTTCATTGTTAACTCTTATTGTTATATTAGTCACGTTGTTTTCCATCCAACGGATGTGTTAGCAGTTAATTTTTTGCTTATAAAACTTAACCATTTAACTTAATTTTTCACTTTCACTTTTATTTTCAAATCAGCCTTAAAATTATGTTTCCCTCTTTGTTCTTATCTCTTAGGAAACCTTAATTTTTCAATTTTTCTTCCATTATTGTGCAATATTGGTAAAAGGTTTGAACAATTTTTCAATTGATGAATTGAGATCTATACTCAAACTCGTTGAAAATGTTTAAACCAAAAATCTCTTTGTGGGAGAATTTCTTTAAGACTTACCACCCGTTCAAGTGAGTGAACTTTCCTTTTTCAGATAACTGCTAATCTGCTTTAGGTTTTCCACCCCTCCTATTATTTATGAGTTTTTTGATGTCACCTATCTCTCCTCCCCCTTCCTCCAAATTTATTTGAATGTCTTCCACTTTCTCTAAGATGTTAACCACCTTAACCTCATGATTCCTCTCTCTTATTACTTAATCCTCTACGATATCTTCATCATTCATCCCTTCAAATGAAGAAAACTCAGTTATTACTTTTTCCTAATTAAACAAAAGTTATTATCTTATTTTAAGAATAAAAAAAATAAGTTTTGAGAAGTATGTTATTGTTGTTAGTAATGATTGGAAGAGTTTTGAATACTCATACAAGGTCGCCACTTCTTTTAGTTAATTTCATAACAAAACTAGTCTTTCTTTCCTTCCATTCAAGGGAGGAAAAGATTCCTTAAAAAACTTTTCTTCAAAGAGATGGTTTCCCATGCTAGCTTGTATAGAGGTTAGTTTTGTTTTTGGTAAATTAAAAATATAATAGTTCTATGACAACGGGGTTCTAAAGACTTGATTTTTCTCAATTGTTTTTATGGTTTTTGTTATTAGTAATCAACAACAAATTTTATGCATTCATTAGTCCAGGGTGTATGATTAATCTTATTTTCTCTCCCAAGTGTCGAATGAGACTCTATGCACATACAACTAAGTTGATATACATATCTAACCTGTTATACATATACGTATTAAGCTACCCTTATGTGACTACTCTAAGTTCATTAGTCTTCCAACTCGATAAACTCAAAGCTATACTTTTTACAACTAACATATGGATTAAACTTTTTCAAACACATAACCCAAATGTTCAAATCATTCAATCCATTTTTCACTGCAATTAAAAGTATTAAGTACATAAAAAGTCTAAATGAATAACAAAAAAAGTAGTCATTAATCACATAATAGCATCAACATATATAATTCAATAGAGTTTCATCAAGGCCTAAAACATATAATCTAGCAACAAAATGATCATTTTGCGATATGAAAAATTCTATAAAAATGGAATCTTAGAGTATTGATTTTATTTTATTCTTCCTATACTCTTCATATTTAGCAACTTCGTTCAATTTATTAATCAAAGGATTAAGACTAATTTCATTACATTTCTCGAGCATCAAATGAGATATATGCATACATATTCAAGTTGATATTCCTCTCTAACTTATCTACCTATACATGCATTACGCAACCCTTATATTGATTACCCAATGATTAATCTCATTATCTCTCCTGAGCATCAAATAAGATCTTAGACATAATGTCACACCCCAAGTGTTCTTACACATTTTTTTTAAATGCTTAGTGTGCGCCACATGCAATCATTGAGCAAATCATGGTGATTACTTAAGTGCTATTAGCCTCCTGACTTAATAACAACCTAAGGCTATGTTTTCTAAATATGATAAATGGGTCAATCTCTCCCAAGCATCAATCCATAAATCTACAACAAATAATTCATTTCCTATTCAATTGGAAGTATTAAGTATAGAGAAATATAAATGAATTAAATGAAAATATACCAAATCATCAAATATAATATAAATAAAACTACATTAAGCCTTAAAATTCAAGTTTAATCACACACAAATCCAACTATAACTAGAATTATCAAGAAATTTGTATCTCAACCATAACTAGAATTATCAAGAAATTTCTAGATACAAATATGTATAAACAATATTCATAACTATAAATTTTAACAAAAGAGAAAATATAAAGAAAAGAAAGACAATACTAAAATTGGGGATGTCTCTAAAATTTCAATTCTTCAAATGTCTTCAGTGATGCTCAAGAAACCTTGGAGACATTCTTTCTTCTCTTCAAATTTGAGTTCAAGTCTCGGTCTCCTTTATGTATTTCATGCCTCATTTTCATGGTGTGAGAAGTGGCTAAAAGGTAGTATTTATAAGTTTGAAATTAAGGCCAAAAAATAGGTAATAAAACAGGTGGTGGCATCTAAGGCGCTAAGCATTCTGCCCGATTTGGCGCCTGGGCATTGAGTACTATAGCGCTGTTGCTATTCATAAAAACTGTAGCAACTAAATTGTTCATTACGTTGTTCATCGCATTGTAGCATATTTGGTTTTTTTTACTTGTTTTGTTTGAATTTTCATCCCAAATAGCTTCATTAACTTAAAACTTACGAAATATAATTAATACACATGGAAGCCATATATTCTTTTTTAAATTAAGCAATTATCAAGTTTAGAAGAGATACATTATGATGTATAAAATGCACATATCAATTTCTTTAAAAGCTACACTTACAAGGGAGTTTTACCTGACATAAATGAGTTTCCACTATCTTTTACCTTATTCTTCTAATTCTATTTTATTGAGTTTTTGACTCTTTTTTTCTCTATATAGTCTTCAATGTACAAACAGTTCGAATCTCCCAAAAAGATAAGATTCTAGATTTCGCTATCTCTGATCCTCCATTGGATGTTGATCGATTTTCTTCTACATGTCGGGAATCTAATGATAGTTCTGCAACCCCGGATCTTGTTCTTACTCATGACCTTGAGGTTTCAAGGGTGAATACTTCCCTTGTTTCCATTCCACTTGCTAGTTCAACTGTTCCAAGGGTGATTATAGCTAGTCCCTTTGTCATTGAGCCTTCTTCTATTCCTTATTTTGATCATCCAGTAGAAGAAAAGGCTTTCTCATGTCCTCCAAGCGACGAGGATGGTAAGTATGCTTTATTCTTGAATCCTCATTATAAGAAGCTTCATTGTCACTTATTGAACTTTTTTTAATTATAGATTTCCAAGCTTATATAGAGAATCTCTTTAATGTGGTTCTTGACCTACCATGTCATGGAGCAAAGAAATTAAGGACTCTGAAGTAAAAAAAAAGAAAGAATCTTCAGCAATTCCTATAATTATAGAGGCCACTTTACCTTATAAAAAACAAAGGTTAAACTCGCCTGAAGTTCTGGTTCTTGAAGTCGTACCAGGACCTACTTTAAAAGAGGCTCCAGAAACTACACAAAAGCATCTACCAATTAATGATGTTCCTCCCCTAAATGTTGAAGGACGAGCTCCCAAACAAGGGGAGGTTTAACATTCCAAAATTGAGCCTCTTCCATTTGATTTGATGTTGAGATAGAGAACTTCATTCCCCTTGGTAAATGGAAACAATTTTCTTTTTCTAATTTATGGATCTTTTATTTTTTTTATCTTAAATTTTCGTACCTGTTTTTACATAAGATCCAATCAATGTAAGCAGCAACTTCGGTTCCAATCCCAACCTTAGGAATTTCACTCCCTTTTATTGTTGCTATTTCTAAGCAAAATTAAGTGCAAGTAGATGTATCACAACAAGTAATATAATATAAAATTGAATGTCAAACTTACAAGGAATTAGAATATATTTTCAATCAAGTACTAAAGTTATATCTTCTTATTTTTATCTAGAAAATCAATACTTCAATTAAAATTAAGATAAAATTAAAGTTATGAATGCAATTAAATTATAATTATCACAACTAAGTAATTTATAAGAATAACAAGATAGAAAAAACTTAGGATTATAACTATTTCTCAATATATTTTTCTAAAGATACTATTCTTTAATATTTAATCCCCCAGTTTTAATATTGATCAAGACACTAACTTCTTCACTAGTATCTTTTGATGGTCAAGTGAATTTATCTTAAATAACCAATTACTTATATTTCTATGGTAACATAATAAAATTAAGACTAATTAAGTTTAAGTTTTTTTTTAACCATACATGCTATATAGGTATATTTTTATCATATATTAAAATTTATAGATACTACTTTGTAATTACGTATCAAATTACTCTAAGCTAAACACAAGAATGCATTTTCTAAGTTTATCAATGTATTCCTAAATCAATCAATAACTAGCCAAGTATATTGAAAACATTAAGATCAAATAATTTGAATAATAAAATTGAGTTCATAAAATATTAAAAAGTAGAACAATTAAACTTACATATTGCGTTCAAGTTATAACCCTAGAAAATAAAATTAGTTTATAGTTACAAGAGAATAAAGACTAGAACGAATTAAAAACATGACACAAGCAAAAAGCAAACCACAATTGATGTTTCAAATTTCGCTTTGCAATTGGTTAATCTGATAAGAATCATTTGCTTCTCTTGATATGCACAAAAATCTCTATCTAAATTGATATAAAATTATACTCTATTTGCTATAAAACTCTAAGTTGTGAATATCTCAAAGGTTAGGATGAGAGGCCCTTTTATAGGGAAGTTTTAAGGTATTAAAGTCGTATCTAGAAACAGATTCAGAATCACACCAATGGTAAGGCATTACCTTAAAAAGTTTCATCCCTACAACGACGGTTACTCAACATTGGGGCATTGAGCATTGGAAAATAGTTATTGATATTAGTCACATTGCTGCAATGGTGGCTTGTTAAATGCTGGAGCGTTAGAGGTTTTGAAATTATTATTGCATCATTCTCTATGTATAGCGAGAGCGCTCTTAAGCTTATGAAAATTGGAGCATTCTAACCCTTATTGCTGCGACGTTCATCTTGAATTTTTCAAATTTTGTAATTAAGTCCTGATTGACTCTAATTTCTATATTTTTGCTCCAAATTATTCAATTTTCATTCTTTAATGTTAAATCCCTACAAAATCAACATTAAGCACATAAACAACCTTTTATTTACTTAAAAATAAATAATTCCTAAGTAAATTGTGATGAAAATATATATCTATTTCACTACTATCAAACTTACCCAAATTAGAGAATTGCTCATCCTCGAGCAAAAAGAAATAAAAATAAACATAAACATAAAAATATAAATATAAACCTGACTCATAAAAATAAACACAATAAACTAGGTTAATTTTGATGATCATACCAAAGTCTGAAAGGCTGTTATAATATTAACAAACCACTTTAGAATTAACAAATAACTCTTAATAACTCAAAAGACCATTATCAAGTTATTTATTTTTCCTTATAAATGATTACCTTATATATGTGTATAGTTAGCAAGTAAATAGTCAATTTCTAGTATATTTACTCAAATACCTTAGATTGTACAATAAGATAATGTCTCAGTATATTTCAATTTGTAATAACACCACAATAGGCTTACTTTTTATACCGCTCTCTACTAATGTAGAAAGACAAATGTCTAGGGATCTATTAGATCTTTTATTATCTTGTAATGTAAGGCTAAGGTTATGGTGGGATATAAAGATAAACATAATTGGCTTAAGTCATACCTAAACACTTAGACTTTCTTAAAATCCTCTTGAATTTCCTTACCTTATATAATTTTCTCCCCCAACCTTTAAAATGTTTCCAATCCTTCTTTTAACCACTCTTTTTTCAAAGAATTTTTTTTCCTAAGTTAGGAATATAAAGAACTTAAGGAGTTTTTTTTCTTTTTGTTTTTTTGAATAATAAAAAATGAAATACCCTCAAACTTAGCTTTATATGTACCACTTAGAAATAATTACTTTTCTACTCAGGTAATTTTTTTTTATTTTATACAATCATAACCTTTCTCCTTTCAAGTATTTCTAAGTAAACTCAAAATTTATGATATTATGGATAATTTTAAGACAAATAAACTTAAAAGTCTCAAACTTGTAATGTGGTTAAAACAAAGAAATGAGCATTTAGGCTCGAAATGAGTAACTAGGGATATATATAATATCTAGGGTAGGTTAAAAAGACTAAATTGGTCCAAAGATGACCTAATTTTATTTATTTATTTATGTGTTTCCTAAGATTTCGCATCAATTAGTAATATAGCAAGTTCTAGAGTGTTAGTCTGTAAGACTTGAATATATTACTTAAGCATAAGCATAAGTATCTTTAAGTAATAATTTAACTAACACAAATTTTTTTATTTCAATGTGAATATAAATAGACAGGAGACCTAAGGCAGTTGCCCCAGCTTTAGCATGAGCAAAGCCCTTCGAAAAATCATTTCAAGGGTTGAAATTAGTCCTAAACTTTGGTATATAAATTATCTCGAGTGTTTATTATTTTTTAAGGACTTGTAAAAATAAATTCAGCTAATATTCTATTTCTTATCATTGATTAAGATCATCATCTCAACCTAAAACTAACAGCTAAATAAAAATAATTTGGCATGTAAAACAACAAGCATAAAAAAATTCACGCAGCAAAAAAGAAACACAGATAAGTGTTTTCCTCCCCCAAAATTAAATTTTATATTATCCTCAATGGTGAAAATAAAAATGAGAGTAGAAAAACTTCACTGGTAAATGAAGACGCTATTGCAGCGTTTGAGTCTTGATGTGATGGTATTGAATGTTTTTATCTTCTAATGTTGTAACTTCTTATGCTCTTCCTTATATGCTGACTTGCTGTTCTAAAACTAAAATAAAATAAACAACATAAAAAATATAAAAAAATAAAAATTTACTTGGGTTTCCTTTTAAGAAGCGTTTGATTTAATGTCATCGGTTCGACGTCTTGCTCATGCCCTTAAGAAGGATCAAATTGTGTATTTAATGTGTTGTGCTTATGGAAATTCAACTGGTGTCTTTGTAGTAACCAGTATCCACGACTGGTAAGAATAAGTATTTATATATGTATAAAAATACGTATTTTATTTGTATGTTGGTGATATTTGATTTATATATTGTTATTAGTAGTGTTTGTATAGGTTAAGGTCATACTATTAGCATTGGGTTTAATTGCAAGACTTTAGATTTATTTTAGGGACTAAATTGTAATACTTTGAAAGTTTTGGGGGTAAATTTATAAATATCAAAAATTAGCCACTTAGTATAAAAATACACTTTTAAAACCCTAATTCTCTCATTTTGGTTGAGCTACCTCTTTTAGAGAGAGAGAAGAGAGAAAAAGAGGGGAGAGAAAGAGAAGAAGGAGAAGAAAAAGAAGAAGAAATTGCAATTTTGGATTTTAAGAGGTATATCACAACTATTTCTCAATTTATTGGTGTTAATTATGTTAATTTCTTTAAGTTTTGATTTTTGGAAATATTTATAATTGAGGATTTGATATGTATTTCGTATGATATTTAGAGAATTGATGATGATTTATAAGATAGTTTGATAAATCATGATGGATTGTAGAATATTTGCTTGATAGTCTCTTGATCTAGGAATTTTATAAATTATTGTGACTCGATTCTGGTTTTTAATTTTGAGTATATGAAATTAGACATGTTTAGGATCATCTGAAACTTTGAATCGATTGAAAATTCTAGAAATTGAATTTTTAGTGAATTTACCAAAATGACCCTGAAATTTTAAAAATTTCCTGTGTAAACAGTATGTTACAGTGGAAAATAATTTTTGACCTATTGAATGATCTTCAAAAATTACGAATTTATGGAATATGATAGGTTTATATGTCTAATATGATATAATTAGAATTGAGAATTTAGATCAATGTGGTTGAAGTGTTATGATTTTCTAGAATGTATCAGCTCATAGCAGTATTTAATTAACAGATTTTTAAAGCTATGGAATAAAATAGTTTTAAATACTTTTGGCAGTGATTTAGAAGTGACATATTTATCATGGACTGAGATATGTGTTAAGAGTAATTATGTGGTAGTTTTATAATTTTTGAGTTAGTATATGATTTTATAAAATTGGGAGATTGAATACTGTTCAGTAAGTATCTTGATCCTGTCAGGTTTATAGTTTGGATTCGATGGTGTGTATGGAATGGATTGTGTAGGAAATTTGACATAATATTCATATATAAGAAGGATATATGAGTCAAGAATGGTATATTCTGATTTTGGAGTAATTGGACATCATTTGATGTATTAGAAATTTTTGTTAAGTGTAAGTGGTCAGAATGACAGGTTTTGAGAAACCAAATATTTAGACCAATTTGATGTGATAAATGCATTGTGTATAATTTTGTAAGCTATTTAAAGTATTTTGTGTGAATTGTGAGGCTTATGAAAGGATTAATCTCCATTGATAGGTTAAGGAGATTTAAGCCTTGTAGCTGAAAGTGTTAAGAGGTAAGTATACTAGACTTTTTACTGAAATCACAATAAACATAGTAATTATTTTGTATGATTTTGCAAATGGGGTTAAGAATATGTTTATGTTATGTCAAAGTATATTTTGATATGAAATGTGAATATATGTTTATGAATGTGAGCATTGACATTGAGCATGGACATACATGTATTTTTAAAAGTGAGCTTTCAAAATAAGATGTGTTTAATAAAGAAAGCTTTTGAAGTGTAATATGTCAATGAGAAATATTTTGTGATTTGAGGGTACTTGAACTCACTGTTAACTTAGTAGGCATTTTATGTGATTTGTGGAGCCTGTATGTGTGGCTTTTCCTTCGGGATTGGTATATGTTATGTGTTCTGTATGTAGGGAGGATCCTATTGGTACCTAAAGGAATTGCGAGTCATCACATTCGTGTGGTGGCGTATGTGAGAGGACTCACCGATGATCAGGGTGAGGGTTTGGCTTTTACCTTCAGGCATGAGCATTATATATGTGTAATATAAAGGCCTCACTTGTACTATTCCTCTCATACGGTATGTCACCTACGAGTGACATTTAGCTCATTATGTGATATGTGATATGTAAGTCCTACTAAGTAGTTGAGTGATGGTATTCCTATTATGTGTTTTGAAAGAATGTGTAAGCGCTTACATGATATGTGATTTGATAAGATTATGATTTTGATTGATCACAGCATATCATACATAAGCATTGTGTACATATATGTATTTGTATTTGATATGTGAAAAACTAGTATGCTTACTGAGTTTTATACTCATTATAGTTTATGGTGATTTCAGGTAAATAAGGTGCATGTGTGCTTAGCGGATTTGGCAAGGCTTCTGCTTTTCCTTGGGTTCCCTAAGTTGTTAGGTTGCTAAGTGTTTCATTTAGGGACACGTGGGATAAGATATTTGGTTTGTCCCTATTGAATAAATACTTATGTATTATTTTATTGTGTGTGGTTGGATTTAGTTTAAGTTTCACCAAGTGTAGTAATGGATTAATTTTAAGTAAGAATTTAAAATGAATATATTCTGGGCTTCCGGTAACAAAGTTGCTACTGGTGACGTAGTAGAGTGTTAATCTCTGAGAAAACTCTGCGTATCTCCGGTTTACTAATTGTCCCAGTCATAATTCAATTGCTATAATTATGAAAAAAATTAAAATGAATGTTTAAGTATTATTGAATGAATGTAAGTGATGTCGTGTGTCAGATCTTTTGGGTCTGGGACGTGACAGTCTTTGAGCGTTGGCATTTATTTCCTTTAACTTTCATAACTTCATGAGAAAATCTCTTAGACGTGACCCCAACCACCTTGATTTAAGCATTTCTAGAAAGATGTTAATCTTAAACTGGAATAATACACTTCTTTGACCGGTATCCAATTGCTTCTTATTGATGATCTTGCTATGCCATTTCTTTTTCTTTATCTTACACAGTTTTGTCACCTCACGAGCTTATAACTAAAAGGCTTCTATTACTTTTAGTTTAGAGGGTGGTGGTGCTTCCTTTGAAATTACCATGTCAACTTTAAACATTACAATACTTTATCAAAAAATTATTGATGATCAAGGTTCTTTTCTTAGAGCCTTTGTGGGAAAGGTGGCAGCGGAATGTATGGGTAGTATTTGCTTTGAAGTGCCACTGGTTCTTTTTCTTCTATAGTTGACTTTTCTTTTGTTTGCTCGTTTTCTTTATTGTGGCTCTTCCTTGGTTGAGATGTTTTAAGAGTTATTGGTAGTTCTTGATCATTCCTCAAGATGAATGCTTGGCATTGCTCTCGATCTCCTCATAAATTCACCTTTGCGTTGCTGGATAATGAGCCTTGTGGACGGCTATTTATTGCTAAAGCTAATTGTCCAACTTGAATCTCCAAGTTTCATAGAGAAGTTGCTTAGGAGTTGATTGGTCTTGTTCATGTATTACATTAGCATTTTCTCTATGGCAGATCTTTCTTTATATTGGTAAGGAGGTTATATTGTGCACTAGGAGGATCCCTCTACTCTTGATTATAGTAGTTGGAATTGGGTGTATGTTGTTGCCAATGATAATTTCTTATGTAATGCACAGACTCCATGCTTTGGCCATTTAGATGTATGTCACCACAGACATCACAAGTGATAGGTCTACTATTCACAACATTAGCTTCAATGGTATATATTTTCTTGGATAACAAATTAATTTGTACAACTAATAAGATGAGTGCTATCTCATTATGTATGCCTGTGATTTTCTTAGAGTTATTTTCTCTGCTAGCCATTGGTAATTGTTGATGCCATCTCCTTAAGTAATTCATATGCTTCATAAAGTTGACTTGTTCATTAGTGCTCCCTTTACTGCGACATCTATTATGGTCTGCAACTGCCCTATCAAGCCATTATAGAATGTATACATAAATAACTACTTGGGAGTCTCATGATGTGGACATTTTCTCAGCATATTTTTCTACCACTCCCATACTTCATAAAGTATTTTTGAGTTATACTGCATAAAAGAAGTGATGTCATTCCTTATCTTTACTGTCTTAACCGGTGAAAAGAATTTTGATACAAATTTTTAGGATAAGTCATCCCATGTTGAAATTGATCCTGATAATAGTGATATCAACCAACTTTTCGCCTTGTCTTGAAGTGAAAAAAAAATAGCCGCAACTGTGCTGCATCATCTGAGACTCCATTGTATTGAAAAAAATTACAAATCTCTAGAAAATTTATAATATATTCATTCGAATCATCACTTGGAAGTCCACTAAATTGTACCAAGTCTTTCAACATTTGGATTGCTTTCAATTGTATTTCAAAGTAGTTGACATTTTTTATTGGTCAGCATATACTAGTGTGAATGTTATTAATCATAGAGATTGTATAATCTTACAAAAATCTATGTTCTACCGCTTGCTGCTGAAATTAAATTTGATAGGTTATGATGTAGATTTCAAAGAAAACCTAAAAAAAAAACTAAAACAAAAAGATTTAAAAAAACAACTGTACAAAAATAAAAAAAGTAACTATAGAAAATAATAATAAAATTTCTAAAATAAAAATAAGATAGATTGGTATTGATATTGGCAAAAAACAATTAATTCTCTAGTAATGATGCTAAAACTTATTGTTATTTCTAAGCACAATTAAACGCTAAGAATGTAAAATCAAATGTCGAACCCATAAGGAATTAGTATGTATTTTTAATCAAGTACTAAAGTTGTGTTTTCTTATTTTTATTAAGAAAATCAATACTTCTTTTAGATGAAATAAAACTAAAGTTATGAATGCAATAAATTAGAATTATCACAATTAAGCAATTTATTAGAATCACAAGATAGAGAAAGTTTAGGATTATAACTATCAATTAATAGGTTATTCTAAAGATGTTATTCTTTAATATTTAATCTCTTAGTTTATTATTAGTCAAGACACTAAATTCTTCACTAGTATCTTTCGATAGTCAAGTGAATATATCTTAAATTACCATTACCTATATTCCTATGGTAGCTTGATAACATTAAGACTCATTAAGTTAAAGTCTTTTTAATCATATATGCTATATAAAAAACTTACATATACTACTTTGCAATCATATATCAAATTACACTAACTAAACACAAGGATGCATTTTTCAAGTTTATCAATGTATTCTTAAATCCATCAATAACTGGCCAGGTATACTAAAAGCATTAAGATCAAATAATTTGAATAACAAAAACTGAGTTCATAAAATATTAAAAAGTATAATAATTAAGTTCACATATTGAGTTCAAGATATAACCTTAAAAAATAACATTAATTCATAGCTATAAGAGAATAAAGACTAGAAAGAATTAAAAACATGATACAACTAAAAAGCAAATCACAATTGATATGTCTAAATTCTACCTTGCAATTGGTTGATCTCACAAGCATCCCTTACTTCTCTTGATATGCATGGAAAGCTTTCTCTAAATTGCTCTAATGCTCTAAAAACCCTAAGTTGTGAATATCTTAAAAGCTGGGATGAGAGGCATTTTTATAGGGAAGTTTTGGAGTTGTATTTAAAATTAGATTCAGAATCCCACCAACACCAGGGCGTTATCTTCTAAACGTTGGGTATTTCTTCAAAAAGTTTCATTGCTGTAGCTGTAGTAACCAGTATATACAACCGGTAAGAATAAGTATTTATATATGTATAAATATACGTATTTTATTTGTATGTTGGTGATACTTGAATTATATATTGTTATTAGTAATATTTTTATAGGTTAAGGATATACGATTAGTATTGGGTTTATTTGTATGACTTTAGATTTATTTTAGGGACCAAATTGTTATACTTTGAAAGTTTTGGGGGCAAATTCGTAAATACCAAAAATTAGCCTCTTAGTATAAAAATACACTTTTAAACCCTAATTTACCATTTTTAGGTCGAGCTACCCATTTTAAGAGAGAGAAGAGAGAAATAGAGGAGAGAGAAAGAGGAGAAGAAGAAGAAAAAGAAGAAGAAATTGGAATTTTGAATTTCAAGAGGTATATCATACGTATTTCTCAATTTATTGGTATTATTTAAGTTAATTCCTTTAAGTTTTGATTTTTGAAAATATGTATAATTGAGGATTTGTTGTGTATTTCGTAAGATCATATGAGAATTGATGATGATCTATAAGATAGTTTGATAAATCATGATGAATTGTGAAATTTCTGCTGGATAACCTATTGATCTAGGAATTTTATAAATTGTTGTGATTCGATTCTGGTTTTGAATTTTGAGTATATGAAATTAGACATGTTAAGGATCATCTGAGACTTTGAATCGATTGAAAATTCTAGAAATTGAATTTACCAAAATGACCCTGAAATTTTAAAAATTTCCTGTGTAAACAGTATGTTACAGTGGAAAATAATTTTTGACCTATTGAATGATCTTCAAAAAATACGAATTTATGGAATATGATAGGTTTATATGTCTAATATGATATAATTAGAATTGAGAATTTAGATCAATGTGGTTGAAGTGTTATGATTTTCTAGAATGTATCAGCTCATAGCAGTATTTAATTAACAGATTTTTAAAGTTATAGAATAAAATAGTTTTAAAATACTTTTGGCAGTGATTTGGAAGTGAAATATTTATCATGGACTGAGATATGTGTTAAGAGTAATTATGTGGTAGTTTTATAATTTTTGAGTTAGTATATGATTTTATAAAATTGGGAGATTGAATACTGTTCAGTAAGTATCTTGATCCTGTCAGGTTTATAGTTTGGATTCGATGGTGTGTATGGAATGGATTGTGTAGGAAATTTGACATAATATTCATATATAAGAAGGATATATGAGTCAAGAATGGTATATTCTGATTTTGGAGTAATTGGACATCATTTGATGTATTAGAAATTTTTGTTAAGTGTAAGTGGTCAGAATGACAGGTTTTGAGAAACCAAATATTTAGACCAATTTGATGTGATAAATGCATTGTGTATAATTTTGTAAGCTATTTAAAGTATTTTGTGTGAATTGTGAGGCTTATGAAAGGATTAATCTCCATTGATAGGTTAAGGAGATTTAAGCCTTGTAGCTGAAAGTGTTAAGAGGTAAGTATACTAGACTTTTTACTGAAATCACAATAAACATAGTAATTATTTTGTATGATTTTGCAAATGGGGTTAAGAATATGTTTATGTTATGTCAAAGTATATTTTGATATGAAATGTGAATATATGTTTATGAATGTGAGCATTGACATTGAGCATGGACATACATGTATTTTTAAAAGTGAGTTTTCAAAATAAGATGTGTTTAATAAAGAAAGCTTTTGAAGTGTAATATGTCAATGAGAAATATTTTGTGATTTGAGGGTACTTGAACTCACTGTTAACTTAGTAGGCATTTTATGTGATTTGTGGAGCCTGTATGTGTGGCTTTTCCTTCGGGATTGGTATATGTTATGTGTTCTGTATGTAGGGAGGATCCTATTGGTACCTAAAGGAATTGCGAGTCATCACATTCGTGTGGTGGCGTATTGGTACATGTGAGAGGACTCACCGATGATCAGGGTGAGGGTTTGGCTTTTACCTTCGGGCATAAGCGTTATATATGTGTGATTTAAAGACCTCACTTGTACTATTCCTCTCATACGGTATGTCACCTACGAGTGACATTTGGCTCATTATGTGATATGTGATATGTAAGTCCTACTAAGTAGTAGTCGAGTAATGGTATTCCTATTATGTGTTTTGAAAGAATGTGTAAGCGCTTACATGATATGTGATTTGATAAGATTATGATTTTGATTGATCACAGCATATCATACATAAGCATTGTGTACATATATGTATTTGTATTTGATATGTGAAAAACTAGTATGCTTACTGAGTTTTATACTCATTATAGTTTATGGTGATTTCAGGTAAATAAGGTGCATGTGTGCTTAGCGGATTTGGCAAGGCTTCTGCTGTTCCTTGGGTTCCCTAAGTTGTTAGGTTGCTAAGTGTTTCATTTAGGGACACGTGGGATAAGATATTTGGTTTGTCCCTATTGAATAAATACTTATGTATTATTTTATTGTGTGTGGTTGGATTTAGTTTAAGTTTCACCAAGTGTAGTAATGGATTAATTTTAAGTAAGAATTTAAAATGAATATATTCTGGGCTTCCGGTAACAAAGTTGCTACTGGTGACGTAGTAGAGTGTTAATCTCTGAGAAAACTCTGCGTATCTCCGATTTATTAATTGTCCTAGTCATAATTCAATTGTTATAATTCTGAAAGAAATTGAAATGAATGTTTAAATATGGTCAAGAGAAGTTTATATTTATATGTTAAGTTATGGGTTGATTTTAGTGTTGAATTTACTAGCAACTTGCTAAGGATTTCTGTGTTGAAGGAAAGTTGTAATTTTTTTGTAATATTATTTATGAGTGCACATGCAGTATTATTGAATGAATGTAAGTGATGTCGTGTGTCGGATCTTTTGGGTCTGGGGCGTGACAGTAGCAATGGTTACTCAATACTGTGGCGTCGAGCCTTGAAAAATAGGATATTGATATTAGTCATATCATTACAGTAGTGACTTGCTAACACTAGAGTGTTAGAGGTTCTAGAATTACCACTGCAATATTCTTTATGTATCATTAGAATGTTCTTAAACTTATGAACGCTAGAGCGTTCTAACCTTTATCATCGCAATGTTGATCATGAATTTTTTAGATTTTACAATTAAGTTCTGATTAACTCTAATTGTTGTATTTTTGCTCTAAAATCTTTTTTTTTTATTCTTTAATGTTAAATTCCTATAAAATCAACATTAAGCACATAAATAACATTTTCTTTCACTTAAAAATAAATAATTCTTAAATAAATTAAGGACAAATATATATGTATATATTTCACTTTTATCACCCCATCTTTTGCGGAGAACGAGAATGAGAAGTGGGGTCTCTCACATTAGTATTCACCATCACATTCCCCCTTACACTATGCCCAATGGGAGGAAGACGAGTTTGCTCTACATTTCATCAAGTGAGGCTCCAGAGATGTGTGAGGAGCTTTATTGTCTTTCAGAAAGATGGAGAAAGTTCAGCTGCTGTCTTATTGAGGTTGTTCACAAGAGCCGTTTAGCTGATATTAAGAAGGCCTTCCAATATGAATGTTGAAGCCTGGAAGCATAAAAGCTCTACTTCTTTAATAATGGCAAGTAGTTTTGTTCCGTTGTTGTTAATTGCTAAATTAGCCAAGTGTTTGTTTCTGATATACATGTATCTTCTTGCGACACTTGCAGGATAGCCTTTGTACCATATATGCATTTAAAATGAGTTAAATGCTTTTCAATGGCAGGTGAATGCATTGAATGATCAATTGAAAAATCTGACCGAGGAGAATCAATCCAAAAATGGTCGAATCCTTCTTCTAGAGAGAGAGCTCCTAAGACTTGATGAAGAAAATAGAAAGCTAAAGGCAAATGCTACTGTTATTTCCTCTGTTGCCCAACTCTAAAAAATTGGGAGTTGTTAACCACAAACAACGTCTTGAGAAGGGTCAATGATGATTTTTTAAGGGAAATGATTAACTTGCACGCTTCCCTGACTGCAAATAAAGATAAGGTTACTTCTTTGGAAGAGGAAGCTAAGGCGCTGAAAAGAAGAGTTGACAGTCTAAAAAGTGCCAACATATCCCTGTAAAATCAAATGTCTATTAGAAATATCCTACTACAAAAGAAAAGGGACAAACTCTAAGAAGCCAAGAATCATGCAACTGCTAGTGTTTATCTTTCGAGAGCTAACAAAGATAATCTTCTATGTTGATGTCGGCGTTGGAATAGACCAACAAGCCCTTACTTCCGCGAAAGCTGATCTGAAGGCTGCCAATGGACAATGGCAAAGGAAAGTATATATTAAGTATGCCCTATATGATCACTCGGTTCATGTATCCTGAGCTCGACCATTCAAGTGTGGCTTCAGGTTTGGACAGATTCAATTAAATACCAGGAATTATCCAAGGATTTTGATGCTATGCTTGGTTGGTACTTGGATATTTCGTGAAACATTTTGATGATGGCATCTATGGTATTGATTATAATTCGTTTGGTGAAAGCATCTCTGCCAAATGTTGTGGACCTCTTAGAAGCGTCCTTCTTTAATGAACAATAGTTATTCTTGCTATTTTTCTTTTTGTTAGTTTTTTGAAACTTTGTGATGAATATTTCATAATAATAATTATTTTAATTTTGTTATTTTGTCAATCATATTGCTAATAAAAAATTGTTTTAAGGAAAAAAGATATCTAGAGTCTTAAAGTTTAAAAAAAAAAATGTAAATTTTTGTGTTTTTAAAATTTTATTTAGACTCTTATTAAATAATAGTTTCCATTAATATTAACTAAAGAAATGATAAAAATAAAAATAAAAATTCAATTTAAACTTAAATTTAAATTTAAAATAAAAAAAATTACCATTAATAAAAATTAAATATTAATCACCTACATACAAATGAAAGAATTTATCATTATACATACAAATGAAATTAATTATACACCTACGTACAAATAATGAAATTACTTATCGTTAAAGGGGATTATTATATCCCCCAAGCCCTATGTGTTAATACACTTCCTCGAACTAAAACAATTAATCCCATGAATGAAAGCTTCTTAAAGAACGCCGTATAATAATCCCCTTTAACGCCGCCGTCTCCTACCCTAGAAATGCCAAAACCTGACCGTAAACTTCTAAAACCCTAATAAAGGAAAATCGATATTTTGACATTGAGCAAAAGCAAAATATTGCTAAAACCGGCATCAAATAAGAGAAACCCCTTCTCTTTCTTACGATTTTATTAACACTTCGTTCAATCTCTTGTGTATATTATTAACTTTGGCAAATCTTGAACCTGAAACCCTTATTTGCTTAAAACTCAAAAAAAAAAAAAAAATTAAAGATGCAGCACGACGAAGTAATATGGCAAGTTATCAGGCACAAGCACTGCAGTTTCATGGCCAAGTAAGTCTCTTCTTAACCTCAAATGTCTTATTTTTTTTTTTTTTTTCATTTTGATACATGTATTGTGTAAGTTAATTAAATGCTAGGTTGCCGGCGATTGTTCTTTTGTAGAATCGAAACTGGGATATTCTGTAGGAACCCATATAACGTCACTGGGATTTGTAATCGAAGCTCTTGCCCTCTCGCTAACAGTCGATATGCCACCATTCGTGATCACGATGGTACTTTTTTTTTCTTAGTACTGCTTTGTATCTTCTATTGTGATTTTTATTCCCACAATAAATTAAATTTGTTTTATGTTTCTTAATTCTAATTGTGTATATGCAATTAATACTTTATTTCTGTAGTCTCCGTCTATGATTTCGTTAGGTATAATTATGGTATGCTGTAATTTAATTGCGATATTACTGGACCTTAGCTCTCTATTTATGTCACATATCTTTTGTGTCCATGAAATGATGATCTGTTTGTTATCTGCATGTTGATGGCTGACTGTTTGCTTCTCTATGTGCTTGCTTGCTGTATTGCAGGGATATTTTATCTATACATGAAGTCTATAGAAAGGGCTCACATGCCAAACCAATTGTGGGAGAGAGTTAAATTGCCCAGAAATTATGAGAAGGCACTTGAAATTATTGACAAACATCTGGTATGAAGTTTAGTTTCTTGTGGTTGTATGACATGGGTTCTGGTTATCCTTATTTTGTTATTTTTGGTTGTTAAAGTGCTTGATCTTGCTCTTCAATTGACAGATGTATTGGCCCAAAGTTTTGGTACACAAAACAAAGCAACGATTGACCAAAATGACTCAGATGCGAATTCGTATGAGAAAGCTTGCT
This sequence comes from Ailanthus altissimus, assembly GCA_946807835.1. Lineage (NCBI taxonomy): Eukaryota > Viridiplantae > Streptophyta > Magnoliopsida > Sapindales > Simaroubaceae > Ailanthus > Ailanthus altissimus. Next base: position 24,508,072 of record OX327692.1, on the reverse strand, counting down.
TTGAAGACAAGGTTCATTGCTGTACAGGCTATCAACTGTTTATAGCTTTTGAATTTTTTCCTTTATGGGATTCGGGTCTCCTATTCTTTGTTTAAGTTACTTCAAATGTTCTGTATAGGAATTTGCTTGTATCACCTTTGGGATGAATGATGTAATTTTCCATCTTTATTTCGAATTCTTATATTGCCTTACTTTTTGACGTTTTAGAGAGAAGATTATGACAACACCTAGGAAGGAGAAAAAGAGAGAGGCTAGAAGAGAAGAAAAGGCTGAGAAGGCAGCAGTTCTGGACAAGGTTGATTTCAGTGTCATACAACTGATCTAGATCAACTTTATTTTGTCTTGGTCGCATTCAGTGACACTGTTAATGTTTCCGCAGAGTATTGAAAAAGAATTGCTAGAGCGCCTTCAAAGGGGAGTTTACGGTGACATATACAATTATCCTGCTGATAAATACAATGAAATTCTTGACAAGGAACAGCTGGCTGCTAGCGATGTTGAAGATGATGAGGTAGTTCTTTAAAAAGAAATCTGAGTTTCTTTGTAGTGACATCTCATTGATGGTTAAAGGAAATTTTATTTTTGGCTCTTCTCTTGATCTGTTTTTTGATCACTGAACTTCTTTGTTTTTGCTTGACAATAGGAGGAAGCTGAAATAGAATATGTTGAGGGGTATGATGATCTTGAAGAAGAAGAAGACATGGAAGATTTTAGTGGTCTTGCAATTAATAAGTCCAATGAAGAAGAAGATGATGATGGTAAAAACTGGTTTTAGATTCTTTTGTTGGATATTTTGATGCAAATATTTAAGTTAATATTACCTATTAATGTACTTGTACGATTGCATTTAAATGCACTTGTGGTCCTTCACTTGCACACTTTATCCATACATTAGTTATTTGTCTGTGTATAGGTTGCTGACTAAGTCATACTTTGTCAAACATGGTGACTGTTTCTCCTTCAAGTTAATTGAAAGAAGAAACTAAAATAATATTGTATTAATTGATGGACTTTTAGATTTACACATTGGTGGTTAATGATACAGTTGGAATGGATGATGATGAAGAAGAGACAGTAGCTGTTGATCACAAAAGACCAAGAAGAGAATCTTGCTTGGCTTTGAGAAAGCTTGAAAAGGATGTACCTGGTGTCAAACTAAAGAAGAAAGCGAGGGTACATGTTGAGGTGAGAGTTTATGATGCATGGTTGAGTTCTGTCATTCTGCATAACCAGGTACCTACCCCTTTTTTGTTTACAGCTTTTTGAAATCATTTTTAATTGAGGTGTGATGAAGATCTTAAACTGGTTTTAGTATTATATAACACTTGCATATATAGCCAGTGTTATAAAACCAGAGATATGCCGCCAGCGTTATCTGTGCATCCTGGGTTGACATGCTTTAACATTTCTTACTCAACTGTGCTCGGTAAAGTCACGTCTCAAAATCTTGTGATTTTTATAAACCATATCTTTCTCCTAGACCATGTAAGGATCTTATGTTTGTTAAACCTCAGGCCATTTTATTTGATCTTAGAAGCTTTTTTTGTGGCAAGATGTTGCCAAAATTTTCCTTCTCCAAATTATAAACCAATCAGATGAAGTGCATCTGTAAAGTGCATGTTTTTATCTTAGAGCATACCTTTCTATTGGATCAGGGTTGCAAGAATTTTTTCTTTCTTTCTTAGCATCAAATTATTTGTTCTTAATTGAGAGCATCCTTCATTCTCTTGCGAAATTGTTAACTTATCATGCTTTTGTCAGCATACCACCTTAGTTCCTCATTAAATTGTGACTTAATCGCGGAACTGTTAGAACTTAGAATTGATTTTATTAGTTTAAAAAAAGTTGTTCTATGCATCTTGGAATTCCTGTATATGAAATCAAACAAAGAAAGATACTAATTGGCTATTGTTCACTCCTTTTCTTCATTGACATCCTCTACATTTCTGATAACACTCCAGCCAATCCTGATGTCTCAAATTTGTTTTCTCAGGTTGAGCAAGAAGATGTTGATGAAAGACAAAAAGCAGTGCACTGAATGTTTAATTTGATGGCTTTAATTTGATTTGTGAGCAAGGGCAGCAATTTCAGTCACAAGGATATTTCCTTAGCTTGGTTTGCAAAGTTGCTAGAGGAAGTGTGCAATATGTATTGAGTCCCTGCAATATGCAAAATTTTTGACATTCTAGTTGGAGACTGATTTTCTTTGTTAGCTTTTAATTTTCTTCTCGTTGAAGAATTTTTGCCTTATCGACTTTTATTTTATTTTATTTTCTTCAACATATTTTCCCGAACAAAATCCAGCATAGGTTTATCATTCATGTGATTGAACTTAGGAATTGTTGAAGATAATTTTGGAATACATGATGGCAATCAATGATCACGTGATTATATATTCAATAGCAGTGTGACTAAAGTGGAGACAACTCATGAATAATGGATTGCTTCTTGAGTACTTGGAAGTAATGGGAAATTTTCATAAATAGCTTTAGGTGCATATTTTTTTTCATAAAAGTAAAAATTTTAACTTCAAATCTTCTAGTTTATGTTTAAAAGAAAAATCAAAGATTCGCTTCCTGGTATTACTGTGGACTCGACTCTTCACTGATTAGCATGTTGCTTTCCTGAGTGAAAATGTAGTGTGTGCCCGATATGTCATTATTCAAGCCGGGAAAAGATGATCTCCCATGTGTCCTTGGATTCCAAAGTGACTAGATCTGTATAGACACAGGTCATCACCAAGCCATAGCAGGTATACGGTTTTGTTTGAACAAATCCAGAGTTAAAAGCACGATCATAATCATCGAAGAAAAACATCAGCACCCCACCGCACACGATAAGCTCATAGTAGTATAAAAGATTAATATTAATATCAAATCCCTATAAAAAAAAGTTTATATCAAATCAAGTGAGAAAATCCTAAAGCAGAGTCAGATGTCATGGGCTGAGCGCTTGTTTATTGACCTAAAAGATTAATCTGTTAGGTAATGTTGCACACCTATTTTTATATACTCAAGATCCACTCAATTTTTATTCGATGTAGGACGTGACATTCTTCCTCACCCAATCACGTGACGCCCTTGTCACGGTGTGGCCCAAACTTAAGGACCAACTTGACCCGTATTGCCCATCCCCCCGAGAATAGAGGACCTACTACTCACGTGACAATTTCTATTGAGGCTCAAGACACAGGATTTTTAGGGCTCACTTGACCTATATTGCCCATTTCCTAGCAGCATAGGAGACCCACATCTTATGTGGTAATCTCCGTTAGGGCGATTTTGGAGGCTCACATACGAATGAGAATTTGAGTCTACTCTGATACCACTTGTCACGGGCTGAGCACTTGTCATTGACTCAAAAGACTAACCTGTTAGGTAATGCTGCATACCCACCCTTATATACTCAATACCCACTTAATTTCTATTCGATGTGAGACGTGACATTAATCCTCTAAATACTTTAAATTGTATAATTTTATAATTCTCTCTTTAATAATAATATTTGAGAATATTTTTTTAAACACTTTATATATACTTTTTTTTTATCTCTTTTTTTAATTAATTGAATCATATAAATTACTTAGCGTTCGAAAAGTGTCTAAGCCGCACAAATTAAAAAAATCAGTCCGTGACACAAATGAGACCAAACCGTGCTAAAATTTAACACACAAGTAATCTTGTTGCCCACCGTTATGTTTAATCTAGCACTTTCGAGACTCCACGAGTCATAACCCATTATATTTCCCCCTCTTGACTGCACTTACCATCTTCATCTCGCTTCTTCCCAAAAAAATGAATCCAAATCCAAACTCTGATAAGTACCCACTTCTCACTTTCGTTTTATCCCAACTGAACCCCAACAGCTATGCCGCTCCCTCACCGCAAACTTTCAACTACCTTGTAACAAAATATCCTCATTTAACCAACTCCAATGTCGTATCTTCACTGAAACAGTCCATTCCCGCCCAAGTCACCCATACCCACTTGCTCCTTAGCACCCTCGGGCAGCACCCCGATCTGGAAACTGTCTCGGCGGCTCGATCGAAGATTGCCCAGATCCAAGAAACGGCTCCTTCATCACCGGAGCTTGAGATATACACGGCAGTGGTGAGATTGGAGGAGGTGCATGAGGAGTGCGAGAGGAAATTAATGGAAGCGGAGGAGATGCTGGATCGGATGTACGGGTCGGTTTCGGCGGAGCTGGAGATTGTGAATGAGGACGTAGTGAAGATACTGGGAGAGGCGGAGAGTGGTGTTCTTGTGGGGAGAGTTGAGCTTGTTGATCGTCAATTGAAGTTTTTGCCTGAGGCTTTTGGGAGGCTTCACGGGCTTGTGGTGCTTAATCTTTCGCGCAATCAGTTAGAGGTAAACATATAATTTTACTCATTTGTTTTGGATTTTGCGTTTATTGAGATTTAGAAACCAAGAACTTCATGTTCAGTCTAAATTGTCGTTTGAGTTAATTTGAGGTGAATCTTAAAATTTTCTCATCCGAACTATCCACCGTGTATGAGAAAGCATAGAAAGGGGTAAATGATCTTGTGATTCAAAAGCTCATGTTTGTAGTGGATTTATGTATTAGTGGAAGGAATGCTTGTGCCACTAGAAATTCAGTTCTGTTGATGGATGAAATATCATTTCTTAGCAATCATTTACTATGTGTTATGCATGCATTTAGTGGGAATGGTACTTTCTGAGGGTATATTTGATTTTAAGTTGCTGTGATTTTTAATCCACGAAATTACATTTTGCTAGGAATAGAAGGAATGAAAAAATTATTTCTCATATATAACTGGGTGTCTCGTTGTTAAAACATTAGCTGTGAAAGAAAAGTGTGTGTTTTACCAAACACTTTGTTATTGTACTTTCAAAATTGAGTAGAATCACAACAGTTACAAACATATGCTTTAGCTAGTTCCTTTATTTGAGATAATTGTATAAAACTTGACATTAATGCCTTAATGGAACCATGTAAAATGCTAGTTCATTCATATTAAATATTTGTGCCCAAGTAGATTGAGATTTGAGAATAATGGTTTTTATATTTCTAGATAGAACCAATTAGCTTGTCCAGCAGTCTTTTTGTGCATATTTAGTTAATTATAGATAGCTGAAGTCTTTTGTACGATCATTAGCTAAATATCTGACTCAGAGGGGCTTCTTCCTTTGTATAAAATGTTCTGCTGGTCGATGACTACTACTTCTTGTCTTAAATTTTACAGTGCTATTCAGCACTTAACAAAGGATGTTCGTCATTTGCGGTTGCTTACTTGTGATTTTCAATCAAATTTTGCTGAGTCATATATGATTTTGATCTCCTTCATGTCTTACTGATGAAGAATCTGTGTTTCCTGGCTAATGGGAGTAATATCTTACAGTTAGGATTTAAAGCATTTACTGATGTTGTTCCTTTATAATTTCTGGTTTTATTTTGTGGGAAACAGGTCATTCCTGATTCAATAGCAGGAATGCAGAAACTTGAGGAACTTGATGTTTCTTCCAACCTTTTACATTCCCTCCCTGACTCTATTGGACTGTTGCTTAATCTGAGGGTCCTTAATGTGTCAGGAAACAAGCTAACTGCCCTTCCCGAAAGCATTGCTCGCTGCAGGTATTTTAAATACAATCTGTTTGCCGGTGTTCCAGATTCTCTTCCCACCCACTGATCTTAGTAGACCTTTTTCTTTCTTTTCCTCTTTTGGCCAGAGTTTTGACTTGGTCTGTTTCTAAATGTTCTCTACTATCATATTTCTAGTTCTTTGGTGGAGTTAGATGCAAGCTTTAACAATTTGGTATCTCTCCCAACGAATATTGGGTATGGACTACTGAATCTTGAGATGCTCTCAATCCAGCTGAATAAGATACGTACTCTACCCCCATCTATTTGTGAAATGAGGTCTCTGCGATATCTTGATGTTCATTTCAATGAGATCCATGGCCTGCCACCTGCAATTGGGAGATTGACAAATCTTGAGGTGCTGATCCTGAGCAGTAATTTCAGTGACTTGACTGAGCTTCCTGAAACTCTTGGTGATCTTATAAATCTGAGGGAGCTTGATCTCAGTAACAACCAAATCCGAGCTCTTCCTGACACAATTTTCAGGCTTGAAAATCTTACCAAGCTCAACTTGGACCAGAATCCGCTCGTAATTCCTCCAATGGAAGTTGCAAATGAAGGGTTTGAGGCTGTCAGGGAGTTTATGGCAAAGAGGTGGGCCGATATCATAGCTGAGGCACAACAGAGGAGTATTCTTGAAGCAAACAAGCAACAAGAAGCTCAGAATGGATGGCTGTCATGGGGAACTTCTATGTTGACCAACTTTGTATCTGGAGTTTCTCAGAGCGTTGGAGGATATTTGGGAGGAGGAAAAGCTTCAATGGAACCATATTTGGATCAACAATTATGAACTTGTTATAACCTGATCATTGTAGATATGTGTGCAAAAATTTTCGCACGTACAGTTGATGATTAGATGGCTTTGGTCCATGTAATATACTATTGCAGACATCAATTAAATGGTGTATTTTGTGATTTGTTGTAATGTTTTACTATCGGATACGGCTAATATAGCTGGCTGATGCTACTTTGTCGTGAGAGAGAGGCAGATAGAAGATATCATTATGATCGGTTATATTAGGTTTTCAAATTTGGCTTCTGAATGAGTAATCATTTTTTTTATTTAAATATTATATTGCAATATATAGATATTTTACGGTGAGAGAGTTATTGGAAATAGTTGAGACTAGATTCTTAAAGTGCAGCTCGTAATATTTTACAGTCATAATTGCAAAGCATCTATGAATTTTAAAAAATTAAATCTGTTGACTTGAATAACTCTTTATGGAGAGCAGGCTCAATCTGCGGTGTTTCGTTTCTAGCTCTCATTGAGTTTTTCCATGGAGGCAGCATCTTTCCACTTGACCAGCAACACCACCCCGCCGCTTCCTTCCGAATTCGTTCTCCCGGAGGACAAGAGACCACACCTTTTAGAGGTGTCCACTTTGGCCTCCATTCCCATCATCGACTTGAAGGAACTTGAGAAAGAAAATGATAAGGTTCCGTCCCCATTGGTGCAGAAAATATCGCAAGCTTGCGATGAATATGGCTTCTTTCAGGTCATCAACCATGGAGTTCCAGAAGATTTATGCAGCGGAATGCTGGCTGCCATTACCGACTTCTTTGAGTTGCCTCGAGAAGAGAAAAATCAGTTCTTTACAACAGATATTACCAGGCAAGTAAAGCTTTTCAACTACAACCTCAAGACTGAAGGCGAGAAGAAGGTTTCAATGTGGAGTGAATCCTTATCTCATCCTTGGCATCCTTCAGACGATATGAGCCATATTTTACCAGAAAATCCACCTCAATACAGGTACTTATTTTCCATCTTTAAATCATAGTTATCAAATTTACACCATCAGTTTAAGCTTTGGAGTTTGTTTGAAATATTGATCCATCTTTTTTGGATTGCTATAGGAAGGTCTTTGCTGCCTATTCAAAAGAGATAGGTGAGCTGATGAGTAGGCTTCTCAGCTTACTATCCCAAGGGCTTGGTCTAGAAAAGGATTGTTTGCAACGAAGGATTGGAGAGAAGCCTTCTCTGAGAGCACAGGCAAACTGCTATCCTCCATGTCCAGAGCCTGGGCTCACATTGGGACTGGCTGTTCACACTGATATTAGTGCTCTCACAATTCTTGGGCAATCAGAAGGAGTTACTGGCCTCCATGTGATTAAAGATGGGAAATGGGTAGCTGTTGATCCTCTACCAAATGCTTTTGTCATCAATCTCGGTGATCAGATCCAGGTGAGGAGATATCTTCTGAAACTCCATGATAGTATTGCTTAAAAGCCGACTTAATGACCCATTACTTAAACTATAATTTGGTTGCTTGTCCCTTTGAAAAGCGTAGAACCGCAAAATAGCTTGCCGGCATGGGAAACCGCGGTTTGAAAGGGTCATGGAATAATTTTTTAAAAAATTATTTTTTAAATTATTAAAGGAATAGGTTGAGATTAGGTATACGCATTTCGATATTTGATAGAGGTCATTTTTCTTTCTTTATCAAAAGTCAACTCTATTCGTAAGAACAGCTTCTCTCTTTACCTATTTTTTTATGAACATAATAAATATAATTTTTTAATATATATTATATATTAAATAATTTATTAATTTTTATTTTATAATTTATATTAATTAAGACATACTTTATTAATAAAAACACAAAAATATATACTAAAAAATCTTAAAATTTACTCTCTTTTTTTTATTGTAAATGATAAAAAAAAATTATTTTTGAGGTGGCTAGTCATTAATTTTAATGTAAATATAAAATAAATAATAAAAAAATCAATGATGTTAGACATTAGAATATAATTTTTTTTTGTTTATTTATTATTTTTTTAAAAATTAGTTTAATAATATTATTCATATTTATTATATTATTTTAGTTTGTTAATTTGATTTTTTTAAATTATAATATAGATAAATTTTTATATTGCTAAAATTTATGAATATAAATTATTATTTAATATTAATAAAAAAAAAAAATTGAATGGTAGAAATGGAATAAGATTCATTGCATATAAAATTTTCACTTTTGTTTTATTAATTTTTTTATATAATAAAATAAAAAATGGAATTTAAAATAAAAAATAAGGCGAATATGGGAAAACCCCACGACATTGCCATCCCTAAAAAAGCGCCGCATGTGCGCCGCTGCACTCGAGCAATAATCAAATTTTATATTACTCATTGGGCACTAAAACAAGAAAGTGTGGCTACGGCTACCGTCTAAAATACTAAAACCTATTCACATACTCAAATAGCATATTCCATGAATATGTATATATATATCTTTTATATTATTATTATTATTATTATTATTATTATTATTTTAAGAGTTCTCTTTGAAGGAATTTATACATCTTTTGTAAAAGAATTTTTTTTTTTTTTGGTCTCATTTTCTCTGCATGTAGGTTCTGAGCAATGGAAGGTATAAGAGTGTGCACCACAGAGCTGTGACCAACAAAGCGCATCGAAGAGTGTCATTGGCTATGTTTTATGGACCTAATATGAACGCTGTGATTGGTCCAATTAAGGAATTGGTTGATGATGATCACCTTCTTGTTTATTATTCACATACTCAAATAGCATATTCCATGAATATGTATATATATATCTTTTATATTAATATTATTATTATTATTATTATTATTTTAAGAGTTCTCTTTGAAGGAATTTATACATCTTTTGTAAAAGAATTTTTTTTTTTTTTGGTCTCATTTTCTCTGCATGTAGGTTGTGAGCAATGGAAGGTATAAGAGTGTGCACCACAGAGCTGTGACCAACAAAGCGCATCGAAGAGTGTCATTGGCTATGTTTTATGGACCTAATATGAACGCTGTGATTGGTCCAATTAAGGAATTGGTTGATGATGATCACCTTCTTGTTTATTATTCACATACTCAAATAGCATATTCCATGAATATGTATATATATATCTTTTATATTATTATTATTATTATTATTATTATTATTATTTTAAGAGTTCTCTTTGAAGGAATTTATACATCTTTTGTAAAAGAATTTTTTTTTTTTTTGGTCTCATTTTCTCTGCATGTAGGTTCTGAGCAATGGAAGGTATAAGAGTGTGCACCACAGAGCTGTGACCAACAAAGCGCATCGAAGAGTGTCATTGGCTATGTTTTATGGACCTAATATGAACGCTGTGATTGGTCCAATTAAGGAATTGGTTGATGATGATCACCTTCTTGTTTATTATTCACATACTCAAATAGCATATTCCATGAATATGTATATATATATCTTTTATATTATTATTATTATTATTATTATTATTATTATTATTTTAAGAGTTCTCTTTGAAGGAATTTATACATCTTTTGTAAAAGAATTTTTTTTTTTTTTGTCTCATTTTCTCTGCATGTAGGTTCTGAGCAATGGAAGGTATAAGAGTGTGCACCACAGAGCTGTGACCAACAAAGCGCATCGAAGAGTGTCATTGGCTATGTTTTATGGACCTAATATGAACGCTGTGATTGGTCCAATTAAGGAATTGGTTGATGATGATCACCTTCTTGTTTATTATTCACATACTCAAATAGCATATTCCATGAATATGTATATATATATCTTTTATATTATTATTATTATTATTATTATTATTATTTTAAGAGTTCTCTTTGAAGGAATTTATACATCTTTTGTAAAAGAATTTTTTTTTTTTTTTGGTCTCATTTTCTCTGCATGTAGGTTCTGAGCAATGGAAGGTATAAGAGTGTGCACCACAGAGCTGTGACCAACAAAGCGCATCGAAGAGTGTCATTGGCTATGTTTTATGGACCTAATATGAACGCTGTGATTGGTCCAATTAAGGAATTGGTTGATGATGATCACCTGCCACTTTACAGGAACTACACTTACGCAGAATTCCTGGAAGAATTTAATAAACAAGAAGGAACAAGGCGATTGGTGAAGGAAGTTTTTGAGCTACGCAAGTGAAGAAATATTATTCCCATTTCTCTTTACACTTTCTTGGTTTGGTTTCGATCTCTTCCATTTCTCCATTCTCTTGTGTTTCGTGTATTTTGATTTCCTTATTAATTCACTTTCGGGAACTGTTTAGTTATCTCTTTTTTTTTTCCTAAAGAAAAAGAGGGGTTCGCGTGTTTTGAAATTTATGTACCCAATGAAAGGAAACAATAGTTCTATTAATGTTAATCGTAATTTTATTGATTTTAATTATTTTTATATAAACAAAATACATAATTATTGCATCTGTTTATTGTTGTTTAATCTGCCTTTTCATATCGTTACCTGGCCTTTTAAATACATTTTCAGATCATAATTATCAATCTTACTCTATCATCAATATAGAGAACATGGATTGTATATTGAAGTTCCCAAAAATCGGAAACCCACAAAAATTACTTTTTTCTCCTAATTATTCTTTGAATTTGCAGAAAAAATATTATCTTTCTACAAAAAAAAAAATACTTCGATGCTCAAATTAATATTTAATTAAAATAAAGAGTGTTAGTGTGAGAGTATCTCAATAACATTTATTTATAATGCATAGTTTTTAATATATATCAAAATATAAATACATGAATGCAAATTCAAGTATAATTTAATTAAATTATAATCAATTAAGAATTATAATTTGCTTCAAATAAAAAAAAAATGATTTAAGTAGAATTCATCTATTTGTGAAAAATCATTCTTCACAAAAAAAAATAATAAATAATTAAAATTTAAATAGGATTTAATTTTGAGCTTTGGCTATGCGCGAGCTGATTGAATTTATAAATAATAAGAGCAACAAATGCCCTCTTAAAAGCGAAGGAGTGAAATTATTCTAGAAACACTTTTTTTCACTTTTCTACCAGCTTGTACTCTGTACTTTCATGCTTTTTAGTACTTCTTATAGAATTATTGGGTTTGATAATTAGATTCTTTTGAAAAGTGGAGATATTTTTAGTATAAATGATGAAAATGTATTGGAGCATTTCGAAGCTTTCAATTTTGGTTAGGATATCATAATTGCAGTCCTTTTATTTTTGTCAAATTGCTCTAGAAATAATAATAGTTTCTTTTGTTTGCCATTTGGTCCTTAAATAGTATCACGCGAAAGAAATACTTCTATGCATGTGGTATAATAATAATGTGATCACGTAAGAGAGAAAAAATAATAAGTCATTTCTAACTTGTATATGAAAGGATATAAAAAAAATTAGTGTTGGCTTAGGAAGCATTGAAGTTTTGATGATTCCAAACAATAAAGAAAAATAATGTTATGGACCAAAGTGCAAAATTTTGAAAGTTTTTGAAAATAGACTAAAATGAAAAAAGTTCAAAACTCTAGATCACTGTAGCACGCACTGTTTATGACTATAGAATCGACACTATTCTATAACGTTAAATTATTGTGCAACAACTAGAATACTATTGAAATATTGTAACAACGGCTAGTAAACGATCATATAATTGTAGAAATATCAAATCACTGTAGCAACGGCCAGAACACTGTAACAACAAACAAAGAGTTGTAGCAACGACTATTTTACTCCTCCAATTATAAATAGAGCTCCATTCAATATTATAAGGTGTGAGAGTAATTTATAATCTTTATATCAATTGTAATGCTCACCATTAGCCCTAATTATTGTATCTACTTTATGAGAGAGTTCAATTGTAAGGGTTTAATTGAACTTATAATCAATCTTTATAAAGGTCTAGTTGGTACCCGGTAAAGTTAACATATTATGAGGATTTGATTAGTATCTGAGAAACTAATGAGAGTTTGATTAATATCTGAAAAGTTAATCAAAAGGTCTTGAAAGATAAACCACTCTAGTGGAATTGTCAAGACAGTTGCTTAAGGCATAGACGTAAGCTGTATAGAGAGCCGAACCACGTAAAAATTTAGGTGTCATTTTCTCTTTCTTTACACTATCTTATTTATTGCAATTGCTTGTGCTTTAATTTGTTTATATAAACATGTTATTAGTAATTGCATAAATTATTATTGATCATTTTATTAAATTTTAAATATCTAATTCACATTGTCTATATCTACTTCTATTAAATGTTCAATTGGTATCATAGTTTCATACTCTAAAAAAGACTTAATCGTCTTAGAGTGATTCATGACAACCTTTCTTTTAAAATTTATATTAATGGATGATTTTTTAATTTTTAGATGATGAATTTCATCATATATTTTTTATGCCATCCAATATATTTTTATTTTTGATAATATCATAGGGGGAGAAAAATATTTAAAGGGAGTTGTATGTTAAAAAAAAAATCATATTAATATTTGATAGTTGATATATATTTCTATGTGATTTTGATTATCTCTCTTATGTTCATGATTGTCTCATCATTTTTTTGGGGAGAAATATATGGACAAAAATCAAAATCAAAATCTATATTAATCTTTTATTGTTGACATATATTTTTTTTATGTGATTTTGATTATCCCTCTTATATTTATAATTGTCTCATTATTTTTATGATTCATAAGGAGAAGTATATGAAAAAAAAATTAAAATCTTTATTAATCTTTGATTGTTGATCTATAATTTTTCTATGTGATTTTGATTATTCCTCTTGTGCTTATAATTGTCTCATTATTTTTTTTTATGATTTCAAAATGGGAGAAATATGTGCATAATTTATGAAATAATTTTATACTTTTATAGTCACTCTTACACCCTTTTTTTTTATAATATTAAAACAACAAAATAATTAAAATAATAATAAAAAAAATGGTGAAAAAGCATGAATGAAGAAGTAGTTTTCCTTTTTAGACACTTTTTAAGCATTTTTTTGGGCACTTGTTTAGTCACTACTTTTTTAATCAGTTGGACCCTATTCCTTTCTTTTTCTCTTTCTTCGTTATTTTTTTTATAAATAAAATAATGTATTAAAAAAGGTATATTAATTAATCTAAAATTATTTCTCTTCGTCCTTTCTTTTTTTAAAAAATAAAATAATGTATTAAAAAAGGTATATTAATTAATCTAAAATTATTTTTACTTAAGACATCAATTACATTGTTAAAAAATTTAAAAACAAAAAATGTACTATGTCACTATTTTATAAATAAAATAATAAAATGAACAAAATGGTTCTTGAAAATTAATGTGAAAATGGCCCAATGCCAATTCACGTGAAACACTTCCATCATTAATATATATATATGTTACATAATGAAATAACAATTAAAAAATTAAGAAGTATGTTTTAAATAAATAAATTATGGCCATTAATTACTTTAATCAAAGTGTGAAGGTTCAGTCGAATTGGTTGAGTTTTTTCAAAATTTACTTTCACTTGAGTTCGATTCTCTCTCTCTTAATAGAAGTGCAAAAAATATATATTGTAACAATCTCTTTAAAAAAAAAAATTACTTCAATCAAAGAGATAAATCAATAAAAATGAATGGATATAATTAAATGATCCGAATATTTTCACTAATGCGATATGATTAAACACACAGTGTTAAGAAATTGAAACAAAATTAAAGATCATATATCAACACCTCCATAGCCGGCGTGTGATCATATATTTGATGGTAGTTTATAATTCAATCACGAAACAGATTATATCAGATCAGATTATAAATGAAATAGGATTCTATCAAATCTTGTGCGATTAATAGGACATAAAATAATCAATTGACAAGTCTTTAAAGGTGCGTTCTATAATTGTTAAGTTTTTATACTATGTTGCCATTAAAATTCGAAAATTATTTTATTCTTGGAAACCCCTCAGCTTTGAAGAAAAAATAAAAAGAAATAATCAATTGACAATGAACTAATTTGTGAACAATTATGCTACACAATTTAATAAAATAATACTAAAATAAAAGATCATGTGTATGAGCTATGATTCGATCAGGATGGTCGTGTGACCATGATTATCGAGCCATCTTGCATCGCGCGGTTCACGAATGAAATAGATCTAGAACGTGACACACGATGATATTTAGTAATAAAATGATCATGACTTTGATCAATAAAATATGAATAATAATAATAATAATAATAAATCATGAAAATCCAACGGTCACGGATCAAATAACATAATATTATAATAATATAAATAAATCAAATGGACATTATAGATCGTGGTATCTTTCAAAAACATGATCATGAAAGAAGCAATTCATTATTTTATTGTAAAATAACATAAATCAATTATGATTGAATAATAAAATAAAATTTATGAGTGAAACACAAAGTAACCAGATGAACTTAATTAACAACAGATCATAACTAAATCATGGCCGTTAAAATCAATCAAAATGATTAAAATTATTTATAGCTAAAATATATTGTGACAAGTGTGCAATGATCATGATCTGACCGTGATCAAATCGTGAAAATTGCTATTTGCCAAAATAACAGCAAGTAAAATGGATTTACTATAATCACTTCAAATCATGATAAACAATCATATAATTGATCATGACAGCAATTATTTACGGATATATGATTCAAGTGATCAAACAGAAATAAACAATTCAATGGCCATGATTAACTGAAAATGAAAAAGATATAAACAAATCAATGGCCGATAAGCAAATCAATATTGGCCTAGGAGACGAATCATTTTCATATGTGACCATTTTCAATTGATTACTGTCAGAATCACACAGATTCAAACATATCCAGATATATACGCACTAGAACCAATCTTAATCATGCCTTTATTCTGGTGAAAGCAGAAATAAAATTTGACAATTCAGCAGTTTATCAGTTTCAAGGAATAGAGACCACCTAATTAATTGATAGTATTTTTTACAAACAGCACCAAATAGAGGTTTATAGGCTCTATTGATCCTTTAATTTCAAGCTTTGATTGATATTTGTAGAGAGATATTAGAGAAAATTAAATTTTAGAAAAATAGTAGATTTTGAAAAAAATAAATAAATTGTATATCTTATTAAAAATTTGCCCCTTTGAGAGTGAAGATAAAAATTTATAAAATTACCCTTAATAATCTTTTTATCCTCTTAATAAGCCTTTACAAAAATATACTTATTAATTAACTGCAAAATAATTTATTTTAGGATCCTTCATTAGTCCTATATGAACGGAACTAACGGCAAGCCAAATTAACTAACATTCAGTTTCACCTTCGAGGCAAAGTTGTGCGATCTGTGAACAGGATGGCTAACTCTCAAACGATGACAGTGATCAACGTCGCTGAAGTGATACTGAGCTCAGCCTCCGGCCACCGGAAGATGCCGGTGATTTGGTTGGGCACGGCGGTCGACAACATAGATGGAAAATGCCATGAAATATGCAGTCCTGGAAGCCATCAAGCTCGGGTACAGAAACTTTGACACAGCTTCACAGTAGGGGACCGAGAAGGCTCTGGGAGAAGCAATAGCTGAAGCACTCAGACAGGGCCTTGTTAGTTCTCGTGAAGAGCTCTTCATTACTTCCAAGCTCTGGCCCAGTGACGCTCATCCTGATCTTGTTGTCCCTGCTTTAAAGAAGTCCCTTAGGTAAAAAAGATATTCACTTAATTAGAGCACATAATCACAAAATAAAGTTTCTTAATTCTTGGTTGCAAATTGTTAGTTCATCATGATCTCCTGTTTTAT
Source organism: Ailanthus altissimus (assembly GCA_946807835.1). Lineage (NCBI taxonomy): Eukaryota > Viridiplantae > Streptophyta > Magnoliopsida > Sapindales > Simaroubaceae > Ailanthus > Ailanthus altissimus. The sequence goes on along the minus strand of OX327692.1, from coordinate 24,491,929 downwards.
GAACTGGCTTAATTGTGTTGCACTAGTCATAAATTAGTTAGTGAATTATTAATATTCCCCCCTTGTTTGTTCGGTTCTAGGTCGCCTCAGCTTTTATCTTAGCTTTTTACTCAAACGGCATTGACTATTTTAAGATAACAAATTAAGAAAACAATGAATAGCAAAAGCAAGAACAATAAGTTTATAACATAGAAGAATAGCAGAGATGCAAGATCAAAATGTTGAGAGAAATAGACAATATTTATTTGCTCTCCCATGTGAAAAATAATTGGTTTGACTTTTGAATACTGAGATTCAGCTGTAATTTTGGCTATTTTGATCCAATTTCAGGTTTTGTTTTTGTTGTTCAATGTGTATAAAGCAGGTGTTTTGTTTGAGAAACGTTTGGTTTCCCTATGGCTACAATAACAAGGTTCGGAAAAAAAAATTGATAATTTTCAGTAGCCTGGTCCCAAAGTGGCTAGCTGGTCTTATTTCTTATTCAATCCGGGCATACATGTTTCCATTACTGTTTCTCCAAGTGTGATCATGATGATGTCGGAAGGATGATTCCATTTTGGGTCTCCCTGACAATGGAACGGAAAGTGAATGAGACTAGTTTAAAAACTAAACAAAAAGCTAAAACAATGCCTTGCATTTTTATTTTTATTTTTTGCAATTTTCATCATCTGAGCTTGTTGGTGATGATATATACAGGGCTTTTCAGATGGAATACCTTGATCTCTATCTCATCCACTAGCCCATCAGTTCTAAGCCAAGTGAGAAATATGTATCCCCTATACCCAAAGAAGATCTTCTACCGTTAGACTACAAGGGGGTATGGGAAGCCATGGAAGAGTGCCAGAGGCTTGGCCTCACTAAATCCATCGGTGTCAGCAACTTCTCTTCCAAAAAGATTGAGACCATACTTTCCTTTGCTACCATCCCTCCTTCAGTCAATCAATTAAGCCTATCACATTTTATTAGCGTTCTTATTCTTTGCTTGTTTTCTGGACAGATAATGACGATGATTAGCAGCTGATGACTTGTTAGGTGGAGATGAACCCTGCCTGGCAACAGAAAAATCTCAGAGAATTTTGCAATTCCAAAAGTATTATTGTGACTGCATTCTCTCCTTTGGGAGCCGCAGGGAGTAGTTGGGGTACTAATCAAGTCATGAACAATGAATCATTGAAGCAGATTGCAAAGGCTTATGGCAAGACTGTTGCTCAGGTTCCAATTGCATTATATAGTTTCTATTAATATTTGTATGACATGGTGGGAGTGTTTTTATTATGTACTTTGAACAGAAAATGAGGCAGAATTGATAATTTTCAGAAGCAAAACCTACAACTCTTCATCATCAATTGGTTATTTGGATTTGATTGTCATGATGGACTAAAAATTTACCAATTTCTTGGTAACTTGTTAGGTTTGTCTTAGATGGATAATTGAGCAAGGGGCAACGGTTGCTGTTAAGAGCTTCAATAAGGACAGACTGAGGGAGAATCTGGAGATCTTTGACTGGGCGCTAACTGATGACGATTATGAGAAGATTAACCAAATCCCGCAGCAGAGAATGATGCCTAGAGATGCGTATATTTCCCCTGATGGACCATTCAAGACGGTTGAAGCTATGGGATGAGTAGTTAATCCTTTTTATGTGAAATCAGTGTTGTATTTTCTATTGCAGTTAGTTTCAAGTATGTTTCATGTATGTAATAATGTGTACATTTCAAGGATTTTGTGAGATTTAACTTGTAACTTTGAAGAATTTTAAATAAGTGTTACAACAGAGAATACTCTTCTTATGAGTATTTTGATTGATGAACAGCCTCCATTACACAAATTTGTTATGCAAATAATTTCTTTTAAGACTTTTACTGCGCATGATGGTAAGGGAAGATTTTGAGTTGAGAAATAAAAAATTATCAATTTATCATATGGTTATCGTCTTGAGAAACTTACAATATTATCAGTTTTGTGAGCATGAATCCGAACGGTGACTTAATTATAAATAGGTCTCTAATGTTTATGGTAAAAAAAAAATTAAAAGTGCTGAAACATCATATGCGTATTTAGAATTGGAATACTTTTGGTAATGTCATGACCATTTAAATAAAGCTCGGGATGCTCTTGCTTCTATTTAAAAGGACATTGACAATATGGAGGTCTCAAATGATTTGATTGAGGCAGAGACAGCAGCCAAGGTGGAAGTTCTCCATGTGTTGCAATTACAAACTAAATTTTAGCGATAACGTTCAAGAATCAAATGGCTTAAGGATGAGGACAAATGAATAAAAAAATTTCATTCCTATGCTAGATATCATGCTGCCAAATCTCGTCTAAAGGGGCTCATGATTAATGGTGATTGGTGTGATAATATGAACAGTGTGTCTGACCATCTTGTTAACTACTTTCGTGATCGTTACATGGAAAGTAGAGCGCACTTTGATAGAATTTCTTAGGTTTGTAATTACATTCCTTCTTTAGTTTCCTCTTTGGATAATGATTTTTCTGTCTAGTGTTCCTTTTAAGGAGGAGATGTGTTGAGTGTATTTTTTCTTGATGCTTCTAGTGTTCCGGGTCTTGATGGTTTTCCTGATTTGTTCTATCAAAATTATTGGGAGATAGTTAAAAAGATGTGGTTCTTGGTATCCAATAATTTTTTAGTTAGAGATTTTTTCTTTCCAATATTAATTATAATTCTTAGTCTTAATCCCAAAGGTGGCAGATGCTATTTCTATTAATCAGTTTAAACCTATTGCTTTAGCCAATTTTTTCTTTAAAATTATTATTAAGATCATTGCAGACAAATTGGCGGTCTTAATGCTTAATTGATCATGCATTATCAAATAGCTTTTATTTATGGTCGCCAAATTCATGATTGCATCTCTATAGTTTCAGAAGGTATTAACTTACTAGATAGAAAAATATGTGGAGATAACATTGAAGCTGGATATTGCTAAGGCATTTGACATTATTAATTGGAATTTTCTTCTTTAGGTGATTTTGAACTTTGGTTTTAACAGAAAGTTTATTAATTGGATCTTTATGATTCTAAAGTCTGCTTGAATTTCTGTGATGGTTATTGGCTCTCCGAAGAGCTTTTTGAGTTCTAGGAAAGGTATTTATTAAGGGGGTCCTTTATCTTCTTTATTATTTTGCCTGGCTGAGGATGCTCTTTCTCAAAGCATTCAAAATTTGGTAGATTCAAGGAAGTTAGCTCTCATCTCTATCCCAAGAGGTTGTATGGCTTCTTTTTATATTATTTATATAGATGATGTATTCCTATTTTGCAGAGGCAATTTAGTTATCTTCAATCTATCATGGAGTTCATTAAGTTGTATAGTTCGGCCTCGAACCAAGCTATTAATAAAGAGAAAAGTCAACTCTTTATTGGTAAGTTGCCCCCATATTAAGATATTACAAATTGGCTAGGTTTCTCTTAAGACAATCTTCCTTTCAATTATTTGAGAGTCCTAATTTTCAGAGGTTGTTCATGAAGTCAATATTTACAAGCTTTAATAGATAAGACGTGTGCTCGTCTTAATAGTTAGAAGGAAAATATCCTTTCTACAGCTAGAAGAATTGAGGGTCATTCTAGCTTTAGAGATTGCTTATTATCTTGGGTGGCATAAAAGTATCTTAGAGTGTGATTCAATTCTTGTTATTCATCTCCTTTCTAATTCCAAAATCAATCCTTTATGGAGCTCTACAATCGTTGGCTTCGATGTAAAGATTATATTGCTTGCTTATAATTTAGGATCATTCATACATTTTGTGAGAACAATGTTGTTGTTGGTACTCTAGTGAATCTTGGCCTTTGTTATGATGATGTTATATGGTGGTTGTGACCACCCGTGTCAATTTTCCCTATGCTTATTAAGGATGCCAATGGTTTGCCTTGTTACAAGTTTCATTAAATTTATATTCTCTATGTGGCTTTGTATTGTTCTTTTTTCCTTTAACTAATTTAGTTTTTATGAGTATTTTATGGAGTTAGGCTTTTTTGGTCTCCCTTTATATGTACCTTTATTCTTTATTTTATATTCAATAAATTTCTCTTTTAATTAAAAAAAGTCTCCAATACTAAGAGATAACACAATTTTTGTTTATTGCTCGTTCAACACGACTTGGGTGTTTATGAGCATCTTCTTTTATTTTATTTTTTAACATCATAGTTTAAACCTTGAGATTGTAGTGTTTAAAACGAAATTCTCAAGTCTTTATAGCACAAAAATGGGCACATCAAATTTCTCTCTCTAATTTCAAAAAATGAAAAACATCAAATAAAATAGGAATTAGGATCCTTTCTTAATTATGATTTATATTTATTGTTATTTTATCTTACCAAATAATCAATAACCTTTATTGTTATTAGAAATTTAAGTTTCCTCAAACTGTGAGTTGAAGTGCAACAATACAAATTCAATTACCCTCTAAAAAGTGACAAAGTAGTATTGTTAAAAAACATAGAAGAATTCACCCATAAGTATTTAAAAAGTGTAAAGATCACACAAAGTAAATAAAGAAATAGCCAAACATATAAGGTGCAAAAATTTACATAATTTAGCAAATTACTTACGTTCATAATGGATCAAGAATTATATCTTCTTTTATTACTCAGTGATTATCATGAATTACTTAAGATATACGTAAGAAATACACAATAGAACGAGCTTTTAAGGGATTTATATAACACTCTTAAGCTTAGAGCTCTTTTTTGCTCTTAAAACTCTTTATTTTGCACTTTTATACATACATTACCACTATAAGGACAAAATTAGGGTTTATATATAACTCTTTATCAACTTAAGAAACTCTAAACTAACTTGGATTAGAAGTCTACACGCAAAGGAACCATAAAATAACATAAAAATTAGAAACAGGCTTAAAGCCCAACATTAGTATTGCAGCTCCACATTTTTGGGGTTGCAGCCTTACCGCGACCTACGTGTAGCGCCGTAGTTAGGTTGGCTACCACGACCTGGCCTTGGTTGGGTTGCATGCCCAACAATTTTCATGGTCGTTCCACGACCTGACTCGTTTGGGGTCGCGACCCCTAAGTACTATCTTGGTCTATGTTGCGGCCTAAACTCCTATGTGCTCTGAATTTTTGTTTTCGTCATTCTTTTGTTCATTCGTCACTTTTTTAGCTATATTTCGTCTCCTTATTGTTCTCGACTAAAAAACTATACTCAACTATGATTTATAATCACTAATTTATACAGGTATATAAAGTTGGTTGAGTGATTATGCCTAGTTTAAACTATAAAGCGGCCCATGTTTCAAAGCTAAAGCTATGGATCATTGAAGAGAATGGATAAGGTTAACCCTGCCGAAGTGCCTGTGTTCAACATCAGCATTTAAGAAGTGAACTTTAGCTTCTCATTCGGCCATCAAAGATGTCGGTGATCAGTCTACGCTGCAAAACTAACAAACCTAACGAAAGTGTCATGATATTCGCAATTCTATAAGCAATCAAGCTAGGTTACAAACACAGTAACATAGCTTCAATATATGGGACCAAGAAGGCACTAGTAGAAGCAATAGTTGAAGCACTAGGTCTTATTAGTTCTTGTCAAGAACTCTTTATTACTTCGAAGATATGGTGCTACAACACTCATTCTGATGTTGTTGTAATTGCTTTAAAGAACTCTCTGAGGTAAGATCGACATGAACTCAATTGATGCACATATCAGAAACAAGGTACCTTAGCTACAAATTAGAATATTAATTATGTTTTACAGGTGTTAGCTTGTGTTTGACTTGCAATGTTTCTATTTAATTCTGAAAGTAAAATTGTTAAAATATTCCCTTATTTAATATAAAATTATCAGGTTTCAAAAAATCAAGAACTTACCTTATTTCCCTTGAACTTTTTGAAAACTCCCAAGAATATCACTATCTTCCTCCTTTTCACCTTCAATTTCTTTAGAGGTTTGGAAGAACAATATCGGCCTCCGTAAAAGAAAATTCTCTAATGCTTGAGTCGGTGTTTGATCAAAAAAAGAAGAATACTAATATGTGGAGAATGTTTCTAAAGCAAGCAAGAGAGTAATTGGACGCTTTAGGAAGCTCTTAAAGAGTACTTCTAAGAATCGAAAGTAATTGAGTTGAATTGAATGAATAATTGACGAAAATATTATGTTTATACAGAATCAAATTTGAAACAAAATTTGTATGTACATAAAAATAAGCATAATATAATGTATCTAGAAGAAGTAAGATCAAATTAGAACTCATAACAGTATTTAAACTCAGAGATTATAGTGGAAAAAAGGAAAGAAATCATATCTCAAATATGTTTTTTAATTTTTGCGTATTTTCTTACCCATTTAAGAAATATTTTCCGGTTGCCTAGGTTGGATTTTACTTGTTCATAGACAAAAAAAAATTGAATCCAAGCCTTCTAACAGTGTCAAGCTGCATGCAAAGAAGTGACAGCTCTGATTTCATTGTAGCTTAGTCAGTATCTTTAAAAAAGTTCACTATTAATTAGACCTTATTAATCATAGGTCCAACAAAGCAATAACCAAATTTACATCCCATGCTCCTCCATTATCTTCTCACCTACAACTCAGAATCTTTGAATTAAAATTGATGAAAAGAAAAAATGACGTTTTTTTCCTCTTTTTTAAAACTCAAATTTGACCAAATTGAATGATTGAAATGCTACACGACTTGATAATGGACATGATCACATGGATTTGCAATTTGTAAGCATGATTAAATATCGGCGGTGGTATAGATTTAGTGCAAGATACGAGTCTTTAGTGCCATTGTGCTCTTTTTGTTTTTGGTTTTTAAAAAAAAAATCATTTCGCGCATCATGAGTTGTGTGCTGTCTGCCACTGACATGAAATGATGCGTCGAAAAGGAGAATAAAGAGATCCTAAGAAATTAAAAAGATGTCCTATTATTCCTTTCTGGGAAAAAAAATTAAAAGGAAGTCGATGCGCTGGAGAAAGATAATATGAACAACAACACGTCATGAAAGAGAATCCGATGATTTTTATCTTTCCAAAAGAAAAGGATCCGACGGACAACTCGTCAGAATCTGAGTTTAAATTGAGGAGAATAAATACTAAAATAAAAAATTATATTAAATTAGAGAAGAGTAAATATTAAAATAAAAAATTGTATTAAATTAAAATTTAATTATATTAAAATTTTAAGGAGATTAAATTATAAAAATATTTATTTTAAAAAAATAAAAAATTATTATTAAATTTTTTTAAAAAAAATTGAGACTTGGAGCGCATGACCCATAGGCCCTTTTTTAGATCCCCCCTATTGTTAATGAGATGAAAAAGTTTGTAAGACTACAACTACTAAGCTAATAAAAACCCGTCTCACCAACTAGAGTTTGAAAGCCTTCTGTATCATCCAAGAGAATGGATAAGGCCAAGTCACTATAGGCGGTTGTCTTCAAAATCCCAGAAGTGAGCATGAACTCTTCCTCCGGCCACCAGAATATGTTAATGATCAGCCTTGGATGCAGAGTTGACAAGTTAGACAACTAGAAGCAATTGGTTAAAGACATTTTGACACAGCTCCACTGGCTCTGAGAGTTGGGGTGGAACTAAAATTTAATTTGAGCGAGTTAGATGTTAAAATTAAAATTTTTATTAAATTAAAATTTAATTATATAAAAATTTCAGTATTAAATTTGAAATTTTAAAAAATTAAACTATAAGATACTTAATTTAAAAAATAAAAATATATTATTGAATTAAAAAAAAATTTGAAGCCCAGAGCCAATAGTTGAGCTCCGCCAGCTGGAAGAAGTAATAGTTGGACTTAAACTCAGCCTCGTTAGTTCTAGTGAAGAACTCATTATTACTTTTAAGCTCTGGGGCCACAACGCTCATCTTGATCTTCTTCTCCCTTTAAAGAAAACTCCATTAGGTAAATTCCACATTAACTCAAATCAAAACACATAATCACAAATGCAATACCTTAGCTGCAAATTAGAATATCAATTAAGTTTTCAGTTGCGAGCCTGATTTTAATTGCTGAGCCGATTTAATTTCCGAAGTATAATTGTTTAAAGGCTTAAGCTTGCTGGTGATGAATCTACAGGAGTCTTCAGATGGAATAACTTGACCTCTATCTCACTGACCTGCTCGCTTGTGCTAAGCGAGGAGAAGACAGATTCTCTATGGCTAAAGAGCACCTTTTACCAATGGATTACAAGGGAGTTTGTGAAGTCATGGAAGAGTGTCGAAGGCTTCATCTCACTAAATCCACGCGTCAGCAACTTCTCTTCCAAAAACATTGACATCATCATACTAGCATTTTTTCGGTGAATCAAGTGATAATCATGATGATTAATGATTTGTTTTTAGGTAGAGATGCACCGTGTCTGGCAAGAAAGGAAGCTAAAAGAATTTTACGAGAAAAAGGGTATCGTTGCAACAGCTTACTCTTCTTTGGGAACCGTAGGGGCACCGGTTGGGCAATATGGAGTTATGGAAATTGAAACATTGAAGCAGATTGCAAATGTACAAAGGTGGTGGCAATTGGCTGGGCAGCCAAAGCACAGCACGATGGATATTGTAATGTACTTGAGCCAGTTGGGCAACAAGGAGTTATGAAAATTGAAACCTCGAAGCAGATTGCAAATGCATAGAGGTGTTAATTAGGCCGAGTGGCCCAAGCATAGCACGGCCTAACATGCTATAGTGTCGTGTCATGCCTAGACCGTCCAACATGTCGTGTTGTGCTTGGGCTAAATTTTTTAATTTATAGGCTTGAACCTGTGATAAGCCCAGCACGTTAGGCTCGTTAATAATGTCATTATTTTTATTAATAGTGTCACTAATCACTACTAAATTTTATAGCCACGAGGTCTTGAACTAGCATGAGTCTGTCATGGGCTTAGCATATTAAGCCCGTCAATAGTATTATTATTCCTATTATTACTATTATCGAGTCACTATTTATTATGAAATTTTGTAGTCACGAAGTCTTTTAAGATCTCATGGCAAAAAATTTCATTAAGTAAAGACATCTTATCATTAGGTCAATATATGTTTATATTTATATTTATCAAATTAAAAATTTATGTTATAAATGAATATATAATTAAATAAAAAATTACTTTTTAAAATATTTTAATTGTTATTATTAATTATAAATATATTAAATTTGTATTTTTATCATAACTGAAATTACATTCTAATTATGATTATAATTAGAATTATCATTAATATACATATTAATAAAATTATAAATTATAATTTAAAATAAATTGGTAGTACACGTTTAAACATAATTTTATTATGGATAAAAGATAAAATTGAAATAAAAATTTAGCAAATGAATCAATTGTATTTATTTACATTATTCTAATCTATACTCAGAAAAATTCAAACACCTTTACGTTAAATGTTATAATTCAAAATCTAATTTTAATTTTAATTACGTTAAATATTATAATTTTAAATTCAAATTTAATTAAATATTATAATTTCAAATTTAATTTCTATTCCAATTACGTTAAATGTTATAATTTAATTCTAATTTCAATTCCAATGACATTATGTGTTATAATTCCAAATCTAATTTTAATTTCAATTACGTTAAATGTTATAATTTTAAATCCAATTTCAATTATATGTTATAATTTTAAATTCAATTTCAATTCTAATTGTGTTAAATTTTATAATTTTAATTCTAATTTTCAATTCCAATGACATTATATGTTATAATTCTAAATTCAATTTTAATTTCAATTACGTTAAATGTTATAATTTAAAATCTAATTTTAATTTCACTTACATTAAATATTATTAAATCTAATTTCAATTTCAATTACATTAAATATTATAATTTTAAATCAGATTTTAATTTAAATTACGTTAAATGTTATAATTTCAATTACAATTTAAATTCTAATTACGTTAAACCATAATTCAAATTTCAATTACTTTATATGTTATAATTTCAAATCTAATTTTAATTTCAATTATGTTGAATGTTATAATTTCAATTATGTTTAATGTTGTAATTGCAAATCAAATTTTAATTTCAATAACGTTAAATGCTATAATTTCAATTAAAATTTAATTCTAATTATGTTAAACGATAATTCAACTTCCAATTACTTTAAATGTTATAATTTCAAATCCAATTTTAATTTTAATTATGTTGAATGTTATAATTTCAAATTCAATTTTAATTTTAATTACGTTAAATGTTATAATTTTAATTACATTAAATGCTATAATTTTAAATTTAATTTTAATTTTAATTACCTTAAATGGTACAATTTCAAATCCAAATTCAATTTTGATTATATTAAATGTTATAATTTTAATTTCAATTTCGATTTCGATTACGTTAAATGTTATATTTTAAATCTAAATTTAATTTCAATTACATTAAATATTATAATTTCAAATCTAATTTTAATTTTGATTATGTTAAATGATATAATTTTAAATCTAATTTTAATTTCAAATACATTAAATGTTATAATATTAAATTTTAATTTCAATTACATTAAATATTATAATTCTAATTCTAATTTTAATTTCAATTATGTTAAATGTTATAATTCTAATTCCAATTTTAATTTTAATTACGTTAAATGTTATAATTTTAAATCTAATTTTAATTTCAATTACATTAAATGTAATAATTTCAAATCTAATTTCATTTTCAATTACAATAAATATTATAATATAATTCACATTCAATTTTAATTATGTTAAATGTGATAATTCCAAATCCAATATCAATTTGGATTTCATTAATTGTTATAATTCTGAATCTAATTTTAATTTCATTTATGTTAAATGATATAATTATATTTTTAATTACGTTAAATATTATAATTAATTTTAAATTTTAATTCCACTTATGTTAAATGTTATAATTCAAATTTTAATTTTAATTCTAATTTTATTAACTATTTATAATTTTAATTTTAAGTTTAATTTCAATCACATTAAAGTTATAATTTTAAATTCAAATTTAATATAAATTATGTAAAATGTGTATGAAAATGTGAATAAAAAATAAAAAAAATATTGTCAAATTTTAACAATTAATAAAGAGTCAATATAAAAGAAAAAAAATTAAAAATATGGGTACTGTAACAATAGATAAAAGTAGAAAACACATGACTTCACCACAATAATATTATTTTTTTTTACCTTTTTACTCTTATTTTAAAAACAATATTTTTAAAAAAATTATTAATTATTTTTTATGGCCTACGGGCTAGCCCGTTAGGCTGCATGCCAAGCATGGACGACCCATAGCACAGTCCTCAAAGAATATGCTGTAGGCCATGCTTGAGCGTAATTTTTGCCTGTTATATCTGAATTGACATGTCATAAGCTCAAATTTTGTGAGTTGTGTTGGCTTGTCACGACCCACTTGCTACCACTACAAATGTACATGACAAATTTGTTACTAAGATTTCTATTTAAAGGGATAGTTAAGTAAAAGGTGACCATTATTGTTAAAAGTTTCAATGGGGATGACTGAAGGAGAACCAAGGGATCTTTCACTAGACAACTATTGACGATGATCTTGACAAATTAATCAAATCTCGCAGCTTAATTGATGCCTGCTGAAGTCTTTGTTTCCCTCCATGGACCATCTAAGACCTTTGAAGAGCTATGGGATGAATAATTCTATAACTTTCATCTACAAAATTTAAGTACAAATGTTAGTGGCATATTCTTGCAATAAATCAGCGCTAGTTTGGGTTTCTGACATTCTGGTTGCTTTAATCACGCTTTATCGTATATAAAAAAAGATTTGCATTTTGAGGGTTTGTTAGATTTAGCTTATAACTACAAACACATTTAATTTAGTTCCAAATAAAAGCATAATTTTTGTTATTTGTGATGGCCTTACTATTTCCTCAATAGACGTTCAAAGTATATACATAGTAAGAGCGTCAATCGCGGAACTGTGATCGATATAGACAAAATTATGCACAAAAATGAGCACCTAGTTGCTGATCTTGTAGACAATATGGTTCCAAAGTAATTACACATATTATAATTGAGGGCTTGAGAGTCATTTAGCTTGTAAGGGCATTTTAGATTTTGTAAATATAATGGTTGTAACCCTAGGTTTATGCGGTGTCGTTTTGGGTTTATTATATATTTGTGTTTTTGTTCAACCTGAGAACAATGTGCGTATTTTGTTGCCTTCTTCTCAAGTCTTCTGGTTCTCTCTCTCGCAGGCTTAGGGTTATTATTCTTGGGGTAATTCTTGTTGTAAAAGCTTGAGTGTTCTTGGCATAGATCAAGTCGGGTTAAAGTTGTAATCCTTTAGGGCTATACATTTTTTTATCGTTATAGTGCAGATCGAACTTCTTGTTGAGCTCAAGTGGATGTAAGTCACGATTGAGTGACCAAACCATTATAAACTATGTGTTTTTGGGTGTGTGATCCGTTTTTGAGTTTTGTGTGTTGGTTTGATTCTTGATACCAATTGTTAAAGATCTTAGGTTATATTTGTAACAGTGGTATTAGAGCAAGGTGGGGTCTTTTAGGATTTCTAAATTTTTTTCGTGAAAATACAATTTCTGTGCTTTTTTCTTTTGAGACCTTCTTAAGGGTTAAAGAATAGATTTAAGAATCATGACTTCGACTAGGTTTGAGGTTGAGCGGTTTAATGGGCATGGTGACTTTACCCTATAGCAGAAGAAAATGAAGGCTCTTCTGGTTCAACGAAAGGTGTCGAAGGCCTTGACAGATTCAAACATCTTGTAAAAAACCATAAAACCAGAACAAATAACTGAGATAGATGAGACTGCTTACAACACTATTGTTCTTCAACTTGCTGACAACGTTCTTCGACAGGTGAATGAAAAGATCACAGCAGCTGACCTCTGGGGTAAGCTCGAATCTCTTTATATTTTATAATCTTTATCTAGTAAAATTCTTATTAAAGAGAGATTATTTGATTTTAAAATGGATTACAATAAAGGACTTGAAGAGAATTTAGATGACTTTAAGAGAATTTGCATGGATTTTACTAATATCGGAGAAACAATTAGTGACGAAAATCAGGCCATAATTTTACTGAATTCTTTGCCATCATCTTTTAAAGATGTTTAGTCGGCTATTAAATATGGGCGTGAGTCACTGTCCCTGAATGACTGTCTTATTGCTTTGAGGTCTAAAGAACAAGAACTCAAACAAGAAAAAATGAACAATAATAGTGGTGAAAACTTATTTGTAAGAGGCAGAAACGATAAAAATGATGTTAAAAGCATATTTAGAGGTAATCAAGATCCAAGTCTAGGACTGAATCTAGAAGATGTTTTTTCTGTAATAAAGAAGGACACATAAAAAAGTATTGCAATAAATGGCTTAAGAAACAAAAAGAAGAAAAAATAAATGATAAGGCTAAAGCATCTGTTGTCACTGATGGGTATGAAAGTGCTGATGCACTTACTGTTTCTGAACAAGAAAACTTAGATGAATGGGTTTTAGATTTAGGTTGCTAATATCATATGTGTCCTAAGAAACATTGGTTTAAAAATCTTGAAAGTTATGATGGAGGAAATATTTTAATAGGCAATAACCAACCTTATAAGGTTGAGGGTATATGAACCATAATCATCAAAATGTTTGATAGGAATAATATTGTCTTAGAAAATGTTAGCTACATTCCAGATTTAAAAAGGAATTTAATCTCATTAAGGGTCTTGGATGAATGTAGATATCATGCAAACTTGAGAATGGATCATTAGTTATATTGAAAGGTCAAAAACAGAATGGCTTATACATATTACTATTGGGATTTATGCTTACGTGCCATCTCATAATGTATAAATATATAGTGATAGTATTTATACAATTATTATTTCTAATAAAATCGTTAATATTATTTATTATTAAATGGTAAAATGCTTGTAATATTCCACACATTGTATGATCTGAAGGAGTTCAGATCTGGTCTAAATGAGTTTAAACCAGGGCTAAGAGTTAGCAACGCTAATAGTTATAAACACTAAGAGTTAGTGGTACTAAGAGTTAGTAAGTTTATATGAGTTAGCGAAATCCAAAGAGTTAGAGTCTTGTCTGAAATGGGACAATGGCCTGAGAATATATTAGTAATGACATAACTGCAAGGAGTTGCAGATGGTGCTAAGGAAATGTTATTATGCAAGTATGTTTTCAAACATAATGTTTCTGATCTAATTTCATCGATGCGGGTCTATCGGTGGAATCCATTAATATATATTAGTGTATGTCTATATCTGGATGGTCCAGATGGTTAGTCTTAGCAAATCATGAGCTTAATAGGAAGCTCGTATAGAGATGCAAGTATTCAGTAAGGACTGGATATTGAACAAACTCACGAAGACATCCAATAGGCATCTCATAAAGCCGTCAATGGAAGGTCTTCCGAGTTGAGTAGTATTTGTGGTCCTTTGACCTGAGAGCCACGGTGGGCTTGTGAGTAATCCATCATGCTTTGGTTCCACACATGTCAGAAACATTTCATGGTCTGACCGCTGAGTGTCGCTGGGCATGGTCCGATGCTCATAGAGTCCAGTGTGAGTAGATATGGGATCCATCGGCTCATATGAGTGGATTGTATATCCTGATGCTCCGAGATTGTATTTCAGAAAGTATTGTGGCTGCAAACATAAACCTTAGAAAATATATTTCGAAGGAATAAACAATATCACAAAAGTGTTTATGGATATTGTTTAATAAATCTGGAGATAAGTTCATGGTTGAGAAAATTAGAGATTTGACGGTAATGATCTATATCTTTGCTTTTCAAGGATATAAATGATAGAAGGATTATACGAATATGCAATAACCTCAACTTGCATGGTCTAACACGCTAATTTGTAATATCCATAACGTGTGTGTGGGGCATCGTTCACGGACATATGGAGGAGCTCCATATGACAAATTAGGTGTGGACCTAAAGAGTCTCACAATATGAAGTGTACTCGTTGCGCACTAGGGTAGCGGATTGGATTGAATTAATTCGATCCAATAAATTTTAGCAAAATAGAATAATTGTTTCGAGATCCCTCAGAATGTGCATTTGTCATGACTTAATTGTTAAGTTCATCACTTAATTAATTAACAAGGGTTGTTAATTAATAGAATATTGATAAGTAAAAAAAATTTGTTCTATGATTTGAGTTTACCTTTTACCATTTAACCTTGGTAGTAAAAATAAGTAAGGTAAACAGTAATTATTTAAAATTATTTTAAAAAATAAAATATTATATTATTAGATAATATTAAAATAAGTTTATCATGGCATTGTATTTTAATACAATGAGGGGCCTAGATGTTGACCATTTAATTACCCATTATAATTAAAGTAATTATATTTATTTGATAAAGATTAATTTAGGTGGGCATTATTCTAGTACTTGGTTTAATTAATCTTAAGTGGGAGACCAACAATAAAATTGGTAGAGCACTTCCTTTTGTTTAATTAAAGTGTTGAACAAACAAAATTGATTTTGGCTAACAATTGAATTCATTCATTCAATTGTGAGGGGAGAATTCGACAAAGGAAGAGAAAAGAGGTAAGGGAGAATTTTGGTTTTTGTTCATTTTCAAGTGTTGAAAAATGTAGAACTTTTCTTCATCTTCTTCTCTTATGGATGGATTATAATGAACAAAAGCAAATGGAGAAAGAGATTAATAATTATGATAAGAGTTGTTCACCATAATTAATCTCATGGAGAAATTATTTCTAAGATAAATATATAAGAGTTGTATGTTAAATATTTCTAGTTAACACAAGAGTTGTATAGAAATATTACCATCTCCATTTAAGAAACAAAATTGTATTCAAAAGAGTTTGAATACAAGTTGCTGAAAATTCTAAAACTAAGCGACCATTCTAGCTTCTTAATCCCACCAAAAGTTATGGACTAGAATTGTTCAACAATACACTTTAAGGTGAGCTCTTCACATGGATGGTTGAAGGACTTGAAGAATTTGTAAAGCTACCTTCATTAAGTAAGTATTTTACGTTATGTTATAATACAATATTGTTCATTGTGTTTAAATTTGTATAATTATTATACTTATGTATATATGTGTGATATATATATTGAGAATGTTAAAATGGGTGTATATGTAACATGCTTCCGCCGCGTATAATTATAATTTTTGAAATTACATATACACTCGTATATCACACACTCAATTCTCAACAATTACATGGTAAAATAATATTCAAACCTAATATTACTACTGTAACCTAAGATCTAGATAAAACAGATATATGGCATAAAAGACTTGGTCATATTAGTAATCTAAGTTTTTATGAACTTAGTAAACAGAATTCACTTGGTAATAATAGAATTACTAAAATTAAATTATGTGAACAATGTGTTTTGGGCAAGCAACAGAGACTAAGTTTCAAAATTAATTCTTATAGATCAAAAGCCATTTTAAAATATACTCATGCTGATCTTTGGGGACCAACAAATACAGCAACTTATAAGGTAATAGATATTTTTTTTTGTCCATAATAAATGATTATTCCAAAAAATTATGGGTTTATTTGCTTAAGAATAAAAGAGAGACTTTTACAAAATTTAAGCAATGGAAATAGTTAGTTGAAAAATAAACTAGAAAGAATCTAAAGGCACTTAGAACTGATAATGGTCTGGAATTTTGCAATGAAGAGTTTAACAACTTCTGTAAGGAAAATGGAGTCTTAAGGCATAGAAACGTTAAGTACACACCCCAACAAAATGGCATTGCCGAAAGAATGAACATAGCTTTATTAAATAAAATAAAATGCATGCTGATTAGTTCTGGTTTAAATAAAAGTTTTTAGGGAGAAGCTCTTAACACAACATGTTACCTTATAAACATATCACCTTCTAATGCAATAGATTTTAAGACCCCTGAGGAGTTATGGTTGGGTAAACCACCTAGTTATTTTAATTTAAGAATTTTTGGGTGTGCAACATATGCATATAAAATAGAAGATAAGCTTGAACCTAGATCTAATAAATGCGTATTTTTAGGATATCTTGAAGGGGTTAAAGGCTATATAAACTCTGGTTAAGGGATAGTCCAAGTGTGAAAATAATAATCAGTAGAGATGTTATCTTTAATGAAGTTGAAATGCCTTGTTTAAAGTCTATTAATGAAAATCTAGGGAGAAATAGTACTAGTCAGCATACTATTGTTGTGATATGGTGTGTAATGTGTATAGATGCATATAATTTTAAAAAATTAAATACGCAACGGAAATATTCATACATGTTATACAATATATAACAAACTCAAGCATGTAATCACATGTATGATCATTCAAGCACATATATATCTCATATATATTTTCATGCATGATATAAAATGAATTGTAAATAAATAACCTACCCGGTTATGAATGTAGCTTTACAATTCTTCAAGAACTCCAAGTTTCAATTTGTTGAGCTTACCTTGAAGTGTTCCCTTGGACAATTCTAGTTCACAACTAAATCCGGTGGGATTGTGAAGTTAGAATGGCAGCCTTAAATTTTCAGCAAAGAATTGTTTTAACACTTAAAACAATTTGTCCTTATGAGTGATTACTACCAAGAGATGAGAAGAGTTAAGTGTTTTCTTTAGTTCTTTACCACTCTTTATGTTGAACCTTGGTAAGCCTTTTTATTTTCTCTCAACACTTTGAGAAAAACACTTAGGAAATGCTTTGAATTCTTCCTCCTTTCTCCTTGAACGAAATTCACTCTCACTTACCCAAATTGAACTCTTTCAATTCTTAATTAAGTGCAAAGAATGATTACTTCTCTTAGTGCTCCACCACCACTTATCTATGTCTGCCATTTCAAACATTAATCAATCATATTTTCCATTCAACAAATTGATTCAACTATTTGAATCAATTTCTAAAGAGTAAATGGCATTTAAACAATGTTAAGTAGTTTCACCACTTCCTTAGTGCATCATTTAAGAATTTCTAAGTGGCCAACATTCCTTATTATTAATAACAAGTGCATTCTCCATTAGTAAATGGTGTTTGCCACTTATTCCAATTAATAATAATAATTTGATTAATATATAAAATATTAATAATTCAAAACCATTTTGAATATTTACAATTACCATATACATATTTACCTTTACCATATACATATTTATCAAGTAAGGTAAATAGGTAAATACATGGTAAATTATTTATGGAGCAAGATTATGTCACTTGTCAATTTCTTATTGGTTAACAACTTTTGTAAATCAATAATATATTTTACATTCAATTATTGACAAGTGAATAATAAAAGGAACCTTGAAACATTTTCATTTTGCTGGAAATTGTTGGATCAATTGTTCAATCCAATTCGCTGCCCCAGTACACAATGAGTACACTTCATATTGTGAGACTCTCTAAGTCCATGCCTGATTTTTCATATGAAACTATTTCACATGTCTATGAACAATGTCCCACACACATGTTACAGATATTACAAAACGGCGCATTAGATCATACAAGTTGAGGTTCTAACATATTCGTATAATCCTTCCATCATAAATATCCTAGAAGAGCGGAGATATAGATCAACACCGTCAAGTCTCCATGTGCTCAACCATAAACGTATCTTTAGATTTGTATTTCAATAAATAATATCCGTAAACACTTTTACGATATTATTTTTCCGAGGATAAAATTAATTCTCGAATATGTCTGCTTATGGCCATAAGACTTTCTGAAATACAATCTTAGAGTTGCAGGATATTTAACTCACCCAATTGAGTTGATGGATCCCATATCTGTACACACCGGACTCTATGAGCATCGGACCATGGTCTGCTAAGACTAACCATCTGGACTATCTAGATATAGATATACACTGATTTATATATATTAAGGTCTTCACTAACAGACCCGCATTAGTGAAGATAGATCAGGAACATTAAATTTAAGAACATATTTGCATAACAACATTTTCTAGCACCATTCGCAACTCATTGCAACTATGTTATTACTAATATATTCTTAGGTCTTTGTCCCATTTCAGACAAGGCTCTAACTCTTTAGATTTTACTAACTCTTAGTTCTGATCTAAACTCCTTTAGATTAGATCTGAACTCTTTCAGATCATATAATGTCTAAAATATTACAAGCATCTTATCATTTTTGTATATAATATAATTAGTGATATAATGAAATCATAAATGTATAAACATAAAGCAAATATTTATACATAAAAGGGATGGCACGTAAGCACAAATCCCAATAACTCCCACTTGTTTAGTGCCATTCACGATGGTATCTAATACTCATTGTCTCCACATGTCTTTCAAATATTTTTGAACTTAAGGCCTTAGTAAGTGGGTCCGCTACATTATTCATAGAGTCTATTCTACGAACTATTACATCTTCTCTAGCCAAGATTTCTCTTATGACATGGTATTTTCTTTCCACATGCTTAGACTTTTGGTGTGCTCTTGGCTCTTTTGCTTGTGCAATGGCTCCGTTATTGTCACAGAACAATTGTATAGGATCCATTGAACTTGGAACTATTTCAAGTTTAGCGAGAAATTTGCGTATCCAAACTGCTTCTTTTGCTGCTTCTGATGCTGCAATATATTCTGCCTCTATTGTGGAATCAGCTGTTGATGACTGTTTGTTACTCTTCCAACTAACTGCATCACCATTAAGAATGAATACATATCCAGATGTAGACTTTCTATCATCTAGATCAGATTGGAAATATGAATCTGTGTATCCTTTCAACACTAGGTCATTTTCTCCATAAATCAAAAACTTGTCCTTAGTACCCTTAAGATATTTTAGGACATGTTTCACTGCCATCCAATGGCCTTCGCCTGGATCAGACTAATAACGGCTTGTAACACTTACAGCCATACTGATATCAAGTCTCGTACACATCATGGCATACATCAAACTTCCCACAGCTGATGCATAAGGTATGCTAGACATTCTAACCTTTTCATCTTTACTCTGAAGACACATTTTCCTCGAAAGATGAATGCCATATCTAAAAGGTATGTTAACTGTCTTACAGTTACTGAAACTATACCTTTCCAAGACATTATTTATGTACGATGATTGGGAGAGTCCTATAAGCCTCCTAGCTCTATCTCTATAAAGCTTTATATCTAATATATAGGAAGCCTCTCCCAAATCCTTCATGGAGAAATTCTTACTTAGGTAACTTTTGATTGATTGCAACATACCAATATCGTTTCTGATAATGAGTATGTCATCCACATATAGAACCAAGAAAACTACCATACTCCCACTGCTATTTTTATATACACATGATTCTTCTTCGTTCTTGATGAAACCAGACCCTCTGATTACCTCATCAAAATGAAGATTCCAGCTTCGGGAAGCTTCCTTAAGTCCATAGATAGACTTCTTCAGTTTACATACAAGACCAGAAGTTTGGCTAGATGTAAAACCTTCGGGTTGTTCCATATAGATTTCTTCCTCAAGATATCCATTTAAGAATGCTGTTTTCACATCCATTTTCTAAATTTCATAGTCATAATACGCAGTAATTGCTAGTAAAATCCGAATTGACTTAAGCATCGCTACTGGTGAAAAGGTTTCCTCATAGTCGATCCCAGATCATTGAGTATAACCTTTTGCCACCAATCGGGCTTTGAAAGTCTCCACTTTCCCATCTAGCCCTCGCTTCCGCTTGTAAATCCATTTACAACCGATAGGAACAATTCCTTCAGGAAGCTCAACCAAGTCCCAGACTTGATTGTGATGCATTGAGTCAATTTTAGATTTCATGGCCTCTTGCCATTTTTTCGAATCGATGTCCAATATCGCCTCTTTGTAAGTTAAATGATCCTTTTCTTCAATCAAGAAAACATCAAGAGCACCTTTAGATATGGAACCATACCTTTCAGGTGGCTTTGATATCCTTTCTGAATTACGTGGAGGGTGTGTCAAAGGTATTCTGCTTGATTGAGCCTGAAGTTCCATTATTGGTTCATTTACATTCTGATTGAGTTCATCTAACTCAATCTTTCTACAATCTCCACGATTCATAAGAAACTCTTTCTCTAGAAAAGTGGCATAACGAGATATAAATACGTTTCGTTCTTCGGGATCATAGAATTGGTATCCCATTGAATTCTTGGGATATCCAATGAACCTATACTTGTAACCTTTAGGTGCAAGTTTATCCTATTGCGTAACTTTTACGTAAGTAGGACAACCCCAAATCTTAACATATTTAAGACTTGGTTTTATTCCAGTCCATATCTCATGTGGAGTGGATGGAATGGCTTTTGATGGAACTCTATTCAATATGTGAGCAGCAGTTTCTAGTGCATACCCCCATAGATATTCAGGGAGATCAGTGAAGCTCATCATCGATCGGACCATATCCAATAAAGTCCGATTCCTCCTCTCCAAAACACCATTGTGTTGTGGAGTACCTGAAGGACTATACTGAGCGAGAATCTCATTCTCCTTTAAATAATCTAAAAATTCACTGCTCATGTTGTCACGCCCCAGACCCAAAAGATCCGACACGCGACATCACTTACATTCATTCAATAATATTTTTAAGCACATTCATTTTAATTTCTTTCAGAATTATAGCAATTGAATTATGACTGGGACAATTAGTAAACCGGAGATACGCAGAGTTTTCTCAGAGATAAACACTCTACTACGTCACCAGTAGCAACTTTGTTACCGGGAGCCCAGAATATATTCATTGCAAAATTCTTACTTAAAATCATCCAATAACCACGCTTTATAAAACTTAAACCAAATTCAATCCACACACAATAAAATAATACATAAGAATTTATTCAATAGGGACAAATCAAATATCATATCCTACGTGTCCCCAAATGAAACACTTAGCAACCTAACAACTTAGGGAACCCAAGGAACAGCAGAAGCCTTGCCAAATCCGCTAAGCACACATGTACCTTATTTACCTGAAATCACCATAAACTATAATGAGTATAAAACTCAGTAAGCATACTAATTTTTCATATATCAAATACAAATACATATACGTACACAATGCATATGTATGATATGCTGTGATCAATCAAAATCATAATCTTATCAAATCACATATCATGTAAGCGCTTACACATTCTTTCAAAACACATAATAGGAATACCATTACTCGACTACTACTTAGTAGGACTTACATATCACATATCACATAATGAGCCAAATGTCACTCGTAGGTGACATACCGTATGAAAGGAATAGTACAAGTGAGGTCTTTAAATCACACATATATAACGCTTATGCCCGAAGGTAAAAGCCAAACCCTCACCCTGATCATCGGTGAGTCCTCTCACATGTACCAATACGCCACCACACGAATGTGATGACTCACACTTCCTTTAGGTACCAATAGGATCCTCCCTACATACGGAACACATAACATATACCAATCCCGAAGGAAAGGCCACACATAAAGGCTCCACAAATCACATAAAATGCCTACTAAGTTAACAGTGAGTTCAAGTACCCTCAAATCACAAAATATTTCTCATGGACATATTACACTTCAACAGCTTTTTTTGTTAAACGCATCTTATTTTGGAAAGCTCACTTTCAAAAAAAACACATGTATGTCCATGCTCAATGTCAATGCTCACATTCATAAACATATATTCACATTTCATATCAAAATATACTTTGACATATCATAAACATATTCTTAACCCCATTTACAAAATCATACAAAACAATTATTATGTTTATTGTGATTCCAGTAAAAAGTCTAGTATACTTACCTCTTAACACTTTCAGCTACAAGACTTAAATCTCCTTAACCTATCAATGGAGATTAATCCTTTCATAAGCCTCACAATTCACACAAAATACTTTAAATAGCTTACAAAATTATACACAATGCATTTATCACATCAAATTGGTCTAAATACTTGGTTTCTCAAAACCTGTCATTTTGACCACTTACACTTAACAAAATTTTTTAATACATCAAATGATGTCCAATTACTCCGAAATCAGAATATATCATTCTTGACTCATATATACTTCTTATATATGAATATTATATCAAAATTCTTACACAATCCATTCCATACACACCATCGAATCCAAACTACAAACCTGACAGGATCAAGATACTTACTGAACAGTATTCAATCTCCCAATTTTATAAAATCATATACTAACTCAAAAATTATAAAACTATCACATAATTACTCTTAACACATATCTCAGTCCATGATAAATATTTCTCTTCCAAATCACTGCCAAAAATATTTTAAAACTATTTTATTCCATAGCTTTAAAAATCTGTTAATCAAATACTGTAATGAGCGGATATACTTTAGAAAATCATAACATTTCAACCACATTGATCTAAATTCTCAATTCCGAGTATATAATATTAGACATATAAACTTATCATATTCCACAAATTCGTAATTTTTGAAGATCATTCAGTAGGACAAACATTGTTCGTCACTGTATTATACTGTTCACATAGGAAATTTCCAGAATTCCAGGGTCATTTTGGTAAATTCACTACAAATTCAATTTCCGAGATTTTCAGTCGATTCAAAGTCTCAGATGATCCTAAACATGTCTAATTTCATATACTCAAAATTCAAAACCAGAATCGAATCACAACAATTTATAAAATTCCTAGATCAAGAGGTTATCCAACAGAAATTTCATAATTCATCATGATTTATCAAACTATCTTATAGATCATCATCAATTCTCACAACATCAAACGAAATACACATCAAATCCTTAATTATACATATTTTCAGAAATCAAAACTTAAAGAAATTAACTTAATTAACACCAATAAATTGATAATTAGTTGTGATATACCTCTAAAGATCCAAAATTTCAATTTCTTCTTCTTTTTCTTCTTCTTCTTCTCTTTCTCTCTCCTTTATTTCTCTCTTCTCTCTCTAAAAATGGGTAGCTCGACCAAAATGAGAGAATTAGGGTTTTTAAAAGTGTATTTTTATACTAAGTGGTTAATTTTTGGTATTTACGAATTCACCCCCAAAACTTTCAAAGTATAACAATTTGGTCCCTAAAATAATTCCAAAGTCTTGCAAATAAACCCAATACTAATAGTATATCCTTAACCTATAAAAACACTACTAATAACAATATATAAATCAAGGATCACCCACATGCAAATAAAATACGTATATTTATATATATAAATATACATATTCTTACCGGTTATGGATACTGGTTACTACAATAGGAGTCTTACCCCTATATGACCTAATCTCATATGCCACAATTCTGTATCATTTAAAGTTTCCGCATTACTTTTAGCATTCACTTGTACATTCATGACATTTCTTGTTGTATCTTATATGTAATGCCCATTTATCAACTGACATTCAGCTAATAAAACATTATCCAAATCATACAAATATAAGGAACGATTCCTAACATGCATATGATATCCTTCATTGTCCAATACAGGAATTGAAATAATTTGCTAGATAATGTTTGGCACATAATAACAATTATTCAATACAACAATTTTATTACATGGAAGTAGCAAATTAAAACATCCAATAGCCTCGACTTGTAGGAAATCTCTATTTTCAACACGAAGCTGTACTTCTCCTGGTTATAACTTTCTAACTTCCTTCAGACTCTGCAACACATTGCAGATGTGAAAAGGACAAGCGGTATCTAATACCTAACCAATGCTAGCATCAAATGCTAAGAAAATATCAATAAAAGGCAAGTGTATACCTAATGGTGTCTTCTTAATCATGGTAAGGTATTTTGGGCAATTTCGCTTCCAATGCCCATCCTTACCGCAATGGAAATATTTTCCACTCGCTTTGTTCTTTCGTGGGTGCTTGGATATGTATTGCTTTCGATGACCCATTCTAGGTGCATGCATTACTTTCCATTTATTCTTCCTTTTGGACTTACTAGAAGTCCTTCGGGTAGATGATGAAGCACCCTGAACATAGAGGACTGTGCCTCCTTTGTTCATGTCCTCCTGGTCTGTTTTTAGCATGTTATGCAGTTCAGCATAAGTAGGAGTTAATCCTTGCATATTGTAGTTCATTATGAACAGTGAAAATGACACTGGAAATGATTGGAGAATCAAGTTATTCCCCAATCCATTGCTCAGTAAGAGATCCATGGTCTCTAGCCTCTCAATATATGAAATCATTTTGAAGACATGAGGACTTATTGGACTGCCCTCGAGTAGTCTAGCTTGAAAGAGCGATTTGGCAACCCTATACATTTCAAATTGAGGTTGGTCACCAAATAACTCTTTTAGGTGGAGCATGATACTCCCAGCACTGTCTATGTGGACATGCTCCCTTTGGAGCTCCGTAGACATAGACCCGAGAATGTACGATTTGACTTTCAAATCGTCATCCAACCATTTCTGATATGTCTCCTTTTCTTCTGAAGAAGCATCATCAGAAACAGCTTGTGGCATGCGTTGATCAATTACATATCCAAGCTTATCAGAATTCAGAACTATTCTGAGATTTATAAGCCAATTAGCATAATTTTCTGCACCTTTTAGTTGGTGCGCATCAAGGATGCGAGCAAGAGTGTTGTTTGAAGCCATTTGATCTTCACAAGACAAAAGAAAAAAATGTTAGCGAAATATTTCAATCACTAATAAATAACGTTTTAGATCAGGGTATAACAGTTATATAATTTTTAATCTAAAATGCCCTCCCACTATTTTACATAATCCCTTTAATCTCTCGAACGGGAAAACGAAAGTTCAAAATTATTTAAACTATATAGTGAGAAGTAGATCCCATTGGCATTTACTTCAGTCGCACACTAAAGCGATCTAGGCCTTAGTAAACCCAAAAGGTAGACAACTTTTATCAATTGCATCTCAAGCAACTCTTAACACTTGATCCTAAATACATCTTATTCGCACACTTTAGCGATCTAGGATAAGTGTATTCCAGATTTACTTATCAATCATTAAATATATGTTATTGTTATTAATTGCACACTTTAGCGATCTAGGATAATACTTTAACATATATTTATCACATCTAATGTTTAAACGGCATAGCCCATGTCACATCGATCAATCCCTCACACTTTACCGATCTTGGAAAAAATCGAAGTGACTTGTCTAATACCGTATTGATAAGACGGATCATATTTAACATGATCTCATAATGAAAATATTACAATCTGATTAGGAGAGATTTTATTACATACTCATTTCATCCAAATGAATAATATAGATCATTTATACATAAAAGAAATACGCAATCACAACTAATCCTCACCAATAGAGCTCCCATTGTGATTATCAGCGTATTTTAATGATCACATCATGTTATAACAACTATTGAAGTACATTCCAGCAATAAAACAAGTCAAAATATGATAAATGAACAAATAAATTTTTTTTTCTGAAACAGTGACGCAGCGTTCATAAAAAATCGCTGGCCATAATACGGGCTGGCATCGCAGCGCCCAAAATCTAGCGCCGAGGCGCTGGATTCCAGTATGTAGGCGCCGCAGCGCTCACAACCTGTCGCCGCGGCCCTGGCCAAAAAATAGCGGGCACTACAGCGCCCCTATCCCAGGGCCTCGGCGTTGGTTTCTAGTATGTGGGCGCCACAGCGCTCCCAGCCTATCGCCGCGGCGCTGGCCAAAATTAGGCTGGCGCCGCAGCGACCATAAGCTAGTGCCGCAGCGCTGGACACTGTTACTGTGCCCGGTGCATGAAAATCAATTTTCTTTTGTTCCGGCACCCAAATCATCCTATTTAAAATATGATCAAATTTCATATAAACAATTATAAACATCAACATGTTCAAAAATTCATAAAATATCAACATGTTCAATTCTAAACATCAACATGCTTAAAATCAAACATCATCATGTTGTTCATTAATATAACATCAATATGTTAACTACAACAACATCTCAACATCAAACATCATATCAGCATACTATGATACCACTTGTTGTGATATGGTGTGTGATGTGTATAGATGCATATAATTTTAAAAAATTAAATACACAACAGAAGTATTCATACATGTTATACAATATATAACAAACTAAAGCATATAATTACATGTATGATCATTCAAGCACATATATATCTCATATATATTTTCATGCATGATATAAAATGAATTGTAAATAAATAACCTACTCGGTTATGAAGGTAGCTTTATAATTCTTCAAGAACTCCAAGCTTCAATTTGTTGAGCTCACTTTGAAGTGTTCTTTTACACAATTCTAGTTCACAACTAAATTCGGTGGGATTGTGAAGCTAGAATGGCAGCCTTGAATTTTCAGTAAAAGATTGTTTTAACACTTAAAACAATTTGTCTTTATGAGTGATTACTATCAAGAGATGAGAAGAGTTAAGTATTTTCTTTAGTTCTTTACCACTCTTTATGTTGAACCTTGGTAAGCCTTTTTATTTTCTCTCAACACTTTGAGAAAAACACTTAGGAAATGCTCT
Source organism: Ailanthus altissimus (assembly GCA_946807835.1). Lineage (NCBI taxonomy): Eukaryota > Viridiplantae > Streptophyta > Magnoliopsida > Sapindales > Simaroubaceae > Ailanthus > Ailanthus altissimus. The sequence goes on along the minus strand of OX327692.1, from coordinate 24,464,511 downwards.
CAATTCTCCCTCTTTTCTCCTTGAACGAAATTCACTCTCACTTAGCCAAATTGAACTCTTTCAATTCTTAATTAAGTGCAAAGAATGATTACTTCTCTTAATGCTCCACCACCACCACTTATCTATGTTTGTCATTTCAAACATTAATCAATCATATTTTTCACTCAACAAATTGATTCAACCATTTGAATCAATTTCTAAAGAGTAAATGACATTTAAACAATGCTAAGTGAATAGGGTTATATACCTAGGTTAGAGGAGTTCACTTTAGATACCTATTACTTAGTTAGAGATAGGGAAAGAAGACAAACTAAGCTTTCTTCTAAGCTGCTATGTGTGATAAAATGAAGTCTTTAATGCATAATAAAACTTGGATTTTAGTGCCTAAACAATTAAGAGTTAAGCTTGGATTTAATGCATGATGAAATGAAGTCTTTAAAGCATAATAAAACTTGAATTTAGATACCTATTAGAAAGTTAGAGATAGGGAAAGAAGATAAACTAAGCTTCCTTATAAGTTTGACTCATATGATTTGATTGCTTATGCTTTAATTTTTGCTCAAAACATGCATAAATAAGAACTTAATTCTTATGATGAAGCAATAAGTAGTAAGTATTCAAATTTTTGGTATGCTGCTATGTGTGATGAAATGAAGTCTTTAATGCATAATAAAACTTGGATTTTGGTGCCTAGACAATTAAAACAGAAACTAATGGGTTGTAAATGGGTTTATAAAATAAAAGAAGAAAATACTCCAGCTGAACTTGTTAGATTTAAGGCAAACTAGTAGCAAAGAGTTTATCACAAAAAGAAAGAATAGATTATAATGAAAATTTTTCACCTGTAGTAAAATACACAACTATAAGACTAATTATATCTTTAGTGTTTAACTCTAGTTGGGAATTAGAACAACTGGATGTCAAGACTATTTTTTTACATGGTGAACTAAATAAAACAATCTATATGAATCAACCCCCTAGATTTGATGAAAAAGATAAACCCGATTCTGTGTGTTTACTTAAAAAAATCACTTTATAGACTGAAACAGTCCCCTAGACAATGGTATAAAGGTTTGATGCTTTTATAAGTAATATTGATTTTAATAGAAGTAGCTTTGACAACTGCTTCTACTTGAACTGATAACACAGATAAGGTTTATCTGTTACTATATGTTGATAATATGCTATTGACCAGTAGTAATAAATAAGAAATAAATAAATTGAAAGGTCAATTGAAATATGAATTTGACATGAAAGATTTAGGATAAATTAAAAAAATCTTGGGTATTGATATTATTACAGATAGGAAAAATAATAAACTATTTTTGTCTCAAAGAACTTATTTAGAAAATGTCATAAAAAGGTTTAATATGTTTAACTCTAAACTTATAAATATACCTCAGGTTGCACATTTTTAGTTTTCTACAAAACAGTGCCCTTCCACTAATAAAGAAAGATAAGAAATGAGTATAATACCTTATTCAAATGCAGTAGGATCTATCATGTACTCAATGATCTGTACAAGACCATATTTGGCTCATTTTATTAGTATTCTAAGTAGGTTTATGTCAAACCCTAGGAAAGAACACTTGACAGGTATAAAACGGTTACTAAGGTACATTAGAGGATCAATTGACATTGGAATTTCATATAAAAATACTAACTATGATGTTGAGTTGGTTGGGTATGTAGATTCTGACTTTATAGATGATCGGGATAAGAAAAGATTAACAACATCTTATTATTTCACTTTGTGTAAAAATTGTGTAAGTTGAAAGTCTCAACCTCAGCAAATTGTAGCACTTTCCAGTACTGAAGTAGAGTAATTGTTTTAACAGAAGCTGTAAAATGAATTAAATATATTGAATAAAATTATAACTATATATGCTGACGGTCAAAGTGCATTACAGTTGTGCAAGAATTCTGTTCACCATGAAAGAACTAAGCATGTTGATGTGAAATTTTATTTTATTAGGGATATTATTGCAAAAGAACAGGTGGTTGTTAAAAAGATCTCAATATAGGATAATCCTACTGATATCGGTACAAAGATACTACCACGAAGAAAGTTTAATATGTGCTTAAGCTTGCTAAATATTAACAGAGCTTGAACAGTGCACAAAACTTGAGTTATGATGCATAAAGTGAAGGTCTGCATGGTAGTAGGAGCATTCACTTTGGAAACCAAGACAGAATGTGTAAAAAATATGGTTCCCAATGTAATTACACATCTTATAATCGAGGGATTGAGAGTCATTTAGTTTGTAAGGGTATTTTAGACTTTGTAAATATAAAGGCTGTAACCCTAGGCTTATGTGGTGTCGTTTTGGGTTTACTATATATTTGTGTTTTTATTCAACCTGAAGGCAGTGTTCGTATTTTATTGCCTTCTTCTCGAGTCTTTTGATTCTCTCTCTCGCAGGTTTAGGGTTATTATTCTTGCGGTAATTATTGTTGTAAAATCTTAAGTGTTCTTGGCTTAGATCAAGTCGGGTTAAAGTTGTAATCCTTTAGGGCTATACAATTTTTATCGTTATAGAGCAGATCGAGCTTCTTGTTGAGCTCAAGTGGATGTAGGTCACGATTGAGTGACTGATAAGGGCAAATTTGTCATATATTTTCTCATGTTTTTATTATTGATATTCTATGATTTTATGAGAATAGATGGCTATTTATGTGCATTATTGTTATTTATAGGGACTTGAACGAAATTTAAAGAAAGAACGCAAAAGGAGCGAAAACAGGGACTAAAATGCAAAGTTTTCAAATTATGAGTCCAGCGCCCCCGCGCCAAAAGTATTTTCGCCCCAGCGCTGAAATAGTGATCGAAATAAGAAAAACAACCTGCTTAAGTCGCGTCTAGCGCCCCAGCGCCAAGATCCCACCGCTCCAGCGGTAATAGCTTTTTCACGCGTCGCCCCAGCGACAGATGCATAGCGCGCCAGCGGTAGTGCGAGTCCTAGTCCGATGAGAATTGAGATTTTCAAGCTCATATCAATCCCTATATAAAGCCACTCGTTCCCAACCTTCAAGAATCAATCCAAGACGACCCAAGAGCACCAAGAATACAGAGCACGAGTCTTGGAGAGCAATAGGAGCTTAATTGAAGCAACTTTAGAGAGAGATAAAAGGCGTTCTTCGGCATCAAGAGTTCCTAGGCAGCGCAATTAAGAGCAATTCAACGTCTATATCGGTTTGCTAATAATTGTATCATGATTTATAATTATTTTTACTGCTGTTCTCTTGTAGCTATGAGCTAACTTATTTTCTAGAGTTAATATTTGAACTCAATATGTGTGCTTAAATTGCCATATCCTTTAGTATTTAATAAACTTAGTCATTTATTATTTAAATTACTTGTGTTTAATGCTTCAATATATCTGGCCAATATATGGTGAATGAATTGGTAATATTATTGATAAACTCGGAAGAGGAATCATAATATTTAGACCTAGGTAATTTGATGCATGATTGTAGAGTAACATTCAATGTTGCATATGCAAGTTTCAATTTAGGATAGGAATATACCTAATTGGCATGTATGATCAATAAGACCTAATCTTAATGAACCTTAGTTTATTACAAGTACCATAGGAATATAGGTATTTGGTAAATTAGGGTATACTTGCATGACCTTGGAAGAGGCTTGTGAATACATTAGTGTCTTGATCAATAATAAAGACAAAGTGAGTTAAATATTAGAGGATTAATCATTAGAAAGCATATTGAGGGATAATATTAATCCTAGGTTTTCTCTACATTGCTATCTTCACATCTCATTGCATTGTGTTTTTACTTTTATATTTTCTACATTCATTCTTAGGTTTTTATTTATCTGAATAATTATTAGGAAGATATAATTATAATAATTGGTTAAAAAGAAGAAATTATCCCTGTGGGTTCGACATCCGACTAATTAGTCTCTTTATTACTTGCATACGATAGTGTATACTTGCACTTAATTTATGATATAGAAATATCGCATCAGTGACCGAACCACTATAAACTCTGTGTTTCTGGGTGTGTGATCTGTTTCTGAGTTTTGTGTGTTGGTTTGATTCTTGATACCTATTGTTAAAAATCATAGGTTATATTTGTAATAGATCTCATAAGGATTTTGACTGATTAATAGTCTATACCGATCGAGGAAATCGCAAAGGCTCATAGGAAGAGTCTTGCCTTGGTTTTATAATATACTAAATTAGCTTTGTTTGCGATCAATTATTATTCTTTTATTTCTATTATAACTTTAAATTAACTTGTTAATGACAAACGTTGTAACAATTTACCGAGTTTTGTAGTTTTCCCTAAATGGATTTACGAGCAAGTAGCTATTTTGGTGGTCAAGAGCATCAGGATGAAAGAGAAATTCGAGACATTTGACTGAGTTAGTAATATTGTCCATCAATGACAATTCATACTCATTCATGATAGATTGATGCCCTCTAATCACACCTTAATTTCATCATGTTAATATATACATTATTAATGAATATCTTATTTTTCTCTTTAGACTTTGACTAAAGTCTATATAAAAACTCATTCTATATTGTAAACATTATAGTAAAATTTATAATTTTTAACCATTTTCACATAGAATGAGAGTCCCAATTTTTTCCTTATTTCCATATATTGTTGGAAGTTTATGGCAAGTTTGCCAAAATCTCTCATCAACTTTTGGTTAAAATTTGTTCTCAAGCCTTAGACTAGTTAAGACATTGTCAGCTCCTATTTTGAATAGATCACCCGTATTTCTCATCGAAATCTTGCCAAATACTCATATGAACATTGATTTATCATCGAAATCTTCTCATTGAAACAGATCACTCAAATTTCTTATTGAAATCTTCTTCCTCTTCAACAACCGCTAAGCCAAATCAGTTTAGATTTCTTGGGGGAACTTAAAGCCACCAAAATTGGGTTAATTGAAGGCATGATTGTTCCTCACGCGCCATTCAAAGTTTAGTACTTCCCCAAAAGAACTTCCAGAAACCTTAACATATATTTTTTTCACTCAACTTCTCAAAAAGGGCCACACACCTCAAAATAAGTTTTCGTCGGAGAAAGGGCTCCTGCCTCTTCTCCGGCGGCCTTTTTCAACCATTAGCCTAGGTTTTCTATCTCCCATTAGTTTTATGTTTTTTTTTTGTTCTGTTTCAGTTTCGATTTTTAACCTACTTCATGTCCCTTTTCTTTCTCTAGTGACGCCTTGGCAACGTCTTGTTCGAGTTTTCACGTCGCCGTCAAGCAAGGCAGTAGCATTGGTGAATGCCTACTTGCCATCATGCCCCTAGCGGCTGAAAAGTTCATTGTCTTAACCATCGTGCAAACGATAACCTTTTTCTGAAGTTATGGCTTTTCCTCTGCCAGCCTTTGCCTGGATCGGTTGATATTGCTTTTTCCTTCACCGCACCCACCTCGGTGGCACTACAATATGATGTTTCCACCATAAAGGCCGTTCTGGAAAAGTTTTCTGGTGGGACGGTGCTGTTGGCGAGCCACCGTTGAATATTCTGCTTTTCGTGTACCCCTCATTCTTAGCTCCAAACTCGTTGCTACAGTCTGGCCACCAAAATTCACTGCTGGCATCTCTTAAAGTTATACTTTGTAGTGGTGTGTTTGATTGATGAGTGCTGTAGTTGGCTAGGTATTTTAAATGTATTTCACTGCGTTATTGTATGGGGATATTTTTGTAATTTTACTTAGTGTAGTCGTTTATGTAATAATCCTTCTGTATGAGGTAGCTTTTCCTCCTGTGTGAGGTAGCGCTCCTCCTTATGAGGTTAAATCCCTCTTATTTTGAGGGTCATATTTTTTCTATCCATAATAAAGGTAGATATCTTTTTTAAGATATATCTGTTTCAGGACTTTGTTGTATCTCTGTTGTTGAAGAAGTAAGTTCAGGCTAGCTAAAAAGTTTAATCTTATCCTTATAAAATGTCTCTGTAATTATCTGATAGTATATTAGCAGACTTACTCATATAATATTGTAAAGTTTTTTTTATAATATTACATTTGAATTTTTTCTTTTTAAAGTTTAGTACTTCCTTATTGGGCCACTCTAGATCTCTTCTATTCACTAGCGAATTTGTTCTCACTGCACTAAACAACTCCTCTTGACTTGATCTATTAACATACAATGTCTTTTTTATTCGATCAGCTCAAACAAATTTCAAAAGGTTTTCTAATTTTTTTACATTCAAAAAATAACTTATTGCCCATTTTGTAAAATTTAAGATCATGTTATAATTAATTATATATTGGGAGTTATTATAATTTTCTAAAATTTAAGGTTATATTATAATTTTCTAAAATTTAATTGTAAGATTGTAACTTTGTCAAATTCAAGGGGCAATTTGCAATTTTTTCAAGTTCAAAGGCATACTTCATATCTTTTAGAAAAACAAAAAGGCATACTTTATATTCTCATAATCAAGATCAGCCATACTCGTCAATTGTCACCGCCGCCATCTATTTAACTTTCATTTCATAGTCAATCTTGAGATCAAGATAAGAATATTTAATTGTATCTAGACACGATCTTTTGAATTGTTGAAGATGAAGATGAAAGTATCGTTGCAAGATTGTCCCACCAGGCCCAGTAAACAACCTCAAGTCTCTGTCAATGATGTTGCCGACCCCTCTGCCTTAGATCTAGATTCTTCCTTTGTGTCATCTCGTAACACATAATTTAAAAATATTATTATTTTGAGTTGATAAGTTATGATTTTATAACATAATGATTTTTTTTAAATAGTTTTACTTCATTATTGGATCAACTTTTTTTTTTTTTTGGCTGCTTTTAGATAAAGATGGATCATGAGATAATATTATAGGTTTGGGTACATTTAGAATAAAAGGCTCATGTATTATTTAGTAATTAAAGTAGAATGAGATTACTTAATTAGGGTTTTACAACGATTAGAAAATTTTAGACCTCAAATAGAACTTCTACAAATAGATGGTTATGTAAGAAATGCTTCTTTTACATTCTTTTAACAAAATAAGGCTTGGGAAGATTTCAAAAATGAGAAAGAGATCAAAGAGGTAAGTTTGCCTAATTGCTTGTAATATTAATATAAAAAAATATGATTGGTTAAAAATATTTAAGAATCTAAGATTTCACAAAAATTATGCTACCAAATGATTATTAAAAAAAGAGAAAAGAACATACGAATCTCCATTGAAAAAAATTTCATACAAACCCTTAACATTTTAAAATGGTTATTTAGACTCTATTATTAAAATACAGGTTTTTGTGATAGAATTGACTCTATTACAAATTTGTGATAAATTTTATCAAAAATTTGTAATAAAATTTATCATAATTAAAATATAATATAATAGTGATAAAAATACTTTTTTAAAATAAAATCATTTGATGTGGCTATTACAAATATGATGCAATAGGTGAAAATTTTTTTTTTTTATAGAAATAATAAAATTTGATGTGGCAAATTTAAAGAAGATGTGGCAGTTAAAAAATTATTTTATTTTTTTTAAAATTGATATGGTATTTTTAAAATTTTTTTTGCATAAGGCTAAAAATGATGTTGTTTTGGTATTTGTACTTTTTTTGGTTTTGTCAAGTATTTATTTATTTTATCAAATTTATTAAACAACATTGTTTCAGCCTATCTTTTTAAAAAAAATTTGGTAAAATGACATCGTTTTATGAAGTGTTAATTTTTTTTTTAAAATTTTTTAAACGATGCCATTTTACATGTACTTTGAAAGTCGAAAATGATGTCATTTTTGAGTGATATAAAAATTTAATTGAAGTTGCCAATTTTTTTCTAAATGTTGCCCCAATCTTTTTGTTGTTCATCGTTATTCTCCATCTTCTGTTTTTGTTCTTTTAGTTGTTAATCATTCTCTTATCATTAATTTGGTTTGTTAAGGGCAAATAGATAGTGTGACACAAATCTTTTTGGATTGGATCGAGATTTGAAGTGTATTGTTGCGATTTTGGAAAGTACTGCATACAATCCTAAATTATTTAGTTTTTGATTGTTTGTGTTTATTTAATCGAAGAATCTTGGTTTATTATTTATATGTTGTTTGTTTAATACTATTTTTTTTATTTGTTTTGAGTTTTGTAGGCATGTAAGTCTTTCATTGGTATTAAAATGCAGGGAAGAGTATTGTCCATTTTGTGCATGTGGGCATTGATGTTGATTTTTATTTTCTGGACATGCAGGGTTTGCTCTGTCTGTGTGGTCCCTACATGGCCAAGTTTTGCAATTTTTCAATGCGGCGTTTGCTTTATGTTTTTGGTATGCTATGTGTGTTGGGGGAGCTTGATATTGTGTGCGTATATGTGTTTTGTAATTTTCGCAAGTGGGGTTTGCTTTGTGTTTGTCTTGCATTGGTATGTTTAGATTTTTATTATTTTATTAAATTGCATGACCATTTCTTTTTTAATTTTATGCAAGTGACTTGTCCTATTAAATTGTTGTGTGTGTAGCATATTAAAAGTAGCCAGGAAATGATAAAAAGCCTCTGAATTGAAACTGCACATTGGTTTTTATACCTTATAATTACAAAAACTGTTAAAGTATGGATTCAAAGAATTTGATATGAAATAGGTTTGGAATTGAACTGAGAAAATATGTGTTAAGTGTCACGCTTCAAATATTTTCAAGTAATTATTTGAATATTTGGCACGTAACAAGATTACCATGGGAGTACTTAGTTCATTTTATATTAAATGGACTAGAGCTTCTAAAATGCCCAATAGAGTTGGGTTGAGACCACATTATTGTGGTAGGTAGGAGAATAATCTAGAAAAGGCATATTCTTTGGGATAAACTTTTGGTAGTTGGCATCTTAGGAATATTCTTTAGGATATTCTCCTCTTTAGATGTGAATCATTGGATTAGAGTTAATCTAAGCCGTCCATTGTAAATAGTTTTAGCTATAAATAGGTGGAGTTCTCATTTGAGAAACAATCCTCCAAATATTTCAAATTATATAACTTTGTAATTCTCTTTTTAGTAATAATATTCGAGAGCATTTTCTCAAAACACTTGGTGTGTGCTTCTTCTTCATCTCTTTCTTTGGTTAATTGAGTATTGTAGGCTGCTTAGCACTAGCAAGTGTCTAAAGCGGCGCGGGTTAGAGAAATCAGTCCGTGACAAGTGGTATCAAAGCGGGTTCAAAGAAGATGATGAAGGAAGTTGCTAGTTTATCCAAGGTTACCGAAGGGAAGGGTAGAGACCCCAAAGTTAGGAGACATAGGAGTATTTCGCTAGAAAAGTTCATTGATCCGAACTATAATCTAGGGGACATGGTTATGAGGCTCGGTGGTGCTGTGAGTAAGGCAACAGATCGCCTTGGGGAGTTGGAAGAGCACGTCGAGAAGCTCGAGTTAGGCCTCGATATTCAAGGGGACGAGCTGCGCTCCCTCATTGACAGCTCCATTGACGAGCATGCTGACAAGCAACGGGACTGGATCAAGGATTTTCAGGAGAAGATCTTCAACACCACGGACAAGGTTCAAGCCCAAGTAGAATCGCTATGAAAAGGGTTTGAAGATGTCAAGGAGGATGTGGTGTTGTGCAAGCGAGCGGTCGCTAATGGCGTAGCTACTCAAAGCGCGGTGGCTGCACCAAGGGTTGAAGCCCCTAAACCAAAAGAGTTTTGCGGCAGATGGGATGCCAAGGAGCTTGACAACTTCTTTTGGCAAATGAAGAGATATTTCGGAGCTATGGGCTTGCGGGACGAATACAAGGTAAGTACCGTAACTTTATACCTTTCCGATCATGTAATTGTGTGGTGGCGTAAGAAAAGCGAGGAGATTCGTAAAGGTACCTGCACCATAGACACATGGGAAGAATTACAACGAGAGTTAAAGCTCTAATTCTATCCGAAGAATGTGGCGCACGACGCTCGCAAGCGGTTGAAAGAGTTGAAACAAACAAAGTCCATTGGGGAGTACGTGGAGGAGTACTCTTTGTTGATGCTGCAAATCCGCAACATGACCGAGGGGGACTTATTGTTCAATTTCCTGGACGGGTTATAATCCTGGGCTGCCAATGAGTTGAAGCGGCATGGAATGCAGAATATATCCAACGCCCTTACAATGGCGGAGACGCTTATGGATTATCGTAAGGGGGATTCAGGAAAGTCCAAGAATTCTAAACCCAATCACAGTAAGGGTGGGGAAGCCAAGGAGTTTCAGCCTCCGGAGAGTAAGGAGGAGAAAGGCAAACCGCCCAAGTGGAAGGAACAGAAACGCAACGACTATAGAGGTAATGGTCCGAAGTCTAACTGTTTCCTTTGTGATGGAGATCATTGGGTGAAGGACTGTCCGAAGAAGAAGGCTTTCAATGCAATGAACGAGGCACAAAAGGAGGGCGGACAGAGCAGTATGGGTTGCATGCAGCTGTTCAATTCCCTCAAAGCCAAGCGGCATGCAGACGCGCTAACAGGAATGACGCTCATGTACATTGAAGCCTATGTCAATTGCATCAAGACTCAAGTGTTGATTGATACAGGGGCTACGCACAACTTCATTAAGCGTGCGGAAGCGGAATGCTTGAGCCTTTATATAGAGAAAAGAGAAGGATACCTCAAGTCCGTGAATGCAAGAGCCAAGCCGTTAGATGGGGTGGTTCGTGGAGTTGAAGTTCACATTGGCAAATGGCACGGTGAGGTAAATTTCTCGGTAGCACCTCTCGATGATTTTGATGTGGTGCTAGGTATGGAGTTCTTATGGCAGTACAATGTGGTGTTACTTCCTCAACACAACTATATGTGTATTTTGGAGGGAGGGCCTCGAATGATACCGACGGTAAACATGCCCAAGGGTGGGCGATCCAAGCCAAACACCAAGGTCCTTTCCGCAATGCAACTAAGGGTAAATGCTGGGCGCAAAGGAGGGTTACATTCAGCCTCAACAATGGGGGTGGATGATGCGGCAAATGGGGGCAAGGATGAAATACCGAAGGTTGTTGCAGAAGTATTCGTGGAGCACAATGGGGTCAAGTCTACTGCCATACCTGAAGAACTGCCTTCAAAAGATGTAATTGAGGGCAAGTTGGAGCTTGAGATTATGCTTCCAACTATAAGGTTGACACCTCCATCGGAGATGGGAGAGTTGCAGGGTCAGCTTGAGGAGTTGTTGGATGCGGGTGTCATCCAAAAGTCCAAGGTGTCACATGATGTGCAGTTTCAGCACAAGGAGTGGGGCGAAGACAGGCAACGGCATGCAGGCATGGTACGGAGGACTTGGTAATGGACACAATACTTTCACCACAATGCAAGTCAGCACGCCCACTTTATAAGGGCCTTGATCGTGGGGATAAGGGGCCAAGGTTTATTACCAAGAGAGTTGTCAAAGTCTCGCATAAGGCGGGGTTACCTTCGAGACAATAACAGTGGCTACATCAAGTGCATTCCGCAAGCTGTTGGGAGCAGTACCGTAGAGGTACAGGAGATGCAGAATTTGAGCCACACAATCGGGAACCTTTGGGGATTTCCACATGCCATGACAAAGGTGAGGAACTCAGGACGGGTCTTGAGTACTTTGTTGAGTGGAAAGGGTTGCCGGATGGGAGAGCACGCTTGGGACACGAGAGCGCACAGCCAGAGTTTGAAAACTGAGGTGCGCAAGTTCCAGTGAAGATGCGACGAGGGCGTCGCTTGAATTTGGTGGGAAAGAATGTCACGCCCCAAATATTCTCAAACAATTACTCAAACATTTGGCGCGTGACAAGACCACCATAGGAGTACTTAGTCCATTTTGTATTAAATGGGCTAGAACTTCTAGAAGGTCCAATGGAGTTGGGTTGAGGCTACATTATTGTGGTAGGTGGGAGAATAATTTAAAAAAGGCATATTCCTTGAGATAAACTTTTGGTAGTTGGCATCTTAGGAATATTCCTTAGGATATTCTTCTCTTTAGATGTGGACCATTGAATTAGAGTTAATCTAAGTCGTCCATTGTAAATAACTTTAGTTATAAATAGGTGGAGTTCTTATTTGAAAAATGATCCTCCAAATACTTTAAATTGTATAATTTTGTAATTCTCTCTTTAGTAATAATATTTGAGAGTATTTTCTCAAAACACTTGGTGTGTGTTTCTTTTTCATCTCTTTTTTTAATTAATTAAATCTTATAAACTGCTTAACACTAATAAGTGTCTAAAATCGCATGAGTTCAAAAAATCAGTCCATAACACAAGATTCAGGCTCATGTAACATGCCAGCTGTGGATAATCTCAATATGCACTGACGCATCCATCAAAGCATCTATACCTGAACTTTATGGTTTGGCAACTGGGTTTAATGATTCTGTGAGCTTACTGGTTTATATTTCTTTATAACTCTATTATTTTCGATTCAAGAGATAAAATGATTCTCTAAATCAGATTTGGAGTCAATTTGGTTATAAACTTTTTATGTAATGGAATAGGAAGCATCTAAGACATATTACCTTATTAAATACTTTCTTTTGAGAATTCATAAAATTAAGTTCATGAAACTTTTTAGATTAAGACATTCTTATTATATATAAGCTACCATGAAGTTTCATATAATAGACCATTATTATTTTTACAACATCCAAATATTCGATCATGTGCTTATTAAAGGAATTGGAGAAGGAAAAATTATATATTGTCTGTCAAGAATTTAAAACTCTATTTTGAGTGCTATTTCTTTTCATATTCTCTACATAATGGCTATATAATCTCTCATCTAACGAAGTTGTTTTCATCTATGTGGCATATTGATAGGCAAATAATTAAGTTAGCTGTTTTGGGTGCTATTTCTTGTCTGGCAGTTTTGGATAGCTACAAGCTGTTTATCTCAACAGTGTCCACCATACCATTAGAGCAAGTTTTTTTAACAAACCTTTTCAACCATATTTGTTCTTTCTATCTTCTGTCTCTATGCATGTGAATTATTTTTCCTTTATTGCCACAACGTTCGATTATTTTAAAGGCTGCATTAATTCACATCAGATAGACCACTGTGCAAATTGTAATTAAAACATGCATAGAGCAAATAGAATCTAGTTTTCAATTATTGACTTCATGTCCCATAATTATTCCATTGAAAAATCTTATGCTTGCTCATGTTTCATAATTGTTTATGGGGAAATTAGTGGGCATATGTGTATGTGTGTCTTTTGCCCACTTAGATGGACCACAAAATTAAGAGCTTACAGAATTATTGCCACTTGCAAAAACTTGGTGCCCAGTTTAAGGTTACGTGGCCTTTTGGGAGACTGTTGAATTTGAGCGGAGCATTTAGTTTTTGTTCTTGGGTCAAAATATTAATAAAAATATCTTGATACCAGAAATTCCATGGTTAGTAAGAAATCTAAGATTCTCAGGTTCAGTTTAGTTTAGAAGTGTTTTTACTTAATCGTAAGAGTAAATATTATTGTTACTCCACAAATAGATGTTTATGAAACCTGAGTTTTTATTTAATAGGAGGAAGAAATCTGATGTGTATCTTTCAATTGTCTCAATATACCATTACTCTTAATGTTTCTCATCACATTTGCTGCTTTGTGGTGATTGAGTTACTGGTTTTTTTTTCCTTAAGGCCTCAAATTTAAATATCTATAGTTGTCCAATCATAATAACTCTAAATAAGTATGCACAAGCTGATTTTATTTATTTTTCTTCTACACATCGTCATTATTCTTTTTCTTTTGTACACATAAAAAGATTTTAAAAAATAAAAAATAAAAAACAAAAAAATATAATATAGTTCTCATGGCATGGTTTAATATTAACACTTATTTCATGAAACAAAATTGATTATCTGTCTCTAATGACATACTTATATGAAATAAAATGTTCTTTCTAGCATATATTCTTAATCCTTCACGTGGATAAATCTTGAATTTCATGTGATAGATTAAGGAATATGAAGACGTGATTGAAAATTTTATTGAGTTTGCAATCTCATGTTCTAAAAATTCTAAATTTATAAGATGCTTATATCGGAAATGTCATAATGCGATATTCAACATAGCTTGAGAAATTAGAAATCACTATGTTTGTGAGTGGTATTGATGAAAGTTATCAAACATGGCATTAGCATAAAGAGAAGATAGCTTCTGTAGATTGTACCAAACAATATATGGTTGGTGAGTCAAGTAAAGACTTCCATAGAACTATTGATATGGTACACGAAGTGCTTAGGCATTGTGACAATGATTGGAATTCCTTTACTGAAGTACTTGAGGACTTCCATGAACTCACGTACCCAAGTTGTTCTAAATACATCAAGTTATCTAGGCTGGTGAAGTTGTACAACATAAAGGAGAAATATGAATGGTCAGACAAGAGTTTTTCAAAGTTGTTAAGTTGTCTTTAAGATATTCATCCTTAAAATAATGTACTTCATTCTTCATCTTACAAAGCAAAAAAGATTATGAGTACTTTAAGCATGAAGTATAAGAAGATAGATGTATGCCTAAATGATTACATTCTATACAGAAACAAGTTTGAAAACCTTTTTGAATGTCCGTCATGCGAAAAATCAAGGTGGAAGAAACAAGAAAAAGGTATAGAAAAGAAAAAAAAAAACTTCCTACTAAAGTTGTATGGTATTTTCCTATCATTCTAAGGTTAAGGCGTCTCTTTTAATCTCCTAAAACCACCAAAGACTTGACTTAGCATGCAAGTAGGAGAAAAAGTGATGGTAAACTTTGAGATCCAGCTGACTCCTCTACATGACAATCAGTTAATAACAAGTGACATGATTTTGCATCTAATAGTAGAAACCTAAGAATGGTTCTTTCATCCCATGGAATCAACCCTCATAGTATACTTAGTAAAAATTATAATTGTTAGCCATTCATTCTTGTCTACTACAACTTGCCACCTTAGTTGTGCATGAAGAGAAAATTCAAGTTGTTATTCTTATTGATTCCTAGTCCATGACAATTTGGTAATGATATTGATATGTATTTGGTACCTTTAATCGATGACTTAAAAACACTTTAGGACGAAAGAGTGAAAGATTTTAATGCATGTAAGAAAGAAGTTTTTACTTTAAGGGTTGTACTTTTATGGACCATAAGCAACTTTTTCGCATATGATAACTTGTCTAGTGCTACAGTTAAGGGTTGTGTTTGCGTGTCTATATTGCAAAGAATGTACTTATGCATGTAGACTGAAGCACAATAAGAATTTTTGTTATATGTCATTTTCTTTCAATCAATCATCCATATCGTGCACAGAGGAAAGCGTTTAATGGTGAAACAGAATATAGATTTCCCCTATTCCATTAAGCAGGGAGGAAATATTTAAGTCGTTAGATGGTTTTAGAATAAATATAGAAAGAATAAGCAGCGCAAGCTAAAGAGAGAAAAAAAATAACAAAATTGAATATTGGAACAAGAAGTCCATTTTTTACGACATACCTTATTGGAGATTTTTATTAATTCGTCATTAATTAGATGTTATGTATATTGAGAAGAATGTGCGTGAGAGCATTTATATAACATTACTAAATATTCTAAATAAGACGAAAGATGGCATGAAATCAAGATTAGAATTTATGTTAAAAAAAGAGTTGTATGCTCATAAACATAACAACTAGACTATTTTACTAGCAGCATGTACTATATTGAGTAAAAATGAGAAGAATATGTTTTTCAAGACATTGGCATACATAAAGGTGCTAGCGGGATACCATTCTAACTTTGGAAACCTAATATCTATTGATGATACAAAGATGGTAAGTTTAAAGTCGTATGATTGTCATAATTTGATGCAACAATTCCTACCACTAGTTATAAGGTATGTTTTGTCGAAACATGTCGGAGTTAATGTAACTAGGTTCTCATTCTTCTTTAGTGCTTTGTGCAGCCTAATGGTAGACTCAAAAATTTTAGATAAGTTACAAAGAGAACTTGTCGTCACATTATGTTTGCTTGAGAAGTATTTTCCATCTAGTTTCTTTGACATCATAGTCTATTTGACCGTCCATCTTGTTGAGGAGGTAAGACTATATGGACAAATTTACTTAAGGTGAATGTATCTTTTTGAGAGGTGTATAAAAGTTCTTAAAGATTATGTGCATAATCATAATCGACCAGAAAGGTATATTGCCGAGTGTTATGTTATTGAAGAAGTAATGAAATTTTGTGCTGAATACATGTTCAGAGTCAATGCAATTGGAGATCCTTCTGGCCATAAACAAAATATGTTAATTGAATAGCCTTTTATTGGTGGTCAAATTGTCAAATTTAACAGTGATCTAGTAGATCAAGCACATCGATATGTTTTAGAGAACATAACAAATGTTCAACCTTATATTGAATAAGTTTTTATATGTTGTAAATTTCTTAGGTAATATACAATTATCATTACCCTTTTATATTATGTTTATGTAATATAACAGAAAGTTTTCACTCATCGAAGGAATACTTTAGGTGGCTTGACAACTAAGATCTACATTAATCAACCAAGACAAAATGGTTGCTAGACCAACGTAATCGTACATTTGCCTATTGGTTGGAAAAGGAAGTAAGTTAATCAAATAACTTCAAAATTTTTGAATTATTTAAAGTAACATGCATGCCTTATTCATGAGGTTCTTATTGAAGGGTTATTTTGTTTTAGGTTCTAAATGCATTACAAAATGGTGATTTAATACCTAAAGTTATGCAATGGTTGGCATGAGAACTAAGTTCAAATGTCATAAGATATACTAGTTATGCGATAAATGATTATACCTTCCATACATCACATTGAGATGGAAATTAAGTAATACAAAATAATTGTGTTAGTGTGGTGGCAGCAAACAATGCAAATTACAAGTGCTAAGGATAAAAAAATCCAAGTGTTAGAGAGATCTCTTATTATGATATCATAGATGAGATTTGGGACTTGGACTATCGCATGTTCAAAGTCCCAGTTTTTAAGTGTCATTGGGTCAATAGTCGACATAGTGTCAAAGTTGATAAATATAGGTTTATAATTTTTAATCTTGATAGGATAAGTTATAAATTCTATTCATTTATTATTGCTTCACAAGCAAAACAAGCTTTTTAGGTGGCGGATCAAACAAATCTCAAAGCTTCTATTGTTTGTACGATGCCTGAAAGGGGTAATGAAGTAAAATCAAGTCCAGGTGAAGTGGATAATATAAAAATCCAAGCCTTGTTAATGTATGAACCATTGGCAGAGTCCAAAGACTGTAATGTAAAAGATAAAACCACTCCAATTTAACAAGGATTGATTGTGAACACATGTTAATGGACCAAATAGATTTACGATTATAAATAAGTGTCTGGTTAACTTAATTTTTTTTTTACATTTTTCATGGTGACATTTTTTATGTTAATACATATATTCTTATGCTTTTTATTAATTAATTAGTTGTGAGAACATTTATTCTTACTATACATTACCACTTGTAATATTGTTGATGTGATGAAACCTAATTATATATTATTAAAGTTTATGATCATTATATTTTGATTATCTTTTTGACTTCAATTAATTATTTCTCTAATGTGAATAGGATGACAAAAAGTAAGAGTAAAGACAATAGAAGCGATACAAAATTTGATTATTCTACAAAGGTTAGTGGCAAACACACTTCAGGCTTGACTAAGAAGACCAATCTCAAAACTACTAAAGACATGTCTTAAAATTGTAGTAAGATACAATAGATTTGGAAGTGAATACAATTTAGAGTTGTTGCTTTGGTATTTGTTGGGTTCATTGATGTTGTTGAATATTTGTACAATCTGTTACTGCTTAGGAATATTGTTGGGCTAAATGTATGTTGTTGAATGTTTTAAGGATTTGTTGGTGAATATAACTTATTGGTGAATGTTTATACAATTTGTTGTTGCTTATAGTAATTATTGGGCTAAATGTAAGTTGCTAGATGTTTAAAGGATTTGTTGATGAATGTTTGTGAAATACTTTAGTATAATACTAATGAAAGGTTAATTTGTGAAATATTTGTAAAATATTATTATTAAAATATTATAAGAATACATATATAAAATCTATAAAAATAAATAAATTGTATTTAAAAAAAACAAATTAATTTGCAAAATAAAATAAATAATCAAACCTATCATAATTGTGTGATAGACATTTATTACAAAACTGTAATAGACATTTATCACAAAATTGTGATGGATATTATACGATAACATCATCTAACATCATATGCCACATTGTTTGTCACATAATCATCCATGTCATTATATACTTGGCTAACATGGAATATGACATTAACACGCTCACCTTAATAGATGTCATTAATGATGTCATCTTGACATCATCAATCATATCGTATGCCACATCAACATCAACATATCAATAAAGTGTCATGTTGACATATACACGTCGCAAATTCTAAATATAGTCACAAATTTGTGATAGAATAAATCTATCACAAAACTTAGCTATCACAAATCTATCACAGATTTATAAAGGGGTTTTAAGTGATAGAGAAAATCTATTACAAAACTTCGTTCGTGATAAATAATAACTATCACAAAATCCCTTGTATGTAATTTTAAAATGAAAGAAAAAAATATTTGCACTTGGTAGGAATTGAATCTAAGACCTTTAGTTTAAAATTAAGTATCTTAATCATTAGACTACAAACACTTTATTGACCTAAGATTATCTATTTTTATATATACAATAAAGAAACCTGTATGTATCTTTAAAATGGAATGATAAAAAAATACACTTGATGAGATTTAAATCCAAGACATTTGAACAAAAATCTAATACCTTAATCATTAAGCTGAACATAATTATGACAAAAAGTTTACCTATATTTTATATATACTATAAAAACATTTGGACAATGAAAGAATAAATTAAATTTAAAATTAACTAATTTAAAGTAAATTAAATAAAAAATTTAATAAATTAAAATTAAAAATTAAAAAATAATCAAGTGGCCATCTGACTTATTTTATTTTTTATTTAATTCATCTTAATTTAAATTTAATTTTTTAATTTCATGTTAAATTTAATTTATTTAATTAAATTAAATTAATTAATTTAATTCATTTTAATTTTAATTTATTTAATTCATTTTAATTTTAATTTGTTTAATTTATTTTAATTTTAATTTGTTTAATTTATTTTAAATTTAATTGTTGAATTCATTATTTTAATTTTAAATTAATTTTATTTAATAAATTTTAAATTAATTTTATTTAATAAATTTTAAATTAATTTTATTTAATAAATTTTAAATTAATTTTATTTAATAAATTTTAAATTAATTTTATTTAATAAATTTTAAATTAATTTTATTTAATAAATTTTAAATTTATTTTATTTAATACATTTTAGATTTAATTTATTCAATTAATTTTAAAATTAATTTACTTAATTCATTTTTAAATTTAAATTATTTAATTCATTTTAAAATTAATTAATTAATTTCATTTTAATTTTAATTTATTTAGTTATTTAATTCATTTTAGATATTTTATTCATCGTCATGATGTCTATAGTATATATAAAAGATAGCTATACTTATTGTCAATAAATTGCTTGCAGTCTAATTGTTAAGGTATTAAATTTTTGCTCTAATGTCTTGCGTTCGAGTCCCACTAAGTGTATATTTTTATCTTTTCATTTCAAAAACATATACACAGTCCCTTTATTGTATATATAAAACACGGTTAGTCTTAAGTTAATAAAGTAGTTGTAGCCTAATGGTTAAGGTGTTTAATTTTGATCCAAAGTCTTACGTTCAAATCCCATCAAGTACATATTTTTATTCTTTTATTTAAAAACACATACTAAAATATTTTGATACTTTTAACTCATTTGATAGTCAAATTTTTTTTTTTTCATTAATTCAGGCGAAATTCATTCTTTGACAGAGGTCTTTGTTGATGTTGTGTGCATGTACATAGTGCAACGGGTGAATGTGTACATAATTAAATAATTTAATAATAATATATCACATATGAAATATAGCAAAATTAATACATATTAAATAATCTCATTATACTAATAAGATTAACAAACTCACCTTTAAAGTGTGCTTTAAATAATTTTAATTAAAGATATGATGAATTTTTTTAAATTAAAATAGTAACTTCTTATTTTAAAATTATTCAAAATAACTCTTGCTTCTGATTTATTTATGTCTCTCGAATTGAAAATATTTAATTGTATTCGGCCATCTCAATTAATTATCATTTCTGTTGAATTCATAATTCACTATCTAAGTAACAAAAGAATTCGGCCAATTTGTAAGCAAACTTTACCTCATTATTAACCAATTATATAATTTAAATATGCTAAGTGTTGAAGCATGACAAAGCATTCTCAATGCTTAGTCAATGTTTCAATATGAATGGCAAAATACTGAAGTAATTGGTGGCAAAAGCATTATTACCTTTTGCTATTTTCAATTCAATCTAATTCAATTAAAAAGAATTCATTTACTTTTGTCCAATGAATTAACAACATTGCCATTGCCAACACATTAAATCTTTAAAAAATGAACACATGTCGTTGTCTTTTATTAATGCTATAATATAAAATCACATACTGGTTAATTATTCAATTCGGGAAAAAGTAAAATTTTCTTTTGATTTAAAAACTTTTTTTTTTGGGCAATCAAATAAAAACATATAGCCTTGAGGTATGCATTGATCACAAATCCGGGCAGGCCTCTTTTAAAGAAAGAAAGTTCTTTGAGAGAAAAATCAGAGATTAGGCATAAACCTGTTGCCCTAACGACACTCTTGCCTCGGCAGGACTTACGGCGATTCTGACCTAATCTAATCTTTTTTCTTAGCAATAAGAGTGATTCTGGCCTCTTACAAGGATTAGAGACCCCATCTCTTATCAGATCTTTACTACACCATTTCATTTCAGAGTTAAAGTTGTTAAGAGAATTCTAAAGAAAACTTTAGAAGAACATGTTTTATAAAACACACTGATTTTTATTTCTCCCAAATCTTAAGTACAAACTGAACTTGAAGGCCCTTATATAGACTCTCGGACCTTGACATTATGGCACTGATGGCCGCCATAACATTTATAACTCCAAGACTTTCTAGACATAAGGCCAGATTATTACAAAAACTTTTATGGCCGACTGATGACATAAAGATGAAAATGACATAAAGATAAAGCTTACTTGACACACTTGTCAACAAAGCTTATCTAACACGCTTGACATAGATATAAAGATAAAGCATACATAGGATAATGCCATAGTAAAAAGCACATCTGTCTTGTCTTTATTAACTCTGAAAGAACGAGTAGCTTGATTTGTCACTATCATAGCCCTGGGTAAATTCATTAAATTGGGCCCAAAAGCTTCTCGTGTCTAGTGATGTGGGTTCCATTGAGCTTGTGCTTGCTATCGCGGCTGCTTCTTGTTGGATTTCACTGTCGATTGGATAAGGTTGGGCATCTTGGAACAGTGATAGAGTCAAATTGGGTTGTTGTGAAGTGTCATCTACTTACATGTGGTCATATGGCACACTTGGTTGTGGGAAACTATTCGGTTTTGGGAATTCGTTTGGGTTTGGAGTGTAGTGATGGTGTCTGGCGTAATCAGTCTGCCTGTGATGTGTCAGAGAGTTTTGAAGCTAGTTTCTGCGAAAAATATAATCTACATTATTCATTCTTTCGGAGAAGTCTGGCGACACATTTTTCCAAGGTGCTTGGTCTTTAGGAGAAATCTATATCGATTGAGGAATTATTTGATTTTCTTTCGCCAGGACTCTTTTTAGGGCTCTCATTTCCATTTTGTGTTGTTCTTGAAACAACTGCAGGGAATATGGGAAGGTAAAATAGTCCTTAACAGTGGGATAATAATGTATCTCATGGTCTGAGACTATTATTCCCTTTCGTTGGAGAAAAAGGATTGTGTATAGGTGTCTTGGCTGGACTGCACTGTTGAGATGTTTATACAGCAGGTGTTGTAGTTTGTTTATCCACCAGGATTTTGGGTAGAACCACTAGAGAAAAATACAAACTAGGTCGTCTTCTTCATGTTGCTATATCCATTCAGGGGTTATCTGTAATGGAAAATTCATACAATGGTGTACAAATCTAGTAAATACCAAAGCAAGTATATGATGGTTTTGGACCATTTTTTGAAGGGAGTGGCTCGGTGAAGATGGAAAAATAGATAATCCAAATTGAAAAGAGGACTTCCAATTATAGAGTATCCATGTTCTTGGACGGCTTGTAGGGCATAGCTGCATATTAGCTCTTTGGCTGCAGAGTGAAGGGTTCTGGTTCGAATAAGTTCTGGTAGTTCAGGTGGGACGAAGGATACAGAAGGATTGACTGTGAAGTTACTCATCATGAAGACGGTGAGCAGTTTTTTCTTTGTTGTTGGTGGAGTGGTTGTGAGGCTCAGGCTTTTTATAGGATTTCGTGAAAGAAAGTCAACAATGGTGTTGTCTTTTTCTTTCACGTGGATGACGTCAAAAGAATAGTTGGAAAATCATCTCTGCCATCTTAGCAATTGTGCTGGAGGAATCTTTTTCTACTTAAAATTGAGCATGTTAGAAAAAACAGACATGTCAATTTCGATCAAAAAATGATGACCAATTAAATGAAACTCGAATTTCTCAATGCCACGCTTTACAGCTAATATTTCTTTGTACGTGCTGTGGTAGTGGATTTCTGAGTCAGTAAAGCTGTCACTTTTGTATCCACATATCTTTCTTTTTTCGTCGAGTTCTTCAAGGAGAATTGCACTCCAGTATAGATCATTTGCGTCTGTTTTCAAAATTCGTTTCCCCGATGAGGGAATCTGGAGTGGTGACAAAGTCTCTGCTATTTCTTTCAACTTTTTGACTGAAGTGGTTTGCTCATGGGACCAAGGTGGATGATTTTTTCTGAGCATTTGGTAAAGCGGCTTTGTCAACTGGGCCAAGTTCTGAATAAAGTCGGACATGTAATTGACAATTCCCAAGAATTGTTGAAGTTGTGTGCTGGATAAGTTTTCTTCTGAAAATTTGGTGAGCTGGTTGGTAATATGGGGCTGGAGTCTGAATTGTCCGTTGTTGATTTTCATTCCGAGAAAGTCAATCTGGCTGTGGCTCACCTGGCATTTTGTTGGAGAAATTATAATACCATAGCTGTGCAAAAAGGACCCGAAATGCAAAAGCAACTGGTGATGGTTATCTGCATTATCAGAAAACAACAAAATGTCATCAATATAGATGAGTGCTGTTTTCAAGATTGGCTCAAATATCTTCATCATTGCTTTCTGGAATAGTGAAGGGGCTGGCTTAAGTCCAAAAGGGAGAACTGTCTACTGAAAATGATGTTGGGGTGTACAGAATACTGTTTTATGACAATCTTCTTGATCAATTCTAAGCTGTCAGAATCCTGATTTAAGATCGAACTTTGAAAATAGTTTTGCTGTGGATATTCTGGAAAAGAGTTGTTGTTTGTTGAGTAGTGAAAACTTGTCATCCTGCAAAAACTCATTAAGAGGTTGATAATTAATTACAAGATGCAATTTGCCTCTCACTTGTTCACTTCTTTTGTTGACATAAAAAGCTTGACAGACCCATTGAGAGCTTGTTGGCTCAATCAATCCTTCATTCAAGAGCTGAGTTAGTTCATCTTTGGCAAGTTGGAGATGTTCTGCTGACATACCTGGATGACTTACTTTTGTTGGGTTGATGGCTTCATTTTTCTTGAATGAAAGTCTAATGAAAAAGGTCTGGTTTTTCCACAAAGGATTCGGACATTTGAGAATAAACTCTGAATGTCTATTGGCGGCTGATTGGGCTTTGATTTGGTCAAAGGTGACTGTTATGTTGTCAAGAGTGAAATAATTTGGAATGGTGGTCTAAGGAAGGAAATGGGCTTTGAACAGTAATCCGTTGGGCTTAGGTTGGACTCTTTTTTGTAACAATTTTTGGATAAGATCAAACCTAATAACAATATCTTTACCGGGTAAATCAGATCCTAAAAGCTTATGGTTTATCATTAGTCCAGGAAAGAACTTGAGATAAATTGTCTTACGGATAAGATTAACAGTAAACAATTCATCATTAGCAGCTCTGAAAGTCTGTTGATATGGTTTCCAATACTGGTTTGGTAAAATGGCTAGGTTCAGAATAGAGGCAGCAGCTCATGTATCAAGAAGTCCTGAGACTTTGATCGGGTTATCATACTTGTTGGGAAGTATTTGGATTTTTATCATAGGGACTGAAATTGAGGACATGGATAGATTGGTTAAGTGGTGTGGTTCGGGTTGGATTTTTAGGGAATCTGTGATAGAGTCTGTTTCTAAGTCTAAGGATGAGAGGACCAAGATTGTATCACTATCTAGTTCTGACTGTTCTGAATAGATTGATTCGAGATCAACCTGTTCTGGATTACAATGGGAAACAGTAGTGATGGCAGCAAAAACTTTTTTCTTTTTGGCTTTCTGTGGGCATTGTTTGGCAAAATATCTTTTTTGTTTACAGATGAAATATTTGTTGGATGTTTTGGACAAAGCTGACCATCGTTTGAAAAAACATTTCTTCCTTAGCTTGTATAGAGACTAGAACTTGAGTTTTTTGTAGTGTTGTTTCTTTTTCACACTACAACTACAGCTTCCTGGTTTTGAACATTTGATCAGCAAGTCTGGTCTCTCACATGCTCTTTGAATCTTTTTCCCTGTATGATCAAAATCTTTGAAAATTTTGTGACGTGCACATAATTTATCAAGTGCGAGCATGATGGATCGTTGGATGATGCCAATTGAGGTATTTGTAAGAGTTTCTCCTTTAACTTTAATTATTCTGAGTGCTTCTTATCCCAAAGGTTCTGGAACAGAATTCAGATATGCTTGTTTCAAGTTGGGATTGTCTATTCCAAGCATATAGTATCTAGATACCGCCTTTTTGAAATGAAGCTCAAGATCTTTTTGCTTGAATGAGCAACATTTTAGCTTGAAAAATTCTTCTCTGGCTTTATCCACTAGGTGTGCTTCTTCACCTACAAATTCTGTAAAGATAAAACTGATGAACTGTTTAATCGTGGGTGCCTGTTGTAGCATTATTTGATGATAATCTCCGAGATGTAGATACCAATACTTGAGAATTCCCTGAAATCTTGCAATTGCTTTGTGTATGACATTAGCAATAGTTTCATGTGGCTTTTGGGTCTCAGTTATACACTATGCTTGGAATTCAAAAATTCGGTCAACCTACTTAATAGGGGGAACATCATCAAAAATGAACCAGTGTTTCTTTTCAGATGAGTTTTCTGCAAGTTTTGTTGATTGAATCCGGGGAATAGAGTATGTTTCATCTATAAAAGATGAACTATATTCTTCTGTTTGAGGGTGTGATGGCTATAGGTCCACAAGGGTGTTCATGAATTGAGGCTGAGTAACTGACTCTGAGTCAGAATGAGAGTTTGGTGTAGACACGGTTGTGGTTGGCTGACTAAGAACAGAGATAGTTGGTAACTTTTTGTTCAGGGCCATAAATTGGGCTTTGGAGGCTGGTGGAAATATTTGTGGCATCGGTGGAGCCATGAATGGCATAGTAACTTTTGGAAGTCTTGTCTATGGAATTATTGGGTCTGTTGTGAAGGAAGAGATTGGGTTTGTTGACTCTGTACTGGATTTAGGAACTGGTTATTCACGACTTGTACTGGCATGTCTTCGGGTATGCTCTTTTGTCTTTTTCTTTGGGATAAGCTTGGAGCTATCACCAAAAATGAAGAAAGAACTGGTGCCAAAAGATTGTGACATCTTTGGAAGAGTGTCTGTAGGCTTCCATGGTTGAACAAACTCATTCTCAAGACTTTGCAGCTGTATCTTGAGATGATTTATTCTTTTTTCTTGTTCTGCAAAAGGAAGACCTTGTCTGATAAGCTCATAAATATGCTCATTGAGAGTGCTGATTTCAAGCCAAAGTTTTTCAAGGATGTTTATGTGAGTGCTAAAGCCTGTGTTAACTTTAGCTTCAATCCGTTGCTGGGATTCTTCAATTCTCTTTAGGACCTGGTTTTGTGCAACAGCATTTTTTGATTGCCAGTTTAATACTGCTTAGCTGGACTGATCTGTTCGTAAGAGCCATCAGGCTTTCGGATGTTTGGCTGTTTTACTTTTCACTGTTGGAAAGTATTTTCTTCTGGTTTGACTTGGGGAGTTAATGGAGGAAAGTCCGTTGGGGTAAACATATAGGCTGGAATTGGTGTTGGAGATGGTGTAGGTTTATTTTTTGGGAATGGTTTTAGCTTGTGACAGGGTTGGAAAGACTTTGGTATTGGTTTTGGTTTTGGTGCTGAGTAAGTGACATAATAGTCAAACTTACCAGAGGGTTCACCAAGAAGACCAACATCAGGGTCACCATCAGCATATCTTTCTTTTAAGATTTGTTGAGAGGTTTTCTTCTTTTGACTTTTTCTTGTCTTTTTTTCAAAGTTTTCATCATCAGAAAAAGGGTCTGACTGACATGAAGGACACTGACAGTCAAGGTCCCAATAACAATGACCATCGGGATCTCTAAAAGAAAAGATGGGATTTCCTTCAGAGTTAAAAGCGACTGCTGGCAAGTCTCCTGGTTTATTTTTTAGTTTACTTGGCTGGACTATGAACTGTGTAGGAAAAGGACTTGGTGGTGCAGATGGACCGGGCTTTTCAAAACTTATCTCAGTTTGGCCATCTCTTCTTTGGAAGAAGTTGTGTCTGGTTGATTGTAGGGGTTTTGGTGTTTGGCTTTGTTTGTGGTTTTGTTCGTACTTGGTGATCCAAGTGTCTAGCAAGAGGTTGACAAGTTCTTCATTTAACAACTGTCTGGGGATATATACTTTCTGAAAATTTTTTAAATCGAACAATTCGATCCGGTGCGCTACTCACTTACTCAACACATATACTTTATATAATGAGACTCCTTAGACTCACATTCATTTTGTCTTATAGAATATTTCTGTAAGTCTATAATTGATGCCCTACACACACACGTTATGGATAATATAAAATAGCGAGTTAAACCATACAAGTTAAGGTTAATCTATATTTGTACAATCCCTCTGTCATTAATATCCTGAAAGAGCGGAGATATAGATCAACGCCATCGAGTCCCCTATTGCTCAACCATAAACTTATCTCTTCGATTAGTATTCCGATAAACAGTATCCACAAAGTCCTTTATAATATTGTTTATACCACAGAAAACTCTTTCCCGAAATTAATGCTTGTGGCCATAAGACTTATTGGAATATACTCTTAGAACATCTAGATATTTAACTCACGCATATGAGCTGACGGATCCCATATATACACTCACCGGACTCCATGAGCATCAGACCATACACAGCGACATGCAACGGTCAGACCATGAAAGGTCTCTGACATGTGTAGAACTTAAGTATAGTGGATCACTCATAAGCCCACTATGGTGTTCAGGTCAATGGACCACAAATACTACTCAACTCGATAAAACCCTCCACTGACAAAATTATAGGATATCTATTGGAGGTCTTCATTGAGTCTTATTTAGTATCCAGTCCTCACAGAATACCTGTATATCTATACGAGCCTCAACTAAACTAATGGTTTACTAAGATTAACCATCTAAACAATTCAGATATAAATATACACTGATCTATATTAATCAGTTTCACTCGACAAACCCTACGTCGGTGAAAATAGATCAGGAACATATAATTCTAGAACATACTTGTATAATGACATTTCATAGCAACTCTTACAACTGTGTCATTAGTAGTATATTTTATGATCTTTGTTCCATTTCAGATAATGTTTTAACTCTTTAAACTTGATCTGAACTCCTTCAGATTATTATAATGTTCGAAATGTTACAAGCATCTTACCTTATAAAAATGATTAGTGATTTAATGAAATATTTATTTATTGCATAAGTATAAAAATACAATATTCATATAAAATTGGGATGGCATATGAGCACAAATTTCAACAACCTAAATTATCCTTTTAAAATGTTAGGAGATAGTCAAAATACGATTTTGCCATTTTTCTCATTATTTCAGATGGAATCCATTATCTGACAAAATTACCCTTTTTTCGTTAATTCAAACATAATTTATTCTCTGACAAAGGTCTAAATGGCCATTTTAAAATGTTAGGAGAAAGTCAAAAAAAAATTTTGCTTTTTTTTTGTTAATTCAAACAAAATCTGTTATTTGACAAAAATTTCATTGAGACTTTTAAAAAGTTAAGAGTCTGCATAGAACTTTTACCCTAAGGGTGTATATACCCTTTTCTCTTATGAAAATTGTATTCACTTTAATAGAAGAATTTACATCTGAATTTTGGATATGTTAAAATAGACATCACAAGGAGTTTTTCAAATTTTGTTTTGATGAAAAAGTAAGAAATTTTTTTTTATGATTTCTTGAAGTTGATTTAGATATACATGAATTTCTGATTATTGTAATTTTTTAAGAATATGAAAAGATTTTGACATACTTATAATTATATAAAAATTACAAAATTTATATGTATGGTTTTATCTATATGTCTAGTTTAATTTAATCTCATGATTTATAAGCTATGGATAAACTTTTTGAAAATTTTGACTAGGTCTAAAACAGAAATTAGTTTTAATAATTTTTGCCAAGATAATGATCTACAAGTTTCATGACACAAATTACTTGTTTTCAGCATGCTCTCTCTTTAAATTTTAGGTCACTTCATAGAAGGAATAATTGTGAAAAATCAGAAGCCATGTATTGTTCAGTGGAACATTTTGTTGTAATGTAGGGTAAATTTTAGGATTAACAATATATGAAATATGAGATCTTTCGACTTTATAATATTTGTATGATATCATATGCAAGTCTAAAGATTGCATACAATATCTAATGATTTTAGATTGTGATTTCGGATTTAAACAGTTAAAGTATATTTGTTCGAGGGCTAGATTATGTATAATAAAAATTAGACTATGCTTTACAATAAAGCTAATCTTAAAGAACCTTATATAGCATGCTATTATGATTTGAAATAGATGTGTTTATAAGAGGTCTTATTGATGTGATCTTAAGTGAAACGATATTGACAAGCTTTGTTATCCCAAGTCATTACGAGGTAAATAAATTAAACTTTTATTTTAATCACAATAAGTATACGTATTTTGATATGTTTATATGTAATAAATTGGACTTTTATTCTTGGGTTACAATAAAAATATGTATTTTATGTATAGATGCATATATCTAATTAAGTATTTGGTATGTAGTTTCTCTTCATAAAGTAATTGATTATAATATTTTTATGATTCATTTAAGAAGGTAAGCATATGATATTGATATAATTTATGTGTGTTTGAACAAGTATATATGCACCGGCATATAACATGAATTACATTTGTCAATTTTTTTTTTTTTTTGGGTATAAAATAAGAACGTTTTAATGAAAGGATAATATTTTGGAAGAAGTTTTAAGGTTTAGCAGACTTTGCTTTTAGTGCTCTAATTTTTATTTAGTAGACCCAATTTTTGTTTATATATTTCGATTTGCTATAGCCAGCTTTTCATTTAAGTAAGATTTTTTTTTATGTTGCGATTCGTTATAGCTAAATTTTCGTTTATATATATATATATTCCGGCTATTATGTTCAAAGTTTTCTCTCTATTATTGGAATTCTTGAAGTAAGTAAAGATGTTATAAAGAAAAATACTTTCTGTATAAGAATGTTTTACACGCTCATAATATTTGTATCATATGTTTAGGTATGATATAAAATTGTGCATTTTTATAAAGGGATTTTAAAAAGAATAATAACCGGTTTGCTTATAGGGTTAATGCTCATTATAATTTATTATAATCCTTTAGTGATATGAGATGTTAATTAATAAGGTATAGTAGATTTGACACTAAGGTTTCAGTGATAACTTAGTTCCCCTAGCTTAGTTTTTTTCGCTCGCTTTTTCCTATTTAGGATTTTGATATCTCAATTATGTTTTTAAAGCTTTCCACCATCCTAAGATCCTAGGAGTCTATTAAAATAATATGTTTATGACCTTTATGATATTTAACAGTATTTAAGGATTCTTCTGTTTCAACTTTGACATTGTGGTTAGCAATTCGGTTTATTCATTAAGTTTGATGCTTTATGTTATAAATTTAAGAAAAGTTGTACCTTAACCCTATTTGGGTTAAGGTGTGATGCATCTATGCTTCAACAAATTCTCAAATAATCTGGTAATTCTTCAATTACTATTTTATTACATAACTTAAGTAATTCTTTTTAGTACTTTGATTTAGTTTGTTACAATCATATGACCTTTGATATTGGTATTTTCCCATATACATTTTTCAATTCTCACTTATTAAAAATTCAAACTATTGTTGGCTAATTTATGAATATTAGCTATACAGGTAAAGTTTCTAATACACACTTATCTTTATCTAATACTTATTATTGGAGGCATAATTATGGTGACACGTGAGTTATTCATAAGGACCCACTTAAGTCCTCAGGATAACTTCTTTGAGAGACTGTCTAGTCTAATTTAAAATTGTTCCACTAGATTCAACATGGCCCAGGCTTATTGGCCTCAATCATTTGACCCTAAAAACCAATTAGGTAAGACTCCTTTAATAATGCAATCCCACAATCAGATGACAAGTCAACATAGGTAGGTCATCTTCCACATTACCACTAAGTTCTACAACTAATATACAGGTCAACAAAGCCTAATCATTCTTCATATTGACATCGAGTCTACCGAGAACCTTGTAAAAAGTCTCATTTATGAATAACTAGATGAAGGGATAAGGTACTAAGGAATGAATCTAAAGGTCTATTACTATTTCAACCTTCAACACATAATAGAGCTATGTCCCTTTACTGAAAAAGGGATGAGGTTTATTTGGGGTAGGTAAGGTGGATTAGAACTGCATCGGCTATAGCTCAAGAGCCAACACATGCAGTTCATCTGTCCCTAAGGCTAATTAACCCATAAAGTGACAAATCTTAGCAATCTCTGTACTCAAGTTTCAGAGGGGTTAATCACCCAAGAATCTTAGCCTTATCGTTCTCCAATATAGTCCTACTAAATAGGGGATTATCCACTTATATACCGCCACATATCACCTCAAAGGTAATTTACCAGGCCAATTTCCTTCATGATCAAGACATATCTCCAATTTTAAATTCAAGTAAGATATGTATTTTTACTAAGAATTGACACCAAGTAAGAAATAGCTTTCTCTTTCTTCTCTTTCTTCTCTCTAGGATATAAAACCCTAAGGAACGTTTCACTATTGAGCCAACGTCTTACTTGAGTGTCGGAGGGCTGTCGTCAGCCACCTCGTCTGTGTTTACCTCTGACCTTACATTTTTTATGTATTGCATGACTCAACGTCTCAACTCTCTACTCAGTTAGTCCTCAATAAATTTTCAACTTAGTACCCATTTTTCTACCATACAACACTCGACTTAAGTCTATCTCTTGACATAAGCAAGCCTAGCTGTTCAGTTTCTCTTTATTCAATAAATTCTTAAGTTAGAGAGGCCCTTAGTAAGCCTAACCAAATTTATCCCTAAACAGTTATTTTATATTGAAACTCACATTAAATCTTTTTTTATAGGTTAATTATGTGAGCCCGATCTTAAAGTTCTTTTTATTTTTGTTTGGTCATCTTGTGTAAGATCTACAAATTGGATATGTTTTTAGAATTAGTCGTAAAGTTGCGCGCCTAAATGAACTAAAAAATATTTGACTTTTATAACGCATATCCTCTTATAAAAATTCACTTAATAAGTCAAGACTTATTGTCTCTACCTTATCTTTGCCATCTCTAAGTTTTTGGCACTATTAGGTCATGCATTTAATAGTCACATACATGATTTGATTTCTAGTGGTGATTTAGGAATTGTTGTGGATGATAAAATTGTTTAGCAAAATAACTTCCTTTAACTTTAAATCACAATGACTCTGTTTCTCATGCCCCTTTTAATCTTATTCATTCTAATATTTAAGAACTTTTTTCTATACCATTGGAGGTCTTAAGTATTTTGTAATTTTTATTGATGATTACTTTTATTACACCTGGATATTTCTCATGAAGCAAATATTTAAGTTTTTTAGGATTTATTGTAACTATGCTCAAATGGTTAAAACATAATTCTCTTATTCTTTCAAAGTTGTTCATATTGAAAATATCTATATAGGGATTCAAAATTCTTACAAAACTCTTCATAACTATGGTACTTTTGATAACAATCTTGTCCAGGTATCCTGATAAAATAAAAGATTTGAACAAAAATATAGACATATACTAGATATTATTCATGTTTTTTTTATCTCTTTCTCTTGTCTTTAGTTCTTTTGGGAGAAGCAATACTCATTATTGTCTTCACTAAAAACTGCATCCCCTCTATAGTTATAGATAACCAATCTTCTTATGAGAGATTTTATGAGACACTGCCTAACTATAAACTACTTAAAGTATTTGAATTTTTATGTTTTGTTTTTCTTCAACCATATCAACACTAAAAAATTTAGCACAACACCATTTGTGTTACTTCTTGGGCTAAAGAAAAAAACATAAAAGTTATAAATGTTAGCATCTTATATTTTATTGTTTTTGTATCTCTCATCAAATAGTATTTCTAGAATATAAAATGTTTCATCTATCTCTAAGTTTTGTACTATAATTCCTTTCTCAAATAATTTCTTCAAAGACATTAATGTTGATCTTTTTCCTAATACATTTCATCAAGATACAAAATTTATCTTATGAGTTTCATATAAGTGAACTAAGCACTAATATATATAGTCTAATGTTGATCTTTTTTCTGATACCTCTCATCAAGACACAAATTTGTCTTATGAGTTTTATACAAGTGAACTAGGACTAAGTGTAAGTTATTTTAAACTTATGGTACATATATGTGAGTTTGTGTCTATCATTCAAAGTAGCATATATATCACATACATATAAGCACAGCGAATGAGAGGAATACAAAATTCTTAATGATAAACACTAATAAATTTTTACATGTTATCTCATAAATGTAAAATACATTAAGATTGAGAAATAGTACCTTATCAAGCCTTTGGTATTTGGTCAAATCAGAGTACCCGCCTTAAAGCAACTCGTTCATAATTTTAGTTCCTCAATACGATGGGCTTGAGGAAGCTAGAGTAGCAGTTTTTTCAGCAAAGGATTCAACTCTTGAATCATTGTTTCTATTTTGTAGTATGGGTGATCAAAATGGAAGATAAAAAAAGGAGAGAATGTGTTTTTAATGCTCTCAACACTTGAGAAATTTTTCTAACACTTAGCAAAATTCACTTCTCTTTTTCTTTATCTCTCATTGGTCAAATTTTTCTACATTAATTGAACAACATATTGCTATTTTATTTGTTTATTATTTTTCTTCTATTTTCTCACATAATGACATCCATTATTATAGTTAGTGTTTGCCATTAATATTTTATTTATTATTGTTTACCATAAACCAAATGAAAATAAAACAAAATAGAAAATCATTTAAATGAATTTGGCCTAAATTTAGGCTAAATAAGAAATATTTTCTTATTATTAAGAAACATGTTAAGGCCTACCATTTATAAGTAACACCCATTTTTTATTTTTACATCATTTAGTTAATATTAAATAAATGATTTAATCATGGTAGAAACATATGCCAATTTAAATTTTAAAAAATGAATTGTTTGATTTCAATTTAAATAATAATATCATAAATTATTATTATTTTATTCAATAAATATTTTAATGAGTAAAATAATGATTTTATTTGTCCAACAAATAAGTTCATTTTGATAATTTTTAAATCAATGAATAATTGGCTCACAATGTGCCATGTGTCAATAACCCATTGGTCATCAACTAATTGATATACTTAACTCTTAAGTCTTGCAAGTGCACGACTGGAGGGAGATCGAAGTAAATGTCCGGTTCGCTGAAATTTTTTGAATTAAACTATTCAATCCGGTACGCTACCCCAATGCACAACGAGTACACTTCATATTACGAGACTCTCTAGGTACACTCCTGACTTGTCAAACAGAATTATTCTGTGAGTCCGAGATCGATGCCCTATGCACACGTCATGGATATTACACATCAGTGTAGTAGACCATACAAGTTGAGGTCATAGCGCATACGTATAATCCTTCCGCTAATCATATCCTGGAATGGTAGGGATATAAATCACTACCGTTAAATCCCTATATGCTTATCCATGAAGTTATCTCCAGACACATATCTTGATAAACAATATATGTAAACACTTTTGTAATATTGTTTAACTCTGTGGGAAACTCTTTCTTGGGTTTGTTGCTTATGGCTATAAGAATTTCTAAGATACAGTCTCTGAGCATTTGGATATATAACTCATCCATGTGAGCTGACGGATCTCATATCTGTACACAACTGACTCCATAAGTATCTAATCATACCCAGCGGTCACATCGTGTAAGGTCTATGACATGTGTGGAACCAAAGTATAATAAATCACTTACAAGCCCACCATGGTACTGTTATAATTTTTGCTCACATGTCATCCCATTATTGTATGAATATTTTATTTTATAATATTTATCTAGTTCATTATTTGTTAAATTGCTAACTACTATTATTAAATGGTTCAATGCTTATGACGCTACAGACATTATATGATCTGAAAGAGTTCAGATTTGGTCTAAAGAAGTTTAGATCAATGCTAAGAGTTAACATTACTAAAAACTATAAATGCTAAAGGATTAGCATGTTATATTAATCAATGAAGTTTAAGAGGTAGAATCTTATCTGTGATGGTACAAAAACCTGAGAATACATTAGTAATAACATAGTTGTAATAGGTGCTAAGAAATGTTATTATGCAAGTCTATTAACAAATTATATGTTCTTGATCTTAATTCACTGATACAGGTCTATCAATGGAATCCTTTAACATAAACCAGTGTATACTATACCTAGATAGTGTAGATGTTTGTTCTTAGCTGACCAAGGGCTTACTGGAAGTTTGTATAGCATAAAGGTGTTCAGTAAGGAGTGAATACTAAACAGACTCAACGAGGACCCCAATAAACATCCTATGAAATCGTCAATGAAAGGTCCTATAAAGTTAAGTAGTATACGTGGTCCTTTAACCTGAGTATCACAGTGGGCTTGTAAATGATTCATCATACTTGGGTTCAACACATGTCACAGACCTTTCATAGTGTAACCATTGGGTGTCGCTGGGTATGGTCTGATGCTTATAAAGTTCGATGTTGTAGTAACCAGTATCCATAACCGGTAAGAATATGTATATTTATATATATAAATATACGTATTTTATTTGCATGTGGGTGATCCTTGATTTATATATTGTTATTAGTAGTGTTTTTATAGGTTAAGGATATACTATTAGTATTGGGTTTATTTGCAAGACTTTGGAATTATTTTAGGGACCAAATTGTTATACTTTGAAAGTTTTGGGGGTGAATTCGTAAATACCAAAAATTAACCACTTAGTATAAAAATACACATTTAAAAACCCTAATTCTCTCATTTTGGTCGAGCTACCCATTTTTAGAGAGACAAGAGAGAAATAAAGGAGAGAGAAAGAGAAGAAGAAGAAGAAAAAGAAGAAGAAATTGGAATTTTGGATCTTTAGAGGTATATCACAACTAATTATCAATTTATTGGTGTTAATTAAGTTAATTTCTTTAAGTTTTGATTTCTGGAAATATGTATAATTAAGGATTTGATGTGTATTTCGTTTGATGTTGTGAGAATTGATGATGATCTATAAGATAGTTTGATAAATCATGATGAATTATGGAATTTCTGCTGGATAACCTCTTGATATAGGAATTTTATAAATTGTTGTGATTCGATTCTGGTTTTTAATTTTGAGTATATGAAATTAGACATGTTTAGGATCATCTGAGACTTTGAATCGACTGAAAATCTCGGAAATTGAATTTGTAGTGAATTTACCAAAATGACCCTGGAATTCTGGAAATTTCCTGTGTAAACAGTATAATACAGTGGAAAATAATTTTTGACCTGCTGAATGATCTTTAAAAATTATGAATTTGTGTAATATGATAATTTTATATGTCTAATATGATATACTCGGAATTGAGAATTTGGATCAATGTGGTTGAAGTGTTATAAATTTCTAAAGTCTATCAGCTCATTGTAGTATTTGATTAACAGATTTTTAAAGTTATGAAATAAAATAGTTTTAAAATACTTTTGGCAGTTATTTGGAAGCCAAATATTTATCATGGACTGAGATATGTGTCAAGAGTAATTATGTGGTAGTTTTATAATTTTTTAGTTAGTATATGATTTTATAAAATTGGGAGATTGAATACTGTTCAGTAAGTATCTTGATCCTGTCAAGTTTGTAGTTTGGATTCGATGGTGTGTATGGAATGGATTGTGTAGGAATTTTGATATAATATTCATATATAAGAAGTATATATGAGTCAAGAATGATATATTCTGATTTCGGAGTAATTGGACATCATTTGATGTATTAGAAATTTTTGTTAAGTGTAAGTGGTCAGAATGACAGGTTTTGAGAAACCAAATATTTAGACCAATTTGATGTGATAAATGCATTGTGTATAATTTTGTAAGCTATTTAAAGTATTTTGTGTAAATTGTGAGGCTTATGAAAGGATTAATCTCTATTGATAGGTTAAGGAGATTTAAGCCTTGTAGCTGAAAGTGTTAAGAGGTAAGTATACTAGACTTACTACTGGAATCACAATAAACATAATAATTGTTTTGTATGATTTTGTAAATGGGGTTAAGAATATGTTTATGATATGTCAAAGTACATTTTGATATGAAATGTGAATATATGTTTATGAATGTGAGCATTGACATTGAGCATGGACATACATGTGTTTTTGAAAGTGAGCTTTCCAAAATAAAATGCGTTTAACAAAGAAAGCTTTTGAAGTGTAATATGTCCATGAGAAATATTTTGTGATTTGAGGGTACTTGAACTCACTGTTAACTTAGTAGGCATTTTATGTGATTTGTGGAGCCTTTATGTGTGGCCTTTCCTTCGGGATTGGTATATGTTATGTGTTCCGTATGTAGGGAGGATCCTATTGGTACCTAAAGGAAGTGTGAGTCATCACATTCATGTGGTGGCGTATTGGTACATGTGAGAGGACTCACCGATGATCAGGGTGAGGGTTTGGCTTTTACCTTCGGGCATAAGCGTTATATATGTGTGATTTAAAGACCTCACTTGTACTATTCCTCTCATACGGTATGTCACCTACGAGTGACATTTGGCTCATTATATGATATGTGATATGTAAGTCCTACTAAGTAGTAGTTGAGTGATGGTATTCCTATTATGTGTTTTGAAAGAATGTGTAAGCGCTTACATGATATGTGATTTAATAAGATTATGATTTTGATTGATCACAGCATATCATACATATGCATTGTGTACATATATGTATTTGTATTTGATATATGAAAAATTAGTATGCTTACTGAGTTTTATACTCATTATAGTTTATGGTGATTTCAGGTAAATAAGGTACATGTGTGCTTAGCGGATTTGGCAAGGCTTCTGCTGTTCCTTGGGTTCCCTAAGTTGCTAAGTTGTTGTGTGTTTCATTTGGGGACACGTGGGATAGGATATTTGGTTTGTCCCTATTGAATAAATACTTATGTATTATTTCATTGTGTGTGGATTGGATTTGGTTTAAGTTTTATAAAGTGTGGTTATTGGATGATTTTAAGTAAGAATTTGCAATGGATATATTCTGGGCTCTCGGTAACAAAGTTGTTACTGGTGACGTAGTAGAGTGTTAATCTCTGAGAAAACTCTGCTTATCTCCGGTTTAATAATTGTCCCAGTCATAATTCAATTGCTATAATTCTGAAAGAAATTGAAATGAATGTTTAAATATTGTCAAGAGAAGTTTATATTTATATGTTAGGTTATGGTTGATTTTAGTGTTGAACTTACTAGCAACTTGCTAAGGATTTCTGTGTTGAATGAAAGTTGAAAATTTTGTGTAATATTATTTATGAGTGCACATGCAGTGAATGAATGTAAGTGATGTCGTGTGTCGGATCTTTTGGGTCTGGGGCGTGACAGCTTTTATTGGTATCAGAGCTAAGATATGATTTTGTAGACTTTTAAGTGTCGAGTCAAGGGAACCGAGCAAATGCCAAATCCTTAGGATTGTATTTGTAGCTTTGTTGTGTAAAAGTTTGACATATTCCTTAAATTTTGTATGATTTTGTGAAGATGACACAGTATCCAAGAGCTGCTAAGATTGTTGTTGTTGTGGATAATGGTACCTTGTGGATCTTAATGTTACCATTTAGATTTTCTTTTAAGTTATGACTAATATGCTTAGTAAGAGTGATGTTGAATATCTTATAATGATAATTTGCATGTGATAGAGCAAATTGAGATAATTTTCTCAATGACAAAATATAGAGAAGTAGAGTATTGAAGACATCAATTGAGACAACTTTTATTGAAAAGGAAAACAGCAACACTGTGGACATCAATCGTGTGTCGGATCTTTTGGGTCTGGGGCGTGACAGATGTGCACAGATATAAAATTCGTCAGCTCATATGGATGAGTTATATATCTAGATGCTCAAAGACTGTATCTTAAAAAGTCTTATGGCCATAAGCAACAAACCTTGAAAAATAATTTCCTACAGGGTTAAACAATATTGTAAAAGTGTTTGCATATATTATTTATTAAGATACATGTCTGAAGATAAGTTCACGGGTGATCACATAGGAATTTGACGATAGTGATCTATATCCCTGCTCTTCCAGGATATGATTGGTGGAAGGATTATACGTATGCGTTATGACCTCAATTTGTATGGTCTACTGCACTGATTTGTAATATCCGTGACGTGTGCATGGGGCATCATTCTCGAACTAATAGAATAATTCTTTTTGACAAATCGGGAGTAGACCTAGAGAATCTAACAATATGAAGTGAACTCGTTGTGCACTGAGGCAGCGTCTTGGAATGAATAGTTCGATCTAGAAAATTTCAGCATACCGAACATTTACTTTGGTTTTCCTCCGGTCGTGCACGTGTCAAAACTTAAGAGTTAAGTATATCAATTAGTTAATAATTAGTTGTTGACCAATGAGATATTGACACGTGGTACATTGTGGGCCAATTATTGTTTGATTTGAAAATTACTAAAATGACCTTATTTGTTGGACAAATAATATCATAATTTTATTAATTAAAATATTTATTGAATAAAATAATAATAATATATGATATTATTATTTAAATTTAAATTAAACAATTCACTTTTTAATTTAAATTGACATGTGTTTCTACCATGATTTAATATGATTAAATTATTTATTTAATATTAATTAAATAATATAATAAGAATAAATTTGTGACAATTATAAATTGTAAGCCTTAAGACGTTTCTTAATTATGAGAAAGTGTTTTCTCATTTGGCTAATATTAAGTCCAAGTTCATTTAAATAGTTTTTTATTTAGTTTATTGTTAATAATAATAAACAAAACACTAATGACAAACATTGACCTAGATAATGGATGTCATTAGGTGACAAACATTTTTTAGCACCTATTGTAACTCTTACAACTATATTATTATTAATGTATTCTCAAGTCTTTGTACCATTACAAATAAGATTTTAACTTTTAGACTTCACTGATTATTATAATATACTAATTCTTTAACATTTATAGTTTTTTAGTGATGCTAACTCTTAGCATTTATCTAAACTTTTTTAGACCAAATCTAACTCATTTAGATTATATAATGTTTGTAGTATCACAAGCATTGAATCATTTAATAACTGTAATTAGTGATTTAACAAGTAATGTACTATATAAATATTATAAAATAAAATATTCATACAACAATTAGATGGTATGTGAGCACTAATCTCAACACTAAAATAGTCACTCATAAGTTTTCTACCTCACATAGTCGATCTTCCATCAGAAATTCAAATATTTTTTAGTCTTCTGATCTTATTTCTTTTCATCGTTCCACTCGAGTAAGATAATTTTTTATTAAACTTTAATATTACCATTTTTTTTCACTTCTTTATTATATAACCCTCAATCCAAGTCAAAT
Organism: Ailanthus altissimus; assembly: GCA_946807835.1. Classification (NCBI taxonomy): domain Eukaryota; kingdom Viridiplantae; phylum Streptophyta; class Magnoliopsida; order Sapindales; family Simaroubaceae; genus Ailanthus; species Ailanthus altissimus. The sequence goes on along the minus strand of OX327692.1, from coordinate 24,424,455 downwards.
TCTAACCTAATTTGATAGAAAGTTATGGCAAAAATTACAAATCCTTGAAAAATCACATAATTTTGATCTTATTTTCCATCTACCTAATAAGACTGTTATTGATTTTAAATGAGTATATAAAATAAATAGCAAGTCAGATAGGTTAGTTAAAAGGCATAAAGCTCATTTATTACGAAGATACTTTTACTTTAGTTGCTTACATTACTTCTGATTGCAATTTATTAGTTGTCATTCTGGTTCACGTTAGACATTATTTGAAATAAATGTGAAGATGGCCTTTATTAATGAAGATCCATGAAAAAAAGTCTATATAAAACCTCATTTTGGTTATTAACATCCTTCCAACAATGTGCGAAGACTTTATCGTTTCTTTTATAGTCTTTAACAAGCCCCACGAGTCTTATTTGCTAAGTTTAGCATAATTGTTCAGAAGCATGGTTTTTTACTTTAGCCTTTATGACTCATCAATATTTATTAGCAAAAGCAATCAAGGTTTTCTTATTCTTCTAAAAGTTTTAACTGCGTAACGAGTATGCAGCGAGAACTTTGATAAGTACGGAGAACTTTTAGATCAATTGACGACTGATGGAGGAGTTTTGTTTAATTAACACTTATTTTATTGGAAATCTGCTGAATTCCTGGCAGAGTTCTATTGGGTATGAAGATAAAGCAAGCTTTTGAGTTGCGTTACTGTTAATTGTCTTGAGAAACCAACATTATTATAACGATGAATCCTCAATTTTTAGAATTATTTTTCTAGCAGGACTACTGCAGTGCCTTATTGCCAAGCCTTCAATTAGGACAAAATTTGAGGTATAGCTACTGAGAAAATATCCGAAAGTCTTAGACGAAACGCCTCAAATTTTATAGTTCAACTGCTGTTCATAAAATGTTAATATATAATATTTTATATCCCTATTCCCTTCTACTTGTTTTGATTCCGTGTGAAAACAAGATGGTTGAGTGCCGGCTGAAATGATATTGATTTATAATATATGGTATAAAAAGTCTGATCAAGTGACCTAATTATGCAAGTGTTACAATGAAAAGCCAAAGTAAGGCAGGCAGACAAATGAGGAAAAACAATTTATGTTTATATAGATTCATGGCCTCAAGTTGGACAGATTCTTTTACCTAATCAACAAATGCTTTTCTTCCTAGAATTTCCCTGTAGAAAACTCCAAAATCCAAATGCAATAAGCCAATAACAACTAGCTTTCAGTTTCAAAATTTTTGTTGACAATCACGGCTAAGGCTAATGCTCCAGAAGTGCCGGTATTGATCAACATTCGGACGGTGACACTGAGCTGCTCCTCTAATCACCAGAATTTTCCTTTTATTGGCATTAGCATGGCAGCTGATCCATCTGATGACCCTATCTTCAAATCTGCAGAAGATGCCTAGCCATCCTAATTGTCCGCTCTCCAACGGATCTAGTCTTATTTTGCCAACAAGCTCCGTACAGCTTGTTGCCTTTGTCGTAATAAGGGTACTGATTTTTCTCCCTTATTTTGTGTAATCACACATTATTATCTTTAAATAAAATAATTAAAAAATAATTATTTTATATTACTTTAAAAAATATTTATATTGCGTAAATTTTAGTTTTTTTAAGTGTGCACCTTCTATATTTCTTAAAATGATTATATATTTTTAAATATATATGTGAGAAAATTAATTACAAATTATTGAGATATAATTTAGAGAATAAGCCAAATATATATGGTGTGCAACGATCGAAGACAGATGCAAAATAAAAAGAAAAATTGAGAAGGCGATGCCCAAGTCAGAACCTGATTGCCGCAGCGCCAGGTACCCACCGCCGTGGCACCCAGGTGTGATAACACCCAGCACCATGGTGCCCAGTGCGGGAAGGTGTTTTCCAGTTTATCTAGCCTTATTTCGTCTCCCACTTATTTTAAGACTCCCTAATACGACTCCCACACATTTAGGGTAAACCTAGGACGTCCTAAAGCCTATATAAATACTCTTTATTGGCTTGTAAACATATTTTTGTGATAACTCAAGAAATCTTAATGATTAAACATTCTTTGTGATTCTTAGTGAGAAGAGAAAATCCTTAAATTACAAGAGAGAATTTTTCTTTACGAGTCTTTCTTATAAAATACATATTTTATGAGTGTCTTGTGATTCAATAATAAGAGTGAGTGATCTTGATCTGCCATGGGTGTAGGCAAGTTGCCGAACCACATAAATTTGTGTGTGTTCTTCTTCTACCTTTCTCTCTTTAATTTCTTAATTACTTATTATGCACTATTTACTTGGGTGATATTACTTGTTTTGTGCACTTCTGCTTCAACAAACTAATATTAGAGCTTGGTTCTAAGTAGATATGGCCACACCTAAGTATGAGGTAGAGAAATTCAACAGTATGAATGACTTCAATCTATGGAAGATGAAGGTTAAAGCGTTGTTGGTGAGCCAAAAGCTTGGTTCGGCATTAGAGGAGACTGTAGCTCCATCTAGTGATGAAGAAAAGATGCCAAAGTTATTTAAAGCTGAAGTAGAAAGAAGGGACATTCAAGAAAAAGGTCATAGTACAATCGTTCTATCATTGAGCGATGAAATACTAAGGAAAGTATTAAATGAGATGACTACATAGGTCTTTGGAATAAGCTTGACTTTCTTTATATGAGAAAATTGTTGGCCAACAGATTGCATATAAAGAATAAGCTGTATCAGCTGTCTATGTCAGAGGGGATGTCGATGAAAGATCATATAGACGCCTTCAATAAAATCATCATTGATGTTAAGTCTAGCAACATCAAGATAGAAGATGAAGATACAGCAATTATCCTGCTGAGTTCACTCATCAAGAGTTATGAGAGATTTATTGATACACTACTCTACGGTAGAGAGAGTTTAACGATGAGCGATGTAAAATCATCATTAAACTCACAGTTGTTAGGGAAGCAGATCGAAAGTAATGCAGAAAGTCTATATATAAAAGAAAGGCCCTCATATAGAGATGTAAAGAAAAAAGGCTCAAGATCGAAGTCTATGACTCCTAGGAAGTACAATTACTGCAAGAAAAAAAAATGGCAATTCATAAAGGACTGTCCTGAAAAAAAAAAGCACAAGATAAGAAGAAAGCGGATGTTGCGCTTACATATGATGATAACTATGACAGCGCAGAGACACTCATCGCTATTAATGGTAAGAATGCTGAACAATGGGTTCTTAATTCTGGTTATACTTTTCACATATGCCCGCACAAGTCTTGGTTTATAAATTTTCTGCCCATTAGTGATGGTAAGGTATTAATGGGTAATAACGTTGCTTATCAGATGATAAAAATTGGTAGTGTTAAACTTAAGCTGCATGATGAGAGAGTGAGAGAGTTAACAGACGTTAGGTATGTTCCTGGCCTCAAGAGGAACTTGATCTCACTAGGGACTTTAGACCAAAATAGGCGTTCCATCAAGATCGACGGAGGAGTTTTGAGAGTGTTAAATGGTTTTATGGTGGTAATGCGAGGAGAGAAGCACAAAGGTGTTTATATGCTTAAGGGTCAAGTTGTGAGTGGTTCTGCATTATTCTCTATAAATGGTAAGAGTATGTAAACCAAGTTATGGCATCTTAGGCTGGCACACTTAGGCGAGAGAAATCTGAATAAGTTATTTAGTCAAAAGACGTTTGGCGAGGATAAGTTTCAGCCATTAGAGTTTTGTGAGCATTTTGTGCTTGGGAAAGCACATAAGGTGAGGTTTAATATTGGCGAGCACATGACTAAAGGGACTCTTGACTACATACACTTGGATCTTTGGGGACTAACTCAGACAGCTACTCATGGTGGTGCCAGTTATTTTCTCAATTTAATTGATGACTATTCAAGAAAGCTGTGGGTCTATGTGTTGAAGAGTGGGGATCAAGCATTTGATGTGTTTAAGACTTGAAATGCTTTTGTTGAAAATCAGACTAGCAAAAGGGTGAAGAGGTTGAGAACTGACAATGGCCTCGAGTTTTACAATATAGAGTTTGATGGGTTTTATGCCAAGCATGAGATTGCAAGATATATAACGGAAATATCAACACCACAACAGAATAGCGTAGCTGAGAGAATGAATAAGACCCTACTTGAAATGGTTAAATGCATGCTTACCAATGCAAAGATATCCAAGGCATTTTGGGGAGAAGCTATAGTGACTGCAGCTTATTTAATTAATAAAAGTCCCTCATCAGTAATTAACTTCAAGACGTTAGAAGAGAAATGGTCTGGCAACCCTTCTAAATATGACCACCTCAGAATATTTGGTTGCCCTATCTTTGTATATTTAAGGAGGAGAAGTTGGAACCCAAAGCTATTAAAGGGGTATTCATAAGATATCTTGAAGGACTGAAAGGATACAAGGTATAATGTAAAGACTTAACACCACCAAGGAGTATCATAAGCTGTAACATGACATTTAATGAAACGACCATGTTGAAAACCTCCCAAGAAGATAAGAAAGAAGAACTTCTGCCCAAGGATGACTCAGCACTCGAGTTAATAAAAATTGAAGTGGAACCTAAGAGTTGATCTGATATGCCTATATCAATACTTCAACATTGAAATCCTTAAAGAGGAATCAAGAACACCGGCGAGTTCCTCCAACACCGCCTAAAGAAAGACTAGAACTCTTGAGATGGAACTTGAAGAGTACCAGCTAGCTAGAAATAAGCTAAGGAGAACCATTAACCTACCAGTCAGGTATGCACAAGCAGATTATTGCCCATACTTTTAATTTTGCTTACACTTTTGAGTATGATGAGCCTATGACATATAGTGAGGCTATGAAGAGTGAAAACAAGAAAGAATGGCAGCAGGCCATGAAAGAAGATATTAGTTCTCTTAGGAAGAACAATACCTGGAAGTTGATTGAGAGACCTTAAAAGAAACTAGTTGGGTGCAAGTGGGTATACAAGGTAAATGAGGGGATACCGAGAATAGAGCTTACGAGATTCAAGGCTAGGTTAGTTGCACAAGGTTTTACTCAAAGAAAATGAGTTGACTTTCATGAAATATTCTCTCCAGTCGTCAAGCACACATCTATTAGAATTTTGTTAGTCATGTGTGCAAATTTTGATTTACATCTAAAGTAAATAGATGTAAAGATAGCTTTTCTGCATAGAGAGCTTGAAGAGACAATATACATAGCACAGCCACAAGGGTTCGAGGAGCTCGAAAAAAAAGATTATGCTTGTTTACTAAAGAAGTTGTTATATGGGTTAAAATAATCACATAGACAGTGGTATAGGAGATTTGATGAGTTTATGATGGCTTATGACTTTAGTAGAAGCAAGTATGATAGATGCGTGTACTTTAAGAATATAAGTTGTAGGATAATGTATTTACTTCTATACGTCGATGATATATTGATCCCATGTAAGAATATAGAAGAAATATAGAAACTCAAGAAACAGTTAAGTGGCGAGTTTGAGATGAAATATTTGGGAGCAGCGAAAAGAATTTTGGATATGGGTATTATGAAGGAAAAAAGAGATGTTATCTTCTTGTCCCAACAGTGATATATACTCAAAATTCTAGAGAAGTTTGGTATGTCCAATGCAAAGGCTATCTCTACTCCTTTGGCCATGCATTTCAGACTTTTAGCAGCACAATCGTTGACATCCGAAGAGGAGAAATTACAGATGAGTAAAGTACTATATACAAGCACTGTAGAGAGCATTATGTATGTAATGATTTGTACAAGACTAGACATAGCACAGGCTGTGAATGTGGTGAAGAGATACATGGCAAATTCGGGTAAGGATTATTGGCTTACAGTGAAGTGGATTCTAAAATATCTCAAGGGGACCTCAAATCACAGGTTGATGTATAAGAGGGATGAGGACAGCAATGAAATAGTAAGAGGATACGTAAACTCAGATTATGCAAGTAATCTAGACAAAAGAATATCGTTGACGGGTTACATATTCACAGTGTTTGAGTGTAGTGTATGTTGAATATCAGTTATACAACATGTGGTTGCACTATCTACTACAGAGGCAGAGCACATTGCTGTTGGTGAAGTTATCAATGAGGCCGTGTGGTTGAAAGGCATATACGCGGAGGTATTGGCTAATGAAAAAGTAAACACCGGTGTATATTGTGACAGCCAAAGTGCCATACACTTAAACAAGCATCAAGTGTTTCACGAGAGGTCGAAGCACATTGATGTACGGCTCTATTACATTCAAGAGATTGTTCAAAGTAGTGAAATTACTCTAAAGAAGATAGCGTCGTCTAAAAACCCTACTAATATGTTGATTAAGCCACTGTCCTCGGTTATATTCATCCTATGCAATGACTTAATCGAAGTCACTATTTTGTGAGGGTGATCGAAGATGCGAAGCTGAGAGATCGAGTTACTTTTGTGGATGATTTTGAATCAATGAGGGAATTTGTGAGAATATTAGTTGAAAATCATCGAAATATAATTTGAAGAGCAAGCCAAGTGTGTAGGGTGAGCAAGGATCGAAGACGGACGCGAAAGGAGATAAAAAATAGAGAAGGTGGTGCCCAGGCGTGGGCACTTCGGCGACCAGGAGTGGGTGTCACAGCACCCAAGTCAGAACCTGAGCGCCGCGGTGCCAGGTGCCCAGTGTCGTGGCCCCCAAAGCACGATAACACTAGTGCTGCGGCGCCAAGGTTGAACACTGCAACGTCCAGCGTAGGAAAGTGTTTCCCATTTTATCTCGCCTTATTTCGTCTCTCACTTATTTCAGGACTCCCTAATACGACTCCCACACGTTTAAGATAAACCTAAGATGTCTTAAAGCCTATATAAAGGCTCTCTATTGGTTTGTAAACATATCTTTGTGATAACTCAAGAAATCTTAGTGATTAAACCTTCTTTGTGATTCTTAATAAGAAGAGAAAATTCCTAAATTGTAAGTGAGAGTTTTTCTTTGTGAGTTTTTCTTATAAAATATATACTTTGTGAGTACCTTGTGATTCAATAATAAGAGTGAGTGATCTTGATCTGCCGTAAACATAGGCAAGTTATCGAACCACGTAAATTTGTGTGTTCTTCTTCTACTTTTTTTCTCTTTAATTCCTTAATTACTTGTTCTGCATTATTTGTTTGGGTGATATTACTTGTTTTGTGTACTTGCGCTTCAACAATATAAAATATTTTCAATAATAAAAATAAGATATATAGTAGAAAATTAACTTAAAATAAAAAATAATTTCTTAAAAAATTTTGCTCTTTTTTCTACAATATATAATTCTATCTATGAAAATATTATTTCATAAATTAAAAAATAATGATTATACAAAATGTGAGGTAGAAGTAAGGGCATCTTATCAATAAATTAAAAGAAAGGGCGAAGGCAAGCCACTCTCGGTGAATGCGGTACGTTTTTAGAGGAAGGTTTAGAAATCTTGGAATTGTTCAATTTTCGAGAGCCCCTGTCAAAAATTTGAGGCCTTCTCCCAGCTCACCCAGCTGGGTGTCCCCGAGAAGCAAACGTGTAGCTTTTGTCACCTTTGGGCCACCCAGTTCTGAACTGCGCAAAAGATCTTCAGAAAATTCCAAAGTCCACAAAGTGTTACCCCGCTCCCAAAATTGAAGAGATTCTCCTATTTAATATATTATAAATATAACTCAATAGTTTTATAAAATCTTTGGGTTTTAATCTATAATAGGTAAAAAATGGGAATGTTAATTAGTTTCACCACCTTTTTTTTTATAAATATTTTAGCTAAAAAAAGTCTGCCGAGTATAAAAGAAACCTACAACCTCACCAACTCATTTTTAACAAACAATTAATGTTATTGAGCCTATTATTGATATGGCTCAATCAACCCACGTCACTTACAAATAATATTGGATAGTTTAAAAAAAAAACTTAAATAATAATAAATATAACTTGACACATCAAATTAGATTGCCCAATGACTTAAAACGCTTAAAATTTAATTATTCGTTCCATAAATAAGTAAGTTGAACTTGATAACTCACAAATATTCCCAAACAATAAAGAAAGTAATTTAGAAAGTGAATGTTGAGTTAAATTATGATTTTTTCTCCTTCTATGATTATTATTTATGAATTCTATGGAAATTATGAATATAAATCCTATTTCACTTTCATGTCTAATGAAAATATAATTAGGATAACAATTAGAGCATGCATATCCTAATTCAAATTTGGTTCCACCAATATAAATAAATACTTGGCTTGTCATTCATTTAATTCAATCCAATCTCGCTCAATTGAATCATAAAAGAATTCATTCATTTAATTCAATTCAATCTCGCTCAATTGCATCATAAAAGAATTCATAACTCTTATGCTTTTTTTAGATATACTCTTCATATACAACACGTCATCTCTTTTTTATCAAACATTAATTTAAATATTAAAGTATTTTTTTTTATAACAAGATAATACTTTTATGTAAATTTAAAAAATTATTAAGGGTAAAGAGATAATTTCTACGAAGTTTCAACTTTAAGAAACTTCACATTCTTATACTAAACTCACTTTAAAATAACACAAATAAACTAAATGAATTTTTTTTTATTTAATATAAAGCCAAAAAAAAAATTGACCACAAAGAAATTTACAAATTAACTATTTGAAAAAAAAGGATAAATTTCCTATGATTTGTTTATTTCATTGTAAAATTCATAATTTATTATTTGATAATTAGTCTTTTATAGTGTTTATTTGAATAAAATAAGATGGAAAATAATATTAACATATAATAATGTAGTATATTAAGCTTGAATGAGTTCTAATATTGTGAGTTTTATTGTTAAACAAAATAAAAATATATCACTTTTGCATGAGTGCATAATATGCTCGACGGTGCTTGATAAACTTTGTTGAGTGTCGTGGAACACGAGAACAATGCATTATTTATGTGCTTTTTTTTTTTTTTGTCGAGCACCAAAAGTCGTGCTTGACAAAAGCACTGTAAGGACAGCTCTTTATATTTTAAAAAGCATGAAAAGTTTAAAATTTAATTTGGCAAGAACCCAAGCAAAGATGTTATTGAACAATTAGACCACCTACACATGCCCTAATAAGAGCATTTGTCGAGCAATTAGTTTGCTCGACAATTTCCTAATCTTTTTTTTCAATTTCTCTAAACACTTCCCCATATTGTTATATACATCTTTAAAATATATTATAAACAATTTCAACAACAAAAATCATATATTATAACTTTATATTAAATATATAAAAAACACACATTATAACTTTAATGAATTTCAACTTAATCTCAAGTCTATTTTTCTTGCAAAAATGAAAATATGTTCCTAAATTTGTCAAATTTTCAATTTTGTGCAATTTAAGATTATTGTTATATCATATGGTTTGAATTCAATTAAATTGGCTATTTTGGATTGATTAGAGAATGTGTTATTGGGAGTGATGTTACGTATCATTTTAAAATTGTATGAACATTAATTGTCTAATATTTATATAATAAATATTTTAAATAAAATTATTAATATTATATTTATATGATAAGATACTTATAACATTTCAGATATTGTATGATTTGAAAGAGTTCAGATTTAGTTTAAAGAAGTTTATACTAGGGCTAAGAGTTAGCAACGCTAAGAGTTATAAATGCTAAGAGTTAGCAGGTTCTAAAAGTCAACAAAATCTAAAGAGTTAGAGCCTTATATAAAATTAGAAAAAAACTTAAGAACATATTAGCAATGACATAATTGTAAGGAATTGTAAATAATGCTAAGAAATGTCATTGTGCAAGTATGTTCTCAAAGTTTATATTTCTAATCTATCTTTATTGATGCGGGTCTGTCGATAAAGATCTTATCATAAATAAATCAGTGTATGTTTATGTTTGGATAATTCAGGTAGTTAGTCTTAACAGACCATGAGTTTAGTGGAAGCTCATATAGGCATACGGGTATTCAGTGAGGATTGGGTACTGAATAGACTTAATGAAGACCTCCAATAGACATCTCATAAAACTGCCAATAAAAGGTCTTCTCGAGTTGAGTAGTATTTGTGGTCCTTTAACTTGAGCATCACAGTGGACATGTGAGTGATTCACTATACTTGAGTTCTACACATGACAGAGACTTTTCATGGTCTGACCGTTAAGTGTCATTGAGTATGGTCCGATACTTGTGGAGTCTGTTATGTGTAGATATGAGATCTGTCAGCTTATATGGGTGAGTTGTATATCTTAATGCTCAAAGATTATTTTTCAAGAAGTCTTATATCCGTAAGCATAATACCCTAGAAAGAGTTTCATATGGAATAAATAATATTACAAAAGTATTTGCGAATATTATTTATAGAAATATGTATCTAGAGATAAGTTTAAGGTTAAGCATATAGAGATTTGATTGGTGATGATCTATATTTTCGCTCTTCCAAGATATAAGTGACAAAGAAATTATACGAATAAGTAATAACTTTAATTTGTATGGTTCAACACGTCGTTCTATAATTTTTGTAACTTGTGTATAGGACTTTATTTACGGACTTGTAAAAATATTTCGTAAGACAAACGAATATAAACTTAAGGAGTCTCATAATATAATGTGTACTCGTTGAATACTAAAATAGCACACCGAATCAAATAGTTAAATTTGAAAAAAATTTAAAAAATATAAATTATTTTAACATCTTTCAAAATGATTAGAATTAAGTATTAAACTCAAAAATTTAACAAGTGACAAATAATGATTTGTCACACTGGTTAACTAAAGGACACATGGCTTTAATATATAAAAACGTGTAAACAATTGCAATTTGATTGCAATTGTTTATTTACAATTAAGAAATCTTTGCTTAACATTCGGCTACCTCCTAAAAGGAATTGCCACATTCTTTGTATAGAGGACACGCAATTCGGCATGCAAGTAAAAGGCCATCGTGCAAAGGAAAATGCCACTTCTTATTAAACAAATGACATTTGTCCTTGTAAGAGATAAGTTAGCATGACAAAGCAATTGAAATTGCTTTTGCAATTTAATAGGTCTAAGTGGGTGGCATTCGGACTTTGAAATATTGTAAATGGTTTGCAAGATAAAATGAGGCTTATCTTTTAAAGAGGATTCGGCCATTAAAAAACAAGAATGAGAATTGCAAACTGTTTTGCAATGTAAAATGGCTTTGCTTGGGCATTCGGAATTGGTGTGAAAACAATTGTAAAAAGTTACCATTGTAATTGTTTCCTAAGACTAAGTGTTAGTTATAAGGAAAACATATCTAAGGAGACAAAATATATTTGGCCATTTTAAACAAATACATTGCAAGTATTGCAATTAATATTTGGTCGAGAGATATATAAGCTGAAGTAAAGTGTTGTTTCAATTTAATTATAGTCAAATAAAAAGTTAACATTCTAATTATGCAATTTCATCGAATGTTATAAACTAAAATTATTAGTAAGATCACTTTAAAGTGAACTCTAATAATAAAAAATATTTTTAATTATTTTTTAGTATAATTTTTAATCTCATTAATATAATAAAATTTAAATTCATGTGTATATTATAATATTAAAAAAATTATTGCATTAATTTATATGTGAGATATAAAATAAATTTAAGTTAAAAATTATAAATATACATTTGCACCCTATACAGTACACTAACATGTGTTTAGAGAGTAAAAGTATGGAGGAAGAGTTATAAACGAAGTTGTTGAGGCTTTGAGAGTATTTTTATCTGGAGGTGGGCATGAAATATTGAACTGACCAAATTGATGAATTTTGGCTAGTTCTATTTTAAGGTCAATTTGGTTAGTTATATTTATTTGAAACTAATTAGTTTGATTCTAATTTAGTTCAATTGAAAACTAAAATATAATTCTAAAATAAAAACCAATTTTGTTTTAAATTAAACTTGAATTGAATAAAACTGGACTAAACGACTCTGTTTGGTCAACTCAGTTTTTACAACTTAGGCTGATAGATTTAATTGTAATAGAACCAACAATTTGATTTTGGCTCATTTCCAGATCGAACGGACCCAAATAAAAAATGTCACTCCCATTTGTATCCTCATATTCAAATTTTTAGTTAAAATAATAAAAAAGAAAAAAATGACTAAAATTATTAGAGCCATTTTTTGTTATCGTGAATTAAAATTTAATATCTTTTTTTGTTCTAAAAAAAAGGATTGTATAAAATCTTTGACTTCCGCTTCTCCAGGGATATCAGAACGGAAGTTTAGAACAATCTTTATTTTTTTTTTAAAACTAGACAACCAGCCACATCAATCTAGCTACGAAATGACATTTTCTGATTTTTCTTGTCTCTAAATAATTATGATGGTGGGCAGAAAATCTTTTGAGTGTAGGCTACGTGTCAACTACTGAGTGGCTCTTAATGGATGTAATTTCTTTTGATGCCTTTATCTCGCAATTCTCGCCCTCCATTTTTTCCGAGCAGACATCATCCGTGTTGGCAGTGTAAAAGCATATCTACTCTATCTCCATTTTATGTTCTTTTTTTAAACAAACTTTAATTTTATAAAATATATAAATTCTTCAGTTTACAAGGAGAGAACTTATTTTGTGGATTCAGAAAGATATAATACAATCCTTATTTTGTATGGAACCCATCCAACCCATTGAATATCATTCATTAGAATTATAAAATATATAAATTCTTCAGTTTACAAGGAGAGAACTTATTTTGTGGATTCAGAAAGATATAATACAATCCTTATTTTGTATGGAACCCATCCAACCCATTGAATATCATTCATTAGGATTATAAAATATAACACCATGCCTTATAATATATGAATTATTAAATTTAAGTTAGGTAGATCTGAAGTCCAGAATGTGATCTGGAAATCAACTAAGAATTAAGTGGACCGAATTTATATGTAACAGAAGTATAATTCAATTATATGAAAACACGACAAGAGTCTTGATTATATTGAAAGCATCTCGAGTAACATTGTGTGGGAATGCAGCTATATGCTTTTGAATTCATCAAGCTACTATAACTTTAAATTTGTGAACTTATACCGCTCCAATTCTTGATTTTAAAGAAAAAAAATTTCAAAAATTGTTAAACCCTAATTTTGTCCTCCCTCGTTATTATCAATTTATACTAGAACTAGCTAACATCTATCCAATCACAATTGTTATCTGCTGAAGAAAGCAATACAGAGACTGAGAGATATGGGGGTAGAGCCAAGGAAATAGGGCGCTTTGGTAGAGTATGATTCAATCAAACTCGAAGCCCGGTTGACAGCTTGGCAAGCACGACCAAAAGCTCCAACTTATTGATGACTCCGAAAATGTGGAGTTAATACTTCTAATATATCTAAAGAAAAATAATAACAAAAAGAAGAAAATTGAAATTACCACTTTTATTTAGACGAGTCTTAAAAATATTTTATTTATACATAAAATTAAAAGAAAAAAATAAATATAATTATATGATTTTAGAAATATTTGATTAATTATGATACAATTAATTGTGTTTTTCATTTTCTATTTAAAAAATTATTTTTAAATATTTGTATATGATTTTAAGAACCAATAATGATTCTTATCATCCTTCTTTGAGCCGGTGATATAAAATTTTTGAAATCTCAATTTGATATTGCAAACCCTAACAATAATTTTCTTGTAATCTTGTTTTAAGATTTTCTTATGATTTATTCATGTGGGCTTTTTAATAATCTTGTCATGGATTTTTTTTCTACGATCTTGTCATGAATTTTCCTTCATATGAACATGTTATAAGAATTTCCTCCAAATTTATAAAAAATATTTCCCACTTTAAAGATTTTTTTTTTAATATTAATTTTTTTTTAATGATCTTAATATAAAAAATTAATTTTTTTTTCTTTTTTTCTCTCTCTCTTTTTTTTTTGTTTAAGCACACTCCAAAATTAATTTAACATGCTCCAGAATTGTTTTTACAGTGGCTCATTATTACATGATATTTATTTTAATTTAAACACTAAACGACTCTCAAAACAAATTTAAACATGATTTGATACCATAAAAAAAAATAACAAGAAGAAAAAGAAAATTAAAATTATCACTTTTAGTTATATGAACTTTAAAAAGACTTTATTTATACATAAAATTAAAAAAAGAAAATGAAAGAAATAAATAAATATAATTACATAATTTTAGAAATATTTGACTATTTATAATTACACAATTATTATATTTTTTATTTCTTATTCAAAAAATAATTTTTAAATATTTATATATAATTTTAAGAATCAATAATAATTCTTATCAATATCGTTGTTGAAAGACTCGAAGTCAAAAAGCTCCGACTTACAATGATTTAAGTTATTTTTTTCATTCAAACTTAAAAAGAGGAGATATTAGCATTTAATTGGAAAAACCCAACACTTAAAAGCCTTTGCATGAAGATCAACTATTTTCTCACAACGTGAGGGATAGAGCTTATTGTGACTAAACGTGTGATAATTCACCACTTAATTTTACATTTTAATATTTTCTCTGCCGTTTTCTTTTTTGTTGTAATTGTGTGGAAAAGGAGAAATTGTCATTTCTTTTCTGTTGACTTTTATGTTAACTATTTACCCCTTTTTTTTTATGTTATCCAATCTCCTTTATTGTGAGAGAAAATATAATTTTTGAGGGTATAATAGTTTTTTTCATGATTATTTTATATTTTTAAATTTAAATTTAATAAAATATTTTTTAAAAGGTGTATTTTTGGTTTTTTAATATTTTTATTTTTTAGTGCATTTTGATTTTAATATTTCTGTAAATATTTTTTTGTCTTTTAGTGTATTTTATCTTTTTCTTATTATTTTTTTAGGATTAAAACGGTAAAATCTAAAATTTTTTTAAAAAAAAATGACACTTAAATCCTAAAGTTTTTATAAAAAAAACTTATAAACCGTTAAAATTTTAAAAGGATTTGATGCACCCTTAATTTCAGGTAACAATTTCCATTAGTTTGAATGGTGAAAACAAAAGGCAATTTTGTATATTTATCTCTTAAAAGAACACATGCCACAAATATATGAGATGGGTTACTTTTTACATCATTTTTAATTTTTAATTTAATTACAAGTGAGAAATGTTATAATATAATCAATTTTATGATTCTTTTAGTAACGTGTACAAAATGCCAAATCTTTAATTTGTTGCTCCTCCATTGGTTCTTTCTTATTTTAATTGATAATTATTATTTACGTCCTTATTATTTGCCTAAATATTACATAATCTTACAAGTTTTTGATAGTTATATATAAGGATAAGGACAATTTTGTCTAACGCGTTTGACTTAATTCTCAATTTTATTCTAAGAATTTCAAAAAACTCAATTTTATCATAATCTGTTAGTGAGATTCTATTAAATTTAACTGAAAATCTCATTTGATTATACATTGATAAATTTGTCCTCAATTATTATATTAATTAAAAATGGTGATGTGAGTACATTATACAATATACATGTGTTAGTTATTAATAAGCGATTAAAAATAAAAAGACACGTGACACGTTTTAATAGGTTCAATATTTAATATTCAATAAAAATTTATTTTATATTAAAAAATAATTAAAATAAATAAAACTGAACTACTAAAATCGGCGATGTCACCAGTTGTCGAATTTTGGTAACGAAAATAGGTAAAATTTATGTTATTAGATTTTATTTTTTTTATATTTACACAATGGTGAAATTATTTTTGTCAAAATAAAATAAGAAGGTGGTCAAAAAATAAATCAAAAATAGGGGAAGGATGGCGGCCACCGCACACCACCGTGGAATGGTGGGGCGATAGAGTGCACCGCTCCCACCGTTAGACAAATCGACAGTCGATCTATTCAACTATAGGGTGGTTGTCGACGGTCACTCGACGAACGACGGTGGGGGGTGGTTGTCAACGGCCACCACCATTCACCGTTGAACGGGATAGCAGTGGCGTGCACCGCTCCCATAGTTAGACAGATCGGCCACTGATCTGTGTAATGATCGGCGCAGTGCACTCCACTGCCCCACCGTTCGACGACAAATGGCGGTGGTCGCCGCCTTTCACTGTATTGTTTTTTCACTTTTGGCACATTTACGATACTTTGTTGACAAAAAACATTATACCATTGCATAGATCACAAAAATTTAAATTTAATGATGTCAATTTTGAGTCGAATCATAATTGGTCACCGGCGGCTGGTTGGCTACTGACGACGACGGCGGCGACAACTACTCTCTTTTTATTTATTTTATTATTTAAGTAATAAATCATTGGTTGACACGTGAATATATTATGTCAGACCATTTGAAAGTTTTGTATAAAGTGATTGTTTTGTCCCTTTAGTCTTAAAATTAACATAATATGACAAAATTAAATTTTTTAAAATTTGTGAGATAAAATTGAAAATTAAATCAAATTTATGAAACAAAAATATTATATATATATATATGGGGATAAAATTAAAAATTAAATTAAATTCATGAGGCAAATATATCCTTATCCCTTATATATATATATATATATATATATATATATATAAAAGTCTATTATATAACAAAGACAGTTTCTGACTAAATATTTAAGGTAACATTTATGAATCTCAATCAAAACTTTATAAAGATGATTTAAGTTCCAGAAACAAGTCCACTAATTTGAAAAACTAAAGAAAAAAGTAAGGAAGGATTTTTAGATTCTTTAATCCCTCAATTTACAGGAAAATAATAATAATTTTTTTTTATCCATTGAAAATTTCATATTTAATGCATGAAACATTATCTGTACAAAAATTAATTAAGAAGACAAACTGCACATACATCAGTTTCATGTAGGGAAGTAATACACATGAAAAAAAAAATCATCAAGAATCTAGTAATTTAAAGAAAGATTATTAATGGCACTAAAACTAAACAGCCACTAAAACCTCTGGAGCATAGTTTTTACAAACTAGATTGTTAAACTAGAAATTCATTTATTTTCTCGGTCAAATTGATGAAGACTAATCAAAATTCAAGCTTTATAAACACAAGAGAACTTTTTAGTACCTTGGCTTTTTGGAGCAGATGGAATTTTTTTTTTTCTGGGTTTGGCTTCTTTGACTTGGTGTGTGTCTTTCCTATTACAAACGAGGAGTGCAGATTTCGCTAATACAAATGCAAAGAAAAAAAAATTAAACATTGAACATGCAAGATATACATATATGGAAAGAAAGTATATGCATACCTAATTATGATATTGTATGTGTAGTACTTGTTCATCAATCAGCATATATATTCCATAAATAAAAAGGACATTAACTCATGTTTCATAAATGAACAACCAATTTATCTTCCACTGAATTAACTTAGCAACATAAAAACTCATCTTCCTAATTATGTTAACCGGTATGACATATTTTACCCTGAATTGTCTTAAAATGTTGGAAACCTTGACATGAAGCCTAACCACTTAAAAGGAAACTTTGTCTAGATAAAAAATAAAAGATAACAATAGAAAAGAAAGAAAGATAAAGCATCCCTTCATTCTGGTTAATGTTTTATTATTTCAATCTAAGAAATAGGAAATAATGCATAGCCATTAGAAAGGAAAAAAAAACAATAAAAAATACCAAAAGAGGAAAAACGAAAAGAACAAAAACATCAATAGCTTTATTTTGCTTAAAATACCCAATCTTAGTGATTCAAAATTAAAAATGAGTTTGATTTTGAGTTAGAGATTAAAAAAGAGTCAACACATAATTAAGAACGCAATAAATGAAAAAAAAAAGATGAAAAACGAGAAACTAGATGTAAGGAATGATGTGAAAAAACAAATGGAGATGTTCTAGGTACAAACACCCTTGCGTTGAAGAGAGAACACCCCAACATTGGAGACATAACTCCCTAGCATTGGTCAGTCACATTATCGCCCCAACATGGATGCATTAAACACTGCAGCATTGCCTGTTCGAAAAAAAAATTTATTTTGGTTCTAAATGCGTGTTTAAGTCAATTTTAAACTTTTTAAACACGTAAACTTTTATTCCAACCAAAAATAAAATTTTTAGAGTCAATATAAATACTATATAAATCCTTATAATTCATTAATATAGAAAATTCATCAACAAGTAAAAAATTAGAGAGTTGGGGTAGATCTAATGCATTGGGTATAAGTGCGAAAGAGTATCATTGAGTGCTTGATTGTTAAGTATAAACGCAAGATAGTACTAGGTAAATTCTTTAGGAGACCTTTATTATTGTATTCATTAGATATCTCTTGTCGAAATTTTTTAAGTATAAAGAAATTAATAAAGTGAGGATTTAAGATCCATCGTAAATGTAGGTGGTTATTATCGAATTATATATATTTTTATATTTTGTGCGATTATTTTTTTTATTATATAGTTGATCTTATTTATTCTTATGTTATTTATGAATAAAGTCTTTCATAAAGTGTAAAAGGTGTTAGAATGCTAAATACTAACCTAAGAAGTATTAGGGCACAAATTTCCTTTAACAGCCAATATAGACTAAGCCTACATTTTCATTCTGCATCCCATCTAAGAAAGCTAAATTTATGTAGTCACATCAAATTTTGTATTACAAGAATACATTTTTTGTTATATATATATAACAGTTTTTGTATTATATTCTAATTTTTTTTTGGAGGAACTTGAAAATTATAACTTGCAAGAAAATTTCATAAAGAATTTGAGGTTAACAACAAAAATACTAATAATAAATAGATTATACAAGTTGAATCATTATATGGTAAAAGAAAATAAAAAATCAAATGTCTTTCATAAAAGAGTTCTTTAATACACTCACAAGTCTCAATCTTTATGACATGTAATATTTAACACACCTGCAAAATAAAATGCATCTTAAAAATGTTGGACAAGAATAAAATAATTGGTGTATTATACCTTGAAAAAGGTGGTAATTTTGGCAAAGAAGAACGACTGCTATTAGTGGTCGAAGAAGAACGGTTATTATTGGTGTCCTGAGAAGAAAGCACCATAAATTGCTACTTCTAATTTATTTTCTATAGGTGGTGTTGTAGTTACTGTTGTTGCTAGTGGTAGCCAGAGAAGAACAACTCAGTAGTGGCAGTAGTGGCTTGAGAAAAATGACTCAACAGCACAAACTACTATAGTTGGTTCATTTCTGGTAAGTGGTGCTGTAGTTTTGTTGCTGGTGGTAGTGGTGGCCGAACAAGAACAATTCAGTGTTGGTAATGGTAGCAACCTTAGCAGAGAAGAATAACAGAAGAAGTAAAGAATTGTGGTGGCGATAGTTTGTGTTTTACACGATTATAAGTTAAAATTAGAAGTTTAACGTGACTTCAAAATGACTTTTTGAATCGTAAAACTTAAATATATATTTAACATGATTAATAAATAGGTAATACAAATTTTACATATTTATTAATTATATTAATTTTTTAATTTTATTCTCTTAAACATGTTGAATTTGTATTTAATAATCCTATCATGACTTATTTTATCACCTTTAATTTTAGCTTAAGTGTTAGAAATAATTGGCTAGTATTATTAAGGAAAAATTTTACAAATAACTCCTTTATTTTTTATTATAATATTTTAATCAATTTAAAATCAAATATATTTTATTAACCAAAAATATATATTTTGGACACATTTGCCCATTTTTCCTATTAACCTTTCTCTTATCCAAAAATCACCCAAAAAAAATAGAAAATTATCAAAACTTGTTAGATCGAAAATTTTGAAGTTATCACTGCATAGATCGGAGCTTATACAACATATTTCTCACTTCAAACAAAGAAAATAGTCGAATTTTGGTGAGTTTTATTTAATTTTTGAAAAATTTAAATTTGTTTATAAAATTATTAGAATTTGTATTTAAAGTTAGAAATAGATGAAATTATTGAATTCTATGTGAAAAATGGATTTGAATGGTGTAAAAAAACGTTGAAAATGGGCAAAAAATCATGATTTTTAGGTCATATTCTCGATGCAGACGGCGGCCGGAGCGGTGACGGCCACCGTTGCCAATCTCGAGGCCATCTCGGGTGCGCAACGCGGACCTGAGATGGCCCCGCGATGCGCGTTTAACAGGCGCATCGCGGGCGCGCAACGGGGACCCGAGATGGCCCCGCGATGCGCGTTTAACAGGCGCATCGCGTGGCCATCTCGGGCCCGTGATGCGCCCTTAGGGTGCATCGCGTGCAGCATCGCGGACGTTCGCGATGCCGCAAAATTCGCGCCACGTGGCGCCTGTATGAGATGCCACATGGCGCGAATTTTTTTTTGGTTTTTTAATTAATTAAATTTAATTATATTTAAATTAATTAAATATATATATTAATAAAATTACATTAATAGAATTTAGATAAATGTAATTTTATTTAAATTAAATAAAGAAAAAAATTTCATGAATTTAGAAGAAATTGATCTAATAGATGGAAAAATTTGCTTAAATGACTCATTAATTTTGGTTTGTAACATTTCTTATTATTATTGTGAGTACCTTATGTAATTATAATTATATATGATTATTTTGATTTTAATATATAATTAATTAATGTTGATTAATATTAATATGTTAGTAAATAATTATTTCAATGTATTATGATTTTTATGTATGTTAAATTAATTGTTTCTGTAAATAATATTTCTCTGATTATTATTTTTCTTAATATTAATGTATTTTGTTTATTTTTTTTTGTTACAGGAAAGAGAACGTATCGAAAGAATATAGAATTCCAGAGCATATATTTTTTCGTGCATCAGTGACGACTTATGCTAACATGTGGGGTCTAAATTGCATTAAAGATAAACTGACAACAAATCAGAAAATATTATTTAGGCAGACGTGTATGGGACATTTCTTAGATATGTCAGAGTTGACATTCTCTGGTATTTTGGTGCACAAGTTATTGTTGCGTGAGGTGCATACCTCTAATGTAGAAGATGAGATGTGGTTTTACATAGGGAGGAAACACATCCGTTTTAGTCGGCAGGAGTTTGTACTAATCACTGGACTACAAATGCGAGATTACCCTCTCGCTCAGCAGCTGCATAGGAAATTGGGCACTCGATTATGGAATACATATTTTTCTGGGGTAAAGAAATTATCTTACATATTTCTTGATCAATGGTACGCACGTCTAAATTTGGAGAAAATGGACGATGCGGATGCAGTAAAGTTGAGTTTATTTTATTTTGTGCATCGTGTTTTGATTCCACGTGACGAGCGTAGTGGAATTCAAAATTTTGTTCTATGTTTAGTGGATGACCTTGATGAGTTTAATAAGTATCCATGGGGCAATATTGCATTGACCGTGCTTCATAACTCACTTAAGAAGGCTGCATTCTAAAAACTTGAGAAAATAAAAAGGAAAGAGTTTGCACAGAAGAAGTTTGAGAGTTACAACGTATATGACTTTTCGCACGCATTTCTGGTACGCCATAATTTTCGTGTACTTAACTTTTTTATCTTAATTATATATTTTGTTTGTATACGTCAAACTTATATTTTAAATATAATTATATTAGGTATGGATTTTCGAGGCAATTCCAGTGTGCAGAGAGATTTTTGATTATCATAATGGTGATCGCTTCCCTCGTATTTTGAATTGGACGACTCGAGGGACTCCATTGTTCGATGAGGTTCAGGATACAATGTTAGCAAAGGATTTGGTATGTGTTGATATGAATAAAAAATATATATATTGATTTATAACTTTTATTTTGTTTTAAGCGTAACTTAATATGGTTGGTTGATTTATAGGTTCTTTCGGTACATCGTAAATTAGTACCAAAAGACCATGAGAAGAGAGAGGCAATTGTGCGCCTGGCTAGACGTGTAGGCATTCCAAGCGGAAGTTATGCTGGGGACTTACCAAATATGTCTGATTTCAGCGATAGCAAGCGGCCCAGGACTTATGCCCATTTTAGCGACCCTAACGATGATGTTATGGATGTGGAGGGGAGTGGATATGAATGGACAAACCCACAAATGTCAGCACCAGTGGCAGGAGTAACAGTATATTACTTATTTATGTGATTAACTAAAGAGAAATTTTAATATATTTCTAATATTTCTAAATAAGTCATTAACTATGGTTATGTTTCTTGTAGTCTGAACACAGTGCATCTGCAGACTATGGCGTAACACATCAAATTGAGCAGCTGCGAGAGGAGATGATTAAGAGATTTGAGCATACTGAAGCTGCGCAAGCTGCACTTCTACAAAGAATGGACAAGGATAGAGATGAAATTTTAACAAGTGTTAATCAACTCCGAACCGATCTTACACAGCAAATGCAGCAAATGATGATGTGGTTTAGGCAGTCATACTCATTCCAACAGAACGAAAGCCATAATATAGTAAGCAAAATAAATTTTAAACATAATTATTTTTTCGTTACCTTAATTGTAATTTTATTTATTTTAATATATACATATATTGTAGTATGGAGAGAACACACCGGCAGGCTGTCAATATGATTTTCAGACCTCAGCTACTGGTCATGATATATTGCCCCAGCCACTGATTGACAGTCCTGCAAGTGTTGAGATCTTGCCTGCCCCGCATAAGGGAGTAAGTCAATTTGGGAGACAGTATAGGCCAGCATGGTATTTGTACACCCCATATACAAATCCATTTCCACAAAGGATACACGAGAAGAAGAAATTTGAAATTGAAGTGCAACCTCAAGCAGACATGAATCCGTTGCAGCAGATAGACTCGACTATCATGGTTGAGTTTCAGGCTTGGATGGACAAGGATGAGGGTGTAGTCAGCTTACCTGGGCTAGAATCTAACCCGACATGGTTTCGGGAATTGCTACACAGCTGGCTGGATGACTTTGTAAGTAAATTATTGAATAATTATCTCATTTTATTTTTTTCTAAATTTACAGACTCGCTTGACGGTTATTGTTTCTAAATGCAGCATATTAATGAGTATTTGAAGGTGATTCGGCTTAGGCAATACGGTTGCACTAATGCATTGCCTCAATTGTCCACTTCTGTGGATTCGTACTTCTTTGTGAGTGATGAATTAAATTATTTATATTTTGTTATTTCAATTTTATTGATTATTCGATGGCCCTGCATTTGTAGGAGTCTTTTAGACTCCTTTATGAGCAGCACAAAAATGACATTACTGGCATTGTATGGAGTGATGAAGTGATGGCATATGCTCAAGGCGCTAAAGAAGATTTACTCGGTGCACGTATGTGGATTGAGGTTGATAAGGTAAATGTTGTAATTTTTGTTTATAACTTGTAGTACTATTTTGTGTGAATGTTGTTATTTTTGTTTATAACTTGTAGTACTATTTCTAAGACTTATTTGAATTTTATGTAGGTTTATATTCCTGTCAACTACAATCAACAACATTGGGTAACGGCTGAGGTGGACATCTTGCATCGGCAAATATTGATTTACGATTCTAGCATCAAGGGATTTGCCGATGGCGTGATTGAGAATCATGTCCTGCCATTAGCTACGTTGTTACCTCGTTACCTAGATGCTTGTAGATTATATGAGCAACGACAAATTACACCTGACTTAACCCTTTTTCATGTAATTAGATTAAAGGATGGAGTGCCACAACAGATAGTGAATAGTGAAGATTGTGGGGTTTATGTTTGTATGTTTATAGAGTTTTTGATGTGTTGTCATCCCCTAGATTTTGGTCCTGAGCATGGGTCATTTTTTAGGACCAAAATGGCGACTAACTTATGGAAATGTGCAAAAAAGTAGTGAAAGAAAATTAACTTTTGTATGTTTATAAAGTTTTTTTATGAATGTTTATAAAGATTGTAAAATGATGTTGATTGATTTGGGTAGGGACGGGAGGTCCCCTTTACAGCTAAGAGATGTGAGAAATATTTGAAGTGTATTTTCTGCAGGTTTATGAAATATAGATTTTGAGAAAAAAATTAGGGAAACTATGTCCGTTTTAATCCAGGAATTTTAGAAAATAAAATAAATTTTTCATGTTTATAAGAATACAATAAACTTATCAATTAAACGCAATCGTAAAAAAAAATGAAAATTAACTAGTCAAATAAAGCCCATAACTACATGACTTTAAAATACAAATATAACTCATAAAGAACACATCAACTACTATGTAATGGAATTGGGTTTCGACAAGTTTGTCGATTATGTCCATGCTGCTTACAGCGACTGCATACATTCTTCGTGGGAGCCTCACCTTGCGATAGAATTCGATTCTTCTGACGTCTTCCTGATTGCCGACGTACTATAGGAGGCTGGATGTCAGCAGCTCTCAACTCCTCTGGAACAATCCAATCTAACGGATGACCAACCGGATTTACTGGTTCACTGTATGCACGCAACAAACACTCAGTCGTGTAATATCGCGAACAAAGAGTCTGATACTGGAATCTGACCTGCCTACATACTGCAAGTGCATGAGGACACGGTAGTTGTCGCATATCAAACTTTTGACAACTACATGACTTCCCTGGGATGTCCACTATTCTATTTCTTTTTCTGTCCTTAACAACAAAACGAGATCGATCTATTGCATGCACTGTCATGAGAGCGGAATCATCATTGTGCTTCCAAATCTTGTCATGGGCCCAAGTGGTCAAGACGTTTAACATATTTTCTGCAGCCTCACGTCTCTCAACAAACCATTTTTGCATTAACTCTCGGATCCACTCAATTAAGGCAGTCACCGTCATGGCTCGTGCATCCTTCGCAACAGCGTTAATGCTCTCTGCAATGTTGGTGGTCATGATGTCATATCTTCTGAATGCTCCCATTGATCGAGCCCATTTTGAAAAACCAACATCCTCCTCCAAGTATCTCGTTGCCTCCGGTTTCATTTCTCGCATCTTATAAATTTCCCTTAGAAAGTCAGCTATGCGATACGCCTTGGCAGCAACAAAATAGGAGGCCAAGTATCCCCCTCCTTTTGTTGTATGCGATGGTATCTTATATCGTGCTACCAAATTACACTTCAAGTGATGGATGCATACACCATGATATACATTAGGAAATACCTCTTTAATGGCCTTCTCGATACTAGCATGTCGATCAGATATAAATACAAGGTTCGCAAGATCGCCAATAACTCCTCGGAGTTTTTTCATAAACCACTTCCATGAAGCATCATTTTCAGAGTCAGCAATACCCCATGCAAGTGGAAAAATCTGGTTGTTTCCATCCTTGCAAACAGCCACAAACATTGTTCCCAAGCATGTATTTTTTAAAAATGTACCATCAACTGCAATAACTGGTCGGATGGAAGACTGGAACCCTTTAATACATGGTCCAAGAGCCATGAAGAAATATTTAAAGTGCTTGCAATCGTCAATCTCCAAATACGTGACTGTACCAGGGTTCTGTTGTTCTAATATATGACAGTATGCAAGAAGTAATTTATATGAACCCTCTGGAGTACCACGTATCAACACCAATGCATGCTCCTTAGACCGCCAAGCAGTAGGGTAAGTTAATTCAATGCCAAACTCCTTACGTATGTCTGCTTGGATTTTCTTCGGTCTATAAAGTCGACTCGCAGATGCAAACTTATTTTTTATAAAATTGCCAATAATCCGAGACTTTGCTTGTTGATGACCATCGCGCAATCGATCTAATTGGCACACGTGACTTGAATCAATTCTGCGCACAATAAAATGTTTCCTTGCATCTGTCGACACTGCACGTAATCGCCGTCGACATCTATCATCATTACATTTGATCTCAAAACAATCTTTTGTCGACCTTGACACTTTAAAGCTCCAATTACCTTTAAGTGCTACCATACTAATAGCATGGTGAAGTTCGTCTTTGCTATCAAACAACTTTCCTACAAACACATCGTCAATTCCACTACTCGAATTCTTATCTGAAATGCCCAAGTCTGATGGTGGTATTGGAGGCATAAACGCAAAGGGGTTTTCCGCTTCACAAAAATCTATTCTTCTAGCTTCAACATTTAGGGAGCTTGGCGAAACATAACAACATCCGCCTTCTGCTAAATCATCCCCTTCTAAATTATCAACATTTCTAACATCATCATAGTCCCCTTCCACATCCCCAATATTTTCAATGTCATCACAAGCGTAATGTGTATAGGTTGGGTCTTCATTAAAGGGTATAGGAGAAACATTGTGATACTCGTTCGTTGTGTTTGCAGGAGCCACTGCTGGAACTGATAGAGATGTATGGCTCACTTGGTTGTTACCGCTAGCTGACATAAAATGAGCAT
This sequence comes from Ailanthus altissimus, assembly GCA_946807835.1. Lineage (NCBI taxonomy): Eukaryota > Viridiplantae > Streptophyta > Magnoliopsida > Sapindales > Simaroubaceae > Ailanthus > Ailanthus altissimus. The sequence continues at coordinate 24,398,304 of OX327692.1, read as the reverse complement.
GAATTGATGGTGGATTTTGATTGAGGGGCTATACATTTTCTTCATAAACAGGAGCTCTAGGATCCACTGTTACACATAAAGGACAGTACGATCTTCTATTGGCGCTTAAAAAAAACCGAACATCATTGTCATTTCTAATCTCAATAGGCTTTAGGTTATACCTCGTTGCATCAATTTTGATTTCAAAGTCACCTTACACTTCACATTGTCGACTCCCAAGGTATAACATACTGCATTTAAAAGATCTTCAAAATTAATATCTTTCGTAACCGAAATTTCAAAATTACTATAATCAACATAACTTTCTTCCCCGTCACTAGAACTCTCCCACTTTCCTCCAAAACAAATAACTATCACATCACACTCCATATGACCTGAAAAAATAAAAAATAAAATTAAGAAAAGTTCACAAATGAAAAAATTAGTAAAATATTTTAAAAAGATAAAATATTTAAAAATAAAAAAATGTGCATCGCGGGGGCACATCTTGGGCCCGAGATGCACACAATGTGCACGCCGCAGGGCCATCTCGGGCCCGCGATGCGAACAATATGCGCATCTCGGGCCCGAGATGTGCCCCGCGACGGCGGCCACGGCGACCGCCGTCTGGTTTTCGCCAAACACACTCCAAAACTTATTTTTGGCCGGATTTCAACACCGTTTATACCATTCTAACTCATTTAGTTCGTTAATAACAACTACTTTTAACTTCAAATGTAAATTTATCTAATTTCTAACAAAGTTTAGAAAATTTACCGGAGCTATTTCTTTGATTTGATTCGAAGCGATCCTCAGCAACACTTTGATTTTTACAATAGCAACTTCAAAAATATTCGGTTATCAATAAACTTTGTTCAATATATCTTTAAAGTTTTTTCAAAAAAGAAAGAAGTTATAAATTTGATATAAGGGCAAACGTGTCCAAAAAAAAGTTATTTGACTAATAAAGTATAATTATTTTATATTTAGTTAAAAAAAATAATAAAATAATTAAAAAGTTATTTGTGAACTTTTTCCTATTATTAATGGCAAACCAAAGCAAGAAATAAAATAAATGACCGACATAATAAATTATGCAACTCATGTAAAGGAAAATGAAAGTAATTATTTATAAATCATATTCTGTAATTTCTATGGTGTGTTGTTTTTAGTTCTTTGTTAAGGAGTTACAAGAATAAATAATTAGGATTTACTGAAATTCATAGGAAAAAAATTGTCTTGTTGTTGTCTTTTTGTTTTTAAATTTGAGTTCCACTTTTAACTGATATAATTTTGATAGGTTCCATTAGGCAACATTTCTATAAGATGTTATTTAGTTTAAAAGGATTTTTGTGAATTGTTTTGTAACATGTAATTGTTCTCTAGATTATTTCCTAAATTATTTGTTTCTTTTCAAACATGTAATTCCCTTATTATGTTGTGTCAACTCATTGCAGTTATTATATTAGTAGTATGTTGATTATTAATTGACCATAACTACATATAATGTTGTCACTTGTTTGTTGCCAGGCATCAAAATATTGTTTTTGAATTACGTATACATACACCCTTGTATACCCTTTTCATTTTATACTGATTTGTCAATACTTAATTTTTTTCATTCTTGTTGTTAAATATATAAAGAAATTAAGATAATTAATTCTTATCATATATATATTTTATAATTAATAGGTTAGATATTTAATTTCTTTATATATATTTATATTCCTTATTTATATTAATCTAAAATCTATATATAAAGACTATCTATATAATATTTGTAATACACAGAATTATAGAAACAATGTAATCCTTAGAGTTTTTCAGTTTTTTTTATTATTTTTACTGTCATTTTATTTTATTTTTATCTTTTCTCACATGGTATCAGAGCCAAGTTACGATCATTCTTAGAGCCTAATATAGAATTTCTCAACGTACTTGCACTCGCAACGGTTGATTTTCTGTCTCCTTATCAACGCGTTTGCAATCGCAGTGGTTGATCTTCTCAATGCACTTGCACTCGCAACGGTTGATTTCTTATTTTCTCTATCAACACGTTTACAATTGCAGTGGTTAATTTTCTTGATGTGCTTGTCACTCCACAACAACTTTACCTCTCTTCCACAAGGGTTGTCTCTCTCCAACAAGGGTTATCATTCACCGACAACAGTTGTATCTTAACAAGCACTATTACAATCAAGAATGTTCTTTTTTAAATTCAAGCTTCTACCATCTTAAATTTGAGAAAAAATGTTAAATATATAAAAAAATTTAAGATAATTAATTCTTACCATATATATTTTATAATTAATAAGTTATATATTTAGTTTCCTTATATATATTTATGTTCCTTATTTATATTAATCTAAAGCCTATATATAAAGACTATCTATATAACATTTGTAATACACAGAATTACAGAAACAATGTAGTCCTTAGAGTTTTTCAGTTTCTCTTTATTATTTTTGCTGTCGTTTTATTTTATTTTTATCTTTTCTCACATAGTATCAGAGCCAAGTTACGATCATTCTTAGAGCCTAATATAGAATTTCTCAACGCACTTACACTCGCAACGGTTGATTTTTTGTCTCCTTATCAACGCGTTTGTAATCGCAGTGGTTGATCTTCTCAACGCACTTGCACTCGCAACGGTTGATTTCTTATTTTCTCTATCAACACGTTTGCAATTGCAGTGGTTGATTTTCTTAATGTGCTTGTCACTCCGACAATATTGTCACTCCACGACAACTTTGCCTCTCTTCCACAAGGGTTGTCTCTCTCCAACAAGGGTTATCATTCACCGACAATAGTTGTATCTTAACAAGCACTATTACAATCAAGAATGTTCCTTTTCAAATTCAAGCTTCTACCATTTTAAATTTGAGAGGAAATGTTAAATATATAAAAAAATTAAGATAATTGATTCTTACCATATATATTTTATAATTAATAAGTTATATATTTAATTTTTTTTATATATATTTATGTTCCTTATTTATATTAACCTAAAGCTTATATAAAGGCTATCTATGTAGTATTTGTAATACACAGAATTACAACAACAATGTAGTCTTTAGAATTTTTTAATTTCTTTTTATTATTTTTGCTGTCTTTTTTTTTTCTCACACCTATAACATTTTTATGGAAAAGAAAGTTATATAAAAGAAGAGATTGAAGATGTTTGCGGAGAGTAGATAACTTTCGTTTGTACTAAGCTTAGGTATTTCATATCTCTAATAGCTTACAATTTCATATTTATATTTTATTGTTTTATTAATACCCTTATAAAATTATCTTTTTATAGGACCATGTAAAGGGCTTCAAGAAAATATACAATTTGTCATTACGGAGGCGGACGAAGTATAAAGGTATCCCATCAATGAATTTGGATAAGGTTCAATGATTATTATTTTATTATGTTGAGTGATTATTGTTTCATTATGTTGAATTATTATAATGATTATTATTTCATTATGTTGAATGATTTAGATGAACTATCAATGTTTTTTCTTTACTTTCAATATTTGGATCAACTATCAATGAATGTAATATATTGTTTATAATATTTATTAAATTTTATGAATTAATTTATTATTTTAACAATATAAATTATTTGTGAACAATAAATAATATATATATTATATGTACTAATATAAAAATATATATTCAATTATAATTTTTTATAAATTTGTGATATAAAAATTTTATCACACTTGTATAAATAGTATTGGAGATTTGATGATTCAAAATTTTTGTTTGAACAAAAATTAAGATGAATGTCAAAAGGTTTAGACTATGTGAAACACGTATAGCAAAGTTTATGACGCGTGGGATACAAAAGAGAAAGCGAAACGGAACTCGAAGATGAAAGGGAAGCGAAGAAAAGGTGCGGAAGCTAGTGCAGGGCTGGGCGCCACGGCGCCAAAGCAGGCTGAGTCCGTTTTTGTTCCTGATTTCTGAGTTTTGAGAAGTTTTGAACTTCCAAAACAAGTGAATTCTTACTTTAATAAAGATTAGGGTTAGTAAGCACAAAATAACTCTTATATAAATACTTGTAAACCTTTTGGGTTGAAATCAAGCATTAAGAGATACTCTAAGAGAAAAAAAAATTGAGTAGACACTAAGTGCTTGTATGCGCTAAGGTGAAACCGTCGTTTGGGTGTTCATTGCTCGTGGTACAGTAAAAGTATACCAAACATTAGGTCATTTTAAGGGTTCTTTATTGAATTTTTCTTGTAAAATCTCTAGAGAATTAATAAGAGATATTAAGATCCTTAGATCTACTGTAGACGTAGACAATTGGTCGAATCACGTAAATGATTGTGTTGTACTCTTTATTATCTGCTTTGAATTCTTACTATTTTACTTTATAAACATATTATTCTGTTGTACAAAGAAGTTAGGATTCAAGGTTTTGTTTGATATACAGGATATTTCGCTGCATAAAAAGGTTAAGATTCAAAGTTGAACTTGGTTAGAGTTCTTCACTTTAATTTAATCTCACGAAAAGAACGGTAATTCCTCTAACAAATAAAATTTAAATGAAAGAATAATTCTATCACAATGTTCGCTTTGGGATTGAATTTTTTGTCACGATAATTTTGTATTTTGGTAGTGAGAATAGTTTATAGAAGGATATTTAGAGAAGTTCTTATGCACATGTTCTTGGTGCATTAAAGATATAACTCACAATAAATTTTATTATGTAAATGAATAAATAGAGCATAAGGCGGCATAATCAAAACGTCTACGCGATAAGAGGCACTTACTAAAAAATTTTAAGCATTTTTTCTTTCTAATTCTTCGCGCATTTTCCTCTAACTCACTAACAAAATAGCAAAATGAATATTAATTTGCTTCGCTGCCAAGATATCTGTGCTACTGCTAACTCAGAGTTGCCTCAGGCGACGCCTGACCGATTTGTCGCTTAAACTTATAATCCTGTCACCTGTTATCTACATCTACTACTATCTCTATGCTCTCTTATCATACAATATTTCTGCGGCTATAAAACCTTCGCCAGTAAAGCCTGCTCAATGTAACCCAGCTTTTTTCCTCTTCTGGCAAAATTTTAAAACTCACTAGTGAAAAGAACCTGCTGTTCCCACCCTTTAAACGTCCTAAACCCTAAAAACCTAATAGTGCATATATGCCAAATCTATGAACCATCATTCATCATCATCTGACATTTTTACTCCTCCTACTCCGTCCTGTCACCTCCTTGCTGTTTTATAAACTAAAAACACCATTCAGTTCGCGAGACAATAATTTAACCCTTAATCTAAATCATAAATGGTAATCCTGCAGGATCAATGTTGGGTTAATTTGATGTGAATTATGAGCATGAATTATAAATACTTGGTCCTATTTGCTGTATTATGGCGGGCATAAGCATTAATGTTTATGTTTTTGTGCCTTGAAGGAATCCGTCTAAATTATATAATTCAAAAAGCAAAGCGCAGGCCTCAGCCTGAGCTCTGATCACTCTAACTTACTTGTGTCGGGTTTACACACTGGAATTCTTGCCACAGAACTTTAATTTAGATCGTTTGTCAGGATATTGCTTCCAATAATCCACTAACAATCATGTGCTACGTGTATGCCTTGTCTGCGACTGTTGCATACAAATATAAATTTGTATGTAATCACAGCCACTAATTTAACTTCATCAATCATCCTGTGCTTTAAGAGCTTTTTGTATTTGTAGACCATCTAGGATATATAGGTATTAGGATACTCGTGCTCTTAATATTGCGGCTGCCCGTGCAGTGGTTGACTTTGTTAACATTATTTCCTTTTGAGTTCTGCACTCTTTAATGCGAGTAGACTCATAAATTCACAATCTTATATGAAAAAACATTATAGAAAACAATATTAATATCATTTTTAGATCTCAAATAACAATTATCTTAATTAATAAATATTATCAGTTCATTATTTTTCTCTTTTCTTTCCAGTGTAGATTTACGTCGGCATTGTTGTTACTAGAGATGATGATTGAATTTAATAGTAGGTGTCATAGACCAACAGTTTTTTTTTTTAAAGGTAAACTCAATAATGTAAAAAAATTATTTATAAAAAAATGAGAGTTAAAAGTATCATACTCATAGTAAAAAATGCATAAGAGGTAAAAACAATACAATAAAAAAATGAGAATAAAACTTTATTTAAAAGTAAAATATTAATAAAATTTATAATTTAATATTATATTTATATCTTTAAAGAGTATTGAAGTAATGTTTAAAAGCAATCGCAACTATTATATAAAATTATTAAATTGTGGTCTAAGATTTATCAATTTATCTACCATTACATTATTCGTTTTAAATGTATAATTAAATTTAAATTACAAGTTATTAATATGATTATTATCTATTGTAAAGTTTTTATAAATGACATAATGTAAACTTAAAAAAAAATATTATTCATTTTAAATGTATAATTAAATTGATAAAAAAATATTATTCATTTTAAATTGATAAAAAATCTTTTTTTATCAATTTATCTACCATTATATTATTCATTTTAAATGTATAATTAAATTTAAATTACAAATTATTAATATGATTCTGATAACGTTATTATTTATTGTGAAGTTTTTATAAATGACGTAATGTAAACTTAAAAAAAAGATTAAATATTAAAATAAAATAAAATTTCAAATTTATTTTATATTATGCATGAACAATAATATTCTCTAAAATTAAGATAATTTAATTATCTTTATATAATAAATTATCTCAATTTTTAAAAGATAAAAAAAAAACTTCTTAAAAAAAAAGTCATCACATCTCTAAAGACTCCTCCATAAATAATTATACCTTAATTACATTTGAAAAGTTATCTGTGTTGATCTTTAAAGACCAACAATTTTAAGTTCTATGATTACTTATGAGGCCACGTTACGTATTTCTTAGTGCGGATCTTTCTAAATCATTTTCCTAAATTACCATAATAATATAAGGTTATTTTTTTAATGTGGAATTATCATTTTTCTTTTTCATATTAACTACTTACCCTCGTACCGCTAAAAAAAATTTGTATGGTGATCATTACTTTTGTTCGTTTATTATTTTACTCTGATGTGATAATGAGATATAAAAAAATAATATATAATTTGTATCCTTAAATATTTAAACACAATTAGATAAAAGCTTTTATTATTTAATAATTATACTAAATATATAAATAATTTTATTAGGAATATAATAATATTTTTATTACTTGTCAAATTAATCTATAAAAAAAAAATCATCCTCATAATGTGTTTTTATCAAACATAATTTTTTAATATTTAATTTATTTAATTTTAGTGTTACTTAGAGAGCAACGAACTCACTACTATTCAGAACTTGTAGGTTTTAATATCTATTTAATATGCTAAGTCATTGATCTAATTATTTTATACTATATATGTATAGTATAAAATTGTTTTAAGTCTTTTATAATTTTAATGGTTTTAAAAGAGTGAACAAATTGTTTGAAAATGTGGCAAAAAATTAAAAAAAAAGTCATCAAAAGAATTCTATTTCTACTAAAAGACCTTTCAAAAATAAATTATTTAAATTGAGAGAAATAAATAAAAATTGGTTGAAATTAAAAAAAAAATGAGAATCAATATTTAGATGATTCACAAATCATATATTGAAATTCTATCTAGAGATTAGACAAATTTTCAAGATAAAGACAATTACAAAAAATAGAAAAAAGGATCACTAACTCAAAAAATTAATATGAGTTTGAACAAAACACATTTTTGTGATAAAATTTTAGAATCATCACAAAAGATTTGGCAGATATTATAATATAGAAATACTCACTTAATTCATAAATCATACTTTGTTATAAAAAATTTCATTAGAAAGATATAAATAAATATTGTTCAATCGACCCTTATTATTTTAAGAATCAATGCAAAACTTTTTCTTAAATAAAAAATAAATAAAACTAAAATTATCGATAAAAATATACACAATAGCGAGTGTCTCTCAATTCTAAAAAAGATTTGAGACTAGATGTTCTCACGAGATATATTTCAACTTACATTATGTTTAAAAGTGTTATTTATTTTAAGGATACTTTTTGTCACTTAAAATTAAATGACTCCAATGATAAATATTGTTTTGATAAAGATGAGTGGGAAAAAGTAAAAAAACAAAATGGTAGAATTTTTTAGAGTTTTTAATAATATTACTTACATAAGTTTTAGAATAAAGTACCCTAATTCAAATTTATATTATTTTAAAGTGTTTGTGGTTAACTTGAATTACAAACAATTATTAAAAAGTGATAATGATTATATGAGAAGTATGACAAAAAATATATTGACTAGTTTGAAAAGTATTGACATGAGTTTTGCATAATTTTACTAATAACTATTGTGTTGGATCCTCAATATAATGTGTAATTTGTAAAATTTTACTGTAGAAAAGTTTATAGAAGAGATTCAACAGAGATAAAATGGGTTAAAAATAAGTTGTTTTCTTTGTTTGATGAGTACGTAGTAAAAATATCCACATCATCTTGTAATTTTACATTTATGTTGATCAAAGGTTATGTATTTGTTCATGTGCACTGCTACCATAACATAATTTGTCACATAACAAAGGGGTTTTTGACATATTGCAAGTAAAATTTAGTATATTTTATTTATTTCTTTTAATTACTAACTTATATATTGTTTTGCTATTATTTTATTATTGTTTTGTTGTTTTTTTTTTTTGCTATTGTGGTAAGCTATTGTTTTGCTATTAACTTGCTTTTTTCTACTAATTTACTAGTTTTTGGCTCTTGTTGTGCTATTGATTTGATGTTGTTTTGGTTGTAGTTAAATTATTATTTTGATTTATTTTTTTTGTTGCTAAGATGAGCTATTAATTGTTGTTAACTTGATTCTGCTTTGCTGCTGTTTTGGCTCCTATTTTATTGTTAATTTGATATATTTTGGTTATTAAATTGTTGATTTGCTGGCATTTTGATGATGTTTTGGCTACTATTAAATTATTGTTTTATTGTTGCTTTGTTGTTATTTTTCATTGTTGTGATGAGTTGTTGTTTTGTTGTTAACTTGGTTCTATTTTGCTGTTTTGGCTGCTATTTTGCTGCTACTTGGCTGTGGCTTTGCTATTAATTTGTTATTATTTTGGCTCTTATTTTTTTTTGTTGTTGTTTTACTGCTATTAAATTATTGTTTTCTAATGCTTTGAATTTTTTATGCTAATTTAGGCCTTGTTTTTTATGCTATTAAATTGCTATATTGATGTTGTTTTTATTACTTCTTTTAGGAGTTTGGTGATAAAACAAAAAACTATAGATTATGATGGCTGTAATAAAAAAGATTGAATTAGAGTTTTATTTAAATGAACCGTGAGTGGAAAGAAGTGTTAGTTTGAACATTCTAAGCTTCTAAAAAAGAAATGAATTATGTTATCTTAATATTACTTCTATGACTTGTGATATCTTGAGCATTCTTATATCTATTGTTACATCTGAATCAGTTTTCAGTATTGATGGTCAAGTTCTTGATTAATTCCAAAGTTCACTTAAACTTAATACTATTGAAGCATTACTTTGCTCAAGAGATTGATTGTTGGACAAAATAGTAATTTACTCATTACTTTTATTTGTCATTTTATGTTATTATATTTTAACACTATTCTAATATTGCTTTTGTTTTTGTTTTTATTTTTGTTTACAGTTATATTAATTGATAATGACAAATTGAGTGATCTTACTCAAGATGTCTTAAGCTTAAGTATCAACAATAGTATTTCTTCTACAAAAAGTGCTACTACTCTTAATTATGATTAATTGTTCATGAATCATGATAGTAATAGTCTATCATTTAATTTTTTTAATTTTTCAAAGAGCTATATACTCGTGCTAATTTAAAATTTATTTTACAGGATAATTGCTTAGAGTTGATACTTGACAGTTTGCTCTCTTAATTTGATTATTTGACAATTCATCATCAATTTTGGATGTGTTTTTATTTTGTTACATTGATTTTATTTTATTTTAAGTGGATTTGATGAATGATAAACTTTTTTTCTTCAATTGTGCTAGATGAATTTAATTTTTTTTTTAATTGTATGCATTAAATACTTGATTTGTTTTTGCATAATTTTAAATTTTATTTATTGTAACTTAAACATGTTTATTCATATTAAACGAATTAAATATTTCATATAAATTAATTGAAATTTATGCTATTATTTATTTATATAAATATAGTCATAAACGAATTAAATTCTGTATAATTGTATAAATAAATTAAATTTGATGTATTTATTTAAACATGTCCAATTATGTCGTGTTATGTAATTCGCATATTAAATGAATTGAATCTGTATTTAAGTATTTGATTTATTTATGTAAACGAATTGTATATAAATAGAATAAAATTTTGTTAATACTCTATATTAAGATGACATGAATACGATTATATAAATTGCCACCTCTAATTAAAACTATGACATACATCACCTAAATTTTGAAGGATATGTAATTACATTGAAGACCATTCTAACTTTGTGCGGAGAATATTAATTGGAATCTCTTGCAACACATTAATACATTTTCGAACTTTAATGGTCTTAACAACCATTAACACTTCAGGGTTTTAACACCAATAAACTTTGGGTGAAACAACTATTAATATTTTGGGTGTTTTAATTGGGCTATGAAACAAAAATATTAAATATTAACTGTTAAGTTTTATCTCTGCCAAATTATTGTCCCTATTTTTTTTTTAACACACTGGTACTACCAAATAAAATTATAAATACATACCTTACTTTTAGTCTAGCCCACAATTCATCTACCCTTCAAAGACAAATCTAAAATTTTTATGCAACAATTTCGGTGCAGACATATGGGATTACATGCATAAAATAACAAACTTTAATCAACAAACGTCGAGCAACAGTAAAAATTGATTTAGGGATTCAAGAACAGAAAAACTCACCAAGATTAGTTGAAACACGAGTTAATCATCGATTAACTTGAGAAATATGATGTTGTTATCACGATGACTGAATTAAAGTTCAAACAGTCGATGAAAATTGGTTTAAAATTTTTTTTCTCTCAAAGACAAAATACTCTTAACTTTAATTAACTGATGAATCCCTTCAACTTTTTCATTTTTTTAGTATCTTGTTGTAAAACGACACTGATTTCAATTTTTTTATATATATTTTGAAGCAAAACAGTACCGTTTTGCCTCCTCCTTTTGAAATATGTTACAGGCAAAATAATGTCATTTAAGGTACTTTATCAACAAATCAAAAATATGTTTGCCCTAATAATTACTTTAAAAGAAGTAATCAAAATGACACCGTTTTTAAGAAAAAAATATTAAATAAAAGGACGACATTTTTTTTCCCAAATTTACAATACTAAAACAGTATTATTTCACTTAAATTATAAAAATGATACCGTTTTATTTATGAAATTAAAAATTAAAAAAATAACGCAAAAACTAAATTTTCAAAACAACATTGTTAAGATCATTATTCTGAATTCAAAAATATTTTTTTCTTTTTTTATTCTTATGAAAAAAAGGCGCTGTTTTGCCTCCCTCAATTCCACACAAAATGACATTGCTTAAGATGTAAATAATTTTTTTTAAAAAAACAGTATTTTTCTTCCATTAAAATAGCATCGTTTCAGTTAAAATTACCTTAACAATATCATTTTAGTAAGACTAAAAAATTCTTACGTGAAAATAAAAATTTATATAATAGAATTTTAACCAAATATCGTCATTTTATAACATCAATAAAATGCATCATATGACTCTTTTTGTCACAAAAGTTTTTTTAATTCTATCATAAATTTGTGATAGTTTTATTTGGGATAAAAAAAAAATGGCACTATTTTATGAAAGAATACTAAATTCAAAAAAATTATTTAAATTTATGATAGAAACCATTACTAAACTCAAATCATTTTTTAAAAATTTGTCACAAAAATCTGTTTTTGTAGTAATTTCCCTTTTTTCCTGAAGCAAAAAAATGAACTCATGTCTCAAAATGCCTGATACTAGTTAGAACTTATGGTATCTCAATTATCAGTGCTTCAAGTTGATTCGTGGATCGCGAAAGAGAAATAGGTTGACTATAGATGGTTTCTAGATTATTGGCCTCTCGAAGGTGTATTTATTGGTTTAGATATTACTTAAGGGAGTGGTCTAATAACCTAATAACATAAATATACTAGTTTAGGCCATAGAATTAATTAAATGTGACCCTTTATCGTGGCCAATAACTATTTGTTGCTGTTAGTAGTTTTCATAAATATTATAATTTTAAATACAGCTTTAGACTTCATCAAGTCTGAAATTAATAAAAAGCTTTTCTTTGTTTTATACTGTTCGTAAAAATCATTTATCCAAATTATTTATAAAAGAATTCAAATCGAATATTGATTCTGAAAATTTTATTCCAATTGCGAATTAAGCATCTACTTATCATGTGAGCCGTCATATTAGCAAAACAAGTTATGAAGCGATACTAACATTCACGTGCACCAGATAAAAGTATATAAATGAGTCGAGTGATTAAAAGATTTCATGTGTCTGAAACCACAAACTCATTGGCAAAGAAGAACAGAAAAGGTGTCTAAGTAATATGATTTAAGATATTGAATTTTGCAACTATTTGATGGCTTAATAATAGGTAGACATAAGCATAATGAAACACAATTTGTTTTAAAAAGTGAAATCAAATGATAAATGATCTCAACTTTTTCTTTGTTCGATGAGTGAATTTAACTTAGGGCACTTAAACAAGTGAGACAACCATAACCCTCCCTTTCTGCTTATTAAGTAATAATAATTTGTGACTATTGCACTAAAAGTTGCATAGAGACACAAAGCCGTAACCAACAACCATTTTGCAAGAGCACTTTTTCCATGCACGAGCAGTAACGAGCGACAATAGTTGGGTGAAGGTTTAATGTAAATCACCATATGAACGATCAAGTGGCAAGCAATGTATGGCTTCAGCTTGTGGCCCCCGTAATTTATAAATACCTTAATTCTTCATTGTTAGTCAGATTTTAATTGTTGAACTTCCCTTAATGAATTGGTCCATAGCCTCGAATTATTTGTATAATTACATCGTATTAATTGACCAAACCAACTAAAACTTAATTACTATCTCACTTAATAATAGTTTAGCTACCCTTAGGTTTAATATTTAATCTCCATTTTGATTAACCCATGCTATATAAGTACATATTTGCTAGCTAGAAAATTAATAAAATGTCAAGATTTCCTCTTTCAGATTAATAAGTTAGAACTGAGTAGTATTTGTGTAACAGAAAATTCTCCGAAAGGAGTTTATTCACCTTTTATTATAGTTTCAGTTGAGGATTAAGGGTATTAAAAATTTGTGCTTCGATACCATTATTAAATAAATTTGTACTCTAATTTAAGACACAAAATCAAGAATAAATAACAAATAATGCTCAACATTGCACTATAATTCAAATTATACAGGGAATATAATTAAAAATATATATACTCTGATGGTATACACTGTTTCTCTTTATAGATAATTTTTTCTCTTTAATTTGTTTCTCTCTGTAAGTTATTATTCTTTCTCTTTCTATATCTCTCTATTTCTATCTTCAGAGAATGGAGAAGATTTGGGTTAATATTTTGGTCATTTGGATTAAGCTTTATTTATAGGGATTAAGTTTCCTCTCTTTTTTTTTCCCTCATTTTATGCCCTTTTCTTCCAGAGTTTTAAATTGAATTTTTACTTCAAAAGAGAACATTGTATCATACTAGGAGAAGTAGAAGCTGATGTTGTTATTGGAAGAAGAAATTCGAATGAAAGATGAAAAGGCAGACCAATTTTGGACTTGAACCAAAACGCAAAGGAGGAAATTCAAAGAAGAAGAAAGAAAAACTTTGTTAAGAAGATGTTTAAACTTTTAGTTGAAATTACAAAAATACCATTAATGGAGTGCATCATTTTGGGCCTTAAATTTTGCTGGAAAATATCAATTCGTCCTTCAACCTTGTCTAAAATGCATTATGGATTAACAACTTTACATATCTACCTTTGGTTCTAAGATATTTTAGTCCCTTACCAAATTAAGTTTCTAGCCAATCCCTGCAATCATACATCGCCCACCAATTTCTGTCTCGAGCCTCTGTCTTAGGCCTCTATCTTGGACCTCTATCTTAGATCTCTATCATATGCCTATATCTTAGGCATTTGTCTTAGGTCTCTATGTTATACCTTTGTCTTGGACCTCTATCTTAAACCTGTATCTTAAGATTTTGTCTTAGATCTCTATGTTATACCTTTGTCTTAGACCTTTGTCTTAGACCTTTACCTTGGGTCTTTGTCTCGAGTCTCTACCTTGACTCTAATACCACTTGTTAGTAATTTAGCTCTTATAACTTTTTAAAAAATATAGTAAAATCATATAAAACATCAAGATTTATAAATCATACAAAGAATACAAGAAACTTAATATGGAACCCTTCTATAGATGAGAGATCTGTAGATGAGAGAATAATTTATTATAATTTTATAACATAAAATATAAGAGTACTCTAAGTATTTTCTATGTAACCCTTCACATAATTTCTCTCTCATAATTTTTTATATTGATAATTCTTTCTTTATATAGTAAGTGATATCTAATTCATTATTGATTTTTATTCTTAATTCTTGTACAACTTGAACTTTACCTTTAATAAGGTAAATTCTACAAGAAAATTACTAATAAAAGAATCTCTTAAACTAACTCAAATAAGGTCATTTAGTTTTTTTTTAAATAAGTTTGATTTAATCTAATATTTAGAACAAAATTTTCTAAAAAAAAAAAACTAGAGCCAAAGATGAGCGAAGTTAAAGATCTTGGTTATATCAAAGCCAACATATAGAAAACAAAATCAAGTTCAAATATATCTTTATCAAGAAAAAATAGACAAAGAGTAAAGTTAACAAGGTAGCATCTATGCAAAAGCTATAAAAAAAAAACTCTTTGATTTGAGTTGATAGAGCACTCAAAATTATTTGGAAAAAAGTTATTCCAATAATTGAAAATCTCAATTATATTAAAAAAAAAAGCTCAATGAGATGAATCCAATAAGTTGCTAGTTTAAAAAAAAATGAAAAAGAGATAATGAATGCGTGTAAAAAAAAAGTTTGTCTATAGAAGTAATAGGTGAATTGATTTTTATGAAAATCCCCAAATGAGTATAATATATAGTTTCTATAGTAAGAGAAACTCGAATTTGGCTTAAGGGAGGCCATAAAAAAGTTAAATCAAATATGATCAACTAGACATATATAAAAATTTTGTTTAAGAGAGACAATATCGAATTAAACCATACTTATTTACAAAAGACTTAAATTACCTTATTTGAGTTCATTTAGGAGATTCTTATATTAATAATTTTTTAATAGAATTTAACTTATTAAGGATAAAGTCCAAGTTGTATAAAGGTCAAGAATGCAAGATCAATAAATAATTAGATATCAATCATTATTTAAAGAGGTTAGATTATTAAAAAAAATTATGAGAGAAAAATTATGCGAAAGGTCACATAAAAAAATACTTAAAATATTCTTACATTTTATGTTATAAAATTATTATAAATTATTTTCTCATTTATGAATTTAACTTAAATTAAGGTGAACAATGCTAATTTTTTTTGTATTCTTTATATAATTTAATAATTTTAATATTTGATATATTTTTACTATATTTTTTTAATATATAATAAGAACTAAAATATTAACAAATGAAATTACAGCCATATCAAATATTCTAAAGCTATTATCAAAACTAAAATACTAACAAAGGTTCCCCAAAAGATCTTACCACTAAGCATCTTTTGTAAGAAAATATATTATAAATTCTTTAATCTCTATCATTAAACTATTTAAACAAATTTTTTAGATCCTTGTAATAGCATCAAAATATATAACTTAGAATCATATATCGGTTAAAAAAAAAAAAAGGGATCAACCCTCTGGGCCTCGCCATCTCTGATTCATGAGTAATGACACTGGAATTACTGTCTATGCATGTCCTCTCATCTCTCTGTACATTTTCAGTGTTCACTTTTCATGCGTGCTTTCTCTTTCTAGCCCATAACTCTCTCTATCTCTCTCAAAGCACATTTATACAGTAAGATAGAAAGAGACTGTGCAGTGACAACAAACATCTGCATTACGCTTTTTTGACATTCTGAAAAGTTAGGGATATCAGAGATTTTATGTGTTAAATAAACTGTGAAAATAAAGCAAACACCCTTTTTCTTTTTTTTTTTCCAAATGGCCACAATTACATGCAGAGCCTTTAATGCTAACTTTTATAAGAGAGAGAACGTGTGTGTTTACATTTGTGTTTTCACCGGGCAATTTGGTTAGGGTTTCAAAAATGAGATGAGACCGACAGGAATTTTGATCCTGGTCTCGTCCAAAGATTTTCTCTCCAACTCCAATGTCCAATTAAACAGTGACAGAGACAAGAAAGTACCACAAACTTAATACTAAGTTCAACTTTTTCTTACCTATTTTCCTACGGTTAATTTTAAGCTTTAAGGGGCATTGGCTGTGACCGGGCACCATCACTAAATGCTGAAACTAAATGTCAGAGAAATTAGCATGAGAATTAAGAGTTACAAGTACAGAGATTAAGCCACGCGTTGCACATGACACAGATCAGTACAGATGAAGACCAAAAAGAAGATCAGGGATTTTAGCGATGTATATGTTGAGCTTTTCAAAGTTTAGTTTCATAGCTAGGGTTCTTATAGACTCGTAGGGTTGCCTGGCCATTTTTTGATCTCGAAAAGGTAGCGCAGAATGAAAGAGAGAGAGAGAGAGACTATGTTCTTTGGTTAGGGTTTGGTTTTGAAGTTAATATGTCGGATTGTTAACTCTGGGTTGTTCTCTCGTCAAGCTCTATTCACTCTGCCGTCGCACGTGTCTGTGCATGGTTGAGTGGAAGACGAAGCGTTTATCCCCGCGTGCTGAGCCACGACTCGAGGCTTTTGAGGATGAATTTAGTATACAAGGGTTTCTATTTAATTTTGGAAGAATAATAATTACAATATTTAGAAAATACTTTTTTATTTTTTAAATAAGTATTTATCAAAATTTTTTATTTCACAATTAATTTTCACTCCCTAACTAATAGTTGAGATTTCAAAATCACAATATTTTTATAAGGTAAAATATACATAAATCTCCAAAATTTAACGAAATGAATTAACAAAATCTTCGAAGTTTCAAAATGGTTACAAAGACCTCTATCAAAAGATGAAAATCGTTTGAATTAATTGAAAAAATGACAAAGTCGTCTTTTAATATTAAATAAGTTAAAAATATTAAAATAACCTCTATATGTATTTTTAAATGACATTGAAATTTCTATCAAAAAATAAAAACCATTTGAATTAATTGAAAAAATGACAAAATTGTCTTTTGACTATCAAAAATTAAAAGTACCAAAATACTCCTGTATAAAAAGAATAAAATCATCTTTTAACTATCAAATGAGTTTAACATACCAAAATATCCTTTTTTAAATAAAAGGATAATAATATGCACTTTTAATGGTTTAAAATTAAGCATCTTAACCATTAAGTTACAAGTACTTTATTGACACTAAACATATCTATCTTTTATATATACAATAAAGGGACCATGTATGTGTTAAAATAGAAGAATAAATATGCACTTGGTGAGACTTGAATCCAAGGCATTTAAGAGAAAAATTAGCACTTTAACTACTAGGCTGAAAGTAATTTATTGATAATAAGTATATTTAACATTTTGACAATAATAAAATAACTGAAATTTAAATAAATTAAATAATAAAATAAATTCAAAATAAAATTAAATTTAAAATGAATCAAATAAATTAAATTTTAAAATCAATTAAATTAATTAATTAAAATTAAATAAATTAAAATTAAAAAGAGAATCAGGCAGCCACTGATTATTGATGACTACCTAATTTATTTTATTTATTTATTTATTCAATTTAAATAAATAAATAAATTTTATTTATTAATTTAAATAAATAAGTATAATTTATTTTAAATAAATTAAATACAATATATTTGAGTCGGTGACCAGTAGCCACTTGATTATTTTTTTAATTTTAGTTTATTGAATTTTTTTATTTTATTTTAAATTTAATTATTTTATTTTATTTAATTATTTAATTCATTTTAAATTTTAGTTATTTTATTCATTGTCGAGATATAATTATAGTATATATAAAAGATTGATACATTTAATTTTAATAAATTACTTTCAGTCTAATGGTTAAGTACTAGTTTTCCACCTAAATGTCTTGAATTCGAGTCCCACAAAGTGCATATTTTTGTTCTTTCATTTTAAAACACATACAGAGTCTTGAATTCAAGTCCCACCAAGTGCTTATTTTTATTCTTTTATTTTAAAACACAGGTTCCTTTATTATATATATAAAAGTTAGATACACTTAGTGTCAATCCTTCCATTTAAAAACACATACATGGTCCCTTTATTATATATATAAAAGTTAGATACACTTAGTGTTAATCATTCTATTTTAAAACACATATAACGTCCCTTTATTGTATATATAAAAGTTAGATACACTTACTATTAGTAAAGTGATTTTAGCTTAATGGTTAATGTGCTTAGTTTTAAGTCATAGGTCTTGGGTTCAAGTCCCACCAAGTGCATATTTTTATCATTTAATTTTAAAAATACATACATGGGTATTTTGATACTTTCAATTTTAACCAATTGATCGTTAATTCAGACGACTTCCACCAGGTTTATATTTTTATCATTTAATTTTAAAAATACACATAGGGGCATTTCATACTTTCATTGATTTTTATGAATTGACCGTTAATTTAGATGATTTCTATCTTTTGACATGGGTCTTTATAGCCTTTTTGAAACTTCGGTGGCATTTCAAACCGTTTCGTTAAACTTCAAGGTTTATGTGTCCTTTACCCTATTTTTATATTGAATAAACTCTTATCTTCACATTTATTATTTTCTTTTAAATTAAAAGGTATATGTAAAAGTATCTTTCTATTTTTATATGGCTAAAGTAAGAGTTTAGGTTAAATGTAAGACTAGACTATCAAGACGAGAAATTTTGATACTTTTAATTTTAACAAGTTAACCATTAATTCAGACGATTTCCACCAAGTGCATATTTGTATCATTTAATTTTAATAATACACATAGAGGCATTTTGATACTGTAATTGATTTTGATCAATAGATCGTTAACTCAGACGATTTTCGTCTTTTGATAAGGCTCTCTATGGCCATTTAAAATTTCGGTGATTTTTTAATCCCTTTCGTTAAACTTCAAGGATTTATGTGTCCTTTACCCTATTTTTATATTGAATAAACTCTTATCTTTACCTATTTTCTTTTGAATTAAAAGGTATATGTAAAAGTAACTTTCTATTTTTATATGGCTAAAGTAAGAGTTTAAGTTATATGTATGACTACATAATCAAGGCAAGTACTTAAAAATTATATGCTGAAAAAATTATTAAAATTAAAAGATAATTTCATTATTGGGTGATAATTTTAGACTATATGTGTGGATTAATGATAGACTGACATATGGTATATTGAACACAAAATTAAGCGTTGTATCAGATTGGCCATTTAGCTCTACAAGAAAAGAAAAAAAGGCTAAGCTTAGCTAAGACCTAAACCAATCAAGACTTTTCATTTATATGTGAGAGCAATTCAAGCCATATGTCCACCTAAAGGATCTAATCAAAGCTCTACACTCACCATGTTAGCATACAAGTGGTAATCAAACAATCAAAATGAAATACAGCAAAATAGCTCAGCAGTCCATGTCACTATTGAGCCCAATTGCCACACCAACTCCTAAAAATTACATCAAATGTCAGCTAACAAGAGAAGATATAAAAAGGCATAAAAAGATAGTTGCAGTCTTACAGGGTACTCAAAAGGGGACCAAAAATAGTTATTCTTTATTGCAAATAGTACTACAAAAATTGTCATCCACCTCAGCACCTCATTAAAAACAGGATCATATAGGCAATCAATGAGGAACCAATCTCGAAGGGCACTTGATGTTTCCTACAGAAGGAACAAATTAAAATATAATTAAGTGGCACTAAATGGAGACTGTATTGTCACCAATATTTATTCTTTACGTGACAAATATCAAAATCACTTTTAAGATAATAACCCTTGATGAGTAAGAAATACCTTAGACAAAGAGAATATTCTCACTCTATAAGCATGATACCTAGCCCTAAATACATTGCATTCTTCTCTCTACTAAAAAGTCTTTAAGTGGCCCAATAAACTTACACTAACTTTCACTATATAAGCCTCACTTTCTTTAATAAGAGGGTGGGTAGTTCATTCATTACTTTTGCTCATCTTTATAACAAAATTGCTAATTTTGTGTGACGTCAAGAATGATATTTACCTAAAATAAGTCCAAAACAAATATACTTTTACAATGTATGGGTCACATAGTCTCTTGGATGACGCACCTGTGTAAAAGTAGTCATGTGGTCGTGACAATAAGAATTAAGTTGTCATTTAGAGCTCTCACTAGAATTAAGATAAAACACAAGGTTATTAATACACTAACCTACAAAATTAAGTTTTTGTCACTATTATGTGTGTTATAATTGAAGTTTGGTTAAAGAAATCAAGTTCAAGATATAGTTTACTCAAGTCCCTCAAATGGAATCTATAGCACTAAGTATAAGTTTAAGTCTGAAAGACACCTACACCTACTATATAATGAAATGTTACTCTCATAAATTTTTATTATTGATTATACTTTATATTTTTTTATATATTAAAATTTATATGTATATATAAAAGGTTTTCAAATCTTTTGTGTGGGATTGTTAGAGAAATTTTTTTAAATCCTTTTAATATTTTATAAGTTATATAATTTAAACATAACTTTTGTATTTTAAGTTAATAGTAATAAATTATCATCATTACATAATTGTTATAATATTTTAAATTAGTCACTAAACTTGGTTTAAATGTATGAGAGTTATAATATTTATCTATTATTATTATGTGAGAGTTTCTAAGTATTAAATTATTATAGGAATTGCAATGTATTAAGTTATTCTTATTAATATTAGAATTAATACCTACACTATCTGCCACTAAATAAAATTATGCTTACCCTTATTAAAAGTGTGCAAGAGTAAAGAAGAAAAAAAAATGAGAAGTGCTTTATATATATATATATATTATTTTAAACAATATTTTTTTTATATTGTGTTTTTAAGCAACTATGACAATGGAAGCTTGATATTATATGCCAGTGATCATACTCATCGAGGAGAGCAGCTGCAAGCATAAGGTTAAATCATGAGCCATATAGATCCGTTACTAATCGTACGAGAGGAAGACTATTTAGCTATAGAATAATACTATTAGCATACTTCTTTATGTTCAATGCCAGTTTTTTCTTACTTTATTCTCATAATTTACTTATATTTATTTTATTAATAATTTTTACATTTCATATATTTAATAATATATATTTTAGTATATGATTGGATTATATATAAAATAAATTACCCAACAAATAGTTGAGTAGTTAGCTTTCATCAAATATGCTCTACTAGACAAAATCAAAAGTCATCCACAATACTGCCAAGGTGTTTAATTCAAAGATAAAAATATTTCCACTAATACACAAAGAGATTTTCTTTTCTTTTTACTTTCATCAAATAAGAGAATGACTCGAACTTCTAAAGTAAAAGATGAAGCGGAAAAAATTACAATCATAAGAATTAAGGTCAATTAGGAATAAAGCCTTATTCATGCATTGAAATATTTTTTAGTATTTTCTGAAAACTAGCTTGAATCTGTGATCAACTTTTTATGGTGATAAAAAGAAAATAACGTTTAAGGTATTTTTAAAATAATAAAGTAAATTTGATCGAATATAAAATTATTTATTATTATTAGACATTTAATTATTATGTTACTTTAAAAAGTGCATTTGTTTTTTGAATCATTAATCGATGTAATATCATTGATTAAAATTTTTAATATTATATCATAGAGATGATGATATAAAATAAGACTAATTACCAAAATACTCAAACCTAAGTCTCTTAATAAGGATAGATATAATCCATCTCATTATGGGAAACTATCCCTACATATAAGATCTCTATCTTTATTAAGGACAAAAAGTCTTCTCCTCATATAAGAGAGTTAAAATAACCCTCAGGTAAAAGGTACAAAACTATTTCCACATAAGAGAAACCAAATACAATGCCATATTATTACTAACATCCTCCTCTAATTACATTAATTACTCCTTTCAAAACTCTAAACTAGTAATCACAACAAAGCTAACTTAAAACATTCGCATAATAAAAAAAAAACACATTTTAATATCGAGGCCATAGTAGCTAAGCTATTCAATTTTAGTGACCAAGGGAAGCTTGAGTATCGCCAAAAATTGCTTATCATCGGATCTGAGCCAAGCATAACTACTGGTGAGCGAGGCTGTTCAAGAAGCAGAGGCTATAAACCCGACAGTGGTTTGCATCAACAATAGGATCTGCGTCTTGTGAAAGAAAGAATGGGCAGCAACGTCAAAAAAAAACCTCGTCGAAATTCGACATAGTTTCGTCAATGACCGACAAAGTCAAGGAGGAGCCGACTAGAGCATGGTCGGCATCTTTAGTGAAGCCTCATCAGATTCTGGTCGTTGCTAAAAATGGGAACCAATGACAGAGTCTGGTGGAGAATGGCTATTGGCAAGGATACAGTAATGGACAGTGAAGTACATTGGGTCTGATGATGTCTACAAAGGGCGGCAAGTGGATGGCCAGAGCCAGCAAGACACACTAAAAAACATTGAAAAATGGAAGAAAAGAAAATGCAAACGAGAACTAAAAACAGAAGAAAGAATAAAGAAAAAAGTTGCTAGATTTTTTAAAGGATTTCAATATACACAAACATGAAAAGTTGTAACCTCTTATAAGGTTGTATTCTTTTATATTAATTATAAAATAATATAATTATTAGAGACACCTCTTAGTTTAAAAATAGTGATAGTTCACTTAAAATAGTTGAGTTGTGACCTTTCATAAGATTCTATCCATTTACATTAATTATAAAATAATACATTCATTAAAGGCACCACTTGATTTGAAAATGGTGATGGTTCATTTAAAACTATTGATTAAATTTGAATTTGATCTAACGGTCATAAACCAAGAGGTGTATGTGTAGGGTTATATCCTAAATGAAAGGGTATTTGTTGTTTATAAATATATATTGATACCAGAAAATATGTGCACAGAAAAATACATAGAAAAATGCAGAAAAGTGTGCATATATTGTATAATAGAGTGTACAAAGAAAGTACAATTATGCACGACTACATAATGGTATATAAGTACACAATCGGGCACAGTGGTGCAAGAGAAAGTATAATGATGTACAAAGTGATGATATAATGTCAACAGAATTTTTTTAGGGTTCTGTATCATGGGAGTGTACCCATACAGAACAAAAGTCATTAAATACTGGGGTTAGACTACCATACAACTTGATTGCATTGGAATAATGTCCTCGAGAGGCAAAAATCTATCTTTAAGTATAGTATACTCTTACACGCCTTAACTTACTATTCATTGTGTGTGTTATCTATGATTGTGAATCATTCATCAACTTTCTAATATTTCCAACAATCGTAAGAATAAAAATTATGCTTGATGGTTAAAGACATCCACAATGGTAACTAGGTGTGTTTGTTATTAATTTTTTTTTATTCAATGATTATAAACATGTATTTTATTATGCATGGTATAATGTGATTCCACTTCTAAATGCTTTCATTTATATGCATAAGAAAAGAGTAAGTGATTTCATGAGAACCACTAAATTTATAATGCATATAGTGAGATATTTATTCATCATAAGAATTGACATTTAAAGAATAGTCCAATGTCAATGAATTAGACTTCTGAAGTCTTCATTATTATATATTTGATGATGTATTTTATTTAACACAGAACAAGGAAAAATAGTACAAGTGAATAGCTTGACACCGCGGGGCTAGAGAATAGACGTTATGACACTGCTTGTAGAAAGTCCAACACCGTGGGGCTAAATATAGAATACCTAGCACTGAGACACCAGAGAATTGATGCCGCAACACTAGGCATATATTTTGCCTTATGTATCATTGTTTGAAGAATTGGGGCTGCAACACTGTTTTGTTTAGGTATGTATTGTTATCTCTCATATATTTGATTTATCCCATTAATACGAACATGTTCAAATATTAAATATTCAAAAAATTTGATTGAATATGAGAATGAAAAATATAAGCAATTGCCTGTTTTTGGCTAAGAGAGCAAAAGATTTATAAAGTCAAAGTAGATTTGGCCAATCCTCTAACAATAGTAATTCTAAGTCAATGGGAGTATATTATGCCTAGAGCATAAGACACGAGTAATGGTAACTCTACCTATGTAATTAGAGATCCCATGAAGTAGGTTCATAAGGGTAAAAATAAGTCACTTGTTATCTTGTTATACTACTAATGATATATTATGAATCATTCCCTAAGGCTAGGTAGTATTTGCAGTGAGTTAAGATGAGTGGTATATTCTTAATGAACTCCATAGCCCGTTATTGTATGGTGGTGTGTTTAACTGTAGAACACGCTTGATGGAAGTTCACTCATATGAGTATGAAATTGGATCGGTTCTTATAAGAGCTTAGGCAGGTATCTTTAGAGCACTCATGAATCCAGCAAAGCACATGGCCATAAAGTGTTAAATCCCCAGAATAACTCACTTGAAAAGAATTAAATGTGAGTAGCTGTCCTCTGACTCACGCAAAAGCGGCATTGGTTGATAGAAACCTAATTTCACCAAGTTTCTATGAGATTCAATTAGTTATTTAATGGTTTATTCATAGCCTGACAAGTACTAATTTACATACATTGAATTCTCTCTCTCTCTCTCTCCCTATATATATATATATATATATATTCTAGTATATGTTTATATATTTTGAAATCAACGGGGATTGTTGGATATTTCATAAGGATTTTAAAATACACAAACATGAAAAGTTGTGACCTTTTATGATATTTGAGTTATGATCTTTCATAAGGTTGTATCATTTCATATAAATTATGAAATAATACAATCATTGGAGACACCTTTTGATTTGAAAATTGTGATAGTTCATTTAGAACCATTGATTAAATTTGAATTTAATCTAACTATCATAAACCAATAGATATATGTGAAGGGTTATGTTCTAAATGAAAGGGTAATTATTGCTTATAAATATATGTTGATATTAGAAGATTAACGGATATAAACCAAGAGGTGTATATGGAGGGTTATGCTCCAAATGAAATGGTACTTATTGCTTATAAATATGTGTTGATATTAGAAAATATGTGCATAGAAAAATGTAGGAAAAATGTGCATATATTTTGTAAGAGAGTGTACAAGATAGTACAATGCATAAGTACACAATGGTGTATAAGTACACAAAAGAGCACACTGATGCATAAAGTGAGGATATAATATCAACAGAGTTGTTTTAGAGTTCTGTATCGTGGTAGTGCCCAATACAGAATCAAAGGTATTGAATGTTGGGGTTAGACTGCCATACAACTTGATTGCACCAGGACAATGTCTCCGAAGGGTAAAAATCTATTATTAAATACAGTGTACTCTTACACACATTGACTTACTGTTTGTTATGTGTATGATTTATGATTGTGAAGTATCCATCAACTTTTTAATATTTACAATAAAAGTTAAAGTTAAATAAGAAGTGAGAGGTGGAAAAGGAAGGAAACAGAGAGAAACAGTGAGATCCTCATCGGAGAGGAGGCGGAGGCCCCCTCTTTGGTGAGGGGTTAGGGCGGCTATGGTTTTTTTTTTAAAATAAAAAAGAGGAGAGAGCTTAAAAGAAATTTTAGAAGTATATTTTAAAATCTTTTAAAATTGCTTAGAAAGTACATTTTAAACATTAGTTTCTCTACAACATTAATTAATTGAGTTATTTAACAAATAAAAGCTTAACTAAATAATTCAAAAAAAATTAAGAACTAAAATGACAATTTATCTAATAAAAATTATAAAGTAATTCACACCAATAGCTCTAATTAAACAAAACATAATTGTTATTAATATGTGACTAAAGTTCATTAAATATTTATTATATCTATTATCAATTATACAAAATTGAATTTTTTGGGTATAATTTGTGATTAACAAATTTCGAATTTGTATTATACAATGAAAGAACTGAGAGACACAATCGATATCACAAGCAAATGAGACTCTGGATTTGTCAACTTCTCGTATTCATAAATGCTTATAACCACCACATATAACCATCCATACGTTAATTAAATTTGTACAAGTTTATATACACCTCTTTTTTTTTTTTTGATGAATAATGTTCTTTATTATTGAATAACTTCAAAGACAATACATCAACGGACCTTTGATTCTGTATCAAATGATTACCAGGATATAATCGAAGGAGTGCATCTAGACATCTTCCTGAACCAAGCTCTTCCATAGAAGAGTACCAGTCATACCCATAATGGGTAAAGACATCCCTAATCGGGAATACGAACCATTTTGAAAAAAAGGGTGAAATCTAGACCTTTCCGAAGAAAGGGAAATAAAGACCTCAGCGAGTGAGGGAATACAAAGACCTCAGCGAGTGAGGGAATACAAATCCCAACAAAGGGATAAATTATTACAAAACTCACCCTCTCCATACAAAAATATTCCAAGATACCCAAATCCTATCCTATAACCATTATAAAAAATAATATTTCATAGCCTAAATAAATTAGGACAAATGTATTGCACTGGCATGGTTATAGCATCGAATGCGGGTTGGAATACAGTGCAGAACAGAGCAGAGATACTATCGCCGGAACTTCACCGGAAGCAAGCGCCGGACCATGCGCCGAGAGACCGGCAAGAGGATGGGAGCCGTCGGAAAGGGCGGTCGGACACAGGGAAAGAAACACCGTCGGGGCTAGTAGGTTGGCCTGGTGAGACCGACAGGAGGATAGGAGATGTCATGGTGTCCGCCGTAGGGGGCAGTGCACGTCGTTGGAATGCCAGCGGCAAGAGTCAAAACGATTGTAGGCCGTGGCTGGTGCACCATGAAGGTTGGCGTCACGACGGTGAAATGTCGTCTCAGCCCCTGCCGGCCACTTAACACACCACAACAAGCCATACAGATGTGCTTTCCAGCCACCGTCGCAGGTCACGGTCGAAGAGCACCGCTGCCCCGAGCAACCCGAGCAACCCGAGCAGGCCTGGGACCATGGCCAGATAACCGGTGAAGCAAACAGAACTTCCACCCTCCGCCGCTGGTCAAGGTCAAGGAGCACTGCGGCCCCGCAACACTCTGGAGACTGACCAGGGAACATGGCCCGACCGCCGGCGAAGCAACAAAACTCGGCGACAAATTCAGCAAAAAGCTACTGGAGACTACCGAAGGGCGAGGGCGAAAAGCCGAAGCAGGGAACTGTAACAGGGAAGTAGATCGGGATGAGGGGGGAGAGAGGGGGGGAGGGGGGGAAGGTTCCACCGGAGAAGGGCAGTGAGACACCTCTCCGGTGGGATTGAGTGCTCGTGCGGCGCTTTTCTTTTCAGAGAGAATTTGAGGGATATTAGGGCAACGCTTTATATACACCTCTTTATGAGCATGCATATGTAAATTACAATTGGGTTTCATTATGAATAATAATATTATTGAACCATTTATTGAGTTATTAGATCTAATTCATTCAGAGGGGCTCTACGTCCTCTACCATATAAAGTTGCTGACTGACTCCGTTATATTTTTTAACAGAGAAAACACTGTCCCGACCGGTTTATTTCTCTGACCAGGGGTGGCACGTTAAGCGTACTGCTTACCCCCGAACCTCTGCAAAAAGAGAGAAGTGGGTCGGGATATGCTAACGTACGTTTGGCCACAGAGTATTGCTTTTGGTTTTTTTTTTTGGCAGTCTGTGAATTGATTTTTATGAGATGAGAGGATGGAGCTCCCAACATCCATATCAGAAACACTGTTTGCTTTGATGGAAGGCTGGTAAATACAGCAGGGAACCGTTAAAAGCATTATTGCTTTGGACAAGACGTGTACATTCTATTTTACTGTTAAAGCCTATATATATATATATATAATTTTTTTTATATCAGTCAAATTTGTCATCTACAAGCAAAATCCGATTTGTTTTATGGGAAAAAGAAAACACTTTTTGCTATCAAAGAGTGATTTTTTTTTTTAAAAAAACACCCAATAATATATATATTTGCAGAATAAACCAAACAAAACACCAAAAACATGTGTTTTCAGTTTTAGCTTATGGGATAATCGCTCCTATATTTTTTGGGAGTCTTTATTTTCATCCCCCAGTTGTCTTGATTGGGTAATTCTACTAAAGAGTTTGAACTCCTTTTTTTCTATATCGAAGTGGATATGTAAAACTGAATTATAACGCCTTAAATCATTTCATGTACGAGTAGTAAATAACTATTTTAAACTATAATAACTTTTATCCAAATAAATCTCAATTTTAAATAGGACGCAATTTTTTCTTTTAAATATTGATATTACATCATATCTCAAATAATATAATAACTAAATAAATATAAAAATAATACATTATTTTTACACTAAAATTTGCTCAAATAAAAAGTTATCGAAATAATACATTATTTTTATATTAAAATTTACTCAAATAAAAAATTCCCATAACGAGAACGAAAGCCTCCAAAATAAAAAAATATTAATATATTATTTTGATATTTACCAAAATTTATACTCCAATTTCAAATTGAAGAAGTGCACACTTGATGAGCGCTTACTATGGGCATAAACACTCAAAAATGTAAATATGACACAATTGAAAAGAAAAGAGAAAAAGTTTTAGTACATGGGGCATTCTAGTTAAACTTATTACAAGCACGGATAGGCAATACCTTTTTATGGGTATTAATTCTGTCATCCCTTGAGGTTGAACAAATTATATTTTGATAATAGTTTTGATTTTAATTATATTATTATTTTTTATTTAATTAAAAAAACAAAAATTTTCTAACAATTTTATCATATAAATAATTAAAATATTTTTAAAAAGTAAAAATATTTTCGCTTTTTTAATTAAATAAAAGAGGTGATAATATAATAAAAATTAAAACTGTTATCAAAATGAAATTTGTGTTAATTTAAGGGGTCACAGCGTTAATATCTCAACCTTTGTGTAATCCTAATACTGATTCTTGATGTGATGTGATGGGATGTTATAGGCAGATAGGCAATGTAGACTTTTTCGATATTTTTTTTAAAATTTTATTTATTTAAAAGAAAAGAAGAACAAAAAAAAAAAAGAAGACGAAGACGAAGAAGAAGAAAACGAATTCTTCATTTTTTATGTATGCATGTAGGCCATAATGTCTCTCCCTGGGGTTATCGTCTTTCCCAGGGTAAAAAGCTGGTAACTCAATCGATTCTATATGGTCTGACAGAATCTCATATTTGTCGTTAAAAATCTTGTAGCTGATCTTTTTCCTAGTTTTGGCGTCTCAGCCTGCCCTTCTTAAAAACCCACCTCCGCGGCTCCCACCCCCCCACCCCACCCCCCCTCCCCGGCCATTTTTTTAAAACTCGATCTCTCTTTCTTTTGTATCTCTCCCATACGTGTATTATTTTATATTTTCTTGGCCAGTTTTGTTTGCTGTGACAGAAACTACTAGTTTAATCACTTGTTTCCCTGAAGTGACTTTGATAGCTATAGCTGGGGCGCATCACTGGGTTAATCAAATATCCGTATGCAATAGAAAATGGTCGTCATGTAATCTTCTGATATTATCTTTTGATATGAAAGTCGCGGATGTAATGATGATTTATGATAGTTTTATGTAATCCATATCAACTTATAAGATAGAGAGGAGAAAATCAAGTTGAAATATTTCAGCTTGATCTTTAATTCAACACTAATCCGAAACTATTTATTATGATTATATGATTACCATACAACGTTCTATTAACACCGTATTGATATGTTTGCCAGGCATTCTTATACAAATAATTTAAATGACTTAGTTAATCAAGATATTTGCTTCGTATGTATAATGATATCAATTTATTATTTAACATATTATTAATGTATGTCTTTACTTGAAGAACTTGATTAACATTTGGAAATTGTTAGTTAAAATCCAAAGATCAGTTAGGGTAACGAGGAATTAGGGCTAGGTAAGAAGAAAGAAGAGAGAGAATTGGTTAGGTAGACATCTGCCTTACTTCTTTTTTTTTCTTTTCTAACTGGAAAAAGCGTACAACTCCAAAAAACTTTAGTCTCGATCTACCAGCAGAGCCTAAAAGCCAATCTCTTAAAGACCCTATTAACCCCTATTTCAGACAAGTCCATGTGATCATAATCCCTTGGTTTTCAAACCCTAACCATCACTAATAAAAAAAAAAGAAATTAGAAAGAATTTGAGCAGATACAACACAAAAACACTTCTGAAACCAGCTATAAATTAACACAAACCAAAGTTGGAGGAACAACTTCTGAGCGCCGCAGTGTAATCATTCAGAATGATAATCACAGCAACCATCAGAAGGAGAGCGAGAGAGAGAAAGATAGCTCTTCAACTTCCCACAAATTTTTTTTTAATCCCGAGTCGTTCTTACATGTTAGATGGAGATATGTGGATGCAGACCCATATATAGAAACCTGGTATATTTTTTTCATAATTTCAAGGGATAAAAGAGGGGGCTAAAGAAAAGTATAATTTCTTCTGTATCATTAAAACCTTCAATCCATGTCAATCGAGCTCTCTAAGCCCCAAAACCCATTCGCCTCTTTTTTTTCCTCCATTACCCTCGGAAATTGCCGAAGGCAATTACTGTGCAATTGAGCTCTTAGCTGGCACAGGCAGGACCAAACATTTCAAAGTTTGATAAAGAACAGTGGATTATTACAATTCTCATAAAGTCAAAACTTATAACATATATTCTCTCCCCACAAGAAAAATAGGGTAAGAGCTCATAACTAGATTATATGGGAGTACATTTACATGCACATGCACACTTAGTGTTCTTTATCGTCGCTATTGTTATTTTACAATTAATTAAGTTGACCTGATAAATATAATTAAAATTAAGTTGATAATATGTATGTTTTCATTTGTTTCGAACAATAGATAATTTCCTAATTTCGGGGTAACAAGGAAAGCTACTTTTGAGAAGGACGGTAAATGGTTAGTGTTGATCTCAGAATTAGTGTTAAAAAACACAGAGACAGTTACGTTTTCAAAAATCTCCATTAATTTTCCTAATGCGTGTGTGGTCCATGAATACAAAAAGAAAATACAGGGAGTTCAAAACTCAATTAATGACTATGTTATTTCCCCGCAAAATAAGCTACCTCGAGAGAAGAGGGGTAGAACAAAAGGACATCAAAATAATAACATCGTCCCATGCACATAATATGCACATTCTGCAAGGAATGCACAGAAAGCTCCAAGAATTTTCTTTGGTTAGAAGTTAGAAGAAAATTGAAAAATGCAAGAAACAAAGATTCAATTAGAAATTATCACAACCCTCTAATTTGTGGACGGTTGGCCCAGTAGATGATCCTAGTCGTCAGAATATTAATTAATATACTCTTACACCTTATTTTTGGAATTTTGTAATGCATGAATAAATCAGTCACTATCTACTTTCTAGCCCCTCTCTATAATGAGATTTATTTACATCTCCTATCTATAAATACACCCCCTCACCAGTTCCCGTACTCAAACGCCAGGTGCCAACCCTCAAGTTCTTCACAAAGATTAGCTGCTAACACCCTCAAAATTCTCTCCATTTCTTTCCCTCTTTCTCAACTTTGGCAAATCTATTAACCGGAACAATGGAAGAAGCACTGAGAAGGCTTAATGGGATGACCCACATGGCTGAATCCGACACGCGAGAGCTCATCACTGACAACAAAAAGAACGGCACCTCTACAGGCCACAACAACAAAAGGTCACTCAAAGAAAGCGGTAATGGTACTGGTGGGACCATGCGGTATCGTGGGGTCCGCCGCCGGCCGTGGGGTCGGTATGCAGCCGAGATACGGGACCCTCAGTCTAAGGAGAGGCGGTGGCTCGGCACATTTGACACGGCGGAGGAGGCTGCCTGTGCCTATGACTGTGCTGCTCGAGCCATGCGTGGTCTCAAAGCTCGAACAAACTTTGTGTATCCAGCTACCGAGCCTCACTCTACACCTGATCATTTCCTTCCTCCGTTTAATTTCTCCAAACAATCTCAGCCGTCCGCTAATGATCTTCCCGCTCGTCAGTTTAACCCGTCTTCGCATTGGCCGTCCTTTGCTAACCCTCTTGCAGGTGACCATCATTTCTCTGGTGTGTCTTCACCTCAGAGGAGTTCCTCATTCAACATGCTCCTCTTACGTGACTTGTTAAACACTTCCTCACCCTCATCTATGTACACTCCTTCTCAGCCTTCATATGACCAGTTTCCTTATATCAACAACTCGCCACCTTCAACTCAAGGCACTTTCTCTGGCGGTTCCTTGGCGATGAATCCCTACAGCACTAAATGTGCAAGTGGCACTAGTACTAACATGTGTGATGCTTTCACAGGCTCTTCCACGACTCTTCCTCTTGTTGAAGATCGTCAAGGCTATGTTACCCCCATGAGCTCTACAAAAACTACTCACTCTGATCATGTGGAATTCTTTCCACAAGAATCTCCAGATTCTGGCTTGCTTCAAGAGATCATTCAAGGTTTCTTCCCAAAGCCCTTGTCCAAGAAACGTGATGAGTCTACAAAAACAACTTCAAATTACAGCCAAGAGTCTACTGTTGCCCCGGTATCTGACATGTTCGCTAATCAGTCTCTTGATGGGCTTAAGAGAGGCATTAAAAATGAGCATTTTGATTTCTACTCTGACTTGCAAGGTGGTGCTCAACAGTTTGGGAATTTCAATGAAGCCACTGGAGCTCAGGCGATGCTGTACGGCAGTCAGCTGCCGCTTAATCTTCAAGTGGGTTCGGAATCCATTTCGGATGATATATTTCAGTACCCGGAGCTTATGAGTGCCTTCGCAGCTGGGGTTCAGAATGCTTGAGGTTGAGCTCTTCCGGCGGTGCTCCAAATCTATTAATGCTCTGATCGGTTTAATACCTTTGTTGACTTAATATATATTATATATTGTTACTCACTGCTGATTTTAGGGTTTTGGAAACTTAGTTTGAAGTCAGTGGTAGTCCATATGTATGTACTTTCAAGAAGATTTCATCTTCATGTCCCAAGCAGTCTTAAATTTCTATATAATCATATCGGTGTTATAAGGGCGTGCAACGGTTAAAATGCTTTTTGGATTGGGTTTAAAAGGGTCCTTCGAATAGCCAATAACGATAAAATAAAAGTTGAGAATGAGAATGAGTAAAATATGATCCGTGTAATTATATTCTGTGGTTCCATAGCTCTGCATTGACCTCGGAACTCAAAAGGCTGTCTTGGCCGGCTTTTCGTTATCTGTTTTCGAGATCAACTTTGTAAGTGCCACGTTAATGCATTTATGTCTAAACTACGCGGTCCGAGAATTTACCATTCTTTTGCTTCAGTTTTTGTTGATTGTTCTCATTAATTTATGGCTTCATCTCAATCAATTAAAAATTGGTATTCCTGCCAAGGCTAAGAACAAGTGCCTTGGTCAGATATGGCCTCGACTTCTTTCTATCCTGGTGAAGATAAGCAGACAGCAGGTACTGATGGTTCTGGTGAGGAGGACAAACACTTTTGACTGCATCTACCTGAGTTGAGTTGTATCTTTGGGCAGTCGTTGCATATCAGTAATTAAAATGTGATATTATTCTGGAAATGAAAAACCGCTACTTATATATATATCTTGAAATTGATGTAGAGGAAAGACCCAGCAGCACTTCCAATTTTGCAAAGATGGTAGCTTGTGATTTACTCGTTCCCAGTAATTGCCTGGCTGGCTAATGAGATTGAAATTATTAACAAGCCGTTTGTTCAGCCAACAATGAATTGGCTTACCATAATCAGTAGTGCAAAGCAGGATACTTGAATTCTCTTACCCTGAAGACTCGCTGTGAAGATTGATTCCCATCGACCAAAAATGGCTGCTTCTTGCTTGTCAGTTTTAGAACCGGGATCATTGAATACCATTGCATATACCAATTGTACGTCAATTTTATTCAATATTACAATTTTGGACATCTGTCAGAGAAATTGCAACTCGTTGAGATTGTAATTAAGCTTTCGCATATCTATAATTCGTGTTTGGATCAAGCTTTTTTATAGTTGCAATGCAATATTGGTGTTAACGGATGTCAGCCATATAGCTATTGACACTTGTATGGACTATCGATACTCGCTGAATATCAAGGCATTGAGATGATTTTTGATGCCTCAATATATAATTTGTGCTGCGTAGTTACACCTTCTGTCACTGTCAATATGCACTGTGGAGCATATATTTATTTATTTTTTATGGGGAGATCATTAATACGGGATTTAAGTCAACTTTATAATTTGATTCATGCTATAAAACACAGTGATTTTGACGAATTTTCTTACATCTTTTCTGTAGGGCAACGATTTGATTGCATTTTCAAACTTTTCTAGCCTTGCACTACTATATATTTCTCCACAAGGAGCTGTGGCATGTCCCTTTTTAATAGCTTCGACAAGTTCAAGATTGTGTTTTTGGTAGGTTGCTGCCTCAATGACATCCATCGGTCGTTCCTTTCGTTTATTAACTAGTTCCAATAATCAAATATCTTCTCTTTATAAAATTCTTATTTGACGTTGGCACTTGGCAGTAAAGAAGATAAAACTAGGGATGGACATTAATATAATATACAACGAATGACGATATGTACTTGTAGGAGCTAATTTTAGTAATAAACTCCTACACGTTGTATTTTTTTTTTTTGAATTAAAGGTTATTTCTATACATTAAATTTTAGATATCATTTGTTAAATAAAGGCGTTGGATTGTCTTTTAATTAATATAAGCTTTCCCGCGCCTATAAATGATCGTGAGAACCCTTTTTTTTTTCCTTAATAAAACAATAATCATTAGTTAAATAAATTAAAATGGCTTTGATACTTGTTGAAGGGTCTTGGGTTTATAAGTGCTTACATAGAATATATGTATCTAACTCATAAGATTAATTTGGTAAACGGAGGGATCATCTTATTTATAAGTTAAAATATCAACTATTTTTTAGTTAATGTGAGAGAACCAACTAATTCAACAAACTCTCCTCGAACGAAATCTCCATTTCTGATAACTCAACACCCTTTATTTCATTCAACAACGAGTCCATTCACATTTTGACTATTAGAGTCTAATTCTGATACTACTTATTGGAGAATTTGAGATTAAAAGTGAGAAGCTTAGAACCTTAGTCCATCCATATTCAAGCTACTAGGGTCTCACTCTGATACCACTTATTGGGAGATTTGAGATTAAAAGTGGAAAGCATATATACCACTTATTGGGGGATTGGGAATTAAAAGTGGGAAGCCTAAAATCCCAATCCATCTAAATTCTGATAAATAGGATCTAATTTTGAAACCACTTATTGAGGGATTGAGGATTAAAAGTGGAAAGCCTGGCCTTTTGTTCAATAATGAGTCCATTCATATTTTGACTACTAGGGTTTAACTCTGATACAACTTGTTGAAGGATTTGAGTTTAAAAATGGGAAGCCTAGAATCCCAATCCATCCACATTCTGGCTACTAGGGTCTAATTTTGATACCACTTCTTGTGAAATTAGAATTAAAATTGGAAAGCCTAAATACCACTTGTTGGGGGATTTGGGATTAAAAGTGGGAAGCCTAGAATCCTAGTCCATCCACATTCCGACTACTAGGGTCTAGCTCTAATATCATTTATTGGGGGATTTGGCATTAAAAGTGGAAAGTCTAGAATCCAGGTAGGATTAAAAGGGGAAGATTAAAATCCAGATGTCTAACCCAAAAGATTAACTTAGTGGGTAGAGAGACTATCTTACTTATAAAGTCAAGTATCAACTATTTTCTAACCAATATGGGACAACTAACTCATTCAAAAATTCCCCTTCAAATAAAATCTTCACTGGTTGAGGACCATTATCGGCCTTGTCATTCGAAAGTAAGTGCATCCACATTCTAGCTACTAAGGTCTGACTTTGATACCACTTATTAGTGTTATAAAGAATTATATGTTAAAGTAGTATCTTAACTTAAAGCAGTAAAGATGAGAAACTGAAAGAAAAATAAATGA
Source organism: Ailanthus altissimus (assembly GCA_946807835.1). Taxonomy (NCBI): domain Eukaryota; kingdom Viridiplantae; phylum Streptophyta; class Magnoliopsida; order Sapindales; family Simaroubaceae; genus Ailanthus; species Ailanthus altissimus. The sequence continues at coordinate 24,361,955 of OX327692.1, read as the reverse complement.
CATACATATTTTATGTGAAAAATTCTCAAACAAATTGACGTAAAAATCACGGAGAAAATATAAGAGATTTTTCACTATATAAAAAATAAGGATTACACATTCTCTCAAATTACAAGGAGAGAATAATTTTATCTCTCTCTTATAAATAGGAAAAACTAAGAATAACAAAGAAATTACAATTTTACATTGAAATGAGATGCCTTAAATTGAGAAGAGGCTTTACTATTTATAGGCAACCGAATTTCCTACTTAAATTTAAACTCTTCCCTAAATCAAAATTTTTACTTCTATTTTCTTTTTTCATTGTTGGCACCTCTTTTTATTTTTCTTCAAATTTGACGCACTCATTTCCTTGTTTATCAGCGCTCGTAATTCATTTTTTCAATTCAACACCTACAAATTATATTCGACTTTTTTTTTCTTTTTCATTATTTGTTGGCCACATTATGTCAGCCACAACATTGCTCCCTCTTAAAAACTTGATTAGAATAATCAAGTCTTCACATTCTTTTACCTATACTTACCATCTCTATACTGCTTACATTTCTATTAAGCCGTATGAGGTCTACACCATAAAAACTTGTCAGTGGTTATCGGTTTGGTTAATGCATCTGCTAGGTTCTTTTTGCATGAAGTTTCTGTTGAAAATGGTGCTTATATGTCATTCCAATATTGTATGAATATTAATTGTTTAATATTTATATATAAATTTTTTGAATAGTATCGTTAATATTAAATATACATAGTAAGATGCTTGTAATGTTTCGGACATTGTTTTGATTTGAAAAAGTTCAGATTAGGTTTAAAGGAGTTTAGACAAAGAATAAGAGTTAGCAATGCTGAAAGTTATAATTGCTAAGAGTTAGCACTACTAAGTGTTAGATGATTATAATAGTCAGCAAAATCCAAAGAGTTAGAGACTTATCTGAAATATAACAAAGACCTGAGAATATACTAGCAATGACATAGTTGCAAGGAGTTGCAAGCAATGCTAGAAAATTTTATTGTACAAGTATGTTTTTAAACTATATATTCTATATCTATTTTCTCCGATGCTAAGTCTGTAGTAGAAACCTTATTTTATATAGATCAGTGTATGTTTATATTTGAATGATCTAAATGGTTAATCTTAGTAGACTATGAGCTTAATGAAAGCTCGTAAGATATACAAGTATTCAATTAGGACTGGATACTGAACTGGCTCAATTAGGATCTCCAATAGACCTCCCATAAAGCCGTCAATAGATGATCCATTCGAGTTAAGTAGTATTCATGGTCCCCGGACTTGAGCACCATAGTGGACTTGTGAGTGATCCACTATACTTAGATTCCACACATGTTAGAGACCTTTCATGTTTTAACCGCTGAGTGTTGCTGGATATGGTTCGATGCTCATGGAGTCTAGTATGTGTAGATATGGGATTCGTCAACTCATATGGGTGAGTTATATATCCAAAAGCTCCAAAATTATATTCTAGAAAATCTTATAGCCATAAGTAATTCACGTGGAAATAATATTTTCTGTGTAGGAAACAATATCACAAAAGTGTTTGTCGATATTATTTATCAGAATACGAATCTAGAGATAAGTGATAGTGTTTACCATATGAGAACTTGACGGTGATAATCTATGTCTCCGCCATTTCAGAATATAAATGACGAATAGATTATATGAATATATATTAATCTCAACTTGTATGGTTCAACATGCTATTTTGTTATTTCTATAACGTGTGTGTGGGGTAATGTTTATGGACTTACGGAAGAGTTTCATAAGACAAAATAAGTGTGAACCTAGGGAGTTTCACTATATGAAGTGTACTCGTTGAGCAGTGGAGTAGCGCACCAGGTCAAATTGTTAGATTCGAAATTTTTTGAAAAATAAGAATTTATTTCAGAGTCTTTTAGGGAATAGTTAAGGTTTAAGTGTTAAACCTAAGATAGTGTCAAGTGAGACTTGACACTTTTATCTATATTGTGTGTGCCTCAAATTGTGCCAATAATTTGTATGGGTACTAAATTAGGCATTGGTGGATATATCTACTATTTAAATAAAATAATTATTATTTTATTTAAATTAAATTAATCGGCCATTTATTTATTTCAGGGTCTATCAGGAAGTAGTTAAGGTTTAAATATTAAATCTAAAATTGTACTTACTGTATGCTTCAAATTATGTTAATAATTTGTATAAATATTAAATTGGATATTAGTAAATAACTCTATAAAATAATTGTTGTTTCATAATATATTTATACATTCAGCAATTATTATATATCTAAATGAATTTGATTCATTATTAAAGCTACATGTTCTCTTTTTTGATTGGCTTATTAAAAAGTTAATGGCTACTTGTTTAATTTTTATTTGTCCAAATAAATTGAATTAAAAGTAATATAATTGCAAATAAAAAATAAAGAAATAGGTGGCAAGTTTTCAAATGCCTTCAAAACTTAAAATTGCCACCAAGATGCTCTATTAAATTACCAACAAAATCAAGTATGCCACTAAACTTTAGTGTTACCTTGTCATATTTAGGCAAGTGGCAATGAAGTGAATTTCAATTGGCTTTGATGGTTGGCAGCATATGCTATAAATTGATGGCCGAATGTTGCTTCTGTTTAAGTTGAATTCAATTGAGTCGAATTATTTTTTTAGAGCTTTTGATTATGTTAAAGAGTTAACATAATATAGAAGCAATTACGTACTTTGATCTCGAGAGAATATAATGAAGCAAGTGTTGCTTCAATTAATTTCTATCCGAGAAAGAGAAAGTTACTATTCTACCTTGAGGAAGTTCACCACGTCTCTAACTAGAATTATTAAAACACGCTTCGATGGTGAGTCTTCTAATCTCATTAGAGTAATAAGATTGTGATGTGTGTATATTTATTCCATCGTGCGATATTGCATGTGAGACATGTAATAAAATAAAAATTAAAAAATGCATATACTCACTTGATGTACAGCACACCAACTTAACAGTTTCTTTATATCTATACGTTTATTTTTTACCACTTCACGAACAAAGTAATACTAAAAACTTATGTGCTTTGTTCTGAAATGAAAAGTCAATTTTTTTGCAATGTGCAAGACACTTTAACTGTCACAATACAAATAAATCTTTTCTTGATTATGCCTGAGCTTTTTCAAGAATCTTTTAATCCAAATTACTTTTTTACAAGCTTGTGTAGCTACCATGTACTCAACTTCTGTTGTTGATAGAACCACAACAGTCTGAAGTTTGGAGACCGACCTAATAGCTCCTTCTACAATTGTAAACACATAGCTTATAGTGAATTTTCTTTTATCAATATCACTTGTAAAATCTGAATTAACATATCTTCTGATAATGAATTCTGATCCACTATAATATAATACAATATCTGAGGTACCCTTAATATATCTCAAGATCCTCTTAACTATATTTTAATGCTCTTTACTAGAATTGCTCATGAATCTAGTAACTACTCATACTACTTGTGCAATATCCGATCATGTATAAATCATTACAAATATTAAGCTTTCCATTATTGATGCACAGTACCCGAGATATCTTCATCCTCTCTACTTCATTGCTAAGACACATACTTGAGGATAACTTGAAATTAATAAGAAGTGGGGTTGAAATTGGCTTACAATCTTGTATATTGAAGCGTCACAAAATCTTCTTCAAGTAGTTCTTCTATGAAAGTCATATCTTTCTATTACTTCTATCTCATTGAATTTGCATCCCTAGAATCTCTTTTACTGGTTACAAGTCCTTTCTGTCAAATTTCCTAGCCATTTGAGCCTTTAACTTGGTTACTTAATCTTTGTTGGAGCCTGCTACCAACATGTCATCAATATACAACATGATAATGAACTCATTATCACAAAACATCTTGAAATATGCATAAGGGTCTGAACTAAGTATGTTGTATCTTAAGCTCAATCTGAAGTAATCAAATCTCTTATACCAACACTTTGGTGTTTGTTCGAAACCGTATAGAGATTCGTTCAACTTGCAAATCAAGTTCTTTTTTTCTCTTTTTGCAAAACCTTATAGTTAAAGCATATAAATTTCTTCTTCAAGATCACTATGAAAAATAAATAAATTTTACATCTAACTGTTCTAGATGTAAATCAAATATGGCACACATAGTAAAGATTATTCGAACAATATTGAGTCTGACAATTAGTGAAAAGATTTCATTGAAATCAATATCTTTGTTCTGAGTATATCCTCTTATCACCAATCTAACACGATACCATTCTACTTGATCATTGTTATTTCGCTTGATCTTGTAGACCTATTTATTATCAATAGCCTTCTTTCCATGTGGTAGTGGTATAAGATCCCATATTTAGTTCTTATGAAGAGCCTCAATTTTCTCTTGTATTGCTACCATCTATAAATATGCATCCAAGCTATTTGTTGCTTTTGAAAAGTTGATGGCTCTCATTCCTCCATTAGAAGACAGTATACAACATTACCCTCCATATGATAATCAGAATGCTAAACGTATCGACCTCACTCGATTTGATAATTTAAAAGGTGACTCCTCTGGCTCAATTGGTTCTTGTTCTTTGTGCACATATGTTGCTTTAAAAATTTCTTCTTATTTTGACTTTTTCTCTACTTGAACTGTAATAGTTTCTAGTTTGTCCTTTGTTATACCATAATCTTCTTTCTTTTGCAGCTTATCTTTTGTAAATATCACACTTCTGCTGATAACTACCTTATGGGCAGTGGGATCCCACTAGTAATACCCCTTTACTCTATCAGCATACCCCAAGACTATACATTTTCTAGATTTTAGATCAAGTTTTGTGACTTTTTAGGTATTGTACATCACGTACACAAAACTTTCAAATGTATATATTATAATAATCAGCTGGCTTATCAATCTACATCTCCATTTGAGTCTTTTGATCAATCGTTGTTGATAAAGATCGATTGATCACATAACATGCGGTATTGACTACTTCCGCCCAGAATAATTTGGCTAGACCCACAGTCTTTAACATTACTCTAGTTCTTTCAAGTAGAGTTCTATTCATCTGCTTTACCATTTAATTTTGTTGAGGAGTGTACGCTGTTGTGAATTGTCTTTTTATGCCTTCTTGTTTGCAAAATGCATCAAATTCCCCGCCAATATATTCTTTATCAATGTCAGTCCTTAAACACTTGATCTTCTTCCCAGTTTTAAGTTCCACTCATGCTTTGAAGATTTTGAATACTTGAAACTCATCTACCTTTTTTTGATTGGATGGACCTAACATCTCCTGAAGAAGTCATCTATAAATAACACATAATATTTTGCTCCTTCTAAGGATGTGACTGATGTTTGCCAAACATCATAATGAATTAAGTCTAAGATGTCATTAATCTTAGCTGGTGATGTGCTAAACTTTAATGTGTGCTGCTTGCTTATAACATAATGCTCACAAAAGGGTAAACAAACAATTTTAAGTCTATAAAGTAACTTCTTATCTAAGAGAATTTTCAAACCTCGTTCTAACATGTGACCAAGTCTTTGGTACCACAACATCGTCATCTCTTCTGCAAAATTAGTTGCTGTAATAGATGCCTTTATCTCTGGATATGTTTCCCCTAAAAGTATGATTAGGTTAGCAGTTATCTTTTCTGCCTTCATTACCGCAAGTGTGCCTTTGACAATCTTCATAATCTCATTATGTATATGGATTTTGCATATAAGCTCGTCTAACTGTCCTAAAAAATTAGATTTTTTCTCAAGTCTTTTACATGTCATACCTCTTGGATAGTACGAACCGTTCCATCGTACATATTCAACTTGATGGTGCCAATGCCAGCAATCTCTAAGATATTATTATCTCTCATGAACACAAATCCTCCTGAGATGGACTTATAATTGTGAAACAAATCTCGACAAGAGGTCATATGCCATGTTGCTCTTGAATTCATTATTCAAGCCTCAACAAGCTTCTTTCTATTCTTGAAAATGGTTATTGCTTTGTTGTATAAGATGTTACCATCATCAGAAGTACTAGCAACATAACCCTGAGATTTTGGTAGCTCAATGGTTTTTTCTACACCTTTCTTATATCGACACTCACTTTTGAAATGCCATTTCTTGCCACCGTTGCAGCACTTGATTATTTTTTTTACTTCTTGATTTTGATCTTCTTTGTTTATGACTCCCATTAGAGCCATGCTTCATTAACCTGCCACTAGTCATCAATAAAGCCTTCTTTTTTTACAAACTAGTTGTTATGTCTTCCTTGTTTTTAAGTCCGTTTTTTTTTTCAAGAACAGAGGTTGTAACATCTTTGAAAATTATATAGTTCATCAAGAGGTTATTGGTTAAACTGGTGATTAGATGGTCATATGAATCAGAAAGACTTTAGAGTAGAATCTCGGCACGTTCATTTTGCCCAATTTTATAACCCAAAGTAGAAAATTGGATAAATAAAATATTGAGAATATTGATATGATTAGTTACCGTCGTAGATTCTAACATCCAAAGGGTGTAAAGTCTTCTTTTCAAGAAGATCTTATTGTGAAGAGACTTTACCTCGTATAATATTGTCAGAGTATCCTATATCTTATTGGCTATCTTTTTCTCCGCTACACTTGATAAAACTTCATCTGCTAATCCCAGATGCAAGTTGGCAATATCTCTTCCCATTTTTCTTTAGTCATACTTGTTAGTTTGTTCTTAATCTATCATTCTCATTTTTTACAACGAGAAATTATTTTCGTTGAACTTTTTTATCCCATACTTTGTCGTTATATTGATTGACTACGATCTATTTCTCACTCAAACCGACTCTCATTATTTCATCTTGAACAATATCGTATGCTTGAATGGTATCATATATATGAATAGTATTGTATATGTGAATAATTACACGATCGTAAATAGTACCCGTGAATGATATACTTTCACTTGAAAGCTGTAAAGTTTTAATACCACTTGTTATGGAGAATTCTAAGTTGAAGCAGTATCTTAACTTAAAGTAGTAGAGATGAGAAACTTGAAGAAAAATAAATGACACATAGATTTTATATGAAAAACCATCAAACAAATTAAGATAAAAACTACAGGGCAAGTATAGAGAATTTTTTACTACGTAGAAAAATGGAGATTACACCTCTCTAATGATAAGGAGAGAACAATTTTATCTCTCTCTTATAAATAGAATAAACTAAGAAAAATAGAGAAATTATAATTTTATTTTGAAATCGGATTCCTCAAACTGAGAAGAGGCTTTGCTATTTATAGGCAACCAAATTCTCTATTTAAATTTTGAATGTTCCTCAAATTAAAATTTTCAACTTCTATTTCTTTCTTTTTTGGCAGTGCCTACAATTCATATTCAACTTCTTTTTTTCTTTTTTTTTATTTGTAGGTCATATTACGTCAGCCACAACAATTAAGATAGCTTCGAGTTTATAAAATGAATTTATAATTTAGGTATCTAACTCAAAAGATTAACTTCGTAGGTAAAATGATAATCCTACTTATAAACTCAAATATTAATTATTTTTTTATCAAATACGAGAGAACTAACTCACTTCGCAATATGAAAATTAATATATGCCTGCGAGTGAAAGCAATATAGTAAAGATTTATTAATTTAAATAAATTTATAAAAAAAAATATATAACAGTTACTTTGAATATATTAAACTACTGTGATTGCAAGATTAATGACAATAACTTTGAAAGATTTAATTATTGAGGACTTTTAAATTTTGATATAATATACATGACCTTTTTTTTTCTTTGCGCTTTCAAGTTTCCAACGACTTGTGAATTGTGATGATTGCAAGACTGTAGTTCCCAGTATCTATTGAACTTCGACCGAAGATTAATATGTTAGTTCTACAACATCATAGAGTTAAAACATAATATTACCGATACTAAAGGCATTACTATCGAATTTTTAATTTGCCTATTTGTTCAATGGATATTTTCAAGCGCTAGAGCAAATTTAACTGCAATCATCTTTTTTTAGGCGTTAATATTAATTTCATTCAAAACAAAATTAATAATACATATTATCCATTTACATCTTAAATTAAAATTTTCATAAATAAATAAACACCAAATATAACAAGGAGATAGATTGTTTGTAAAAGAGTATCAACAATCATTCTTATAGCACCGATTTTTGTAAATGCTATTATTATACCAAATCTTTTGCAAATCGTCAAAACAGAACTAATAAAGTTTTAAATAAGAATAAATTAAACATAACTATAAAGTAAAAGAACAAAATGATAGGAGAAATATTATTATAAAATAAAAGAATAAAATTATAGAGTTAGAGATCAAATTCAGATTAGATTTATACGATTAAAAATAAATAAATAACTTATATCTAGATTTGGATAATTAAGAACCACTAATTTAAGTGAAGAATTTATTATCAACCAGAGAAAATATTTAAAAAATTAAAAAGAAATAAGAAATGAGCGAAGAAAAAAATATATATGCCGAGAAAATGGTAAAGAAAAAAGATCTTTACATTAGGAGAAAGTAAATAATAATAATAATAATAATATTAATGTAATATTATTATTATATTATTAATATATTTGATTTTATAAATCAATTATATTAATTATATAATATTCTTACCTTTTATATTATGCAATTATTTCTTTTTATGTATAGTCCTATTTTTCTATTTTGTAATGAGCTACAGCCTATATAAAGATTATATTGTACAATTTTATAAACACAATGAAATATACATATTCTATATTTCTTTCATGGTATCAAAGCTTGGTTTTTTCACTGTCACTATGTTTAAACCAATTTATTAGAGGTTTTTTTTGAAAAGTCACCGGAAAACTCCAAAAGTGTGCCGTAAGCCACCGCCCACCTCAACCTACTCAGAATATTTCGACCGTCGCAATGCCGTCAATGACGCCCCAATCGGAGATTTGAAACCGTCGCACGCGTCGCCGTAACACAACTGCCACCGATCACTTTCACTTCAGATCCCGGCCGATAGACGTCGACGTGACTGACACCTCCCTGACCAACAACATCCTCAGTCCGCGGCCGTTCCAACGCCGCCGAGATTACGTCAATCGAAGCTCGGATACGGCCAGACGCGCCACCTGAATCTCACTGCTTTCTGTTAAGGGTCTGTTTGTAAGATTTTTAACATTTCAAGGTCAGATCATAATTTTCTATTTTTATAGGGACTATCTTGCAATTTTCAATAGTTTCGAGGCTATTTTGAAATTATTATAATTTTTAGGGGTTATTTTGTAATTTTGGAAAAGTTCAAGGGCTATTTTGTAATTATTATATTCTTCATGGTTATTTTGTAATTTTTGAAAAATTAAAGGCTATTTTGTAATTATTATATTCTTTAGGGGTCAATTTATAATTTTTGAAAAGTTTAAGAATTAAATTGTAATTATTGAAAGTTGAAGAGGGAAATTTATTTTTCAATAGATAAATATGATGTTTCTCAGCCAATTCACATTATCCTTGACTGACACAATTATGTCTTATAGGCACAAGCTGTGTGTAGTTTTCTTAAAAGCAAGAGACTTTGACGCTATATTACTGGTGATGTTATTCTACCCCAGCAACGGGATAATGAGAGTCCAAAGGCTTTCATCGACAGACTAAATGATTGGGATAGTAAAAATCATCAGATTATTACATGGTTTCGTAATACATCCACCCCATCCATCAGTCTTCATTATGGTCGATTTGACACTGCCAAATCACTTTGGGATTTTCTTGCACGTCGCTACACTACCACAAATATCTCTCATCAATATCAACTCTTGCAAAATTTGCATCATCTTCGACAAGAGTCAGGATAATCCATTGCCGATTTTCATTCTCATATATAGTTTATTTGGGATCAATTAGCTCTTTCAGAACTAATTTGGAAAAACAATAATGATGCTTAAGCCTCTATTGTCTACCGAGATCATCAACGTTTGGTTCAGTTTCTCATGGCTCTACAAGATAAATTTGAATCCACTCATGCTTCTTTACTTCATCGAAGGCCCTTACCCACTTTGGATCAAGCCATTGTTGATCTCATTTCTGAAGAAACAAGATTTGCTACTCTTCAGCAAGTTCATACAGATATAGTACTTGCCACCCCGCAACACAAATCTGACAGCTCCGCTCAATATAAGACGTGTAATTATTGTCACTTATCTGGACATTTAATTCTCAATTGTCCGACACGTAAATGCAGAAAATGTCAAAAAATCAGACCAGGTCATTTTGAAAGAGATTGTCCTAAAAACAAACAATCTCAGGGTGCTACTTCTACAAGGTCTCGATCATTCTCTGCTGCTACTGCTGCCCAGGATACTGCCAACTCTTCTTCCAATCTAACCAGTGATCTTGAATCTTTACTTCGTCAACTTCTAAACTCTAGTAACCCTTCCATTACTGCTTCTTCTGTTATTTCAGGTAACTCTTGGTATTTTGATTCTGCATGTTGCAATCATATGACTTCTGATTCCACTATTTTCTCTTCAAAATCTTCTGCTTCCTATTTACCTTCTATTCAAACTGCTAATGGCTCTTTCATGAATGTTAGTCACATTGGTCAGGTTTTTTGCTCTAGTCTTTCCTTATCTGATACTTTCTTTATACCTAAACTCACGTTAAATCTTTTATCTGTCGGACAAATTTGTGAACTTGGTCTTAACGTTTTATTCACTGCTTCTGGGTGTTATGTGCAGGATCCGAAGACAAGTCGGACACTTGGGACAGGCCCTAAAATGGGTCATCTATATGAGCTCATCTCTTTACACTTGCCATCTTCATCCCCTTTGTCCGCCGCATCTACTTCTTCAGTATCATCACTACATCTCTGACATTCTCGTTTGGATCATGCTTCAATAAGTCGTATTCATTTTTTAGTATCTAGTGGTTGTTTAGGAAATGTTTCTGATAATAAAGATGATTGTTTGACTTGTCCTTTAGCAAAACAACCAGCTTTACCTTTTAATAATAGTACTACTGTTTCACATGCTCCTTTTGATCTTATACATTCTGATATTTGGGGACCATCTCCTAATGCTACTATGGGCAAATCTCGATATTTTATTATTTTCATTGATGATTATTCTCGATATACATGGTTGTTTCTTATGAAACAAAGATCAGAACTTACCAAAATTTATCGTGATTTTGCTCAAATGATTAAAACACAATTTTCTTATTCCATTAAGATCTTTCGCACAGATAATGCCATGGAATATAAAGATTCTGATTTTCTACATCTTTTACAGGAATATGGTACTATTTGTCAAAGATCTTGTCCCGGTACATCTCAGCAGAATAGGAGAGCCGAACGAAAACACAGACATATTCTAGATACAGTTCGTGCTCTTCTCATCTTTGCTTCTTGTCTTGAACAATTCTAGGGTGAAGCTGCTTTAACTGTTGTCTATACAATCAATCGCGTTCCTTCCCCTATTATAGAGAACAAGTCACCATATGAACGTTTATATGGAATCCCTCCTAATTATAGTCTCTTTAAAGTTTTTGGTTGTGTCTGTTTTGTTCTACTTTAAAAACATGAACATACCAAACTTGAACCACGCACACGACTGTGTTGCTTTTTGGGATACGTGATAGAACATAAAGGTTATAGGTGTTGGGATCTTATCTCTAAACGTCTTCACATCTCTTATCATGTCGTATTTCTTAAACATAGAATGTTCTCCTCAATGTCAAACTTTCACTCAGTGTCTCCATCCGCTTCTCAATTTTTCACTAATAATACTAGTGACTTGTTTCCTGATACTTCCTCTGAGTTTCATATAAGTGATCCTGCTGATACAATGCCTGCTTCTGAGCCTCTTATCTTGTCTGAAGGATTTGTTCTCGACATCTCTGAGGCCTCTCCTACACCCTCTCTTCATCGTTCTTCTCGGGTAAGAGAACTTCCTGTTAAACTTTGTGATTATCACTGTTTTTCCACCACTCTTTCATTATATGAACCCAAATCCTATTCAGAGGCTAGTGCTAACCCTGTTTGGCAGCAAGCAATGATAGAAGAATTACACGCTTTTGAGAAATTGCACACTTGGGATTTTATTCCTCTTCCACCCAATAAAACTGCTATTGGTTGTAAATGGGTATACAAGATTAAGATCAAGTCTGATAGATCCATTGAGCGATATAAAGCTCGTCTTGTTGCAAAAGGATTTACTCAAGAATATGGCATTGATTATGAAGAAACTTTTGCCCCTGTTGCTCGCCTTACTTCTGTTCGGAGTTTATTAGCTATTGCTGCAGCTCATAGTTGGACATTATTTCAGATGGATGTCGAAAATGCTTTTCTTAATGGTGATCTTTCCGAAGAAGTTTATATGAAGCCTCCTCCCGGTTATCCACATCCACCTGGCACAGTCTGCAAGCTTCGTCAAGCCTTATATGGCCTAAAACAAGCTCCTCGTGTTTGGTTTGCAAAATTCAGTAGCATCATTTCTCAATATGATTTTCAGTCCAGCTCTTATGACTCAGCTCTTTTCATTCGTCGAACAGATCGTGGTTGTGTTTTACTACTTCTTTATGTTGATGATATGATTATCACGGGTGATGATCTTCTTGGTATTTCTAATCTCAAGGATTTTCTTCAACAACATTTCGAGATGAAAGATCTTGGCAACCTTAGTTATTTCCTTGGTCTTGAAGTATTATCCGACTCTACTGGGTATTATCTCTCTCAGGCTAAATACGCATCTGATCTTCTTGCAAAAGCTGGATTGACAGACAGTAAGATTGCCTCCACTCCTCTAGAGCCTAATGCTAAACTCCGATCCTCTGATGGTACTCTTCTTAGTGACGTTATCCTTTATCGTCAATTGGTTGGTAGTTTGGTCTACCTTACTGTCACTCGTCCAGATATTGCTCATGCTGTTCATGTTGTTAGTCAGTTTATGGCTGCTCCTCGTACCTCTCATTATGCAGCAGTTCTTCGTATTCTACGATATCTCAAAGGTACATTTTTTCACGGTCTCCATTTTTCGACTCATTCTCCTCTCATGTTACGAGCTTATGCTGATGCGGATTGGGCGGGTGATCCTACGGATCGACGATCAACTACTGAATTTTATCTTTTCTTGGGTGATTCTCTTATTTCCTGAAAAAGTAAAAAACAGACAGCTACTGCTCGCTCGAGTACTGAAGCTGAGTATCGTGCTTTTGCTTATACTATCCAAGAGATTGTTTGGCTTTGCTGGCTTCTTGAAGATATGGGTATTTCTCACACTGTCCCTACACCTCTTTATTATGATAATCAGAGTGCTATTCAGATTGCTCACAATGATGTTTTCCATGAACGAACCAAGCACATTGAAACAGATTGTCACTTTGTTCAACAACATGTTTCTCAGGGAACTGTTACTCTCCACTCCATCTCTTTTGAAGATTAACCTGCTAATATTTTTACTAAATCTTCACTTCCTGATCGTTTTCAAACTCTAGTCTTCAAACTCAAGCTTACTTCAACTCCACCATCTTGAGTTTGAGGGGGGGTATTAATGTAATATTATTATTATTATTATTAATATATTTAATTTTATAAATTAATTATATTAATTATATAATATTCTTACTTTTTATATTATGCAATTATTTTTTTTTATATATAGCCTTATTTTTCTATTTTGTAATGAGTTACAGTTTATATAAAAGTTATATTGTACAATTTTATAAATACAATCAAAAAAATACACATTTTATATTTCTTTCAAATAATTTTACATTTAGCATAGGCGTGGAGGCGATATTTCCCAAGATCGTATAGGATTCAAAGGGAAAATGTGGCGATTTCAGGATGACAAAGAAGTGCAATCATTTTACTTTCCAACCCAATCAACACACAATAATTGTCATAATTTTCGGACTGCGGTGTCCTAAAAGCTAGACAATGAGTTGTGAAAAAATAAAAATGGTGCATTCATTGTTGGTCGAAATATATAGATGAGTCTTGCTACTTAACTACGAAGGAGAGCTGCGTTAATGAGGATTAAATTTTAAAAACACCCCTTCATTAGTTTATAATGGGAAGATCAACAAGGAGATGGACCATTATTAGCAGTAGAGACTAGAGAGGTGGACAGCCAAGCCTGCGTTCAATTATGGGCAGTTGAAAATTGCAAAAAGATTTCTTTGGGATTAATGCAACTTAATGATTTTTTTTTTTCTTCATTTAATACCTGCAAATGAGGTTTCCATCTTTTGTAGGTTTGACGAGGGACCTCTTGTATTTTGAGTGGTGAAATTGATCTTTTTCGAAGTAGGATAACAGTGTTTCAACAAAGAGTTAGGTTAATGAATTAGTTAAAGAAAAAGGAAATAGAACTCTTCAAACACTCATGATTCGAGCAATCTTGAATGAGAAAGGGTTAGTTCCAAACATTATGGAGTTGAGGTGCACGTATAACAAAGTACTGGGATCAATTGCACCGTGTTTGTGGGCACTGGGCAGCCAGCCCACAGATGGGCTTAGGTACTTTTGGGGTAAATTATTCATTGGGCTGAAGCTTTATGAGCCCAAATCATCGCTCATTTGTGATCTACGGATGCAGTTCTTGAATTCCTGAATAAATAATTCATCAGGATTGCAATCTGTTGAAACCGCCATGCATATCACTTCGTCAATAGTCAAGTAGAGAATAATTTCGGGCCCTCAACTAAGAAATGGAGCCTACACTAGATGTATAGTGGACATTTTTTTTTTCATTACCTTGTGTAAGTAGATTAGTTCTAATTAACCTAGTATACTCTCTCACTTTCTCTCTCTACACTGTTTATTTCTCTCTTTGCAATAGTTTCTCTCTCTAGATTTTTTTTATTTTTTTAAACCACCCATCTTCCTCTCTTGCTAACTAAAGAGAACGAAGAAGAATTGCTTTTTGAAGTAGTCTGAATTTGAACCCTATATATAATGATTGGTTTTATGGCTTCTCTTCTTTTGTTCTATTTTTTTTCTTGAATTTGGTTTTAAATAATAATAAAAAAAAAAGCTTTGTCTCATACAAAAAGGAGATGATACTGTTGTGGAATTTTATTTAACTAGGTAAAAAAAAATTGGTTTTGAAACTAATTTCTAAAATGCGTAAGGACCAACAATATTTTACATATCCATCTTTGGTTCTAATATATTTTAGTATTTGTATCAGTGCAATGCTTTTTCTTCAGCTTGAATTTTATTTCTGCTACTTGCCTTTTATTTATATTCAACAGACTAAGGCATAACCTGAACTTACTTGTTGATAGAACCTTAGTTCCTAAATTTGTTAGATTTTCATCACTATCAATCTTTTTTATTTCCATATTCTACCTAAAAATAAAATTTCTAATAAAATGATACTTGATGTCTAAATTCTTAGTTCTATCATAGAATACTAAATTTTTACATAGATGAATAGCTAACTAATAATCTAAAAATACTATTACTAATGATCTAACTAGATTAAGTTTTTGAACCAATTGCTACAATTATATAATTTCCTTGCAAGCTTTCGTTGTAGCTATAAACTCAATCTCAAAACTCGAAAGTGCAATTACTAGTTGCAATTGTGCCTTCCAACTAACATTATTCTCACCAAGAGTTAAATAATATGATGTCATTAATCTCTTATTGTCTTTTGTCAGTTGATTCTATATTGGTTTATGATCAATTTGAGATTGTGGATGCTCTTTTAATAAAGCTTATATATTATTCTCAAGAGGAGTTTGAGATTGTAACTCCACTTCAATGTGAGATCCCTCTACCTAACTTTTAGTTCTTCTTAACTTATTTACTTACACATGGTCATTCCTGAAGTAAGAATCAATCAAGGATAAAAAAAATATTTATTACTACTATCTATTATTGCATTTATTAGCATACCCTCCCCTCCCCAAAGTCAACATGGATGTATTATAGAATTCTATTTACCCTGTAATTACTACTGCTAAAACTAAGTTTATGCTATTTCCCAATATACAATATTTACAGAATTTCAACCCAACCAGCCTTCTATTTCTAATGACACCCTATTTTTTCAGTTGTAACAAGCCCGATTTTCTTATATGGCCTAATCTCATGTGCTACAATTCAGTCTTATTGTACCCTATATGAGCAATAACAATAGTATATCCAGTTATAATGCTTGCTTAGTACCATTCATTATAAGCATAAAACCACTACTTATCCTCAGTTGTCCATTTTTAATTTTATAAATGTATCTTGATTCATTCAAAACCCGTAAAGATATCAAGTTACTCATCAATTTAAGGACATGTCTCACATCTTTCAGGATCCTTATTTTTCCATCATACAACTTTATAAATTGTACATATCACAATCACCTTGGATGAATTATTCTTCATTAATACTTTAACTCATTCATATTATTTATATGTATCAAACCAATCATTATTAGAACTCATTGATTGATGCTATAGTAGTTAAGCATAAGCGCATGCTATTGTATTAAGTAATATAGGATTTTAAGTTCAAGTATCGATTGGTAAAATGCCTTGAGGTCTCCTATTAATTGCAACAGCAAGTTGTCCCATTTGAACCTCTAAATTCTTCAAAGATGTTGAATGATTTTGTAGAATGGCATCATTGGACTTCATATATTGCATAAATATGTCTTCTAATGTCAGAATCTTCTCTTATAGTGGCGAGAATCCAGGAAGATTCATTGGTCTAAATGGCTCTTCTTAGTTGTAACGTCAAGAGAAGTTAGGATGATCTCTTCACCCTAGATTGTAGGAATTTAATTGTGGGTTAAGTTGTTGACGATTGAAATGGCCCACATAATTCACAGCTTCCATGCACCTCCAATTCATGTGGTTATCACCATAAAGTCGTATATCACTTGTCAGGTTTTAACGTCATTCAATGCATCAAACTTCTTAAATAAAGTATTGATTTGAGCTATCAATACATTGAATGCGTCAATTTCATATATACCGGTAACTTTCTTGGGTGTAACTCTCTCTGCTGGTCATTGGTAACTGTTTGACGCAATCTCTTCTAATAAATCATAAGCCTTATCTGTAGACTTATTCATTAAAGCTCCTCTAGCAACAGCATCTACAATGGTCCTCAATTGGCATGCTAATCCATTGTAGAATATTTGGACTAATAGCTATTTAGGGACTCCATGATGAGGAAGCTTCCTTAACATGTCCTTGAAGCGCTCTCATACCTCATACAATAACTCTCTATCAATCTAACTAAATAAGGTGATGTCATTCCTCATCTTTGTTGTCTTTGCTGATAGAAACAACTTAGCTAAGAACTTTTGTGCTAAATCTTTCCACGTCGACATGGATCCAGACGGCAATGACATCAACCAACTCTTAACTCTGTCCTTTAAGGAGAAAAGGAATAATCTCAATTTGATGGCATCGTCGGAGACTCCGTTGTATCCTAAGGTATCATAAATTTATAAAAAATTTATGATATCCATGTTAAGATTGTCATTGGGAGCTTCGCTAACCTGTACAGTTTCTTTCAACATTTGAATAATATTTGGCTTGATCTCAAAGTTATTAGCGTTGACGGTTGGTCATCGAATACTAGACTGAACACCATTTATAGTTGGGATAGCATACTCTTTCAAAGCTCTCTATGGTATCATGGGCTCAAGCACAAGATTATTGATATGATCATTGTTTCCCTCCATGGTATGAACTGTCAAAAAAAAATCAAAGTAAAAAGAAGAAGATAAAACAAAAATAAAAATCTGGATTCAAAATAGCTTGGTATTAGTATAGATCTAAAAAATAAATAAAACTAGTCCCTGGTGACGGTGCCAAAAACTTGATTGATGCTATAGTAGCTAAGCGCAAATGCACGCTATCGTATCAAGTAATATAAGATTTTAAGTCTAAGTATCGATCCCACAAGGACTATACGATTTAATTTTATCAATCAAGTACTAAAATTATACCTACTTAACTTTTATTCAGAAAATCAAAAATTGAAATTTAATTAACTAATCTAACTCTATCAATTAAACTAAACAAAAATAAATGGTAGAATTCACAAATAAAGATAATCTAGGGTTTTGACTCATCCCCTAGTATTTTATTAGATTTATTAA
The DNA here is from genome assembly GCA_946807835.1 of Ailanthus altissimus. Classification (NCBI taxonomy): domain Eukaryota; kingdom Viridiplantae; phylum Streptophyta; class Magnoliopsida; order Sapindales; family Simaroubaceae; genus Ailanthus; species Ailanthus altissimus. Next base: position 24,343,871 of record OX327692.1, on the reverse strand, counting down.
CCTCTTAGTTAATCTTTTAATACCGATTGTTGGCTTAGACACTAATCTCATCACAAGCCTCTGTCGATGGTCGATTGACTATATTACACATTCTAATAATCACCTATATGTCTATAGAAATCAAATCAGAATGTAATTCATTAAGATCAAGTCTAAATTAGACATATATGCCACCTAGGTATATGTTTATCCTAGATGAAACTCATAGTTACCCTATGATCATGCATTAAACATATAAATTCCTTCGTCGAGTTCATCATGATTCCTCAATCATTCAAAATATTGATCATGTATAATGAAAGTATTAAAACACAAGATAGAACGAATCAATTGAATGTATCAAGTTCATAAACTAAAAATTAACACAATTCAAATCCATACCAGGTTCACATAGTTAAACCCTAGATGAACAATTTAGCTTATCACAAAACCAAAAGTATCTAACCAATTTATAAATATCAACAACAAGAAGAATATAATGATAAAGAAAGAGAAGAAAAACTAATCAAAGTGACTCATTGATGCACTTCTTGCTCAATCTTGACTTGAAGTTTGAATCTTGATCTTGGTTCTTTATTTTTTGACTTTGATATTTGATTTTGTGTTATAAATTCTTTCTCTAAGTTTTTTCCTCTTTTCTTTTTTTTTTCTCCTCTCTTAATTAGGGTTTTGGCCTTCTATTTATAATTTTATGTCATCAAATTAGGGTTAAACATTAAATGCAAGCCAAAGTAGGATTACTGTTCACAAGTTACTGTAGCAAAATACTATTCGCGCGTATTATTTATGCAGTACTATTCTCCACCACTGTTCGTGCGCCGCGAGCTGAATCCTGGGTGCTGCAACACTGAGAAACTATTTTGGGTGCTGCAATGCTCATTTATGGGCGCTACGGCGCTGGGTACTATAGCGAATCATTGTTAGCTAGTTATTGTAGTAGTACTGTATTACTTTGATATTTTTTGCTTATTTTCATTAGAGTTTCAATCTTATTGACTCCAAACCTACAAAAATAATAATAAAATACATCAAAAGTCAAATAATCTTAATTTCTACGAACAAATATTAAGTTTAGAAAATAAAAATATTAGAATTAATTAACCTCTATCACTTATATGGTAAGTATATTCGATATCTAAGACCCAATCTTTAATATTGTCTTCCATTGAAATTGTGAGAAAATCTGAATAGTTATACTAATGAGATGCTACTATTGCATCTACATGACCTAAATCTTTTTCTTTTAATTTTTCAATTATTTTATGCCATTTTCTCTTCAAGTGCCTGTACTTTTCATAGAAATAATATTTTCTTCTACTAATATTTGATTTAGACCTGGATTTTCCTATATACTTCCCTTTTTTTTCTGGTCTTCTTCTAGCTAACAGGCTTTTCCTGTTATCTTTTTTCTCAATTTTTATTTCTCTTTCCCTTAATATTAATACAATCAAACAATCTTCTAGCATAAACTTTCTCTGTAATATTTAATTGTAGATTTTACATCCCTATAAGAAATTAGCAATAATAACATGATTCTCATCATTGATTGCTGCACTAGTATTTTTCAAGTCTATATAGATCCTCTTGAATTCATCAAGATTCTCACCTAAAATTTTAGAGGAATCCATCGAAATCCAAATAACCTTTATTTTCAAAAAAATCTTTCTAGATAAAGATTTAAAAATAATATACTTCAAAGCTTACCCTAAAGTCTCGTTACAGTAGTTTCTTCATTAACTTGCCTCGGGACTTTGTTAAGTAACTACAAGATAATAGTGTTGAATGTAGTTTTATCCATCTATGCCATTTTTTCATTACTTACTAAATTTCCTTCTTATTTTGCCTCTAGTAAGGCTTTAGCAACATTTTGCTACACTAGTAAGACTTTCATCTTTTTGTCCAAAGATTAAAATCTCTCTGCCCATTACTCCACCTGCCATTCTTCAAATTCTTGATAAATTAATGTTGAGTCTTCTTGTAATATTTTGAACCTTTAGCTATGATACCATTGTTGAAAACTTAAATCCAAAACTCAAATCCAGAAATGAACAACAACAAACAATAAAGAAATAAAACTAGAAAGACAAAACACAAAGATTTATAGTGGTTCAATTCTAATAAACCTACATCACTTCTGAAGCTGATTAACATGCTCAGTTCTGTACTATACCTCGAAATCATACAAGAAATAGAATTACATAGGTGTTTTAGTACTCACTTTCTCTCTCTCTCTCTCTTTATATTGTTTCTTTCTCTCTCTAAACCACTACTCTTTCTTTCTCTATGTCTATTTTCTTTTTAACTAAAGAAAATAAAAAGGAATTGATTACTGGAGTAGTTTGAATTTGGAACCTATATATAATAGCTAGTTTCATGGCTTTTCTTATTTTCTTCTATTTTTTCTCAAATTTGGTTTTCAGTAAAAAAGAATGAGAAGATAATTTTGTCTCATATAAAGAGAATGAGAAGATGTTGTTGTAGAATCCTGTTATAACTGGGTAAAAGAAGACTAGTTTTGAAATTAATTCCTAAATTGCATAAGAAGTAGAGGTTTTAAATTGGTTTTAAATTATTGTATTAAACAAAACTTATTTGAAAAAAGCATAAATTACTTTATTTAAGTTGGTTTAGGCGATTCCTAATTTAGTAGTTTCTTTATAGGATTTACCTTATTAAAGGAAGAGTTCAAATTGCATAAAGATTAAGAATACGATTAAGAATACAATTTAAACAATGAATTAGATATCACTCATTATATAAAAAAGGCTAGAGAATAAAAAATATATATATAAGAAAGAAATTATACGATGGGTCACGTAGAAAATAGTTAGAGTACTCTTATTTTTTTATATTATAAGATCATAATAGATTATTCTTTCATCAATAGATGTAGCCCAAACTAAGGTAAATCATATTAAATTTCATGGTTCTTTATTTGATTTATTAATCTTGATGTTTGATATACTGTTACTATATTTTCTCAACTGATTATAAGAGCTAAATTACTAACAAGGAGTATCATAGCTAAATTAAAGACCCCTAGGCGAATATCAAAGCTAAGTAAAAAAATCAAGAGTAAAAAATGGGTCAAGTTGAAGATTCTGGTTATATCATGACCAATATATATCTCAGATACAAAGAAAGTAAGGACAAATTTTAAGGAAAAAAAATTCAAGTTTAAGTATATCTTCATAAAGGAAAGGAGACAAAGAGAAAAGTTGCATATGTAGGAGTAGCATCCATGCAAAAGTTATTAAAAAAGACCCCGTGATTTGTGTTGATGGAGCACTCGAAATTATTTAGGAACAGAGTTGTCCCAATAGTTGAAAATCTCAATTGAGTAAAAAGAATAATAATAAAGCTCAATGAGATAAATCTAGCAAGTTACTAGGTTAAAAAAAAAGACAACAAGTGTGTATAAAAAAAGGTTTGCCTACAAAAGTGATAGGTGAATTAATTCTTATGAAAAAGTCTTGAGTCAGTATAATACATAGTTTCTGCAGTGAGAAAATAAAATAAAATTTGGCTTACGGAAAGCCTTAAAGAAATTAAATTAAACATGATTTATAAAAAATTTAAAAGTTTGGTTTAAGGAAGACAATGTTGAATTTCAAACTTATTTAAGAAAAATCTAAATTATCTTATTTGAGTTAGTTGTGGAGATTCCTAAATTATTAGTTTCTTTGTAGGATTTACCTCATTAAATATAGCGTTTAAATATGTTTAGTTTAAGAGAAAAAATGTTAAATTAAACTAAACTTATTTGAAAAAAACTTAAATTACCTTATTTGAGTTGGTTTAGAAGATTCGTAAATTAGTAATTTCTTTGTAAGATTTACCTTATTAAAGATATAGTTTAAATTGTGCAAGGATTAAGAGTATAAATTTAACAAGAAATTAAATATCATTCATTATATAAAAATGATAGAAAATTAATTGAAAAAATTATGAGAAAGAAATTATATGATAGATCACATGGAAAATATATAAAGTACTCTTGTATATTATATTATAAAATTATAATTAATTATTCTCTTATCCATCGACGTAACTTAAATCATGGTAAACTACATTAAATTTATTGTAGTCTTTGTTTGATTTATTAATTTTAATATTTAATGTGTTTTTATTATATTTTTTAAATAAATTATCAGAGTTAAAATACTAACAAAAATACTTTATATATATATATAAAACAAAAGGCCCACCCGGCAGCCACTCGAAGGTATACCATTCACAGATATGAGATATGTTCAATAAAAATAGTATTTGATAAATGCAAATTGTGGAAGAAGTGATGCATAAAATTGGCACCGACGAGAATGTGTGCCTGTGCCATTATAATGGAGGACCCTTTGAAGATTTGTCACAGGTATCACCTCTCGTGATTCAAGTGCATGCACAAAAAGAAAAAGAGATAATATCATACAAAAGAGTAATGGGTCCGATTGCGAATTGAGATGATTGGTAGTTCTATTGGGGAGTGGTTGAAGCATTCACAAAAGTGATCAATTTAATTAGGTGGGACGTTAATGGAATAGATTATCATTCCCGTGAAAGATTTTATATATATATATATAAAAGATATTGAGATTTTAAAAGCAAATTGTCTAGCCATCACCTTTTGTTATTTTCGGAGACAGTCTCTTCCTCTGTCATTTTAATTTTCATTTCTAAAGCAACCAAAGACATTTTCTAGTCAAGCACTTGCTGCAATTTGGAGTCAATCAAGAGCATCATCGAAGGTACCAAATTTTCATTCACAATTTGCATGTTAAAGATTATGGAATATTATCCTTGAATTAGCTCTTGTAGGAGATCAAGGGAAAGGATGGAGAATGCGCAAACAACTAAAAATCATATGAAGGTGGAGATTCCACATGAAACAGAAATGACATCTCCAACATCGGGGCTAACAAGACAGCCAAGTGCTACAAAGAACAACTGCCTTTGCTCTCCAACTACGCACGCAGGTTCTTTCAGGTGCAGGCTTCACCGTGCCCCAAGTCTTCAGAGAACCAAAAGCATCGACTCCAATTCTCTCCGAGACTCATCAACATCTAAGGCTGATGCCACTAGCAATGCAAACACGGTTGAGGCTCAGTGATTTTTTTATTTTTTTATATATATATATATGTGCCATGTGTTTATTATCGGCTTATTGGTATCTTTCTTCTCTATGATCATGTTCTAAATTGTTTGTATATATCTTTCAATTGTTCTACTCCATTTTGTGATGTTCAATAAACTCTATTATGCAATGGAACGTTATCACGTGATGCTAATTAACTAAAATTTTTACAGGTGGGTGCAGCTTATAGTAAGCATTCCTAAAGACAACTAATTATTTTGTTAATTTCATTTCTTCTACTTCATTTGGTTCCGCTAATGAAGGTGTTAGTTTCAGTTTCTTGTAAGGCAGTGCAAACATTGTAAATGTCCATGCAAAAAGTAAATTAAACTTGTCTGGCTTAGAATGTCTTTATGCTAGAAAAAGTGGTGGATGGCATGAACTGAAATTTCAATAAGAACAGAAAAAAGTGCATGGAAATGGAAAGGTTTTTCTTGATAATTAAGACTCAACTGCCAGCCCTATAAATTCAGCTGGTCCAGGCAGTTCCATTTCTTTGATGGCACTAAAAATTGATTGACATGAAAATAGCTGAGCTACCACCAAGCTTAGAACCACGCCCACGGCCACAAATAGCAAATTGTCACTGATGCCTGAAGCCAGATATTTGCCTGATAGATATTGTATATAACTTCAACCAGATATAATTGGCTTATAGTTAAGACTTGTGAATTGAGATCATATCCATAACTTCAAGTTCGTCTGACAGGGAGTTCGTTTAGCAAAATCAAAATGCATAATTCAATGGAAATAAATGCAATACAAATCATGCTCTAGAAAACAGTTGAACTTTATGGTGGACGGAAAACTATTATGGTCATGATGAGCACCAATGATGACAACAACAATGACCACGACCATACTATACATACATACATATATATATATATATATGTTCAAAGACTCGGCCCATCCCTGTGCCAACTTTCTCAAGTAGAATAAATAATGAACGGCATATGTTTCAGAAATCATGAATGGTGTCAAAATTCAACCACAAATAATGCCCTTAGACGCGTACAGAGTAGTCAAACGTCTGCAGTACTTGAAAGTTTATCTAGCGTGTAAATAATTCCTAAGAGAAAAAATGTAAAATGAACCTCTAAAGTATGGAGAAGAAACTTGGAAGGCATCCCATTTTATCACAGGAATATTCCTGTCAAAATTACCAAAATAGTATGTCACGTCCCAAACTTGAAAGGGTCTAAAAAAAAAAATGATTCACACATAACTAAATTTGTCATACAAAACTTATATCCGTTACTTAATAAATAATCAAAAAACATATTTAATCATAATAATCTTTAAAGTCAAAAGTGCGAAAAAAAATTCTTTTTAAAAATAAAAAAACACTCTAATAAAAATTTATTCTTAAAAATTATAACAATTTATAGAGAATCAAGGGACAATAAATGTCTCGCTAAATTTATTATGCGCATAAACCTTCAGTCATCTAGTGATCACAATAAATTATATTGAGTATAAGACTCAATAAGTAAATTAATTTTTTATATAAAAAAATAAATACATCTATATAATGCATGTGCATGATGGGCGATGACCAAAGAAATTACTTTCGAACTTGAAAATATATCATATCATATCTTTCAAAATTCTTTTCAAACTTATGCTAAGAATTCCTTCACTTAATAGGACTTTTATAACTTACAAAATGAGCTTAAAAAGTCACCCGTCAGCAACATACTGTATGAGAGGAATAACATAAGTGAGACTTAGATTTCACACAGAATACACTCATGCCTGAAAGTAAGAGCCGGACCCTTAACCTGATCATTAGTAAGTTCTCCTACATGCACCAATACATTGACACACGAATGTGAAGACTCATAAGTCTCGATGGTACCTATAGGACTCCTCTCAACAAATATTAGCATAAATAAGTATATCACATATACCAATTTCAAAGAAAATACCACACATATACCCATCCCGAAAGAAAGGCCACACATAACAAAAAGCTTCACAATATACAGAGGGTGCCTATTAAGCAAAAATTAAGTTTAGGTATCATAGAAAAATAAAACTTATATCAAGGACAAAACTTTCGCTTCAAAACAAACTTCTTATTCAAATAAGGTCTTTTGCATGTTTATGCTTAATGTAAATTCTCACATGACAAACAAACAAATTCATACTTTCATATCAAAATATATTTGACATAAAATATAATCATAATTTGAAACATATCAAAAAACATCATATGCACAAATAATAATATGCTTGTTGTGATCCCAGTAAAAGTCTAAAATACTTACCTCTTATCGGATTACGATAAAAACTCAAGCTCCTTAACCTAACATTGAAAATAAATTCTCTTATAAATACTATCACAAAACTAAAATCTTACAATAACTTATTAAACCCTTTATTTTTCTCATCAAATTAGTCTGTTTAACTTGCCAAAATTAACCATTTCACTTTATCAAAATTTTCTTAGAGCTTAAACGACGTCTAATGCTTATGAATTCAGAATATCTTAGTCGTAGTACATTACTAAAACTTATATAAAAAAAATATAAAATATTAAATCCTTATAACCATATTTTATCTAATTTTAAAACTACAACAAAAACCTGTTAGAAGCCAATCTTTCATTGAATAGTCCTTAACCTCCGATTTTTAATTAATAATTCACTTATCAAAATATCTTGAAATTTGATAGGACTATTATAGACACATAGAGGATTTATTATAAAAAAAAACTATTCGTCTCTTAAAGCAACCCAAATATTTTTATGTGAATTTTGTTTTAGAGCCTTCTGATTATGTTATTCAGAATTCTATACTGATACTTATCTACTACGAAATTCATAATAATTAGAATACAAAGAATCTAACCACCAGTTTTTAATATGTCATATTAGACATATAAAAAAATTATTAAGGGTGGCCAAATAAAACAGAAAATCGAAAAACCAAACCGAATTGGCCAGTTTGATTTTTTTCATACAAAAAAACCATTCAATTTTTATTTGGGGAAAATAGGCTTGTTTAGTTTTCCTCAAATAAAAATTGAACCGAAAAAATCGGTTTTTAATTAAATAATTTTTTTTTGCCACATGGCATTCATTTATTGGATAATTAAAAATATTAACATACACTTAACCACACATAATCCTTCCTAAATTTAAAAGATAAAATAAAAATTCTTAATTTTTAAAATCGAACCGGACCAAATGGAAAAAAACCGGTTCGGTCCGTTCGATTTTCAACTATAAAAAAATAGTTTCGGTTTTTTTCTTTTAAAAAATCGAATCGAACCGTGCCCACCCTTAGGAATTATTACACTAAATTTCATAATTTTTGGAGGTTTTTGGTTCATTCAAATAATTACTGTTTTTTAATCATACTGTAAAGACTGACAAATTCTAAAAACCTAAGGTTAGAATCGAAAAATCATTAAAAATTCAAGTCATGATATTTTTGAACGAATCAAATTTTTATATGATCCTCTAGATGTATATTTTAATCCAGCATAAGGTTCTTGGCACAACTTATAACAAAAAATGTAACCTAATTTTTGAATTTTAATACTATCAAGAACAGAACCTACGAAACTTTATTGTTTTTTATCGTATAACATGTTTTGATTTCTTTTAGTCAATGACTCCAAATTCAAGCATAATAACCCTAAAACATCCAATTTAGAATTTAATCCCTTATTCTTCTCAATACTTTTTATAAAATTGCTCTAAATTAATGAATAGCATGAAGAACAATTTAAGGGATTGAAAAGTTACTTTCTTGATCTCCAAATTTTCGTCAAGAATCTTTTAACTCCTTATTAAAGCTTCTAAGGTTGTCTTCTTTAGAGAAAAACGTGTATTGTGTGATTAAAGGCTTCTAAACTAACTTATTTATATAGTAGGATTTTTTTCTTAAGGCACAAAGGAATCCTAATCCAAGTCATATTTTTATATAAAATTTGGGGAATCCTAATAGGACTTAAAAATTTTAATCCTAGTCATATAACTCAAAATTTTAGCCCAATTAAATAAATAAATAACTGAATATCACAAATACCTACCTTAAAATTTTGGGTCGTTACAACTTCTTCCCCCTCAAAAGAATTTCATCCTCAAAATTCACTACTTTATGAGCCAAATAGCTGAAGGTACTTCGACCGCATTTTCTCTTCTCATTCCCAAGTTGCCTTTTTCACTGAATGATTTTTCCATAAAACCTTCATTAAAGATATCTTCTTCATGTGCAAAACTTGTTCTTTCCAATCTAGGATTTGGATAGGTGCTTTTCCATATGTTAGATTGTCTCTTAGGTGAGGTGGCTTATAACTTATTTACATGTGAAGATTTTAAAATATACTTGCGTAGCATAGATATATGGAAACCCTCATGAACCTTCGATAGCGATGGAGAAAGAGCGACCCTATAAGCCATAACACTTATCTTTTTAAGAATCTCAAAAGGCTCAATAAATATTGGACTTAACTTTCCCTTTTTACTAAATCTCATAACCCCTTTCATGGGAGCTATTATGAGAAATACCTTGTCACCTACTATAAACTCTATGTTTTTCCTTCGATTGTCTACATAGAGCTTTTATCTACTTTGAGTTACTTTCATTCTTTCTCTTATCTTTTCAATTACTTTACGAGTTTGATCAATAATTTCAAGACCTAAAATCTTTCTTTCTCTAACATTATCCCAATGCACAAGAACTCTACATTTCCTTCCATAAAAAGCTTCATACGGAACCATAACAATAATAGATTGATAACTATTATTGTAAGAAAATTATATTAATGGAAGATGTTTATCCCAAGTACCTTTACAGTCCAATACATAAGCTCGTGGCATATCTTCAAGAATTTGTATGGTTTTTCTAGATTGTTCATCAGTTTGTGGGTGGAAAGCTATACTAAAATTCAATTTTGTGCCCATTGCTCTGTGTAAGCTCTTCCAAAATATTTAGGTAAATCTCAGATCTCTATCTGAAACTATTAAAATTTGTACTCTTTGAAGTCCTACGATCTCATTCACAAACAATTGTGTATACCTATCCATAGAATAAGTAGTACGTACTGGAATAAAATGTGTAGATTTGGTCAACCTATCGATAATCACCCAAATGGCATTGTAACTTTTTTTTGTGTTTGGCAACCCTATCATAAAATCCATAGCTATGCATTTCCATTTCCACTCAGGCACTAACAAATGCTTTAATAATCCTGATGGTCTTTGATATTCTGCATTGACTTGTTGACATGTTAAACATTGCTAAACAAATTATACAATCTCTCTCTCCATATTGACCCACTAATAATTTATTTGAAGGTCTCGATACATTTTTGTACCTTTATGATGGACAATATATAGGGAACTATATGCTTTAGTCATAATTTCATATTTTAAATCATAACTGTTAGGCATATAAAATCTACCCCCATAATGTAATACCCCATCATTAGTTTCCTTGAACCTAAGTCTTTTACCTTCTGAAATTTCTTATATGATTTTCTTTAAGTATGCATCATTACCTATCCATAGAATAAGTAGTACGTACTGGAATAAAATGTGTAGATTTGGTCAACCTATCGATAATCACCCAAATGGCATTGTAACTTTTTTGTGTGTTTGGCAACCCTATCATAAAATCCATAGCTATGCATTTCCATTTCCACTCAGGCACTAACAAATGCTTTAATAATCCTGATGGTCTTTGATATTCTACATTGACTTGTTGACATGTTAAACATTGCTAAACAAATTATGCAATCTCTCTCTCCATATTGACCCACTAATAATTTATTTGAAGGTCTCGATACATTTTTGTACCTTTATGATGGACAATATATAGGGAACTATATGCTTTAGTCATAATTTCATATTTTAAATCATAACTGTTAGGCATATAAAACCTACCCCCATAATGTAATACCCCATCATTAGTTTCCTTGAACCTAAGTCTTTTACCTTCTGAAATTTCTTATATGATTTTCTTTAAGTATGCATCATTACTTTGTGCTTCTTGATCCTCTTAATCAAAGTAGGTTGAATAGTCATACTTACAAAATAGGCATGATTACCAACCATTACCATTTCAATGCCAAGCATTTCCAAATCTAGCAAATATGTTTTTAATAGTCACAAGCATAGCCAAGAGTCCAAAAGATTTCCTACTTAAAGTATCTGCCACCACATTAGCTTTTCTTGGATGATAATTAATTACACAATCATAATCTTTAACTAACTTCAACCATCATCATTGCCTCATGTTTAACTCCTTTTGGGTAAAGAAATATTTAAGACATTTGTGATCTGTATAAATTTCACATATCTCGCTATAAAAGTAGTGCCTTTAAATTTTAAGAGTGCAAACTAGCTAGCTCTAAATCGTGTGCTCGATAATTTTGCTCATAACTCTTTAACTGCCATGAAGCATATGCCACTACTTTCCCATTTTGTATTAGAACACATCCAAGCCCATTTTTAAAAGAATCACTATAAATAACAAACCCACCAGAAGGGCATGGAATAGTTAATACCGGTGCTGCCATTAATCATTGTTTGAGATCTTAAAAACCTTTCTCATACTCATCTATCCATTGGATCTTAACGTTCTTTCTTGTCAATTTTGTTAAGGGCGAAGCGATTCTAGAGAAATCCTTAACAAGCCTTCTATAATATTCAGATAACCCAAGAAAGCTTTGAACTTCCCTAACATTGGTCGGTCTTGTCCAATTCACCACCGCTTCAATTTTACTTGGGTCAATAGAAATTCCTTTAGCAAAATCAACATGTCCCAAGAATGTAATTTGATCTAACTAAATTTCGCATAGAGTTGTTTCTCCCTTAACACTTGTAATACTTTTCTTAAATGTTCTTCGTGCTCTTCTTTATTCTTAGAGTACACTAAGATATCATCGATGAACACAAATACAAATTTGTCCAAATAATCCTTAAACATGATTCATTAGATCCATAAAGGCAGTCGAAGCATTTGTCAACCTAAATGGCATCACCACAAACTCATAATGACCATATCTTTTTCTAAATGTAGTTTTCAAAATATCCTCTTTTTCAATCTTCAATTGGTGATACATAGAATGAAGATCGATATTAGAAAATTCACATGCTCCTTGTAGTTAGTTAAATAAATCCTTAATCCTTAGAAGTGGATACTTATACTTTATAGTCATTCGGCTCAACTCCCTAAAATCAATGCAAAGTCTCATTGTTCTATTTTTTTCCTTAACAAATAAAACTGGAGCACCCTAAGGTGAGACACTAGGTCGGATAAAACCCTTATCAAGCAATTCTTGTAACTGGTCCTTAAATTCTTTAAGTTCTGCTAGTGCCATTCATTAAGGTGTTTTAGATATAGGGGTAGATCTAAACTTAAGTTCTATACAAAACTCAATCTCACGATCGGGAGGAATTTTGGGTAAATCTTTAGGAAAGACATCTATAAATTTTTTTACTATCGAAACATCTTCGATTTTTGTATCTTTCTTCAAATTATCAATTATCGTTGCCAAGTAACCTTGACACCCCTTTCTAATACTTCTCCAACTTTGTAAAGCTGATATTACCCTTGGTAAAAGATATAATCTATTACTCACAAATCTAAACTAAGTTTCACCTTGTGGTTGAAAGACAACCTCCTTTTCAAAATATTTAACACTTACATGGTATGTAGAAAACAATCTATGCCCAATATAATATCGAAATCATGCATGTTTAAGTTATCAAATCTGCCTCTAACACTCAATCACTTATTTCAATCTTACATGATCTTAACACTTTATTAACACATAACAATTCTCTAAAAGATTCAAAAAATATAACTCGAAACCTAAAGTTGCAACCATATTCTATTAGTCATTGCTTTGTACAAAACCTTTTAACCATAACATTCCTAATACCATTCCTTGGAGCTATAACTTTAGCAATAGCCTTCTTTTAATTCATATCACCAAATGCAGCAATTATTAGGGTTGGTGCTTACGTGCCATCCTTGAATGTACAATTCTCATTATTTATACATTTGTACATTCCCATTAAATAGCCGATGCCCATTTAAATGTTATTATGCAATGTAATATTACAAATATTGTATGATCTAAAGGAGTTCAAATCTGATCTAAAAGAGTTTAGATAAAAGGCCCACAGTTGGCCACACTGAGATATATAAATGCTAAGTGTTAGCACAACTAATTATTAGTTGGTTATAATACTCAGCAAAGATCCAAGAGTTGGAGCCTTATCTGAAATGGGACATAGACCCGAGAATATACTAGCAACTGTATAGTTGCAAGAGTTGCAATCAGGTGTCAGGAAATATCAATTGCACAAGTATGTTCTTGAATATTGTCCCTGATCTATTTCTACCGATACGGGTCTGTTGGTGGAAATCTTTATATATATTAGCATATGTTGTACCTATAGGGTATAGATGATCGTTCCTAGCCGATCATGAGCTTGGAGCTCGTATTGACACTAGATATGAGACGGACTTACGAGAGCCTCCGATAGACACCCTATGTAAGCCGTCAACGGAGGGTCCTCTCGAGTTGAGTAGTATACGTGGTCCTTTGACCTGAGTGCCACGGTAGACTTGTAAGTGATCCACCATACTTTGGTTCCATGCATGTCACAGATCTTTCATGGTGTGACCATTGGGCATTGCTGGGTATGGTCCGATGCTTATAGAGTCTGGTGTGTATAGATATGGGATTCGTCAACTCGCATAGGGGAGTTAGATATCCAGATGCTTCAATATTGTATTTTAAAAAGTCTTGTGGCCACAAGCATTAATCCTGGGAAAGAGTTTTCGCCACGATGTAACAATATGGCAAATGAGTTTACACATATTGTTCAGTGAGATACAAGTCTGGGGATATGATATGGATGAGCACATGGGGATTTGACGGTGATAATCTATATCCTCGCACATCCAGGATATCATAATAGAATGACTAAACGTATGCGTTGTAATCTCAACTTGGATCATCGACGCGCTGATTTGTATTTTCGTGACGTGTGCATAGGACAATGTTCACGGACTTATGAAATAGTTTCATTTGACGAATCGGGCGTAGACCTAAGGAGTCCCGCGATATAAAGTATACTCATTGAGCACTGGGACAACGTACCTAATTAAATTATTCAATCCAATAATATCCAGCACTTCTATGGGAATACATGCGTATCTGTATTTAAGCGTTAAATATAAAAATTAGTCAATAATTATTATTTACTAATTGTATAATGACACATGACGTATTGTGGACCCTCAATTGAATTTACTCAAGTATGGGTATGGTATGACCCACTAAGGGGTAGACTTGGTAATTATTCATGAGGGGTAAAATGGTTATTTTACACATTAATTATTTAATTATTAAATAATCATAAATATCTCATTATTATATATTATAATATATTATTTTATTATATAATATTATTATAATGATGTTTAGTTGTCTTCTATTTTATTATTGTGAGATATATGTGTGTGAATTCGTTGGAAGCAATCTTCATATTTTTCATTTTTCGGTGTTGTTGTTTTGAAAAAAAAAAAGAAAATTGTTTCAAAGGATGGCCGGCCAAAGATTAAGCAAAGCGACGATGGATTTGATCCAAATTTTGAGTTAATTTCAAGTGTTAGAGATTAATTCTTATGCTAGATTTTATTGGCTACCAATTACAACAACATAGGAATTTATTTTATTGATCAAAGAGTTGATCAATGGAAAATAAATTCAAAAAGTTTAAGTGTTAATCTCAGTGCTGGATTTGGAGCTGTTGTTCTAGTTTACTAAGCTCATCGAGTTAATGACTAGAATTGCTAACGGATTGGTCTCTATATGGACTCTCAGGATACACGTGTAAAACGTTACACATTTCAGTGATTTCTCAACCCTTCAAATATATTAATATGATTAATATATTATTTATTGTGTTTATTGTATTATTTTAATTATTTCACTGCTTTAAATATATATGAGATGCATATTTTATACAATGAACACTATTGCACATGCATACACTCACATATATTTAATCCCCAACAATAACACCATTAGCAACTCCTCTAGTTCGTGCCATATACTCAAAATAACATCATAAAGGTAAGCATAATATTAAACAACCACATATAACAAACATATACATAACCTTAAGAATTTGGCATCTGCTTGGTTACCTTAACTAAAACAGAAACATCTATAGAATTCTAAACCTGGCTTTGATACCACAACTGTCACGCCCCCCAACCCAAAAGGGTCAAAAGAGTGATTTACGCATAACTAAACTTACTATGCAAAACTTATATCCATTACTTAATAAATAATCAAGAAAACATACTTAATCATAATAATTCTTAAAGTCAAAAGTGCGAAAATAAACTTCTTAAAAATAAAATAGCACTCTAACAAAAGTTTATTCTTAAGAATCCTAACAGCTTATAGGAACCAAGGGGCAGCAGACGCCTCGCCAAATTTACTATGTGCATAAACCTTCAATTATTTGGTAATCACAATAAACTATAATGAGTATAAAACTCAGTAAGTAAACTAATTTTTCATATAGAAAAATAAATACATGTGCATGACGTGCTATGATCAAAGAACTCACTTTCGAACTTGAAGACATATCATATTATATCTTTTAAAATTCTTTTCAAACTTATGTTAGGAATCCCTTTACTTAATTATCACTTAGTAAGACTTTCATAACTTACAAAATAAACTCAAAAAGTCACCCGTCGGTAACATATTGTATGAGAGAAATAGTGTAAGTGAGGCTTAAATTTCACACACATAGTACATTCATGCCTAAAGGTAAGAGTCAGACCTTCACCCTGATCATTGGTGAGTCCTCCCACATACACCAATACGTCAACACAAAAATATGAAGACTCATAAGTCCTTATGATACCTATAGAACTCCTCTCAACATACTGTAGCATAAATAAGTAGATCATATATACCAATTCGAAAGAAAATACCACACATATTGTCGGGAATCTAATAGACGTGGGTGCATACATGTGCAGCTATATTTATTGCATAAAATACGTATCTCATACATATTTAACGTTGCGAAATAATTAAATCATATAATAAATACAATAAATAATATATTAATATATTTAAAGGGAGAAAAAATTACTATAACGTGTAACGTTATACACGTGTAGCCTGGGAGTCTGCCTAGAGACCAACTTGTTGACAGTTCTAGTCATCAACTCGGTGGGTTTGGTAAGTTAGAACAGCAGCTCCATATCCAACACTGGGTTAACCCTTAACCCCTTAAAATGGTCGATTGTGTGTATTTTTCCTTTTTTCTAAAAGGAAAAAAAATAAAAATTGAAACAATTCACAATTGCTTCTCTCAGCACCAAAATGAAACAATTTTATTTCTTTCATTTCTTCATTCTCTCACTCAACACCTATAAGAAAATGAAAATAATTTTCTCTCTTTCATTTCCTTCTCTCGATTCACACGAAGAAGAAAAATGAAATAATTTTCTTTTTTTATCCTCACACTTCACACACATATATATCTCAATTATATTTAAAAATAATATTATATATTATAATATTACAAAAGGCCACTTATTAAACAAAATAATATTATTATATAAAATAATAATATAAAATAAAAAATAATGGTTGACAACTATAATGCATTATATAACATGATAATATTATATAATATAATAATATACTATAATGATATATTTTTTATTATTTAATAATTAAATAATCAATGTGTGAAATGATCATTTTGCCTCTTATAAATAGTTATCAAGTATACCCCTTAGCGGATTCTACCAAGTTTCACACTTTGGTAAACTCAACCGATGGACCACAATGTGCCACGTGTCATTATACAATTAGTAAATAATAATTATTGACTAATTGTTGTATTTAACGCTTAAATACAGATACGCATATATTTTCATAGAAGTACTGGATATTACTGAAATGAACAATTCAATTCGGTACGCTACCCCAATGCTCAATGAGTACACTCTATATCACGGGACTCCCTAGGTTCACGCCCGATTCGTCAAATGGAACTATTCCATATTTCTGTGAACATTGCCCCACGCACACGTCACAGAAATACAAATCAGCACGTCAACCATCCAAGTTGAGGTTATAACGCATACGTATAGTCATTACGTCATGATATCCTAGATGTGCGGGGATATAGATTATCACCGTCAAATCCCCATGTGCTCATCTATATCATATCCCTATACTTGTATCTCATTAAATAATATGTGCAAACTCATTTGCCATATTGTTATACCCTGACTGAAACTCTTTCTCGAGATTAATGCTTGTGGCCACAAGAGTTTCTGAAATATAGTCTTAAAGCATCTGGATATCTAATTCCCTATACGAGCTGACAGATCTCATATCTGTACACACTGGACTACATAAGTATCAGATCACACTCAGTGATGCCCAGCGGTCACACCATAAAAAGTCTGTGACATGCGTGGAACCAAAGTATGATAGATCACTTACAAGCCCACTGTAGCACTTAGGTCAAAGGACTACGTATACTACTCAACTCGAGAGGGCCTTCCATTGACGACTTACACAGGGTGTCTATCGGAGGCCCTTGTGAGGCCGTCCCATATCCAGTCCTAATTGGATACCCATATGTTAATACGAGCTCCAAGCTCATAGTTGGCTAAGAACGACCATCTATACCCTATTGGTACGACATATGCTGATCTATATAAAGGTATCCACCGACAGACCCGTATCGGTAGAAATAGATCAATGGCAATATTCAAGAACATACTTGCGCAATAATATTTTCTGACACCTGATTGCAACTATTCAGTTACTAGTATATTCCCAGGTCTATATCCCATTACAAATAAGGCTCCAACTTTTAGATTTTCGCTGAGTATTATAACCAGCTAATAATTAGTTGTACTAACATTTAGCATTTATATCTCTTAGTGTGGCTAACTGTGGGCCTTTATCTAAACTCCTTTAAATCAGATCTGAACTCCTTCAAATCATACAATGTCTGTAATGTTACATTGCATGGTACCATATAAATAGGTATTAGCGATTTAATGAGAATGTACACATATATAAATATATAAGTATATGTATATTTATGGATAACACGTAACCACCAACCCTTACACATATACCATCTCGAAGAAAAGGCCACACATAATAAAAAAGCTCCACAACATACAGAGGGTGCCTACTAAGCAAAAATCAAGTTTAGATATCCTAAAAAAACAAAACTTATATCATGGACAAAACTTTCACTTCAAAACAAACTTTTTTCTTCAAATAAGGTCTTATGCATGTCCATACTTAATGCCAATGTAACATTACAAATGAAACAAATTCATACTTTCATATCAAATTATATTTGGCACTAAATATATTCATAATTTGAAACATATAAAAAAACATCATATGCACAAACAATAATATGTTTGTTGTGATCTCAATAAAAATTTAGAATACTTACCTCTTGCCGAATTATGATAAAAACTCAAGCTCCTTAAGTTAACATCGAAAATAAATTCTCTCATAAATATCATCACAAAACTACAAGCTTACAATAACTTGTTAAACCCTTTATTTTTCTCATTAAATTAACCCATCAAATTAGTCTCTCTAACTTATCAAAATTAACCTTTTAACTTTATCCCAATTTTCTTAGGACTTAAACAACATCCAATGCTTATGAAAATAGAATATCTTAGTCCTAGTACAATATTAAAACTTATATAAAAAATATAAAATATTAAATACTTATAACTATATTTTATCTAATTTTCAAAACTACAACAAAAACTTGTTAAAAGTCAGCCTTTCATTGAATAGTCCTTAACCTCCAATTTTTAATTCATAATTCACTTATAAAAAATTCTTAAAATTGACAGGACTATTATAGATGTATAGAGGATTCATTAAAAACAATAATGTTTAAAGCAACCCAAATATTTTTCTGTGAATTTTATTTTAGAGCCTTCTGAATCTGTTATTTAGAATTTTGTACTAATACTTATTTATTACGAAATTCATAACAATTAGAATACAAAGAATCTAACTACCAAATTTTAATATGTCATATTAGACATATAAAAGAATTATTATAGCAAATTTTATAATTTTCGGAGGTGTTTTGTTCATTCAAATAATTTTCGTTGTTTAATCATACTGCAAAGACTGATAGATTCTATAAACCTAGTGTTAGAATTAAAAATTCAATTCATGGTATTTTTGAACGAATCAAATTTTTATATGATCCTCTAGATGTATATTTTTATCCAGCATAAGGATCTTGGCACAACTCATAACAAAAAATATAACTTAATTTTTGAATTATAATACTTTCACGAACAAAACCTGCAAAACTTCATTGATTCTTATCTTATACTATGTATTAATTTCTTTTAGTCAATAACTCTCTAAATTCAAGCCTAATAATCCTAGAACATCCAATTTAAAATTTAATCCCTTATTCTTCTTAATAATTTTCATAAAAATGGTCTAAATTAATGGATAGTATGAAAAAAATTTAGAGGGTTGAAAAGTTATCTCCTTAATCTCCAAAATTTCTTCAAGAATTTTTTAACTCCTTTTCAAAACTTCTAAGGTTGTCTTCTTTAAAGAAAAATGTGTATTATATGATTAAATGCTTTTAAACTAACTTATTTATAGTGTGTAATTTTTTTCTTAAGGCACAAGAAAATCTTAATTTAAGTTATATTCTTATATAAAACTTAAAAAATCTTAATAAAATGTAAAATTTTTAATTCTAATCATATAACTCAAAATTTTAGTCCAATTAAATAAATAAATAACCGAAGATTTCAAATATCTACTTTTAAATTTTAAGTCGTTACAATATAGAACAAAGAGATGAATTAATCATGAGGTTGAAAAACTGCCACCTCTGAAATGTCCAAAGTGATTCAGATAGAAGTTGCTTTTTGTTGGCGCATCAACATTTTCATTTAATATTTGCTTATTTCGAATTCGTATTTTGGGTGATGCTTAATTGCGTTAACAAATGGAAAGACTCGCCGGCTTTTGTTAAGGTTCTGGAAAAATGTGTTTTACAGAGCATTACAGATTATTCATGAACCATGTAGTTTAACACTAATTTAGTTTTTCCGACTTCTTTATCAACAAATTGAACTATTGTACATTGTTTTTTATACTATTTTATCACACTTTTTTGCGGACAAGAATGGCATATATTTTTACATGTGACAGAATTTTCCAACTAGTCGGAAATCAGAACAAGCAAATATTCGATCTGCCCAGATGTGCCAAGACTTAATTTGCTCATAATTCTAAGGAATTTGAATGACGGCGGAAATGATTAGCTAAAAACAAATACACGAGACAAAAAGCATTCCAGGATAACAGCGCTGCAATTTGTCAGAAACACGAAATATCAAGACTTAACAGGTGAGGATCCAATGATCTGCAACAAAGTGACAGAAACAGGTGTTTCAGATTTCAAGACAGACCAAACGGTGGGTGGTCCCACAGGCTGAGTCGGTCACAACTATTTTCCCCAAGTTTCAGAAATGAGATTCATTCACGGAGAGAATTTCCTCACAGGTCCTGAAAATTGAAATCTTTTTTAATGCACACTGAATAATCTTTTATCAACAAACAATACCTTAATATGGTTCCCACATTAGCAATTATTATTTGAAAATAAATCCTAATAACAGAAGGAATCTTGAGACAATAATCTAACAGGTTACATCGACAATTCACATTGCGATTCTGTTGTTTTTAAGCTAAAATTACAAGGCATTTCTCGAAGTACAAATACAAAAAAAAAAAAAAAAAGTATTTGTTACCCTTCAAATTACCATCCCCAACTGGAAAGTAAGCAAAATTCACCTAATTCTTTTCACCGGAATTTTTATTGATTGATAACAACTTACTGAACATCTTTTTGGGCCGTGCAGGAAGAGCGCAGAAAGCCTTAAATTTAGAAGTTCTTCCAATTCCGTCCGTTTGCAAATCACTTTCATCTAAATCATCTTCCGCTAACTTCATCCTTAAAGTTGAAAGCTTCGATTTTGGAGATTTAAGGCCTGAGATACTCCATTGATCCTCTGCCGGAATGGTACTGGTGGTGCTTAATGGTGCTGGAGGCCTCGAAGGGTCAATGCCATGCCCCGCTAGCAGTGCCTTGATGTTGCTAGGCAGTTCAGTCACTTTGCCACCAGCCATGGTGGCTCGAGCTTGTTCAAAGAATAGAACTTGTACCACCACCCTTAGTGGGAGCAACTCATTTCTTGCAGCATGCATACAGGCCTCCATAGATAATTTTTTGCAGTCAAGGATTCGGCAGAGTCTTTTCCTCTCACTCTTGTTTAGGTTCGGATGTGTCTGGATGGTCACGCATAAAAGCTTTAACGATTTCTCATTTTTATATTGACTAGGTAATTCAAATAATTTCTTATATTCATGTGCTAGAATAAAGGAAAAATGTCAAATGTGTTAGGCCGGTTTACACTACACAGAAATGTGTGTTGACTTGGTAAAATTCTATAATGAAAACTTCAAGATAGTTCTAGTCTTGTTCTGACCTAAGACGAATTTGCATAATTCAACAAATATCATATCTGAATTACAGCATGCAAACTTGCAATCAAATTCAACAAGAAGTAGAATTTTAGATTTATATCCTCAATAGTGTAGATTCAACCAAGCTAAATTTGTTAGGTCAGCCAAATTCTAACTGCCAACTCTAAGGTCAAGAGAGTTGGTTATCTACTAATTAATGGTGACCCACATCCTAAAATGTGAGGGCTTTTTTTTTTAACATGAATGTGAAATGTTGATATTTCTCCGAACATTTTTCAGCAATCATAGCGGTAAATTCTTTTGTGAATTTAGGAGAAAATGAAGCCAATGTATTTTTACCTTGAGATAAATGTCAATAGCTCTGTAGAGATCGTCATGATCAAGTCTCGAGAATTCTGGTATGGACTTAGCAATTGTAATGAACTTTGATAGAGGCAAACTAACATCTTTGGCAATTTCTTGAAGATATCCATCTACAAGCTTTGCCACCTTGAGTTTTGAACCATGAGATGCCGAAGAAGATCTCCTACTCTCTTGTAACTCAAAATCAATATTTTCTGCCGACCGAGACCTTCTCCTTTCAAACCCTAGCTTGGACCTTGGTGGGCTAGTTGGGGGGCTCTGCCCCTGTAACATAAACTGTTCCAATATTGTCATGACTATGTCTACATCATACAAAGTATCATTCGCGTATGATATAGAAGGTATTAGCAAGTCACTGACTGTTGCCTCCTCCAATTGAAGCGCAACTCGTCTAGCCAATTCCATCCTTGACGAAGAGGATGCGTTAAGAATATTGGCTGCCTTTAAGAGCTTAAGCAAGAAATTGCAAGAAACAGCACCTTTCTCTGCTGGGAGTAAGCTTATAATTGATTCTAAAAGTAGCCTAGGCTTTGAGGTTACCTCATTGGCTGAATCTGAATCTGAGTCTGATGCTTCTGGCTTATTGATGTGTCCATTTCTTGATATGTAAGGAAGCCATCGAGATGCATAAAATTTCAATGCTTCACCAACGAGATTAGACGGTATCTTTCCACCAGATTTAATCGCTATCATGGTTCTCCAATAAAGGTCTATGCCTAATTCTGCCATATCTTCAGCCCACCAACCTTTGGTTGTTGGTTTAAGCCTTTGGCTCTCCGTTCCGTTACAAGATACATCATCTCTGCCCCTTCTAGAATAACTATGCGACAAATTCACCTTTGATGGGTGAGTTAGAACTTTGGAAGCAATTGCTTCAATGCATCTGCTTGTGATTCCAAGATCTTCTGACCATAAAGGAAAAGCTTTGGTGGTTTGCAGGGTCACAATGGCGTCCCTCCACCCATTGAGGATGCAGGAATTGAAGAAAACCTCAAGCTTGTATATCAAGTTTCCCTTCTCAACATCCTCTGTCATCTGCAAATATTCAGCAGCACATCTTGCAGATACAATATTGTAGGCGCTGAGAGTGATTGTAATTCCGTAACAAAACTTTGCACAGAGTTCAAATTCTTCCACCCCTCCAGGGAAATCAGGGAGTTGGATTAGTTGGTGCTGTGAGGATTCAGGGGACTCGGAGCAGAGCCTCTGCAGCCGCAAACATTTGGACAGCAGAGGAAACTGCACGGAATGCCATTAAAAAAAATCAATCTAAAGAAAGCTTAAGAATCAACTTTGCAGATGGTTGGTAAATGTATCTTAAACTTCTAGAAGTTGTAATGTCTTAATTTTTCTCCTTTGATTATTCTCTTTGTAATATCCGTTCGGATTTAGCATTTATATCAATTCTTTACTTACCAAAAAAGAATTAATATCCCTGATTTTATTAATAAAAAAATTCTAAAAAATTTTACCTTGTGAAGCAGATATCTACTTCCTTTCACTTGAATAATAAGATCACTAGACACTTCAGAGGAGACCGACCTGCATTAAGTTAAAAAATAAAATAAAAAAGGCTTGGTAGTTCTCTCAAAAATACATATTGAAGAAAGCTTGATGTTGCAAGTAACGATGTTCTAACCTTACAGCCTCAGCAGTATAGAAGGTATCAAGCCGAGATCCGAGTTTCATGAACTTCATGGCTGATACCCTTATTCTCTCTTCCTTTGCTTAACTTATTTCTTTAACAGATGCTCTCTAATGAAATCAGATAAACCAACTTCATGACTTACGAAGGCTTCCCTCTTATTGCACAAGAAGCCAGAAAAAAGTTTCTGAGCAGCAAGCAAATGATGTCGTCCAGACAAAAACCACACTCTGCTGAATCAATTTCCAAGACTCGGCAACTCGACTAGAACTCAATACACAAACAGAGCTCAACTAAAATAAACAAGCGAAATCATTAACATGGCAGATAAATATATAAAATATAAGAGAGAGAGAGAGAGAGAGAATAAATTTTTGATGGAGAGAGAGGATATTCAAGAAGAAAGGAACACCAAGAGTTTTTTCTTGTGGATGTAATAATATAACAAAAACACCTCTCTGTAAGAGTTTAATATAAAGAATTTATGGCAGAAATAGTCAAGTGACAGAAACCCAGGAGATCTAACACTCCAAAGTCTAGGTCCTTTCAGTCAAATTCCATAACTCTATCCGGTTTGGACTTGCAAACAAAGAATCAAAAGCCATTGCAAATATCCCATCCAACCAAGTCAGTCTCCCAGGAACCATAGTAAAAAAAAATAGAACACACAATACAATCTACTAATCAAGCCTACTTAAATGTTGAAACACCCAAATTGCTCAAACCAGAACAAGATAAAACAACCTGAAATATAATATCCACCAGAAACAGAAACTGCCAATCGTTAATTCATTAGAGAAATTTAACTTGAGATAAGCAAACCTGTATGTTTAGGTATGTATGTAAGTATATCTATAAAAAAATCTTTATAATGTTTATATGTTAACTTAGGAGAAAAAATATGGTTTAAGGGGGGCTAATGCGAATAAGGCATATGGGCATGGCAGTGCGAGCAGCGTGAAATGAGAAAGGCAACGCCCACGTGCTTATCCTGCGCCCACTACTGTCTCTCTTTCTCATCATTGCTTCACCCATTTTATTACTGTGTGTGCCCTCTTGATTATCTTAGTCAAACACTAAAACTATTTTATACGCAAAATCGTACGCCTCTCAAGTTCCCATTATTATTATCAAAATAATGTAATTCAAAAGTATATGAAAATCACACCATATACACTATAAATTATATAACAGAGAATACCCAAAAATAAAATTAAAGGGATTCGTAAATGTGGAATAGGATTTATGTGTCACTTTCAAAGATGGATTTCACCATTGTCATCTATGGCCTCTTGATTATAATACTATATAATGGGCAGTAGCCACTAGTCAATATTGCCCTCGTTTTATTGACAAAATTTTGGCAATGCCCTAGTTTATTGCATTAATGGTAAATGGTCCCTGGGGTCCATGACCATGAAACATTTGCATATTATTGGTGTGAAATGAAGAAACATTGGTTTAACCATGAATGAGGTGATGTTAGATATATTTGATCATAAAGCTTCATTAATGAAATGCTAAATTGTGATAATTAGGCAGTTGAAAGTCATAGTCAATATGTTTTGCATTGGATTCTTATGAGTTCTAATAAATTCAAGCTTCTTTATAATTATTGTTTCAAAAAAAAATTAGCTTCTTTATTTTAATTATTATTATTTGTTTTTCATCCTTATGAGTTTTGGATAACTTTGATGATTTTCATTGTGACGGCTGGGATTTATGGGAGAGTGGGCTCCACTTGATAGAAAGGATTAACCTATGAGAGATGATGAGGTTGTGATGTTACTATGACATCGACACCATTTGACAGTTGCAATGGTCCATATAATATTATCTAAATATTATCTTACTAAAAATAGATACAAATTAAATTATATATTGAGGGGATCCTCTTTATAAGGACAGAACAATACATCTATTAAAGATTGAAAATTTTATTCTTAAAGAATAAAATCACCTTTATATAAGAGAGGAAAAAAAATAATACTCAATATAAAAAGGATAATACAAATTATAAAATTACTTAAATTTTGAGATCTTTTACATATTATAACAATGAATTCTTTTAATTCTTAACTCCAATAGTGCCACCAAAGATTACTTCCCCACAAAATTTAAGATTGAGTGGTTGTTGGTGAATAATGTTTGCTTGAGAGGTAGTGGTTGTTTACCCAACGATGATGGGTTTTCCTTGTTGGTTGAAAAAGAACACTAACAATACTACTCCGACGAAGGTTAATGGGGTATTGTCGGAGGCACATCAAAATCCAATATCAGATCAACACGAGTTGTGCGGTATACTCAAATGTTGTTACTCGATTGGAGATCAAAAAGACAGAAAATAGGAAAGTAAAACATAACGAAAAAAGAGTAAAAAGCAAACGAAAAAAAAATAAAGCATAAAAAAAGAAAAGAAAAGGCAAATAAAAGGGGATAGGAGAATAAAATAGAGAAAATGTCTCTACCGGAAAGAGGGACAAAACCCATTCTCCGATGGAAATGAGTTAAATTTGGTAAACCGCGACTATATTTTAAAGAAAGATAAAAGAACATTTTCGATAAGAGAGTGTTATTTTTTTTATTAATAACTAACTTAATTTTTTCTTGTTAGGTGCATTGTTTATATAAATTTTTTTGCTGTGATCATAAGATATTTATTGAAATTTAATCAAGAAAATCTTGTTATTCTATCAAGAAAGGTAACCCCACGTCAATTGTGAGCCAAGTTGAATCTTAGTTTACATCATTAAATGATATATTAGATGCTTCTCCTGATTTATACGATATCTTCATCCCAATTAAAAAAATTAGGATTTTTAAGAAAAGCAAACAGCATAGAGTGATAAGGCTAATCTCCATTCCTCAAGCTGTCCAAGCACTCATTTCGTTCATCATCGAATGAAAAAACTTGACTTTGCTTTGGGATAATCTTAATTAATACTTTTTTTTTTCAATGCAATTCATTCATGTAGATCTTGGAAAAGGACCTTGTTCAGGGAGCTATATTATTGCGTTCGTCTGATTAATCTTAACACAAGGAAGTTTCAAATCAAACTCGCAAGCCTTTCTTTTGTAGTAAGTAAAAATGATTATTAAAATGAAAGAAAGAAAGAAAGAAATGCTTTACGGCTAAAAAATAAATCTCCGAAAAATATAGATAAAAAGTTTCTCTAACGCGATTGGCGTCTTATTTTAACTATGTATCAAAGTTCAGAAATGTGTCAGAACAATACGTGGACAGGAGCACCCCCATTCGTCTCTTAATGGGAGCCAAAGGGCAATCTCGATATTTCAAGAACGACCCGAGGGTAAATTGTGAACAAAACTAGGCTGTTGTATGGATTTGAAATACGTTTATTGAGGGCGAAATTTGATGTGAACACTTGCACTACGTGAGAAAAAGGGCGATCCACAATTTCAATTGCTGCAGCCTGTATTGCAGCTAATGGTCCTGCTCCGTGCCACCCAACGGGGCGGCCAACCGACAACCCCCTCTTTTATCGGGCCCACTTAGGGCCCATTTTGGTGGGTCCCTTGTGCCTCGCACTCCCTAATCTGGGACCCTTTCCACTTTGCAAATTGCAAATATGGTTATATTTTGAAAATCAATAAATAATAACCTTGACTTGTTATTAATAAAGTTCAAAGTGGACCAGGAAATCGAGGGTTATTTTGCATGAACAACTTTCCTTTTTCTTTTTTTGTCGGAGGCTACATTTATTTACAAGGTTTTTTCTATTCAAGGGTAAAGCAGGTTATTTTCCGGAAAAATAAAAACGAAAGGGTAAAGTAGGTTGAATGCGATCTAGCTTATTGATTGTGTAGACATGATTGGAAATTATTCATATTTAGTGTTGTTTGCCTAAAATGAATCATGTTGAATGATCTACACAAAGTATAATAAATTACTAAAATAATCACACCATTAATGTTGCCATGATCGTATTGAGATACGTAGTTTCTGTATTTAGATACCATTCAAGATCTTAGACAAACCAAATATTTTGTAAATCCTCTTCTGCTAGATCATATATTACATGTATACATAAAACAAATGCTTGATGGACCATACTACCTTTGCCAACATGCATTTATATACATTATTCATGAGCTTAGATATACTTACCAATGGGTTTCCGGAACACATATGGAAAGTTGTAGAAGAAGGGACTAAAGGAGAAAGATGCAAGGCTGTTGTTGACAAGCATGGTCTAAGGGATCAATTGAAAATCTTTAATTTTACATTTTGTAATTGAATGCATGCATAATTGGCAAGAAGATGACGCCCACATCCCTAAATGTATAACTGTACCCTTTGGAATTTAGCCTCCTTTCGGGGTTTAATCAATGTGATATGCTGCTGATAAGTTTGCCCAAACATTGCCAGCTTCGGATTTGAGAGGGCAGACATGTAACGCCAGATTACATGACAAATTATTGCTACTAAGAAATGAAATTACAAGACAAAATCTAATAGCGTGCATAATATACATTATACAATGAATCCACTTTTGGCTCTATTCATTTGCATGCAGGCTTGGAATTTCCGATTTTCAATGAATGGCTGGTATAAGAGACAACATCATCACGCAATATTCAGTATGCCGATTTCTTACATAATACGAATTATTGAATCAATAGTAGTACAAAATTATTACCTTTTGTAAAAAGAACGAAATCCCCAAATGTAAATAAGTTACAAATAAAATCAATCAAATTAGAAATGGCAGTTCATGTGATAATGAATTATCAATTTGGATACACCAAACGAATCAGTGCTTGCCTCTAATACCCTGAATTGAAAGGTCTCCCTGTATTCATAAATTCTGTCTGAGTTGTCAAATTAACTACAAGCATGGAAACTGAAATGACCTGATGCTGCACTAGAACAATTGGGCCATTGTTGCCGCAGCTGACAGACATTAGTCTCGTCTAGTCATGGCACACAAGAGCCTAGAAGAAGACATGCTTGTTGTAAATGTCCTGTTTGATTATAAGCTAGCTAGCTTTGTTTAATCGATATTTTGTCATTCACAATCCTGTATAGGGATTGAGATTTTGTACGTATTAGAGCAAGCATATACACCCCACAAACTCAAGCCACATTTGAGCCTGGTTCTGCTTGGTATCTTGTTTTTGTTGCAGAGTCTATGAGTTGTAACATTCAGAATTTAACAGGGACCTCATGGCACAAAAAAACTGACCATGTAACGAAACTAAAGTCGCTTTCTGCTTTTCCAAGTTGGTACCCTCTTCAGTCTTCCCATTTATTCATACATATCATGTGGGGTCTTTGTGTTTCCGATGAAAATCCAGATTTCGATAAAGCCTGCACACGTTGCAAACGTAAGTCCAGACATTCGTTGGGTAATGGTAATGGGTATAAGACTAAAGAGTTTACATGTCAAGTGAACAAAATTGCAACTATAAATTAATTCTTTGATATTCTAGTCTGTTACTATAATTCTTTCCTGGTTTTGGTTATTTATTAAAGGAGGGCTCACAAAAAATGCTGTCATTATGAGGTTATAAAATTTGATGACATTTCGTACATATATATATTCCAATTCCAATAGCATGTTTGCATCTTTCTAAATTATAATGTTTGCAATTAGTTTACGGACAATTAGTAAATAGTACTAAAGATTCGCTTGACAAATTAGTCAAAATTAAAAAGCTATTAAACGCTTGAAAATCACAGTTGTAGTTGGTAAATGATTGGATTTACATAACTCGTTTCCCTAAGTTACCAACCCTTTGATTTTTTTTTGTCAAAGATTCGCTTTATTTCGCTTGCAACGCATGGGATGGGCAAGATGAGTGTGACACGACAATTGGGTTTCAGCTTTAGCTTATTATTGACTGTAAAAATAGTAATGTGGGTTATAATTTTGTCCATCATTAGCAGTAATTCAAATCCAATCATCATATTCTCCGCTTTTAATTACTTAACGTCATACGTTACTAGAAAGACATGTATCATCAGTTATTCTTTTTACTGTATTGGTAGGCTTGAAATTTTTTCTCTTTGCTGTTTGGCTGGCAGAAAGAAAGTTCATGTCTCCGAAGAAAAATAAAATAATTTTATATTGGCAGAATTTTCAATGTGTTTGTTTCTGTTACCAATAATTTGGTTGTCAACTTGGTTCCTAATGATTTAAGTGTTGATGGGTTTATTTCTCCCTACGCTACGCTGGATGGAATAATATGAAGGAATAACTAAATTGAGCAGTAAAATGAACAGAAAACGAGTTATGACTTCAAAATGTTTAACACTAACTTAATTAAAATGACTAAAATTTAAACGCAATGTTTCAGGAAATCAGAAAAAAGACAAGAGAATCCTAGACATTATCATTCTCGGTCGAGCTGCCCTTCTTCTTCTTCATTCTTTTTAAATATAAATATGTTCTCAACTATATATATATACTACTTCAAAGGATGAATCCTAACGGTTTGACATGGGTAACATAAACCCTGGCGCAAGGTCATGCCCTTGGGGGCAACTATATATCTATCTAAAACAAACACAAAAGTATTCTTGTTGTTTCATGGGTTATTATTAGAGGATATATAATAACATAGGTAGAATATAGTGAACCGATCTTTTCACGACCCTTCTTTTATTTACAGGTGCAGGTTCATATCAACTTTAATAAAGTTATCCATTTGGTGGTCTGGTCGGTCAAGATAAACAAAACCTTGATGATGAGATCAAGTATTACGAATCATGTGACTTTGGCTTTGCTGGCTTCTTTTTTTTTTTTTCCTTTTGGAATTGAAAGTTGTCAATCATCACATTATTCATCACTGAAATTTCTTTATTTTGCTGTTAAATTTCCAATGGTATGTATACTTACGATATATCATATATATGAATGAATAGAAAGCTATCAGGTGTTTGTCTAAACAATTCTTTTCAGGTTTTTTTTTAAATTTATTTATTATACTTTTGATGATTAGAAACTACTTGTTACAGATAGGTTTGCTGCTAATAATGTGTGTATATATATTATGATATATGTATTCAGAAACTGCAATCCCAAGGGATTTAAATTAATACATATTCATAAAATAAGGAAAACCTAAGCATAAATGATAAACCCACTTTGAGAAAAGAGAAATGTAATCATGGAGGTCCCATGAATATGGGGATCAACACACCAAAGATTAAGTCTTAGTCAACTTTTATATATATAATTTCTTTTAAAAGAGAAAAAAAAAAAAAGAAGGGGGGGGTCTGGGGAGGCAGTTGCTGAAATGAGTGAGTATTCTGGTTCTCTTTATTGATTTAAGGTTAAAGGTTTTTAAAGAGTTTGTAATGGGATCTCATTATTGAGGAAGGGACTTTGGGTTATGGCTAATATTGCACAATGAGTAGTTATTAGGTCACCCTCACCCATGGGGGATGCGGCCGTCCAATACCAATTGGACCACATTCTCTTCAAGTGTTTGCAATAAGTAGTTCTGCCTTCTCTCAATGGCAATGCTACGACTTCATTCTTGGCAAATTTTATCTAATTATGCCAGTTTTTTTTTTTTAAGCTTTCCTTTTTTTCCTTTCTTAAACATATAATCTAATATTCTTTTAGATTCCTTTTTTTTAAAATAAATTTATTATAACACAGAATAGCATATACTCAAGAAAAATTGTCCTTTTGCAATAGCGTTACAACGGCACATAGGAAATGTCTTCCATTGCTCTGAAATAATTCTGCGAGGAGTGGATGTAAGATGTTTTACATCTGTCTTGTTTTCATAATACAAATTCTTTATTTGATACTTCCAAAATCTTATCACCTTTTTTATGAGTGAAGGATATTATTAGAAAAATAACAGATTTATTAACATATTTTTACTAGCTTAAAAGCATTTTGTCTAGATTGGAACAGGAGGAAGAAACAAAATTTGGAGTTGGTATAGCAGATACAGCAGAATTGGGCTCCATATGACAGCATATAGAAGCTGTTGATGCCCGAAAACAATGGGGACAGAACTTGCCCCATGGGCCTGCGTGTTATGCATTACGGGTTCAGTGATATTTACACCCGTTTAAGCTTAAACCACAATTTTGGTCCCTCTTTATCTTTTTGTACACACACTACATACAATACAAGGCCCACAAGACACGTGAAGTTTTTTGTCACCTCAAAACTTTGTCTTTACATTTAGCTTTGTTTGCAGTTTAAATACAAGCCCACTAAGATCCAGAACGCCAGTTGGTAAGGGAGTTTAAGTCACTTAGAATTAATCGCCTCACCCAAATGGTTCCACTGCACGCGTACATTCTTGCTAGCTTTTTGTCTATGTGGATGCAATTGCAAATCCAAAACAAGGCTCTGGATGAAAAGAAAAGAAGAGGAGTTGGAACTTTGAATTGGCTCAAATTTAAAATCTAAGGGCCCTCCTAATAAAGAGATTGGAATTTGGAACAATGGGCTCTGTGGCGGATTGTAAGATGGGCTTCTTTTTAGTGGAGTCCAAAATAAGTATAGATAGACCACACCAGTAGTAATGTTAATTGTCAATCTCAATCAAATGGCAAACAAGCGGGGAATGGGGATAAAACAGGACCAGTTGGTTGACTAGTAAGCAAGATGAACCTCATGAATTTCTTTCTGCTCGAGTTTCCTGGATAAGCAATCGTTCCAATCCAATCCAATCCAACATACAAGTAGGTGATCAAATTGAAATTGAAATTTAAATTTAAATTTATGACATGATGGTGAGAGCAAGCTGGAATATGTCAGTTTGATTCTTTCAATAGTATTTTTATCACGTTATCGTTGTTGTGTCTCATCTCAACTCCCCTGCGTCTTTCCTTTACCCACCAACCCAATTAAAAAGAGCTAATCGGCTAATAGTAATACTAAGCAGTAAAATTGTTCTATCTTTATGTTCTTTCAGTCCCCAACAAAAAAGAAAGCCGCTGCCACCTTTACAAATTGTTTTAATTGGTATACAAATAGAACAACATCAACATATGTTTTTACTTTTTAGTCTATCAACTACAAAGGGATTGTTAATTTGCTGGAGCTTTGTCATTTCCGGATGAAGTATCTCCTTGCATTTTACGAAAAGGTCATCACATTCCCATCGAAGGCTAAAATGGCGCCATTAACATAATAACTCGTGTTGTTATCGGATGGAGCCTTGTTTACTCCGAAGACTTTAATGTCGTTGCTCATAGTCAAGTCAGCCCTGTTATTTTGTGTTTGTAAAGATCACTTCTCTATTCATTACTTTCTTGTCATCTCAATTATAATAATATTTATCAGATATTTGACTGTAAGAACTACGAAACATACATCAGCGACTTTTTTTTTGTTTTGGTTTCTCCGTTGGATGAGGAATTGGAAAATGCTAATTGTCATTGAAAGTAATGGATAATTAGGAAACCGGACAACAAAGAAATGAATAATTAATGCAAATGGGACAGACAGATTGGCAATTGGCATAATTAAATGAACTACCAGGAAATTCTGCTACGCGTTGACATGAGTCGTTCTTTGCCCCCCCGCGATCTACCAAGTCTTCTACCTCATTATGGTCTAGACTTCGACGTAATTACTCATTCCATTTTTTTTTTCTCCCAAAGTTTTATCACATTATACAACAGAAATTTATAAAAATTATAATCTAGCCTAAGGAGGGATGCACCTTCTCTTGAATATTAAGGGTGATTTATTGCTGAAATTTTACATCAAAATTGTGAGTGTATTGTTCGTTTTGAATCCGTCACAAATTTGTTTTTAATATTTGCAATTTATATTGCCCTATAATTTGGCTTTCCTAACCAATTAAATATTAGTAAACTGACAAATACATACCTGAAAATTCTTATGCGAATGTTCACGTGTTGTTTAATTTTAAACAATAAAAGATACAAAAAAAAAAATCGTCAACTTCAATGTATCAATATGTAATATAAAAGGTTTTTAGCAACTCATTTTAAAAGAGTTAATAATTCTGTTTTCCCTTTAATTCTAACTCATAGAGAGCTCAAACATTTCAGAGACACATTGAGACCCATCATTTTTAATAAAGCACAAATTATTGTGTTTTTTAGCTGACTTAAAGCCTTTGATCTTTTTAAGAGGAGTCCTCAAAATTAGGTATACTCGACATTAAATATCCTTTTTGATCAAAACTAACCACTCTCATCGCATTCCAGTGATTTAAAGCAGGCCTACTATAGAGAATTGTGAGACTTGAAATTTTCTTATAAATATAATTTTTATAAATTTGGTAAGAGCCCTGCAAAGATAAAAAAGATTTATTATTATTTTAATAAAAATTTAATAAACAAGTCCAAGAAAAAACAGACTTGGAGCTTTCCAATTTTAATGTAATTATATAATTATGAGAAGAACTCATAATTGCAAGCTAAAGGAAATTTTGGAGACTTTAAATAAGCCTTTGTATCTCTTTGTTTCTTTTTATAGGCTTTTAATTCTTTTTGCCTTTTATTCTTTTTAGCCTTTATTAACTTAGACATTAAAGTATTATCGCAAAAAAATTTCTACTATGGTCTAATTTATTTTTAGTTGCAAGATCTTCATTAAGCCCACCAAACTTGGAGTAAACCAATTTAACCTAACCTTGACGAAGCCCAACAATTTTGCCAGTTGTCGTTTCTAAAAGAAATAAATTTGACTCTTCGATCAAATAGTCACCTAAATTTTTAAATTAACCGTTTGACACTATCTATGAAACATAACGAAAAGTCATAGAATAAAAGAATGGAAAATTATGAAAAATACACGTTCATAGATTATGGTTACCTCGTTCTATGGTTGCTTAAAGTAGCGAGCAAGACTTTTTACTTAATAAGAATCTCGAATTCCTAATCTAGGAATGATCTATAAAAGTGTAGAATAACGATTTATTTGATATTATGGATGACTGGTTACGGAGGGACCGTTTCATTTTTGTAGGTTAGTCCGGTCTATTGCTTTTTCCTTGTGCCTATTTCGCTTTAGGGGGTTGGTTCATAGGCACAACCTTTGTAACTTCATGGTATACCTATGGATTGACCAGTTCTTATTTGGAAGGCTGCAACTTTTTAACCGCCGCAGTTTCGACTCCTGCTAATAGTTTAGCACAACGTACCATGCCAATACGGGGAATCACTAATTTAGTAAAAAATATTGAAAGAGAAATTTAAGAAAATCGCAACAATAAATGGATGAGTTAAAAAATTTATTGGTGGAAGTACTAAAGATGTATAAGAATCCAGAAGAACAATCCCCACAAATCACTAAGTCACAACATGACCTATTGAACTTGAAAAACACCTTCCCAATAATTAAAGGTACCATGAACCCTCATCGGTTTACTCAAGAATATAAAGAAAAAGGAATTCGAGCAGAGTTATCAAAAGAAAAAAGTTGTTTACTGAGCAAAAGGTTATATCAAGGAAACCACAACCAAGCTCTTCTTTAATCAGAAGTTGGTGATTCAAATAAAATAACGCAGAGTCAAGGTGTCGAATGAAACAAGAGCAATCTAAACGAAAATGATGCCCGAATACTACTAGATCAACTCAAGAGAGGATATGAAAAGGGGGTGAGAGATGCTTGAGAAATCTTAAATAGGCAGATAAAGAATAACATAATTGAAGAATATACAAGAAGAATGTTGAACATGATTAGATTAAAGAGTGAGCAGCAATTGGTGACGTGTCATCAATCAATAACTATATTTTTTAAATAATAATAAATTTTAAAATTTTTATTAGTATAATAATTATATTCTACTAATTAGCAATAAACTTCAGCTCAGCTCGTATGCGGAACCCAATCCAAAAATATTCGAGTTTTTATCGAGATTTAGATCTTGATTGGATTCATATTTATTTTATTTTTTAAAATTCAAAATTAATTCATAATCTTTGATATATATGAATCTAGCAATTGCTTTACAAAATAAATATCTCAAAAATTTAAATTTAATTTAAAAAAATAAAACAAAAATAAAATATATATATTAACTTATAAATATAAATTTTACAATCTAATAATTATTTTATAAAATAAATACCCTAAAAATTTAAATTTTACTATAATAATAAAAAAAATGGGGTTCACCTAGATTTAACTTAACCCAAAATAATTTGAGCTAAACTCAAATTTTAAATTTAAAAAAAAAAAATCGAATTTGAATCAGAATAGTGCAAATTCGGATTCGAATTTTATGATTCCTAATCATTTATGATAATGGTGATGTGTCCCGACTGTGCTGACACATGGCAGATAGGAAGCCAATTTTTTTTTTTTATAAATTTTTGGAAAAGCTTACAAGCTTTTATCTTTAATTGAGAAAAGACTAGAAAAGAAATGGAAACTACAAATGAGATTCCAATAAAATAGGCAGGAAATATCATTATTAGGAAACAATAGTTACCTTTCTCCACACCACTGTATAATTAATTTAAGACATATGAATTTCTAATTTTTTAAATATTAGTTTATATCAGAAACATATCTTACGTATTTAGGTGTTGGTTCAAATAACTTTTTGCACTTTAAAAAAAAAAGAAATTACTGTACATTAAATATTGTACAAATGCTATAAAATGACTCTTATTATACATCTTAACTATAATCCCAAAATGTCTATCTTCTCAATTTTCAAATGAAAATTTTATTATATAGAGAATGAAATAATATAATAAATAATTTTAAAATTATATATTATTTTACCATGCATTATTTTATTTACGAATGCACTATTTTTTTAAAGATAATTTTAAAAGCGTTACTATAGCTTCTAAATAGTATTTTAATATTTTTTATTTTACATAATGTGTTGTATAA
This sequence comes from Ailanthus altissimus, assembly GCA_946807835.1. Taxonomy (NCBI): domain Eukaryota; kingdom Viridiplantae; phylum Streptophyta; class Magnoliopsida; order Sapindales; family Simaroubaceae; genus Ailanthus; species Ailanthus altissimus. The sequence continues at coordinate 24,307,314 of OX327692.1, read as the reverse complement.
TTATTAAATAATAAAATAATATAATATTAAATTAATGCTTGAGAAGTCAATTAATATAAAAAAATGTTAAGATATCACATAAAAATTATAATATTTATTATAGTATTTAACAGAAGTCTTATCTAAAAGTATTATTGGCATTGGCATGAGTATTTTTGCGTAATAAATATAATTTGGTAAAGTAGATAAAGGCAGAGCAGGCCCAGGGGCAAGTAGCAAGGAGTATGAAGCAGTCACGAATCTTGATGGTCAGTCAAAATCGGCACTAGTGAATAGTGGTTGCCGCGTAATTTCTGTTTCTTCTCTTACTTGGGTTTGATTTCTTATTGAGTGGCAAGTTGGAACTTCGGACCAAGACCATTTTTTTTAATATGTTTTCCACCGTGCATTTTGATCTACACCGAAACAAATGAAAATTCTAGTGTTTGAATTGTGATGAACCAAAAAAATTTGATACATGGACTGTGACTCAAATAATTAATCTGGTTTAAACTCCAATTAAGAATTGGCCACCCCTCCTCTTGGTAACCTGCAAAATGTGCCAATGAATGTAATTTCTGGCTTGACTCTCCAAATTATAATCATTGAGCAGACAGTAACTTGAGACAATATTGACACTTGCAAAACCTCTCTCGCATTCGCATGGGGAATGTCTCACAGGATTAAGCAACTACTGGTAGTAGTTAATTAATTAATTAATTAGTATAATGTTGATCAACCTATTAGTGATGATAGAGTTTCCACTTTCCATACAAGGTAATAATAGTAGTACTCACATCCGTTAAGTTAATAATAATATTATCAACACAACGAGTCATGTTCAACGGTATCTGCTTTGTATTCAAATTTAATAAATAAATAAAAAAATTTGGTGACTTATGTCCCTTAGAATCATCGAAAAATATTAAGACAGTTTGTTGATTATTTATAGTTGTAATTTTGAACTAATAAGAATAATTTTAAAATATAAAAAATGTTTTAGTTTTGTATTAGTGTTTATGTAATTTTTTTATTATTTTTTAAAGGTTTTATCTTTCTTTAGTTTGGGTAGTTTTGCCATTTTTTAACAAAGATTATTTTCTTCTTATAAAACATTAGATTTTCTCTTATATGAAATTAGACTTTCTCTATTTTAAATAGGGACGGTGATCATTTTTTAGATAGTTTTTCATTAAAAGATTATTGTATCTATCTATAAAAAAATTGTAAATCCGAATAAATCATTATGAATTTATTTAATTTTTGCGAAGTATTTTCATAATTTTTTAATTTTATATTAATAATTTTACAATGTCCTTCAATAATTTTACATTGACGATGATTAGATAAAAAGGAAAATAATAGTAGTAGGAAATAGGAATCACTGAGCATGAGCACGCTCGTGGTAGGACCCTCTTTCCCTTACAACCCCTTCTTAATTTTCTTTTCCTCTGCAATATGCTATTGCTAACATATGAAAAAAACATGTATTGAATTTTCATTACAGAGAAAGTTTTCAATAAGACAAAAGTACCAATATGATCTTACTTAATGAAAAAATACATTCACTTAATTATAATATATTATTTACCTCCTTCAAAAATAATATTTTTTTATATAGTATAATTTAAAATTCCTAATTTGATTGATCAAGTCACGAATCGCTCTTTTTTATTCTTATAAAAAAAAGGGAGATTCTGTCTTTTTAAAATGTATTATTAAAATGGATTTCTCTTAAATATTTTAAAATTAAATTTAGTTTTACTAGGGGTAGTTCTATACTTATAAACTCGAGATACAAGATTTTTATCATAATTAATATTTCATCAATTAATACCTGTTACTTATTAAATAATTATTATTTTTAATTTATTTTATTAATATAATAGTTACAAAGCATCAATAAATAATAAAAACACCAAATATCATGTTAATTGAAATACAACTTAACATTATTGTTTTAAGTAGGGTTATATTTTTTAAATGTCATTTTAAAACTTTTATTTTAAATTGATGTGTGGAAATAGTGCAGTTTTAAAATCAATCATTAAGTTATTTTATTATTTAATAATTATTTGATATATAATTTAAAATAAAAAATTTAAAAAATATAATATTATTTTATTAAACTTAAACGTCGGTCGTTTTGTAAATAAATAAATATAAAAAAAAACTCTTCTACCGCCACCTCATTATATTCGGATTATATTTCATAAATGTCGACCAAAATACCAGTTCTTAATCTATTTTGAAAGAAGAAAAAATCTTAAAGTTTAACGAAGTATTTGAGTGTCTCAAAATCAAATAATTGGAAAAAGATATTTGAACGTTGAAATTCCCCCTTTTGTTCACGTGAAGTTAATTTTAATCCCAACGTTCTAAATTCAATTGTAAGAGCTAGATAGGATAGGAAGTCTCGAAACGGAACAAAGGGTTGCCACGTGTCTCCAGAGCCCGGTTGAATTAGTGGTAAACCCTGGGCTTTGCTTTGTTATTGCAAAGACTTTTTGATTTTGAAAGCAAATCAAGAAAGACACGACATGGACATGGTTATCTTGAGCCAGTCAATAGACGCGTGGGGACCGGGCCCAACCCGTACCCATTTTTTAAATTACCGAAAGCCCCATCTCTTATACCCTCAATCAGAATATAAAGCATGGTCGTTTTCGTAAACCAGAAAAAATTAAAGCAAAATATTTAAAGACAACAACTATTGGAAGGTTGAGGTACAAGACAAGAGAAACGGCTCCCTCTTCTTGTTAGAATTCTTTACAACTGCCACCCATTAACAGAGAGGCCACAGCCTTTCATCTTCTATTCAATTTTTTTCTTTTTTTTGTTATCATATATATTTTTTTTGCCTCATAATTGCTATTAAATTTGCGGAGTGTCATATTAATAATTTAGGATTGACACTCCATCATCGCTAATTTTTGGGCTATTCTTAGAGACCCTTCAATTCTTTCTCTCTCTCTCTCTTTGGAACGCTAGAACAATTGAATTGGAGGTTACGGGAAAGAGCGGTGACTTTCAAGATTTGATTTTTGTTTTTTTTCCCGATTTGACCTCCGGTTAGTAGAAAAAGAGCGGTTCGTGAAGAGAGAGAGTCGGGGCATTTTGGTCATTGGCGTTAGCTGATCTATTTGTGAACACTGAATCTAAATATTGTTGTTTGGAAATCGCCGAAGTTAGCAAACAAAAAAAGAATGTGGTGGATGATGACCAATGAAGGAGGCAACTACTGTTCTAAAAAAAGCGATGATATTTGTGGCGACGTTTGTGGCCAGGTATTTTTTTTTCCTTATCAAATTTTAGTCAATCTGGGTTTTTCTTTTTTGTGTAAAATCGAGAACCCAGTTCATCGGATTGTTGATTTGCTTGGTTTAGTTTCCTATTTCTTAAATGGCTTTCTGGGTATGTTTTCTTTTTGGGGAAATGTGGAGTGGAAAACACAGTGCAAAATTTTGGATCTAGATTTTTTTTTTTGTAATGTAGACTTAAACCATCTCCAAGGCTATTATTTTGTATTTAGTATTTAGCTACGATGATATGATTATTGTTAGTTGAACTGTGTTAATGTGACATTTGTGTTCCATTGATTCTGTTTCATCATCGTCATTATGTTATTCTTCCATTCTTTTGAAGGTGTAGCTCATTGCAATGAAATCAATTTATTTGGAAAAATTTTCTCTTTTTTTTTTTTTCCAGTGAGGTTGATCTTGTGCTCATATAGGGTTGGAATGTTTAGCCGATGATTTGCTTATGTCAGTCGATGTGTGTGGATTTGAGTATCTTTGGAGTTCTGTTAATGTAGAAATGAAGTTGACATATGCTTTTTTTTGTTCTTTGTTTGTTTCATTTGCCAAAAACTCTATTACTCTAACGGGATTTCCGAGGGCAGATGGTGAATTTACCATTGGTTTTTGATCTTTTTAAAAAAAAATCTCTTTTGATAAAGCTATCCGTTGTGAAATTTGGGAACTTTAGCTACAATTCCTTTATTAGTTTCTTTAGCTCTTCAGGAAACAGAGGAAAGAGAAAAGATAGCATATTTAAACTTTGAAAAAGAAAGCAACTTTTAAGGGAGTTTCCTTACTCTTTATTGCTTTCCGGGGTTGTAGCAGAACATTATGGTTCAGGCAATTTTTTTTAAAAAAAAAATTAAATGCTGTCCTGCCTACCTATATGATTTATATTCAATTCATAATTTTCAAATGTCATTCTTGTTATTATATATCATTAATATATCAATTTTGAGTTTTAAGAGTTTACTCTTTATTCTGCAGGAATCAAGCCGAGCTCTGAGCATGTCAAGAATCCGCTGCATTCTGCGTGGCTTGGATTTGAAGACCTATATATTTCTGTTTGCATTTGTTCCAACATGCATGTTTGGGATCTATGTGCATGGGCAGAAGATTTCATACTTCCTGCGACCACTATGGGAATCTCCACCCAAACCTTTTCATGAAATCCCACACTATTATCATGAAAACGTGTCGATGGAGAGACTGTGCCAACTTCATGGTTGGGGAATTCGTGAATACCCGAGACGAGTTTATGATGCCGTTTTGTTCAGTAATGAGTTGGACATTCTCACCATACGCTGGAAAGAGTTGTACCCTTATATAACACAGTTTGTACTCCTGGAGTCTAATTCGACATTTACCGGAAGGCCAAAGCCTCTGGTTTTCTCCAGTCATCGGGATCAGTTCAAATTTGTTGAGCCCCGACTGACTTATGGAACTATTGGAGGAAGATTTAAGAAAGGAGAAAACCCATTTGTCGAGGAGGCATATCAGCGAGTGGCCCTGGACCAGCTTCTCAAAATTGCTGGTATTACTGATGATGACTTGTTGATAATGTCAGATGTGGATGAGATACCTAGCAGACACACTATTAATCTCTTGAGGTGGTGCGATGACATACCTCCAGTGCTTCATCTTCGGCTTAAGAATTATCTGTACTCTTTTGAGTTTCTTGTGGATAATAACAGCTGGAGAGCTTCTGTCCATAGGTATCAGACTGGTAAAACTCGGTATGCACATTATCGCCAGTCAGATGACATCTTGGCAGATGCTGGGTGGCATTGCAGTTTTTGCTTCCGCCATATTAGCGAGTTCACATTTAAGATGAAAGCATACAGCCATTTCGATAGAGTTAGATTCTCCTATTTTTTGAACCATAAAAGAATTCAGAGAGTAATCTGCAAGGGGGCCGATTTGTTTGATATGCTTCCAGAGGAGTACACATTCAAGGAAATCATTGGGAAAATGGGACCAGTTCGTCATTCTTTCTCAGCAGTCCATCTGCCATCATATCTTTTGGAGAATGCGGATAAGTATAAATTTCTCTTGCCTGGAAATTGCTTAAGAGAAAGTGGGTAATTTATCTTTCAATAATTTTAGATGTGTCTTCTTGTAAAGATTAGTTGGAGATGCTCTGCTTGTGTGACTCCTCACTAAGGGTTCCATTGAACTAGTATAACTGTGGTGTTTCATTGATACAGCCATGGGATAGGTCCAGATGAATTTGTGTAATTCATTGGGAAATATCGAAGAGCTGGACAACTTCTTGGAACTCTTAGGGTGAATTTTTGTATATAACTTCTTCCGGATTTGGCTTTTATTCATGTTGAAGCATATCCATTCACTGAGTGGGAACCTCACTATTATGAGATTAGCTAAGTTGTTGTTGCAGGCTTTTGTGACTTAGCATTGTTATGACATATTTCCCCAGTATACAGAAAGTAGATTGAGGTCTCGCGGTATCCCCCATGTTGGGAAGTTTTGTTTGGAGACATTTATTCATACATGTTTCATTAAACTCCTTACTGTGTATCATCTCTGATTGCTTTTAGACCATTGTTGATCATAATGCCGATTCTATTGGTTTTCTTGTGGTTGAAGATGGCGAGTTTGGTTTTTAAAATTCTATGATATACTGCATTTCCAATTTTAGTTGCCATGCTGCAGGACTGCATGATTAGTATGGTTGTTTATTTAATCCTCTTCTTTATTATTCAATTGAACAGTTCTCGTGCCATTTTCCTTTTCATAAGAGTGGATGTCACGTCCATTTTTGCACATCCACATTTTTTAATTCAATTCAAGCTTTGTTTATTTATTTATTTTCTTTTTTTGGGGCGCGTTCAGGAGTAGGACTATTTGACGAATGCATTCAGATTCTTAGATAAATGGGGGTGGGGATCGTATAATTTTATTAAGAATTTTATTTATTTAAATTGGAGTTTTATTTAAGATAATTTTTTATTTAATTTAATAAATAATTTAACTACGTTAAGATTTGAATATTATAAATAAGTTTTTTTTTTTTTTTTAAAGGCATGTATTTTTTTAAATAAATGGAGTTATTTTTTGTTTGTATTTTTTTTGATATTATTTTGAATCAATTAAATCGCAAGTATTTTTAAAATAATGCGAGTTTAATTTTTTATTTTTTATTTTGAACATTGTTAAACTAAATAGAATACCGAATCTATGACTTCGTTTCATTTGCAGTATCAATTTGGTATCCAAGTAAGTTGTATTACTGTTTCTAGGGCTCTTCAACAGCACTTTCACCCAAATCCTAACACTATTTTTTTTATCTTTGTTGAAAAAAAGGTTCTAAAATAATTTTTTTCTAAAAAGATGAAAAAGTCCAAAAAAATATTTACGAACAATGAAGTCAAACACAGCTCCACTAAGAATGACCACCACTGCCATTGTCGTGTGCTGTTGTTTCAGCTCTCTATTACCGTCGGTCAAGACGTCGATGGATTGGGGAAGCATTTGCTAACCTATTTATACCATTCGTGTCGTCGTTTGTTGATGGAATCTTACCAACCACAACCCCACGACCCACACGTCATTGCCTTTAATCTCACCATTCCAACTCCCTCTATCGTCGTCTAAGACCACTCACAAACTCAGAAATCGCTGGCCATCAAACCCTAGCATCCGGTCACCTTATCTTGCCACTGAACATTGTCAAAACTTGAGAAACCATAGAGTCATTGCCACTGGGAGCTGCTTTTCCTGAAAAGCCAATACGACCTAGCCTCCACGACCACCATTCACTCTTTCGGATTCAATAGACGTCACTCAAATTTCGGTCACCATCCGTTGGAGATATAAAACCCTAACTAAGATAATTTCAATGCTACCCATTTAATGAGTTTTAAATTATTTTAATTTTATAAAAATAAAAAGAATGGAAAACAAATTAGTCATGATTTGAAAAGTTAAAAAAAAATAGCCAAATTTATCTATAGCTCCTAAAAAATAACCTCAATATCAAAAGCACGAAGAACTTCGTGATGTGGCTTATTAGTAGTGCAAATGGCCGTGTTAACTCAATGAGCAGATAGATTTAACAGTAGTTCAAGTGAGTCAAACCTAACAAATTGAGTTAAAGGAGAAGAAGCTAATGATAATTTTATTGATCCAGTATTAGTCCCTCTCCTCGTTGTTCAAGATTTGCTCTTCAAAGATCGTAACTCATCAAGATAATCAATAGGAATCTAGAATAAAGATAGGAAAATTTCATAAATAACTTTTTTATTTTTTTTTTATTTTTTTTTAACCAAATGTAATATAGTTATATTTTATTAACTAAATAAATTATTTTTAAATAAATATATCCTTTCATTGTTTGTACAGTATCCGCTATAGTGTACAGTAGTATTTTTGTTATAGTGATTAATTAAATCAAAATTAAATATTTTTTGTTTATTAAAATTATATTTTTTATATTAGTTATTTATTTATTTTAATCAAATTACTATAAAATTTACATAAATAATAAAATTATTTAATGTACTTAAATTAAACTAAATAAATACACTAACTAATATAATTTTATAAATAAATAAAAAATTTATTATATTTTTTTATTAAAATTATATTTATTAATAAGTAAATATAATAATGAAATTTAAATAAATATAATTATTTATTTATGAATAATAAAAAAATAAAAAATTTAACGGCCACAAAGGCTATCTCAGCTATCGCATCTCGGGCCCGAGATGCCCTCGAGATGCGATGGTGGCTATCATGCCATCGCATCTCGAGCTCGAGATGGCCCTAAGATGGTCCCGAGACGCAATGGTGGCCATCACATCTAGGGCCCGAGATGGCCCCGAGATGCGATGGTGGCCACCGCTTCAGTGTACAGTAGTATTTTTGCTACAGTGATTAATTAAATCAAAATTAAATATTTTTTGTTTATTAAAATTATATTTTTTATATTAGTTATTTATTTATTTTAATCAAATTACTATAAAATTTACATAAATAATAAAATTATTTAATGTACTTAAATTAAACTAAATAAATACACTAACTAATATAATTTTATAAATAAATAAAAAATTTATTATATTTTTTTATTAAAATTATATTTATTAATAAGTAAATACAATAATAAATTTTAAATAAATATAATTATTTATTTATGAATAATAAAAAAATAAAAAATTTAACGGTCACAAAGGCTATCTCAGTTATCGCATCTTGGGCCCGAGATGGCCCCGAGATGCCCTCGAGATGCGATGGTGGCTATCATGCCATCGCATCTCGAGTTCGAGATGGCCCTAAGATGATCCCGAGATGCGATGGTGGCCATCGCATCTAGGGCTCGAGATGGCCCCCGAGATACGATGATGGCCACCGCTACAGTGTACAGTAGTATTTTTGCTACAGTGATTAATTAAATCAAAATTAAATATTTTTTGTTTATTAAAATTATATTTTTTTATATTAGTTATTTATTTATTTTAATCATTTTACTATAAAATTTACATAAATAATAAAATTATTTAATGTACTTAAATTAAACTAAATAAATACACTAACTAATATAATTTTCTAAATAAATAAAAATTTAATTATATTTTTTATTAAAATTATATTTATTAATAAGTAAATATAATAATAAAATTTAAATAAATATAATTTAAAATAAATAAATTACTAATAGAAAATAAATATAATTTTAATAAACAAAAAATATTTAATTTTGATTTAATTAATCACTGTAACAACAAATATTGTACACTGATGCGATGGCCACCATCGCATCTCGGGCCCTAGATGCGATGGCCACCATCGCATCTCGGGACCATCTCAGGGCCATCTCGAGCCCGAGATGCGATGGCATGATAGCCATCATCGCATCTCGATGGCATTTCGAGGGCATCTCGGGCCCGAGATGCGATGGTTGAGATAACCTTTGTGACCGTTAAAGTTTTTATTTTTTTATTATTCATAAATAAATAATTATATTTATTTAAATTTTATTATTGTATTTACTTATTAATAAATATAATTTTAATAAAAAATATAATTAAATTTTTATTTATTTATAAAATTATATTAGTTAGTGTATTTATTTAGTTTAATTTAAGTACATTAAATAATTTTATTATTTATGTAAATTTTATAGTAATATGATTAAAATAAATAAATAACTAATATAAAAAAATATAATTTTAATAAACAAAAAATATTTAATTTTGATTTAATTAATCACTGTAGCAAAAATACTACTGTACACTGTAGCGGTGGCCATCATCGCATCTTGGGGGGCCATCTCGGGCCCTAGATGTGATGGCTACCATCGCATCTCGGAACCATCTCAGGGTCATCTCGAGCCCGAGATGCGATGGCATGATAGCTACCATCGCATCTCGAGGGCATCTCGGGCCCGCGATGCGATGGCTGAGATAGCCTTTGTGATCGTTACATTTTTTATTATTTATTATTCATAAATAAATAATTATATTTATTTAAATTTTATTATTGTATTTACTTATTAATAAATATAATTTTAATAAAAAATATAATTAAAATTTTATTTATTTATAAAATTATATTAGTTAGTGTATTTATTTAGTTTAATTTAAGTACTTTAAATAATTTTATTATTTATGTAAATTTTATAGTAATATGATTAAAATAAATAAATAACTAATATAAAAATATATAATTTTAATAAACAAAAAATATTTAATTTTGATTTAATTAATCACTGTAGCAAAAATACTACTGTACACTGTAGCGGTAGCCACCATCGCATCTCGGGGGCCATCTCGAGTCCTAGATGCGATGGCCACCATCGCATCTCGGGACCATCTTAGGGCCATCTCGAGCCCGAGATGCGATGACATGATAGCCACCATCGCATCTCGAGGGCATCTCGGGCCCGAGATGCGATAGCTGAGATAGTCTTTGTGACCGTTAAATTTTTTATTTTTTTATTATTCATAAATAAGTAATTATATTTATTTAAAATTTATTATTGTATTTACTTATTAATAAATAAAATTTTAATAAAAAAATATAATAAATTTTTTATTTATTTATAAAATTATATTAGTTAGTGTATTTATTTAGTTTAATTTAAGTACATTAAATAATTTTATTATTTATGTAAATTTTATAGTAATATGATTAAAATAAATAAATAACTAATATAAAAAATATAATTTTAATAAACAAAAAATATTTAATTTTGATTTAATTAATCACTGTAGCAAAAATACTACTATACACTGTAGCGGTGGCCACCATCGCATCTCGGGGCCATCTCGGGCCCTAGATACGATGGCCACCATCGCATCTCGGGGCCTAGATACGATGGCCACCATCGCATCTTGGGACCATCTCAGGGCCATCTCGAGTCCGAGATGCGATGGCATGATAGCCACCATCGCATCTCGGGCCTGAGATGCGATGGTTGAGATAACCTTTGTGACCGTTAAATTATTTATTTTTTTATTATTCATAAATAAATAATTATATTTATTTAAAATTTATTATTGTATTTACTTATTAATAAATATAATTTTAATAAAAAATATAATTAAAATTTTATTTATTTATAAAATTATATTAGTTAGTGTATTTATTTAGTTTAATTTAAGTACATTAAATAATTTTATTATTTATGTAAATTTTATAGTAATATGATTAAAATAAATAAATAACTAATATAAAAAAATATAATTTTAATAAACAAAAAATATTTAATTTTAATTTAATTAATCACTGTAGCAAAATACTACTGTACACTGTAGCGGGTACTATACAAACAGTGAAAGGGTATACTTGTTCAAAAGTAATTTATTTAGTTAATAAAATATAACCATATTGCATTTGGTTAAAAAATAATAAAAAAAAAATAAAAGGGTTATTGATGAAATTTTCCCAATAAAGATTGATATTCTCGAATTTCAAGTAAGCAACTAAGTCGAAGAATTCTTGATTGGGTTGTTACCGTCATTGAAGAAGTTTTTTTAGCACAATAAAGCACCTTAAAAAATAAGTAAGCTTCTTTGGTTGTTACTTACTTTATAGTAGAGTCGCTGCTTGGTGGCACGGATTAAAATTGACACGAGAAAAGAAATGAAAGAATAAAATCATTTCGTAGGAAAAGTTAAAGAAACACATTTGAGTTGCATTTTTGTCTCATAATGATCTAAATTGATGTATCAATAGCTACAAAATTTGCACCAAGGTAATAAATTCGTCAACAATATACTATTGAATTTTTTTATGAAGACCATTTTTATAAAGACATTGTGGTTCCAAATTTGAGGGCAAATTTTGTCTAAGGGAAAAAATATTGTACACGATATTATATTAAAATTTTTAAATAAGTGGGATCGCATAATTTAATTAAAATTTTTATTTTATTTTATTAAAATAATTTAGTTATATTAAAATTTAAGTATTATAAATAAGCATATTTCGTAACATTTGAAGATAGAATTATTATTTGATAAATTAAGTTTATCTTTTTATTTGTGTTATCTTTTGGTATTTTTTCGATTTTAATCACTTAAAATTATAAGTATTATTATAATAAATGTGAGTTTAATTTATTTCTTTATTCTAAACATTTTAAAATTAAATAAAATATTATATCTATCTCTTCAACTATTCATTCGCTACATCACTATTGATGAATAGACTTAGAGACTAACCTTGATTACTAACATACTTACGCCACCATGGACATAGAACCTCTCACGAGAGGAGGACACTGCTCCCAAAGGAAGGAAAACACACACGATGGAGAGTGCAACCCATTTCTTGGTATTTGGAACTAACCTTGATTATTAGCATTTGGTGCGATACTAAAATTTTGGATTAAAATGTAATGAAATGAATTGAATTCAAATGTCTTAAATTTACTAAAATATTATATTTGGTGGTGTTATGGAATTATTAAATTATTCAATATAAAAATGATATGATATTATCTTTACTATTTAAAGTTATTTTATTAAAAATAAAGGACTCGTAGTATTTTTTTTAAAGGTACGAAGGGTGTTAAAGTATAAAGGGTTTTATTTTTTATCCCTCTAAAAATCGAATTCTAATAATTTAACATGGGAAACATAAATCTTACCACCAAGTCATGTCCTCGGGTAAAAGGACTCATAGTATGTCACCATTGGTATTAGATACCTTGACACTGTCACTGTTGACCGTTCTGCTTCTGCATTTATGTAACCATCATTGATTTTGGATCAATTATTCATCGGTACACCGACGTTTAAATTTTAGCCACTTATAAGGTCACTATGAAATGAGGGGTGAATAAAGGTTCACCGCCCACAGGCCATGCCATTATCTTCAAAGTTGGCTGATCAACTCAACGATGGAGAAAATGTTATTATAATGAATTGGAAACGTAATAGATAAAAGAAGCAACAGTTCTTTCTTTTTTTTTTCTGAATATTTATAGATTTTGTTAATGAAAATAGAAAGACGTCCCTAAGGGAAAAAAAATATATATATATCCTTTTTATAATGCACATTTAATTTTTCTTTTCTCCTTTTCATTCAACTAGACATAAGAATACTTATTTCCAACGATTAAATTAGTCATCGTAAAGCCCGACACAAATAAACCCCCCCCCCCCCCCCCCCCCTTTTTTTAAGAGAACCACTTAGTTTACAAGGGCCTGATGAGTAAGTTTTGAATTTGATTATTCATTTACATAAAAAGGATTTTACCTTTGAAGCATCGGAAGATTTGTCCATTTGATAAACAGAGCCTAATTTGTATATTTTTTGTGAACCATTCCTGCATTTTAAATTTATTTTTCTCACTATTTTCTGCTACTCGAAAAATTCATCCATGTCGTGTAATTGGAGAATAAATTCGGACAAAAACTATTGCTGCCATTTGTATGCCAATAATTCACAAGAAGACGGTAAAAAAAGTATCAAATTCGAGCACTGGCACCAGTATTGCTATGAGATGCTTTCTCATATGATTCGAAACTACACTATAAATACCAGCCTGGGATTACACCAAAATACGCGCCAAAATCAATAACCTTGGAGCTTCCAAGCGAGTAGTAAGCAAGAAAAAACCATGATTGAGAATGGTTATGGTCCTCACGGATATGCCATGCATGAAGACAACATCATGGAGAATGAATACCTTGGCAACAGCATGCAAATGATGCCTCCTCAACACTCAAAGGGGGCATCATCACATGTCATTCAGTGCTGAAAACCATGGAGCCCACGGAAGCCATGGTTCATACAGTGATGTTTGGCATGGCAATGGCAAGACTAAGTTCCAAAATGGTAGCTAGGCCTCAGCCGACTATTATTAAACTAAAATCAAGTAACGCTAGTGACACGACAGAAATGTTTGGAAATGGTCACTGCCGTGAGAATTGAGATCATCCCTTTCCTATTTACTTTCACCGTCTGAATTTTACAATGTTGCCTTAAAAAATTCAAAGGGAAACTTGTCTAGTTCACTTGAGATAACTTCAGGTAATTTGTTAAAGCCACGAAGAGAAATATCAAATATTGATAGAAACAATCTGCACCCAAATCCTTCTTATCATTTATCTGTGGGATTCTCCAGATGCGTCATTCCTGGACTCAAAATTCCAAATGACTAATTTCCTGCTTGGCGTGATTACTAAGTCCATGCCGAACGAAATTATACTGCCAAACTAACCAGCTAATGATTTCAAAAATGGAATAAAAACTTTACAAGAGTCCAATTTCAAAAGGACGATGATGTGTCAGGATAAGAATGATTCCAATGAATGCTTGTTCTGCCCGTGGGGTCTGTCGGGAGATTCTTCTTTTTATGGGCTATAAACATTACTAGCAATTATCTCGGGTCATCGAGTTGTGAATACTTAAAAGAAAATTTGCTTTATAGATTCCATATTCCCCAATAACTTCTCAACTTGGCTGATTACTTGAGTTCCAAGATCTCCTTTCCAGCGTCTTTCTAGTCCGCCAAAGTTGGCCGAATATCATGCTTGAAAATAACAAAAGAAAGGTATTCGATTCCACTTTATCATCCTGGAATCAAGATGTTAAAGTATAAAATGCAGTTTGATAATGCTGGGAAGAAGTAAGATAGGAAAACAAAGAATTAGCACAAATGTGGTATGGGAGTCCTCAGCATAGCCACAAGCACCACCACTACCAGCATCATCACACTCCGGATTCATCAAATAGCTACCCACCGGTTTATGCTACCATACCGGAGACGATGCCAAATAGATTTCCTCAAGGGCAGAAATATCCATATGGTAATGTTCCATTCAACAACGTCTATAATGACTATGTTCTTGAGGATCCTGGGAGAACTCATGTCGTAAAATATAAACCTGTTCTGCTTCCCGTCCCTGTTCCTGTTAAGGCCGATAATCAGGAGTTCGAGGAAGACGTTGATGAAGAGGCTGAGGAATTTATTCAGCATGAGCACAAGAAGTTTCAATTAAGCAAGCTGAAGTCTGAGAAGTATGGAAAATGCTATAGAGATTAGAGGGTGATAGGATTGCCTAATTAACAGTCTATGTATATTGTGGTTTTTATTGTTGCCATTACTAATTTCCATGATAAATAAGGCATCAAAGCTCCTGTTGTTGCAGTTGAGTTTAAATTCCATATGTACCACTCATTAATCTCTTCAATAAATTTATATGATTTGAATATCTAATATATCTATGTTCTACTCTCACACAACCCACTTCCCTTCCTCTCTCTTATATGTCAATATTAGTTAACAGAATTATTAAGTAAACGATGTAAGTTTTATGAAACTCGAAACATATATAAGATTGATCGACTTATAAGAGAAAATCCCATTAACATAAGTACGGCATTTTCATTTTTCAGTTATTAAACATTACATATTGTCAAGTACTTTCAAATCTAGAGTATTTACAAGAACTTTGATATTTAGTGGAACAAGATCATTTACTATTAAACAGTATGTAGCTTTTGGGTGGTGAAAATTTGGTTGTTCGCTGCATATCAAAGAAGCAAAATTGCAGATATGCAGAAACAAAATCACCTTTTGCCTTTATTTGATTCATTACTATGCTAAGTGAGCATCAAGTTGTCATGTCCTCACATTTTTCTGGTTAAAAGCTCAAAACTCAACAGGTTTTGTATTGAAGATCTTTTTCCTTTCATGGTTTGATCCAGAAAAGATTTAGAACCTTAAGATTTTTGAGATTCAAAATTCCAGCTGAGTGGCTAATGCCAATCCCTTTTGAGAATTGACGAGCTTTAGGGTCCAGTATGTGGTCACCACCATTGATCTTTGTGCACTGTACCTACCTAAATATTTTAATAAGACTATCAAATTAGGCTCAGCAATTTATTAAAATGAGATTTTGGACCTCACAATTGTAGCTCTGACTTCTGGTTTGTTGTGGATTCTTTCTCAGAGTTCGAGTACTGTTCTTTGAATAAGGTTCAAACTTAATGTGGTAAAACAGCATACCAGCGCAAGGGTTATAGAGTTCTTGTGGGTGTGGATAGTAAAAGAAATGGCAAGAGAAATATCTAATAGCCAATAGCAATCACATTTTCGTTCTGCAAATTATTTTTCTTTAGCTTGTCTCAATTAGTTGCAACTTGCAATAAAAATTACTGAAAAGAGGGAGTGGGATCCACGTAAATGTGATGGTTTGTCTATTTATTCTTTCCCCTCAGTGGAATTTCTGCTATTAAAACCAGAACATGAACATATAAATGGACGTTGTAGATTGTTGGGTCTATATGTAACAATTAGCAAAGTCGGTAGCGTTTTTGGAGAAGAATATTTTTGGTAATGGAGATTTCAAAACGAGGTTTCCTGTGTTCTCACCGAAAGCATGGCCCATCAACAACCAAAAAAGGCCACCCAAAAATGGCAGCTTTTTTTTTTCTTCTCAATCATGTTGACATTTCTAAAAATTCTTATCCAGCAGTATCTTTTTGTTCCAGGATTAAACTGACAAGAAAGTTTAAGAACACAAACCATACAAATAGTGAAGAATCTTTAAAAATGCTGCAATCCCTTCATTCTTATTGCTTTATGTTGTTGCAGTACACAATGTTAAAACACCACACAAATATAGCAAAGCCAAAAGACTGTCATAACTTTCTCTACTTTTGCCCAAAAATCAAACATGAAGGGAGAAAAAAAAAAGAGGACATAAAATTGTAAAGCATAAGTATTGTGTCTCCTAAAAACCTGAACCCACTAAAAAGCAAAGTCCCCGATCTAGAGAATTGATCGACAAAGAGGACAAGTACTATGCTTGTTATCAAACCATTTGTCTAAGCAACCTTTGTGGAAGAAATGCTTGCAAGACAACTCACTCACCTCCTCCTCAGCTTGAAATCCATTTAAACACACACAACATTCCATTGTAGCCCAACCAGATGTGCTGCTGCTACCATTACTTCTTGCGACACTAGACCTGCTGTCACACAAAGACTTGAACTGGGTTATTGCTATTCTCCTCTCCCTTGCATTCTCTTCTGAGTTTGAGTTGATAAACCCATCTGTGTCATCGTCTAGGCTTGATGCAGTACTACTCCCGGCTGCGCCCATCACTTGAAGCACAGATCTCACCATGTTCTTCAGCAAAGCCACTGATAAAACTGTGTTCATTACCAGCACTGGTAGCACACCTTCGGCTGCACTAGGGAAATTTGAGAGCCCCATCTTGGAAAATTATTTTATCTTTCTTTGTATTCAAGAACCCAGAAAGCAAAAACACTTTTTCTCTTCTAAATCTTAGCAGCTATAAAAGTCTTGGCTGAATTTTCAGAAGAGAAGCTAGCTTTTGGCTGTGGCTAGAGACAACACTGGGAGAAAACAAAGGAGCAAGCAATTTGCTTCCACATAACAGTTCTCACAGACAGGCTTTCACTTACCTTACCAATATAAACCAACTTGGGCTTGGATAATATATACACGGGCTCATCCTAACCACCAGTGTGGTTAACCCTAGTTCAATGTCCTAACTCATTGCTACACGTGGCGACACGTGTAAAATTTGTGCAAGATTGTGATTGATGACGGATGATAAGTGATACCAAGAGTTAAAAAAACAAAAACACTGGTTGTGCAGTTTTTTCATTGAAACACAGAGGGTAACTTCCACGAACCACGTGTCCAGATCACTTTATGTGAGCTAATGAAGTGATGCCTTGTGTCATCAATGGTGACCTTTCAGTTGGGGGGTCAAGGCCCAAGAAGTTTCTTGATTCCCGGAGACGCGTCTGATATTTGTGGAGTATTTCCTTTTGGTGACGATGTTTGAATTTGATAGCACAAATATGAAATAGCCCCCCACTGATCTTATTTGAGGTGGGTGCTTTCTGATGATCAAATCAAACGGTTCATATGCATCAAAGAAGTAGACCACAATTCCAATTTGATTTTGCTATGGTCATATTGCTCGAATGGTGTTTTTGCAACCTTGAAAAACGTTTGCTTAGTCAGTGTCATACTTTGCCGACAACATATATAGGAAAATTATGTCAAGAAAATGTCCAAGGCATCCATTTCAAAACAAAATCTGTTTCGGCTAAGGTGCTGGCGCCTTTACACGTACAAGTCAATGTTATAGTCAGCATATACCCGGTTGTCAGACTTAAAAGCTTCTAGTCCTTGGGGCAAAGAGCCGTCAATAACTGGGAGAAGCAAAAGCGAAAGTACATAGACTTGGAGTAAGTGTCAACTCAAGCCAATGCCCAATAGCGCCTAGCAACACATTACCTCCACAATAATCAATCTACCAACACTTTCCGAATTAAAAGTTTTACTTAAAGGTAAAAACAAACGAAACGAGACACTTTTCAGTACCTAAAGCAAGTAGCCTGCACATGCATTTCCATTTCTTTAAAGAGCACAAAGTTTCCCTTTTTTTTATATTCTTTTTCTCAAGTGCTTTAACGCTAATATTGGTCATGATTGGCATTGTGGTAAAGGTGAAGCATTGCTATTGATGGTGTTGGGCTCTAACGCTCTAACAAACATCAAAACCTGAGGCTTTTCAGTTACGCCTGAGATGAGAACCCACCAATTACGGGCGCAGTAAACTTTTACACCTGAACATGTGGGTAAAAATTTGTATCCATAAACGCACCAACGGTACCAGTAATTCTCTAGATGAAGATGATTAGGAGCTTGTTGAAACTGTACTACAGAGACAAACTATGGTCCCATTCACAAAGTTACACAGGCATGCGAAGTAATGGAAGCCACATAGCTTAACATCACATACCCTGTATCCAATGGACCCTTTCTCTTCTGTTTGTGCAGATGACTGCCCTTTTATACATGCATCACTTATTTGTCTTCTACTGGAACTGACTAGGTCTGTGAAAATCCGATCAAGGCCGCAAATTGATCTTGTAACCAAGATCTAGCATCCAAGGTAAAAAATAAAGGACCCAAATGAAGAATGTCAACTGCAATATTGGTAAAAATTGAGGCATAGAACTGAGCATCTTTCTTTTTTACCATAAAACCGATCTACAAATATATGTAAAAGCCTAAGAACTACAGTTATGATGGTTGTGTACAGTCAGCCTCTATATTGATGTTCCTTAACGAGATGTGGAATTGTTAGCATCAATTCCCAGTGACTGAAAATATGATTTTTCAGCATTAGCCATCCGACTCTGAAACATACTCCATTCTTTTCTACATCTCTCCCTTACCTGGCATTGGCATTGGCATAGAGATATCAGCAAAACTACTAGAAGATGGATACCACGTCAAAAAAGAGTGGCAAACAGCAGATATGGGTAATAATAATAAAATTAATTAAGAAAGGTTTATACATACCCCTTGCCATGGTGCTTTTCCATTTTGTGCCTCTCCCTACCAAAAGAGACAAGTGGTTCAGTATCTCCTTCCAGCACAAATACAATTTGAAAATGAAATTAGATGAAACTGTTGGTAGCAAATTATTTCCAATTACCTGGTTCCCAAGTGAGGGAACAGTTTGATGAACAATCCACTGAGAATCTACAACCCCTATCTTCTCATGTGCAGGCTGTTCCAATATAAGGTTATCTAAATTTAATAGAGTTCAATTGAAATTTTAACCAAAAAGAAATGCTCCAAAGAGATGGAGAGAGACAACAAGAAAGACAGGCCACAAACCTCTACACATTTTCTGAGGGCAAAATCCAGGCCCCACCCATGGACCAAGTCGTTCTGAATTCACCAGAAAATTAATAGTAAAGCAATGGGCACAAAAATAATTAAGGACAAGTTGAGGCTTAAATGAACAAGAGCGCAGAAACCCTTAATACCTGGATCATATGCCAAACACACCGCCACGCATCTCGCGAAAATACTGGAGCCATGATCTCAACAAATCTGCATGCAATAATTCGTCCAATTATAAAAAATACAAATAAAGAAACAAAGCATCAACAAGAGAATATTCAAAGTTGGTCGTACGCTGCACAAGGAGGTAAATGTGGATCAGAGCACCAGCCTGGTTTTTCCTCAGTTTCTCTAATGAATTCAGCAAAAGAGAGAAAATGTTACTTCACCATTAGATACAATCCACACTAGACAAATTTTGGAAACATCTCAGCATCCTTACTTGTGAACTTCACAACCATCTCTTCTCTTTGTCATCTGCCAAGTCAAACCTTTGTTTGGTTCCAAACCAGGCTGTGAAATCTCCAAACCATGCTTCTTTATAAGCTTTATGTATCTGAAATTAATGAAGAGGGCATATCAATTGAGTAGACTGAAACAAAACAAATGATACAAAGCCATGCCATCTCACTCACTCTTCTGCATTGAAATGCTCAACGCCCAGGTCTTCATCCCAGATAAATATGTAGTCATATGGCGCCACTATGTCAGGATGCAAAAACCGCTTGGCATACCACCTTAGACAGAATTCCAAGGCATTAGATGACAATAATTGAAACTGCACAGGTATATTCAAGCCTACCAACAAAAGCATTTAGTTGCGTTTACGGATTGAAGTTAAAATTAGTTGGTTACCATTTAGTTTGCTTCCGAACGGTCACATGAATAGCCCGCTTTGACCACTCAAATTCATCCCATTCAGTTGTCTGACCGTCATAATGAAATAGAACAATTGTAAAGTTCTCCGAGAACTGTTTGAGGCAAATAGTCAATAATATAGACACATATAAATAGAGAAAAGAGTGGAAAAGAAGTAGGGTGTAACCTTTTTAACTGCTGCATCAATATTGCTTTTCTGGTTGTAACCAACGGTGAAGGTGACAAGATACTTCGGAGTGCTGGTCAAATCCTGCAAACACCAACTTCATCAAATATATCTTTATGCCAGCAAAAACTAATAATTAAAAGCACCAAGATGTCAGCATTGGTACTTCACTAAAGCATTCACCCCAGACTACAGAAAACAATGGAACAATACATTGCACATGAAAGTGGTTGGATACAGATTGCAGACCTCATTAGGATTACCCCACAATCTGCGCAAGTAGAAATCTGACTCAGCTTTAACAATTTTAGGTGGTAGTCTTTCTGCACCTTGAGGATTTGTAGGGACCCAAATCTGGCAGAATAGCAAAGGAAACACAAATTGCAAGCTCAAAAATCTTGAAGAGGAACTATCAATATTTCTTGATGTTTGATTACATAAGAGTAGGACACGGTCATTCAAGTGAGACAGACATCAACCACCTTAATAATAGTAAATAGAGAATGACATAAACTATTAAAAAAGTATATATCACTAAAATAAGGAAACTTCATATGATCAGGTTATGCCAACCAAGAAACAAGCAACAAACGCTTATTTCATGTACCACATTGCATTTGCATTTAAAGGCAGTGACACAGAGAGCATGAATATTTTCCCCTCACCAATCACTGCACATAAGGATCCCAAATTTGTTTTTGCAGTAATGTATAGATACTGATGCCTAGATCTTATTGCCAATCTCAGCCACTGCATAATGCTGCTGCTATGATCAATTATATGTAGAACTTTTACCAAATGATTGAAAAAAATCGAAGTTAATATGCTTTCCATAAAGAAATACATCAATGACCAATGTCCTCCACAAAACAGAGAACATATTGGAAATAATCTCATTCTTATTGAGAAAAATATTACTAAAGAAATAACAAAGTTCTTTAGTAGGATGGTTTCTAAATGCTTTAAAACCATATGTTTATCCCATTTGGGAAAGATATAGGAGAAAAACAGGATATCGAGGACAGGTGCAAGAGACAAACTGCCAATTTAGATATCTACAAGAAGGAAGGACCTCATATGATCCTAATTTTAGGTCAAAGAAGTTAAAGTGTCTAGCAGCTGAAGATGTAGATAGTACTAAAGATAGGAGGAGTTTTCATAATCTCACAGACAATGAACATATATTAAATTTTCAGAGCAAGATTTCTAAGTACAAGCTTCATAAATATTTTCTGCATATCCAATTCCCGATTATGGCCTGCTATCTTCACTGGAGCCTATTATGCACAATGGCATGAAGATTACAGTGCTGGCATAAATATGAGGGCTGGAAGCCTGGATCTGCTGTTACATTCTAGTCTATGCTAGTTCAGTCTTTCCTACGCCTACCGTCTTCCCGTAGCTGCTGGCCATCATAGCAAGCAGCTTAAAAATTCAATTAAACCTTTGAATTTGTGCAAACAGAGAAAGAATCTCCACGTCTACACTGGTCAAAAAGCAAAATTCCAAATTAACCATAGCCAATAAGCTCCCCATAGAGGAAGATATTTACCCACAAGAAAACTGCCACCGTGAAATCAAAGTAATGCTAAGGTAAGGAGAGGTGCATACCTTTGATGTATCATTCAATCCTTGAGCTCGAGCTGAGCTGCTACTATTATGGTTCAAAATATTCCCCACATTCAAAACTGTTTGGGTTGAAATTCCTGATCTTTGGTCCTCAGCATACGAGAGATCAAGGTGAGGAAGAAGGCTGGATGGGAAATTCAACTGCATATTTGAGAAACAGTGAGAATGTTCAGTCATCTAGCTAATTAAATTTTATTGATGTAAAGGAATATACTACATATTCAGCTCTGAAAAGAAACCAAAGAAATATATCATATGAAAAGTTCAAACTTCAGGTACCTTAGCTAGTGACAAAGCCGGAAAAGACACTCCTATGGAAAAGCCAAAAACTATTCCAACAAATGTTGTTACTATAAGCCTCATAGCCTCATTCGGTTTCCTATTAACCCAACTGCAGCAAACAAAAATCAAAATTATATTAAGATATTAGCAAATCTAAAATCAAACTTATGTTAAGTTGTTAGCAAATCTAAAGTACCCTAGTATTTTATTTTCACTTTCCATAATGAAAGAAATCAAAACTTGAGAACCTGCGTGCAGCAGTTCCCATTTTATTTACGATCTTCTGATTTTCACAAGAACTTCTAAGCATTGTTTTAATGCCAGAGCTGCTGATTTTCCATAAAACCGATAGAGGTCCTCGTGGAAGCAAAACAGGACCTGTTGTAACCAATAGAATGTACAACAAAAGAGAGGCATTAATTTAAGAACATTTACCTCACGAATTCAGGTAAAGATTCATCTAGAAAAAGAAAAAATTATATGACAGCTATATAAAACTCTATTGCAGAGCTTACTAATGACAACACAATCTTATTACCCAAAAATACCTAAACTCTCAGATGATAAAAAGCTCCTAAAGAAAATTGAAAATATCCAAACTATAGGTCACTCCCTCTCACACAAAATAATCCTACATGCCAAAACCTCAACTCTCACATCACATACAAAAGATAATTCCCGTGTCACTCATACCCAATTCTCAAATATATAAAACATACCAAATGCATACCATAGAAAGTCACCGACACACAAACAAAGACTTGGGAAAGGAATTGATTGCAGACACTGTACTCATTCTATCAACTAGCAACTATTCCTCACCCAAAATTAACCCCAAGAATCATGAACTCCCGCCAGATAATCCTCTGCAATGTGTTCCATTTGATCAAATACAGGATCATCAAGAAACAAACAAACGAACGAACACAGACCCAGAATCCCCGTCAAATCTTCAAATTAAAACCTCGATAATCATGTAACCATGTGCCCCATTTTTGACTGAAAAGTTAAAATTTAATTAAATAAAAAAAAAAAACCCCAACTCCCCGGTTTAGACAAAGATACAACTGTCCTTGCTTACATTCAAAGACACAAAATAATAAGACCAAAAACATAAAACTAAGTTAGCTTCAAAAAAATAATAAAAACTATCACTTTTTTCTTTTTGCCTATTAGTTTAATCATCTTCGTTATAACATTGAAGAGATGAGAAAAACAAAACAACCTTAAAAACGAAAAAAAAACCCATTAAGAGAAAAAGGTTAGTTGCTTAAAACAGATACTGATGAACTAAAAGCAATCAACTTATAACTGTTTTCATTTCTGGCAAATTCATAAAAAAAAATTAAGGAATAGAAAAAGAGTGAACGGTAACGTACCTGAAACAAAAAACGAGTGCTAAAAAGTGTGAGCAAGATCTGGGTGAGCAGAAAGTGTTTGATAAATAAATAAATAAAAAATTCACAAGAAACCGACTTCGCTGTGAGTTGAAATCCGAAGTATTAAAAGGAAAGCAAAAATGCGTGACCGCGTTATTGAATAAGACGTGAGAAAAGGGGAAGAAACAATTAAGGCTTCAAAATTTGTCAAGTCAAAAGTTGGGCAAAAGAGATAGAGTGAAATTGAAATTGAAATTGAATCTGAAAATCTTATTTATTTTCTTCCTGATAATTAGGGATAGATGGGGATAGCAACTACCGACTAGGTATTCGTGTTTAGTCCGGAATCTTATTGCTTTGCATTAATGGCATTTTCCTTTTTTTTTTTTTTTTTTTATGTTTCATAAACTTTTTTTGCCAACTTCATTTCCTGTTTTGGTTTTTTTTTATTTATAATATGTATTCATTTGATTGATTTGGTTGAATATAATTATATTTAGATTTCACTAATAATTAATCATAATATGTTTGTTTAGTGATGACCACGATATGACATGTGTGTTTTTATATGTTTCTTTGTTGTATTTACCATTTCTTTTCCAGGAAAAGGAATGCCGTTTTGATAATTAGGGCGCCGCTTTGTTCCCTTTCAGTTTCTGTTGATTTTCCGTTAACAATCTAAAAGGTACGGTCATGATCTCACTTCATCAAAAATAATTTTTATAAGAACCACCCCTGATTAATGAAAATAGAAAATAGGCTATTATTTTATCTTTTTTTTAAAAAAAAAATTGAGAAGAATTTTATAAAAGTCCACTAAGTCTAAGAAAATAAAATAGGATATTATCTTCTCTTATCTTATCTTAAAAGCATAAGCATTTCAGGGGGGGGAAAAAATAGTTATTCAAAGAAGGGGATGCTAGTAATTGGGCTTTATTTTTTTAATTTAATTTCAAATAAGAGCATATTTTGTTCATTTGTATCATATAGGTCCCAAAACCTATGGAAGTGACAAACTTACGCAGGAGCGCTGAACGATGGAGTGCGTAGTGGTTGTATGGAACCGAACCAAATAGCATTTCAATTCAATCAAAAGCTCTTTTGCAAGACTGTGCATTGAGCCTTGGATTTAGCTTTTGAGCCCATCATATCATTTCGTATAATAACTAGCACTAGACTAGAGTAACCCAATCATATAAATAAAGAAAATTTTTAGAAATAACATTTTCTTAAAAGTTTTAATTTTTTTAGTCCTCAATTTAAATTATTAATTTTTTTCGGCTAAATTTATTTATTTATTTATTTTTATCATAATACCCACTTCATTTATCTCTCTCTCAAATCACTCATCTTTATCTCTCTTTAACTCTCAAAAACTCGTAACAGCGACAACAAACTTCGATGGCAATAGTTGCTGATGGCGACAAACAATGGTCAACAATAAAATTTACAGTGGCCAAAAAATAAATTATGAGTTATGATCAAATTTATATAGTTAGATAAGATTTATATGGCATGATGAAATCTTATTGCGTCATATAAATTTTATTGCATCGCCATATAAATCTTATCGCACGATATAAATTTGATCACACCATATAAATTTTATCATGCCATAGAATTGGGACGATAGGATTCTATCATGCTAGTTTTATTGTGCGATAAGATCCTATTGTCCCAGTTTAATTTGCACGATAAAATTTTGAAATTTTTTAAATTTTTTTATCTCTCTAACGTGAATTAATTTGTTTCATTTATATATAAATTTGTTTTCAATAATTTATTATATATTTCCAAAAAATTTATATTCAATTTAACAACTATAATATATTTTTACGTTACATTATAACATAAATGATTATTTAGAAAATAAATTTATTTTACTTTTTTATTTAAAAAATTAAATATTTTAATAACTGCTTCGTTTAAATGATAGTGGGATTTCTTTTTATATTTTTTTTACACGATTTTGGCTAAAAAAGAAGTAAGAGTGAGTATGTATTTTTTTGGTTGGTCAAATAATAATATAGAAGATATTTTCAGTCTAAAATTAATGAGTGTGACTGAAAAATTTAAAAGCCTACTCAATTTTAATTATTTTTCAATAAATAATTGAAGCAAAGTAACAAAAAGTACAATTCCAAATAAAAGTACGGTGGGGACAATTGAGAGATTGGAATCCAAATATCACCGTCCAAACTCCCATCATATCATTCAAAACCATCGAGGGTCATTACGTGACAATAAGACAAGATTTGTATTTTGTATTATATGATCCAACCATACACGTATGAATTAATCACTAATGCCAATTAAATATTATGAGTTGTTGCACAATTTTGTACGTTAATTAAAAGTAGCCTATGTTGATCACGTCATGTGGGTATGTGTACAAATACAAGTCATTAACTGATTATTATTATTATAATGGGAGGGAATAATTGTTTGATATATGCTTCATGCATCCACGCTTCTAGCCGACCTTTAAATTATTTGGTTCGGATTTCGAAATAAGAAGAGAATATTTGCGAGTAGATATCCTAAAATGCCAACTTGTTAATTGTGGGAGATTATGAATGAGTAAGAAATTATATGTCTCAAAATTTTATAATTAAAGTTTAATTGGGGAGATGTCGTTTTTATTACATGTTTCAATAACAATATAATAATTATTCAAATCAAAATTTCTTATTTATTATATTAAAGTTATTATTATTATTATTATTATTATTATTGTTTTCAATAAAAATAGCTTAGTTTGACCCGCGAGAAGCGGGTCAAGCATGCTTGACCCATGATTGCGTTAAAGTTGAAAATGTCGATGGAGAATGGAAGCCGCCCTCAGCCTCAGCCACAGCCTCAGCCTCAGCCTCCTTATTCTATTTGTCACTTCCCTCCTAGCATTTCTAACTTATTTGTCGTCCATTTTAAGAATTTTCATAGTATAATTCAAATGGTGCGTTTGACTTTGGCATAAATTTGAAGATCCAAAAGTCTTCGACGCGTTAAAGAGGGTTTGGCCACTAAACTAAACACCCTACGCGCACCATCACCATATATTCTTCCTTATCATGCAATTCCGCCTGCCCATACATACACCAGACAATTAAACAAAATCGTTTCACATCCATTACGACTTTTGTGTTTGATTTGCTGTCGATTTCCTTGAACAACAAACTAATTCTGCCATTTTCAAAATCTTAAGAGCTAAAGATCTTTACATCTATGATTTGCGTGGAACTTTCAACACCGACTAGAATTCTAGATTCTTAAACTATCCTCCTTCTCTTCCATTTCATCAAATAATAGTTTAAGAAGCCCTATTGTAAGAAATACTATATTAACACAAGCAGCTCCAATCTCTTACTTTTTCACTTAAAACCAAGGGCCTCCATATTATAAATTAAAAACAGGCCAGCCTAGGAGCTCTATTTACGGGTGAACTGGGCTAAAAATCTAATACCTTACTAAGTTTAAGAAACAATTGTCACAAATACAAATAGCTTGCAATGTTTAAGTTATTATCCAACCAGAAAAGATATACAGCCAAAAAAACAAAAAAAGTGCAAGACAATAGTTGTTCATAATGTAATGCCTACAACCTGCAATAAAGTAAAGGTCATTTACGCACACCGATGGAGCTTCTACAACAATTTATCCACTCATGCGGCTACGTAAATCCTAACACTTTCCTATCTACACCTCTGTCACTGCATATACAGCAGTAAGAATACAACAAACTATACAAATTCGCTGACAATTTGACACATCATGCATTACGGAGGCATGGCATGAGCTTCAAGAATCTACCAACCTGTTTTCTAACAGAATTTATTCTGTTCACTAGAAAAATCTATAAGCAGTCCATTTCTTGCTAAGCCTCATGTGCAACATCACTTGGATCAGATATTCCAGCTAGAGTAGGAAGTCAGAGTTCTAATCGACTTCCCCCTGATCCAAGGGCAGCATCTGCCCTCCTAGATGATTCTCAAGTAATTCACGAGCTACAGTCAGCCCAGCAACAAAGTTCCATGTCATATTATCTTCAACCATGTTTTCCGAGAAGAGTTCTACTCCACATGGAGTAAGCAAATGCATCTGTGTCTGCAAACATGTTCAACTACTAATAACACAGGATAAACACAAATTGAAGTAAATTGAATAGAGAACATAAAATTGTTTATCCATATTTGACAAGCCAGGAATCTTCATGCGAGAAAATCACATAACATGCCCAAATTGTAAGTAGTCATTCAGAATCCTAAGACTTAAGAAAGTGGATTAGCTAAGCTAATGAATCTCTTATGATTCTTAATTCCTTTACTGCAGATAAAAGAAAAATCTCATTCCAAAGACAAAGTAACATCATTCTATAAGCTTCGAGTTCCTCAGACACAAACATAATACTCTTTGAATGTTTAGCATTAAAAAATTGTTACATGCTTAACATCTCCCAATGAAATGTGTTTGATGCATGTGGTGAATGCATAGAAACGTTCAAAGGAGCCTGAATCGCTAATCTAATACATAAAAACAATTTTAGCAGAATTTGGTAATATTATCATGTAGTGCATGTCTGGTCCATCATCATCAATTTACTACCAAGGCACCATCAACTGGAGCCATAGCAGACACAATTTCAACCTTACCCCCAACATGGGTACGTAATAGTGCCCCTCAATCAATTTGCTCAGAGCCTGACGCAGAACAGGTTCTCCTACAGCAACTTGCAAAGACTTTGAAAGTTTACTTAGCTACACCAGACGTTGCTGCTTGTGGGCAAGAAGTCTCACAGCCTCAACCAAATCTACCAACACATCAGAAACATTGCATGTTCTTCCAGACATAAATGAAGAACATAAGCTAAAAGAGAAATTTCCAAATTTTGTAAACAGGTAATCAAATAAATACTATTAATTAGCTTGCATGCCCCGAAATTAAAATCCTCCTCGTTGATGAAACTCAAAATATCATGAAAGGCTAAAGCATACATTACTTCGTTTTGTTTTAAAGGAGCAAGGGCCATAGGTGACATGGGTATTTCTAAATCCTTTGCAGATGTATCCAGTGATAGTGGTTAACGGGAATTATTCAACTAATTGCTAGGACTATCTCTTGGAAAATTATTAGATAACTGAGACCTGATCGATTCTGGATGGGAATATGTTGAATTATGCATTTTCTTCAATGTTTCTTCATTATAACGCACAATATTTGCCTAGCAAGTGCCAAAAGAAATTTGTCAGATATACATCTTTAACTGAAGTGGGAGCAAAAAGTTAAAATATGAAGTGAACTAAAGTTTGCTCTATAATTTCAGTGCATCAACAGTCTAATAACAAGCTTGTGAGTCCAACTGTAGTGGATTGTGATAATTAGATAAGAGGAATCCCAAACAGCTATAGCTTGGCAAAGTGGAGATCTATACTTAAACAATAGGACAAGTAAGAGAAAAATGAAATAAGGAAAGAAAACAAAAACCATGAAAAGATGTTTAAACAATCCTTTAACGGAATATAAATGTTAAAAACTGCAACATCAATTTTAGGCCTATAATAAAATTCAATACTATAAGGACTAAGTTCAACACGTGAAACATTTTAAGTTCAAAGTTTAAGCCCAAGATATGAAGTAATCTAAAACCAAGGCGCAAGTCCAAGATATGAAAGATTCTACAACCAAGACTTAAGCCCAAGATTTAAAGAATTTTAAAACCAAAACCCAATACAAAGTTTTAGAATTATTCAAAGAATATGAAGATATTTTTTAGAAGAGATAAGCATTAATATTTTGTATGGTTAAGAATTTTTAGAATATTTAATTTCTGTGGTTTAGATTTAGTGACAACAAGTATAAATACCACCCTTCTCATTTGGTTTATGCATCAAGTGTTTAATAGCTTGATCTAGTATAAAGAGTGATCAAGTGTTTAGTAACTTGATCAAGTGAGAGGAAGTGATCAATTGTTCAAAGAATTTAATCAAGTGTTGAGTATTGAGAGTTAAACAAATAATAAGCTCAATATAGAGTGTGTGAAAGTTGAGTTGTGAGTATTGTGTTGTGTTGTAAGTAAGGAAGAAGTGAGAGTTTCTAAATTTTGTATTGTAAGTTTTGTGTTTAATGTATTAATAAAAGTGTTTCATTTGTACTCCATTATGTTCAACAATTGGTATCAAAGTTATGGGTGCTCAAAAACTGAAAACTCCAACAATTGGTATTAGAGCCAAGTTGTTCGAGGCATAGAGCAGTAGTCGAAGAATTGTTCATACGGTTACTGTTTAAATATACGGTACCATTAGTAGAGTTTGGTGTAGTTATATGAATGGTGTATGTCTAAAAAAGTTCTGTCAAAATGGCTAATATTGCCTAAGGAGTCTGAATTTTAAGTGAAACCGTTATGACCCCTCCAGTCTTTCTTAGAAATTTTTCTGGTGTATAATTCATATAAACAAACATGTAGGCATTGTTACGTGGTACTGGTGGAAACACTGTTACGAGTAACAGCGGGACGATCAGAGATTGACCTTGGTGGAGTTTTATTTGAGATGTGAAGAGTTTAGAACTCTACAATCTTACAGTTTAAGATTAAATTTGTCCAGTATTATTGAAGTTTTACTGGCACAATGGGTGACCTTTAAGTATTTGGAGGAATTAAAAGGCTTAATAACCAAAATTACAATACATGAGCGACGATCATAGAGTCTTACCTGCAAGGTCAAGATCTTTGGGAGGTTGTTGATGAGAATGAAGTGAAGCAATCAACAGACAAATCACTTTAAAGAAGTGGAAAGTAAAAGTTGGTAAGAATATGTTCGCCATTAAAACCACAGTTAAAAATAAATGTTGGAGTACATAAAGAAGGTAAAGACGCCAAAAGAAATATGTGACACTTTTGCATCACTCTTCTTAAAGAAAAACAACATGCAATTGCAGCTTCTTGAGAATCGTCTTTTGTCAATTGCATAATGCAACATGACGATCAATAATACTTTACAAAGGTAAAGTTCTTATGCCACGAAATATTTAAGTTAAATCCTGCCGCTGCTATTGCTGAATCTATGATGAAAAGAATTATCATCCATGGTCTAAGGCTTGAGTATAAAATATTTGTTACTACTGTACAAGGTTGGCCAACCCAACCATCCTTAGTTGAATTTGAAATTTGTTTGTTGATTAAGAAGCTATTTCCAAGTAAATAAGTAGAGTCTTATTAAAAGATAATAAAGAAGCACTCTTTGTTGACAAAAGGAAATGTCAATTTAAAAGACGTGTTAGTAGAAGATTGAAAGGAGATGATGACAAGATAAAGAGTCATCAAGAAGGTAGCTCACAGACAGAATGAGCATGGAAGACTCGTGGCAATAATAGTTAGTTTAAAAAGGTTTAAAGAAAAATGTTATAATTGTGAAAAAATAGGCCATATAGAAAATTATTGTTGGTCCAAGAAAAAGTATGTTGAAGATAATGTTGCCACCTTAAACGCAAAAAAGAAATAAAAAGAAGAGTGAGATGTTAAAGCATCAATCACTTTAATAGAGGAATACTTATTACTCACAGTAATAATTTATGAAAGTGACTATGAAAATGATTGGACCGTTGACTCAGGATGTCCAAATCACATAAGTATAGAAAAGTTTTGTAGTGTTGTGGAAAAGGAAATATATTGTCATGAAGAGTTAGAACAGTAAGTAGAGAAGGTCGATGTGGATCTTGATACTTACGGGGATGAGTTGATCTCCCTCATTGACATATTTATTGAGAGTTATGCTAACAAGCAACAAGATTGGACCAAAGATTTTCAAGAAGAAGTCAATTCCACCATGAAAAAGCTTTAAGACCAAGTAGAGAAGTTGTGTAACAAGTTTGAAGCTACCAAAGAGGATGTGGTACTGTGTTATTAAGCGATGGATGAGATTGCTGCCACTCAAATTACAATGGCTACACCAAGAGTTGAAACTCTTAAGTCAAAGAAGTTTAGTAGCAAGAAAGATGGCAAGAAGGTTACTAAAAATGCCGATTTTCATCCTCAAGGAAAGC
Organism: Ailanthus altissimus; assembly: GCA_946807835.1. Lineage (NCBI taxonomy): Eukaryota > Viridiplantae > Streptophyta > Magnoliopsida > Sapindales > Simaroubaceae > Ailanthus > Ailanthus altissimus. The sequence goes on along the minus strand of OX327692.1, from coordinate 24,275,502 downwards.
AAGGGGAATAATTCGTGGCACCTATGTTCGAAACAAGTGGTAGCAAGAAACATGTGAAGCAATGTCAGAAGGTAAAAGAAGAATGGGCGAGAGATAAGAAGGGCAAGGCTCTTATAAAATTGGAAGAGTTGAATAAGCGTACACAAGTAGTGGTGTTTAATGGTGGTGCCTCTAAGAAAAAGCAATTGAGCTACAAACATAAAGGGTATAGTTGTAGTAACTAGGAAACTCCAAATGATGAAATTGCCCCAAAGGTTGAAGAGCCTAAAAATAATACAAGTGTTGAGAAACTTACTAGAGATGAAAAGGTTGCAAATGCCAACAAGGAGAATCATGTAAATAAGCTAGAAGAGAAAGATTTTGAAGATAAGAAGATGACTTTAGAGGAGTATGAAAAGATAATTGAAGAAAAGAGAAAAGTTTTTCTTGCGCTAAAAATCGAAAGAAAAGAGAAAGGAAATACTGCAACAAAAAGAAAGTAGGTGTTGAATGTGAGTGTTAAAAACTGCAACACCAACTTTAGGCTCATAATAAAATTCAATACTATAAGGTCTAAGCCCAACACGTGAAATATTCTAGATTCAAGGCCTAGGCCTAAGATATGGAACAATTTAGAACCAAAGCTCAAGTCCAAGATATGAAAGATTTTAGAACCAAGGCCTAAGCTCTAGATTTAGAAGATTTAGAACCAAAACCCAAACACAAGTTCTAGAAATATTCAAAGAATGTGAAGATATTTTTTTAAAGAGATAAACATGAAAATTTTGTATAATTAAGAATTTTTAGAATATTTAATTTGTGTGATTTAAATTTAGTGACAACAAGTATAAATACTCCCTTCTTCGTTTGGTTTATGCATTAAGTGTTTAAGAGCTTAATCTAGTATAAAAAATAATCAAGTATTTAAAAATTTGATGAGTGTTTAAAGAATTTAATCAAGTATTGAGAGTTGTTAAAAAGTTAGAATAAATAATAAATTCAACATAAAGTGTATAAGAATTAAGTTGTGAGTGTTGTGTTATAAATAAAAAATAAATAAAAAATTTTAAAATTTATATTATAAATTTTATGTTTAATATATTAATTAAAATGTTCTATTTGTATCTCGTTATATATAACAATAAATGCATTAGAACAAAAAATTTAAAACATAGAACAATGCTAAAAGAAAAGTCAGGATGATGTGACTATAAAATTCTGTGTGAGTAACCCAGTTAGGGAAACAGAAAATGACAGTTATAGTACCTTTGTCAAATAAACAGCATCCTGGAGATCTCGGAGGCATTCTGGACATCTCGGAGGGTATATCTCTCAAACGATCACCTCGGACAATAATATCTTCAACAATGTCATAAGATATCTGAAACAACATATTTTCAATATAACTTTCTTCCACAAGAAAAGGAAAGCAGAAAAGAAAATTAAAAGCAAAACCCGAGTAACTAAAGTGCTCAAACCTCACTTCTCTTCATATGAAGGGATAGGATTTTACTTAAAAGTCTGAATGCAAGAAAGTGGACCACAAATCTGTTTAAAAGTTTAATTTAGCAAGAAAGCAAGCATCAATACACTACAATTTTATCAAAACTTATGACATACAAACAGGAGCTTTACAAAGTTTCTACCATTTTGCAATCCAAAAACAACCATAAACAAAGGGCAAGTAATCTACCTGATCCATAACATATGCCATAGCAAGAGACCTACTTATATTAATAGCATTTGATTTCCGCTCAGCAGTAAATGTATATGCTCTTACTCTCTCATTCTTAAAAGCCTTAATCTCCCACGATTTTTGCATCTGAACTAGAGGCAAAGCGTAGGCTTCCTCTGGGTACTGGCAGAGCATCACATCCCGGCCATTACTCCCACACGTTTTGGCAGCTCTGCCACCAAGAAACCCACAACAAAGGGGTGCTTCACCATTGGAAATACCACCGCTCTGTCCTCAGGCACAACTTGCACCTAAATTTCAAAATTCTATCACTTAAATTACCTAATAGAAAAATAATAACTAACTTCTAAACTTCATAAACAGAAGAGGGAGTGGGAGTTAGTTATAACAAATTACTCCTACTTGTTGACTAGAAATTGCAGCACGTAATCCATCCTGCACATGGAAAGTGCCAACTAATATAACAATGTCGGTTGCATTCACACTTGGATAGCTAGCCATTCGACGCAGCTCTAATCGGTCCATCACATAACTACCAGCCGGTCTCTCATAAACCTGCACAAATAACCAAAAAAAAAAAGAAAAAGAAAAATAATAATTTCACCATATCAAAAAAAAAAAAAAAATTGAAAGAAGAAAAAAGAGATGAATAAATGAAGGAAAATTTGTTCTGTTAGACCACTTAAACAAAAAAAAATTATCACAGTCAAAACTTTTATACTTTTAATAATTAAAGATATAATACCTTTTTATTTTACCCTTATTTATATAATTTATAAAAATATATATTTTTAATTTATTATAATTAATTAATTTAATCAAAAATATATTTTTATGAAAAATAATAAAAATTAATTATTTATATAAAAAATTATTTAAAAAAATAATTATAATTTAAAAAAAAAAACAAAAGCAAAACGCCAAGCTGACGTGCGCGCTTTGGCGTCAACTTGGCAAAGCACTTGTGTGCTTTTTTTTTTTTCAGTTATAAATTATAATTATAATAATATTTAAAATAATTTAAAAAATATTATTATAATTATAATTTATCACTAAAAAAAGAAAAAAAAAGTACACGTGTGCTTTTTCCCCCCTTTTTTAGTTATAAATTATAATTGTAATAATATTTTAAATAATTTTAATTAATAATAATAATTATAATTATAATATTTATTTTTTAAAATTATTTTAAGTATTATTATAATTATTTTTTAAAATTAAAAAAAGGCACACAAATGATTTACCAAAATAAAGTGCATAGTTGCGATGCGTGTATCAATGCTAAAGCAGGCAGTAAAATGCGTTTTGCTACTCGTGGCAAGTTGATGCGCGCACCCAAGTACACGAGTCAACTTGGCATCACGTGGTACCATATGATATATTTTTAATTTTTTTACAAAATCAATATTTCTTTTTTGTTATTAATTTATTTATATTAAGTTTTATTTATTAATATTAGTTAATTTTATACTTTTATATTTATATATTATTTAATATTTAATATTATTTTTAATTATTATATATATAATTATACTAAACTAATAATTATTTTAATTTTGTTATTTTTTAGGTGTTGTTGATATTATCATAGTGCAAAATATATTTTAAAAATTATACTAAACTAATATAATAACTTACCAACGTGCTTGGCCATATATATTTTTAAAAAAAATTTATAATTATGTTTTTAAATAATTTTTTTATGTAAGTAATTATTTTTTATTATTTATTATAAAAATAAATTTTACGATTGTTGATTAAATTAGTTTGATGGAGTGGATACAAAAACTAACACAGTTGTAATTTTATCATAAAGATTAGTGGCACAAAATATAATAAATGTGTTAACGACTTTAACAAATTATAAAGTAATGAAATATAATGATGATGTAAGTTAAATATTGCACAATTTTAATAATTACAAAGTGAAAATTTTTTAATGTAATGATAAAATTTAAATAATTTAGGTATAATTTTAATATTTTTAATTAAAAATAAAAAATTAAATAAAAAATTGATCACGTGGCAAAGCTAGCGTGAGCGTGAGGCTTGACGCGCGTGCTTCAATGACTGATGCGCAGGGTCAATAGGCTTACTTGGGCTTAGTGTGTGTGTTTTCAAGGCAAAGAGAGCGATTTACTTTTTCTTTTCTTTTTTTTTTATAATTATTTTTTAAATAATTTTTTATGTAAATAAATAATTTTTATTATTTCTCATAAACATAAATTTTTGATTAATTTTAGTTATTAAATTAATTAATTAAAATAAATTAAAATGTATATTTTTATTATAAATTATATAAATATGAGTAAAATGAAAAAAATATTATGTCTTTATTACTAAAATAAAAAATTTTTGACTGCAGTCAAAATTTTTTTCTTACCTCCAAAAGTGGTCAGGAAACTTATGAATAAATGACAAACTAACAGAGAGGATAGTGTTGGGATCAATGATTCTACGAAAGAGGTCAAGCTGTTCAACGCAGAATCTTTGGAAACGGGACTTGGCAAAACTAAATTGCAGCGGTTTTGGTCAAGAGGAGGAAGCGTGACGTGGTTTAGGTTTGAGACAAGCGGCTTGGGATTTGGGAGGAGATGAGGAGACAACATGCGTAATTCTGATTTTAATTATAGAGTAATTACAGAGAGGGAAAAAGAGTTATTTGTGACGAAAGAGTCATGTAGGAAAGAGTAATTTAAGCATCCTAAATTTAAATTTAAATTGTATTTTAAATTATATTTAAAAATTAATATAGTAATTAAATATTAAATAATAAAATATTATAAATTTTAAAATTATTTATTATATTTAATATTTATTATTTTAAGGTATAATTTAAAATATTTAACATTAATAATTATAAAAATAGAGTGACTGATTTTTTAATTATAATCGGTGTAAATTTATAAATTGATTAAGGATAAAAACAAACAAAGCCCAGATTTTGTTAAACAATAAGCTTTTTTTTTTGAAAAGTTGGTTAAGGAATAAAATCACCTTATTTTAAAAAGTATTTGAAAACATTTTTTATTAAGTTGAACAATAATTATTATAATATTTTTTAAAATATAAGTTTTTATTTTATATTTATTAATATTAATTATTGACTAATATTGATAAATATTAATTAATTGTTAATCAATATTAAACGATCATTGAGCTATCATTAATTTATTGTTGATTAATTTAATTGATATTGATTGACAGTTGATTGATATTGGACCAATTCACCATAAATATTGTTGGATTTCAAATTATCTAAATAATAATAAAATTATTTTTACTAATGAAGTATCAAATGAATACCAAAATTAATAAGAAAAATAATAAGGTTGTTATGTTTATTTTTACTAATTTAAAGTTCTTATGATACTCTATTAGTAAAAATAATATCATCTTTACATAAATCATAAAATTTAGAGTCTAATATTTTTCACAATGAGTCTATATGATTGATCATCGTCGATCATTGATCAATCAACTCTGATAAACAATTAGTTAATGTCATGCGTCATTTTATGAGTAAAATATTATATTATTTTTATTATGATCTAAAATAACAAAAACAATTTAATGGAGGAGTATTTTTAAATACTTTTAAAAATAGAGTAACTAATATGTCCTTTTAACTAAACTTTTGGCGTACAATGGTTAATGATAAATTAATACTAGTCATTGATCGATCAATTTTAACAAATAATTAGATAATGTTATATATTTTTGGATGAGTAAAATACTATATTATCTTATTTGAATTAAAAAAAATTAAGAGTATTTTTAAATTTGTTTAAAAATAAGATATTTAATTTATCTTTTTTAATTAAATTATAAATATTTTTAAAAATATAATGTCTAACTTATTTTTTAATCAAATTTTTACGCCAAAATCATCTGTAAAATATTTGAAGTAGACATTCAAACATTTGACCCACTTTCAAACATTGACCCATTATTGTATAGTTTTTTTTTAAAAAACTTGAAAGAGAGAAAATTTAATCTTAAAACCTTTAATAAAATAATAAAAAATATACTGACAATGTTAACACAAATACCACTTTCTATTACTATTACAGTATTACTAATTGAATTGAATCCCCCTAACGGCTCAAGCGAAAAGAAAGCATAATTCCTATCCCTTTGACCCTCCTCTCATAATCCTTTTGGGAAAGAAAACATAATTCCTATCTCTTTGACTCTCCTCTCAAATATTACTTCCCTTCCCACACTGACACTCCTTTCTCCTCTCTCTTTACTTTTTTTTTTTTTTATAGCCGTTGCCTGTTGACTTCCTGCACTCTTTTTTTTTTGTTGGTATTTCTCTTCTCTCTAAATGCCAAGCATAGGCATACCCACAACAATGGCTGACGATAATTCTCTCCATGCTAAAATGGACAACAAACCATCTATTTTAGATAATAAAGAAAACTCCTCTTCGACTTCAAGTAATTCTTTGAAACGTAAGAGACCTCCCAAGATTGAGATCCCCATCGTCTTGCAAGATATCCCAAGGGACAAGCTCAAGTTCAAGGACTTGACTCCCCAGTATGACGCCGTTTGCTTCAGTGGCATTGGTGTCGCTGTTTTTTCCGTCAAAGGCAAGAAGGGGTTCATGGAAGATACCCACAAGATCGTTTCTTGCTTTTATGACAACTCAAATAAAGTAAAATATTAATTGGGTTTTTGTCATTTATTTTTTTACTTTTGTTCTAATTTTCTAAAGTCCTTTTTTTTTTTTAAAAAAAAAATTGTTTTACTGAGAGTTGTTTTTTGTTGGTTGCTTGTTTCAAGAGTTTCTTTGGTGTTTATGATGGACATGGTGGCAAAAAGGCTGCAGAGTTTGTTGCGGAGAATTTGCATACAAATATCTTTGAGATGATGAAGAATTGTACAGGAGACAAGGAAGAAGCTGTTAAAGCTGGGTATTTGAAAACAGACGAGGACTTCTTGAAGCAGGTAATGGGATGGCAATTTGGTTTAATATCTTCTTCGAGGCACTCACATGTCTTTGTTTTTCTCTTTTGCTTTTCTTTTGCCTTCTGAATTTTTAATATTTATCGGGTTATCAGTTTTCATCAGTTATGGTGTTTTCATTATGTAGCCTAAACTCGATATTGAAATAGAAAAGCAAGAAATTTTAGTTTCCTGGCAATTATTATGCGTTCAATGTCAACGAATTTGAAATGTAGAATTAGCTAGTTTCAAAATGACCATCTTAAAATGAAGTTGTCAGGACATTCCTCACTAAAAAAAGGGGAAATTAGAAATCTCGGCTTCTCAGTTTTCCTTTATCTTTGTTCACAAAAGCTGCAACTAACTATAGTTTGAGAATATATGGTTTATTGGTCTACCAATGGAAGAATAACGTGTGAGACCAAAGAAACCTGTTTGGAAGTCTTCGTCACCCTTACAAAACTGATTAAGCTGGCATGAGTACTAAGGAATTCTGTTTAAGGGTTCCCTCAGTTGCAGATCAAAAACTAAAATTAATCTCAATTATCTGCGTTTGCTGAGAATCCTTTTATAGCATTCTACTATATATATGACCGCTGTGTGTTGAGCAGTGAAACTTGAATATGTGGACGATCATATCTATTACCTTCATTATTACAGGTGTTTGTCGAGTTCTAATAAGTGAATTCTAGACCCATGTTACCTTGAAGAGTACAACAGTCCCATCAGTGGGTTCAAGTGGTTGTATGCACGAAAGGACTTGGGTCAGATACTTCAACCACCTTATACTTGTCCTTGTTCTTTAGTAGCTGAGTCATGTTATCCTCTATGATGGGGAGTATTTCTTGTAGTTCTCATAATTAAAACGTGTTAAGACAGATATTGACTAGATTGTATGCTTTAAATGCACAAACTTAAACTTCATTACATCCAAAGGCATTTAACTATTTTTGTGTTAGGAAATTAGTGATTCAACAATTTTGATTAGATAAAAATTGAAATGAATAATAAAATGAAGAGTTAAAAAAAGTCTAGAACGTGTGGGATACGTATGGAGAAGTCTAGGACATGTGAAACACGAAAGGGAGAAGTGAAACGGTACTCGAAGACGCAAAGGAAGAAGGAAATCGCGGGGAGCTTCCAGCGCCATGGCGCCCAGGGCTGAGCGCCGCGGTGTTCAACACAGAAGACCAGCGCCGCAGCGCTGGACCCGAGAAGGGCCAGCGCCAAGGCGCCCAGGGACGAGCGCCGTGGCGCTAGAACGCGTGGAAAAGTCCGTTTTGGCTCGGGATTTCAAGTTTTGGAAAGTTTTGGACTTCCAAAACAAGTTGACTCTTACTCCAACAAGGAATAGGGTTTGTAGATACGAAATACACCTTATATAAACACTTGTAAACCCTTGTTTAAGATTAAGCATCTAAGGTTTCAAGATGTAACCATAAGAGAGAATAGAGGAACTAGGTAGGCACTAAGTGCGTGGTGCACTAGGGTGTAACCTTGGGGGTGTTTTCTTCTTTAGGTTCTTTGAGTGAATAAAAGAGAAACACCATAGATCCTTTTAGCTTAAATGCTCGGTCTATTATTGTGTTCCTTGTAAAAATCTCTTATGAGGAGATACAAAGAGGTCTTAGGGAGTCATGGTGATCAAGGGTAGATACTTAGAGGTCTCTATGGGAGATACTAAGGGGTCTTGTGGGATCATTGATGATGTAAGAAGATACGTTGTGATCTATTTCAATGGGAAGAAGATGGATCATGAATCCTCCGTGGACGTAGGCAATTTGGGCCGAACCACGTATATCTTGTGTCTTGTGATTGGTTTGTTTTCTTTATCTTTATTGGTGTGTTAATCTTATGTGTTCTTACTTATGGTGTGAGTTATGGTTTTCCGCTGCGCATAGGGTATCAAGGTTGTGGCTTAGTTGATGCCATAGGAGTATCAAATTGAAGTGCATGGCGTGATATCCTCAACATCTTGTTATATACTGATACTGTTAAACTGACACCAACAAGATGGGAAGATATGTTTGAATATATTTGGAGTTGCCTGTGTCTTTGTGTTAACCATTCCTGGAATCTTTGATTACCTTTTATTTTCTTTCTAGATATGCTAAATTAGTGTGTGAACAAATGCAGGGTATAGTCAGTGGTGCCTGCTGTGTCACAGCCTTTATTGAGGGGGAGAACATTGTTGTCTCAAACTTAGGAGATTGTAGAGCTGTCCTGTGCAGAGGAGGAGTGGCGGAACCCCTTACTACTGATCATAAAGCAGAAAGAAAGGATGAACGTAAACGGATAGAGAACAAGGTTCTCATCTTTGTGTGGTCAAAATTAGAAGTGACTGAAATTCATTTTGATGGTTTCTAAATGATACTGTGTTGCAGGGGGGATGGGTAGAGTTTCACCGAGGAGCATGGAGAGTTCATGGGATACTTTCTGTGTCTAGAAGTATTGGAGATGCTCACCTGAAGAACTGGGTACTGGCTGAGCCTGATACAAAAATCCTTCATTTTACTGCAGACATGGAGTTTCTTGTGTTGGCTTCAGATGGATTCTGGGAAGAGGTAAGATATGCCACTCTGCTGTGCTCTTGCTAGTTGATATTTCTTGTGCACTTGCAGGTCCTAAGGTGGTTTAATCTTCTTTTGTTCAATACCAAATGTATGCCTCATTTGTTTGCATTAACAAACACCAATTGTTTTATATTTAAGCTGATGATATGGTGGGTTAAGTCTACTGCAAAAGTATTTTTGTTTATTTTACAAAGGATGAAGATAATCAAGCCATCAAAGTCTTTTTCAATAAACTTTTAAAGGCAGAAAAAGGGAATGCAAAGCTGTTGGAGAGGCAGTGTGGAATTCTTTACTTGATAATATCAGGTTGTGAGCTGTTGATTCTTCTAAGATGAACTGGCTTGGTTCTCAACTTGAGCAACAAATCTTAATTGGTGTAATTCTCAACAAATCACTTTCTTATGTTATGCACAGTGCCATTGCCACATCATTAAGGACCTACGGCATGAACAGAGATGTGGAATTTATATTAATGTTAAAGTTGATTATAACTTCAATTGATTGTTGATTTTGACCTTTGGCTACTTTTCCTAGGTTGGCAACCAAGAAGCTGTTGATACTGTGAAACGGTTATTACCTGGGAAAACAATGGGACCCTTGGGAGATTTTAGCAAGGACAATGATGAGGAATATGGCTGTGTAAATGTTAGTCCTTCATCAAAGATACGAAGGGTTTCACTGGTCAAGCAGCCAATAGAGACAATTCAGTCACCCAGATGTAAGAAGACTATTGATAGCTGGAAAGATAGCCAAGATGACTTTGCTTATGAACTTGGATCGCCTCCATCAAAGTCGAGAAGAATTTCAATAGTCAAGAGAATAAATGTAAAGACCGAGTCTTCCAGTCAAGAAAACACTTGCTATAAGAAAAGTCCTGCTTCCATCGGACTTATGGCTGCCTGTAAAGAGCTCACAAATCTTGCTGTTAGTAGGGGTAGTTTGGATGACATCACTGTGATGATAATTGATTTAAGCCACTTTAGATGCAACAGCTGAGTGCTGACAGATGAAAATATGGCTAGCCACATGGATTAGTACATTACAGAAATCTCTCTCTCCGGTATATTTGGGACCGTTTTAGTAACCTAGGATGTGCTCTGTATTATGGAGCTGCACATTATATCAATAATAGTTAGCTTATTTGACTGCACATCTAGTACTTGGCTTAGGCCTTTCTGTCATGTTGTGGTTATTAATGTGAATTTAATTATCTTTTTATAGGAAAGAATTATCTGAAAATTCATTGATTTTGAATGGAGATTTAATTTATTGGCACTTAATCTTTTTGATTTTGTTTCTATAAAAGATCATCTTGTAAGCATTTGTTTTCCATTCATAACTTCAATGTCAGCACTTGCCAGGCACCTTAGCATTAATATAAATACATCTGTAAGAACCCTATACCCAATTGCATTAATATTTAATCATGAAATGAATTTGGAAGAGAAATTGACGCCCATCTAAGAGGATCAAGGAAATGCTTGGTAAAATTTATTATACAGACATCATGCAATGAAGCATATCTGTCTTTTTTATCTTTAGGTTCAGATCCAGAGAAATGAGAATTACAAGGGTGAGCATCTCCTATAACTCCTCAACTCAAGGTAGAGGAGACTGAATTTGGACAAGATCAACAGAAAAATCAGCAGAATATTTTGAGATTTCAGCATCTCTTTCCCCCAGATATTTTGCCCACTCTTCAATGGGAGTTCTACGGAGATTTAGAATGGCTTGAGAGAAAACCAAGCTAATGGTTCCGTTACAATTTGACCATGTATAGTTCTAGATTTAATCACAGAAGCTCAGATTGCCTTTCACTCATTTTTTTAACCAGCCTCCTCTTTGTCCCCACCCACATGCTCTCATGCATGAAAGGGCCCCTTATTATCTCTTATATCGAACTACTTTTTGAGGTGCACTTTCACATAAACTTCAAATCTGATACAAAGGAGTATGCTTGCTTTTTACCATGCATGAAAAAGTTAATTTTTATTGGGAGGATATCCTATCATTGAAGCCAATACCCACTTTGAACAAGGAAAAGTAGGTTTCTTAAGAACAGAACGCAAAAAAAAAAGGGAGAAATAGATGAAAAAGGTTACTTAGATTACATATAGTTGGATATAAAAATGAGTCTCTTCCATCAGATTCCCATCCTTCAAAAACTGCCAACTTGGGAATTGAGCATCTTCCTCTTGATGGTAACAAACTGCCAACAGAAACTCTGGCCGCTTCCTTGAGGCAGATCTTTTGGGTGAGATCTTGATAAGTTACTTCCATTATTCTATTAATCTTCCCACTTAAAGACTGATTCCATTTTTCTATATAAACCAATCAAATCTTTATCACTTTCTTAAGTCTCAAGCATCATCATGCATGATTCAATAGTTATTCCTGCTTGCTTCTCAGATATTGAGAGGCAAGCTGATGATCCAGCTGCAACTGTAGGCAGGTCAGGCCAGAGTGTCTTTATGTCTGTTTATCGAACAAAGCTTGCTGGTGAGTGTCGTTTGATCACTGTTACTTGGTGCAAGAATTTGATGCTACATGGGCTGTCTGTTTCTGTCGAAGGACCTGATGGAGATGAACATTACCGGTGCAAAGTTGAGCTGAAGCCATGGTACTTCTGGAGAAAACAAGGCTCCAAGCATATTGTAGTAGAAGGCAGAAGTGTTGATATCTTTTGGGACCTTAAAGCTGCAAAGTTCAATGGTGAGACAGAGCCAAGATCGGATTACTATGTTGCCATTGTCTGTGAAGAAGAGGTAGTTTTGCTTCTCGGTGATCTAAAGAAAGATGCCTTCCGCAAGACCGGTTGCAGACCATCTCTTATTGAACCCACGTTGGTTTCAAGGAAAGAACATGTATTTGGCAAGAAGAAATTCTCTACAAGAGTTAAATTCCAAGAGAAGGGGCCATTTCATGACATCTCAGTTGAGTGCAATAATAATATCAGCAGTGACATCAATCTTGGTGGGTTTGATCCAGAATTGGAGATAAGGGTAGATGGGAAGCTAGCCGTTCTTGTCAAGCATCTCCAATGGAAGTTTAGAGGTAACGAATTCATTAGTATATGCAAAACTAGAGTTGAAGTTTATTGGGATGTCCATGATTGGCTATTCGGTTCTGGTCCAAGACATGGTTTGTTCATATTTAAGCCAGTTATATCATCATCAAAATCAGCTCCTTCATCCCCAGAATCCTCCTCCTCATCATCAAAGTTGGCAGAATTGTGCAGCCATGATGCATCAGCGGAAGATGATAATGCAGGAGTATCATCCAGGTTTTGCTTGTTTCTCTATGCATGGAAAGCGGAATAAATGATGTATGCTTGGTGCATTAAGTGGTTTGTTTAGTACCATTGTGATATACATGATAATGCATATCATCATTTCCTGGGAATTAAAGAAGAAAATGGTCATCATGGTCATACAAATTCTGGGATGTTGGTCAAATTAGACTGAGAGTTTTGGTCTCCAGCACATGGGCCCCAATAGAGCTGGATTTGTAACAGCTGGACAAGATTGGACAAGCATAATTGGATTACATATGCATTCCATGCCCAATAATTCTCCAATCCCAACCAATCTTAGAGATTATAATCCCCTTTTTTTTAAAAAATTATTGTAGTCATATTCTATGGTCATCATTTTCTCAATTTGCGTGTGTCAAAGAAGGTCAGCTACATCAACATACATGTCCAATTCACCAAAGACGGCATATATTTGGGTTTTATGGGATCCATGATGATGGAAGCAAGCAAAAGAGGAGGTTGAATTTGTGCATATGTAGTGCAGATGGAATTTACTGTTGTATTCATATAGTTAAATACTTTAAAATTGTTTTATTTACTTGTGTTAATACAAGTCTTGCTTGGTTTGTTTTATATTTCCACAATGTTTTTATTACCGTCTTTCCGAAAAAATTCCCATATGCTTTAGAAAATTCACTTGTTTTCGAAACTACAAGAATACTTGAAAACTATGCTTTAGAAAATTCACTTGTATTCAGAATCACCTCCGCAAGAATACACCAAAATGATCCAACCTTGCATGTTGGTGCACGCGATTGAAGGAATGTGAATAGGGTGGCTTACGTGAAAAAAAATATAACCAGAAAAATTAATTTTTTTAAATTTTATTATTTGAAGAAAAAGGAGTTGGGTCTAACCCATTAGAACGTGCCAGCCACGTGTATGTAACCTAAAGACAGAGTGCTTACATAAATTTGGGCCAAGTGGTGGACCAGACACCCAAAAGTTGGCATTCTTGTAAGGTAGAAACAAAGCCCAAAAAATAAAACCACTTTACCATGTTAATGTAAAAGCTTTTGCTTCCACTTCCCAACTTTTGAAAAAGTGCTTTTGGAAGATAAAAATGCGTAAAGAGAATGAAAAGCTAGAAAGTGAATCAGCGGTCCATTCTATGACAAGCCATTTTCAATGGAACTGGTGGGTCCGTAAATGAGCCATTAATAATTTGATTGTAGACCCGCTTGTTGGCTGCCTCTGTGTAATGGACCCCGTCCCAACTTATCCGAAGAGATGGATCTTTACATGAATTTGCTATTAATATGTTCTTGCCATTTACAGTAATCTTGCTCCCACATTTTCTGTTCCTGTTATAGTTATACTTCCCTCCGTGACCACAACATGCTAATAAAGGGTTCTGAAACCCTGCCAATCAAGAAAACATAATACACAAATGAGCAGAATAATCTAAATATAACATATTCGATAGTCCAGAGCAAATATGAACTTTGAAATGTAATTGAGAAATTCATGCAGGATTATGTTTACCAAGTGTCTTCGCTCGAGTTATGAGAGAATATTTGGCAGAGTAAACATCAACGTATGTAATTGCAGCCAAAAGAAGATGTTTCCTTAATTGAATCACAGTTTCTTTCAGCTTACTGTTGAAAAACTGAGCCACCTCATTGAAGGGAGTAGCGCAGCCATGTCTATCTACTTGGGCAGCCATAACTGGAAAACGATCCAAAACATATATCAGGCACCCCAGTGGGCCTGTGTTGTGTATCCAAAATGACCTTCCTCCTTGAGCGTAAACTTTCTGCAACATCAATACATCCAATATTATTTTGTTTTCTAAGGAAAAAGTAAAAAGGGTTTTGCTTATTTCACCTTAATGACGTCGGAGAACTGGCGCAGCACATCAGGAATATAGGTCTTAACTTGTTCAGTTGTCATGTTCTGTTTGAAGCCAGAAGTGAGATCATTTTGGCCAATGTCAAATGTATACAAAGCCTCGGAGAAATAATTCTGCGTAGGCAGCAATTTCTCGGATACCCCTCCTATCCCAAAGTTTTAACTACTACCATTAGTACACCTTTATTTAAATAAACATAACGTCATAAAATTCATATTAGAGTATCGAGTGGATTTACCTTCTCTTCTGAAAACAGAGGATCTTCGATGGAAATCTGAGTATTGGAGAAATTGAACATCTAATGAAATGGGACTATATCCACTTTGAGAGATGGTTGTGTTTTGGGGTCTAATTGTTGATCCAGCGGTGGCGAAGTTAGCTCCATGGCTAAAATTTGATCCCATGGAATCCAGAAAAGCACTCAAATGAGGCAGTCCTAAGCCTTCAGCTGAAAGCAATAGAAGAGGGATAATTTTCTACATTGATTTGGATGTAATCTTGTCAAAGGCAGACAGTAATACAGCTTATTTCAAAACGTTGTCTACAGAAAAATGGTCAACAACAAATGTTTGAGTATGAGAAAATATGTAGGATAAATCAGGCACCAATATTACTATTGTTTTACAATGTTTATCGATTCAAAATTTATGAATTTTGTCAAAATTAAATGAGATTCAACATTAATAATTACAAACTTTGTTATCCCATCCAAGTTATTTGAACTTGATTTATATAAAATGGATCATTTATTTTGATCTATTTGAATGGATTGAATTAGCTTACTCGAACTCAACAAGAGGTAATTTTTTTTTTGTTTTAAATACAATCATGAACATAAGATAATGTTTGGCAGAAACTCACGTTGGCATTACTATAAAGTTCTTTACCATTGAAAGCGTATTTTATTCTCTTTTTGGTATGATCTATGGCTTAATGGTGAGTCAATTATAGATAAGTTCCCTTGTGTTAATATTAGATATGCCGACATCTCACGCGATGCAAAAGTTAGAGATGTTTAGCGTAATAGAGCTTAGAACTTGCCAAATCCTTTGGATGAATACAAAGCTCAAGCATGGATTCACATTCGTAATAATTCTTCCATTATTGTTGATAGTAAGGATAAGATAATTTGAAATGGGTGCTCTAATAGGCAATTTTCAATTGCATAGTGCATGTAGGAACTTGACAACTAAAAGATCCGAGGTTGGGTGGTATAGGTTACTATGGGGCACTCAACATATTCCTAAACATAGTTTTCTCACATGGTTAGTATTGAAGAACAGATTATCCACTAATGGTAGATTGCCTAAATGGGGTATAGTTTAAATCCCAATCTCTCCACTCTGCGGTGTTGATAAACTGACGGTCCAACATTTATTTTTGCAATGTAGATTTTCATCTGATGTATGGAATAAAATCCTGATGGCATGCCATATTAACAGATGCTCAGTTACTTGGAAGAGAGAAGTCTCTTACTTTAGTAGAAAAATTAGAGATAAATCATTCCTTAACAAGATTCGGAGAATTGCATTTTGTGCTTCTATATATTGTTTACAGCAGGAGTGCAACCAGGTGATTTTTTAACAAAAACCCCCAAATGCGGATTAAATATTTTGATGTATTAAAGAAGTAGTATGGATGAAATATTTTAGCACTATTTTTGGACAAAATCTAGATAATTTTGTACTTAGGTGGTGAATGTTTTGTTCTTTTACTTGGTGAGGCCTAATTACCTCGCAATGTGGCCATATGTAATTTGTGAGTCTTTATTAATAATATTTCTCATTGATTATTTACCAAATTTTTTTTTTCTATTGATAAGATTTTGAACGTTATGAAATTCTTTTTTAATAGGAGAAAATGATAAAGGATATATGTAAGAATTGAGGGTCTTTATCCTAGTCAAAAGAGACTTAAGATAAAAAACATTTCTATAAAATTCATCACTAAAAACTAATAGGATAGAAGGTTTAAAGTTATCAGTTTCACTTGAACAACAATAGCAGGAAGTATAAAGAAAGTTAGGATGAAAAATTTTCTGTGAAATTTATTGCTAAAAACTAATAAAATAGAAGGTTTGAAGTTCTCAATTTTACTTGAACAATAATAGCAAGAAGTACGATCTATTTTGTTTGTATTTTATAAAGTTTTTCTTACATGCAAAATCAGAGCTAGTATTTGTGCTTTCATGCCTTTATTTTAAATAAATTTGGAGTATGTTTATATGTATATGTGTGCTTTCTTGTCTTTGTTCTTAAAGATTTATTGTGGATACAAATTTGTTACCTTTTACTTCTCACATGTAAATCTTTTACTTCTCACGCGTTAAGGCTTAAAACATATATTCATGCTCACTTGTTTGTGATATGGATAAAGACAATTATATTTATTAAATTAATTAGTTTATATTTCAATAGGATTCTTTGATTTAATTCTTTTAAGCCTAGTCATAGACGGATAGAACCATTTCCATTGCTGCCAAAAAGGCAAACATAAAAAGAATTATATTTTTGTTTGCATTGTAATGTCTCTATAATGAGGTTGTGGGGGCATGGATTTATTATCATGTTTAGTGGAAAATGTAGCCCATAGACCCCATTTAAAATTATCCCACTTATGTGATATTACAGGCTAACATAGATATCTCATACCATACTACTTCCACAATTTGAAAAGAAAAATTGAGAATAAGAAAAATGATCGAGCAGAGGTACTCACTTTAAAGTTTGCTTTATTAGTATCATTTGCGATGATTAAACATTTCCTAGTATTGTCAACTAATTATTTTAGTTGAATTAGGATTCATAATTATATAGAACAAATATTTATGTAAAAGGTAAGTTTTAATAAATTTTTATTATTTTGTAGAGATTTTGAAAAGTATGACAGCGTATTATTTTGACATTTTCAAATAACACATTAATTTTGAATAAAATATTTTACTATATTAATTTTGTGTCCTAAAGTAATAGTACAATTTTTCAAATGCCTTGATAATATGATGGGTTATTAGTAAATTAATGTTATAATTAATGTCAAAAATATTATTGTAACCTTAAGAGTAGTTATAAAATCATAAGTTATGATAATATTTATAAAGTGTAAAGTCTTATATGGGATTATTTAAGTGATATACATATATAATATTTATCAATTATCGTTAATTCATTAAAATAATTATTTAAAACAATTATTTGGCCTTATAAAGAGATGGTTCTTTTAATAAAATTTTGGGAATAAGATTGTAAATAAGACATATAATAAATGAAATTTCATAGGCCCATAGGTATGGAAATTTTATTACAGTTTGATGTCTTTTATTTATTATTCTTTTTTCTTTTTGAAACAGACTTTTAGTTATTAATCTTATGAATAAAGTTTGTGTAAATTAATGTGTATACGGCCTTTACCTATAGGAATGTTTGAATTTACAAATTGAATTTAATATTGGTTAATTCAATATCTAGTTTAATTTTATTCACAACATTAATATGTATGTAATTTTTTCTATGCAATGGTTTTTAATATTTTCAATGATTCTCGTATTTCGATTTTATGTGGTGATAATTTTTTTAATTGAAAGGAGAATATTCTCCTAGCTTTGGGGTGCATGGACCTTGATATAGAGCTTCGTGGGGACAAACCACTTGTCCCCAAATAATTAAGTGCGCTAAGTGAAAAAGTTGCCTATTAATCTTGGGAGGGATACAATCGTTTGAGTCTCATATTTATGAAAAATAATATTAGTAAGAGTATAAAAAGGTTTAATCTCATAATATGATAAGGTTAAGAACTTTACGAGGGCTGTTAAGGAGCAATTTGTAAGTTTTGCTAAGGCAAGAGCTAGCACCCTTACGAGGAAGCTTTCAGGCATGAAGCATAACAATTTTACCAATATGCATGAGCACCTTATATAGATAAGGGACATTGCTACTTAACTCAAGTCGATAGAGATTGACATTTTAAAGTTATTCTTAGTTCATTTGATTATGAACTCTCTTCTAAAGGAGTATGATTCATTTCAAATATCATATAACACATATAAAGATAAATAGATTGTCAATGAACTATTGACTATGTGTGTTCAATAGGAGGAGAGGCTTAAGTGTAAGAAGATAGAGGTTGATAACCTCATAACTCATGATGAGGTAAATGACAAAAAGCCTAAAGTTGGTTTTAAAGGGAAAAAAATAATATGCCAAAGTTCAAGAAAGACAATGATGTTGAATGCTTTCTTTACAAGAAAATGAGACACATGAATAAGGATTGCATGCAAGAAATGGCTAAAAAAGAAAGGTAAACCCTTCATTAATGTATGTCATGAATATCATTTTATTGAATCTCTTAATAATACATGGTGGATTGATTCTGGTACTACAATTTACATTGCCAATGTTATGCAAAGTTTCTTAGATCTAAGAAAATCAAAGACAAATGAGCAATGCATCTATTTAGGAAATAGAAAGAACTTAATGGTTGAAGATGTGTGAACATTTAGATTAGTTCTAAATTCTGATTTTATTTAAATTTTAAGAACACATTTTATATTCTATTTTTTTTTTAAATTTAGTTTCTGTTGCAAGACTAGTACCTTTGAGTTTTAAATTTATATTTAAAGACTTAAACTTTGTTTTATTTAAAAATGGTACTTATTGTTGGCAATAGTTTTCTAATTTATTGTTTATTTAAGATTAATTTGGATCTTACATATAAAAGCAACCTTTTAACCATGCAAAATGCTAATATTAGCACTAAACATAGTATTATTAATAAGCACTCCTTTAAATTGTAGGATAGGACATTAAGACTTGTCTCCATTGAGCGAATTAAAATATTAGTAAATGAAGGAGTTTTGCAAACTCTTAATTTTACTAATTTTGGAACTTGTATAGATTGCATTAAAGGGTAAGCAAACTAACAAAAATTCTAAGGGTGCTAAAAGGAGTACTGAAATATTTGAGATCATACATATAGACATTAGTGGACCATATTCTCCATATCTGAATGGTTAAAGGTATTTTGTAACTTTTGTATGGTATTTTATAACTTTTGTAAATTACCATACAAAGCATATATATCTCTATCTCATAAATCATAAGGATGAGACACTATATACCTTTAGGATTTATAAAGCAAAAGTGAAAAAATAAAGAGAATGAAAAATTAAAATCACTAGATCTGATATGGGTAGAGAATAATATGGAAAGTTTACCAAAAAAGGTCTTAAATACTAGATTCATTTGCTAAGTTTCTCTAAGAAGAAGGCATTATTGCACAATATGCATTTTCAAAAATACCACAACAAAATGATGTTACTGAAACGAGAAATTGAAACTTAGTAAACATGGTAGGGAGCATAGTCAACAATGCAAGTCCTTCAAAAAATTTATGCAATGAAGCTTTAAAGACCACTATGTATATTTTAAATAAGGTTTCATCTAAGCTAGTTCTTAGAACCTCTTTTGAATTATGGTATGGATGAAAACTAAATTTGAAATATCTATATGTTTTGGGGTGTCTAGTTAAAGTGAAGATTTATAATCCTCAATTCAAAAAATTGGACCCAAAAACAATTAACAATTTTTTCATAGACTATCGATTAAACTTTAAGGGGTGTATGTTTTATTGTTTTTCACACTCTACAAAAATTGTAGAAGTTAGAAATGTAAAATGTTTGGAGGATTATGAAGTGAGTGGGAGTGAATTTCCTAGAAATATTAAATTCCATGAAGGAATAAAAAATTATGAATCACCTCCTTAAAATGGTATAATAATTTATTTCCAAAAAAATATTTCAAAATCTATTGAAGAGTAACCGATTCAAGAACACATATTCAATGAAACTCATGAAGAACTTATAACTCAAACTCTACCAAATGAGAATAAGACAGTAGATTTGATAAAATCTTTAAGAACAAAACGACTAATAATTTCTAGTGATTATGTTGTAAATCTTCAAGATTCTGACTGTAATGTTAGATTTGATGATGATTCAAGCTTATTTTCACAAGCTTTGAATGGGAAGAATTCTATGTTTTGATATAGTGCTATAAAGGAAGAAATGAAATCTATGGCTTAAAAATTAAGTTTGGAATTTTGTTGAGTTGCTAGCTGGTTATACAACCATTGATTGTAAATGAGTTTATAAAACCAAAAGAAGTACAACTACCAATATAAAATGATATAAACTCAACCTTGTAGCCAAATGTTTTACCCAAAAGAAAAGCATTGATTATTATAAAACATTTTCTCTAGTTTCTAAGAATGATTCATTTAGAATCATTATGACTTTAGTAGCTTATTTTGACTTAGAGTTGCATCAAATGGATGTAAAAATAGCATTCTTGAATTGAGATCTTGAGAAAGAGGTATACATGAACCAACTTGAAGGATTCGTTGAAAATAAAAATAGTCACCTTCTATGCAAATTAAAAAAATCTATATATGAGCTATAACAAGCTTTCTATCAATGATTTTTGAAGTTTTATTATGTTATTTCATGTAAAACCTGTCCTTATAAGAACTATAATTTTTTTAAAATTCAAAATTTGAGAAAAAATTATCCAAAGTTTTATTTGAGTTTAAAGATAAAAGGATAAGATAAACTTTGGAATTTTAAAGTGCGTAATATTTGGGAATACGTCACTATAAAAAAAAGGAGATAAATAATAAGAAAAGAGACGTGTATATGTGAAGAAACAAAAGGGAGACGTGTATATGTGAAGAAACAAAAGGGAGACGTGTGTCGGAGAAAAACAAAGAAGACGTGTGTTTAAGAGTGGTTATTAGGGGAAGGAGCAACTGTGGGTTTAAAGAAATTTGAGACGTGATTTCATTGAGGTAAAGGGAAGTGTTTGCAATTAAGAATATATATATATATATATATAGGTATAAAACTTTATACAGCAGATCCTATAACTAAAGGAATATCGACTAAGTTGTATAAAAATCATGTGGATAGCTTGAAATTTTTAGTCTAAACTTATATTTAGTGTTGTTTTCATTCTTTGATTGTGTAAGTCTTAATCCATTAAGATTAATTTAGAGGACTTGAATGACTTATAAAAGGTCATTCATAAAGTAATGTGTTACTCATTTGAAAATATTCATATTTGTAATATATAGAAGGAAATGTGAAATAATTAAACACATAAATGCCATGATTTATATATTAAAAATTTTCTTTTGGGTAAATAAAAGTTTCACTATGATTGCTTTAAGGAGTTAAAATTATGCTTTTAATACGTGGACCAAATAAGAAAATGTTAAATATTAGCTTGCATAATAGTAGCTCACATGTAAAAATGCTTATAAGTTTAAATTTTAATTTTAATAATTAAAAAGAATTAATGGGTGATGTGATAATTGCCAATATGAAATATTGAATATGAAAAAATAGGTAAGATATTTATTATCTTATAACTACCCACTTTTTCAATGAAAAAAAATAATAAAGATTATATAAAAGAATTAAGGATTTCTATCTTACTCAAGAGAGATTTAACTAAAAGCTCTAATAAGAATAGGATAGAATGTTTAAAATCATGAATTTTACATGAACAACAATAACTAGAACTATAATCTATTCTGTTTGTATTTTATAAAGTTTTTCTTACAACCAAATCACATGTTTCTGTCTACCCCTTCTTCTTAATAGAAAAAGAAAGAGCAGCACATGTTGCAGCTTTTAAAACTTAAATTTATTCAATCTTGTCACCTATTTTTGACTGCTGATCACCATGAATCCGTTGGTGGACTAATGTTTTTGAGATCTATGCTACTCTAATAATATTATAAGATTGAAAGAGTATCTGCGATTTCCTGAATTTAAAACTCAAAATTATAATTTATATCTACAAAAAGAATTTAAAATATTGATGCTACCAACAAAGATATGCCGGAGGGAATAGCCCGGAACATTCGACCAAAATTTTCACGTTCATTTGCTCAAGAAATTATTAAAGAATCGATTGAGCCATGCATATGTTAATGTAGTGTTAAAGGAGAGAGAATAGCTTGAAATTATAAAAAGACTTCGAAGAAAATGTACCTATAAAATCAATAATCAGACGGCCATCGGAGTAACGCCCGGCCGGAGTGTGGAAAAATGTGACTCCATTGGGGAAAGGGGCTTGCCCAAATGCCGCAGATAGACCGCCAGTATCAGAATTTGAGTCACCGAAGTTAAAAATTGCAGGAAATTTGCAAGTGTATGCTGTACGAGGACTTGGCAATGACGATGTTTCTGATATTAAAAGGGTAAAAAGGATAACATGTTTGATCAGGTAATGAGGCTCCATGAATGAGAGAGGAGACCAGAGACCAGAGACTAGGGAGTGGGGAGAGTAAGGCACTAACACAGGCTTTATCCGCAATTCTGTCTTTGATTTGACCCGGTCCTTCTTTAAAAAAATTTCAAAAGTGACCCACCAGACCACACTGTCTTTATTAACACAAATATTTGTTTTTAATGTGGACAGGACAAAAACCAATCAATAGAAACAACTAGAGAAAGTTTACATTGATTAAATTCAATTTGTGCTTAATCGATTCTATTGCAAGCCATCTTCAATGGAATTGGAGGATCCGAAAAAGCACCACCAGCAGTCTGTTCATAAATGAACTTGTTGGCTGCCTGAGTAAAGTGAACACCATCCCAGACAACATATGTTGATGGGTCTTCGCATGGCTTTCCCACTAAAACTTCCTTGCCGCGTATCGTTTTCGATCCTCCACAGCCCAGGTTGAGGTTGAAATTGTACCTTCCCCCATGCCCACAACAATTTCTTATCGACTGCTTGAACCCTGCAGTATTTATATCATCTCATGAGTCAAATGCTAGTAAATATTGCTGAAACAAGTTTTATGAAATTGTAACGCAAGTGATTAATAAAATACTAACCGTGCTTGTGTCCCTGGTGAAAGAGGGCGTATTTTACCGAGTATATATCAACATAAGTGAGTGCTGCCAACGGTAATTCCTTGCGTAATTGGACAACAGCATCTTTCAATTGGCTGTTGAAATATTTAGCCACTTCATTAAAAGGAGTTGCACATCCAGCCTCATCAACCTGTGAGGCTAACACCGGTATGCGCTCCAATACATACGGTAAGCAACCGACCGGACCCGTATTGTGTATCCAAAAGTTTCTACCTCCTAGCCCGTATATGTACTGTATAAATACCCCAAAATGTGTTAATTTGATGAAGAAAAATAAAGCCAATTTTGTTAATGTGTGTTATCACTTACGCTGATAATGTTTTTAAGCTGAGTGACTATTTCTGGTACGTAAGCTCTAACTTCATCAGTAGTCATGTTTGAGAAGTAACCGGCGGTGAGATCGTTTTGGCCAATGTCAAATGTGTACAAAGCATTGGCAAAGTCCTCGTCCTTAGGCAATCTTTTATAAGCTTCATGAAGATTAGGCAGTAGTTTCTGGTAAACTCCGCTGTGGTTACGAACAATTTGGGATCTGCGATGAAAATCATAAAACTCATTCCACTGAACGTCTAAGGAAATGGGGCTGAATCCGCTTTGACGAAGAGTTGTGTTCTGGGGTCTTATGGTTGATCCCGCGGTGGCGAAGTTGGCTCCGTGACTGAAGTCGCTGCCCACCGAATCAAGATATGCACTCACATATGGCAATCCAAGGGCCTCAGCTACAAATCCAGAACCAAAATGTGAAATGTTAACGTCAATTTGACTGGCTAAAGGACATCGCTTAGTGGCTTTCGGCAACCGCTGTCTCTATCCGCGGCTCGCAATAATTGAACAGAAAAGAAAAAGAATCCACGCGCATGGCTAATGGAAGTTTCAGAGTGGGACCAAATTAAAAAGTGAACAGGTATATGATACATTTGGCTTAGCGTCGGTGAATTTTTTTGAATTTGTTAAGATACTGCAATCAACTCCAAAAAGACAATAATGCTTACTCGACATTGCTTCACACCATAAACTTCAACATGGTACAATTTTGCTGTGTAACGAATTTCTTTCTTTTGTTACATTTATTTCATTCTTCATTCATTTGGTTGATCATCGTAAAGACAGTTTTAGGCATAAGCGTTCATCGAAGAAAATGTTACTATATATATATATATATTCATGTATTAAAAAAAATAATAATAAACAAGCTGGATAGGAAATTTCTGATTTTACCTATGAAGTCAACAATGAGGCGACCGTCGCAGTACCGACCAGCGGGGCCGCCAAAAAATGAGCTGCCATGAGGCGGAGGAGCCTGGCCAAAAACTGCGGACAAGCCACCGGTGTCTGAATTTGAGTCACCAAAGTTGAAAATGGCTGGAAACTGACACTGTTTAGTTTCAGTTTTAGCCAGCACAGAGAGTGAAGACAAGTTCAGTGAGAAGAACAGAAAGAGGGTGACAGTATGTGAAAGTAAATATGACCCCATTACACGAGAGTTTTAACTTTTAAGAGAGGGTTCACCACTCACAAGACTCGAACTCGATAGGTATGATTACGCCTACTGCTGAAACGCAAAACGAAACAGTGATATATATAGAGAAGCTAAGGCGTGCAATATTAATGACTAGGCCCATAAGCATAACTGGGGCAATAATTATTGGAATTACCATAAGATTTTATGTTTTAACTTTTAAGAAACATATTCAGTGAAAATGGAATATTTTTGTTGGTTTTTACGAGGGGCAACTTTGTAAAAGCATAAATTAGAGGGGATTTAAAAAATATATATATTTGGAGATATATATATATATATTTATATTTATATTTATATGATTAGAAATACTCGTATGTCCTTCCTTAATCTTATCCTCAATGATCAATTTAAGTACTCCAGGCAGTTGTGGGGAAGGGGGATTTTATCCGAGGTTGATGAATTTGATAGTAAAAGTAGAACTAATTAATTGCCTTGGAGGATATCTATTTGAAGTATTTAGATTTTTGCCGTATTTACTATTTAGTTCATTTGTATTTAAAATTAAAAGGTTAAGATAAAAGGGTCAAGATGAGAGATTTGATGAACCAATTACCAATTACCAAACCGATCTAGTGATTCTAATATTTTAATAATATAGAAAACTTGAATGAGCAAGAACAACACAGCGTTTCGATATTCCAATTCCAAATTAATTTGGGTAAATTAGCGCTCTTATAATTTACATAGCTATAAGAGTACAAAGTTGAAGGCTATAATTTTATTGCAAGTGGAAAACGCAATCATTGCAGACAAATTCCCATTCTCTTTTATGCTTAACGACAGAATTACATGGTTTTGACAAAAAGTCAAAGATAACATCACACGGGGAGGATTATTAGCCATTTAATCGCTCACTCAAACTCAAAGCAACTGCTTCCGTAATTTGCTGGGTTAGGTTAGTTGGCTGACATGGGTTACTTCTATGATCAAACTTGAGGAACTCATTTCAAAGACCAAATGGTCACTGGGTTGGCACATGTTTCTTGTTAAAAATATACAATCCTTAGTCTTCAACAAATTGACTCCATGGCCCAATGGATAAGGCGCTGGTCTACGAAACCAGAGATTCTGGGTTCGATCCCCAGTGGAGTCGCTGCTATCCTTAATATAATTTTTCGGTACTTGATAGTTTAACCGAACAAATCTTTAAAATACCGTAATACTCTTTATTTCATCTGCTTATCAAATAACATTGGTTTTCTTTTCACACACTTAATTATGAGTATAATAGAAATTTAAAGTTAGGTTCCATGTCACCCTCACACCTACTGAATGCGTCTGTTGTTTGACTATCATTATTTTATTTTATTTTATGTTATATGCTTTGATCAAGTTTGGTATTGGCCCCTTTCCCTTTGTGTCTGGATGAAACGAATGTGCAATTTTCATAATCAAGTGATACTCTTTTTTCTTTTAATAATTAAGAACAATCGAAGATAGTGAGAAATAGTGAATACCCCGTTTGTGTACTAGTCCTACCATACGAGGTTTTACTACCCTTTTCTGTATTTGAAGGCTACAAATAACCGAGCCGTTGCCCTTCTCAATGCAAATAAATAAGGCCTTCAGATACAGAATTAGAGAACAGAAACAATAACATATTAATAACATCAAAGTTGTAGTAAACGGATGTCTCTTGAATCTCAGTCATCAAATATTGAAGTTCATAAACGAGAGAGAAGAGGGTCTACACATGCATTGGTGAGTGAAATTGGAGGATCTGAGAATGAGCCATCGATGATGCGGTTGGCTACCCAGTGGTTTGCAGCTTCAGTATAATGTATGTTATCCCAGCTAATATACTTTGAAGGATCATTACATACGGCTATATCAACTTCAGTTCCATTTATTAGAGCTTTTTCTCCGCATATGGCATCATAATCCTCTGAGCTCCCACAGCAATACTCAACTGGAGTAATAAAACCTGCAATTGCCATTTTATTCAAATCAAACACGTGCTCTTTCTAATTTAAGATTAAAGGGAATTCGAAACTGCCAAAAAGATCACTGCTTGTGATATAAGAAGACATACCATATTTCTCTGCTCCACTGATTAGAGTATATTTAGCCCTGTAAATATCTACATAAATAAGGACTGCGTCATGAAGCTGGGTTCTCAATCCAGAAATCTTGTCTTTAAGCTGCTTGTTGAATTCTTGAGCCACCTCATTGTAAGACTTTATGCAGCCATTTTGGTCTGCATTATCAGGCTTTGGAGGATATTTAAGAACCATACAAGGCAAGCAGCCAATTGGCCCAGTATTGTGTATCCAAAAATTTCTTGCTCCTTGTTGGTAAAGTTTCTGTAAAAATTTAAAAGCAAGGGAAAGAGATAGAACAGTAAAATTAATATATGCACTTATAAAACTTAAACTAGTTGTTTTAATCTTTTAAAAGCAAGGCCTGTACAACTACCAAGAGCAATTAAGCTATCAGCTAATTGACAATTTTGAACTGCCCAAAAGTGCAACTTCCACGTTAAGGCTCACATGTTAAGTGACACCTGCTTGGAGAGTTCCTAACAAGGCTGGGGCTATCTTGGTACATATGAAAATGTACAAAGTCTACCTTTATGGCCAGAGCAAACTGACTGATTATATTGGGGATGGATTCCTTCACTTTCTCCTCTTTAACTGATGTAAGCTCAAAATGAAGATCATTCTGTCCACAATCTAATGTGTAAAGGGCCTTTGAGAACTCCTCCGGCCTTGGAAGAATACTTTTGATCTTGGAGGTTTTGGCTGAAAAAACACATCTATTATATAAGGCTATGCTTCATGATAAATAAAAAAAAAGAAAAAAGCTTTTACTTTTGAAGTTTTTTTTGGTTTATCTCTGACCTTGATTGTACAACTCCGTAATGCGGTCTTTAAATTGTTCAAACTGCATAAGTTGAATATTGAGAGATATGGGGCTAAAACCTGCTTCAAATAATTTACCATCTGCTGGCTGAATTGTAGCTCCACTAGCAGCAAAATTAGTTCCATGTTGGAAATATGATTGTAAAGAATCAAGATATGCATTCAAGAAAGGAAACCCCAAGTTCTCAGCTGCACAATAGGAATGATATTAAGTTCACATGAATTTGCTATTTGGTTATGTGATTAGTTATTAACTGTGACAATATTCAGAAAGTGAAAGACAAAAGATAAATGGACAGAAATGGGAGCAAGAGAGATCTTTCCTGCTTTCATTAGACATATCACTGCATTCAAATAACAAAATAAAGATAACTG
The DNA here is from genome assembly GCA_946807835.1 of Ailanthus altissimus. NCBI lineage: Eukaryota > Viridiplantae > Streptophyta > Magnoliopsida > Sapindales > Simaroubaceae > Ailanthus > Ailanthus altissimus. Next base: position 24,247,440 of record OX327692.1, on the reverse strand, counting down.
AACATATCACTGCATTCATATAACATCGTGTTATGTTAAAAATGAATAGCAATTACCTATAAAATCAATAATCAGACGGCCATCACAAACCCGGCCAGAAGGTTTACCAAAAAAGGTTTCGCCATTGGGTAAATGAAACCAACCAAATGTAGCTGAGGCAGCTCCTGTGTCAGAATTGGAATCCCCGAAGTTGTATACTGCTGGAAAGCTGCAAGCACTCAACGAATAAGGAAACCATACAACCAAAAAGATGCTAGTCACCATTGCTAATAGGATCTTCTTCAATTTCCAGGGGCCCTTCTGTTTCATCTTCTTTCTAACAAATCTTAACAGATCCAAGGAGGCCTTGTACTTAGATTCTCAGACCTTAGTAAGCTATGTTACTAGTACTAGCTTTAAAAATACAACTAACAGGCTTCAAGAATGCACAAATAGGTGGTCATACTTAGAAATGATTCCAAGACAAAGATACAGGTGGTTATATTCATTGATTTACTATAAATCCCCAAAAGTTAAGCTTTAATACAAGTTATATTACAGCACATTTTCTTCTTTCAGCAGGGTTACATTATACAACACAAAATTTATCCGCTAATTATTTCTTTATAAAATAAAAGAGGGTCCACTACCCACGTATAAAAATCTGTCAGTAATTTATCTTAAAAGAGCTATCAAGATTTCCGGGCACGAAATGATATGGCTTATAAGAAAGTGACTTTCATGCTGGCCTTTTTGGCTGTGTGGAAAATGAAGCTTGGCAACATTTCCTGAGAATGACCCATCAATGATGTGGTTGGCTATCCAGCGGTTCGCAGCTTCACTATAATGTATGCTATCCCAGCTAATCTACTTTGAAGGATCATTACATACTGCGGCATTAACTTCAGTTCCATTTACTATAACTTTGTCCCAACATTTGGCCTCATTATCCCGTAAGTTCCCACAGCAAAACTCAATTGGGATAACAAAACTTGCAATAACCATCTTAGATCAAACACGCTACGTAAATGTAACTGTGATAAAGATCGTTGATGACGATACAAATCATACCATATTTCTTTGCTTCACTGATTAGAGTGTATTTAGCTGGGTAGATATCTACAGAAATAAGGACTGCATCATGAAATTTGGTCCTCAGTTGGGAAATCCTGTCTTTAAGCTGTTGGTTGAATTCTTAAGCCACCTCGTTGCAAGTTTTAATGCAGCCATTTTGGTCTTCATTACCCGGATTTGGAGGATACTTAACAACCATGTAAGGCAAGCTGCCAATGGGACCAGTATTATGTATCCAAAATTTTCTTGCTCCTTTCTGTTCAAGTTTCTGTAACAATTCAACAGCGGGTGTTAAGGGAGGAAATGTCCTTCTCCCTTTTGAGATTAAGTTGAAACAAAAAACTTTGAGTTCAACTTAGAACCCTAACTTCTTTGCGCAACGGAATAACCTGTTTATCAAGTAAAATAGTAAGAATTTAAAGCAGAATATAAAAGAGCATAAACAACCTTACGTGGTTCGGCCAATTGCCTACGTCCACGGTAGATTTAAGGATCTAATATTTAGTGAAAAATCCAATGAAAAACCCTCAAAAGGATCTAATATTTAGTGAACCCTTACTCTACCACGAGCAATAAATACCCAAACGACAGTTCCATCCTAGCGTATATAAGCACTTAGTGTCTACCCAGTTCTTCCACTCTCTTAGAGTCTCTCTTAATATTTAATTCTCAACTAAATGATTTATAAGTGTTTATATAAGGTTTATTTCGTGTCTAGTAACCCTATTTCTTATTGGAGTAAGAGTCCACTTATTTTGAGTTAGATATTGTGAAGTGTTTTAAGACTGTTGTTTGGTTATTGAGAATTTAAGTGAGAAAGTGTGAGAAAACTTTTTAGAGTGTGAGTAGGATGAATATCGAAAGTCTGATTGATTTATTGAATTCACCTTATCAAAACATAACAAATGGCTGCTATTTATAGTCAGCATATAACAAACTTCTTTAACAAATTATTATTGAAGAAAAAATAAAGAAATTGAAATCTATAAATAACTCCCCTGTTTTACTCTCCATCATATGATATCTTCATATCATGATCAGCTTCTTGTATCTTCTGGTCTACTTGAATTCTACCTGATTTATTTATATCTCCAATACCCCCCTTTCAAACTCAAGGTTCTATCAGCAACATTGAGTTTGTTTCTTAAGTAAGTGAACTGCTTGAACGCCAAAGATTTAGTGAAAATATCTGCCACTTGTTCAGTACTTGCTATGTGATCAACTCTCAATTTTCCAGCTGCTATATGATCTCTTATAAAGTGCACATCTATCTCTATGTGTTTTATTCTTGCATGAACGATTGGATTGATTGCAAGAGATGTTGCTCTAATGTTGTCACACTATATAACAGGTACTGTTTCCACTGTTATATGTAATTCTGAAAGTAGTGACAAAATCCAAAGGATTTCAGTACAAGCAAGAGCAAGTGCTCTATACTCTGACTCTGTACTCGATCTTGCCACCACATGTTGTTGCTTAGATGACCAAGCCATAAGGTTTCTGCCTAGGTAAACACAATAGCCTCTAATTGATTTTTTTGTCATCTTGCTCACAACCCCAGTCAGCATCTGAGTAACCTGTGATGCTAATACTACTACCAGACATGAATTCCAAGCCATATTGTTTTGTACCTTGAAGATATCTTAAAACTCTCTTACATGCTGCCCAGTGTTTTGTTGAAGGCTTTGACATGAATTGACTTAGCTTATTCATAGAATAAGCAAGTTCTGGCCTGGTGAGTGTTAAGTACTGCAATGCTCCCACAATGCTTCTAAAGAATATAGGATCAGAGAAGCTTTCATCACTATCTTTGCTTAGCTGCTGTCCAGTACTCATGGGTGTGTTATATGGTTTGCATTTCATCATGTTTGATCTCTTTAAAAGATCTAAAATATATTTTGTTTATGATAAGATCAGACCTGATGAAGTTTTGCTAACCTCAATTCCAAGGAAGAAATTAAACTCTCCTAAATCTTTAAATGCAAAGGTATTGCTCAATTGCTGCATCACTGAATTAATGCCATCTTCATTTGATCCTGTAATCATAATATCATCAACATAAATGAGTATTAATAAAATTGATGACCCTGTGAACTTGATAAATAAGGATGGATCAGACTTTGAGCTCTTGAATCCCCAACTGTTCAATAATTTTCTTAGCTTTTCAAACCAAACTCTTGGTGCTTGTTTGAGACCATAGAGTGTTTTTCTTAGTCTGCAGATGTGTGCTGATTTTTCTGAGCAAACAAATCCCTCTGGCTGCTTCATAAAGACCTTTTCTGTCAGGTCTCCATTTAGGAATGCATTGTTTATATCTATCTGTCTAATCTTCCAATGATTCATCACTGCAAGACTGAGTACCACTCTAACTGTTGCTGCTTTAACCACTGGGCTGAATGTATTAAAATAATCAACTCCTGCTGTTTGATGAAACCCCTTTGCAACAAGTCTTGCTTTGTACTTTGATACCTTGCCATCAGGTCCATATTTGATTCTAAATACCCATTTATTTTTTATTACTTTCTGAGATACATCTATTTTAACCAGTTCCCATGTATTATTATTAATTAAAGCATCATATTCAGCTTTCATTGCTTGCCTTCACTTTTCACTTATCATGGTTGTCTGCACATCACTTGGTTCTGCCTCTTTAACTTGTGCCTGATACATTTTTGGTTAAATATACTAGATTTTGACCTGGTAGTCATATGATGAGAAGAAAGTGTTTGGTTGTTTATGGTTTGAGTGTTGGTTTGTGTTTATGATGTTTCTGGTATTTGTATTTGCATTGCTGAACTATTTTCATTTTGACTGTTTGAAAGGATATTTACTGAGGTTTGATTGCTTGTATCTTGACCTGAGCAGTCTTGATGATGCCAAGAATTGGACTGATGAGAACCATTATCCTTACTGTCACTTGAAATAATTGGTATTTTGAATGTACAAGGTAACAACTGGGTATTTGCAATTAGTTTTAGTTCATTTGTATTTAAGTTTATCAATGTATCACAAGGGTAAGTGTTTTCATCAAAGACCACATCCCTAGCAACATATATCTTTCCTGAACTACTTAAGCACTTATATCATTTGTGGATGGGGCTATAACCAATGAACACACATTTGATGGTGTGAAAATCAAACTTATGTGTGTTATATGGTCTGATGTTTGGAAAGCAGGAATAACCAAAACTCTTTAAAAATTTATAATTTGGTTTTTATTGATAAAGCTTCTCAAATGGGGATATGTGATCAAGTAAAGGAGTGGGAAGTCTATTGATCAAATTTACATTGGTGTGGAATGCATCCCACCAGAAGGTAAGATGCATTTTTGCTTGTGATAGAAGGGTTAGACCAAGTTCTGTTGTATGTCTATGTTGTCTCTCAATGGTTCCATTTTGGTAATGTGTATATAGACAGGGGTGTCTAAAGAAAATACCTTGTTCTTGAAGAAATGAGACAAAGTTTCTTTATTCCCCTCCCTAATCTGACTGTAAAGATTTGATATGTCTTTCAAATTACTTTTCTACTTGAAATTTAAAAAGTTTGAACACTTCAAGACATTCTGATTTGACTTTTAATGGAAATATCTAGGTATATCTCGTGTATTCATCAATGAAACTAATGTAATATCTATAACCTTCCCTAGATGTTAATAAAGCTGGACCCTATACATCTGTGTGAATAAGATCCAAAGGTGAGTGTGTTTTTGTTTCTGTAGTTGGATAATAAAGCTTATAAACCTTTCCAAACTGACAGTCATCACAAAAACTTGGTATGTTTCTTTTATTTAAATTTTGAAAGTCTTTACAGTGTTTCAGCACTTGAGACAACACATTATTGTTTGGATGACCAAGTCTTCTATATAGTAAATTTAAACTTATAGTAGATTTATGGCTAATAAGTGCTGACTTAGCTTCTAATGCTTGACTTCTACAATTCTGCTGCACTTCTTGACTGAATGACTCAGGCTTGATGACAAAAAAATGAAAGCATTGATGTAGGTTTATTGAAAACTAGAAATTTCTTGGTTCGGATTAGTGCATCTAGTTCATCAAGTGACAGCTTATAAAGTCCTCTATCAGCAATCCTTTTCAGCATCACCACTCATGTCCTCTGGTCCTTCAACAAATAATAATTGTAAAAAAAACTCAATGATCAAAGAGTTGTCAGAGGTGAGTTTTGAAACACTAAGTAAGTTTTTGGTGATTTTAGGGACATAAAGCATATTGTTAAGAGTGAGTTTTACATTACAGGCAGTATTTTCTAGAGTTCCAGAACCAATGTGAGATATTTTAAGACCCTTACCATCTCCAATTAAGAGAGCATCACTCCCTACATACTCTTCCTAATCTTCAAGATTGTTTAGATTATTTGTGAGGTGATGTGTGGCCTCATTGTCAAGATACCAACCCTGATCAGCAACTTCTTCTGGTGTTGCTATGAAAGCTGTTTTATATTGTATCTGCTGCTGATTATTGTTGTAGTTACTAAGATTATAATTCTGATTCATTAACCTTCCATTGGTTTGATACTGAGGCTGTGGATGTTGAGGCATAAAATTTCTATTAAAATGATTGTTACATTCAGCAGTCGAATGCCCAAACTTGTGGCAAATTTGACATGTGGGCTTATAGATCATTCTACCAGCTCCAGAATTAAATTGATTTTGATTTTTGAAATTAAGGTTTCCTTGCTGATTTCTAGCAAAATTTATACCAAAACTTTGATTTCCTCTACCAACAGATCTCTACTAGCAGTATTGTATCCATTACTCATACCTCTTCCCCTTTGATTGTTAAACTTCTTTTGATTTGGTCTAGATTGAGCTAGATTAGCTTCAATCCTCATAGAAGTAATTCTTTGTTCCATTCTACTTTCTTGTGTTAGCATTAGAGACATAACCTCATTATAGTCTATGGATCCAAGCCTACTTTGAACATGTATGATTATTGGATCGAAGCTTTTATCAAATCCATTTAATACATGCATAATCAGATCATCATCAGACAAAGGACATCCAACAACAGCTAAGCTATCTAACATTTTCTTAGCTTTCATGAAGTAATCAGTGATTAAGAGCGAACTTTTAGTTAAATGTGAGAGCTGAGCTTTAATGTTCATAGCTAAAGCTTTCGATTGGTTTCCAAACTGGCGATCCACTGCATTCCACAATTCAAAAGATGTTTTATAGCTAATCACAAAACTGAGCACTGATTATGTGATAAAAACCTATAACCATCCAAGCAGGATCTGATCATGTCTTTTCCAGTTGATGTAATCAGGATTCAAAATCGGTTCTAGAGAATCATATCTTGATCCTAAATTAGATCTAGTCAGAAATTGAACAAGTGCTTGCACTGTTCCATTTATGTAGCCTTCAAGGCCCTGGCCATTCACAATTATTTGTGTTTGTGACTTCCAAAGAAGAATATTTGTTCGATCAAACTTGATCTATGCAAGAAAAATGAAGGTGACAAACGATGTTTGATTTATAGAAGATGAGGCTTGATTTGCCATAGTGTAGCTCTGATACCAAGTTAGAAATTGTGAAGTATTTTAAGACTGCTGTTTGGTTACTGAGAATTTAAGTGAGAAAGTATGAGAAAACTTTTCAGAGTGTGAGTAGGATGAATATCGAAAGTAGGATTGATTTATTGAATTCACCTTATCAAAACATAACAAAGGGCAGTTATTTATAATCAGCTTGTAATAAACTTTTTTAACAAATTATTATTGAAGGAAAAATAAAGAAATTGAAGCCTGTAACTAACTCCCCTGTTATACTGTCCACTGTATGATATCTTCAGATCATGATCAGCTTCTTGTATCTTCTGATCTACCTGAATTCTACCTGATTTATTTATATTTCTAATATTTTAAAATTTTAAAATTTTTCAAAATTTAAAATTCAGATCAAAATGAATTTTTTGTGGTGTCTGGTGTCGCGGTACTGGGCTTTTATATTGGGCGCTGCGATGCTCAGCCCTGGTGCCCCCCTCCACGCTTTTTTTTGCTTCCTTCGCGTCTTCGAGTCCCGTTTTATTTCTCCCTTCGTGTCCCACACGTCCTAAACTTCTCCATACGTATTCTACACGTTTTAAACTTTTTGTGACTCTCCTCTTTAATATTCATCTCAATTTTTATCTAACCAAAATCGTTAAATTACCAACTTTTTAATATGGAAAGTGAATAATAAAATATATGCACTTTCAACTTAAAATGGTTAGTTTAGAAGCATGTCCTGTACCAAGAGTGATGAAATTGTCACTAAAGTGAGACTTTTGAACTGCTCAATCGTAACTTGTTTTATTAGGGATCATCACATGTTAAGTTTAATCGTGTTTGGATTCAGGAAACTTGCTAACAAGGCTGAACTATCTTGGAAAATATGAAAATTGTACAAAAATGACCTCTATGGCTAGAGCAAACTGATTGATTATATTGGGGATGGATGCCTTCACTTGCTCCTCTTTCATTGATACAAGAGCAAATGTAAAAGGCATTTGAGATGTCCTCTGGTCTCGGCAGAGTACTTGTGATCAGTGAGGTTTTGGCTGAAAAGGCAGAAGCATATATAAGGCCTTGCATCAAGATAAATTAAATTACAAGAAAGAATGCTTTCGCTTTTGAAGTTTGTTGGTTTATGTCTAGACTCCAACCTTGATTGTACAACTCTGTAGTTCGATCTTGAAGTTGTTCAAGCTGCAAAAGTTGAATATTGGAAATAATGGGATTTACCGTCTGTTGCCTCAACTGTGGCTCCACTAGCAGCAGCAAAATTTGCTCTCCATGATGGAAATTTGAGTGTAATGAATCAAGATATGCATTCAAGAAGGGTAACCCCAATTTCTCAGCTGCATGGCGGGGACTATAAATCAAGCTATAGATGTAGAGCCCGTGTTTCTCATTTTTCAAAAATTGAAGTCAAACTTATAACAATTATCTTTATTTTTGTACTTTAGAGATAATAACGGGGTGGTATGGTTTGAGATAAGGGAAAAAATAAACATAAAAAGAGTTATAAAATTTATCAGAACGTCATTTCTTTTGAAAGCATGTTTTCTAAAAGCTTTTTTAATAAAAAAGAGGAAAAGAATAACATCTAGGAGAAAATAGAAGAGACGTCGGTTTTTAGAATTTGTTATTGGAAGAAAAAGTAAATTTTAGAGATTAATTTTATTTTTTGGAGGTAATAAAAAGAGTCTTACTAAAGGATATAAAATATTTTTACTGTATTTATTTTTGGATGGTTTCTCATTCTGAAATTCTTTTATTTTCACATAAAGATTGAAAGCTAAATTTGAGAAAGCAGAAGAATTGGAAGCAAATCAGAATTAATTCATATGAATTATGAATGGAATAGTATATAAAATTTATTTTACGTATAGTTATATATAGATATTTTATAGATAAAGAAATTTAATATTCTGGGTTATTAATATATATTACATTTTTTTACGGATGTTTTATATGTGATTGGAGTATTCTAAAAAAAAGAAAGAAAAGAGTTTCAAAATACCTTTTAAATTTCAGATTTTATAATGATTGCTTAACGTATTTATTAGATAATTATTTAATATATCTTAAGACCTCTTAAAATTTAGATTTTTTTTTGAAGCACTGTAGTTATATATATATTTATTTAATAAGTTGCTGTTTTGAATTTGTAGTTGTAATTTAATTAGAACTATATTTCTTATACATTAGTAAGAATTAATTAGAATAAAATACTTGTTAAGTGCCTTAAAAGTAACGGCTCGAGACTAGAGGAAAATTTAGTTATTACTAAAGTTTCGGTAATCATCTCTTTATGTAAATGTCTTTGCTTTAATTCATAATTCATAATTCATAATTCATAATTGCATCTTATTGCGTAGTAGACACGGTTTTTAAGTGAAATTAGTTTTAGCATTTCTTTATATTATATTTATTTAGAGCTTAAGTTTAATAACAGTGTCTTAATAGATTATGTGGGCTTAAAAAAAAATTATGTCATATCTAATAAGAATTGTGGCACCTATTTTAAATTTATTAATTTCTTTATTAAGTGATTTTCTAGCAATATTTACTTAGATTATGTTTGTATTCCAAAATTCTTTTCCTGTTTAAATTATTTTCATATTTTATATTTTAATTGAAGGCTTATTATTGAAGTTTGAAATGAAATCTTTTCAATAGTTTGATATTAAATAGAGTAATCGTGAAGTTTTATTTTAAATTTAGTGACTTTAATCACTTAGTATGTACCATCTTTTATTTAGTTACAGATTTAAATTAAAATTTTTGAGACTCATTTAGACACATATAAAGGTTTTGAACTGTGTATTTGAATATTTAGCCTTTTGAGGGTATAGTTCTGCATGCGTGTATGACCAATTATTGTTCGGCCTATGCGATGTAATGTCGTTAAGTGTGTAATTACTTTATTCATTTTACTCTGCCTGTGTGTTAATAGTTATACCAAGTATATGACTAATCATTCTCCTAAGTACTTTTTTGGGTGAGATTTTTTAATTACTAGCATAATTTTTAATTTGATAACTCAAAATTTTATTTTTGTAGATAGATGATAATTTACAAAATTTTCTATTTTAGTTTCAAATATAGTTTTTAATTTATTATCTTAGTAATTATTAATAGATAAATGAGAATTTCATATAAAAAATTTCAGTTACATAGATAAATGATGATTTTATAAGATTTGTAACTACATAAATAAAAGAGAATAATAAAGTTTTCAATTACATAATATTTTTTATTAGATATAGCATACGTGAATCTAGTGCATCCTAAAATGATTTTTCTATATTATTGTTAATATAGTTAACAATATCAAATAAGAAAAATATTTTAGTTTAGAAAAAAAAAATTCACTCATTAAGTTTGTGCTCACCCTTATTTCTTTATATTTTTTGTCACGCCCCACACCCAAAAGATCTGACATACGACATTACTTACATTCATTCAATAATATTTTTAAGTACATTCATTTTAATTTCTTTCAGAATTATAGCAATTGAATTATGACTGGGACAATTAGTAAACCGGAGATACGCAGAGTTTTCTCAGAGATTAACACTCTACTACGTCACCAGTAGCAACTTTGTTACCGGAAGCCCAGAATATATTCATTGCAAATTCTTACTTAAAATCAATCTATTACCACACTTGGTGACACTTAAACTAAATCCAACCACACATAATAAAATAATACATAAGTATTTATTCAATAGGGACAAATCAAATATCTTATCCCACGTGTCTCCAAATGAAACACTTAGCAACCTAACAACTAAGGGAACCCAAGGAACAGTAGAAGCCTTGCCAAATCCGCTAAGCACACATGTACCTTATTTACCTGAAATCACCATAAACTATAATGAGTATAAAACTTAGTAAGCATACTAGTTTTTCATATATCAAATACAAATACATATATGTACACAATGCATATGTATGATATGTTGTGATCAATTAAAATCATAATCTTATCAAATCACATATCATGTAAGCGCTTACACATTCTTTCAAAATATATAATAGGAATACCATCACTCAACTACTACTTAGTAGGACTTACATATCACATATCACATAATGAGCCAAATGTCACTCGTAGGTGACATACCGTATAAGAGGAATAGTATAAGTGAGGTTTAAATTACACATATATAATGCTCAAGCCCGAAGGTAAGAGCTAAACCCTCACTCTGATCATCGGTGAGTCCTCTCACATGTACCAATACGCCACCACACGAATGTGATGACTCAATCTTCCTTTAGGTACCAATAGGATCCTCCCTACATACGGAACACATAACATATACCAATCCCGAAGGAAAGGCCACACATAAAGGCTCCATAAATCACATAAGATGCCTACTAAGTCAACAGTGAGTTCAAACATCCTCAAAATACAAAATGTTTCTCATGGACATATTACACTTCAAAGCTTTCTTTGTTAAACACATTTCATTTTGAAAGCTCACTTTCAAAAATACATGTATGTCCATGCTCAATGTCAATGCTTACATTCATAAACATATGTCTTTCACATTTCATATCAAATAAACTTTAGCATAACATAAACATATTCTTAACCCCATTTACAAAATCATACAAAACAATTATTACGTTTATTGTGATTTCAGTAAAAAGTCTAGTATACTTACCTCTTAGCACTTTCAAGTACAAGACTTAAATCTCCTTAACCTATCAATGGAGATTAATCATTTCATAAGCCTCACAATTCACACAAAATACTTTAAATAGCTTACAAAATTATACACAATGCATTTATCACATCAAATTGGTCTAAATACTTGGTTTCTCAAAACCTGTTATTCTGAACACTTACATTTAACAAAATTTTCTAATACAACAAATGATGTCCAATTACTCCAAAATTAGAATATATCATTCTTGACTCATATATCCTTCTTATATATGAATATTATATCAAAATTCCTACACAATCCATTCCATACACACCATCGAATCCAAACTACTAACCTGACAAGATCAAGATACTTACTGAACAGTATTCAATCTTCTAATTTTATAAAATCATATACTAACGCAAAACTTATAAAAATACCACATAATTACTCTTAATACATACCTAAATCCATGATAAATATTTCACTGCAAAATCACTATCAAAAATTTTAAAACTATTTTATTTCATAGTTTTAAAAATCTGTTAATCAAATACTGCAATAAGCTAACACTCTTTAGAAAATCATAACAATTTAAACACATTGATCTAAATTCTAAATTTTGAGTATATACTATTAGACATATAAAATTATCATATTACACAAATTTTTAATTTTTTGACGATCATTCAGTAGGCCAAAAATTGTTTGCCACTGTATCATACTGTTTACACAGGAAATTTCTAGAATTTCAGGGTCATTTTGATAAATTCACTATAAATTTAATTTCTTAAATTTTCAATCGATTCAAAGTCTCAGATAATTCTAAACATGTCTAATTTAACATAATCAAAATTCAATACCAGAATCGAATCACAACAATTTATTAAATTTCTGGATCAAGAGACTATCAAATAGAAATTCTGCAATTCATCATGATTTATCAAGCTCTCTACATAGATCATCATCAATTCTCACAATATCTTACGAAATACACATCAAATACTCAATTATACATATTTCCAGAAATCAACAATTAAAGGAATTAACTTAATTAACACCAATAAATTGAGAAATAGTTGTGATATACCTCTTAAAATCTAAAATTTTAATTTCTTCTTCTCTTTCTCTCCCCTTTCTTTCTCTCTTTTCTCACTCTAAAATGGATAGCTCGACCAAAATGAGAGAATTAGGGTTTCAAAAGTGTATTTTTATACTAAGAGGCTAATTTTTGATATTTACGAATTTGCCCCTAAAACTTTCAAAGTATTACAATTTGGTCCCTAAAATAAATCTAAAGTCTTGCAAATAAACTCAATGCTAATAGTATGTCCTTAACCTATACAAACACTAATAATAACAATATATAAATCAAGTATCACCCACATATAAATAAAATACGTATATATATATATAAATATTTATTCTTACCGGTTGTGGATATTGGGTACTACATTTTTTCCCTTTCAAGTTGCGGTATTTCCAACTAGACAGTGTTAGATTTATAAGACAGGTCACGGAGTGCCGCAAAGACTTTCATTTTTCTATCATTAGTTAGATACTTGTTTAGCAACATTTAGATTTATTTTATTTGAGATATTTTATGTTATTGGTTTTCTTACGGCAAGTTGAATATTTTTTTTGGTTATATTTGAAAGTGTCGATTATTTTACGGTGTATACATATAGTATTGGTGTTCATATAACATATATACACATCAAATACATACATATATATATCAAATATACAGTGGAAGTATTAAAATAATAATATGAATATAGTTTATATTTTTAATCATATTAAAACATTAATCGGGAATTATTCACCTTTAAAGTCTTTGGATTAATATATCCAAGAATCCGTCTGAAGTGAGGCTTATTAATAATTCTAGTGATCAATTAAGTGAGTTTGATCAACTAGTACAGCAGCCCAAATTCAATAATTTTGGTTTACCTATTTAAATCCTAAATTAATACTTTAATCCAAAAATTCAACTCTTGAACTATTAATATAATTACAAAGTAATTAATATTTTTCTTTTAATTCAACATTTGAACAAGAAAAATAATTGGCTAATTACTTGTAACTTGATCAGCCAAAATGAAAAAATGATGAAGATAGAAAATGGTTTTTGTTTGTTATGTTTCTAACACTTAGAACCAAGAACAAAAGACATTTCTTTCAAAATTAAAAACTAAGTGTTATGGCCGGCCAAGACTCTTTGTATTTTTTATATGAAATAAATTAATTTCAATTCATTTAATATTTCGCTCATCATTTTAACTTAACCAATATTAGCGTATTAACACTAGTTTAGTTGATTAAACTTATCATTAAAGTTAATTAGATATTTTGTTTAATAATTATTTAATATTTGTTTCATAAAAGTAACTACACTTAAACTTAATCAAAGCCAACAAATTAACTTTAATTTAGTTAATTAGACTTAACAATTAAGTAATGTTAGATATTTTATTTAATTAAACTATAGTTAACTATTATCCAATATCCTAATTAACGAAATCTATTAGTTAATCTTTAATCATAGTTTAGTTAATTATTTATTTAAGAATTAAATATATAAATTGATTATTTAATAATTAAATAATTAATTAAGTGATATTATTATACTTAAACTCTCATTTAACTCAACGTAGGTCTCATTAAACCCTAGACTTAAGTTAATTTATTCGAAGGCTCATTCTGCGCCACGTGTCATCATTTAATTAGTCAATAACAATTGTTAACTAATTAATATACTTAACACTTAAGTATGGACACGCGTACATCTTGAGAGTTCCTAAAATAAATAATCGATTTTGTTAGATTTTATTAGATTGAACTTTTTAATCCTGTACGCTGTCCCAGTACAGCACAATGAGTACACTTTATATTGCGGGACTCCCTAATTCCACGCCCAATTCATCAAATGAAACTATTCTATAAGTCCGTGATCGATGCGCCAAGCACACGTCACAAATGTTACAAATCACCGTAATAGACCATACAAGTTGAGGTCAGAATGTATATGTATAATCCTTTCGTCATCTATACCCTAGATGTAGTAACCAGTTTCCACGACTGGTAAGAATAAGTATTTATATATGTATAAATATACGTATTTTATTTGTATGTTGGTGATACTTGAATTATATATTGTTATTAGTAATATTTTTATAGGTTAAGGATATACGATTAGTATTGAGTTTATTTGTATGACTTTAGATTTATTTTAGGGACCAAATTGTTATACTTTGAAAGTTTTGGGGGCAAATTCATAAATACCAAAAATTAGCCTCTTAGTATAAAAATACACTTTTGAACCCTAATTTACCATTTTTAGGTCGAGCTACCCATTTTAAGAGAGAGAAGAGAGAAATAGAGGAGAGAGAAAGAGGAGAAGAAGAAGAAAAAGAAGAAGAAATTGAAATTTTGAATTTCAAGAGGTATATCATACGTATTTCTCAATTTATTAGTATTAATTAAGTTAATTCCTTTAAGTTTTGATTTCTGAAAATATGTATAATTGAGGATTTGTTGTGTATTTCGTAAGATCATATGAGAATTGATGATGATCTATAAGATAGTTTGATAAATCATGATGAATTATGGAATTTCTGCTGGATAACCTCTTGATCTAGGAATTTTATAAATTTTTGTGATTCGATTCTGGTTTTGAATTTTGAGTATATGAAATTAGACATGTTAAGGATCATCTGAGACTTTGAATCGATTGAAAATTCTGGAAATTGAATTTATAGTGAATTTACCAAAATGACCCTAAAATTCTGGAAATTTCCTGTGTAAATAGTATGATACAGTGGAAAATAATTTTTGACCTATTGAATGATCTTTAAAAATTATGAATTTATAGAATATGATAATTTTATATATCTAATGTGATATACTCGGAATTAGGAATTTAGATCAATGTGGTTGAAGTGTTATGATTTTCTAAAGTGTATTAGCTCATTACAGTATTTGATTAACAGATTTTTAAAGTTATAGAATAAAATAGTTTTAAAATACTTTTGGCAGTGATTTGGAAGTGAAATATTTATCATGGACTGCGATATGTGTTAAGAGTAATTATGTGGTAGTTTTATAATTTTTGAGTTAGTATATGATTTTATAAAATTGGGAGATTGAATACTGTTCAGTAAGTATCTTGATCCTGTCAGGTTTGTAGTTTGGATTCGATGGTGTGTATGGAATGGATTGTGTAAGAAATTTGATATAATATTCATATATAAGAAGGATATATGAGTCAAGAATGGTATATTCTGATTTTGGAGTAATTGGACATCATTTGATGTATTAGAAATTTTTGTTAAGTGTAAGTGGTCAGAATAACAGGTTTTGAGAAACCAAATATTTAGACCAATTTGATGCGATAAATGCATTGTGTATAATTTTGTAAGCTATTTAAAGTATTTTGTGTGAATTGTGAGGCTTATGAAAGGATTAATCTCCATTGATAGGTTAAGGAGATTTAAGCCTTGTAGCTGAAAGTATTAAGAGGTAAGTATACTAGACTTTTTACTGGAATCACAATAAACATAGTAAGTGTTATGAATGATTTTGTAAATGTGGTTAAGAATATGTTTATGTTATGTCAAAGTATATTTTGATATGAAATGTGAATATATGTTTATGAATATGAGCATTGACATTGAGCATGGACATACATGTGTTTTTTGAAAGTGAGCTTTTAAAATAAGATATGTTTAACAAAGAAAGCTTTTGAAGTGTAATATGTCCATGAGAAATATTTTGTGTTTTGAGGGTACTTGAACTCACTGTTAACTTAGTAGGCATTATGAGAAATATTTTGTGTTTTGAGGGTACTTGAACTCACTGTTAACTTAGTAGGCATTTTATGTGATTTGTGGAGCCTTTATGTGTGGCCTTTCCTTTAGGATTGGTATATGTTATGTGTTCCGTATGTAGGGAGGATCCTATTGGTACCTAAAGGAAGAGTGAGTCATTACATTCGTGTGGTGGCGTATTGGTGCATGTGAGAGGACTCACCGATGATCAGGGTGAGGGTTTGGCTTTTACCTTCGGGCATAAGCATTATATATGTGTTATTCAAGACCTCACTTGTACTATTCCTCTCATACGGTATGTCACCTACGAGTGACATTTGGCTCATTATGTGATATGTGATATGTAAGTCCTACTAAGTAGTAGTCGAGTAATGGTATTCCTATTATGTGTTTTGAATGAATGTGTAAGCGCTTACATGATATGTGATTTGATAAGTTTATAATTTTGATTGATCACAGCATATCATACATATGCATTGTGTACATATATGTATTTGTATTTGATATATGAAAAACTAGTATGCTTACTGAGTTTTATACTCATTATAGTTTATGGTGATTTCAGGTAAATAAGGTACATGTGTGCTTAGCGGATTTGGCAAGGCTTCTGTTGTTCCTTGGGTTCCCTAAGTTGTTAGGTTGCTAAGTGTTTCATTTGGGGACACGTGGGATAAGATATTTGATTTGTCCCTAGTGAATAAATACCTATGTATTATTTTATTGTGTATGGTTGGACTTAGTTTAAGTTTCACCAAGTGTAGTAATGGATTAATTTTAAGTAAGAATTTACAATGAATATATTCTGGGCTTCCGGTAACAAAGTTGCTACTGGTGACGTAGTAGAGTGTTAATCTCTGAAAAAACTCTGCGTATCTCCGGTTTACTAATTGTCCCAGTCATAATTCAATTACTATAATTCTGAAAGAAATTAAAATGAATGTTTAAGTATTATTGAATGAATGTAAGTGATGTCGTGTGTCAGATCTTTTGGGTCTGAGGCGTGACACTAGATGTGCGGGAATATAAATTAATATTGTCAAATCCTCATAAGTTCATCCATGAACATATCTCTATATTTGTATCTCAATGAACAATATACGCAAACACATTTGCTATATTGTTTAACCTTGTGAGAAACTCTTTTCTTAAGTTTATTTCTTATGGCCATAAGGCTTTGTAAGATACGATCTCGAAGCATTAGATATACAACCCACCTATGTGAGCTGGCAGATCCTATATCTATGTACACCGAACTCTATGAGTATTGGATCATACCCAACGATATGTAGTGGTCAAACTATGAAAGGTCTCTAATATACGTGGAACTAAAGTATAGTGGATCACCCACAAGCCCACTGTAGTGCTCAGGTTAAAGGACTACGAATACTACTCAACTCTAAATGACCTACGTTTGACAGATTCACAGGATATCTATTGAGGTCCTCATGAGTTTGTTTAGTATTCAGTTCTAACTAAATATCTGTATGTCTATACGAGCTTCCACTGAGTTCATGGTTAGCTAAGAGCAATCATATGTACAATATAGATATAAACATAAACTAATATATATAATTAAGATTCACCAATAAACCCGCATTGGTGAACATAAATCAGGAGCACTATGTTTGAGAAGATTCTTACATAATGACATTTTTTAGCATTTATTGCAACTATGTCATTACTAGTATACTCTCAGGTCTTTGTCCCATTATTGATAAGGTTCTAACTCTTTAGATTTTACTGACTCTTATAACCTACTAACTCTTAGTAGTTCTAACTCTTAGCATTTATAACTTTTAGCGTTGCTAACTTTTAGCCTTGGTGTAAACTCTTTTAGAACAAATCTGAACTCCTTCAGATCATATAATGTCAAGAATGTTACAAGCTTTAGTACCATTTAATAAATATTATTAGCGATTTAATAAAATATACATTGTATAAATATTATAAAATAAATATTCATACAAATAGGGATGACATGTAAACACAAACCCTAACAATATTTTGTTGATGATTTTAAGATTGAATAAATTTTGGTAAGTTAGTTTTACTCAAGTTAGTGGTGATAAGAGTTAAGATCCTACCTAATCTTAAGAAAGACTGAGTTGGGTCATTTCAATAGATGTGCAATATAAAGTTACACATTAGTGATATAGTTCTTTACCATATTTCTCCGACTCCCAAAATTCATTTTTAAGAAAATGCAGATTTGAACTTGTTAGCAATTTAGCATTAAATTGATCAAATTTAAGACTATTTATAAAGATAAAGATAAAGATCATATAATCGGAAAATGAGAGCAAGGAAAGATTCTCTACTGGTATTATGAGACCCGTTAATTGCATGATGGATAATAATAAATAAGAAGTACCTAAAAAATCAAAGATGAGATGACTATCACAATTCCTTATAGAATGTGTACTAAAAAAGATGAGGCCATTAGGGAAAGGACCCGACAAAATGTAATAGAGTAGCACTCTGTTTGAATTCGAATCCTTGAAATTGTAGATCTTTAAAAAATTGCAAGAAGTAGCAAAACTAATACGAAACAACTAAAATGATTCATTGGAGCAAAATCACTATTCAAAGGACATGTAGTAATTCACTGTAATAGGTTACTTAGTAAATTTGATGTTTTGCTTTGTGTTTTTTAAATTTTCATCCTCATTTGTTCCATTGACTTTAAATTTACAAAATAACTATACAAAAATTATAAAAGACATAATATTCTTATGAAGATGAGTAATTAATCAAGTTAAGAGAATGAAAATAATAGATACAATTTATGTTTATCAAGTAGTTAGTTGTTATTGAAAATAAAAGAAAAGTAGAAGAAATTGCTCCCAACGATTGAATCCATGACCTTGGAAAGAAACTTGAGCAAACTATGGCAGTTGACCTACTAGGGCAATCGACTTATCTTGATCTAAAAACGTAAACATAAAATATAAATGGATTAAAGCCGAAGCTAAAACCCTAGCCAGTATAAGACTATCATTGTCACCAATTATTGTTCACCAGCGATGAACCTACCAATCAACTTATAATTTTTTGGTGACCTAAACCCAAACAAGCTTGTTGCCTGTCATTGCTGAAAAATCCTAGATTGACGCTGCCATCTAATCGACCAATTATTTCCCTCATGCCCATTATTTTGGCCACCATCATTGCTGGACAGTGGCTTCCTCATAGTGGCACAGTAACTAGTATCCTCTTCATTATGGCTAGTGATATGGCGTCGATTAATAGAGGTTATAAATAGGGGTTCGTGTGGTGCAAGAGAAAAATATTAAAACTTATGCAACGTTCAACATTTCTCACTCTACCCTTCATAGTTTTGAGAAATTTAAATTTTGACAACATATTTTCAAAATTTTGCAAATATGCCCTAACAAAATATTGGCCTTATACAAACCAAAGATCAAGAACTGAGGACTAAAGCCACGTAAGTTTTTATCTGAGACTATGTAACTCTTCATCTGAGGTGACGTACGTGTTAGAGATGGTGCTTACATGCCATTCTAATATTATATGAATATTAATTGTTTAATATTTATATAATAAACATTTAGAATAAAATTGTTAATATTATATATATATATGGTAAAATGCTTGTTACTTTTCAAATATTATATGATCTAAAGAAGTTTAGATCAGTTCTAAAAGTTAGCAATACTAAGAGTAATAAGTATTGAGAGCTACCAATACTAAGAGTTAGCAAGTTATAAGAGTTAGAGAATTCTAAGGAGTTAGAACCTTATTTGAAATACAACAATGATCTGAGAATATATTAGTAATGATATAATTGCAAAGAGTTACAAATGATGTTAAAAAATACCAATTTATTGTATATTCTCGAATATCGTGTTCCTGATCTATCTTTATTGATGCAGGTCTATTGGTTAATCTTAGTAAACCACGGGTTTAGTGAAAGCTCATATTGGCATACGAGTATTTAGTAAGAATTGGGTATTAAACAGACTCATGAGGACCTCCAATAGATATCTTATAAAGACGTTAATGGTAGGTCTTTTCGAGTTGAGTAATATTTATAATCTTTTAACTTGAGCATGATTGATGTTATACTAGCTAAGCGCAAGTGCACGCTATCGTATCAAATAATATAGAATTTTAAGTCAAGATATCGATCTCACATGGACTATGCGATCTAATTCTATAAATCAAGTACTAAAATTGTACCCACTTAACTTTTATTTAGAAAATCACAACCTGAGATTTATTTAACTAATCTACTTCATCAATTAAATTAAACAAAAGTAAAGGATAGAATTCCCAAATAAAGATAATCTAGGGTTTTGACTTGTCTCCTAGTATTTCATTGGACTCATTAACCACTTAGTTAATCCCTTAATACTAATTAATTGACTTAGACATTAATCTCATCATAAGCCTCTGTCGATAGTCAAGTGACTATATAATGCATTCTAACAATCACCTATATATCTATGGTAATTAAATTAGAATGTAATTCATTAAGATCAAGTCTAAATTATACCATACATGTCACCTAGGTATATGTCTATTCTAGATGGAACTCATAGTTGTTACTCTATAATTATGCATCAAACTATCTTAGGCTAAACACATGAATCCCTTTGTCAAGTTCATCATGGTTCCTCAATCATTCAAAATATTGATCAGGTATAATGAAAGTAATAAACACAAGATAGAATGAATAAATTGAATGTATCAAGTTCATAAACTAAAAATTAACACAATCTAAATTCATACTAGGTTCATATAGTCTAACCCTAGATAAACAATTTAGCCTATCACAAAATCAAAAGTATCTAATCAAGTCATAAAGATCAACAAGAATAAGAGCATAATGATAAAGAAAAAGAAGAAAAACTAATTAAAGTGACTCCTTATTGTGCTTCTCGCTCAATCTTGACTTGAAGTTTGAATCTTGATCTTGATTCTTCAATCTTTGACCTTGATCTTTGATGTTGTGTTATGAATTCTTTCTCTAAGTTTTTGCCTTTTTTCTTCTCTTCTCTTTTCTCCCAATTAAGGTTTTTGACACTCTATTTATAAGTTTTTGTCTTCAAATCACTGTTCACTAGCACTGTAGTAAAAATATTATTTATGTGTTACTATTTATTCAATACTGTTCACCGCCACAAGCGCCGTGGTACTGAATCCTAGTCGTTCCAACACTGAAACATTGTTTTGGGCGCTATGGCGATGGGTATTGTAGCAAATCAATGTAGCAATTTGATGTTTTTGACTTATTTTCATTAGAGTTTCGACCCCATTTGCTCCATTGACTCCAAACCTACAATAATAATAATAATAAAATACATTAAAATCCAAATAATCTTAATTTCTACGAATAAATATTAAGTTTAGAAAATAAAAATATTAGACTTAATGAACCTTTATCAAGCACTACAGTTGGCTTACGAATGATCTATTATACTTTGGCTCCATGCATGTCAGAGACATTTCACAGTCTGATTGTTGGGTGTTTCTGGGTATGGTACGATGCTCATGGAGTTTGGTGTATGTAAATATAGGATTTGTTAGCTCATATAGATGAGTTATATATTTTGATATTCTGAGATTGTATTTCAGGAAACTTTGTAGCCACATACATAAACTTCAAAAAAGAGTTTTTCATAGAGTTAAATAATATCCGTAAATAATTTTATGAATATTGTCTATAGAAATACAAATGTAGATATAAGTTCACGGTCGAGCATATAGAGATTTGACAGTGATAAAATATATCTCTACTCTTCCAAGATATAGGTGACGGAAGGATTATACGAATATATTATGACCTCTACTTGTATGGTCTAACGCACCACTTTGTAATATCTATAACGTGTGTGAAGCATCGTTCACAGAAGTATGAAGAAGTTCTATATGAAAAATTGAGTATGGATCTAGGGAATCTTATAATATAAAGTGTACTCATTATACACTGGGGTAGCAGACTGGATTGAATAATTTCATGGAGATGTCATTTAGTTCGGCCAACTAAGTAGAGAGAGTTTTAGTTTTTCAAAGTTGAAGTTTAAAAGTTCTTCTTCATCTTGGTGGTCAGCCATTTTAGTAAGTAAGAGAGATTGTTTTATTTTTTCAAGAGTTGAATGAACAAAAATAATTTCATTGCTTTGAAACATATACAAATTAGTTAAAAATGTTTAACCAAAAATCAAAGTTTAAACTAAGTTGAAGTGTTTAACTAAGATTAGTGTTTAAGAGTTAAACATTATTACTAAAAATTAGAACTGTTATTCTGGATATCCAAGCCTACTCAAGTTGGTTCCTAGAATTGCCAATGAGTGTGCTTTAAGTTGGACTCCAGTTTTGAACAAATTTTCAAAGACTTCAAAGGTGATTCTCAATAATGAAACTTAAATTTAAATATGTTTGTTGCAGTAGTTAGATTTCTGGTTCTGCTGTGCTATATATATGTATAACATGTATAAGTTTAACATTGATGAACACATTGCACATACATGCACCCATATAAACAACACACTTTTAGTAAATCCTCATCGAGGCCACATAAATCTTCATCGAGGCCACGTAAATCCTCATCCACGATCATGTAAGTCTCACTGAAGTCATGAAAGTTCTCATTTGAGGCCACGTAAGTTTTCATCTGAGGCCATGCAAATCCTCACTTGAAGAATGAGGACACTTAAATCCTTACTGAGGCTGTCTAATGCCTATAGTGCTTGACCTATTTTTATTCTTCAGCTTATGCCTATGTTATTCAGGATATTTGACCTATATTGATTATGAAACTTGCCTTATACTGCTCCTGATATTCGTCTTATGATTTTCATAATATTCAACCTATATTACTCATGATATTCGACCTAAACTACTTATAATATTTAACCTATACTACTCATGATACTTGACCTATACTGTTTATGATACTCAATCTATGGTACTCATACTTTTACTCCTATAGTGCTCGACCTATTATTATTCTCATTTTAGCCTATAAGTTTGTCCATATAAATTCTCACTTCATGATGAACACTATCTCTATAAGATCTCTATAATGAGCAGCATCTCTATAAATCTCCATGATAAAGAGTATCTTTATAAGATCTCCGCGATGAACAGTATCTCTATAAATCTCCAGAGTGAGCAATATTGCCATAAATCTCTATATCAATGAGATGATATTATTCTTTTTCAACATATGGTGATTAAATTATGATGCTCGACTTATGCTTATAGAGTAGTTGAAATTCAACTACTTTACGCCATGGTGAAGTCAAAACCCGATAATGACCAACGTTGCCATGATATGAAAGCATCAGGTTACCTCAAGCTCTTCATACGAGGCTAACTATTGAAGCTTTCCACATGAGGCCATGTAAGCCCTCATCAAAGTTGCCGTAAGCTCTCATTAGGGTCATGTAAACCTTTATTGAGGCTATATAAACCCTCCTTAAAGCCAATCATATTGACACAAAAGACCTTCTTGGTTAACTATCTGAAAAGCTAAGAAGCCATGACCCTGTATAAGCCTTTACCAAGGGTGACCACTATTAAAACTCTCGAAGACTGAGGTATAAACCAACTCGAGTACATAAAATAAATCAATCGAGCTTGATCCAAGCACAATGTCAAAATAGATTGAGAACTCATATTGTTCAAGCACTCCTCGAAAAAGAAATATGTTTCATGTAAAGAACTCTTGTGTGAAGCTCAAAAGTGAATTCCTAAGGACGTATTCCCGAAGAACTCCTCAAAAAATGTATTTTAGGTAAAGAACCCTTATGTGAAGTTCAAAAGAGAATTCACTAGGACGTATACTTAAAGAACTCTTCAAAAAAATACGTTTTGGGTCAAAAACCTTGTGTTGCCTAAGAGCGAATTTGCGATGTGTTCTTAAAGAGCTCCTCAGAAGAATATTGAGAATTGAAGATTACATTAAATATCCTCACAAAAGGATTCATCCCATAAGGATTGAGATCTAAAACTAAACTCTCAAAAACTCTATTTAAATGAGACCAAGTATTCACTTCATTCGAATATTTTAAAAAGTACTCTGAGAAGTACCAAACCCCAAGGTGAACTCCCAGACCACGAACTACATTTATAAAGTTTCAAGTGTAGATAATTCAATATTGAAAATTGAGGTATTGTAATACACCATCACTATATTTTAAGACGAAAAGAATTGTACTGACCACGTAATTATGGTAGCAGAAACATAATAATATGGTGATTATTATGTTTCTATAGATTATGATCTAGTATTTGGTATTTGGGTTAATTTGTAAGATTTTAAAACTTATTTTATTAAGACCAAATTATAGTACTTTGAAAAAAAAAAAAGACTATTTTAAGAATAATAAAAAATTAACCTAATATTATAAATTTAGCTCTTCTCTAACCTTAAACCCATTTTGGACGTATACTCATTTATTAAAAGAAAAAAATTAAAGAGAAGAGAGAAATAAGAGAGAGAAAGAAGAAGATCAAGAGGAAATTGAAGGAAAATTGATGTTTAAAGGATCATAATAAGAAGGCTCTATAGTATGAGTTAATGAATTCAAAATTCACTTCGAGCACATAAAACAGAACCCTTTATTATAAAAGAGACACTTTGTATTGGATTAGATTAACGCATATGGAATTTTGTGAGTGGAATAGTATATTCATTTATTTTACGTTTATTTACATTTTTTAGATGGATAAAAAGTTCTTTACTTGCAGTTATTACATGTCAAAGACTATTAATATGATATAATTTATATTGACGAATTCCAAAATTTTGAAGAAATGAATTTTAGTTTTTTGTTTAAATTAATAAACTTTTAATTAGTTATTACAAAGTTAGGTTGCAAAATTTTGCTAAGCAAAAAACAAATAGAATTGAAACACTTAAAGCAATTTGTTTTTTTTTTGTTAAAATCGATCATATTTTACTTTTATTAAAGTACTAATAATATATTTTATATGATATTAAGCATTAGAATTATTGATCAATTTTAATATTATTATTTTAAAGTTAACGGTAGTTACATTATTTTTAGAAGAGCTATTTTCAACTTCAACTTGTTGTAATAGTGAAAAGAATTATTTGATATCATTATTTTTTTTAAGGAGAACATTGATTTTCATAATATTAGTAGTATTATATTTATTATGATATAAACATTGTTTTTAAAATTAAGTTGCAGTAATATATATTTTGATATTTAACTAATTATTTTAGTTGAATTATGATTCTGTAGATTGTTATAGAATTCTCATTTCAGTTATTAGTTTTTAAATCACCTAACATATACTATTTCCTATTTAGTTATAAATTCAAATTCAAGTCTTTGGGATTCGTTTAAGTGTGTTTGGACAATTATTCTTTTGGGGGCATAGCTCTGCACATATATGTACGATTAGTTATAATTATTACTCTGCCTGAGAAGTGTAGTGCCACCAGGTATATGATCAATTATTATTTTTTGCTCTACCCGTGTTTTAGTAGTTACACCGAGAATATAACCAATTATTCCATTCGGTACTTGTTTTGGTGTAATTTTTCAATTACTAGCATAATTTTTAATTTAGTAGCTTAACAAACTTTTTTTTACAAATAGATGAGAATTTTACAAGATTTTTAAATTTAGTTTCTAGTATAATTTTTAATTCATTAGCTAAATAATTATTAATAGATAAATAAAAATTTTATAAGATTTTCAACTATATAGATTAAAAAAAAATTTAAAAATTTTCAGTTACATAGATAAAAGATAATTTTATAAAGTTTCAGCTACATAAATAAAAAAAAATTGATAAGGTTTTTAGTTACATAATATATTTTTTTTATTAGATATTGTTTATGTGAATTTGTTGCATACTAAATGATTTCTTTGTGTTATATTAGTATGGTTAACAAAGTATAAAAAAAAAAAATTTGAAAAAAAATTCATTCACAAAGTTTCTGCTCACCCTATTTTTTTTTATATTTTTTTACTTTTCAGGTTGCTGCACTTCTAGTTAGACAATATTAAATTTTATAAAGTTAGTCAGTATTAAATTTTATAAGATTAGTCATGAAGTGTTGTAAGAATTTTTATTTTTCTTTCATTGGTTAGTCACTTGTTTATCAACATTTAGAATTTCTTTTATTGGAGATATTTTATGTTATAGGTTTCCTTGCCACAAATTGAATTTTTTTTTTTGTTATATGTTGTGTGAAATTTTAAGATTGAATAAATTTTTGTAGGTTGATTTTACTGAAGTTAGCAATAATAAGAGTTGAAAGAGTTAAAATCCTTCTTAACTTTGAAAGAGGTTGGTCAAGTATCTCTATTACCTCTTTGATTTTAGCATAAACCTAATCTTTAGAAGTCTAAAAAAGAATTCTAAATGAATAAAGAGAGTTATTTTTATTTCAATGAAATTCTATAAGAAAATTCTAAATAAATTAAAAAAAATTACCATTTTTTTTACTGGACTCTTATTAAAAAGAATGTTAATTTAAAAAATAAAACTGTTATATCCTAATTTTATTAAATTTTCACAATCAATATTTTAGAAGAGGAAAGGGGTAGGAGTGTCGTATATGTTATTTTTAAGGTAAAGATTTAACTTATTTTTTATTGTATAAAAAATATCATATAAATAAACTCATCAAACTCTGACAAAGTAAATACTAACTTACATTTAAGTAAACCACTATAAATTATTTTATTATATATATTTTTATTTTTGTTACTCTCAATCACATTTCTTTACCAAAAAAAATCAACTATAAAATTGCCCAAATTTCCAAATCAGCAAAATATATATATATATTTATATATATTAAACTAGCGAGTCCCATAGCGTTCAGTAAATTGAGTCCTAAGAACATTACAGGCTCATTCCTTCATAACAGATTAAAAGGAGGAAAATTTTGCAATTTTACACAAGTTTCAGGAAGTAACAATATACGGAAGAGCCACCGGTTCTCAATAAATCCTAACTCCATTTCTTAGAGCAAAAAACAAAGAGATGGATTAAAATTGCGAGACAAAATATTATTTGGTTGAGGGTTATCAAATGCATAGGAGATTTAACCAATCTACACGAACAGTTCTTCACCATCTCTCTCTTGTACTTTGCCTGCCACATACAGAAACAATTGATATTAACATCTGCTTTATCCCTTAGAAAATCAAAACAACAGCCCCCCCCCCCCCCAAAAAAAACCAAATAAAAAACACTTGAAACTGAGAGAACACATGATGGTACTAGAACGTAACATGCAACAAATAACACAATTAGGAGACTTGAGGAAAATGGAAACAAATGGTGCTATGCTACCCCTACTACTAAATCCACGGTACAAAAAAGGGCCAAGGTCTAAAGAAACAACCTCATTAAACCATTTTGGATAAATTTATTTAAATAATAATAGTTTACATCCTTGACAATTCAATAATCAAACAATAGGATCACTACAATCACACAACAAAGGATTTCCCATGTTTCATAAATCAAACAATAGAATCAGTACAATCACAAAACCAAGGATTTCCCACATTTAAGCAAACTTGTAATTCCAAGGTTTTCTTAAAGAGCTCTTAACATTTCAAAATTTTCTTGAGCAGCCTTTTTGTCCAGCTCACCTTTATTCTAATATCACATAAATCACAAGTTACATAAAATTTTCTAACACCTCAATTTTTTTTCTAAGAAAAGAAAGCCGTTACTTAGAGCACTTAACAAATTTATAGTCATGCACTAGCTCACAATTTGAAAATTCTCTCACAACACCGCTAATGCAAGATTCTTCTGTCGTATATTTCTTTTACTTTGAAAATTACCAGCAATATGTCAACACTCAAAGTCAAAACTTCACATTTTTTTTATAAATTAAGATAAATATGGTAATGCTATATTAGAAGATGAGATATATAGGGCTTATACATCTATTAGAACTTGCATCCTCCAACATTTAAAGGAAAAATAAAAGTGGCAACAGGCCAGCTACCTTTCTAAGATTATTAAAAAAAAACAAAATGCAAATTTACCTGTCCAAATCCCTGCTGCCCAAAAACCCCCTTTCTCTGCTACCTTGAAATGTCCTCTTGTCATCTCTAGGCCTTGTCCATTCATCCACCCTGCCACGTGAACGAGGCCTATCCATGGACTCCATGCTCCTAGAATCATCAAATGACCCAGAACGGGAAGGTGGTCTCTCAGGATAGACAGCTGCCCTACCTGCTCCAGAACCAGGTCTCTCAACAGCTTTCTCCCCAAACCGAACTTTGTTATCCAAATCCTGGATTAGCATTTCCAGTGCTCGTTCTTTGGTCAGAATAATATCCTGCAAACTGGGTTGGTCGCCACCAGACCCTTGCTGGAATCCCCGGTCCAATTTAGTTGTAGATTCTTTTTCGAGTTCCTTCTTCAAGTGGTCAATTTCTTCTTTCAATATCTTTTCCTCCCCCGTTTCAGGCCTGAAACATTTCCACCACACTAAATTCAATATATAGGAAACAAGTACATAGGAGATTATTGTTGGGTGTTGATTATTCTAGGGTGCTTGCATGTGAGATGTGCTCATCATACAAAAAATATACATATCTCATACATATATGTGCACAGCAGAAGATTAAAATTAATACAATGAACACATGTAATACATATTTATCAAATTAAAAACGAGATTAAAAAATTTAACTCATGAAGTCTTTGGATTAATTTGCTTGAAATTCACCATGAAATGAAACTTTGATCAATTCTAGTAACCAACAAGGATGGGTTTGATTGTCTAGAATAGCAGTATGTTAATCCAGCATTTAGTTTAACTCTTAAACTTGATTCAAAGTTTAACTCTTTAACTTAGTTAAATTTGTTTTTCCTTTTATTCAACTCTTGAATAAAAACAAATTTAATTCATGTTTTAATGGCTAAATTAATTTGAGAAGATGATGAATAGAAAATGTTTTCAACTCTTGAAACACTTTAATTTTCGTTCTTCATTTCTTTCTTAATTTTCTAGCCAACCAAAAACACTTATCATTTGTTTTAATCAAATTAAATTAATTTGTTTTATCTTTTGTTCAACTCTTGAACAATTAAAATAGATTTATTTTAGTTATTACATTTAGTAACCATTTATATATTTGTTTTGTTGTTCTAACACTTAAAACACAAAACAAAGAATTCTAATTTCTCAAATTGAAATGGCCACAAAAATTGCAAAATCTAAAAAACTTAAAACTTATGAATTTTGAATTTCCTTTCACTTTATATACTAATGCATAAATTTCAAACTAATTTGAATTTCATTTGCATTTAATTGAACCTAATCTAACCATTGTTAACATTTAACCTTAGTTAAATTAGTTTAACTTAACCCTTAAGTAAAATAAATATTTAAATATTCTAACCATAATTAACTAATTTAACCATGGTTAGGTTAACCTTTACTTAATCATTAAGTAAAGTTAACTTAACTTAACCATATGGTTAACTTTAACCATAGTTAAGTTAAATCATTTATTCAACAATTAAATAAATAAATATTTATTTTAATTATTTAACAATTAAATAATCATAAAGTAAAATTATATTTATATCCTTATTAGGTTAACCTAAAGTGGGTCCCACTATTTAACCATATACTTTAGTTAACTTAACCTTAGTAATTGTTGAATTATATTGTATTGAACCATTCAATACGGTAAACTGCCTAAGTGCTCAAAGAGTACATTTCATATTGAGACTCCCTAAGTCTACATTCGATTTGTCAAATGGAACTATTCTATGAGTTCGTAATCGATGCCCCATGCACATGTTACGAATATTACAAATCAGAGCGTCAGACTATACAAGTTGAGGTCACAACGTATACGTATAATCCTTCTATCATTTATACCTTGGATATGCAAGGATATAAATCAGTACCGTCAAATCCCCATTTGCTCATCCATAATCTTATCTCCAGATTCGTATCTCGATAAATAATATACGCCAACACTTTTACTATATTGTTTAACCCTGTGAAAAACTCTTTTCTCGGGTTTATGCTTGTAACCACAAGACTTCATAAAATATAATCTCGGAGCATCAGATATACAACTTACCTACGTAAGTTGACGGATCCCATATTTATGCGCACCAGACTCCATGAGCATCAGACCATACCCAGCGACACATAGCAGTCAAACCATGAAAGGTCTCTGACATAAGTAGAACCAAAGCATGATGGATCACTCATAAGACCACCATGGCACTCAGGTCAAAAGACCACGAATACTACTCAACTCGAGAGGACCTTCCTTTGACGGCTTCATAGGATATCTATTGGGGTCCTCGTGAGTCTGTTCAGTATTTAGTCCTGACTGGATACCCGCATACCTATACAAGCTCTAAGCTCATGGTCAGCTAAGAACAACCATCTGAACCAGTCAGATATAGACATACACTAATCTATATAATGTGAATTCACTGAATAACCCGCATTGGTGATCATAGATCAAGACCATTGTGTTTGAGACATACTTACATAATAACATTTTTTAGCACCTATTGCAACTCTTTGTAACTATATCATTACAAGTATACTCTCATGTCTTTGTCCCATTATAGACATGATTCTAACTCTTTAGACCTCGCTAACTCTTATAAACTGATAACTCTTAACAATGCTAACTCTTAGCATTTATAACTATTAGTTCTGGTCTAAACTCCTTTAGACTAGATCTGAACTTCTTTAGATCAAATAATGTCTGTAATGTTACAAGCATTATACCATATAAATTTGATATTAACAATTTTTATTCAAAATGCTTATTGTATAAATACTTAACTATTAATATTCATACAATATTGGAATAGCACGTAAGCACCAGTTTCAACAATTACCACGTCAGACATCCAACAACAGAATTAACATAAAATAGTACACATGGCAGTATGTACAGATAATGACCAGTCCAAGCGTTTAAAATGGGCCAAAAGGACGCAAGTTTAAAAAGTAAAATCCAGCATGGAAGAGATCTTTAAGGAAGCTTAAGTTAGCATAAATTAGCTGAAGATTTCTTGTGAACAGCAGGAAAAATATGGAGAGGATGACACATCACAAGTAATACTATGCTCCACAAAACAATCCAAGAGATGTTAAAGGCCACTATTGCATTGAATCAAAGAACAAAAAGGGAAACAATAAGCAAAAAACAGAAACATAGACAGGAACATGGCATGTATGCTCCTGAAAAGAATTATGAAAATATAAAGAAACCAAGGGTAAAAATAAGCCAAAAAAGCACAGGCTTACAAAGTAAAACCAGCAGGGAAGAGATCTCATGAAAAGCCTGCATTAAGCTTAAATTAACTGAAGAGTTGTGAACAGAAGTGAAGAGATTATAAGAATGACACAAGAAAAACAATATGCTTCGTAAACAATCATAGAGATATCAAAACAAACCAAGAATTGATTAAAAAAAAACACCAAAGAAAAAACAGATGAAAAAATACACTGCTAAGGCAGTGAAATTGGGCATAAATATTTGTGGTTTCCATAAGAATGGTTGGAGAATGATCAAAACAAAATCTAAAGATTCTCCATGCATTTGGCCCTATAGCTAGTCCCATGACTCAGAGATGAATCAATTAGGTTACTAGGCAAGCTTGACATGCAGTTACACCAATCCAAGTAATCATACAGTACAATGGACATCCTACCATAAATAGTAACATATAAACAAATGCTGTATTCCAACAGTGCCACAGCATTCAAGTGGCTAAATAGACAGGTCGCTGGTATGAGGTGCACATCATCTCTATCAAACACTTGCATGCATAAGCATGTATTAAGTTGTCAAGACAAAGAAACAAGATAGAGGATAACTTTTTGTTTCTTTCATCAGAACAAAAAGAAGCAAAAGCTAATACTCAGCAACTGAATTAGGTCTCAATTCAAGCTTAGATTTGAGACAAACAAAAGCTTCAAGCCATATCCAGTAGCAGAGTACAATTTTGCATATTAACAGCCAAAGGGTTAAACTGGCAATTAAATAAGATAATGAGATTCATGTACACTATATAAAACAACAGAAAACTTGAATGAATACATCAAATAGTCCTTAATGTAATAAGCTTAGAGTCTCATAACAAAGAACTATGTTACAACATTAAGAAGCTTTATAATTGTATCGACACCAAGATGCATCCAGATTACACACCAACATTATGCATAGAAAGACACCATGCTGCACAGACTATAGGACCACAGACAACATCCACCCTTCTGCGGCAAGAATATAAGACATAAATTGGATATGTTTCTTTTCCATCTTGCAGGTGTATCAGTTAACAGTAAAAACCTCTCTCCCAGCAAACAAGATGGACAAGCCAAAATTCAGCAAACTGTAAAATTGTAGGAAATCCAGGAATGTTTGATTACGAATCAGTTTAAACAAAAGGCTGGAGAATGTAAAAGATATTTGAGAAGCAAATAATTAATATCCATCAACTGGCTCTAAACACATCAATATGCAGGACTACAAAGAAACCATGTTGCTCATTAATAGCTTGGCTTAGCTTGTTAAGAAACTTGATCTCCAAGGATACAAACCAACCAGGATTTGATAAGCAAGAAACATGAAGACCAACTAGTTAGGCTGGTAAACCATTGACATAAAAGTTGTTTATCTGATTGAAAGTGATCCCTAATGCACTTTAATCCACAAAACCTTCAAAGGGAAAAGTACTTGTCACAAAATTCAGTGTATAAATAAACACTTCTGTGGATTCAATTTCCAGAAAACAGTTAATTTATACTCAATATTATGCACTAATGAACACTGAAACTGAAGGCTTATTTCATATTGGTCAAACAACACGGTTCAACTATGAACAAAATCTGCCTATCAAAAAAAAAAAAACCTACAAACAAAATCTGATTGGAAATGCAAGAAAAAGAAAGCTCGCAATTTATAGGAAAGAAAGTAGCTACTCCAAGTGGTTGCTTTACGTGCACCTATTAGTTAATAATTATTGATAATACTTCTGACTACAACATTCCAACCTTGAACCATATTTTATGAGAAATATAGTTTAAGAAACAGATATTCACAAAGCTAGAGAGGGCACACATACACACCAGTAAAATGTTCCATAATCAGTTCAATGTTGCAAAATTAAAAAGCCTATGACCTCTTTTCCTGATGGTATATACTTTACGTAAGAGAGCAGAAATAGATCCAAGAAATGGCAACAAACAAAGTCTATTAGCAATCTTGTTAAGCAAATCATCATATGCATACACCAGAAAAACTTCACAATCAAATTCAGAGCTCTCAAGACTACAAAAGCTTCACAATGTTAATGTATTGTCATCCCAGCAATTATTATTTATGTGTATATACATTGTCATCCACAGCAACTATTCATCATATCACATTTCAAGATGTTACCAGATACACTAATCATTCTAACATCAATTATATGGGTAAAAAATGCAATAGCAATAAAAACCAAATAATAATCAGACAATCTTCATTATAACATTTATTGGCAGACATGCTAACACCAAGCTAATATAGCAGTGCAGTTAATTGAAATAAATAAAAATAGAGAATGCAATATAAGAGCACAGACCTATCAATTCCGCGATGCTCCAATTGAAGATCAATCTTACGCCAATCTTGACCCCGCTCTTCCAACAAAACTTCCCTCGGCTTAGCATCTCCAAATGGATTCACCTTTGGCCTACTCGGCTTTACCACATTCTCCAATCCCTGCAGTCCCTGACTCTCCGACCTGCTTGAATGGGCACTTGACGGCCTGCTCGAGTGGGAGCTCGTTGGCCGACTCGTGGCCGCTTTCTTCGCCTCCACTTCCATCTCCAGCTTCTTCCAATCCAATCCTTTCTCTGCCAATACCTCCTCCCTGGGCCTCGCGGCTCCAAATGGATTTGGCTTATTCGTCTTCAAAACCACTGGCTCATTAGCCCCCAAAACCTGCTTTGGTGAATCCAAATTCAATCTGGACCGCTCGTCACGGAATCCACCCCTATCTCGAGTCCAGCGATCGGGTTCGGGACCTGAATCGCGAAATCCAGAATCGAACGAAGGGGATCTGGTTTGAATCGATTTCTTGCCAGCTGTCCAGTTATCGACTTCATCGGCACGTGAAAATCCACCACCTGAACCTAAACCACCGTAGCGACTTTGACGGCTGGAATCATGAGGCTGTACGGATGGGAAAGATTTCTTAGCCATCGCCCAGTTATCGACTTCGTCGGCTCTCGACGGTTGGTCGAAATCCGAAACCCTAGGGGGCGGGCCCCTGCGTTGCTGCCTCTCCTCGTCGAATCCGCCGTACGGTCGTCTAGTCGCACTTCCCCAGGTATCATCGCCACCGCGACTCGTTCTCGCGGGCCGGCCGTACGATGAGAAGCCGCCTCCAAGGCGACCGTATTGCATTTCCTCGGGGGAGCGTTCTCTGGGAGCCGTCGGGAGGTGGAGCATCTCGTCGGGCGTGAGGCGGTTGTAGGAATTGTCTACGGTGCCGGAGGCGGAGTAGCCGCTCGACTTAAATTCCAAGAGAGTCATTTTCTTCTTCTTCGGCTTGGCACTGACGGCTTCTCTAAGACTAGGGAAGCTTTGAGACGCGGCTGGCGCGGCTCCGCCCGCCGCAGCAGCGGCTTCACGTTCTTCAGCTTCGGCTTGCTCGGCGTCAGCGGCCCAGGCGCCGATGTTACCCCAAGGTTTGGACATTCTCACGATCTGAAAGGAAAATGAAGAGATCTAATTTGGGAAATTAATTAAAATGATATGGTTTATGTTTATCTCCGAGCCGGGGCTCCGTTAATGGAACCGGAGCTCCGAGAACATGCGAAGATGACTTAACGGTTGTTATTATTGTTGTGTGCGAACTTTTGCAAGGATTTTTTTTTTTTTTCTCTTTTTTCCTTTATTTATTTATTTCTCGTTTTGGTGGCGAAATGAAAGGAGAAGCGGGGTTTGAGTATATGTTGGAGGGGTGAGGTGAGCACGCGCTGGTGAGGAGAGTGAATAAGAGCTAACTCCTGGCTAGTGGGATCGTGAGAGCGAGTACGTAACTAACTGTTTGAGTGGCCCACAAACCGTCAGGAGGGTCTTGAAATCTGTATTGTCTTGTCAGGGTTTTTTTGGGGGCAGCAAATACTAATCTTAACACAGATAGGTAATAATAATAACTTGGTCAAGTCTTAATCACTTGTTTATATTGGAAACTCTTCAATTAGGTTTAATAAATCACACGTTCCAGTAAAATATTAAGTAAACTATTTATTATCGATGCCAGATAAATACTAGTTTAATATTTTAGGACTTTTGATATATCTGAAAATTTGATTTTTGTTGTTTTGTTTGGATAAATAAAATTTTGACCAAGTATTCACACCTCTTTATATTCTCTTCATATTGTAAATCAAACATTGACACACTGAAAATTCAGCATATCATGGAGCTGGAGCAATATTCACGCTCTGTGTCAAGCAAACAGATAGGGTCAAAGTTGCTTGAAACTCAATCAATATGGATGGCCATGTTAATGTGCCAAGGCCGTAACCTTTAAAAGTCAGTGAAGACTGTTAAAATAAAAATGTATGGGGATTGGGGGCTGGGCTATATGAAAACAGTTTCGCTTCATTTTTTCATCGGAGTTTGATGGAGTCACGTCTCTTGATAACTCCACTGCTTTGTTGCTTAGCAGAATCTTCTTGTGATCACTGCTTCGCCCCAACAAGGACAAGGTAATGTGCTCACTTCTTTTTCTATCCAACTTATTTTATTATTTCTTTAAATAAAATTTTTCCAACTACTTTAAAAACCCTTCTTAAATTTTTTCAACTTTCTCTTAAAATAGAGATTCGCGTTGAAAATATAAATTGATTAGCAGATTAACAGAATTGGTGCGTTTATCTCTAATTCAATCTCTGGAGATTAAAATTTAGGCATTTATTACCCTAAAAGTAACCTAAAAAGTAAATAATAGCCTGAAATTTGGTTTAAGTAACAAGCTATATTGGGCTTATGCATATTTTAGTTTAAGAGTAATTTTACTTAATTTTATTCCATTTCTTCTTGTAGTACTGAGAGCATGGGAGGACAGGATTACAGTGAACTGGGGATTGAATCAGACCCTTCAGGCGACAGATGATTTGTACAAGGACGTAAGGGCCGTGCATGGAGGAAAACTGAGGATGATTTGAGCAAGGACAAGAGCTGCCAGTTCACCATTGTAGAGAGGCCTTGTGATGCTTCTGTGAGAAATTATAGCTACGAGTGGGTGATTGAGAAAGATGCGACCGAAGCAACTTATTTTGTTAAGAGCTATGCTTACAAATCTGCTGGAGAAGAGGTGGCATTTGGCCAAACAACAGATGCTAAGAAGAGCAATAACTTGTTCGAAATCCATGCCATTAGTGGAACTCATTTGTCCCTTGAGATTGCCTCTGTTTGCTTCTCTGCTTTTTCTGTTTTATTTTTGTTTGGATTTTTCTTGGTGGAGAAAAGTAAGGGCAAGGGAGCTTCAAAGAACTGAGAGAGAGAAAGATGGTAGTGTAGACATAATTATGTCAAGGCTAGAGCCTAAAATCTTTTGATAAGCAAAAGATATGTTGGGTAAGTACTGAGGTTTCTGCAAGCAGCTTGTTCTTTTGTATCATTCAAATGGGGTTCATAACCCTGTTGTAATTTCAATAGATGACATTACATATTGAAAATTCTTATTACAACTGAGACCGAGACTCAGGTATTAAATATGCATGTGTGAAATGCAAAAAATTTTGCATCTCCAAAATAACACAGTAAGCTCTACAGGTATAATGGCAGAAATAACCAACTTCATCATGTGCTAGCTTTGAGAGCAAGCCGGTAGAAAACATCATCTGCAATCATAATTTGAAACTAGGCCCAACTTATCTTGTCTAGGAATAAGAAGTAATCTGCCGGTGACAACTGAATGATGGATCTACAGACTAGCCTATCTGCTAATCCTTTTGTTATGTGCAAATACAATTCACGATACTTGTGAGAACAGGGAAGTTGAGTGGACTAGACTAATTTTTATTACAAAGGGATTGGCTTTCTCCTTGTGAGATTAGATTAAAGTGAACAACTTTAAATTTAACTTTGAACTTTAATCTTTCTGCACAACGGAATAATTTGTATATCAAGTAAAATAGTAAGAATTCAAAGTAAAAAATAATTAGCACAATATAATCACTTACGTAGTTTAGTCAATTGTTTATGTTTATGGTGGATCCAAAAATCCTAACCTCTCTTATTAACTCCTTAGAGATTTTATAAGAAAAATCCAATGAAAAATATTCAAAAGCACCTAATGTTTAGTGTACCATTATTCTACCACGAATAATGAACACCAAAACGACGGTTCCATCTTAGCGCACACAAGCACTATCCAATTCTTCCATTCTCTTAGAGTTTCTCTTTTAATGTTTGATCTCAACTAAAGGGTTTACAAGTATTTATATAGGAGTTATTTGGTGCCTACTAATCTTATTCCTTATTAGAATAAGAGTCCACTAGTTTTGGAAGTCTTAAACTTCCAATAACTCAAAATCTGAGTCAAAAACGGACTTTCTTCTGCTCTGGCATCATGGCGTTGAGGTCCGGGTGCTGCGGCGTTGAGCCTTTACGCATCTAGCGCTAGGAACTTGTCGCTGCAGCGCTGGACGCGACGTGTCCAGTGCTGGGAACCTAGCGCTGCGGCGCTGAGGTTTTGTTCTGAGCACTGCGGCGTTTATCCTTGGGCATTGCGGCGTTGGGCCCTATTCTAACTCTGCGTTTTTTTTCGCTTCCTTCGAGTTTTCGAGTCTTGTTTCATTTTTTTCTTTATGTCCCACACGTCCTAGAATTTCTTATTCGTGTTCCATATGTTCTAAATTTTTTGTGATTCTCTTCTTTGATATTCATCTCAATTCTTAGTCGAACAAGATTATTGAATTACCAAATCTCTCCAACAAAAAAAATAGTAAATTTACTGACCTGAAAGTATCTTTTAAGTAATGATCTTTTCAGTGGAGCATCAGAATGAGTCATTCAGCTTCAGAGGTTGAAAGAACATTTCTTCAATACGTAGGTAGTGAAAGGCATCTGGGTTGTGATAAGTGAAAGGCATCTGGGTTGTGAGTTTAATGAATTCATCTAGTGAGTGCAATTGAGATGAAAGATCTAACTTCGACAGAGCTCAAATTTGCATAACTTCGTAGTCCACTGAAAACCATGATAACTGAATAAAAGCTGCACATACAAAGATAATTTCATCTAAATCTCATGGTCATAGACTTACATATCATATTAGACCCATACCAAGATTTCAAACACGTCTTCAATGCATTAGAAACCCTTTAACCTTTTTTTAAAAATTTTATTTTAGTTTTAACTTAAAAGGGACTTCATAACTTTCCAAAAGCTGCAAGACTGCAACAATCAAAGCTTTGGAACCCACCAATCTCATTACTTTCACCTTCTTTTTCTTCTAACTTCGCAAAAATATCTTTCCGACACTTCCAAATAAATGTCTCAAGTACAAAAGAGAAAGTCTATAATATATTGAAGATACTACATCACCATATAATAGTCCAACAAAATCTTAAATCTATAGTTTGATTTGGGAATTTGTCAATCATATTGAGACAATTATAATGAATATAATCTATACATTGTATGTTTTCACTAGTTTCCATGTACAAGTCCAAATATCAATATGCATCTTCAATAAAAACACGTGCTCCTGAAGTAGTAAGTTGTCAAAATTAGATCCAATTAAAATTTAAAACACAAAAGAAACAGAGATCAAACAATATTGATCAATTTGTTACCATGATCAACATTCAACAACTAGCTAAGACCTGCCCTTCATCTCTCTGAGTAACCAAACAGAGAGTCCTCTTCTGCATGCCAAACAACACATTCTGCCACGTGTTCACTCTCGACGCCGCCTTCCCCTGATTAACCCCGATGTTCATCTCCGTCAAATCCTCTGTCTTGAACCCCATAACCTCCTCGGGCTCGGCCCCGTCAAGCACCATGATCAGACAGGAGCAGAACCCTTTTGTTATTTCGGAGTCACTGTCAGCTCTGAACCTCATTCTGCCTCTCTCGTCCATGGCAACTTGCAACCACACCTGCGTGGCACAGCCCGGCACCTTGTTGGCTTGCACGCGCTCTGACTCATCTAACGCCGGGAGAACCGCTGCGTAATCTAAGAGACGTTTGACCCGTTCAATGGGTTCTGTTAGCGAACAGAATTCTGATACCAGAAGTTGAAGTTTAGTTTTCGTTGTAGCTGTGATTTCGGGGGGGCTATGCCTATGCGTGCAAGTTAGGGACTTAACAAGTGATGTTGAAGATTTTGGTGGGTTGTTTTTTATTTCAAGATTCGTATGTTTGTGTTTAAGGATTGAATTTGTGATGAGGAAGGACTTTGATATGAAAGAGGGGGGAGTTGTGTTTAAGGTTGATGAAAGATTCATGTTTGGAGGAGGAGAAAACGAGAGAAACAAGGAGAGTAATTTCGGGGTTAAAAGGCAGCAAGTAAGTAGGAGGGAGAGATCCTACAACTGAGATCTCAGTTATCTGACTGTACCCACGCCTGTGTCAGTGTGTTGAGTTTGAGCAAGTTGTGTTGTATGTTTTATATATACATAGTAATACATCAAACACAGAACAGAAGCTCGCTAACACTTGCTACAAATTACAAATTCTTTCCCACCACAACCATACATTCACTTGAATGTATAGGAAATTTACCCTATATTATGTTATTGTCAAGTATAGAGGGCGAGTATGTGTTATTTTCAAAGTTTTGTCCCAAGAGTAAGAGTTGTTAAAGAAGTGGATGGGGTTGAATAGAAAAGTGATGAATCTGGAATCTGTGTGATTCGTTGATATTTGCTTCATGGGGTGAGAAATCAAAGACTCTCGTACTGAAATTGCTTGGGCATTATTGGATTTAGGTCAAGACAATGAGAAAGTAATAAGGCTTGAAAATAAAGATTTGTATGTGTGAGAAATATAAAATGTGCATATTTTATTGTAAATATGAATTGTACAGTGAAATTTTTATCTAAGTTGTAATATATTATAAAATAAAAAATAATATATATAAAAATAATAATTTTTTTTATTAATAATAAATATATATAATAGGAGAGTATAAAGAAATTATTTCGAAATTATTTTAGAATTATTTTTTAATATCTCCTTCTCTCAAATTCAAGATGGCACAATAGAAGTAAGTTTGAGTTTGGAGACTAAAGCATAAAAATGGCGCAGAAGTAAAGATTTGGTAAAGATATCAGCAGGTTACTCCTTAGATGAGATAGAGTGGAGTATGATAGTGCTTTGAGAAACGTGTTACCAAACAAAATGACAATCTGTTTCAATATATTTAGTCTGCTCATGAAACACATCATTGTGGGCAATTTGAATAGCACTTTAATTGTCACAATAAAGAAATGTAGCTTCAATGTGAAAAATACTCATATCTTCAAAAAGCCAGTGGAGTTAGACAATTTCTCGAGTAATATCTGTAAGAGCATGGTATTCAGGTTTAGTACTCGAGCGAGTAGTAGCTATTTGTTTCTTACTTTTTCATGAAAAAAGAAAATCACCCAAGAAAATACAAAATACAGTAGTTGATTGTCGATCCGTAGGATCACCTACCCAATCCACATCAGCATAAGCTCGTAACACAATAGGAGAGTAAGCCGAAAAATAGAGACCGTTAAAAAGTGTACTTTTGAGATAACGTATTACATGAAGAACTACTGCATAATGAGAGGTATGAGGAGTGGCTATGAACTGATTGACAACATGAATAATATGAGTAGTGTCTGGGCGAGTAACTGTAAGGTAGACCAAACTACCAACCAATTGACGATAGAGGGTAGCATTATTGAGAAGAGTACCATCATAGGATCAGAGTTTGGCATTAGGCTCTAGAGGAGTTGAGGCAATCTTACTGTCTGTCAACCCAGCTTTAGCAAGTAAATCGGATGCATATTTAGCTAAAGAAAGATAATACCCAGTAGAGTCGGATTGTACTTCAAGGCCAAGAAAATAACTAAGGTTGCCAAAATCTTTTATTTTAAAGTATTGCTGAAGAAAGTTCTTAAGAGTAAAAATACCAAAAAGATCATCACCTGTGATAATCATATCATCAACATAGATAAGAAGAAGAACACAAGCTTGTGCTGTCTTGCGGACAAAAAGAGCTGAGTCATAAGGACTAAACTGAAAACCATGCTGAAGAATAGTCCCAATAACTTTGCAAACTATGCACGAGGAGCTTGTTTAAGACCATATAGAGCACGACGAAGTTTATAAACTTTACCTGAAGGATGTAGATAACTAAGAGGCGGCTTCATATACATTTCTTCAGTGAGATCACCATTAAGGAAAGCATTTTTGACATCCATCTGAAATAATGTCCAACCACGAACTGCAGCAACAACCAATAAACTTCGAACATAAGTAAGTCTAGCAAGTGGGGCAAAGGTTCTTCATAATCAATTCTATATTCTTGAGTAAAGCCTTTGGTAACAAAACGGGCTTTATAACGCTCAATAGATCCATCCAATTTGGTCTTAATCTTGTACACCCATTTGCATCCAATGACAATTTTATTAGATGGAAGAGTAATAAAATCTCAAGTATGCGACTTCTTAAGGGCCTACAATTCTTCTACCATTGCTTGCTGCCAAATAGGATTAGAACTAGCCTCGAAATATGATTGAGGCTCATATAAAGAAAGGGTAGTAGAGAAACAGTGATAATCACGTAGTTTAACAGGAAGTTCTTTTACCCGAGATGAGCGATGAAGAGAGGGTGTAGAGGAGCCCTTAGGGATGTTGAGAGTAAATCCTTCAGACGAGATAGGAGGCTCAGAAGCAGACGTCGTTTCAGTAGATTCACCTGTATGAAACTCAGAAGAAATATTTATAGATGAAGTATCGGGAAAAAGATCAACAGAATTATCTGTAAAAAATTATGACATAGGAGGAGACACAGATTTAAAGTTAAATACAGAGAAAAATATTGTATGCTCGAGAAAGACTACATGACGAGAAACATTAAGATGGTTAGATATAGGATCCCAACACCTATAACATTTATGTTCTATCCCATATCCTAAGAAGCAACATAATCGAGTACGCAGCTCTAGTTTAGTATACAGTTTTTGAAGTAGGACAAAACAAACACAACCAAATACTTTGAAGAGTTTGTAATTAGGTGAAGTTCCATAAAGATGCTCATAAGGTGACTTGTTCTCTATAACAGAAGAAGGAATACGATTAATGGTAAAGACAACGGTCAAAGCAACTTCTCCTAAAAAACGTTCAGGACAAGAGGAAGAGATAAGAAGAGCACGAGTAGTATCTAAAATATGTCTGTGTTTACGTTCAGCTCTCCCATTTTGCTGAGATGTACCAGGACAAGACCTTTAACATATAATACTGTGTTCCTGTAAAAGATTTAAAAAATTAGAATCTCTATACTCCATAACATTATCAGTGCGAAAAACCTTAATAGGATATGAGAACTGAGTTTTAACCATCTGAGCAAAATCTCAGTAAATTTTAGTAAATTCGGATCGTTGTTTCATAAAGAACAATCAAGTATACCGAGAATAGTCATCAACGAAGATCACAAAATATTTAGATCCTCCTATTGTGGGATTTGGAGAAGGACCTCATATATCAGAATGTACAAGATCAAACGGAGTATATGAGACAGTAGTACTGTTATCAAAAGGTAAGGCTGGTTGTTTTGCTAAAGGACATGTAAGACAATCATCTTTATTATAAAAAACAATACCTAAATGACCTGTGGATACTAAAGATCGGATACGATTGACTGACGCATGACCCAAACGAGAGTACCAAAGATGTAATAAAGGCACTGAAGAGGTAAATGCTATAGACGAAAGATATAAAAAGGATAGATCTAAAGAATTAAGTTCATACAGACGTCTAACCTTACGGCCTGTCCCAAGCGTCTAACCGGTCTTTGGATCCTAAACACAACAACCAGAATCAGTAAACAAGACATTAAAACCAAGTTCACATAATTGACCAACAGACAAAAGATTTAATGTAAGGTTAAAAATATAAAAAAAGTGTCAGATACAAAGAGATTAGGGCAAGACACATGACCAACATGGTTAACTTCCATGAAAGAACCATTAGCAGTTTGAATAGATGGTAAATAAGAATTAAGAGTTTTAGAGGAGAAAATTATAAGATCAGAAGTCATGTGATTATAACATATAGAGTCAAAATACCAAAAACAATTACCTAAAATATTAGAAGAAGCATAAATTATGGGTTTACCAGAA
The DNA here is from genome assembly GCA_946807835.1 of Ailanthus altissimus. NCBI lineage: Eukaryota > Viridiplantae > Streptophyta > Magnoliopsida > Sapindales > Simaroubaceae > Ailanthus > Ailanthus altissimus. The sequence goes on along the minus strand of OX327692.1, from coordinate 24,204,050 downwards.
TTAGAAATGAGTAGACGAAGTAAAGATTCAAGGTTATTAGGGGAACGATTCACATTACCCTGTACAATAGTAACAGCAGGTCCTCTAAAAACAACACCTTGAAATGGTCCTATGTGACATGACTTAGGTAGAGTAGAACCAGCAGAATAACACTCAGAAGTACCACACTTATCCATAAATTCTAAAACCTTTCTCTTTTTTTTTTTTACTAATAACAACTTAGTCCCTAAACTTGTATTAATTATAAGTTAACCTCTAAACTATTAATAATTATAAATTGACTCCTAAAAAATATAATAATTTTAAAATAGCCCCTGAACTTTTAAAAATTATAAAATAACCTCTAAAAATTATGATAATTGTAAAATAGTCCCAAAATTATTAAAAATTTCAAAAATATAAAAAATAAAAAATTATGATCTGACCATGAAATACTAAAAAGTTTGCAAACATGCCCTTAATAGGAAACAATGGACTTCAGGTGGCGCGTCCGGCCTACTCCGACCTCTGATTGATGTAAACTTGGCGGCGTTTGAACGGCCAGTGACTAAGGATGCTTTTGGTCAGAGGGCGGTGTCAGTCACATCATCGTATAATGGCCGAGATCTGAAGTGAAAGTGACCGGCGACAGTAGTGTTTCGGTAGCGCGTGTGGTATTTTTCGATCTCTGATTGGCGCATCGTCGACGGCGTTGAAACGATCAGAGTATTCTAAGGTAGGCGGTGGCTATCACGGCACACTTTCAGAGTTCTTCGACGACTTTTTGAAAAAACTTGGTAGATTCTGACGGATTTTAAAAAATTCCGACAAGTCTCCAACTAAACAGAGTGACAATGAAGAAACTAAAACTCTGATACTATGTGAAAAATATAAAATGTATATATTTCACTATAAATATAAACTGTACAATAAAGCTTTTATATATATTGTAACTTATTACAAAATAGAAAAATAACATACATAATAAAATAATATTTTATATTAATAACATGTATATATGGTAGGAGAGTATAAAGAAATTATTCCGAAATTATTTTAAAATTATTCTTTAATAGTATGTATTGACATGGAAAAGAACGATTACTTAGCTTCTTACACTTTGTTTCTAACTTTGTGTTTTTTCTTTGGCTTTGCATTTGCTTTTAAGGTAAAAATAATGACTTATCCTCATTGTTCATGTGAATTTTTAGTTTTGCTCTTGATTAAATTAAAATTAAGATAGACATAAAGAGTTTAACTTTACAATTGTCATCAAATACATCATTTATCATCGAACTTTGAACACCCATTTGGGTATCGTATGTAATTTACAAGTTTAATTATTTTTTCAAGGGATTTCACTTTGATTCTTAATATGTTTAGTTAGCGTAGAGTTCATCTAAATATTGTTTCTAACAATCATTTAGATATGATATAGTAGTTGAGATATTTTTTGTTTATGTTGATGGGCAGTCAGACTCAGGGGAGGGCATGTGAATTCTGTTTAAATGACCAAAGCGGCACTGGGTGGCTGTGGGTGCTTTTTAGATCGTTTACATTAAGAGCTCCTTTACCTTTATCACCAATGAAGAATTTTCATGGCCTAAATGGGACTTTCTATATTAAGTAATTCCTTTTTCAACTTTATGTCTCTATCTTGATTATTAGGTCTTTGATTACTCTACATAACCCATGAGGAGAAATCATTTTTCTTGAAGGTTATGTAAATTCATCTTGCAACGGGTAATGTCAGCAATTGCAAGCATGATGGCAATATACAAGGAGAAGTACTTTGGAGATCTCTCTTTGTAGTTAGCAACTGCAAGCATGTTGGAGTTAGACAAGTCACAAAAAAAAAAAAAAAATGAACCATTGCAAATTGTCATCACTCCCTCTTTTCTGATTGTGATTGGATGAAAATGAAGATAGTTTCATCAATTGGCATTAGAAAATGAACCTTTAACAGCAACCATGGATCTTTCAATAATGACTGAAAACGCCCTAGGATCTTCCCCTCCTCTTTCTCTCTTCCAAGAAAGGCCCAAAAAAGTTGATGATATTACACAATACCCAGTGAGAGGACAAAAGGGTAAGCATCTTTCTTTATCAAAAATCATCTAAATGCTTTCTATTTCTTCCTAAGCCATAAATATCTTTCCCATTTTATGTTTAGCTTTTTTTAAGGGAGCATATATATAATATAAGCAGCAAAAGTAAGATTTTCCATTAGAATAATGAATAATTTATCCAAATATGGTTCTGTTTATCCTAAATGATACCCCACTACTTAGCTCCTAATTGTGTTTGACCATACTCACAATAGAAAGATAATCTTGTGGAACAGTAGGAATTAAGATCTTTGTGGTATCTGCTTAGCCATTAGCATATTCCTCCCACCTAAAATTGTTCTATGATATATATTTAGATAACCCCCCAAGCATAAAGAAATGTATGCCAAGTTTCCTTGTTGATACAACAATAAAAATATATTTTATAATATAGCAGTTGCTGCCATCAGGCATGACACACATGAGGTGACATAACATGTAAAATTGACCCCATCCCCAAGTCTATCAAGCAATACTGTATTCTGGTTGATTTTCCCCCCACATTTAATGGAGCCTAAATTCAACTTTTTGAATATGATCAGGTCCAAGTCTACACTACACCCAAATTCAAGCTTCGAAAAATTAAGATTAAAAAAATAAAAAACTTAGGACAGTACAGAAAAAGATCCTGCACATTAAATTGCTGACTACAGACCTAATGAAAATTTTGCTTTCCAGATCAATTACTGGTTTGTCAACAGTTATGCCGAGGAAATTAATGCCTGCATCTTTGAAGGAATTCGTATTACCTGATGTTAAAAGTCAAAGTCGTTGGAGAGAATGGGAGAAGGATAATTTTATTTTAATAGTTTGATTTAATTAATAATTTTATTTTAATTAGACGATGGCTGTTGTCTCTTTATCACTTTAGTCGTTTTTTAATTAACTCTATTATTACGTAGATTAATAAATATAAAATTTAATAATAAAATTTTAAATTATTTTTATAATTTCAGCGTTGTTGAAAAACGATGACCGCCAACCGATCAGTCATCATTTTCTTGTGTTTATTTGGCAATGGTAGCAAATTTTAATTTTTATTATTTATTTATTTTATTTTAAAAATACTTATTACAAATTACATGATAATATTTGTCATTTATAATTAATTATAATATGACACATGTGCTTTTATTAAAAATATAAAATCAGTTACATGTAAAATACGTTTTATCGTTAACTTATCATATCATGATATATGTCATTTTATTAAAAATTATTTTTTAAATTATATTAAATTAATAAATGGATGAGATTGCGCTACGTGTTCAAAATCAATGAATGGATGAGTTTGTGCTATCTGTTCAAAATTAAAGGACAATCAACGAGGGTAAACTGGTAATTGCATAATAAAACTATTATCCATCTAAATTGATAGTAAAAATTAATAGATTAGAGATATGTTCTAAATGTTTTCGTCATAACATAATGAAATCCTCTGCAATTAACTTTCACTTTGAATTTATAAATATTATCAATCAGAGAACCAGTATCAACAATATTTGAATTTTGATAAAAACTAAATTTATTATTTTTGAATGAACAAAAATATCATAATTTGTCCAAACTAAAAAACAAAAATTAAGTTCTATCTAAATGACGATACATAATAAATTTCATCTAAATCTAAATAAAAATTAGTTTCCAACTACAATCTAAAATCCTATAGCCTTTACAAGAGTTGCGTTGCCGTTTCCTACGTAGATGAATCTTTTAACATCAATTAATATTGGCTCTTCAAAAAATCATATATAGACACATTTATGTGAATAGTTACATCTACATCTATCTACTAAGATTTTTTAAGTGCAGAAATTAAATTAACTTTAAAACAAAAAAAGTTGAGAAACATATATTTTTTTACATATCATATAACGTGTTTGGGACAATTCTTTTTTGTATGACCAACCTTCTTGTAGAAGAAATAAGAAATGATTGTATTTTGTTTCTTCTGTATTATATTACATGAAGTCCCTATCATAGTTTCCTTTTACTTATTTCTTTTATTTTTCTTATTAGTAACTTTATCTTAAAAAGTACTTTCAGTCATTTCTCACTTTAATCTCTCTTCTTCTTCTACATGATGTGAAATAAACTTATTAAAAATCTATTTTATCTTTTTAGGTGTTGTAACGCACCTTACATTGACTGTATGATGTAGAAAGAGAAATAAAAATCAAATGTACGAGTAAGTTATTAGATAACTCTAACTCTAATGTCTTTAGTTTGAAAACAAAATTAAATATTTGCATGATATATTCTCTTTTCTATTATACCTTATTGAAACAAGTTAGTGAGATTAAACAATGTGAAATAAGCTCATTAAAAATTTATTTATCCTTTTGGATGTTGTAACTCATCTTAAATTGACTGTATTGTGTAAGAAGAGACATAAAAATTAATTGCACGTGTAATACTCCAAAATTTTATTTATTTTGATTAAATTTATTAGTCAAAGAAATTAAAGAATTTGCTTGGTCGTAAAAGTGTTAGTATGGTATAAGTGTTTTTCATGGAATTAAAACTTATGCTATTAAGACTTTTTTAACATTTGGACCAATGAAATTTTGCCAATATTTTTAAATGAAATTGACTAGAATTAGTTCAATTTAAACTAGATTTTTTTTATTTAGTTTAGTTGTAAATAGTTCTTGAAATTTTTGGACCAATCAAATGCCACCATTTCTAACCAATGTCATTTGTGTAATTTTGGATTTAGTTGGGGGTATTTTTGAAAAGAAAAATAAAAGCTATAAAAAGGGAAATAGTATTAAAAATGAGACATTTGAGACACTTTGGTTGTCCCCCTTTTTTGCATTTTTTCTCCATTTTTCTTTTATTTCTTTTTTAAATTCAACAATTATACATACTTCCCTTAATAAATCAAGCCCCCAAAATTTTAATTAAACCTCTCTTCATCAAGTTTCAATGATCAATTTTAAGTTAGAAAGTGTTATTCAAGGTGAGTTAATGCTAAAAATTCTATTGAATATGGATTTGGGGTTTTAAAGTTTAATAGATGAAATAGCCATGTAGAGTTAGGAATTTGTGCATTTAATTTGATAAATTAGAATTTTATTCATTATTTGTGTATTTTGACAAATTAAGGTGAAAGCTTGTCCAAGGATAGCCAAGGGAAGGAGAAGGAGAAGTAGTGAGTCACAAGTGGAGGAATAAAGCTTATAAGGTTGGTGTACACTTTAAATTGAAATTTAAATTTTTACTTTAGGGAATTTAGTATATATTTATGTGATTTATTAATATGATGGATGAGTATGTTGAATTATGGCATTGAACTGATAATTATATTATTTCTAAATGAATTTAATATGTTTTGAACATTAGATATTAAATGGAGGTAAAAAAATATATATATTTGGGCATAAATATGAATTTTGAAAAAATATGGCTTATATGAGAATTTTAGAAAAATATGGACTAATTTGTAAGTATTTAAAAATTTTAGGTCTTTATGTGAATTATTATGAAATTAGAAATTATATATGACTTTTTGAAGAAATTGAGACCTAATTGCAAATTTTAGAAATTTTAAGCCTATAAGTGAAAATTAGAAAATTTTGGACTTAATTATTAAATCTGTAAAAATTTAGAACTTAATTGGATATTTTGAATATTCTAGACCTATATGAAAACTTTTAGAACATTTGGGTTCATGTGTAAAATTTTGAAAAAATTTGGGCCTATTTGTAATAATAAAAAAAATTTGTGTCTAAATATGAATAATAAAAAAAATTGAGTAAATGTGAATTTGTATAATAATTTAGTTTAATAATAATAATAAATTTGTGTTAGAATGAATTTAAAAGAATATAATATATTAATAATATTATCGAAACGCCCTAAGTAAACTTGAATATTGGTAGAGGAGAATTGAAAGTTAGCATGCCAATAGGCTATTATAGCAGTATTGCACCGTTTGCTTATCTGATGACACCACTTTGTATATCTGATCTATTATGAATCTAGTGGGTAGTCACCGAGTGGTCGATACCAAATCACTATCTGATATCTATTAGCTCGTTAATCAATCTATAGTATCATGTCAGCATTTATTTTGGCGCCTACTAGGATTAATTGTAATTTATTAAAATATTTAATAAATGGATTAATTAAATTATAGTATGATATGTATATATATATATATATATATTTTGATTAATTGAAATGAGAAGTTGAATAATGTTTTAGTTTAATAAATTGATTAATTGATAAATTTTGATTTATTATGATATGTGGCAAAATTGGTTATTATTAAAAACTTCATTGTTTATATATATATATATATAGTTTATTTGTAAAAGAGTAATAAAATATTATTATACTGTTTCAACTTTTGTGTACACTCACTAAACCATTGTGCTTTGCTCGTTGGATTTACCATGCGCAGGTAGTAGAGTTGTCATCCCTAAAGATTAAACAGTGAATCTTTCTACAGCAACTCAAAGTCGCTCACATCCTTTATATACATATATTTATATTTAGTAGATATTTTATTTGTCTATAAACTGTTGTATATTATATTATGGACATTAATTGTATGTATGAGTATATATGTATTTCCTAAGAACTGTTTTTTTTTTTAAAACTATGATGATATATGATATTTGTTTTGATAATATGTTGAATTTGAATTAATTTAATGAAGGTTTGATATATTTAAATTGTAATATGAGTTGTGGATATTTGTTAAAAAATGAGAAGTTGGTTGAGAATTGAAAATAAGATTGGGAGTGTTTTCTTTTATCACAGGTATTGTAAAGTCTAATTTTTAGGGAAGATTCTGCCAATTTTTTTCAATAAATGTTTATTTCAAAAAAAAATATATAAGTGTGTTTTTAGTAAGTTTGAATAATTATTTATTATTTTTTGTGTTCGATGCTATCATATCATCTTTTAATCTCGTGTCTCAATGAGAGGCGGGTGATAAAGGTGTTACAGCACGAGTAAGTTATCACTAAATCTAGTATCTTTAGTTTGAAAGCTAGATTAAACATATACTTAATGTACTTCATTATATTTTCTTTCCTATTATGTATTATTGAAACAAAGTTAGCCAATAACATACTTGTTTCAATCCTTTTGTTTTTATCAAAATACTTTTTAATTTTATCAAAGAATTTTTTAATGTTTTCATCCTAAAAGTAATGCCCCTAAGGACTTTTGGAATGACATATTTCACTATCATAAGACACATATAATTAAAACAAACCCCTTTTTTTAAAGTTTTTTTTATTCTCAATAAAACTTAGATCACTAAGAGTAAGAAATTGTTAAGTCAAAAGTTTAAAGTCAAGATTCATACAACCGAGAATAATCATAATATTATCTTTACAATCTTTAAAGTTTATTATTAAGCACAATGATGAAATTTATATTTATAATATATATATATATATATATATATATTAACTGTAAGCGATACTCTTAATGCAGTAATCAAATATTAAAATAAATTTTGTCAACAATAAAGCCTTTATTTGAATCGATTTATTGCATGCTGCCCCGCCTCCCACCATACGTCGCCACCATCCCCCCACCTCCCTCACTTCAAAATAATTGGATTACTTTTTTAAAAAATAATTTATTTTTACTAAATTTATTTATTTAATTATTAAATTAAAAAATAATTGAGAGTAGGAATAAAAGAGGAAAATTTAAAATTAAAATTTAAGAGGGAAAAGTGATGATGTAAATTTAAATTTTATACATTTTTTATCTTTTAATGTAAAATTTATAATAATAATAATTAAATTTATTTATTTGATTACTAAATTAAAAAATAATTTTAAGGGATGGGAAAGAAGAGGAAAAATTAAAATTAAAATTTAGGAGAAAAAAGTGACGAGGTGAGATTAGAGGAATGAAAATTTAAATTTAATAATATTTAATTTAAAATTTTAATTATTATTAAAGTTATATATTAATATATATCATATTATTTCAATTGAGGATAAAATAATAAAAGAAAAAAAAGTGTCATTTAACAGTGATTTTTGAATGGCCGGAATTAATTACGGTAATTCAAAAACGCCAAAGACGTTGGGGGTAATTTTTAAAAAAATACAAAGATTAAATTTTAAATTTCCCTATTTAAATAGTGAGTTTAAATTTTTTTTATGTGCATTTGAGAGTAGATTTCTTCGTTTCACTGGAGTCAACCCCTCTTTCCGTTAAACATTATTTCGAGGAAACAATAAAAAATAAATAAAATAAAAAACTGATTCATTTTGGGTTTTTTTTTTTTTAATAAATTGACGTCTTCATCCATATTCCAGCCTTGCCGGCATAAAGAGCCATCCTGGTCCTTGACTCCTAACCCCTTATTGACTTTATTCCCAATCAACAGAAGGTTTAAAAAAAGATTAAAAAGAAAAAAGTCCAACGATTAATTAGGAAGATTGTCAAGGACTAACTTAGTGAAATTAGGCTCTATTTGATGCCATTACTTAAAATAAATTGAGGCTTGTAATTCATTACAACATCAGAAAGAATATGTAAAGAAAAAGAAGCGGGTGGGATGGGCGAATCTGTAGCAAAAAACTTAGTTCTAATTTCTGCAACACTAATCACAATTCAGAACAAATAGTGCACAACCATGCATCTCCACTGCCATTGATATTTACTGTTGTAATATTCGATAACTTTTTCCATTGCAAACTTCTGAGCCCTTGCATGAAGCTCCATTTATGGTTTTACCAGGAAGTGCCTTAGCCAAGTCTGATATCTTGGCAGATATTACAGCCTTTCCAGGGTTCAGATTGAAAAATGCAACATATATTTCTCCTGAACGAACAGAAAAGAACCCATTAGATTCAGAGAAAAGAGCCATGCATTTATAATTTTACAAGAGGTATGATATGGAAAGTAGAGGTGTGATCATTCAATCCTGAATTTGGCAAGAAGCTAACACCAAGAGCCATACTAGATACAGTGATGAGCTAGAATTTATGCAGAAGCATTTCTGAAGAATGACTCGCCTCTTCTATTTGTGCACATCCATAATCTTTTAAACACAATCACCTGAGAAACTACATTTTTTAGAAAAGAAAAGATGTTTGTGCAATTTGCATTGGTAGGTCCTAACAGGTAAGTCTTTAAAAAGTCCTGTTTCCAAGAAAATCTCTCTTCGTCTTCATTATTATTTATTACCTTTCAGAAGCTAAAAGAGCTTTCAAGTGGGAGGTTCGTCATCATTTACCATTCTATTAGTGAAGTGCTGAAATGGGCGTTGTGATGGTCATTCTAAGCAGTTAAGTTTGTGCCTAGATGCTGTGAGAAGTTTATGGTTTTCAGCTATGCACGATGAAGGGAGAAATGGCTACAATTGTATTTTTCTACCAAAAATACATCCTTGTACATGGTATATATTGATACGAAGAGTGAGCCCTAAGGCTGATGTAAAAATTACAATTAATCATTAATTGAAAAAATAAAATAATGATTGAAATCTTCTTCTTTGATGTTGATTTGGTTATATTGCATCACAGCTTGCTCGATACTTTTTTTCTTGTCATTTTGTGTAACAACCTTCTTGTCTTTTAGTTTTCCAACGTGTAAGATGACTTGTACCATACTAATATGAGCTCACCTTAGTTTGTTGACTCCCCCTTTAAGGTAAAGCATTTGAACTAAGTTGAGCTTGTTCTTTAGAGTGTTAAATCTCTATTTTGACAGTGCCTTGATTATGATATCTACTACTTGAATTTCAGATGGTATGTATTTGATCTCAACTTTATCATTAGCAACCTTGTACTTTATGAAGTCCACATCAATTTTGATGTGCTTTGTCCTTCACTGGGTTTGAAGCTAAGGATGTTGCACTAGTGTTGTCACACTAGATTTTTGGTGTGGTTGAGAGTATATTCCAAAATTTGAAAGTAATGAACAAATCCAGGTTATCTCTGCACAAGTATGAGCTGATGCTTTATACTTAGACTCTGTACTAGATCTAGTTACTACCTTTTATTTTTTGGAGCTTCAAGAGATCAAGTTACCACATAAAAAAATGTTGTATCCATTCATAGATTTTCTATCATTGCTATTTGCTGCCTAATCAGCATCTGAGTAAGCTATTAGTTCAAGATTTCCCTCAGTTATGTAATAGAGGCCATGGTTTGAAGTGTTCTGCAAATACCTCAAAATCCTCTTGCTTTCCATCTAGTGTTCATAGTTAGGATTTTTTTAAAAATTGACTCAATTTATTGACACTGAATGTTATATTTGCTCTTGTTATAGAGGCCATGGTTTAAAAACTGACTCAATTTATTGCCCAATCAGCATCTGAGTAAGCTATTAGTTCCAGATTTCCCTCGGTTGTGTAATAGAGGCCATGGTTTGAAGTGTTCTGCAGATACCTCAAAATCCTCTTGCTTTCTATCCAGTGTTCATAATTAGGATTTTTTTTTTAAAACTGACTCAATTTATTGACACTGAATGTTATATCTGCTCTTGTTAATGTTACATACTGCAATGCACCAATAACACTTATGTATAGTGTCTTATCTTTAAAATCTTTTCCTTTGTATTTCGAGAACTCCATACTTGTACTCATAGGGGTTGCACTACCCTTGCATTTTGACATTCCTATCTTTTTTAACAAATCCATGATGTATCTATTCTGGTTCATATGCATTCCTTCATTGTTTCTTTTTACTTCCATGCCCAGGAAGTAGTTGAGTGATCCTAGCATCTTTAGAGAGAAATTGTCATTTAATTTCTTGACCATAGAAATCACTTTTTGTATATTATTACTAGTTATGAGGATGTCATCCACATAGACCAGTAATATGATCAAGTTATCTTTCTCTCTCAGTACAAACAATGAGGAGTCAGATTTTGAGTTGTTAAAACCCTAATTCAGTAATGCAGTCTTAAGCTTTTCATACTATGCTCTAAGAGCCTATTTTAAGCCATATAAGGCTTTCTTCAGCTTGCATATGTGATGAGGTTGTATTGGTCAATGAATTCTTCTAGCTGCTCAATATAAACCTCTCCAGCCAGCTCTCCATTTAAAAATGCATTATTGATGTCAACTTGTTTGATGTCCCACCCAAAATGCATTGCCAATGTTATTATTATCTTTACTGTTGCAGTCTTGACTACTAGGCTGAATGTCTCATTGTAGTTTCCACCAACAACTTAGTGATATCCTTTAGCCACTAATCTGGCCTTGAACCATGATCATGCATCAAACTATCCTAAAAACATGAATCCCTCCGTCGAGTTCATTATAGTTTCTCAATCATTCAAAATATTGATTAGGCATAATAAAAGCATTAAAATAAAAGATATAATGAATCAATTGAATGTATCAAGTTTATAAACTAAAAATTAGAATAATTCAAATCCATACTAGGTTCACATAGTCAAATCTTAGATGAACAATTTAGCCCATCACAAAACTAAAAGTATCTAACCAATTCAAAAAGATCAACAAGAATAAGAATATAATGATAAAGAAAGAGAAGAAAAACTAATCAAAGTGACTCGCTGATATGCTTCTCGCTCAACCTTGACTTGAAGCTTGAATCTTGATCTTGGTTCTTCAATCTTTGGCTTTGATATTTGATTTTGTGTTGTGAATTTTTTCTCTAAGTTTTTGTCTCTTTTCTTTTTTTTTTCTCTTCTCCCCTTTAATTAGGATTTTTGGTCTTCTATTTATACGTTTATGTTATCAAATTAGGTTAAACATCAAATACAAGTCAAAGTATAATTACTGTAGCAAAAATATTGTTCACTTTGTACTATTCAACGTTACTGTTCTCGCACCGCAGCACTGAATTTTGGGTGCTGCGGCACTGAGATACTGTTTTAAGCACCCCGACGCTTATTTCTGGGCGCTGGGTACTTTAGTATATTACTATAGCTCGTAACTGCAGAAAATTCACTGTAGCAGGTACTGTAGCAATTTGATGTTTTTGGTTTATTTTCATTATAGTTTCGACTATATTTGCTCCATTAACTCCAAACCTATAAAAATAATAATAAAATATACCAAAAGCTAAATAATCTTAATTTTTACGAACAAATATTAAGTTTAGAAGATGAAAATATTAGACTTAATTAACCCTATCAAGTTTTTTCTTGAAATAGCTCACAAATGTTGTACCATATGGATTTACTAGTGAGTGTGGCTGAGAAATCAATTATAATGAGTTGTAGGTTTGTATGCTTTTGTGTAGACTACCATTGTTCATGTTGGAGTTTGGTGGATATGATTTAAAAGAAAAGTCATCTTCATTGAAGATGACATGTCTGGACACAAAAAACTTTACCAAAACTATCAAGACACCTATAACCTTTATGCTTTGTGTTGTAGCCAATAAAAGTACATCTCCTAGTGTGAAAGTCAAATTTATGTCTATTGTAAGGCCTGAGATAAGGGTAATAAGTACATCTAAAGGTCTTCAAATGATTAGAGTTAGATGTTCACTTGAAAATCAGTTCAAAATGACTCGGGCTTCCCAACACTTGTGAAGGTAGTCTGTTTATTAAATATACTGCAGTCTGAAATGCATCCCATTAGTAAGTTAATGGTAAATGTGCCCGAGCTAGTAATGAGAGTCCTACCTCAACTATGTATTTGTGCTTTCTATCTACCCTTCCATTTTATTGTGATGTGTAAGGATAGGTGAGTCTGTGTTGAATTTCATTCATTCAGAGAAAGGTTTCTAGTGATTTAAATTCTATGCCTATATTAGTGTGCAATGTTTTCACTTCTGTTCTTAAAGATTTTTCCAGATGTTTTTTTAGTTCTATGAATTTCAATATAGTCTGATCTTTGGTTTGCAGAGGTAGTATCCAAGTATACCTTCTGTAGTTATCAACTAGGCTAAGGTAGTACTTGTAACTATTCCCAGAATTTATTGATGCAGGTCCCCATAAGTCAGAGTGAAGCAATTCTAATGGTTTTTTGGCATTGCGAACTAATTCATTGAATTTCAGTTTATTATTTTTACCATATTGACAAGCTTCACAAAATGGAAAAATTAACTTTTTATTCATATAGCCAACTTGGTTACATTAAGGCATCACTTTTCTTAATGTTTGTTCACATGGATGACCTAGTTTCTTGCGAAGAGATTTGACTTTGGCTCTAGATCCTTGATAAACAACTGATTACAGTTATTCTCACTGTGACTACAAGGTATTAACTCTTATTTTAAAGTTAAGGCAAACAAAGATACTGCAGAATGAATAAACTTGGTGTTTGTACTGGAAGAAATGTTGTGAGCTGGGGACTTGTTGGGTTCTTTTCTGGTCACCATTGGGTATAGCCCATCTTTAGCCATTCCTTAAAGTATTACCCTCTTTATCTTATCCTTCACAACACAAAATGCTTTATGAAATTGACAATATCATTAATCAATCTAGATATACTCAAGATATTTTTTGTTATCTTTGGCACACATAATACATTTTTGAGTTCTAGCACATCAGTTGAGTTTGCATCAAACATGGATAAATGACAACACCATGTCACGCCCCAGAACCAAAAGATCCGACACACGACATCACTTACATTCATTCAATAATATTTAGACATTCATTTCAATTTTTTTTTTCAGAATTACAACAATTGAATTATGACTGGGACAATTAGTAAACCGGAGATACGCAAATTTTTCTCAGAGATTAACACTCTACTACGTCACTAGTAGTAACTTTATTACTGGAAGCCAAGAATATATTCATTGCAAATTCTTACTTAAAATCAACCAATAACCACGCTTGGTGAAACTTAAACCAAATTCAACCACACACAATAAAATAATATATAAGTATTTATTCAATAGGGACAAATCAAATATCTTATCCCACGTGTCCCCAAATGAAACACTCAGCAACCTAGCAACTTAGGGAACCCAAGAAACAGCAGAAGCCTTACCAAATCCGCTAAGCACACATGTACCTTATTTACCTGAAATCGCCATAAACTATAATGAGTATAAAACTCAGTAAGCATACTAGTTTTTCATATATCAAATACAAATACATATATGTACACAATGCATATGTATGATATGCTGTGATCAATCAAAATCATAATCTTATCAAATCACATGTCATGTAAGCGTTTACACATTCTTTCAAAACATATAATAGGAATACCATCACTCAACTACTACTACTACTTAGTAGGACTTACATATCACATATCACATAATGAGTCAAATGTCACTCGTAGGTGACATACCGTATGAGGGGAATAGTACAAGTGAGGTCTTTAAATTACACATATATAATGCTCATGCCCGAAGGTAAAAGCCAAACCCTCACCCTGATCATCGGTGAGTCTTCTCACATGCACCGATACGCCACCACACGAATGTGATGACTCACTCTTCCTTTAGGTACCAATAAGATCTTCCCTACATACAGAACACATAACATATATCAATCCCGAAGGAATTGTTGGGTGTTGTATTATAGAGTGTGTGATTATACGAGTGTATGCGTAATTTCAAAAATTACCATATGCACAGCGGAAGCATGTTACAAAATACACCCATTTTAACAAATTCAACATATATCATATATATGCATAAGCATAACAATTATACAATTATAAAAACATGATGAACAACATATATCACATATATGAACAAGTATAACAATTATACAAAATATATATGATGAACAATATTATACTTAAAACATAATGTAAAATACTCACCTAATGAAGGTAGCTTTACAAATTCTTCAAGTTCTTTAATAATCCATGTGAAGAGCTCACCTTGAAGTATATGTTGAACAATTCTAGTCCATAACTTTTGGTGGGATTAAGGAGCTAGAATGGTAGCTTAGTGTTTAGAATTTTCAGCACTTGTATTCAAACTCTTTTGAATACAATTTTGTTTCTTAAATGGAGATGGTAAATATTTTCTATACAACTCTTGTATAAATTAAAAATTTTTAACATACAACTCTTGTATATTAATCTTAGAAACAATTTCTACATGATAATTATTTTGAACAACTCTTTGCAAAATAATTATCTTTTTCTTCATTTACATAACATTCATTTTTGGCCATCCATTAAAGAAGGAGATGAAGAGAAGTTTGTTTATTTTTCAACACTTGAAAGACAAAAACCAAAACTCTCTCTTACCTCTCTTCCTTGCCATTGCCAAATTCTTCTCCCAAAATTGAATGAATGAATTCAATTGTTTTGCCAAAAATTCATTTTGTTTATTCAACACTTTGATTAAACAAAAATAAACAAAATGAAGTGCTCCACCAATTTTATTGTTGGTCTCCTATTTAGAATTAATTAAACCAAGCACTAGAATAATGGCCACCTAAATTAATCTTTACCTAACAATTATAATTACTTTAATTATAATGGGTAATTAAATGGCCAACATCTAGGCCACTCATTGTATTAAAATATAATGCCATAATCTATATATAATATAATATTATCTAATAATATAATAATAATATATGATTTAATTATTCAAAACAATTTTGAATAATTACTTTTTACGTTATTAATTTTTACTACCATGGTTAAATGGTAAAAAGGTAAAATCAAATCATGGAACAAATTTTGTCATTTGTCAATATTCTATTAATTAACAACCCTTGTTAATTAATTAAGTGATGTACTTAACAATTAAGTCCTGACAAATTTACAATCCGAGGGATCTCTAAACAATCGTTCTCTTTTGCTGAAATTTATTGGATCGAACTATTCAATCCAATCCGCTATCCCAGTGCACAACGAGTATACTTCATATTGTGAGACTCTCTAGGTCCACACCTAATTTGTCATATAGAGCTCCTCCATATGTCCGTGAACAATATCCCACACACACGTTACGGATATTACAAATTAGCATGTTAGACCATACAAGTTGAGGTTATTACATATTCGTATAATCCTTCCATCATTTATATCCTTGAAGAGCAGATATATAGATCATCACCGTTAAATCTCTATTTGCTCAACCACGAACTTATCTCCAGATTTATATTTCATAAAACAATATCCACAAACACTTTTGTGATATTGTTTATTCCTCCGGAATATCTTTTTCGAGGTTTATGCTTGCGGCCACAAGACTTTCTGAAATACAATCTCAGAGCATTAGGATATACAACCCACTCATATGAGCTGATGGATCCCATATCTATACACACTGAACTCCATGAGCATCGGACCATACCCAGCGACACCCAGTGGTCAGACCATGAAAGGTTTCTAACATGTGTGGAACCAAAGCATGATGGATCACTCATAAGCCCACCGTGGCACTCAGGTCAAAGAACCACAAATACTACTCAACTCGAAATACCTTCCATTGACGGCTTTATGAGATGTTTATTGGATGTCTTCGTGAGTCTGTTTATTATCCAATCCTTACGGAATACCTGCATCTCTATACGAGCTTCCTACTAAGCTCATGGTTTGCTAAGAGTAACCATCTAGACCATCCAGATATAGACATATACTAATTTATATTAATGGGTTTCACCGATAGACCCGCATCGATAAAATTAGATCAGGAACATTATGTTTGAGAACATATTTGCATAATGACATTTCTTAGCACCATCTGCAACTCATTGCAGCTATATCATTACTAATATATTCTCAGGTCATTGTCCCATTTCAGACAAGACTCTAACTAATTAGATTTTGCTAACTCTTAGTACCACTAACTCTTAGTGTTTATAACTATTAGCGTTGCTAACTCTTAGCCCTGGTCTAAACTCTTTTAGACCAAATCCGAACTCCTTCAGATCATACAATGTCTAAAATGTTACAAGCATCTTACCATTTAATAAAAATAATATTAACAATTTTATTAGAAATAATAATTGTATAAATACAATCACTATATATTTATACATTATGGGATGGCACGTAAGCACAAATCCTAACAGGAAAGACCACACATAAAGGCTCCACAAATCACATAAAATGCCTACTAAGTAAATAGTGAGTTCAAGCATTCTCAAAATACAAAACGCATCTCATGGACATTTTTCACTTCAATAGCTTTCTTTGTTAAACACATTTTATTTTGAAAGCTCACTTTCTTAAATACATGTATGTTCATGCTCAATGTCAATGCTCACATTCATAAACATATTTTTTTCACATTTCATATCAAATATATTTTGGCATAACATAAACATATTTCTAAGCACATTTTCAAAATCATACATAGACAATTACTATACTTACTATGATTTTAGTAAAAGTATAGTATACTTACCTCTTAGCACTTTCGGGTACAAGGCTTAATTCTCCTTAACCTATCAATGGAGATTAATCGTTTCATAAGCCTCACAATTCACACAAACACTTTAAATAGCTTGCAAAATAACACAAAACACTTTAAATAGCTTACAAAATTATACATATTGCACTTATCACATCAAATTGGTCTAATTACTTGATTTCTCAAAACCTGTCATTCTGACCACTTACACTTAACAAAATTTTCTTATATATCAAATGATGACCAACTACTCCAAATTCAGAATATATCATTCTTAACTCATATATCCTTCTTATATATAAATATTATATCATAATTCCTACACAATCTATTCCATAAACACCATTAAATCCAAACTACTAACCTGACAGGATCAAAATACTCACTGAAAAGTATTCAATCTCCTAATTTTATAAAATCATATACTAACTCAAAAATTATAAAACTACACAGAAATACTCTTGACACATATCAAAATCCATGATAAATATTTCACTTCAAAATCATTGCCAAAGGTATTTTAAAACTATTTTATTCTATAGCTTTAAAAACCTGTTAATCAAATACTATAATGAGCTGACACTCTTTAGAAAATCATAACAATTTAACCACATTGATCTAAATTCTCAATTCTGAGTATATCATACTAGACATATAAAATTATCATATTCCATAAATTCATAATTTTTTAAGATCATTAAGTAGATCAAAATTGTTTATCACTGTATCATACTGTTTATATAGAAAATTTCCAGAAATTTATGGTCATTTTGGTAAATTCACTATAAATTCAATTTCTGAAATTTTCAATCGATTCAAAGTCTCAGATAATCCTTAACATGTCTAATTTTATATACTCAAAATTAAAAACCAGAATCAAACCACAACAATTTATAAAATGCCTGGATTAAGAGACTATCAAGTAGAAATTCTGCAATTCATCATGATTTATCAAGCTATCTACATAGATCATCATCAATTCTCACAATATCTTACAAAATACACATCAAATTCTCAATTATACATATTTTTAGAAATTAAAACTTAAAGGAATCAACTTAATTAACATTAATAAATTGAGAAATAGTTGTGATATACCTCTTAAAATCCAAAATTCTAATTTCTTCTTCTTTTTCTTCTTCTTCTTCTCTTTCTCTCCCCTCTATTTCTTTCTTTTCTCTCTCTAAAGGGGTAGCTTGACCCAAAAATGAGTAAATTAGGGTTTCAAAAGTATATTTTTATACTAAGAGGCTAATATTTAGTATTTACAAATTTTCCCTCAAAACTTTCAAAGTATTACAATTTGGTCCTTAAAATAAATCTATAGTCTTGCAAATAAATCCAATACTAATAGTAAGTCCTTAACCTATACAAACACTACTAATAACAATATATAAATCAAGTATCACCCACATACAAATAAAAAATATATATAAATACTTATTTTTACTGATTATGGATACTGATTACTACACACTAAAATGAGTAATGTGAAGTTTTTAGCCATTACCTATTGATAGCATTTGGTTACATTTGTACTCCGATCTTACAGTCATGTTGTTAAATTCATTAATGACATGATTTATGGCTCCACTGTCTAGGTACTATCCCTCATCATCTTCATATTCCTGCACAGCTACATATGCATCGGTTTGATGTTATGAGCTTGACCTGGGAGTGAAATTTTCATAAAATCTATGCCAACATTCAGTTGCCTCATAGTTCCTTTTCTAGCATATCTGACACATAGACTTTAATTTATTTTTGTCTTGCTACTATTTTTCGTTTTCCTTTATAGCATTAGAGCCACGTCCTAGAAAGTATGTTTGATTCTGGTTTATGGTGTTCCCATTTCTACCACCACTAATTCTTAAGCCTTGAGTTCCTCCGAACTGACCATTTCCCTTCTAAGTTTGATAGCTTATTCCATCTGTGTTCCTTCTAGGGTTTCTATAACCTTCATTTCCTCTTGTTGCAAAGTTAGCTTTATAGTTGCATGCTTCCTATGCATTTCGCTCCAATCTATTTTCACAACTTAACAGATCAGCATAAACATCATGAAGAGTTATGTTGTTCAGCCTTGAAGTAATATAAATTGTCACTAGATCGAAGTTTGATAGCCTTGTTCAGCCTTGAAGTAATATTAATTCATCTGATACTGGTTTCCCAATCATAGCTAAGCTTCCAACAAGCTTCTTCATTTTATTGTAGTATTCTCCAACACTCATTTTTCCTTCTTTGTGGTGTTAAGCTGCCTTCTAATCTCAATTAATCTTGCTTTTGATCAAGAGCAAAACATTTTCTCAAAAGATTTTCAAAATTGGAGTGAGTTTGTACATTCAGTCACTACAAAAATTACTTTTTCACTCAAGGTTGACAATAACCAACTCAACAAAAGTTGAGTCTTCATTTTATTATAGTATTCTCCAACACTCATTTTTCCTTCTTTGTGGTGCTGAGTTGCTTTCTAATCTCAATCAATCTTGATTTTGATCGAGAGCAATACATTTTCTCAATAGATTTTCAAAGTTGAAGTGAGTTTATATATTCAGTCACTACACAAATTACTTTTTCACTCAAAGTTGACAATAACCAACTCAACAAAAGTTGATCCTACTTTCTCCAAGT
This sequence comes from Ailanthus altissimus, assembly GCA_946807835.1. NCBI lineage: Eukaryota > Viridiplantae > Streptophyta > Magnoliopsida > Sapindales > Simaroubaceae > Ailanthus > Ailanthus altissimus. Next base: position 24,184,081 of record OX327692.1, on the reverse strand, counting down.
GATATAGCTTGGATTGCTGGTAATGACTTTGTTTTGGTTTTCATCCACAGTCACCAAAAACCTTGCTAAAGGTGTAACTTCTTCATCAATAAAGTCTTCAAGGTCGTTCCCTCGAATAATGAAAGCACCTGAATTTTCAAATCACATAATTGTTCTTGTTAAGTTTGGTACTCACTATAAATGATAAATTGTTGAATGTATGATCAACATTTTAGTTTTTTACTGGGTTTGTGTTACCAATGTCTATAATTCTGTGTCTGGAGATGAGCCAATATTATAGATTCAACCTACTCTAATACCAAGTTAACTTTGTGCCTAGATGCTATGAGAAGTTTATGGTTTTCAACTATGCACGATGAAGAAAAAAATGGCTACAATTGTATTTTTCTACCAAAAATACATTTTTGTACATGGTATATATTGATACAGAGAGTGAGCCCTAAGGCCAATGTAAAATAAAATAATGATTTATAATAATTGGAATCTTCTTCTTCGATGCTGATTTGGTTACACTGCACCACAGCTTGCTCTGTACCTCTTTCTTGTCATTTTGGATTACAACCTTCTTGTCTTCTAGTTTTCCAACGTGTAAATTGACTTGTATCGTACCAGCGCCAACTCACCTTTGTTTGTTGACTTAAGCCAAACCAGAGCTTCAAAGAAATCAAACCTCTTCTTCCTGTGGCAATCCACGAACGCATTCCGCCAGAACCACCATCAACTGCAAAACACATCAGTTAGCAATTGTTATCATCTAAAATTTATCTTCAAATGTTTGTTACTAGCATGTAGAAAATTTGCTTGAAACTATCACCTTTAACATAATTTACTGTAGCACATAGACCCGAGTTTTTATGAGGGCTCCACTTGGGTTCAATTCCCAAAACTGCCAAGGTCAGACTTCAAATTTTGATCACATGAATCCGACTTTGGACAACATCAAAATATAAAATACCTTTTGATGCACAGCAACAATCATCTCATCTTTGTTTACAAATTAACACTAAAGAATACCTGGTTGGAATCTCTTTTGCACTTAGAAAATGAACCTCTTTTAAATTCTTTGGAAGTAAGCTTCTTCTTTGAGGAAGCAGCTAAGCAAACCTCCATGCCTTCACTTGCTAGTAAATGAAGTTTCCCTTAGTATTGCTGTAGATTGTCTCTTCACCTCTACATCAGCATTCAGCATTCATATTAAGTAGAAAGTTATGAGAAAGATGAAGTGTGAGTGCTTATAACAAAATCATACAAATAAATCAAATATTGAAAAGGTAAAGTGAACATTACGAGGCCAAAAGCACTTTTCTCTTGTATAAGCATATAGGTTTTTTTAGTTTTGTTTCCTGAATTTCCTTTCCAACAGATCTGTTCAAGATATTGGTCAAGAGCTTTAACTGACCAACCATTCGCACTGGAGTCCATGCAGCTAGCGAGACCCAAAACATGCATGTTTGATGTTCCTGCTTCTGACAGATGTGGAGGGATGACCTTTTGTTCCTAGTAGTTCCCTTTATTCCAGCAATATAAGGAAACTGTAAATGCAAGAAAAGAGTTAGCTATGATGCCAAGCAGACAATATTCTTCAAACACAATTATAAGAATGTGTTCACATGCCTCCTTGTTTGTGCTAAAAGAGTTTTATCTCCAGTACTGTAGGATTTGTTATCAAAGAATAAGTTGTCTCATCAAGTCTTCTTACATCTCCTCCAAACATGAGGGGACTTGGCCATGGCCCACAAAGTCATCTGTCAAGTAAAAAGTATGTGGTCAAACAAGAATACCTTTTTATTAGATGTCAACAAACTAATTCAAATGTACTTTTACAAGCATACCTGATTTCTTTGCTCATCTAGAGTAAGGTTACAAGTCCTATGTGGACCTTCATTTGAACCTGGAATGCATGAAAATATTCAAAATTAGTTTCACGGCTTTTCATCCATTTTTACAACTCTCTTCCATTTGGTGCGTCCAAGCTAACCATGATACTTCACAACATTAAGAAATCACAAACCCATAAAACCCCCTGTGCTTCATAATCAATATTGAGAAGTTCTTATAGAAGATTTTACATTTCAAAATTTGATTCAAGAGCCAACACCACTAGCTCCAAAAACATTTCTACCCTGGCATAATATGCTACATAGAGTTGGCACACATGCGAATTTAGGGAACAAATGTTGAGTGTCATATAGTTTACTATTTGGTATGTTAGAGAGGTCATGAACAACAGAATTACAGCTAGCCTTTTATTACTACTTTGAATTTTGTACATGTAACAGTGTTCATTGTAGTAGTTATATGCGGTCTGCTTATCTGAGTTTCATCATCTGCCCTGCAGTCAAAGGGTCAAGAAAGTACCAGTATGAAAAAGAAATTAACTTGCCAAGATATAAAACCTTGGTCAGTAAGCCACCCCAGTTGTAGCACATCCATGTCAGCCCATGACCTTCCCTGCAAGCTGGGCACCAATCATATTGGCAGAAGAAAAATCCCTGAAGCAATAGTATGACATACCATAGATAGAAAGCAAGAAATAGAAACAAGTAAATTGGAATATATAATGCAACCATAGTTATAAGCTCTTAATATGTATGGAGTTCTTAATATACCTTGCAACACTAAAATGGGGCAGCGACATCTCTCCATGTATCCCAATCATCACCAGTAATCCTGTACATGTTGACCAATCCACTAACATCTTTGGCCATAGTTGGTGTTACACTGGCTCCAGGAGACACAGAATATACGATGGGCCGGTCAAGCTCCTTCAGCACCTGCAGAAAGGTTCTTCATGTTATCAGAAAATTTTGTGAGATCATCACTGATGTTAGCAGGCATTATTCTGTACCTCCAACACAAAGCTTGTCTCACCTATATCCAAGTCATCACCAAATACGCAGTCATGTTTAACTGCAATAACACCACAGAAGAGGATATAAATCAGAGGATGATTATATTAAGACACTCCAGGATAGTTAATTGACTGATTAATAGTGAACTTGTGAGTGATGCATGTTGCTCAAAATAAGAGATAATAATCATGCTACAAAAGAATCAACAGGTAGCACCACATCAGGGTAATTAATTAGGGTAATCAGAATTTTGCATTAAAAGCTTGAGTACTTATGCCTCATCATAACCTGAATCCCGAACTTCAAACCCATGGCACGTACTTTCTTGGCTACTTCAGCAAACCCTTTCCCACCTCTGGATGATGGCCATCTCTCTGGGTCCGGCATCATCCTCCCCCATTCATCAACGACATCAAATCCAATCCAAGAGAATCGACGTAAGCACCTTCCACTTTTCTTCTGTACCAGAGGTAATCCACCACAACATACTACATCCAATACATAAACAAAAGTACAAAATGTGGGAGACATTAAGCTTCATTTATAGTCGATTCTCACACTACTAAACTATTTTATAACAGAAAAATCAAAAAGAAAAGAAAAAGGGACAAATTTAAACTTTTGGTTACTGATCATACTTATATCTCATATCCATGAGGATGTAAACGCTGAGAAATGATTTCAGCACTTGGAACTCTTCTACTGAAAATGTCCAACAAAATGAATCATATGAGTTCCAGCCTCTAGGCGGTAAGCTAGCATGGGCTGATTCTCTATCTGGTATAGTTTCAGACAGTACCCTGAATTCAGAAACATTTTGCTTCATTAAAGTGGAATGGTAAGTCACATTAATACAAAATAAACAAACTATGATCCCATTATTTGAAAAAGTCAAGGACATCTTTGATGTCTTACAAATAGTACCAAAACTTATACAGGCACTAAAAAGAGCCGAATGATGAGATGTGCACAAACTTAAGGCTCAATTGAGTTAAACTGAGAATGTGTTACATTATAAGGTAAGTAGTATTACATCCCACATCCGTGTCACCAAATTCACAGTACAGAAAATAAATTTCTCAGCCTTGAAGCCAGTAAAAATAATCTTTACTTTCTAAAAGCAAGAAAATGAAGGTCATAAAAGATAGATGCACAAACAGAACTAACCGGATAGGTCTATGGAATTGGAAACTTTTCGACTCCCTGTTGCATAAAATTAACATTTCATTTTATAATCCCACAGTTTCTCATCAGTTTCAGCAACTTTCTAAGCTAAAAACCACTCTTGAAACTTAAAAAATCAAATAAACAAAAGCAAAGAAAATAACTTAATCGCTGAAAAAGGATTTGAAGTTCAATTAGTTCCGGAAGAAAGAACCAAAAAAAAAAGAGAGAAAATCAATTGGAAGTGATTATAACAGTAGTAGAAGTGATTATAACAGTAGTAGAAGTAGCAGTAAGATGGAAAAGACACCTGTAAAGTGAAAGAACCAAGTAGAGAAATAGAGTGCTCAATACAACGACGACCTTCATGGTTAATAGTGCTAAGAGTACACTGAAATGCAAGTGTTTGGCTTTTATTTCAGGAGGACCATTGACTGTTGACGTGCCATTTATCTGAAATTATCGGCAACAACCTATTCTTCAAATTTTGGCCTTTTCCTAAACAAAACAAGGCCTCACGTGTCTCGTCTCATCTCGTGGTGTAAAGCTGACCCTGGCCGCCTTCACTCGCCGTAGAATCACTTTGAAATTTCTTCTGACTTCAATTGATGTTGAAGAAACGGCGCCAATTATTTTGTGAAAGGAAAATTTCAAGTTTCAGAAGACATTTCCGCCTGTGATTACCTAAGCGGATTTAACAACTATCTTGGAAACTATTTGCAAGCCATGGCCGAGCTCAAGCCCCGCTCATAAACAAACAAGCCCAAGCAGATCGCTATAGCCGCCTCGCTTGGCTGGCTAAAAGCCGTTGTAGACACAAAGTTGACGAAAAAGACCAATCCTTGTAAAGACTAGTTATTCGTTAACATGTCTTTATATGCTTCCATTTCAAAGCACATTTTTATGAAGTCGCTTGCAAAACACATCCGAAAATTGATAAATGATCGTGTCATGGATGTAGTGTAGACAGGGACGGCAGAGACAATTATGCTAGTGCATGAGACAAAATTTTCATTTATAATGGCGACGACTAAAAGTAAAAATAATGGCCATCTTGCACATTTGACTTTGAAATTTACACAAACTCAAATAGATACACAAAAACTATTTTGATGTCTTTGCAATAAAACTGCTAAAGATTATCTATATTTCTGAAGACAAAATTGCCCAGTTTTTCTGCATGGTACAAAGAAGAGGTCATAGGAGGAGAGCCCCCCACCACAATCATGTAAACTTCCACTCTCTCGGGTTGCTGCCTTATATCGTATGACTTTGACTTGTTCCCTGGCTAAAAATTGTGTTAGCCGCACCATCATGTAGCTTGTGGGTAAAAGAAATATCATTTTCCAAATGAAGATTCGCAGGTTCTTCCTAGAGAAGCTCCTCAAGACAAATCAGCGTCGAAGGACAAAAAAATGGAAGTCCAGGATGTCAGGCTTTACACATGCAAGGAGTCAGAGGATTTTCCCAGATATCATAGTTTGGGAAGGTCTCTTCTGGTAATCCAGTCCGCGTCTGGTGGGTGACAACTACATCCTCTACAAAGGTGGCCCAGCCCATGTAGGGATCCCCAAAAGATTTAGACATAAGCCCCTTGTCTGGTTTTATGGATTTATAACGGTGACCCATGTACCGACGTGCCCCAATTATCAATTTAGCGAAGTTGCCACCATGCGTCATCACAAACACATCAGACTTCAAGCAGACCAGGAAGTCGAGGGCTGCCAAGCTTGTTACATGCTTCCTGAAACCAGCCAACTCTTCCTTGCTTGCCAACTCCTCCTTTGTAACCTGTTCTAAAACTTGTCAAGACAAATCAACTTAAATGAAGATAATTAAATGCAGGGAGTTTCCCCTCAGTTCGAAACCACAATTCAGCTTACTGCCATGCGTCAAATTCACATATGTGAACAAGGAAAGTGGCTCGCCATTAATCAACCCCCAAGTTACCAAAGAGTAGAACATGCTATGATCAGCAAATCATTTCCAATGTATGTGCACACATGTTGCAACCATGTTCAGTCGTAAATTCACATATAGGATGACTACCAATATTGTCCTTATTCTTGTTCTCTTAAGATAAGATGAACAATTAAAGAATAATTTTCAGAATCTTTTGGGAGATCATGTGTTTATGATGGTAGCTGGGCAATACTATACAAATTTCTAGAATAGTTTTCCATCCAAATAGCATTGCTCATATATAAGATGGAACTACAGGGACAACAGAAGCAGCAAATTCCTCCAAGAAGAAACCATAGTAATTTTGAGCATATCCATTCAAAATGAACTTCCTAAAAAGCGAGTGAAACATAAGGATTTTTTAAGATTTTGAGGAAGACACCAACTTTTTATAGGATAGAGTGTGATTACTAGCCTCTCTTTTGGCCTCTATTACTAAAGAATTTCAAAATTCTTCCTTCTTCATTCATCTAAATTGGGATGAGATTCCAGGATAAGTGTGTTCTCTGGGATAGTCTTCTTTTGTTTGTTTTTAGAGCCTATTCTTTTTGGTGAGCCAATCAGATTTCAATTATATAGCTCTTTTCAGTGTTTTGTTTTGTGGTTCTTTTTATGGACTTCTTGTTCACTTCTCTGGATATCTTTCTTTTTAACATAAGGTTCTTTAAAATGAAGAATGACTGGCCATTGCCATTCTATTGGCTAAACTCAACTCTGTAAGAACTGGACTCCAAGGCCTTACCAGATTGGGAAACATGTTCCTGAGTGGAGCCATCCGGTTCTGCCCACCATAAACCTGACCAGAAGCAACATAAATTTGTGTTTCTTTGGGATAACCCATAGCCCGAAGAATAACTGCCACTTCCCCAGGCTCGAGAGGGCATCGTCCTTCCTTCCGCTTCTGCAGAGCCAGTTGCCATAGATGGGAACCATTCTGCAAATAATCACAAAGGAAACAAATATCACACACTTTTACTTTTAGGATCTAACTAAGACAAGAAAACTGGCAGATCATATTTGAGGTCACCTTATAGCGTCGAGGCCATTCCTTTTTTCTATACTCAGCCATTTTAGCTTTCTCCTCCCTTGTCCCCACAAAATCACAAAAAGATAAGCCCACCATCCCTTTCTCAAATCTAAGGTGTAACGCCCTGTGTAAGAGAAATTGTTCAACCTCTTGGAGTTAAACATAATAACTTTTGACATGGTTCCGCAAACTTTCAGATAACAAAGTCACATACATATAAGGATTTGAACTGCCAGTGCGATTTCTCATCCTTGACACTAGTAAATCTGCCATCTGGTCTATCTCAGGAAGAAATTTCAGAGCATGATAATTCACCCTGCACCGTAGTCTATTGATTTCTGGAGGTACATTATCATACCTGAACACACCAAACACATGCACAATATCAACTGCAATTTTTCTAACTGGAGAACAAGTTTAGTCAAGTGCTAAGCAAATCAATAGCATCCATGACTTACCCAAGTCGATCGACAAAAGGTTTCAGGGCCATAATCTTCTTCTCTTTAATTCGGGGTAGTACATTGTCAATGTAAAACTGGGCAGGAGCATACTTTGGAATGTTTTTAACAGTCCGTCTAGGATACACATCAAAAAGTTTGTGAAATTAGTGCGAATTTGTAACAAATTAAGATTCAAATGATGAAAAAGTTCGATATGCATTAATGATTCCAATGTCCAAAAAAATCTTATGCTGAAAATCTACTAAGTAAAGACCTATGTAAATATTTCTGATTGGTTCATGTGAAACTTGCGAGACGTTCAAACACACTTTAGGTTGGAGAAAGCTTTTTTTATGGGTATGACAAACTATGACATTCCTGTTATTTATTCTATTCTCCAAATGAATGATAGAAAAAGACATCAAACCTTATGCTGGAGAATAATTCTGATTTGTCAGTAAACCAATCAGGGATATCACGAACAATTCGTACATCATCCTTTAAGTAATCAATGAAATGATCAACATCAAAGATGTCTTCGAATTTCCTGTGTAGAAATATTAAAACCATTACTTAGTCGAAAATAAGCCAATGGAATTTCAGAAACAAGATGATGCAGAGCAATATGCCACGCTAATATGTCTCTACAATGATATAGCAAAGATCAGTATAAGATTATTGGCCACTCCCTCTTACGTTTGGTCTTTCCAAATCTGGTCCTGCTTCAATACTGGCAAGATGAGGGTTGCATTCATTATTTTGGATACAGCAACCGCATTACATATCTGCACTCAAATGCATGAACAAGAGTTATTCTAAAGCTTCTAGCAGCACTGTATACATGGTGAAGCATATAATGGAAAAGAAAAAAAGAATCAATCAGGTTACAACTAGACAGAATAAAAACCATACAGCAATTCTTTGCTGATTCAGACCACCCTCGGCATGGATGAATATATAACCATTTGTTTCATTCTCAGGAGGAAGATCTGCAAGTAGATGAGAAAAGTTACTTCGCCAAAATGGGACAAATTAACAGCAATAAGTAAGCTAGACCATGAAAAGTTGAGAGTATTAGAATTGCATGATAAACTTGCATAAAACATTATTACACACAATGTTGCCTCCAGAATTGTATTTAGTATTGAGGGTAAGGAAGAGGTCAGACTCGAAGGGCCAAAAGAAAACCAGGAACTATTTGGAACATAATTATAGATCAAGCGGATGCATATTCCACGGAAAACTAGGATTGATCCACTATTTCCAGAAAACAAGTTATAATGGATGCTAAATTCTAATCAGTAAAATCCTCTGGTAATATCAACAATCTGCCCAAACAAATTCCAAATAAAATTAGGTTAAAGAGTAAAGAATCTCACAAAACTTTTACGCTACTGTTTACGTATATAAGATCTAGTAATGTATTATCCTAAAACGAAAGGGCATATTTCTAGAACCATTGATGTTCATCTTTCTTTTGAAATGTTGATACAGTACCCTACTTGATGAACCCATCCACCATTCAGTCTACCCTAATTTCATATGTCTGCAAAAACCAGCAAGGATGACAACCAATCCATGCATCATCAATCAAAAGGTCTAAATCTACCTGAAATGCCACCATCATGACGCTCGGCACAAGACTTCCAAGAGGTAGTAGCAGAGAGAGGATTTTCCCAGAGTGAAGGAGCCTCCTTGACCTAAATGGAATAGAATATACAGAAATACAAATGAAATTAATCATCAAAGTGCACAAGCTGAGAAAATGGGAAAACTGAGAAACAAGATCCTTCAAGCACTTACACGTGGACAATGCAGAACAATGCCATCTTTCTTACACAAGTATGGGGCATTCTACAATAATTCAAGAGATATCAGATAAGGGGAAAAAAAATAGTCAGCAGTAAAAACCCACCAAATCAAGATTCATAATCATGTCTCCATTGGGATGCAATATATAGTACATTGGGAGAGTTTTTTGACACTGTCACCAAAACACTTTTGGCTAGTTGAAAGCGTTTTGGTGCCCAAAGAAGGCCAGATCTCATGCCATTTCATTCACAAATGAGACTACATTTCAATCATCCTCAATAGTTGCAAAACCAAGTATTTGAATTATAGATCATAGCAATTCAATACCAATTTTACACCATTACCACTAACTTCAGATGCACGAATTGATTTCATCAATAAACTTCCACGAACATGCAACATCCTTTCTTAATATTTATCACAACTAAAATTAAAGAATACTAAAATGCCGAGCATAACAAAAGCAAATAACTCACCAAATGCTTGACGATCGAGAAAACCGAGATCAATCCGGCAACAGCAATAAAAAGCATTAAAAGCAAAGAGATCCTGGAGCTGTGTTGAGAAAACCTAGGATCATCGCTGAAGAAAGAGAAATATGACCAAATTAAACGGTCGCGATCTCTAAATGGATGCCGAGAGCGACCGTCGTCATCGTCATCCGGGTGGTGTTCGTGAATAAGAGGAGATGCACTGTCGTCGCGCTTCATTGGAGAGGAATTGGCTCGGCTCCCTGCCGAGCTGGAGTGTCTCAGCTCGGCCATGGCTACCTTTGGACTGTAAGCCAGCTTTACTTTAGCTTCGGCTTTGCTTTCGATTTCGGATTTCGTTTACTGGTAGTGGTGAAGCTTCCGTGCCAATTGCACCGTATATGCCAACAAAACTCAAATTACATAATATATATATATATATATTCCATAATTAAAATTTACATAAATATCTTTTAAAAATAAGTAGAAAAAGCAAATTTATTATTAATGAAATTTACACCAATACAATAAAAAAACAATAAAATAATTTTTTTTTTTATGTTTTTACTTCCATTTCTTATTCTATTCAACATGACCTGATCATTAACTGTCAAGAGTTTGTCCTTCATATAATTCGAATCTCTATAATTTTTATCTCACCATCGTCTTTATCACTTCTTCACTCTTATGAAACCCGTTTCGCTCTCTTTGTGAGTTTTCTCTCTGTCTCATTTTCACGCTCTTACTATTAATTTGTTTTTGTTGTCATTATTGATTATGTTGAACTCGTTTCAGCCACCAGTATTCTTATTCTTTGATGTATATTTTTTTAATTATACTTCTGAATACTTTGATTTGGCTTCTTTTTATCTTTACTTTCTTAACAAATCATGTATTTAAAAGTTTGCACAAATGGTTGAGTTTAATATTTAAGTGGTTGAAAATGAGTGATTAAGTCATTTTATATAAGTAAAAATTATGAGTATAAGAAATGAGTAAAATAGAAAGTTAAATGATGGAGACATTATTCATGCAGTGACACTGTTTATAACGAGCGTTATTTGCGCGAGGTGGGTTACTATTTGTCAAGTACTATTTACGGTGGGTACCATTCACTGGCTACTATTTATGCTTGGGTACTGTACATGTAGTTACTATTTATGTAGCAATTTAGGGGTATTTTCTGTTTTGACTCAATTGACTTCTTTAAGCGGGATTAGAACTCCTATAAGTAAGGGCTCTTATTCCAACTAAGTTTATGATTTTTATGAGTGTTTTATTCACTATATAAACTCTTCTAAACATAAGAGAAATACAAGCATATAAAGTTTTAATATGTAAACCATAAGAGAGAATACAGTAGTTAGGTAAGTACTAAGTGCGTGGTGCATTAGAGTTAACCTTTGAGGAGTGTTTTTTTTTTGTTCTTGGATGAACAAAATAAATACCATAGATTCTTTGACTTAGATGCTCGGGTTATTCTTGTATTCCTTGTAAAAATCTCTTATGAAGAGATACTAAAAGGTCTTGAGAAAATTATCATGATTATGAGTAAATACTTAGGAATCTCTAGAGGAGATACTATGGTGGTCTATAGGAGATAATTTGGGTATTATGGAATCATTGATGATGTAAAAAGATACTAAGTGATTTATATCAATAATAAGAAGCTGGATCATGAATTCTCTATGGATGCAGGTAATTTTAGGTCGAATCACGTATATCTTTTGACTTGTTGATTGGTTTGTCTTTATTTTATTGGTATATTAATCTTATGTGTTCTTACTTATGGTGTGAGTTATGGTTTTCGCTACACATGGAGTAAAAATAGTATCAAGGTTATGGCGTAGTTAATGTCATAAGGGTATCAAACTGAAAAGCATGGCTTTATATCCTTAACAAACTAGTGTTAAAGCATAGGTTGAAGTCTAAATTGCAGAGCATAGGTGACAGAGCCAGATTGCAGAGTAAAAGGTTGTCAACTATGAGGACTCACAAATATAATAAAAAAATAATAGAGAAGATGGTTATCGGAAAGAGGAAAATATGATGACCTTTCTTGAGAGTTTTTTTTAGAGTAAAGATCACTCATGAAGAAGATTTCCAAGAAAAGAACATCATCTAGGTCCTAGTTAGAAGATTCATTTAGATTTGATACAAAATAAAGATGAAAAAAGGAAAACAATTAAGATTAAAAAATACATTCAAAAGGTGTTTATGGCACTTGAAGGGATAATCCTAAGAGAAAAATAAAAATTGAAAGAAGATAGATTTGCAAGTCTATTAGATGACTATGCAAAGACTTTAATCGTATGAGAGTTTTTGGAGGAATAAGTCTCTGATGGATGAACTATTTTTTGGATATAGTGCAGTGTTTTCATATGAGCCATGGAGAATCATTATTTACCAATTGTAGAAATATAGTTTGTGGTTAGTTATAGAAAATTGAAAAAATAAGATTGAGACTATATAATGGAAAAAAAATAAATGAGGGATTAAGTATGAGATTTCATTCCTTATCTCATAAAGACCTAGTAGACTCGGGACAGATAGATCGGAATAGGGAGATTCATGAAAGACAGAAGAAATGAATACTAAATGGGAAGTAAAAGGATCAAAGAGTAATAAACATAGAGGGGGGCTATATGCTTGAAGAAAAGTGTTTAAATAGGATCAACATATGGTTATTGATTTGAAACAGGCCATAAAGCAATTTTTGAATTATATTACATGATGGTAAGGATCGAAAGAGAATATGTGAGAAGAATAGTAATGACAAAAATGTGTTTTAAATATTAGGGGATTGTGGTCATGGTATCTTCAGGACATGAGAGATCACAATATTGAATTACTCTAGGCATCAGCATTCTGAAATCTTTGAAGACCGTAGTCGCAAGAGCCATAGTTAGATTTAGGACTTGACTCAGAGCCAATGCTAGTGAGCATTGGTCAAGGAGGGATGGCGATGATTAGCTTCATAAAGAGAGATTTTGAATCAAGAAGGGGATTTGTTAGAAATTGGTGATTCAATAATCTTGTATAGGCAAGAATTGTGAAGAATATCAAGATGGTGGTCATTATGAAGTCAAATACGCATTTGGTGTACAAAGGAGAAACAAAACGGAAAGCCAAGGAAATGGGTGCGGTTCATATGGTGACATTATTCACGGCGAGCACTGTTTGCGCGCAATGGGTTACTGTTAACCAGTTATTGTTCACGCTCAAAATAGTGTAATGTAGTTACTATTTACGTGACAACTTAGGGATATTTCTTATTTTAGTTCAATTGATTTTTTTAAGTGGGATTAAGACTCCTATAAGTAAGGACTCTTATTCTAATTAGGTTTAAGGTTTCTATGAGTGTTTTATTCACTATATAAATCCTTCTAAACACAAGAAAAAGACAAACATCTTAAGTTTTAAGATATAAACCATAAGAGAGAATAGATGAGTTAGGTAGGTACTAAGTGCGTGGTGCACTAGGGTGTAACCTTTGAAAAGTGTTTTTTTTTTTGTTCTTGAGTGAACAAAAGAAACACCATAGATCTTTTTGGCTTATATACTAGGACTATTTTTATATTCCTTGTAAAAGTCTCTTATGAGGAGATACTAAAAGGTCTTAGAAAAATCATAGTGATCAAAAGTAGATACTTAAGGATCTTTATGAGAGATACTTTGGGTATTATAGGATCATTAATAATGCAAGAAGATACTTAGTGATCTATATCAATAATAAAAAGTTGGATCACGGATCCTTTATGGACGTAGGCAATTTTAGTCCAAACCACATATATCTTTTATCTTATTGATTAATTTATTTTCTTTATCTTTATTGGTGTATTAATCTTATGTGCTCCTATTTATGGTGTGAGTTATGATTTTCGTTGCGCATAGAGTAAAATGGGTATTAAGACTGTAGCGTAATTGATACCGTAGAAGTGTCAAACTAAAGAACATGACTTGATATCCGCAACATAAATGATACTTTTTTTATTTTAAGTTTAATCATATTTAAAAGAGTACTATAGAATATCTCGCAATGGATAATTAGTGTAAATATATAAATAAGCTTGTTAGGTTTTGTGCATGTTAAATGAAACTTAAGAGATTATTATAAGTAAAATAAAACAAGATTTAGTCACAAATAACTGAACCTAACATTTATAAATTAAGATAAACTTAATAAATTTGAAGCTATTTATTTAATCGTCAGTTATTTTATTCATTTTTTGTCACGTCCCAGGCCCAAAAGATTTAAAATATGACATAACTTACACTCATTCAATAATGTACACTCATAATTAATATTGCATAAAATTTTAAACTTGAATTCTACATAGGAATCCTTAGTAAGTTGCTAGTAGGTTCATCAGAAAAATCAACCCATGACTATACTTGGTGAAACATAAACCAAATACAACAACATTTAATAAAATTATCACACCCCAGACCCAAAAGATCCGATACACGACATCACTTACATTCATTCAATAATATTTAAACATTCATTTCAATTTCTTTTAAAATTATAACAATTGAATTATGACTGGGACAATTAGTAAACCGGAGATACGCAGAGTTTTCTTAGAGATTAACACTCTACTACGTCACTAGTAGTAACTTTATTACCGAAAACCCAGAATATATTCATTGCAAATTCTTACTTAAAATCAACCAATAACCACGCTTGGTGAAACTTAAACCAAATCTAACCACACACAATAAAATAATATATAAGTATTTATTCAATAGGGACAAATCAAATATCTTATCCCATGTGTCCCTAAATGAAACACTCAGCAATCTAGCAACTTAGGGAACCCAAGAAACAGCATAAGTCTTGCCAAATTCACTAAGCACACATGTACCTTATTTACCTGAAATCGCCATAAACTATAATGAGTATAAAACTCAGTAAGCATACTAGTTTTTCATATATCAAATACAAATACATATATGTACACAATGCATATGTATGATATGCTGTGATCAATCAAAATCATAATCTTATCAAATCACATGTCATGTAAGCGCTTACACATTTTTTCAAAACATATAATAGGAATACCATCACTCAACTACTACTACTACTTAGTAGGACTTACATATCACATATCACATAATAAGCCAAATGTCACTCGTAGGTGACATACCGTATGAGAGGAATAGTACAAGTGAGGTCTTTAAATTACACATATATAATGCTTATGCCCGAAGGTAAAAGCCAAATCCTCACTCTGATCATCGGTGAGTCCTCTCACATGCACCAATATGCCACCACACGAATGTAATGACTCACTCTTCCTTTAGGTACCAATAGGATCCTCCCTACATACGGAACACATAACATATACCAATCCCGAAGAAAATGTCACACATAAAGGCTCCAAAAATCACATAAAATGCCTACTAAGTAAATAGTGAGTTCAATCATCCTCAAAACACAAAACATATCTCATGGACATTTTTCACTTCAAAAGCTTTCTTTGTTAAACACATTTCATTTTGAAAGCTCTCTTTCTTAAATACATGTATGTCTATGCTCAATATCAATGCTCACATTCATAAACATATTTTTTCGCATTTCATATCAAATATACTTTGGCATAACATAAATATATTTCTAAGCACATTTAAAAAATCATATATAGATAATTACTATGCTTATTGTGATTTCAGTAAAAGTCTAGTATACTTACCTCTTAGCACTTTCTGCTACAAGGCTTAAATCTCCTTAACCTATCAATGGAGATTAATCCTTTCATGAGCCTCAACATTCATACAAAACACTTTAAATAGCTTACAAAATTACACATATTGCACTTATCACATCGAATTGGTTTAATTACTTGATTTCTCAAAATCTGTCAATCTGACCACTTACACTTAACAAAATTTTCTAATATATCAAATGATGTCCAATTACTCCAAAATTAGAATATATTATTCTTAACTCATATGTCCTTCTTATATATGAATATTATATCATAATGCCTACACAATCCATTCTATAAACACCATCGAATCCAAACTACTAACTTGACTAGATCAAGATATTTACTGAACAGTATTCAATCTCCCAATGTTATAAAATCATATACTAACTCAAAAATTATAAAACTATAATAGAAATACTCTTGACACATATCTCAATCCATGATAAATATTTCACTTCAAAATAATTATCAAAAGTAATTTAAAACTATTTTATTCTATAACTTTAAAAATCTGTTAATTAAATACTGCAATGAGTTGACACTCCTTGGAAAATCATAACACTTTAACCACATTGATCTAAATTCTCAATTATGAGTATATCATATTAGACATATAAAATTATCATATTTTATAAATTTGTAATTTTTTAAGATCCTTAAGCAGATCAAAAATTATTTGTCACTGTATCATATTATTAACACAGGAAATTTTCAGAATTTCAGGGTCATTTTGGTAAATTCACTAAAAATTCGATTTCTGAAATTTTTAATCGATTAAAAGTCTCAAATGATTCTACACATGTCTAATTTCATATACTCAAAATTCAAAACCAGAATCAAATCACAACAATTTATAAAACTCCTGGATCAAGAAACTATCAAGTAGAAATTCTGTAATTTATCATGATTTATCAAGCTATCTACATAGATCATCATCAATTCTCATAATATCTTATGAAATACACACCAAATTCTCAATTGTACATATTTTCAGAAATTAAAACTTAAATGAATTAATTAATTTAACATTAAGAAATGGTTATAATATACCTCTTAAAATCCAAAATTCTAATTTCTTCTTCTTCTTCTCTTTCTCTCCCCTCTATTTCTCTATTTTCTCTCTCTAAATGGGTAACTCGACCCAAAAATGAGTAAATCAGGGTTTTAAAAGTGTATTTTTATACTAAGAGGCTGGTATTTACAAATTTTTCCTCAAAACTTTCAAAGTATTACAATTTGGTCCCTAAAATAAATATAAAGTCTTGCAAATAAACCAAATACTACTAATTTATCCTTAACCTATATAGACACTACTAATAACAATACATAAATCAAGTATCACCCACATATAAATAAAATATGTATATTTATATATATACTTATTCTTACCAGTTGTGGATACTGGTTAATACAAAAATAATATATACGTGTTTATTTAATACGGACAATTCAAATATCTTAAACTATGTGTCTATAAATGAAACACTTAATAACCTAGCAACTTAGGGAACTCAAGGGATAGCAGAAGCCTTGCCAAATCCGCTAAGCACACATGTACCTTATTTATCTGAAATCACTATAAACTATTATGAGTATAAAACTCAGTAAGCATACTAGTTTTTCATATATCAAAATACAAATACATATATATACACAATGCATATGCATGATATGCCGTGATAAATTAGAATCATAATCTTATCGAATCACATGTCAAGTAAGCTCTTACACATTCTTTCAAAATATATAATTGGAATACCATCACTCAACTACTACTTATTAGAACTTCCATATCACATATCACATAATGAGCCAAATGTCACTCGTAGGTGACATTCCGTATGAGATGAATAGTACAAGTGAGGTTTAAATTTCACATATATAATACTCATGACACATATCTCAATTCATGATAAATGTTTTACTTCAAAATCCCTGCCAAAAGTATTTTTAAACTATTTTATTCCATAACTTTAAAATTTGGTTAATTAAATACTACAATGAGCTGATACATTTTAGAAAATCATATCAATTTAACTACATTGATCTAAATTCTCAATTCTGAGTATATCATATTAGACATATTAATTTATCATATTCCATAAAATCGTAATTTTTGAAGATCGTTTAGTAGATAAAAAATTATTTGTCACTGTAGTATACTGTTAACACAGAAAATTTCCAAAATTTCAAGGTCATTTTTGTAAATTCATTAAAAATTTGATTTTTGAAATTTTCAATCGATTCAAAGTCTCAAATGATTCTAGAGATGTTTAGTTTCATATTTCCAAAATCCAAAACTAGAATTCAAATACAAGAATTTATAAAATTCTCAGATCAAGAGACTATCAAGTAGAATTTGTGCAAATTCATCATGATTTATCAAGTTATCTATAAAATTCACTTCAAGTTCTCAATTTTATATATTTTCAGAAATCAAAACTTAAAGAAATTAACACCAATAAATTGAGAAATAGTTATGAAATACCTCTTAAAACTCAAAATTCCAATTTCTTTTTTTTCTTCTCTTTCTCTCCCCTCTATTTCTCTCTTTTCTCGCTCTAAAGGGGTGGCTCGACCCAAAAATCAGTAAATTAGGGTTTAAAATGTGTATTTTTATATTAAGAGGCTAACTTTTAGTATTTACAAATTAACCTACAAACTTTTAAAGTATTATAATTTGATCCCTAAAATAAATTTAAAGTCTTGCAAATAAACCCAATACTAATAGTATGTCCTTAATCAATACAAAATAATATTAATAACAATACATAAATTAAGTATCATCCACATATAAATAAAATATAAATATTATACATATATATAAATATTTATTCTTTTCGGTGTTGGATAAGTGGTTACTACACTTTTTGTTACTACCTAATAAGATATGAATACACATGTTTTCCAACTGCAAAAATTATGTATTATTCAAATAACACCTTCCACGTGCCTTAACACTACCAATAATAAAGAAGTATTTTTCATTATGTTTTGCAATTGTACAAGTTAAAGAACTTAGATTATGATGTAAACATAAAGAAAGAAAAAAAAAGGATATTGTTATTAAATTATTTCATGATTTGTGATTTATTTTGAATAAGACTTCGATTAAGATGTAACTTTGAATAGGACCTTGTGGCTTAACACTACCAATTATAAGAAGTACTTTTTATTGATTTTTTGTAATTACAC
This sequence comes from Ailanthus altissimus, assembly GCA_946807835.1. Lineage (NCBI taxonomy): Eukaryota > Viridiplantae > Streptophyta > Magnoliopsida > Sapindales > Simaroubaceae > Ailanthus > Ailanthus altissimus. Next base: position 24,165,442 of record OX327692.1, on the reverse strand, counting down.
AAATTAAAAAACTTTGACTAAAATGTAAACATAAAGAAAGAAAGAAAGCATATTGTAATTATTGTGATTTGTGCTCATGTGCCATTTCAATTTTGTATGAATATTATAATTTCATACTTTCTGCAATAAATAAATATTTCATTAAATCGCTAAATATTTTTTTAGATGAAATACTTGTAACATTTCAGACATTATAGATCTGAAGGAGCTCAGATCAAGTTTAAATAACATATTCTATGTGCCTTAACACTACCAATTATAAAGAAGTATTTTTCATTATGTTTTGCAATTGTACAAGTTAAAGAACTTGGATTAGGATGTAAGCATAAAGAAAGAAAGAAAGAAAGAAAGAAAGAAAGAAAGGATATTGCTATTATATTGTTTCATGATTTGTGATTTATTTTGAATAGGACTTCGATTAAGATGTAATTTTGAATAGGACCTTGCATGTAGCTTAACACTACTAATTATAAGAAATACTTTTCATTGATTTTTTGCAATTACTCAAATTAAAAAACTTTGACTAAGATGTAAACATAAAGAAAAAAAGAAAGAAAGCATCTTGCAGTTATTGGGATTTGTGCTTATATGCCATCTCAATTTTGATATTATAATTTCATACTTTCTGCAATAAATAAATATTTTATTAAATCGCTAAATATTATTTTTAGGTAAAATGCTTGTAACATTTCAAATATTATATTGATCTGAAGGAGCACAGATTAGGTTTAAAGAGTTAAAACCTTATTTGAAATGGGACAAAGATTTGGAAATATACTAACAATGACATAGTTACAAATAATTGTAAGAGTTGTTAGGAAATGTTATTGTGCAAGTATGTTCTCAAATTATATATTTCTGATTTATTTTCACTGATGTATAGTCTATCAAGTGGAACTAATTAATATAGATCAATGTATATTTATATCTGGATTATTTAGATGGTTAATCTTAACAGACCATGAGTTTAGTGGTAGCTCATATAGATATACAGGTATTCAATTAGGACTGAATATTGAACAAACTTAATGAAAACCTCTAATAGATATCCCATTAATCGGTCAGTAGAGGCTCTTTTTGAGTTGAGTAGTATTCGTAGTCTCTAGACTTGAGCATTACGGTGGGGTTGTGAAGGATCCACCATACTTAAGTTTCACACATGCCAGAGACCTTTCATGGTCTGACCGTTTGGTATTTCATGGTATGGTCCGATGCTCATGGAGTTTGGCGAGTGTAGATATGGGATCTGTCAACTCATATGGGTGAGTTAAATATCCAGATGCTCTAAGGTCGTATTTCATGAAGTCTTATGAACATAAGCAATAAACCCATAAAAGAGTTTCTCGTGGTATAAACAATATCGCTAAAGAGTTTGCGAATATTATTTATTGGAATACGAATCGAGGAGATAAGTTTATAATTGAGCTTTAGGGGACTTAACGGTGTTAATCTATATCTCCGCTCTCTTATAATATATATGACGAAAGGATTGTACGAATATAGATTAATCTCAACTTGTATAGTTCAACTCACCATTTTGTATTATCCATAACGTGTGTGGGGGAGGGGGGGCATCGATTATAAACTTATAGAAATATTCCGTTAGACAAAATAAGTGTAAACCTAAGGAGTTTTACTATATGAAGTATACTCGTTAAGCACATGGGTAGCACATGGGATCGAATTGCTCGATCTGAGAAGTTTTCAGAAAATATGAATTTATTTCAAGTTCTCTCGGGGAGTAGCTAAGATTTAAGTGTTAAATCTAAAATTGTGCAAGGTCAGACTTGACACTTTTATCTACCAAGTATATATCTCAAATTGTACTAAAAATTTATATGAGTACTAAATTGGACATTGATAGACATAACAACCATTTAAATAAACTAATTGTTATTTTATTTAAATTTAATTAATTAGTCATTTATTTATTTCAAGGTCTCTTGAGGATTAGTTAAGGTTTAAATGTTAAACTTAAAATTGTGTCAAGTGAGACTTGACACTTTTATTTATTTAATGTATATATCAAATTGCGTTAATAATTTATATAGATACTAAATTAAATATTAATAAATATAATAATAAACTAGTTATTATTTCATTATATATATTATTCTTTACATTAACAATTCAATTCCATTTGTTGTTTTCATTCTATTAGTTTATTAAAAGTTAATAATATATATTTATTTTTTATTTGTCAAAAGAAAAGTTCTATAATGACAGCAAACATGGCAATATTTTGAACAAACAAAATTACTTATAAAACCTAGCCATCAATTTTAAACAATTTAGTAAGCTTTTTTTTTATTGCCTTGTCACCTTTTACAAATGACAAGCATTCTTTAATTGATTGGTTAAGATAGGCAGCTCATTTAGCTATATATTGTGGCCGAAATCTTTTGCTATTTTTTTTTTTTGAAATCATAATAAATGTAATATCATGGAACTAAATCATACATTTTACATCCTAGGACTTCTAATACAAGATCAGACAGATTATAAGAACGCTATACTAATATCTCGACTTAGGAACGTCGAAATCTGTGGGATGATATATTTCTCTTAGTAGAAGAGAAACATATTAGTATAGCGTTCGGGCGTATTAGATGGGAGATCCTATCCTCTTACCCTCTCATGGGAGGTACAAACTACCCTCACACATAAGAGACGATACTATCCTCACACGGGAGAGACAAATAAAACACTCACATAAGAAGGACAAATACAACACTCTCATAAGAAAGACAGTACAAAACACCATTATTATTATATACAAAATCACAATCTTTGTACAATCTCAAACAGGTCAAGACTCCACATAATAGCAATATAAACTATGGAAGAATAGCTGGCCATCCGATAGTGGGTGTAGATCGACTGAAAATCGAATCGTGTATAGCAGCAGTAGTATGAGGCGGTGGCTTCTTAGAATGACCGGTGATAATCGACCTGAAACCTAATTGAAATCTTGCGAGGAAGCTGCACCAGTGATGAAAACACAAATGGCGCATCACAGCGGATTCCTATCAGCATAAAATCGGAGAAAATTACTGATGACTTGGCCAGATCTTCACGTAGGACAGGGTTTGACATAGGATATGCTGCTCAGCAGAGACTGATGGTCTCACGGAGGATGACATCACCACAAGCGAGATAGCAACCGACAGATAAATGGGTATAAGTCGACTAGAAAAGAAGGAAAAACGGAAGAAAAAAAAATGGAAAAAAAGCATGAGAGAAAAAGACATAAGTGATATGTAGAGAATAGGAAGGGGGGATGATGTTTCATTCGTCAGAGAAGGGCCAAAGGGCCTCCTCTTCGGTAAAGGAAAGATTTTTGATGCGGTGGCTCTGTAGGTTGAGAAAAAGTTTAGAGAAGATAAGTTTTTTAGGGCGATAAGTGTGATTTGTAAGGAATTCTTTTGTTACTCGAGTGTATGAATTATGAATTCAATTGAAACGAAAATGAGTTGATGCGGTCGAAAGTAATTAAATATTTTTAATTTGAGAGACAGAAATAAACCAGAAGTAAGAGTTGTTTTAAATAGTTCTGAAAATGAAAGCTATTAGTCTAGTTTGAGGAAGTTCACTACGTCCCCAACTAAATTTGTTTAAAAGTACATTTTAAGGGTGAGTCTCACAACCTCATTAATTTAATGAGATAGTATTGTGTCTTATATTTTTACTGTGTTTCATATGAGACATATAATATTTAAATTGTTTAAAATACACACATTTACCCGTAGTACGGCGCACACATACGCAACACTAACATCAATTACATAAATTAAAGAACTTTGACTAGGACCTTTTATGTGGCTCAACATCTTGCTATTAGATTATTTCATGGTTTGTTGTTGAGGGTTGAAGAAAGAAAGAAAGAAAGAAAGAAAAAGGCATAAAGATCATTTTCTAGATTGTAAATGTAGAGTTGTTATATTTATATGCAATTTACAATTGTTGCTCTTTTGTTTGTAACCTAATAAGTCTTTAATATTAAACTATTTGTATGCTTTTTATACATGTTAATGTTATTAACGGATTAAGTTGCACACCATCTTGTTTATGATTTTATTTCAATTTGTATAATACTTGGTTTAATATAGTCTTGTACTATCAATATATATAGTCTAGTATAATTTGGTAATATTATATTTTTTACAAGACTTTATTTTCTATAGTTTTGTATGGTTTTATACTATCATCTTTATTTACAAGATTTCGTTTCAAATAGTTTTGGAAGAGTATTGTATTGTGAATATTATTTAGTTATTACAGTGAACAAATTAAAATAAATTGTGTTATTGTACAAATTATTTGTATCCGAAAAATAGTTTTCAAAATATGTGGATAAATTAATTAATATAAATAATATATTATTCAAATATAATTAAAAGATTATTTAAGAAATTAAATAAATAAAATGTTAAGAATAATTTTTGAAATTATCAAAAAGATTTTTTTTTATTTTTGTGTTTTTCTTTATAAAAAGACTATAAATCCATTTATTTTAGAAGTCTAATAATACTCAATTGTTGAGTATTATATATTAATCACAAAGAGTATGACTCTATATGGTTTATATGAATTAAGTCTCTTTTTAAGAGATAATTTAACTAATAAATGTCATTAATTAAATATTAAATTAAAATAATAATAGTTTATTATTTTAAAAAGGATAATGTTAGTCTAAAAAAGACACATACATATGTAAAAAATACAAAATACGTATTTTTTTTTCAGAAGAAAAATTTGAAAACCCACTCTTCTTCTCATTGTAGAACAAGAGACTTGATTTAGAACATTTTTGTAAAAGAAAACTTAACGTGGATTCAAGGTATATATTTATTTTTTTTGTTGATTTTTATTTATTTTAAATATCAAATCCATATATTCATAAGTTTTTAAGATAAAAACTCATCTGATGAAAATAAAGATTAAAGAATTTTTATTTTCTATTTCGCTGTGTTATAATGTCATAATACCAACAACTGGTATTAGAGTCAGGTTTCTTGAATATATGCTTTTGATATTATGATTCATTTGAATTAAATCACGATTTACTGGTATGTGTGTTTAAGTGGGTACTTACATTTTTATATTATTCATATGATGGATAGATAGTTTGTGTATGGATCATTTGGTCGTTAATTATATGATTCTCTAAGATTGATTTTAATTACTTGTATTTTGATTAGACCAAAATTGTATAAACCCATAAAGGGGTATATGATTTTTTTTTGTAATATATTTTTTTATTTCTTGGCCGCTAGACTTAAGAAGGAATTGAAGAAAATAAAATTTTTTAGGAGCAATCCAAGCATGCTCCCTTTTTTGCCGCAAGAAGACGAAAAAAATGTAAGGTTAAAAGACGAATAACAATGGGTAAAATACCCACTACCATGGGCCAATGTCCTTGGAAATTGATTCCATGATACACATGGCTAGAGACCAATTATTAGATCCATTTCCATGCAAAAATAAATGCTCGGGCTCATGTCCCTGCTGAATGAAGCCCTACCTATAATTACGGGTGGGTGTGGTCCATGGGGCTGCGTATAGAAGCCGCTCTTAGTAGCTAACACTAAGGGCATCAGTTTTTATGTTGTTGCCTTAGGCGTAATTAAGGCAACAAATGGCTTTTTTCGGATTTGGGAAGTTCAAATAAAATTGAATTTTGATCTCTTGATGTTTGGGCTTTTTATGAACAACATTCTTTTTGAAAAAAATATCTAAGAGTTGGACTACCTTGCAAAATATACATAGGCCTAAGAAATTCTTTTAGACCTATACGTATAAAATTACAAAAAAAATTGACTGGATTCGTTATTGACTTAAGAAGACCACGTGCAACTGGCCCTGCATGCCTATACATTTTATGTAATTTGATTAATTTTCTTTTATGGGTTATAATTAAAAATCTTAGGGGACACGGCCAAAGTTAAATTAAAATGTTAATTTATATTATTTATTTATGTGATAAATTATAACATGATCATGCATAATCACATGTTATGCATTTGTACCCCATTTATATGATTGTAATATGATATGCATACATGTCATAATTAGAATTTAAATAGTTTATTTTATTATGGCATATTATTTTTAATAAGATTAAATTAGTCGATTAATTAACATATTTAGAACTTGCATAATTAATCAAACAATGTGAAATTAGATTTAATAGTTAAATTTAGTAATTTCATATTTTTCTAAGTAACCTATATTAAATAGTTTGATTTAGGATTATTTAAAAATATATTAATAAAATTATTAATTTTATTAATTATAAAATAATTAATTTAATCATATAATTAAAAAATTAGGTTCATCTAAATTGTTAGACTTGTTTAAAAGGAATAGTTAAACTAATGAACCTAGACCCAATAAAATTATACCTTATAAAGATTAATTAATTATACTTAATAATTTGTTATACGAAATATAATAATTTGTTGAGGTTATAAAATATAAGATATTTTATAAATTAGAAAAACACATAGTTAAAAATAGTGAGTGAGAGAGGGTACATGACAATGAACCTACCTGCCTCCATTATTAGTATAAATTGTGAGATATATAGATAGCGCCTCACAACACTTTGATTTCGTCCTCCACACGAAGGGTGTGTGCCTATGTCAATAACAATGTTGAATTATTAGAGATAGGATTGAGTGATGTATTTCAAAATTGACCAACCCTACGACGATAATTTTTTAGTTAAGTTATCTTGATCTAAAATAATGGGTTACAATCACAAAAATATAATTAATCGCTTAATTATATCTTGACTGAAATAAATGATAGTTAATAGGTAAATAAAAATATGAGATAATTTAAAATTTACCTATTAATTTGAGAGTTTTAATTTCAATTTAAATTTAATGTGACCTATTTACAACGGCACATTAATTATTAAATTGAACTATTGTGGATTAGTGTTAATTTATATGTTTAAATACAATACATTCATGCATCACATTTACTATTTTGAAAAAAATTCTATGATATTTATTAAAGTATTCTTAAAATTGCTTTATTTATTTCAACAACATATCTGGAACAAACCTTACATAGCCCTTTTAGCAAATAAAAAATTGACCTGTGATAACTTTGTAAAATGAAAAAGTAATATGAATATTATGCTAATTTGTAAGGACCAAAAGTTTGTCCTCATAGAGGAGTGTCCCCCAGAACATGTAGCTAATGCTCCTCGTAATATACGATAGCCATATGAGAAATGGATACAGGTCAATAATAAGGCCCACTGCTATATGCTTGCCAGTATGAGCGATGTCCTTAGAAAGAAGCACGAGCATTTAAAGATCGCACATGAGATATGAGATTCTCTCCAAATGATGTTTGACTAGCAATCGAACCAAAGTCACCTTGAAGCTACTCGTAGCTACATGAACTCTAAAACGAAGAAAGGAGTTTTGGTGCTCACTGATGCGATATTTCTATATCATAAATTAAGTGCAAGTATACACTATCGTATGCAAGTAATAAAGAGACTAAATAAGTCGGATGTCGAACCCACAGGGATAATTGTTTCTTTTTAACCAATTATTAAAATTATATCTTCCTAATAATTATTCAGATAAATAAAAACCTAAGAATGAATGTAGAAAATATAAAAGTAAAAACACAATGCAAAGAGAATAAGAAGATAGCAATGTAGAGAAAACCTAAGATTAATATTATCCCTCAATATGCTTTTAAATGATTAACCCTCTAATATTTAACTCACTTAGTCTTTATTATTGATCAAGACGCTAATGTATTCACAAGCCTCTTCCAAGGTCATGCAAGTATACCCTAATTTACCAAATACCTATATTCCTATGGTACTTGTAATAAATTAAGATTCATTAAGATTAGGTCTTATTGATCATACATGCCAATTAGGTATATTCCTATCCTAAATTGAAACTTGCATATGCAACATTAAATGTTACTCTACAATCATGCATCAAATTACCTAGGTCTAAATATTATGATTCCTCTTCTGAGTTTATCAATAATATTACCAATTCATTCACCATATATTGGTCAGATATATTGAAGCATTAAACACAAGTAATTTAAATAATAAATGACTAAGTTTATTAAACACTAAAAGATATGGCAATTTAAGCGCACATATTGAGTTCAAATATTAACCCTAGAAAATAAATTAGTTCATAGCTACAAGAGAACAGCAGTAAAAATAATTATAAATCATGATACAATTATTAACAAACCGATATAGACGTCGAATTGCTCTTAATTGCGCTGCCTAGAAACTCTTGATGCCGAAGAACGTCTTGTACTTCTCTTTAAAGTTGCTTCAATTAAGCTCCTATTGCTCTCCAAGACTCGTGCTCTGTATTCTTGGTGCTCTTGGGTCGTCTTGGATTGATTCTTGAAGGCTGGGAACGAGTGGCTTTATATAGGGATTGATATGAGCTTGAAAATCTCAATTCTCGTCGGACTAGGACTCGCACTACCGCTGGCGCACTATGCATCTGTCGCTGGAGCGACGCGTGAAAAAGCTATTACCGCTGGAGCGGTGGGATCTTGGCGCTGGGGCGCTGCATGAAAACGGCTTCACCGCTGGCGCGGTATGTTGAGAACGCTGAGGCGATGAAGCGTCGCTGGCGTGGTGACTATTCGGCGCTAGACGCGACTTAAGCGGGTCGTTTTTCTTATTTCGATCACTATTCTAGAGCTGGGGCGACAATAGTTGTGGCGCGGGGGCGCTGGACTCATATTTTGAAAACTTTGCATTTTAGTCCCTATTTTCGCTCCTTTTGCATTCTTTCTTTAATTTTCGTTCAAGTCCCTATAAATAACAATAATGCATATAAATAGCCATTTATTCTCATAAAATTATAAAATATCAATAATAAAAACATGAGAAAATATATGACAAATTTGCCCTTATCACTCACACATATTTTGAACATAATCAACCTAATGCATCAGACAGAGATCTATGGAGCCACCATAGATGATAAGACTCAAGGCAGCATCATTCTAGAGTCTCTTACTCCAGTAGTTTTGCAGTTCAAAATAAATTATGTTATGAACAAACTCTTATATAGTATGACTCAACTACTTAATGAACTGCAAACTTTTGAGGCTATATCAGATAAGTCCAAAAAGTTTGAGGCAAATGTTGCTGAAGCTAAACAGTTTTCCTCCAAGTAAAATAAAAAGAGGAATAACACTAGTGGTGGTTCAAGTTCTTAAGGAAAAGTTAAGAAAGCCTCTAACAATAGTAAGAGCAAGAAGGACTCTAAAGTAAAGAAAGAAAAATATTTTCATTGTGGAGTCAATGGGCATTAGAAGAGGAATTGTAAGAAATATCTCTCCGAGCTGAAAGATAAGAACAAACGTAAATATGATTTAATAGTTTTAGAAGCCTATTTTGTAGAGGATGAACTTTCTCTTTCGATAATTGATTTAAGAGCCACTAATCATATTTGTTCTTCCTTGCAGATGCTTAGTTCTTATAGGGAGCTCGCTAATAGGGACTTTACCATGCAGGTTGGCAATGAAGCAGTCATTTCGACTTTAGCAATGAGAGTGGCTCGATTGAATTTTAGGAATAATTTTTTAATTTTAAATAATATTTATTTTATTCTAGGATTCAAAAGAAATTTGATTTCTGTTTCTAAGTTGCATGAATAATTTTTTAATATTTTTTTATAATAATAAGAATATTATTGGTAAAAAATAGTTTAGATATTTATCATGTGAAATTAGAAAATGGGATTTATGTTTTAAGGCTCGATGAGCGCTCACGGCTTAATTCTCATATATTTAGAGTAGAATATTCTAAATCCACTAAAAGAAAAAATATTTCTCTAAATAATGACAAGTACTATTGGCATCTTAGGTTAGATCATATAAATCTAAATAAGATTAATAGGTTAGTAAAGAATGGTCCTTTAAGAGAGCTAAACATTAACACTCTTCATGTATATGAGTCTTGTTTAGAGAATAAAATAACTAAAAGACCATTTTCAGCTAAAGGTGAAAGAGTTAAAGAACCACTTTAACTTGTACACACTAACGTCTGCGGTCCATTAAACGTACAAGTAAGAGGCAGTTATGAATACTTTGTCCCATTTATTGACGATTATTCAAAATACAGTTATGTTTACCTAATGCAAAGAAAATCTAAGAATTTTGAAAGTTCAAAGAATTCTTAGCAGAAGTGATGAACACTTGAAATTACACATTTAAGAAGGGTTTTACATCATTATTTTGTATTATTAGTGTCTTTAACCTCCCTAACTTAAGTATGTTTATAATATTGTACCTATTTAGCTTTTAACTATTTTTTGGTAAGTTTGGTAAAATGGGTATAACTTTTTACCTAATGATCTAATTGGAGTGATTGATCATGTGAAGAGCTTACTCAATGGGCTAACATATTGTATTTCAAAAAGAATTTGAAATTTGAGCGTTTAGAGGGTGAAAATGGCCTAGAACAGAATCGATTTATAGTACAAGCCTAGTCCGAACAGTCATCAGTATTTGGTCCATAACTATAGAAATACGTATGAGACAACTCAATTTGAAAAGATAAGAGACTTATTTACAACTTTGATGTTTTGAGTGACAGCTAATTCGGATCACATCAATTTCAAATTGGATAATCAAGTGGGTGTATTAATGATAATCAATGTAAATTATTTGCCACCATTCTTGACTTTTATCATCCAAGTGGTTCCCTCTTCATTTGTCTTGATTTATCCATGTTTTTCTATAAATAGGTAGCATGTTTATGCCTAAATGATGTAATTAGATAACTAGATTTTAGTTCAAAATACTTATCTTTTGTATTATCTCTTTGTAATATTATTTCTCTTGTTTATTATTGTAAAGTCATGTTATCTCTTTTTTCCATTTTTTTTTCTTTTTCTTTAATTTATTATGTTCAAATAATTTTCTTTATGCTAAGGTGAAAGGGTGAAACTCTTGATAAGGTAATAAGATATACTTAACTCTTATTCATAAATTTAATGCTTCATTATTAAATTATGCATATTTATATACGATGTATTTATTTTATTTGTAATATTAATACATTTTATTCTAAAGTGGTCCTTCTTGATTTATTATAGACAATTTTTATAGTTGACACAATAAATTCTTGAAACTATTTATAAGATTTAGCGTATATACCATTTCTTGTAAAGTAGGAATCTTGATTTATTGTAGACAAATATAAAGATTGACATAATAAGTACTTGAACACATTCATAAGATTTGGTGTATAATAATTTAAAGAAATAAATACTAATTAATATATAAATTGTGGTGAACTTTAATTGTTATATCTTTCGATTGAAACCTCCTTTGTATGAGAATTCCAATTGAGTTATAAAAAGAGTTGAATATATTCTTACTTCATATGCCAAGAGTGGATCCCCATAACCTTAGCTTTTATTTTAATTGGTTAATTGAATTAATATTTGCAAATATCTTATACTGCATTAATTATCTTTAAAGTATTTATAATTTGTAATTTTAATTCCACTTCCCTGTGGATCGACTCCGTTCTTATCGGGTTATTTATTACTTCGAGAATCCTACACTTGGGATAAAACTCCTATATTCTGGACGTGTCAAAAAGCTAAAAACAAATTAGGTAAAACACTTAAGACCCTTTGATTCAATCAAATTGGTGAATACTTGACACATAGTTCAAATCCATTGAAGAATAGGATTTTGTCCCAACTCTTAGCACTTGGAACACTACAGCAGAATGATGTTGCAGAAATGAGAAACAGAACCTTGCTAGATATGGTTAGGTCTATGATGAACTACTCTTCACTACTGTCCTCATTTTGAGGTTATGCGTTTCAGACTGCGGTCTATATTTTGAATGTAGTACCTTTCAAGTCTATCCAAAGTACACCCTTAGAGATATGGATTGGTAGTAAACTTAGTATATGCCATTTTCATATATATGGGATGTTTGGCACATGTGCTGAAAGGAAATACAAGGAAAGTTAGAATTGCGAAAAGAAGTTTGTCTGTTTGTAGGTTGCCCTAAAGGCACAAGAGGAGGTTTGTTTCATAGTCCTCAAGAAAAGAAAGTGATTATATCTACGAATGACACTTTTCTTGAGAATGATTATATAGTAAACTTTAAACCTTGCAGTAAAATTGTACTAGAGAAAATGCTTTCTAATAAGATCAGGCCTTTATCGTCGACAATTAGGGAACGACAAAGTCAAGTAACCATCAATTTTGATCAGACCACCTTGGAACCTTAACTTAGTGAGAATACATTCTCATTATAGAGATGATGAAGAGACACAAGTAGTCATGTTTGACACAAGCCAAGACCATCCATTGACATATAGACATGCAATGAAAGATTTTGATAAAGAAAAATGGCAATAAGTTATGAACCAAGAAATAAAGTCTATGTACTCCAATTCAGTCTGGAAACTTATAGATTCACCTAAAAATGTTAAGCCCATTGGATGCAAATAAATCTTCAAAAAGAAAAGAGGCGTGGATAGAAAAGTAGAGACTTTCAAAGTAAGACTAGTGGCAAAGGGTTATATCCAAAAAGAGGGAGTCGACTATGAGGAGATTTCTTACTAGTAGTCATGCTCAAATCCATTCGCATTCTATTATCCATTGCAACATGTCTCAATTATGAGATATGGCAAATGGACGTCAAGACAGCTTTTTGATTGGCTATCTTGAAGAGAGCATCTACATAGTGCAACCAGAGGAGTTTATAGCAGAAGGCTAAAAGTAAAAAGTTTGCAAGTTGCTTAAGTCCATTTATGGACTTAAGCAAGCTTCAAGGTCTTGGAACTAAAGATTTGATACAACAATTAAATCTTATAGTTTTGAGCAAAATGTTGATAAACTTTATGTATACAAGTACATCAAGAACAAAAATGTGGTTTTTATAGTACTTTATGTGAATGACATTTTACTCAAAGGAATGATGTAAAAATATTATCCAATATAAAGAAATAGCTGGCTAGCTTAGTACTTTCAAATGAAGGATTTATAAGAAGCAATTTATATCCTTGGGATCCAAATTATTCGGGATCGTAAGAATAGGCTATTGGCATTGTCTCAAGCATCGTATATTGATAAAGTGCTTATGCAATTTTTAATGCAAAATTTCAAGAATAGTCAACTACCGACTTAACATGGAATTGTTCTTTCTATAGAGCAGTATCCTAAAACATCTTAGAAGGAAGAAGATATAAGACAGATTTCTTATGCCTCAGTAGTTTGCAACCTCATATACGTTATGTTATGTATGAGGTCTAACATTTGTTATGCAGTGAAAATAGTTAATTGTTATCAATTCAACCATAGATTATCTCACTTGATTGTAGTAAAACACATTCTCAAATATCTTTGGAGAATGAAAAACTATATACTTATGTATTTAAGTGGAGACTTAAACTCCACTAGTTATACTGATTCTGATTTTTAATCAGACAAAGAGAATCGAAAATAGACGGGTCGATCAATATTTACTCTTGGTGGCAGAGCCATAGTCTGGAGAAGTGTAAAATAATCCAGTATTGTTTATTCAACTATGGAGGCTGAATATATAGCAGCTTGCGAAGCAGCCAAAGAAGCAATATGGCTTAGGAAGTTCTTCACTGATCTGGAAGTTATTCCAGATGTGGATAAACCATTGACTCTGTACTGTGACAATAATAGGGCAGTGGTGAATTCGAAGGAACCCAGGAGCCACAAGAAAGCAAAATATATGGAGAGAAAGTATCATCTTATCAGGAAAATTATGCATAGAGGTGATGTGACGGTTATAAAGATAACATCTGAAAATAATCTTGTAGACTCATTCACCAAGACATTACCAAGTAGGATGTTTGAGATTTATATGAAGGGCATAAGTTTAAGAGACATATCTCACCTACTTTAGGGCAGGTGAGAAATTGTTAAAGATAATGCCTTAAAAGCATATACTTGTATTATTTTTATGAAATTAATAATGTTACAATTTTATACTTAATAAGTGTTCATAATTTTATGGCATAAATATAAAAAAATCTCTTATTATTTGTGTGACCATAACTTTAGTATATAATTATTATATGCAAGATGATTAAATTTATGGATAAGAAACAGAAAATTTTCATAATAAATTAATTAAAGTTTTGGATCTTTAATTAAATATTTCTAGTGCAGTCCATAAACATTTAAAGCAGTGATTTTATCCAGATCGCTAATTAAGTGACATTATGTTGAAGGCACTTTATATAATATGATTATATAGGACTGGACCAGAAGTAGTTTGATCTTTTATGTAAAATACTGTTGTTAATTAAGAATTCAAATAAAGTCAACTGATGATTATATGCAGATCAACCTTAATCCTGAGTGATCATAAATTCATGTTTGTGTCATTGTGTCATTTCAAATACTTATTACTATTTGTCTAAAAGAATAAGCTAAAAACTTACATTTTGATGGCATAGTGAGATAAACGACTGGGAATATAATTTATAGATATGAAATTTATTCCTTCCTAACGGGAGTTATAAAGAAGGTTCCTTTAAAGATTAATCTTAGAATTGAACAATTAGAGCGCTCAATTTGTAACACGATTACTAATTAATTGTTCACTAATAAATTAAAAAAAATTCACCGAGTTGACCATTAATTTAATATAAAATTTTATTTTGACCGAAGTCAAATATTTTAAATTATACTAACCAAATATACGTAACGTTTACTATTTTACCCTTATTACAATTTTAATAAAATTTTGTTGATATTTAATCTTTTATTTTATTTTATATAAATTACTTAAGAACATAAATTTTTAAATAATTAAATTTTTAATTAATTATAAAAGATATTATTTTTATTAATAATAATTAAAAATTATAAAAATAAAAAAAATGCTCGTTGGGCGCGCGGCCAGCGAGCATTTTGATTGCTGGGCGCATGCTTGGGCGCATACCCTGCGAGCACCTAATTTAATTTGTTTAATAAATAAATTTAAAAATAAAATAAATAGTTAAATATATCTTATAAATAAATAAATTAAATATAAAATTTTATTTAAAAAAATAAAAAGGCTTGAGCGTATGCATTGTGCACACGCTTAAGGCATGCGCCCAACAATATAACAAGACTTTGCTTTGAGCGCATGCATTTAGCGTGCGCCTAATACATGCGCCCAACAATATTTTGCTTTAGCTACATGCATTTGACGCGCGCCTAAGGCATGCGCCCAATAAGACTTTACTTTGAGCGCATGCATTTGGCGCGCGCCTAAGGCATGGGCTCAAAGAAAATATATTTATTTTATTTGATTTTATTTAAATATATAAATCATCGCAACCCTAAATATATTTTTTTTTCTTTTATTCTCAAAAGTACTTGTAAAACTCAAAATCTTAGATCTGTTGCCAATTTTAAAGATAAATCTGAATTTTTCATCATTTTACGATGATTCAAAGATTCAGACTCAATTTTTCATCTTTCTGTAACGATTTAAAGATTCAGACTCAAGACGAATAGCTGAAGTTAAAAACTAGCAAGTTTTTGTTTATTTTAATTAATAGTATTATTTATATTTATTGAAATAAATGTAATTGATGAAAAGTAATGAATAGATGATTAAATTCAATTATTCAGACGTGCTGTTATGGTTGCGTTGTTGTTACGCGTGACTGTATATATAGTTTTTGCTGGCCGCCGATTGGTGCGCATCTGTGTGTGGCTACACATGTAGTTGTTGTTGGCCACCGCCTTGTGCGCGCACTAGTTGCAACAAGGTGCTGATGCACAACAGTCATGAGCACTGGTTGCAAGAAGGTGCTTATGCGCACCACCGCAACACTGTAACACTACCACTAAATATATTTATTTATTTTATATATATAATAAAAATATATTATATATAAATAGTTATATTTTCAATTTTATTTTTAATTTAATTATATATAATTAAATTAAAATTATGTTGTATATTTTTTAGGTGGCGTTGATTATGTCACAAATTTCAACCATTATATATTTTGGGAGAAGATGGAAAAGCTGTAGCGATGATTTTGAAAGATACATGGGATATCAAAATATACATATGGTTGTTCCAAAAAATATTAGATATAAAGCGTTGTTAAGAAGAATTTGTCATCTTTTAGGAGTTAATCAGGTGCATTATAAAAGTAACTCTGAAGTTTGAGGTTCCTTCAAGTATCATAAAGTTGAGACTCACTCCACTTGAAAATGATGATGATGCAATATTGTGGTTGAGCTTATAGAATAATATGGCTACACCGCTTTATGTAACAGTAAATGCTCGAGGACCTGAAAGTAATGCAGAAGCATCAAGCCAATTTGAAGGTTATGCTAAACAATTCCCATCGACAACTCCTGTGTATATTCAAAATTCTCTGAAAGATTATCATTATTCTCCTTCGATGCTCAACGAACAACGAGGCTACACATATGACCATAGTCAGATATGTGGAGATGTTGGCATTGATCTTGACTATGATATTGGTGAAGATGATGATCATGGTTATGAGGTTGATGAAGATGGTAGAAATGATGATGATGATGATAATTATGAAGAGAATGGGGATGTAAATGATGATGTTGGTGATGATGATGATGAGGGTGATAATGATGATGATGAGGAGGAGGAGAAGGAGGAGGAGGAGGAGGAGGGTTATGATAGAGAAGAAATGGTTAAAGTAGAAAATCCAATTCAGTTTCAGCTTGAAATACTACCATTTGACTTGAATGTATCAGAAAACATTATTGTACTGGGATTGGTGATGTATTTGTAGGAAAAGTATATAACAACAAAGATGAAATTCATAAAGCTATAAGTATGGTTACACTGAAGGGAAAATGGAGTTTTAGAGTTTACAAATCCACCAAAGATCATTTCGATTTGAAATGCGATGATGACAGCTGCAAGTGGAGATTACAGAAAATGTCAACAGAAGGGTGACATTTTTTTTATTATTAGGAGAGTAGATACAGAGCATACTTGTGTTTTGAGTCAATTACGAGATGGTCACCGGCAAGTTAAGAGCCGAATTATTGCTAAAGTAATAAAAAATATGTTTACATCGGTCAATAGAAACTATAGGCCGAAAGACATTCAAACAGACATACGTGAATAATTTGGTGTTCAGATAACGTATACTAATGCTTGGTGCGCTAGGGAGCATGCATTAAGATTGATAAGAGATACTCCTGAGGATTCGTTTAGATTGCTTTCTGTATACAGCTATGTGTTGCAACAAAATAACCTAGGTACGGTTACTCATTTGGAAACTGACGCGGATAATCACTTCAAGTATTTCTTTATGGCGTTAGGACCCTACATCAGAGGTTTTAATTCATTAATCCGACCGGTGATTGCAGTGGATGGAACATTTTTGAAAGATTCCTATCTTGGTACAATGTTTGTGGCCGTTTGTAAAAATGGAAACAATCAGATTTATCTATTGGCTTGGGGAATTGCTGACTCAGAAAATGATACTTCTTAGGAGTGGTTTATGGTTAAACTGCGATGAGTTATTGCAGATCATCAGAATCTTGTTTTTATATCTGATCGACATGCCAGTATTGAGAAGGCTATACGGGCTATGTTTTCTCATGCATATCATGGGTTCTGCATATATCATTTGAACGAAAATTTAATGACAAAATACAAGTTACCATCAGATAAGTCTAAAAAATGGGTATACCTATCTACCTACTTCACTGCTGCCAAGGCTTATCGTGTCCATAGTTTTTAATACCAATTAAACAAGATGCGACAAATGAGACCTGATGTAATGAAATATTTGGAGGAAGATATTGGTACGGTGAGATGGACACAATCATCTGGTGATTTCAGAAGGTACGACATTATGACTACTAATATTGCTGAGAGCATTAATGCTGTTGCAAAAGAAGCAAGAAAGATTCTGATGACTAATTTGGTGGAGTGGATGCGGGAGCTAACGCAATTGTGGTTTTACCATGGATGATTGGCAGCACAAAATATAGCCAATGTCTTGATGAACTGGGCACATCATAAAGTCATGAAACATAACGATGACGTAAATCAAATGACCATTTCTCCTGTTGATGATTTACGATTTGTAATTATGGATGGTGGAATAAACTGGATAGTAGACATGGCGAAAGAATATGCAGCTGTCGAAAGTTTGATTATCGGTAACTATCTTGTTCCCATGCACTCGCCGCATGCAGATACATCAGATTATCGCATGAGAGTTTTTGATCGACTTATTACACATCTGAGACTTTATTCTGTGTCTATAGCGAGCCAATACTTTCCGATTAGTTAAGTGTCAGATTGGATAGTCCCAGAGTATTTGAAAAATATGGACATTCAGTCTCCGATAGCACGTCGTCAGTCAGGCAGACGTCGGATGAATCGGATTCTATTTCAAGGAGAGGAACCATCATAAAATTATGTAGTCGTTGTAGACAACATGGATATAATCGAAAAACGTATCAAAACCCTGTACCTTTACAGAGCAGGTGATGTATATTCGTTTATAAACATTTACCTTATTGTTATTTAATTATGTATAATATAATGCTAATATTTAAATTTTTTTGTTTCAGACGGATCTGAAAAAATATGGGAAAGAGCTATACCATGAGGCTTAATTATGTATGAGAATCGAGCTTCGTCACTTCTGTAATTCAATTATTTTGTAATGCACTTATTTTGTAATTCACTTATTTTGTTCCTGCACTTGTACTTTGTATTACATACTTATTTTATTTTAATACACTTGTCTTTAGTATTAATGTTGATAATTTTCACAAAATTTTGACAGAATCTCCTCTATAATATGGACGATCCTAAACCTGTCATATTGAATAAACACACTTCTATCAAACTGCAAAATCACCTCCGCATATATACACCTAAATCAACGTCCACAAATAATTATAGTATATCAATTATACACCCAAATCAATGCATGTAAAAAAATTATAGTACAAAATATCTATAAAACTGTGATCCACAAATCAACGGCCATCTTCTGTCTATAAAAGGTACCAATGTCAGGGAACGAGTCAAATGGCCGACCTAACATAAGATATTCAATATACATACAGGCAAAGACGTCACAGTCCCCGCTCCCAACCTCTTGTTGCGGTACATTCTCCCGGATATGAGTCACCGGCCAAGGAAATAAATTTGGGCTTTGCATGCCCCTCAAACTATAAAATCTACACCTTTAAAGGTACAAAGGCATTGCAACACAAAGAGGCTCTATAAATTTCATGATGGACTCGTCTGAATGACCATTTACGCTGGAATCATAAAAAACAATTGCAAACCGAGCAAGGTCGAGTTGTGCTACAATCCAATGTTCTTGATTGATATTCAGAGGAATATATACCTACAAAGATAATTATGGTATTATTTTTAACTTAATGTTGTTACATGTACAGTAAAAAGTCATTATTATTCTTAAAAAATACCTTATTGACCATTGCCTATGATTTAGTGCCAAGTAACTCGGTCTTTGTTCCGAGTGCATAAGCCAACAACATTTCGAGCAAGTCGTTATTGTCTGAAGGATTGGCAGTGAAGGACGTTTGCCACATTTGTCGAATGTACTCCTAAATACAAATAAAAGATATTCGTTAAAGTTGATAATAGTTAATATACACATTCGTGGAGATGATAATGTTATATGCATAATAAACGAGTAATATAATAGCTTACGTAGAAATATGCATCTGCAGTTGTACAATCCTGTAAGTATATGTCAGAAAACGTTCTTTGATGTAAACGCAAAACCTTCAAATATTCATTTATGTGCTGCAAAATACAGAATATGTATAAGTTTTGATATTATTTGACAATTCACAAAACAAAAAAAGTAAAAATAAGTCCTCACCGAATCGTCAAGCCAATTTTGTAGTATCTCATTAAACCATGTGTTGTTCGGATCGAGTCCATGCAAATGAACCCATTGTGCTGAGTCATTATTTTTTATCCAATCCAGAAGCTCAGCATATTTACTTTGATCAATAGGAATCAACTGCCCGTTTATGTCAATAGTAGGTCCTACTTGCAATTCCACAAGTTTCTTCTTCACATACTGTTTTAACGGATTGGTATATGGATTGACTTGGGCTGCTGCCTTCTTACAAAGGCACCCATACCTACTTATGTTTTCACCCAATAGAGTAGGTATAATTTTTAAGCTTGTAGGGCTATCAGCAATAGAAGCAAATGACTAATGGTGAGACTCACTAGCATGAGCAAATGTCTAAAAGTCAGCAGCCATGAATTCGGTACCCTACAAAACCATTAATGTATTGACTTGATAAACTTTATATCCAATAAATATATTTTAGGTTTAAAACATATCATACTCTACCCTACATCCTCGGAGATCTTGACTGGTTTAAGTTGTTGCATCAAAAGAGATATCTGATGCAAGATATTTTCTTCAGCTTTATCAATCTTTGTCGAAAACTCTGTGTTACCCTTATCAATCCTGGTAAATATCTTTGTTTCAAGATCACCATCCTCTTCTCCAGGATTTAATACTGTGATGTTGACGTGCCGAATTGAAACTATACATAAGTTATTATAATCAATTTTCACAAGCTAATACTAATCATTAACATAAGCATCAAATTATTCAAGGAAAAAAAAAATTATTATACCATTGATTCAGTCGCTGGCGGGGCTTCAAATTCATGGAGATGCTGCAGATTATAGGTGAATTAGGTGTCCAGGTTATCAACTGTCTCCAACTTAAGACTCTCTCCCTATTTTTTCGATGAAATGCAAAAGTTTACCGCCGTGCGATAGTCTGCAGTCTGCAGTCTTCTCATGTTTGCAGGGTACCAACTTCCTATGAACCTCCAAAGCCTTTATAATATTTTAGATTTATTAATCATTCTTAGAAAATATAACACAAATTACAAGGAAGTTATATATATTTTTTGTTGAACATAAAAGCATACCCAACACTATCGAAGAGGACATCTATGACGTTTTCATATAATGGGATGCTCATGCCAGATCAATTTAGAATACGAGAAAAATAGTTTCCATTCCTATTGGCAAACAGCTCCCCACACCTCGGGATCGCCTTGTAGATCCACACCTGAGACGATAATAAATTTAAAAATTACAATGTCAACAAAATAAATTTTCCCCTATCCTAATATGATAATGAATCAAAAAGATAGAATTACTTAAAAAAAATGCGTGACAAAATGAGTATAAGTTGTATGATTCCTTATCCCCAGTGCCTACTTTTTTTACTTTCGCTAACTTTTTAATTGGAGTCATGCATAAACTATTGTAGAGTACAATTCATGCAATCGTGCCCCAATGATAGACATTAAACTCATCTAAATTATCTACGAGACGAAGTACAAAATATTGTATGATTCTATTTCGATCACGTGGCATTATCAATTTATGAAATACATAAAATAGACACATTTTTACTGCATCTACATCATCATCAAATGTAACGCTTATGAACCACAGATCCAAATCCTTGTAAGTCAACTGACTTCTACCCGAAAAATATTTATGGCATAGTCTATCACCTAACCCACTTACTACAGGATAATCCTTCATCCTTAAACCAGTAATCAAATAAAAATCTTGACGAGAGAATCTAATACGTCTTTTACCTATATAAAACCATAATTCTTCATATAAATTTTTGGTATGCACACATCTTAATAAAATCTCATGTGCTAAAATACCTGAGAATGAAATATCTGATACATCCGATAAAATACCAAAACATGTGGTTTTAAATATTTCTACCTGTCTCGAAGTCAATTTGTTTTCTATATTTCGTATAACCCATAACTTCGAGTAAGGATGTACGTTCGCTCGGTAGAAATATTTTTAGACAATTATATATTTTTTTGTGACATTCTCCTTCATGAAAAAATTAAAAAATTATTAATATTCACAAAACAATAATCAACATAACATATAACAATTAAATTAAAATTTAATTTAATTTAATTACAACTAACAATCTAGACAAATTTTTTATTTACATAATAATTAAACAATTTAAATTATTCAATTAAATAATTATAAATAAACATAAACAACATAAATTAATTAAAAAAATTTAAATTTTTCTAGCTTTTTTTTGGTCAGACGCGCCAGCGAGTGCGTCTACGCACTGCGAGCGCGCCCAAAGGCCTGGCCCAGGCCAACCACATTAGGCGCACGCTGCTTGGCGAGCACCAAGCGGCGTGCACCTAACGCGGTGGCGCGTGCGTCTACTCGCTCGCCACCCGCAGCGCGTAAACGCACGCGCATGCGCGTCTGACAAAAAAAAAGGCTGATTCTACCATTTCCGGCCAAGTTCCCAATTTACACACATTTTTAACTTATACTATATCTACATCTACACATTTCTAATTAATATAAATTATCATGCACAAAAATTATAAAAAATTAAATTTATAAAATACACTTACCAATTTTCTACCATGAGAAAATTGTTGAGTGTTAGTAGTGTGAGAGATGAGAGTTAACTGTGAGAGTGAGAGAGTTAACCATCAATGGTGAGAAACCGTGAGAGTGAGAGGGAGAGAGGAAAAGTGTCGGTGATGAAAAGTAAGAAAAAATTTTGTTTTTTTTATTTTATTTAGTATAAGGTTAAAATAGAAAAAAAAATATATATAATTGGTTATGATTGTATAAGTTATTTTGGTATAAATTATTTTGACTCGGTCAAAATAACTTATACAATATTAAAATAGGTCAACTCGGCAAATTTTCTGTAAATTAATGGTACTTAAGAATAAAGAAGTAATTAGATGGATAAAATGGTAATTGAACTAACTCTAATTATGAACTATCTATAGAGGGTTGAATTACATGCAATTTTAGACTTTTAGTGGAATAATATTAGAATTAATAAATTTAATTAATTAATTATTCAAAAATTTATTGGAGTTTGAAATTATAGGTCCATAGGTCTCAAATACCACCGCTTTAGTTATTATAGTAAACAAATTAAAATACAATGTATTATTGCACAAATTATTTGTGTCTAGAAAATAGTTTTTAAAATACGTGGATAAAATTAATTAATCAATAATAAATTAATATAGATAATATATTATCCAAATATAATTAAATATTTAATTTAAGAAATTAAATAAATAAAATCTTAAGAATAATTTTTGAAATTATTAAAAATATTTATTTTAATTTTAATTTTTTCTTTTTATAAAAAGATTGTAAGTATATTTATTTTAGAAGTCTAATAATGCTCAATTATTAGGCATTATACGTTAACCACTAAAAGAATATGACTCTATATAGTTTACATAAATTAAGTCTCTTTTTAAGAGATAATAATTTAATTAATAAATATTATTATTTAAATTATTAAATTAAAATAACAATAGTTTATTATTTTAAAAAGGATAACATTAGTCTACAAAAGACACGCACATATACGTAAAAAATACATAATACATTTTTTTTCTTCTGACAAAAAATTGAAAGCTTACTCTTTTTCTCATTGTAGAACAAGAGGCTTGATTTGGAACTCTTTAATAGTAGAAAATCTAACATAGATTGAAGGTATATTTTTATTTTTTGTTGATTCTTATTTATTTTAAACATCAAATCTATATATTCATAAGATCCTAAGATAAAAAGAGTTTTTATCTGATGAAAATAAATATTAAAGAATTTTTATTTTTCATTCCACTGCATTATGAATGTCATAACACCAATAACAAATTTATTATGTAGTTCTTATTTCAATTATTAATTTTTAATCACCTAGCATGTACCTTTTCCTATCTAATTAAGATTCAGATATAGATCTTTGGAATCCGTTCAGGCATACACAAAAGCTTTGCGTCATGTGTTTGAATGCCTAACCTTTTGGCTGCATAACTTTGCGCATGCATGTATGACTAATTATAGTTATTGCTCTCCCATGCGACATAGTATCATTAGGTGTATGACTAACTTATTCTTTTTACTCTACCCATGTGTTAGTAGTTATTCTGAGTGTATGAACAGTTATTCCCTTGGGTACTTGCTTGGTGAGATTTTTCAGTTACTAGCATAATTTCTAATATAGTAGCTCGTTATATTTTATTTTACAGATATATGAGAATTTTACAAAAAAAATTAATTTAGTTTCTAGTATAATTTTTAATTTATCAGCTCAGTAATTATTAATAGATAAATAAGAATTTTATAAAATTTTCAGCTTAATAGATTAAAAAAAATTTCATAAAGTTTTCAGTTATATAAATAAATAATAACTTTATAACATTTCATGCTACGTAGATAAATGTGATTTTCATAAGATTTTCAGTTACATAAACAAAAGAAAATTTCATAAAGTTTTCAGTTATATAAATAAATGATAATTTTATAAGATTTGGATAAAGAAATTTTTTATAAGATTTTTAGTTACATAAATAAAAAAGAATTTTATAATATTTTCAGTTATATAGATAAAAGATAATTTTATAAGGTTTTCAGCTACATAATATTTCTTTTTTGATATTGCATCCGTAAAATTTTAATATATTCTAAAATGATTTCTTTACATTATATTAGCAAAGTTAACAAAGTATAAAATGAGAAAAATATTTTAGTAAGTAGAAAAATTCACTCACAAAATTTGTGTTTACTTTATTTTTTTTTATATTTTTCCTCTTTTAAATTACTACGTTTTCAATTAAACAGTGTTAGATTTCATACGGTTAGCCGTGGAGTACTGCAAGAATTTTTTTATTTATTAAATATTTATTTAGAGATGTTTGGAATTATATTTATTGGAGATATTTTTTTTATTAAATTTGTTATTTGATTTCTCTTGTCAGTTTTTACAAGATAAATAAGTTTTATCATTATTTTTTATAAAAAACTTTTAAATAAGAATAAATTTTGGTAAGTTGAATTTTTTAAATTAATAATGATTAGAGTTATGATCCTTCTTAATTTTAGGAGAGACCGAGTCGGTTTCAGTTAAAGCCATTATTTGATCATTTTGCTGTCAAATAAATGATTTTGCTGCCTTGAGAAAGTATATATTTTATATAAATTTGAAAACAATAGTTACTAAACTATTCAATTTTCTTATCCAAAATAACGTCAACTACAAATAATGACAATAATATACACGTTATTAGCTCAAAGTAAAATTTTCTTTTAACGAAAACAATTCTTTTAATTGAACTAAAAATCACGTCTCATCCAAAAAAAAAAATTGTAAGATAACACATTCTGGTTTAGTATTTATAACAGTAAAATATTCAAATTATCTTTAAAAATATATTGGACAAATTGAATTGTTTGGTTAATAAAGTTGGAATTTGCTAAATATAAAGGAAGTGGAATTAAATGTAAAAACTACCTTAATCAAATTATTACAAAACGTGAAGGATGTTGAAACTTAATTTTACAAGAATATAAGTTATATATATTATACTAAAAAAATTCTAAAATACATATTTTAAAAAGAACATACAAGTAGACTGAAAACTGTAAAATTCAGCAACTAAAAAAAAAAATCAAAATTTTCAGAATCATTTGTGTGTGTATATATTTTTTTTGATAAGATGCCAATATAATTTATCTCTTTTGCTTGAAACTAGAAACGATCATGGAAGGGCTTAAATATGTAATTATAGCAAATCATAAAGGAATTTTATTGAAATATAAACTCACTAATTTAATAACTTAGTAGATAAAATATTTCAACCACTCAAGATAAAATTTCATTAACTATTTTTTTTTTTTGAGTGAAATGATATCATATCATTAATATCGTCAAGATATTGCATCAGATTCTTTTGATAAATATATCAAAAGAATAACAGAGAAAGATTAAATACATTTTGATAACATCTGATTCAAATCTCTTGTAAAGAAAAAGGCCGTCATACCTATAGTGGGTAAGGACAAGACTCTTTTAAAAGAAAGAGAAGATAGAGCTTTTCGAAGAAAGGAAAGACCGACATTTCCGTAAAAAGAAAAATATAGACCTCTGTAGGAGAAAAATTCAGACCTCCATAAGAGGGAAATACAAATCCCTTCAATAAGGAAGAAATTATTATCGCATAAAATTAAAAGTAAACTAAGTCAAACCAACAGCATACATCAACAACAATGAGCAAACAAACCACATCATCCGAGACCATGATAATAAACTACCGAGCGGAGCACCATCGGATTAGAGTAAAGCTGCTGAGAGCAATGAATGCTTGGCAAGGTAGAGAGTTCAAAGAGATGGGCGGAGGGTTACCCACATCTCACAGTATGCCCGAACGACGGGAGCACCGGAGAAACGAAGATGCCACGGCAGAACTCTGGCAGCCGACGACGTACTCCGGATAGGCGACGGCCGGAGATGGAGACCTCTGCAGAACAGTGGCGACCAAGGCGCACTGACTTCGCAAAAATGGTCGGCAGTTTCAGGCGGCAGTGATGCAAGCCACCGAATTTGCAACTGCCTGATGGCGAGGAGCAGGCTGTAGGAGCAAGGCTACACTGGGGCAATGGCTGGAAGTCTGACAGTGGACGACACGGTGAGGGGTCGAAAAGATGATCGAGGATGAGGCGAGAAAGGCAGACGGCTATGTCGACAATTGCATCACATCTCAAATTTTTTTAAACTCATGGTTGCTCCTTCCTCTAATAACTACTTTTATATAAACATCTTCTTTTGTTTCTCTCACAC
Organism: Ailanthus altissimus; assembly: GCA_946807835.1. NCBI lineage: Eukaryota > Viridiplantae > Streptophyta > Magnoliopsida > Sapindales > Simaroubaceae > Ailanthus > Ailanthus altissimus. Next base: position 24,138,707 of record OX327692.1, on the reverse strand, counting down.
ACGTCTCTCTTTTATTTTTTCATACACACGCATGTCTATTTTATTATTATTTATTTCTTTATATTTTTTTAGCAAATGTATCCCTAATTATTACATATTTTAGAATTCCAAAGTTCATTTCACCTCTTTATCTTTAAACTCCAATAAAATTTTGGATAATTTTCTCCCAAAATTTAAAATTTAAAAATATTTACATTCTCGTAAGAACGGGTTTTATAGTAACAATGTCCAACACAATGATATAAAAAAAAATCAACTAAAACATGGCTGCTTTTTTGACATAAACAAACAAAAAATTAAACAATAAAAAAAATCAACTTAAACATAGCTGCTTTTTCGACATAAACAAAAAAATCAACTAAAACATGATTTCTTTTTTGACATAAGCAAATAAAAATTTAAATGATACCAAAAACACATGGATTGCATAAGTCAATATCTATCCGCACTTATCCCACGAGTTGTACACTCTCGAACACCATCCTTTAAAAATAATAAACTACTTAACCTTATCCATGAGGATTTACAAAGTCAACAATGATACAAAATTATAAGTTAGTCATAAAATAACTTATTATTATATGCATATATACATACAAGTAACAATAATCTAATAAAACAAAAAAACTAACATATTTGAAATTACATTCTTATATTCATGGTTGAATACAAAATATTATGTAGCATTTAGTAGAATTGTAGCCTTGCAGGTTTTTTCGTTATGGCCACACCCTCCGTAACAACTACTTTTTTATGTTGCATCTCTTTGTCTTGAGAGGGTATTATATTATTTTTTAGATGACCTTTGGTACATTTTTCTAATAGAGGAGAAATTTTTAGAGCATCCATACATCCTTATTTCTTTTACGGGCTAATTGGAGAAGTAGTTTTTGCATATGTAGAGAACCATACATCACTGAAATAGTATAGAGGGCATAAATCATAAACAAAAAATTAACGATGTTTACAAACTGCAACTGCATGCACACATAATAATTGTTCAACTTGAAATTCTCGACAAAAGTAACTTTTGTCTAGTATGTTCACATGGCTATCTAGATTACCATCTTTAATAATGAACTTATTGAGATTATGGGCAATACTTCAAATGAGAGACATTTATCTAATTTTTTTTGTAAGTTCGTTCTTAGCTTACTTCTTAAACTGAATATGTGTATCAAATGACTCTTCTCAATGTGCACAAAATCACTCTCGAATTTTATCAATGATCTCGTCTAAAAGCTTATGAATAGACAGCTCTTGCTCGAAATTTAAATTAGTTCTTATACATTCTGTAATGTTAGTTGATATTATACTATAACAACTATCGTTGAAGTGAGCACGCACCCACTTTTCATGGCCAACCTCAACAAAGATAATCTACAATTGCTACACTAGTGTCACATGTCTCGTTCATGTAATGGTTGAAACGGGAAGGTTGATATGACTTTGAGGCCATATTAACCAAAGCGTTGACATCAACTTCTTTGAACTTGGTCTTAATGTTTTGCTTCAACTTATATGTACAAATCTCATAATCAGCATGCGGGAATACGAATTTGATTACTTTTTTAATATTCATATATATTCGCCACCATATTTTCACTAATAAATGTTGATAGCACAAGGTTTTGGCAATATTAACTTTTTTCTAAATAAGGATATGTAATTAATGAGCTCTTCTCCTTACTCGAATCACCATAATCTATTGTGCAATAACTTTAAAATTATAAGTGATACATAAAAAGGTTTCTAATTCCACTTTTAATCTCATAGAAGAAAAAGTCTATAGGACTGTCTGTCATAATTTTTACAGGTGGGATAGGGTCTGTTGTGTTTACCCTTAACGCTAAAGTGATATCATATTATAAAAAATCAAGGCCAATAGCAACGATGACTTTTTGAACAAGTTGATCATAACTTCTTGAATGTGGAACTTTAATTTATATAGTATTTTTTTTTCAAAAAATCTATAAAAGCCCTTATCTTAGAACTATTCACCATTATAAACAACTAGCGTGTGCATGATGTGCATTGATCTAAAGAGTAAAGAAACCATAATTATAATACAACCCAATTGGAATAAATTGTGCGCATGGTGTGCATTGATCTAAAGAATAAAGAAAACATAATTAGAATACAACCCAATTAGAATAAATTGTCTAACAAATTATTATTAACTACGATATAAGAATTCTGCATCAAATACAAGTCCATGTTACATTAAGTATTTACATAAGTACAAAATAAGATTATTATATGACTTTTATAATACCATATACTTATAGAGTCTGTAAAAATTATAATGCATTACAATCACTCAAGTGACAGTACAAGATTGGTGTAAAGACTCTTACAATATCATATAATGTTAAGTATTGTAGAAAAATTATGCATTATAATGCCTTAGGTGATAATACAAAATCTTTATAGGACTACACAAGACTATGTATGTAAAGTCTGGTACAAAATGATATGTATTAAACTGACTTAAATGATAATATAAGATTTATACAAGACTTGCATAAAACTATATAATGTTAAGTCTTGTAAAAAAAACATAAAGCAATTTATTTACATAATTAACAGTATAAGATTATACAAGACTATTACATAAAGTATTATATAATAACACAATCTACAATATTGATTTTAATGACAATGTAAGACTATTACACAAACTCTTTCATGATTAGATTAATTGTTATATGAAGTCGTATAACGAAATTTAAGAATAACAATCAAAGTATAAGAATAATACCATACTTATAAACTACATTAATCATGTAGAAGTTGAAGCATCCTTGACTTACATAAAAATAATATAAATATATTACAATGAAAATATTTATATTTATTAAATATGGCATTGATTTTAAAACAGAAAAATATTTTTCCTCAATTAACATGTTAAAATACCATTAAAAAATTAATTTTTATGTCTTCTTAAATCTCTTCAACTTTATCATAAATGTTTAATCTCTCTTTAACTTTATAAGTCTCTCTTCAATCTTATTACAATTTTAGTTAGAGAATTTACACAAAAAAATTCATTTTATTTATCCTTGGAAAAAAAAAATACTTGTTAATTTAGAAGAAAATAAAATAAAAATACAAGAAATAAGACCAAAAAAAAAAGATAAAACAAGAACAAAGCAAAAAGTTATTTTAATTATTTTAAAACTTTTTATTTGAAATATTACTAAAAGGTCCACACTACGCCTCATATCGAAACGCATCGTTTGCTTATATTTTAAAAATTAATAAAAGATTTTTAAGTCCAAAACCCTAATGAAGTAAAGAAGAAAGAGATGAACTCGATAGCAAGAAAGATGTCTAGTTACTTGACGCGCTCGAGTAACGGTATAAGCTCACTGTGTTGTCAGGTTCAGCAATGGCGGGGGATCAGAGTGAAGGTGCTGAACGGGAACCTGGAGCAGGCGCTGAGTTTGATGCAGCGTAAGATGCAATCGAGCGGAATCGAACGGCTAATTAAGCGTGAGCAGAGGTTTCACATCAAGAACTCGGAGAAGCGCGTGTTGGCACGGAAGTTTCTGGAGCGTAAAATCAGATCCGAGGACCTCGCTCGCAAGCTCCAAGCCATCCTCATCAAGAAAGTCAGGTAATCTTAGATTTTATACTTAAATTCTTCTTTTAATCTTACTTTATTTTTCTTGCACATAGTTCTTCTTGGAAGCCCAATTTGAAGAAAATAATTTCCAGGATTTTATCTGTGCGTATGAAAAAAGTTAATCCTTTATGCTTGAGCCTTCCTCTAATTTGCTATGTAGATGTGTTCCAATGTTATTGGATAACGATAACTTTATCTCTATCTTACTCAATTTTTGTCTCGAACTCTGGTTCGTCATGGAGTCAGTTTAGTCAGGATTAATGCATATGAATGTTTTCGTTGCTGCTATCAGAAATTTTTTGGTGTTTCCGGGATTCATTCCGAGTATTTTGCAGTAATTATTGTTGGTGTTTATGGGTTCCATTATGTTGATGTTCTCATGAGAAGTAAGTAGGTTTATTGATTACACAATCAAGAGGAAATAGTTATCCGATCTTGCGTTTTGTGTTCCAGCAGATTTTGCTGTTATCAAAGCTCCAACTATCTGTACTTCTTGATAGGCTAGGATGGGTTTTTAGCTCCTGAAAGAGTTATTGCTTAGTGCTTATGATAAATATGTGTGTATACTGAAGAATGTTATGGGGATTACTGGGGTGGAAACTTTGTTGTGTGGTTTTGGACCTTGGCCTTAGATGGTTGAAAGGATGGACCTGGTACATTTTTGATTCCTGTCTTGCCTATCATGTTAGTAAGAGAAAAAGCCATCTGGTTTGTATAAACTATAAAGTGATTTACAAACTAGTGTGAAAAATAGGGTTAATATGGCTGGTGGTTGGTTTAGCTCTTACCCTTCCATTGGGCATCCTTTCACTCCAGTTTCAAACTCATCTTCTGCCTTGATGAGTTTAGGTAGAAGGACCATCCTTCCTTTATGGTTTCATGGCCAAAGGCTAATGCAACAAAGGCCCTTCCTTCTCTAGTTTCTTCAAAATTGACTTAATGGTTGTGCCCTTAGGACATCTGGTTGATCAGTTGTCAGAAATATTTTCAAAGATTTTGGTCATGATGTCTTATTTGTAAAGACTTTGCAACTTTTCCATTAGAAGTATTTTAAGAAGACGTAAGGTTTTCTCCTTACTTTCATCGCAAGTTATTTGGAGAGGTTGATCCTTTGTTCTATGAGTTGCTTTCTTCTGGACTCCTAAATTTTGGAACTTGTTTGAAGACTACTATTTGGGAGTGGTGCCTGCTCTTTTCTAGATTGCACCAAGTTTTCACGCCCCATAAGCAGAGGATTTTAAATAATTTATCTTATTTATGTCCTCCATCGCCGTCTTTTTTAATATTCTTATTTTTGTTTTCCTTTCACAAGAAAATTATTTTTTTTCTTTTATTTCTCATGTTAGTCTTTGTAACTTTGCATCTTTATGGGCTCATGTCCACTGATGTCATGATTTGAATGTTGCAGGGGCCTATAAGAACAACTTTGGAGTTAATTTATTGATAGAAAAAGGGTTGTACAACCTCCTATTAGGTTACAGGTTTTTCCATTTCTTCTCAAATGCAAGGGTATGCAACAATAAATTTTGACCCATTAATTTGGCTACTTGCACCGCCTCTGTAAACATTGAAACCTACTCAGTTGAGTTTGCTTTTTTTAACTTGTAGTAAGCTAATGTGATTTTGGAGACTTGTTTCTCCACATGCTTTTGAATGGGACACCAACCAGTCTCCTGGTGAACTCTAGCAGTGCCTGATATTTTAGCATCATGTCCTACGATGTCTAAGAGAGAGTGATCACTGCAGACCAAACAACTCTTCCGTATGAATGATTTACTGGTTTCAATAATGACCTTTGATGAAATAAATATATGCAAAATTTTGATGGATATTAATAATTTCTTTGGCATGGATATCGGAGTTTGTTGTATGAGATCAACTAATTTGACTTTTGTTGTATATTCTTTGAGTAGTAATTTTAAATTGCTTCATTTATTGCATATTCTTATGTGTTTCAGTTTATAAAAGATTATTGCATATATTGTTGGAACAAGGCATAAGACTTTGGTAGATGATCATATTTATTGGAACATGATTAGACAGATAGATCTTCAATTAGTTCAATGGTTCAATATAATTAATAACAGGAGTAATGCCAGCATCTTGTTTTCTAATACTTGGCAGCCAAATTAAATCAAACCTTCGTGGTTCCGAATACTACTGTCACAAAACCTTAAGGGTTGGTGTTTGTGAGTAATGAATGCATAAAGCTGTCTCTGAAGATGAAGTTTGTCACTGAAATGCATGGGATCGTGTAAATGCAATTGGAGAAACTGCAAATTGCTTGTAGCAGGAGATTCAAGAAAAGAAAGATTATATTTGAGAAAGAGAGAAGTTTGGTAACCTTGAATATTAACAATCCATGCCTTGCTTCTTTGGATTCTTTCATGTTCAACTAAAAGGCTGACAATTGAAACTGTGGAAATTAATCTGTGGCTCATTGAATTGGCGAAATAACAGAAGAATGGCTAAAGATAATTGACGCGAACAAGTTGTAGATTTGTAGTTGATGGTCGTGGGCAAGAGAAGTCAGTCGAGAAATATTGACAATATTCCAATCCAATTTTGTTCATTTACCATATGTTACCGTAATTGAACATTTAAATTAATTTTACAGCGCATCTTGAATAATGTTTAACAGTTAGATACATTATTTTATTTTTTTTATACATTATGAATAATATTAAATTATTAAAAAATAAAATGTTAGGTATTTAGAAATGTGTATTTTTATACATTTCATTTAAAACAAAATCAGATTTCATGTTTCAAATTATATTATAAATTTCATTCGGAGAACATGAAAAAATTTATTTATTTATTTTCAATAGTTAATACAAAGCAAACCAACTACATGCATGTGGTTGAATTTCTTTGTAATTTTTTTTTTAAATGTTAAAAGTTTTTTTCATAATTTTAAATAATATTTGGTTGTAATTAAAAAAGAAATTTTCAAATTAAAAAAATTATTTTGTCTCTACTTGTAAAAACTCAAAATTTAAACTTTTAAGAGTAGAGCATTTTAATTTTTTTTTTAATTTGTGTATTGATACATATAACATAATAATTTTTTTTAAAATTTTATAGCATAAATTTAATAAAAATAAATTATATTTAATTAATATTTTTTTTAATGTTTGTTGAAAGATATTATATCTCTATATTCTTATAATCATCATATTTCTATAATGCTCTACCAATTTTTTTTTTTTTTATCATAGTATGAGTATTTTATTTATTTTTATTTTTTATACTAAAATGCAATAATTTATTTATTTCATTGATTACTATATATTAATTTTATTTAAATTCTTATAAATTTGTATTTATTATTAATTGGAGTTCTAACTACTATGATCATTATTTTACAATGATTGCAAAATTAAATTTTAAAAATACATTAGTAAATTTTAAAAAATTAAATTATAAAATTTATTTTATGTAAAAAAGATCAAATTGTTTAGAATTTGAATGTAAATATTTTTAAGCATTATTTTTTATAATTTGAATGTAATCTTTTTTGTTGTTTATAAAAATATATTAGTAAATTTAAAAAAATTAAATTATAAATTTTATTTTATGTAAAAAAAATTGAACTGTTTAGAATTTGAATGTAATTTTTTTAAAGTAATAAATATTTTTAATTATATTTAACTGAATAATTTTTTACTTTAAAATTTTTTTAATTAACAACTAAATAATTAATATTTTTATAAAAAAATTTATTTCTATTTTTAAATGTTGAATTGGGTCTTACTATTGTTTATTATTTTATTAGAACTGTTTTTTGGGCTATATTTTTATGGTGCTGACGTAAATATATTTTTAATTCCGTTTGATGTTAAATTAGGGGCTGCGGGACCTATAAAAACCTTTAAAAAAAATTAATAGTTAATTATTAGTTGTTACAAAAGAAAGAAGAGCAAGGGAAGAAGTGGGGTTGATGCCAGGGTTTTAGCAGTAGGGGTGGCTGGCAGTCTGGGTGATGCCCGATGGAGAGAGTAAGGTTGCGTATAGTGTTCGAGGGCTACCACATTCTGAGCAACACACAGAAGAAGCAAGGGCTGAAGAATTGCTGGATTCTGTTTAAACCTAAACACTTGAAGACCATCTCCGATCTCTCCGCCTATCTCCTCCGCATTTTCGACCTCCACACCACTTGCCCTCATGGCCTTATCCTCTCTGTAACCCAAACCCCCTCCCTCTCTTTCCTCTTCGCTTAATTTTCTTTGTTTTTGGAAGATGACTTTTTCCTCTTTTCTTTTCTTTTTCTTTTTGTTGCAGATGGATGGCTTTGTTTTGCCGCCCTTTGAGTCTACTTGTATCTTGAAGGATAATGATACCATTTGGTCAGTCCATTGATTATTTTTTTTTTTTCTTTTGGGTTTAGGAAACAATAGCGTTTTTATTTTGTTGTTGTGTTACAGTGCGAGAAGGAAAAGGGGCGAATTCACTGAGATAATTGAGCTCGATAATGGAGTAAATGCGTTGGAAGATGCACAAATAGTAAAGCAATCCTCGGGTGTTAGCCTTCTGGCAAATGAGGAATTTGACAAGGAAAACGGGGGCGATGAAAGTGAACATGAGGAGAATGAAAAGGAGAAGTCGTTGGATGCATTGGATTTGGAAGATATGCCTGATGAGAACAAACTTTCTAAGAAACGAAAGGCATTGAAGAAACTTCCGGGCTCAAAGTATGTTTTGAAACCTTATATTTGCTGTGTATTTGATATGTTTGCTTTTTCTAAACCTTTTTGGTGCAGCAGAGTAGCATTCTTGTAATTGTTAATCGGGTTTGTAATGACATCCGTGGCTCACCGTATTATAGGAGAAAGAAGAGTAAACTTTTGACTGCTGAAAAAAGTCCAGTTGTTCTCAAGAATGTTCGGAATGTTGTCCATCAAGTGAAAAGTGGAAGCTCCTGTCAGGATAAGTCATCTGATGTAGAGGGAGAACCAGAGAAGTCAAGCGCCCTTGAAATTGATGAAACAAGTAATTGCATCAGTAAATGTTTGCCCAATGCAAATAGGTAGTTCTATTGTCTTTGTTGTGGATGAGATGTTAAACTGTGACTTATTATAGTCCATTCTCATTGATATTATCAAATTCTATGTCGTTGACTCCTATGGTAGATGGTTGAACTAAAAGCATGTATGTCATTTTAACCGGTGCAGTGCCTCTATCAGATCTGCAGTTTTATTTTGTACGGGGTATTAGTCCTGCTTCTTGTGGATGGTCTGTATTTATTAGTTGATTAACTTGCTTTCATAATGTTGGCAAAAGGATTGTGCAGATCTTTGTTATTTTCCTATAGCCATTCCCAAGTCTTCTCTAGTTTCTTTACTTCAATTCTTTAGTTTTTGCTTTCTCATGGTCTAATCTTCATCAGCGTCTCATCCTGACAAATAGACTATTGCATTTTTTGTCTGTAAGTAGAAGAGAGTTTCCCAACTTCAGAGTCTTTGAGATATTCTGAATTTTATTTGCATGTATGGTTCTTTTCCCACATCCACTTATGCACGTAATTAGAGAGCTTCTGCTTGTGTACTTTAATTGATTTCTTGCATATCTTTGTAGGTGTTTGTGTGTGGATATATTTAAGAGCTTGTGTCGCTTTCATTTTCTCTCAATCCTCTACCTCAGCAAATGCTTTTCTTTATTTTTCTGTTTGAATTTTGAAGGTCTTCTCAGCTTCAAGAAAATGGCAAAGAGAATGTGGATTTATCCTCTTCACCTGTTGGAATTAAAAAGGTTTGTTTAGCATTGATGTTTTGATCAGACCTATAGCTTTTAGCTTGGAGTCGTCAATGTATGAGGATGGATGATTTTTGCACATTGGTATGATTATCACAATTTTCAGTTTTAGGGACCTTTAGCATGTAAATAGCAAGATTAGGTTCAAGCTATATTATTGTATCAGCCTCACGTTTAGTTCAATAATTTTTCGTGTCTGATATCTGCATCTTTGAATATGTATATTTAACTCCAATTTGCATATGTTGGAGTTCCTTAATTTAAAGTTTAGGTAGGATTCTGGCTTTGTAGAGTTGAGTACTTGCTTTTCACCTGAAACCAATGTGTTGGTCCAAATTATGTTGATTTCATCTATCTTTATACTAACCGAGTTTGAATGTTGCTTTTTTCAAAACTGAAAGTTGTGATTGAATTGCTCTTCTTTTCCCATTATGTTTCAGTATCTTTTACATAATTATATAATTTAACTCATGAACTTCATCTTTGTGGTCAGTTACCTAGTAGAAGTGCTCGACGCAAAAAGGCCAAGAGACAATGGTTGAGGGAACAAGCCAAACTTGAGAAGATGGAGGTACTTTGCATTTAAAAGCAGTAGAACCTATTATACCATTAAGATCAGTATTTATGTTTTACTGACATGCACAGACCCCAAAAAGAAATCTTAGGAAAAAAAAAAGACCTAGAGTGAGTCAACTCACAAAATCTGCTTGTATCAGTGTTCACTTATTTGCCGGCTACTTGGGTCATAGCCTGCAATGAAAATTCTTTTTCTTTGTTGTGTTCAATTTTTCAGCTGCATCAGAAGCAATTACTTGTAAAAGATAATCTTCAATCACCTAATGACGATGATCAAAATCTTGCTGATAAAATTCATCAACTGGATCCTGAGTCACATGGAAAAGATAATAAGGGATTATCTGAAGGATTTCAACGACGAGATTCAAATAGTGATGAAGATGATAATGTTGTTCCTGTTGTAATTAAGCCGGGACATATTCGTTTTGAGCCCCTTGGTAAAGGTCTGATATTCTCTCTCTCTCTGTGTCTATGTGTGTGTCTATGTCTTTGTCTGTGTGTATGTAGGATGGAGACTTTTACTGATTCTGGCTTTTGAGTTTAGTTGCTGATATAAGACGTTCATATTCTAGAATTGCACTATTAGCACATGCCATGTTATTACAACATATCTGACCTTTGATCTTTGTCCAGTGGATGCTGTCCAAGCTGTTCAGCAAAATCAAATTCCACCAGTACGGTCTTATTCATCTATTTTCAAATTTCCATTGCTTGTCATTTTTGTTAATGCTCTGCAATTGTATATGACTTCTTGATTTACATCTGTTGCATTTTATGTTTATAATGTCTGTGTCATGCTCTAATTTGTTCGAAGATTTTATTAATGCCAACTTATATTCTTGAATCATGCTTCAGAAAACTTTTCAGTGGAACGGAATAACCAGCAAAAGGAAGGGTCAAAAATGGGGCAAAGACAAAGCTACATTTTCTAAAAGGAACAAGTATGAAAATTTCAATCAATTTTCTGAAACGCTGAATGTTGAGGAAGAGATCCCCGAGTTCAAGGATGTGAATTTTGATAAGCTTCCACCCTATGCTCACTTACCTAAGGTTCATTGTTATGCATGATATATTTGCTTCCCTTTTGTGTACTTCAGAGGTTGAAGCGATAATATGTTCAATATACTGCAGGAAGGTGATGTAATCGCATATCGCTTGATTGAGCTATCATCTTCTTGGACCCCTGAGCCTACCGCCTTTCGAGTACACCTCTTTTTATGGTTGAAAGTTTAGAACTTCTTATTATTATTTTGACTTTGGATATACCATTAAGCAGTTCTTCCTGTAGGTCGGCAAGGTATCATGGTATGACTCTGAATCCAATAGGATTATGCTGGCACCAGTTCCAGAATATCCGATTGCTTTTGAAAAGAAGATGGATGAAGATGCATCTGCACTTCAATCAGATAGCCTTTACAAAGAAGATGGCTCTTTACAGGTACATAAGTTAGGTGTTATCAATTATTTTATCTACTTACCATTTGTTGATGTCAAGAATCATGATGGCTATACATCTTCTCTTGACCCAATCGGTTGGACTGGCGAAAATCTTATGTACATTGTGAATCTTAAGCAATAAAAAACATTGTTTGTGGGTACAATGATATTTTGCTATGCATGGTTTCATTATCATTACGACTATTAATCTAGCAAGTTGAAGCTGTGCTGTGTCTGCTGGTTCTTTTTATTCCTTGTTCATCTTAGAAAGCTAACGAGTAAAGTCTTCTACAGATAGATTTTTCACTACTTATTGATGTTCGTAACGTCATGCATGGCGGGGAAGTCAATGAAGTTCATAGAAGAGATCAAGATGCCGTCACAAATTTGATAGACAACAATCAACATGAAAAAACTCAAGCACCTGCTCAAGGTCAGTTTGATCCAAATCAGGTTATATTTTAGTGTGTAGATTTTGTGAAGTGTGTAATTCTCTTCAATGAGCTCACACCACGTGCTCTATTTCTTTGTAGAAAATGGAAAAGTTTGTGTCAGAGATGAAGATGCTCTAACAAATGCAACTGACAGCAGCAACAATGAAATAACCCATGCCCGCACACAAGGTTAGTTCTATCCTCCATATCAAGTTATTTGTAGGTTGTCAAGATCATGAAATTACACAATACACTCAAACAAGTTCTCACAATGTATTTTCCATCTTTGTAGAAAGTGGAAAAGTGAATGCATGGGATGAAATTAGTCAGGTTTTGAGCGCAAAGAAGGCAGAGTTGTCTCAGGTTGATGATCAGAGTACAAAAGGGAGTTCAAACCGCAGCCGATGGTCCTACAAGGCCTTGAGAAGCAGTGCATTGGGTCCAACTATGGCCTTTCTTAGATCACAAAATGGACTTTGAGTTGCATGCACCTCCAACTTCTTTTTTACGTAAATTTCATCTATTTTGTGTTTTAAATTAGATTGGAAAGTGCTCTACGGTTTTCTCAACTTGCAGAATTTTGTTTTAGGTTCATCTGTTGCTTAAATCCATAGGGGACCAGTAACCGGCTTTGTACAGAAATTTTCTAGGCTTGTTTTGTTCAAACAGTTATATATGGTCCAAAGGCGAGAAATAGGGGAATTTCTTTTGAGTAGAGCATATTCAAATCCCGTCTCTTATTGCAGACCATCAAAATTTTTGAATTTGTCTCTTTTAATATGCCTTATACATAAATTCTTAAATTAAATTTCTTGATATTTTTAATACACCATTAACGTGGGTATCTTTCTTCACCCGGTCTAATTTTTGAAGCCAAATTCTTCTGTTGTATCTAATATTAATTTTTAAATAAATTTTCTTTTGTTGAGGTTATTTTAGTAGAAATCTAATTATGTGAAATAGTCATTACGATTGGACCTAAATTGATGCGTTAATTTGGTTTGAATTTTTATATGTGAATGGGAATTTAAGTTTGTTTTGATATCATTTGTTATAAATTGGTAGTTTATTATAAAAAAAATTAATTTATTAAGTAATGATGTTTATTCATTTATATATATATATTTAAAATTTACTTAATTTATATTAATGTGAAATGCGATATTTTTCTTCATTTAATTATGTGACTCTCTCGTCATGATTTGACTCAAATTTAAGGATCAACTTGACTCGTATTATTTATCATTGCTACTAATTAAGGATTTACTCATATTATTTATCATCGCTATTAATTAGGGATTCACTTGTTACGTGACAATCTCTATTTGGTTTTTTTTTTGTTAGATTATTTTATTAAAAATTGTTTGAGGTCGGTAGAAAGGTTTTCTTGTTATTACGGTGGTTTAATTTACTTTTTACCTTGTTATTATGATAGTTTAATTTGTAGAATGGTTATTGTTAGTTATATTATTAATTGGGATAAGGAGAAATTTACTCTAATGTTTTGAACTAATAAATAATTTTGCCTTAATTAAAATAAAAATATTTAATTTTATCTAAATTTGTTAATTTTTGTAGTTAGTTTTAATGGTAGAAGGATAAAAAAGTAATTTAATTATATAAATAAATTATACTTTGGATATGTGACACAATTTTACTAATTTATTGTCTTTTTGAACATGTGGTGCAATTTTATTTATTAATTTTATTTAATATAATTTTAAAACATAAACTTTAATTAAAGGACACGAGTCACAATGTGATTAGTTATTTTGGACACGTATCAACATGCTATTGATTTATATTTTTAAAATAAAATTAATTAATTAATTAATAATGAAAAAAAACCTATTGATGTCGTCGAAAAATAATGTTCCGATAAAAAAAATGATCATATTTATACCATTGGACTCCATTTTTCTACTCTATATAATAGTATAGGCATTTTTGATAAAAAAGACCAGAAGATGGCCAAATTAATGGAGACCACTCCTACCCATGGACAGATCAGTTGCCGATCTGTCCATGAGTAGGTGCAGTGCAAGTCATCGCTACTCATTTGACGACGGGCGACGATAGCCTCTGCCCCTCATCACCTCATTTGATTATTTTCTAATCTCTTTTTATAAAAATGACACTATCATTTTATAGATTAAGAAAAATAGAGTTTAATAATAAAAAATTTAATTATTTTTATTATCGAAATGTCATTGAAAAATGTGATCAGTGGCTTTTTCTGGCGACGGTGGCCTCTGCCCCTCATCATTCCATTTGATTATTTTTTGATCTCTTTTTATAAAAACGACTTCATTATTTTACAGATCAAGAAAAATAGAATTCAATAATAAAAAATTTCATCATTTTTGTTGTCGCAATATCGTCGAAAAATGCAGCTGGCGGCCTTATCTGGCGACGACAGTAATTTTTTTAATTATTAATTGTATTTAATTTATTTTTAAAAATATTTATTAAAAATATAAACTAATTGCAGGATGACAAGTATAATTTGTAACTAATTAGTGTTTAATATGTGTAATTTTATTAAAAAAATATATTTATTAATTTTTTTAAAAATTATATTAATTTATTATTATTATTTTTATGTATAATAATATAATATATAATATTTTTAGAATAATAAAATTTAAATTAAATAAATGGATGAGATTACGCTACATATTTAATGACAGTGAATGAATGAAATTGTGCCATGTGTCTAAGGTTAAATGATAAATAATGATAGTAAACTGATAATTATATATTAAAATTATTATTTTCATTCAAATTAATGGTAAAAATTAACGGATTATGATAATATTGAGTATTTTTAATTTAATTAAAATAAAATTATTAATAAACCTAAAATATTAGAATAAAATTAACTTTATCCCTTATTAAGTAAATTTATTTGAGGATCGATAATAAACTATTTATGTGGTGGATATTATTTGGATTAGCAACTTATTGCTTACTATTGATGTACAACCTTTTATTTATTTTGTTTTTACAGATTTTTTTTAGTTACTTGATAAATTATTATATAAATATAAATATTAATGTAAATATAAAAAATAAAAAAATAAAATATAATTATTAAAAAATATAAATAAAATATAATCTATCACCCATTTAATGATATAAATCTATTATTAAATTGTGACAGATTTATATTTCATTACTATTGTCATAAACAGCTACAACGACTCTGACTTTGCGTGGCTATCTCTATTTTTTTTAATACATTTTTTAAAGTTTATTTTTATTCAATTAAATAATTTTTTTAAATTCATAAACAAAAAGAAAAATGTAAAAACCTATTGGATTGCATCATGTGTTTGTATATAATTAAATATACCAAATTACCCTTAAATACGTCTAAATAATAATAATTACCAACAAAGAGGGATCTATTAGAACAATTTCAAAATCACATAAACCATACTTTAAGGGTCTAGCTCCAACAGTCTTTTGACCATTAATAAATGAAAAAGATTGAAGCTTATAGAAATGGAAAGTAAAACCACTTTGTTAAAATTTTATGTCTATTAATAATTTTATTCGTGGGTAAAATTGTAATAATAATGCCAGTTATCTGTGTCGTAGAAATAATCATCTGTAAAAAGAATTGGTTAGTTGTAGAAAATAATATGGCAATAATAAACACAATAACAACAACAATATCTTTTATAATAAATTTTTATATAAATATTTTAATAATATATTTTTGAATATATATAAAGTAATATTAGGCATTTTTATTGTATCTTAAATTATATAAAAAATAATATATCAAATAATTATTAAATAATAAAATAATTTAATGAATAATTATAAAATTTTTATTATTTTATTATATAATAATTAATTAATAATTTTTTTAAATACAATTTAAAATGCTAAATATTAATCGTATATTTAATGTTAATACATATTTTTCTTCCAAAGGGTGAAAACTGAAAGGACATAAATCTGTAGGTTGGGGTTTGCGTAACGTTGGGGGAAAGACCAGAACTGAGCACACACACTACAGTCTAAGTTCGGCAATACGTAACGTAAGAACTACGTTTCACTGAACTGATTAATATCAAAGGAACCCATTTCTTTTTTTTAATTCCAATAAATTACTAAAACTTGCAAACCATTTTCATATTTCTTGTTGAACCAAATTCGTCGATGAAGTTCAAGTGTAGTTTTGATTGAAAGGGAGACACGCACGACAAAAGTAAAACTGTGTTCAGATAAATTAAAGATTGCTGCCAGATACTCCATGCCTATATATATAATGTATCTGAGGAAGAGCAAGTACCTTAGATACTGTATTGCAATTCAATCTCAGAATTTTTAAATTTTTTTTTGTTATATGTATGAATACTACTGCATATTCAAAAAGTTTAATGGCATTTGATGTGATATTTATTAACTATATCTCGGAATTAAGCCTTGGGCTCAAAGTTGAATCACCAAAAGAATCACTAGAAATGAATACTTAAGAACGGCTTTCAAAATAAACAGAATACAAGTAGAAAATGCTGAGAGTTCATTAATTTAAGAGGATGTGTTATTTACTTGCAATTCCTAATGAGTAAAGCAGGCTGGCTTGTTTTCTGTACATAGCTTGTTCTTGCAACAACTTGGCACCATCTCAATGCGTCACACAGGCAGATGTTGCATCACTTATATTGCCTGGGATGTCCACTCTCGTTAAAAAGTTGCGATATCGGTTTTGACATTCCACCAGGGTGCTAAGAAAGATCAGAAAACCAAGTTCTTGAAGGACCAGTTTCCTTTCTCAGGCCCGTCTCAGTAATTGCCGTTGTGGTTTGCCTTTTGAAATGAGAAACAGTTGACATAGTTCAGGAAATGCTCTGGCTCCTCGCCTTCTCTAACTACCTATGCATACATTGTAAAATTTGGTAGATGAATTCAGTTTCAGCCTATCATTTTATGTCAGAATGACCTTACAAAGTGATAGGTCAATACTGCACGTAGTAAATACAAAAAACAATTAATCATTTTAGTCTGCAGCACAACTTGTAGTGTTTGAAGCTCAATAACTGCATAATTAAGATATCTTAGTTCAATTCCCAGCAGAAGTTTAATAATCAGCAGTCTTTTCTTTTTTAATTATCTCAATCAAGGCCGTGCTCTTAGAAATGAGGAGAAAAATATATATTCAAAAACTGAACCTAATGTCATATATGATATGCGCGGAGAAAAAACATCATAGGGCATTTGTGATGATAAATTGAGATCATCTACCATCAGTCTCATCCTAATACTGCTAAACCTTACAGTTTGTGATTCCTCTTTCCGGTAATTTTCTTCCACGATTTTAATGTGTTAATCCATTAAGAAGCTAACAAATGAGCGGCTGAGATTACTTTAAATGACCCCAAATTTTGAAAGGACAATATAACCAATCTCTTTAAACATAGCAGGATTGTTCAAGGCATAGCACAGAATGGAAACTATCTTAGACATAGATAGAGTTATTACCTGTACAGCGGCATCTATTGGCAAACCCATTTGTTTAAGAATTTTGTGAACAATGTTCTCCAGCTGAAGATGGCCATCCTTGCAGGTATCATTGTTGCTGATCAAATGACTCTGCCTTTTTTCGTGCAAAACCTCCCTCCCCATCCAGACATACAAAATTCTAGACTCATTTGTGCCCAAACTCATATTTGGAACCAACAAAATATACACTGATCTAGAATCAAGGATATGAAAGGGATACATCTCCACTTTATTCAACATAGGCCACTCGTACAACACTGGGCTTGTCTCTGCCGATAACTTATCAAGTGCATCTGATGAAAAATGAACTTTGCCTGATTCTTTCTTGTTTTCAATCTTACCATGTGAATCATTGCCAGCATCTAACATTAGCTCCTCTCTGCCTTCATCGTCAAACTGGTTTTCATCCATATCCTTCATCTCATCATTGTCTAAGTCAGGTAGAGAAAAGGACTGTGACCTTACAAGGGTTTTGGGGACTATAGATGGTTTTCCAGCTGATGGTAATAAGCGGGGTGGGGGATTACTCCCTCTACGCTCTGCAATTGAGAGAAAGTTCCCTTTACATGGAAAACAAGTATTTGTCACTCCAGACACATGATCGTCAGAAAACACCTTTGTGGGTGAAGAGGCAGTTTCTTCACATGGTGAACGTGAATTATCTGCCAAGGACGTATATCTAACATAAAACGGATCTGTAGCTTCTAAGCCGGAAGGTGAAGGTTGCCGAGAAGACAAGTATGACAAGTCGGACCAATTACAAGATGAGGGTGAAAAGGTAAATGAGCTGGAGTAATCGGATGTTGAAGGTGAGAGAGTAGGAGACTTAGAACTGAGTTGTGGGCTGCTCCCAGGAAAACAAGACAAAGAATCCGGTGAACCACAAGGAGGTGTTGGTGGCAATAAAGGATCAGAAAGAGGAACAAAGCTTTGCACTTCTTTACAAGAATCCCTTATTCTACCAGGACTCGCATTTGGGAAACAATCAAAGGAATCTGGTGAACAGCACAGATCAGAGGGTGGTGATGAGAAACCAATAAGCGACACAGCATCTTCCGACTCTTTACAAGCATCTATTATCATATTTGACTCATCACTTACTGGAGAAGTGGCACAGTTCAGTTTGGATGATGTAACAAATTCTTTCATCATACCAATAGAAAATTTATGTCTTAGCTTGTGCCAGCCATTTTCTCGAGCAGGAAGGCAGGTTTCTGATCCAGTATTTGAATCTGAAATTGGCGGAACAACCCCACCAGCCAGTGCCTTGTCGAAAAGTTCAAAATCCGAATCATATTCATCAACCTTCCTCTCACCAACCACTACAAGCATTGCTGCAATCTTATTATTCCCAGAAACAGATACTACTTCATTGTTTACATCCTTTTTGTTGCAGTCATCTGCTGAGGATTGTCCTCTAGAAAGAGCATCCCAAAATTCCGAGGGCTCTTCCCCTTCTTTGACGATTATAATTGGACCCTGCGCCCTTTCATATCGAATGACCTGATTGGCGGCTTCTCTTGCACTATTTGACATCACTGAGTTGCAATTCTTCCCTACCCACACATATATAGCAGAAGGAACATGCACAATGAAGGCACCGCGAGAGTCAAATCCGTGGGCACCCGGGCAGTTTAACATTTTTGGTACAAGATGGAGAGAATCATATGATGAGTGTGGTGCCATCCGGTAGACCCTAAGCATAGAATTTGGGCTGGCAGGCACAGCATGCACCCGCTTCTGGCACTGCAAAAGCTGGCATGCAAAACCCATATTCGGATTAGTCACTCCTCTCGCTGCCTTCACACACTGAAATGCATCCTCAAAACTCTGGCCCTCTCTCCACATGAGGTATGCAATAACCAGAGAGGTAGACCGAGATACTCCTTGGCAACAGTGTACAAAAACCCGCCCACCTTGCTCTCTAACATCTTCGAAGTAATCAAACACATCATATAAAATGCTCGTAATATCCTCCGAAGGACTATCTCGCAACCAAAGTGTTTTATACACGAGATCACTCTTGAAATACACAGGACAAACAAACCCAACACAGTTAAGCACATGAGTAATACCATTTTGCCTTAAAACCTCACGGTTCTTGGCCACAGCATCACTCCCCAAATATAAATGATCAGCAATCCTCGAGCATTCCTTATCGAAAAAGGCAAGTTTATCTTTCTTAAATTCAAATTCCCTCACAGGCTGATCTAAACTAGAACTCCCAAGGGCTTTAATTGACCCTCTTGGCGTTTGTGGATTAGGCCATACACCAAGATCATCAGAACCAGCACTAGGCCACTCCTCAACAGGCCTCCTGTTGATCGAAAGCGGCAGAAGAGGCGGCAAACAAGAACGCGCCTTACTATTGGGCTGGGGCCTTGGGATTGGATTAGGTTTGGTGGGTAACCGGTCAGTCCAAGAAACTGACCGCAAATAAGCTCTCCTGTGGCCATTGCCACCGGCTAGCCGGTTTTTGTTGTTGTTATTATTATTATCATCCTCTCCCCCTAACATTTCAATTGAACTTAAAAGAATTCTATGAAAAATTAACTCATAGACATTAAATGATTGTTCCAGGAAATGCCATTAAAAGTAACAAAATTGAGTCTTGACAAAATATAGCTCATTTTTTAATTAAAGCCTGAGCATGCACTTTTCTCATCTAAAGCCCTTGACCCACTACAATATTCAGAATTCAGAAATATGAAAGCAGGAAGAATAAGAAGAAAAATCAAATGCGAATTAATGAGTTTATGACCCAGTAAAACCTCTAGGCGGGGTTATCATGGACCAGAAAGCTTCAGTGAAAGAGACAAGAAGAAAGTTGAAGCCAATGCATAGAATATCAGTTTATTATGATATCATAGTTGAGATTGTTGAACAGAGACTTACTTTCAACAGAAGAATGCTCAAGTAGAAGACTCTATGCTTTGGTGTTTTTGCAGTTTAGTAGTTTTGAAAAGCTTAAACAAAACTGATGAAATAGAAAGATAGAAAAGACAGAAAAGAGTTGATAGAACGAGTTGGAGTGTTGAGTTTAACTCGGTAATAGGCAGTGGGACTGGGAGTGGGAAATGGATTGGTGGTGGGGCTTGTTGGATTTGGACTGGGTCAAACTGACACGTCATCATGGGATAGTCATGGTCGTATATTGCATGCATGTCAAGTCATGTGTGATGTCATTTAAATCGTTTAGATCGCGTTTAATTTAATTTAAAAGAGAACCGCTACTGTCACGCGGCTCTAACATTGTGGCTGTGGAATGTGAACTGCGGTTCTATTATTTTATTTATTTATTTTGCTTTTAATCAAAAGTTTAATACTTTTATTAAAAAAAAAATAGAAATTCTCATTTTTCAAAATAAATATTAAATAACAATATTTTGTTGGTGGCCCGTGAATAATAACATGGTAGGACTAGGAGTCGTCAAGAGCAATGCATCACTGTCACATTATAAGATTTGATTACGATTAGAATTTATAGACATGGGTTGGAAGAAATCAATATTGTTTTTAACCATAGAAAGTAAAAGAAAAGAAGCGGATCAAGTGTTTTAAGTGATGTCAGGTGCAAATTGCAATCTCTGAAAATGGTTCAGAAGTCAAAAATCAGACTGCCAGTTGCTACTTGCTACTGCCCTGTTTGTAATCTGTTGGCTGCTGTTTTCGTAAGAGAGCTCCAGTTTGTTTACCAGAAACAAACAATCAACGGACAGATGACACAGGCCACAGGCAACAGCTCTGTGATTGTTGAGTCAATAAGTTTGCTTTGAGGGGCCTAAATTTCCACAACCCAATTGGGCAGACTGTGATTCAAATTTGACCCAAAAGCAACTCGTATCCAAATGTGAAGATTGAAATAGTGAAGTGAACAGGAACCAATGAAAAGGAAAATTAAGGATCACTTGAAGTTTCCAAGAGAGATCACGTTTGGGGGCACTTGCTTTGATGAAAGATATGTATTATATTGTCTTTGGATCATGTGTGCTGATAGTGAAATTGCTATATCCCATTTCCATAATTAGTTGCCATTTGCCAACTTGTCTATCAATTTGGTATTTGGTTTGCCCATCTGCCATAAATACACTGTATTGAATATTCAGATTCTTAAAAAATATTTGCTTCTTATATAGTTGTTATCGAACGACATTCAACTTAACCTACTTATTCTTAGTTGATACTTGAAGAGAATAAGTTTTAGGAAACAAAATACAAAGTTAAGAATCCATTTGATTCAAAACTGTTTTTATTTTATTTAACTTGTTTCAGCATGTGGAAAATGGTCTCCAGCCATAATAAACAGATAGCTGTTTTTGCGATTTGTTCGAGGCTAAAGAATAAAAAAGTGATGAAAAAGGTAGTTGTTGCTCAAGGAAATTGGGTGAGAAATCAACAACCCCTTTAGTTTTCAATCTTTGGTCCCCCGCTGAATTTTAAGTAATTTATAGAAATGGGAAATCTTCATCATCAACACGAAGCCATCATTACATCCCACAAAAAGTTATTTCACTTTTTGTTAATTGCCAATGTTGACCTTCTTAAATTATGGCTTCTTTTACCCCCCCCCCCCCCCCCCCCCCCCCCCCCAAATCTCCTGTAGAATTAAGATGATTGGGATTGTTTCTACTTTCTATAAATATTTCTTTTAAATAAAAAAAATTATTTTTATTATTAGGAAACATTTAAACAAACACCAGATTTCATTAAGATTGTTTTATATTTCACCTAAGCATCAATAAATAGTGTTGTTGACATCCCAAATATCTTGGTCAGGATATATATATATATGAACTCTTAATAACATATTATATTATGTAACTCTAAACTCTGAATATACGATCAATATGACTAGTTCATAAATAAAATTACAAAAAATATTTGGTTTAAAAATGACCAAAGTTTCGAGTTTCGACCTTTTAAACAATTGTTTGTAATTGTGATTTTTTATTTTATATATATTTGATAATAAATGCATTAAGTACTGTTTAAATTTTTTATCGACTTTAAGTTTTTCGATAAAGGAAAGAGGTTGGATGCAAAAGTTGATGACCATCAATATTAGTCCAAAATTATTCTCATTCTAAGAATGATCTCAATATGAGTATAATCTATAATATCAATTTGAAAACAATCAATGATATGCAGAGAGCGTGGAGAAGATAGCGCCATCAGGCCTATGACCTCAAGAAGTATGGGCAAGGCAGAACACGTCGCTCACACTTCTAAAAAACGTAGAAGTTTAAAACAATTGTCCCATGACCCCTGAAATCTCAGGCCACCCACATGATTATAGATGTAGAATAACGTAAAAATAACCACTTAAGAAGCCTATTAAAAGAAAAGTCTAGGCTCCCATGTTCGAGGAAGATTAGATTCAGATTCAAAAAGAAAAAAGAAACACTACAAAAAAGTAATTCATTCAATTGAAACACTATTTTCAACCATCGATATATTTTTTTTGATGACTCAAATTCTGACTTAAGCATCGAAGAATTTTTATTGGAGATAACCATTGGTGCAACCTTGACCAAATTTTGTGCTTAAAATAGTAGATCTCGATCGTCGTAGAGAGCTCAATAGGTTCGGTTCAATTTTAGACTATAGACAGTTTTCAAATGAAGAAATTTGTCTCTTTACTAAAGACTCAATCAACAACTAAGAATCATTGTCAACAAATTGATGTTTATAAGAAGCAATATAAAAAGTCATGGAGACAAGTAATCCTAAGTCGAGTAAGAAAGTCGCCCAAGAGAAGGTATGGCAAGATCGTGAACTGAATTGGAGTATGGCACAGAGCTCTGATCCAAGAAACCAAAACAAGGAAGGAGGGCAAGAAGATTGGGAGGAAATTGCTGATAATAAAAAAAGATTGCATGATAATTTTGAGTGAAGACATGATCTCGGTAAGGAGTTAGAGGAAGTAAAGAGAGAGATAAATGAGATGAGAAATCTTTTGTAAGAGGTTCTAAATGCTCATCGGAGGTTGGATGGGATCCAAGAACCAAGGAACGAGGTCTGTCAGCCTATCAGGGGTCTTGGGTGCTCAAAATAATCCCATGCTGACTGATATAGTTAAAATCAATCAACAATTTACCTGTATGGGGAAGTGAAAATAGGTGTAGGGGAAAGCCACCATGAAGTCCAAGAGACATGACCTCAAAGTGAGAGGTTGCGTTGGGAAAATAAAGACCAAGCTCCATGGAGATCACAAGTTAGAGACTTAGATAAGGTGATGAGGAGTGCCAGAGAAAAAGAATAGGAAGATAATCTGGATGAGCATGATACACGATGAATATTGAAGATAAAGAAGAGGAGTATAGAGAAGAGTACAATTAAGAACAAACCTCGAGAAGTGGCCTCTGAAGAGAACAAAGAAGGTTCAGAGTGGAAAATTTTAGAGCTTGTAAAAAGAAGAGATTGATGCAATATACCCCCGCATGGATAATAGAGAAAGAGCGAAAGTCCCTATTTATTGATGAGCTTTGGAATATGGAGTTCCCCACTACTTTTAAACTGCCCAATATCCTGATTTACAAAGAGACTTCAAATCCAAACTAATATATGATTAGGTAACTAATATTTTATCAATTGTAGGTCTTAGATAAAGCCAAATGTGTTAGTTGTTCTACATGAATTTAGAGGGGTAAACTCTTTTATGGTATAGATAACTCAAGCAGATGACCATCTCCTTGTACAATGATTGAACTGATCAGTTCATTCACTACTTTCAAGGAGTCTACAAAATAATAAAGGATCCTTTATAATTGAGTAAAATTAAACAAGTTTGAATTGAAGGTTTAAAGGGGTATATGGATAGGTTTCACAAGGAGGTGACCCAGTTTGAAGCCTTAAATTTACCCATTGCATTAGAGGCTTTGAAGAAAGAGTTACAATTAAACATATTTTTGTTACTACATGACTGAGAATTATCTTTCTAGCTTAGACATTACCTATGACTTAGTTCCTGTTATTTTAGAATGTATAAGGAGAATGAGGAGGGGAAGGAGGAGGCAAGAAGGTCGGCAGTGATAAAGCGTTAAGGTATAGTACATGAGAGGGACTTTAAGAGATCCCTAAAGAAAAGGTTGTATGAAGGGAAAAAGATAGGATTCCACCCAAACCAGTTAAATACCCTAAGGGGTAAAGGTTCAAAAGGACGAGTGAGGTAAAAGGCTGAAGATGTCTTTTCCTAAGGTGTAGTAACCAGTATCCATAACCGGTAAGAATATGTATATTTATATATATAAATATACGTATTTTATTTATATGTGGGTGATCCTTGATTTATATATTGTTATTAGTAGTGTTTTTATAGGTTAAGGATATACTATTAGTATTGGGTTTATTTGCAAGACTTTGGAATTATTTTAGGGACCAAATTGTTATACTTTGAAAGTTTTGGGGGTGAATTCGTAAATACCAAAAATTAACCACTTAGTATAAAAATACACTTTTAAAAACCCTAATTCTCTCATTTTGGTCGAGCTACCCATTTTTAGAGAGAGAAGAGAGAAATAAAGGAGAGAGAAAGAGAAGAAGAAGAAGAAAAAGAAGAAGAAAATGAGAATTTTGGATCTTTAGAGGTATATCACAACTAATTATCAATTTATTGGTGTTAATTAAGTTAATTTCTTTAAGTTTTGATTTCTGGAAATATGTATAATTAAGGATTTGATGTGTATTTCGTTTGATGTTGTGAGAATTGATGATGATCTATAAGATAGTTTGATAAATCATGATGAATTATGAAATTTCTGCTGGATAACCTCTTGATCTAGGAATTTTATAAATTGTTGTGATTCGATTCTGGTTTTGAATTTTGAGTATATGAAATTAGACATGTTTAGGATCATCTGAGACTTTGAATCGACTGAAAATCTCGGAAATTGAATTTGTAGTGAATTTACCAAAATGACCCTGGAATTCTGGAAATTTCCTGTGTAAACAGTATGATACAGTGGAAAATAATTTTTGACCTGCTGAATGATCTTTAAAAATTACGAATTTGTGGAATATGATAATTTTATATGTCTAATATGATATACTCGGAATTGAGAATTTGGATCAATGTGGTTGAAGTGTTATGAATTTCTAAAGTGTATCAGCTCATTGCAGTATTTGATTAACAGGTTTTTAAAGTTAGACAATAAAATAGTTTTAAAATACTTTTGGCAGTTATTTGGAAGCAAAATATTTATCATGAATTGATATATGTGTCAAGAGTATTTCTGTGGTAGTTTTACAATTTTTGAGTTAGTATATGATTTTATAAAATTAGGAGATTGAATACTGTTCAGTAAGTATCTTGATCCTGTCAGGTTTGTAGTTTGGATTCGATGGTGTGTATGGAATAGATTTTGTAGGAATTTTGATATAATATTCATATATAAGAAGTATATATGAGTCAAGAATGATATATTCTGATTTCGGAGTAATTGGACATCATTTGATGTATTAGAAATTTTTGTTAAGTGTAAGTGGTCAGAATGACAGGTTTTGAGAAACCAAATATTTAGACCAATTTGATGTGATAAATGCATTGTGTATAATTTTGTAAGCTATTTAAAGTATTTTGTGTGAATTGTGAGGCTTATGAAAGGATTAATCTCCATTGATAGGTTAAGGAGATTTAAGCCTTGTAGCTGAAAGTGTTAAGAGGTAAGTATACTAGACTTACTACTGGAATCACAATAAACATAATAATTGTTTTGTATGATTTTGTAAATGGGGTTAAGAATATGTTTATGATATGTCAAAGTATATTTTGATATGAAATATGAATATATGTTTATGAATGTGAGCATTGACATTGAGCATGGACATACATGTGTTTTTGAAAGTGAGCTTTCCAAAATAAGATGCGTTTAACAAAGAAAGCTTTTGAAGTGTAATATGTCCATGAGAAATATTTTGTGATTTGAGGGTACTTGAACTCACTGTTAACTTAGTAGGCATTTTATGTGATTTGTGGAGCCTTTATGTGTGGCCTTTCCTTCGGGATTGGTATATGTTATGTGTTCCGTATGTAGGGAGGATCCTATTGGTACCTAAAGGAAGTGTGAGTCATCACATTCGTGTGGTGGCGTATTGGTACATGTGAGAGGACTCACCGATGATCAGGGTGAGGGTTTGGCTTTTACCTTCGGGCATAAGCGTTATATATGTGTGATTTAAAGACCTCACTTGTACTATTCCTCTCATACGGTATGTCACCTACGAGTGGCATTTGGCTCATTATGTGATATGTGATATGTAAGTCCTACTAAGTAGTGGTTGAGTGATGGTATTCCTATTATATGTTTTGAAAGAATGTGTAAGCGCTTACATGATATGTGATTTGATAAGATTATGATTTTGATTGATCACAGCATATCATACATATGCATTGTGTACATATATGTATTTGTATTTGATATATGAAAAACTAATATGCTTACTGAGTTTTATACTCATTATAGTTTATGGTGATTTCAGGTAAATAAGGTGCATGTGGGCTTAGCGGATTTGGCAAGGCTTCTGCTGTTCCTTGGGTTCCCTAAGTTGCTAGGTTGTTGTGTGTTTTATTTGGGGACACGTGGGATAGGATATTTGGTTTGTCCCTATTGAATAAATAATTATGTATTATTTCATTGTGTGTGGATTGGATTTGGTTTAAGTTTTATAAAGTGTGGTTATTGGATGATTTTAAGTAAGAATTTGCAATGGATATATTCTGGGCTCCTGGTAACAAAGTTGCTACTGGTGACGTAGTAGAGTGTTAATCTCTGAGAAAACTCTGCGTATCTCCGGTTTAATAATTGTCCCAGTCATAATTCAATTGCTATAATTCTGAAAGAAATTGAAATGAATGTTTAAATATTGTCAAGAGAAGTTTATATTTATATGTTAGGTTATGGTTGATTTTAGTGTTGAACTTACTAGCAACTTGCTAAGGATTTCTGTGTTGAATGAAAGTTGTAAATTTTGTGTAATATTATTTATGAGTGCACATGCAGTGAATGAATGTAAGTGATGTCGTGTGTCGGATCTTTTGGGTCTGGGGCGTGACAGCTTTTATTGGTATCAGAGCTAAGATATGATTCTGTAGACTTTTAAGTGTCAAGTCAAGGGAACCGAGCAGATGCCAAATCCTTAGGATTGTATTTGTAGCTTTGTTGTGTAAAAGTTTGACATATTCCTTAAATTTTGTATGATTTTGTGAAGATGACACAGTATCCAAGAGCTGCTAAGCTTGTTGTTGTTGTTGATAATGGTACCTTGTGGATCTTAATGTTACCATTTAGATTTTCTTTTAAGTTATGACTAATATGCTTAGTAAGAGTGATGTTGAATATCTTGTAATGATAATTTGCATGTGATAGAGAAAATTGAGATAATTTTCTCAATGACAAAATATAGAGAAGTAGAGTATTAAAGACATCAATTGAAACAACTTTTATTGAAAAGGAAAACAACAACAATAGCAGCAACAAAAATACAGTAGAGGTTACGGAGTGAGATTTAAGTCTATTTTGCGCTTCTTCTGACTGTCATGAGTAGACCAATCTAACTGATGCAATGTTGGATTAGACAGAGGAATAAAAGACTGCAATTGATCAATCAGTTGATCAACAGTTGGAGCTGAAATAAGAATCCGTCGTGCTAGAAGTGGGATGAATTGTGTTCCCGCTGCATAGTCAAGGAAAGATATTAACCCGTCGTAAAAACCATTAACATTTAACAAACCAATGGGTTTTTGGTGGATTTGTAATTGTGCCCATGAGACAATTTGAAAAATTTCCTCCAAGGTCCCAAAACCTCCTGGTAGAGCTATGAAAGCATCCGCATGCCTAAGCATTTGAGCCATTCGCTCGTGCATAGATGAGACTTGTAACTCATCCCCAATTGTTTTTCCTACAACATTTTCAATAGCTAGAGGTTTTGGAATGATACCCAAAACTCGACTACCTTTATTGTGTGCAGCTTTTGCCACAGACCCCATTAACCCTCGGTTACCTCCTCCATATACTAAATGTATATTTCGCTCAGCTAATACCTTACCAAGATTTTTTGCAACTTTTGTAAACTCTTCAGTATTCCCAGGGTTGGATCCACAAAAGACACAAATTTTTGTGAATCGACGAGCTGAGGTTTCCTCCATTGTTATGCTCACCCTAATCTTTGAATATTTTTGAGTTTGTATAAGGATGCAATAATAATGTATTTATAGAGAAACAAATTGATAATAGCTGTGGAGCATATGTGTAAGTATGTTCAAGGATATATTTTACTCGATTCTTGTGAGGTAAAACAAAAAAAAAAGAGAATGAGTTTTACTTTATCATTTTATAAGGGACAATAGGTCGCAAAATCTTGAATAAATATATGTTGATATGTAAGTGTGATAAAAAATTGTGTCGGAAGTGTGATAAGTTAGGTAAGATAATTAAGAAAAGTCAATAAAGGCCTATTTCATAGATTTAGGGACTTAGCCATTTTGGCACTAATGGTCGACAATACATCAATGACTTGAAGACTTTTTGAGCTAACAATTGGACTTTGGACATGAGGCCAAATTAACTTTATTAATTACAAAGATTTTGTGGTCTTAACATTAATTTTTGGCCGATAGATTAAAAGCAGATATGAAGAAAGATAAAGCACACTTGACATAAAGATAAAGCAGTAATCAGTCTCTCTTTGATGTGATAGAGCAACACGGATCTAGTTTCTGTGAAAATAGAAACAGCAATGTAGGTCAAAATGAGTCTCCTTGGTCGCTTTCATCTGTGTCGTATCCGTGAGAGAGAAACTTATGGAGTTGTTGTTCCCATACATTGAATGAGGGCTCTGGCTGAGTGGAAGGTGGGTCTACCATATCTTGATCTTCTGCAGGTGAGCTGGTCTGGATGAGGGATGTGCTGGCTTCCTCTTGGATTTGGGTGTCGACTGGATAAGGTTGGGAGTCTTGAAAGAGGGATAAGTCAAGATTGGGTTGGTGTTGGTCAAGTTCTGTCGGGACAACTGGCTGAGATTGAGTAGGTTCTGTCGGGACAACTGGCTGAGATTGGGTAGGTTTTGTCGGGACAGTTAGCTGAGGCCATTGGTGAAGGTTATCCATTGCTTGTCTGTATCTGGCATAATAAGTCATGTTTGGGATATGGTGATGATGAGTAGAGTAATCTGTATTTCTGAGATGTGAAAGATGATATTTTTGTCTTTGTTGGAATTTGAGTATATTGGCAAAATTCAGGTCTTCTGTAAAGTCAGCTTCAACTTGTTACCAAGGTGCAACATCTTCTGGGGAGATCCAAACAGACGGAGGAATTATTTGATTTTCCTGAGCAAGAATTCTTTCAAGTTCTCTCTTTTGCTGAATTACTTCTTCAGGCCAGAGCTTAATTGATCCTTTTAGTGAAAGGGTAAATGTAAAGTAATCCTTGACAGTGGGGTAATAATGAATCTCGGGATCTGAAATAATCATACCCTTCCGTTGGAGAAGTAAGATTGACCAAAGATGTTGTCTGGGGACTGCAGCATTTATGTTGTTTGCAATCATGTATTGAAATTTAGTTATCCACCATGTCTTTGGGTAAAACCATTGGAGAAAAATCAGGGCTGGATGATCTTCATCACATTTTTCTAATTTTTGGAGGGTTCTAAGTAATGGGAATTCCATGGCGATTGTATACAGATCCAACAGGTACTATAACAAGTAAAGGACAGGTTTGGACCATTGGGAAAATGGGAAAAAAGAGTGCAGATGAAAGAAAGGGTATTCTAAGTTGAACAAAGGGCCACCAAGAACTGTGAGGCCGTGTTCTTGGACTGCTAAGATGGCGTAGTGTCTGATGAATTCTTTGGCACGGGAATGGAGTGTTCTGGTTTTGATTAGGTCTGGAAATTGTGGTGGAGAAAAAGGAACAGGAGGAGTTATGATAATGGGATTCATTATGAAGATGGTAAGAAGGTTGGTTTTATTTATTGCTAGAAAAGTGATTATGAGGTTTAGGCTATTTATAGAGTTTTATGAAAGAAAATCAATAATCGCTTTGTCCTTTCCTTTTACGTGGATGACGTTAAAGGAATAGTTAAAAGAATTATATTTGCCATCGCAGTAATTGTGCTAGTAGAATCTTTTCTATTTGAAATCGAGCATATTAGAAAAAGCAGACATGTCAATCTCAATGAGAAAATGATGTCCAATAAGGTGGACTATTTTTTTAAGAGTTAAAGTAAAAGATATAATGTTAAGATCTATAGTTTAAGAATCAGTTGAACTAAAGGTCTTTTTATTGAAGTTGATTTTTGATCGTTTAAGATAATGCTTTCAATATTCTGATTTGAATGACAACTTAGTTGCGTAGAAATACTACATTTTTTTTTTATGATATCAAGGTAGTGAATGATATTATGACGTATGAGTATATGTTGAAGGGATTAAAATTTTTAAAGGAGTTAAGAATTTTATGTAAGAGATTAGTATGGGTATTCTACATCTATGTTATTCTTTAATGAATAAAAGGTGAATTGTATAGATGCCTATTAAATATTGAACGAATGGGAGAAAAGAGTAAAAATTATGTGTGTATAATTTTATAAGTCCATAATGTGTGTCATGTGTTTATTTTATGAATGAATGTTTCGTACTCCTCTCACAGACTAAGCTATGAGCAAATCTTATATACCAAGAAGATTGTTTTGTAAATGTTTTATGAATAAACCATACGGTTGAAAAGGCAAATTGAGAATGAGAAGAAGAAATGAGATCTAAGTATCCTCATCTATGTGCTTAAGTTATGAATTTCGAGGACGAAATTCTTATAAGGAGGGGAGAATTGTAGTAACCAGTATCCATAACCGGTAAGAATATGTATATTTATATATATAAATATACGTATTTTATTTATATGTGGGTGATCCTTGATTTATATATTGTTATTAGTAGTGTTTTTATAGGTTAAGGATATACTATTAGTATTGGGTTTATTTGCAAGACTTTGGAATTATTTTAGGGACCAAATTGTTATACTTTGAAAGTTTTGGGGGTGAATTCGTAAATACCAAAAATTAACCACTTAGTATAAAAATACACTTTTAAAAACCCTAATTCTCTCATTTTGGTCGAGCTACCCATTTTTAGAGAGAGAAGAGAGAAATAAAGGAGAGAGAAAGAGAAGAAGAAGAAGAAAAAGAAGAAGAAAATGAGAATTTTGGATCTTTAGAGGTATATCACAACTAATTATCAATTTATTGGTGTTAATTAAGTTAATTTCTTTAAGTTTTGATTTCTGGAAATATGTATAATTAAGGATTTGATGTGTATTTCGTTTGATGTTGTGAGAATTGATGATGATCTATAAGATAGTTTGATAAATCATGATGAATTATGAAATTTCTGCTGGATAACCTCTTGATCTAGGAATTTTATAAATTGTTGTGATTCGATTCTGGTTTTGAATTTTGAGTATATGAAATTAGACATGTTTAGGATCATCTGAGACTTTGAATCGACTGAAAATCTCGGAAATTGAATTTGTAGTGAATTTACCAAAATGACCCTGGAATTCTGGAAATTTCCTGTGTAAACAGTATGATACAGTGGAAAATAATTTTTGACCTGCTGAATGATCTTTAAAAATTACGAATTTGTGGAATATGATAATTTTATATGTCTAATATGATATACTCGGAATTGAGAATTTGGATCAATGTGGTTGAAGTGTTATGAATTTCTAAAGTGTATCAGCTCATTGCAGTATTTGATTAACAGGTTTTTAAAGTTAGACAATAAAATAGTTTTAAAATACTTTTGGCAGTTATTTGGAAGCAAAATATTTATCATGAATTGATATATGTGTCAAGAGTATTTCTGTGGTAGTTTTACAATTTTTGAGTTAGTATATGATTTTATAAAATTAGGAGATTGAATACTGTTCAGTAAGTATCTTGATCCTGTCAGGTTTGTAGTTTGGATTCGATGGTGTGTATGGAATAGATTTTGTAGGAATTTTGATATAATATTCATATATAAGAAGTATATATGAGTCAAGAATGATATATTCTGATTTCGGAGTAATTGGACATCATTTGATGTATTAGAAATTTTTGTTAAGTGTAAGTGGTCAGAATGACAGGTTTTGAGAAACCAAATATTTAGACCAATTTGATGTGATAAATGCATTGTGTATAATTTTGTAAGCTATTTAAAGTATTTTGTGTGAATTGTGAGGCTTATGAAAGGATTAATCTCCATTGATAGGTTAAGGAGATTTAAGCCTTGTAGCTGAAAGTGTTAAGAGGTAAGTATACTAGACTTACTACTGGAATCACAATAAACATAATAATTGTTTTGTATGATTTTGTAAATGGGGTTAAGAATATGTTTATGATATGTCAAAGTATATTTTGATATGAAATATGAATATATGTTTATGAATGTGAGCATTGACATTGAGCATGGACATACATGTGTTTTTGAAAGTGAGCTTTCCAAAATAAGATGCGTTTAACAAAGAAAGCTTTTGAAGTGTAATATGTCCATGAGAAATATTTTGTGATTTGAGGGTACTTGAACTCACTGTTAACTTAGTAGGCATTTTATGTGATTTGTGGAGCCTTTATGTGTGGCCTTTCCTTCGGGATTGGTATATGTTATGTGTTCCGTATGTAGGGAGGATCCTATTGGTACCTAAAGGAAGTGTGAGTCATCACATTCGTGTGGTGGCGTATTGGTACATGTGAGAGGACTCACCGATGATCAGGGTGAGGGTTTGGCTTTTACCTTCGGGCATAAGCGTTATATATGTGTGATTTAAAGACCTCACTTGTACTATTCCTCTCATACGGTATGTCACCTACGAGTGGCATTTGGCTCATTATGTGATATGTGATATGTAAGTCCTACTAAGTAGTGGTTGAGTGATGGTATTCCTATTATATGTTTTGAAAGAATGTGTAAGCGCTTACATGATATGTGATTTGATAAGATTATGATTTTGATTGATCACAGCATATCATACATATGCATTGTGTACATATATGTATTTGTATTTGATATATGAAAAACTAATATGCTTACTGAGTTTTATACTCATTATAGTTTATGGTGATTTCAGGTAAATAAGGTGCATGTGGGCTTAGCGGATTTGGCAAGGCTTCTGCTGTTCCTTGGGTTCCCTAAGTTGCTAGGTTGTTGTGTGTTTTATTTGGGGACACGTGGGATAGGATATTTGGTTTGTCCCTATTGAATAAATAATTATGTATTATTTCATTGTGTGTGGATTGGATTTGGTTTAAGTTTTATAAAGTGTGGTTATTGGATGATTTTAAGTAAGAATTTGCAATGGATATATTCTGGGCTCCTGGTAACAAAGTTGCTACTGGTGACGTAGTAGAGTGTTAATCTCTGAGAAAACTCTGCGTATCTCCGGTTTAATAATTGTCCCAGTCATAATTCAATTGCTATAATTCTGAAAGAAATTGAAATGAATGTTTAAATATTGTCAAGAGAAGTTTATATTTATATGTTAGGTTATGGTTGATTTTAGTGTTGAACTTACTAGCAACTTGCTAAGGATTTCTGTGTTGAATGAAAGTTGTAAATTTTGTGTAATATTATTTATGAGTGCACATGCAGTGAATGAATGTAAGTGATGTCGTGTGTCGGATCTTTTGGGTCTGGGGCGTGACATAAGGTGACCAAGATTCAAGATGGAAGGTCTTACATTCCCTTCACGGTCCTTTTGGACATTGTTGTTGAGGCTATCAAAGACAAAGGGTTCTGCTTAACGAGCTGGATGCAATATAAATACTAGCATCTCAGTAGAATAAAAACAAAAAATGAGAACTCCACATAAACCATAGGCATATAACCAGAGAGTATAATCATTTAAGGAAGTAAATGATAAACTAATGAGAAATGGATATTTGAATGAGTATGTGTGACCAAGAATGTAAGAAACTCCACAAGCCAAGAATCGAGAACCCAAGCCCTTACATTAATAAGGGATGACCATGATAATTATTGGGGGCCGACATTGGCCAGTGACTTGAATTACCAAAGGAAGTACTGATCTTGATACTCTTTGGTGGGATATTAGCTAATGCGCAATATCCTTGCGTGATGCCCGAGATACAAGTAAAGCCAGTGAGTAATTTTAAACTTAAGGTGCATGCATATGGGTTTGTGTCTATCATTCAAATATGCATATGTATCATATACATGCATGTGCAGCGGATGAGCGGAATACAAATTTTATAATGATAAACACAAATAAACTTTACATGTTATCTCATAAATGTAAAATACTTCAAGATTGAGAAATAGTACCTTATCAAGCCTTTAGTCTATAGTCAAACCGGAGTACCCTCCTTGAAGCCACTTGTTCACAATTCTAGTTCCTCAATATAGTGGGTTTGGCAAAGCTAGAATAGTAGCTTTTCTAACAAAGGATTCAAATCTTGAATTCTTGTTTCTGCCTTGCAGTACGGGTGACCAAAATGAAAGAGAAAATAGAGAGAATGTGTTTTTTCTCTTCACACTTGAGAGAATTTTCTAACACTTAGTCTTTCAAAATTCTCTCTACGATTCTCACTAATCCCTTAGCCTAATTTTTACTTAATCAATTAAGCCACAGATTGCTCTTTCATTTGTTTATTATTTTCTTTCATTTTTTTTCACCTAATGGCATCCATTATTTAGGTCAATGTTTGTCATTATGTTTTGTTTATTATTTTTTACAATAAACCAAATGAAAATAAAACAAAATAAAAAATTATTTAAATGAACTTGGCCTTAATCTAGGCCAAATGAGAAAATACTTTCTCATTATTAAGAAATATCTTAAGACCTACCATTAACAAATGCAATCCATTTATTCTTATTATATCATTTAATTAATATTAAATAAATAATTTAATCATATTAAATCATGATAGAAACACATGCCAATTTAAATAAAAAATTAATTGTTTGATTTTAATTTAAATAATAATATAATATATTATTATTATTATTATTTTATTCAATAAATATTTTAATGAATAAAATAATATTATTATTTGTCTAACAAATAAGGTCATTTTGGTAATTTCTAAATCAAACAATAATTGGCCCACATGTGCCATGTGTCAACATCTCATTGGTCAACAACTAATTGTTAACTAATTGATATACTTAACTCTTAAGTTTTGACACGTGCACGAACAGAGGGAAACCGAAGTAAATGTCCGGTCTGCTGAAATTTTTTGGATTGAACTATTCAATCCGATATGTTGCCCCAGTGTACGAGTACACTTCATATTTCGGGACTCTCTGGGTCCACTCTTGATTTGTCAAACAGAACTATTATGTGAGTCCGAGATTGATGCCCTACGCACACGTCATGAATATTACAAATCAGTGTAGTAGACCATACAAGTTGAGGTTATAGCGCATACGTATAATCTTTTCGCCAATCATATTCTAGAAGAGCAGGGATATAAATCTCTATCATCAAATCCCTATTTGCTCATCCGTGAATTTATCTCCAAACACATATCTTAATAAACAATATATGCAAACACTTTTACAATATTATTTAACCCTATAGAAAACTCTTTTCCTAGGTTTGTTGCTTATGGCCATAAGACTTTTTAAGATAGAGTCTCTGAGCATCTAAATATATATAACTCATCTATGTGAGTTGGCGAATCTCATATATGTACACACCGAACTCCATAAGCATCGGACCATACCCAACGACACCCAGTGGTCACACCATGAAAGGTCTGTGACATACGTGAAACCAAAGTATGATGGATCACTTACAAGTTCACCATGGTATTCAGGTCAAAAGATCACGTACACTATTTAACTCGAGATGCGGCTTCATGGGATGTCTATTGGGGTCCTCGTTGAGTCTGTTCAGTATTCAGTCCTTACTGAACACCTGTATGCTATACGAACTTCCAGTAAGTCCACGGTCAACTAAGAACAACTATATAGACTATCTAGGTATAGTATACACTGGTCTATATAAAAAGATTCCACCGTCAGACCTGAATCGATGAATTAAGATCAAGAATATATAATTTGAGAATAAACTTACATAATAACATTTCTTAGCACCTATTGCAACTCTTACAACTATGTTATTACTAATGTATTCTCAGGTCTTTGTGTAATAACCACTTATCCACAATCGGAAAGAATAAATATTTGTACTTGTACAATATTCATATTTTATTTGTATGTGGATGATACTTATTTTATGTATTGTTATTAGTAGTGTTTGTATAGATTATGGACCTACTATTAGTATTGGGTTTATTTGCAAGACTTTAGATTTATTTTAGGGACCAAATTGTAATACTTTAAAAATTTTGGGGGTTAATTTATAAATACTAAAAGTTAGCCTCTTAGTATAAAAATATACATTTCAAACTCTAATTCACTCATTTTGGTCGAGCCACCTCTTTTAAAGTGAGAAAAGAGAGAAAGAAATGGGAGAGAAAAAGAAGAAGAAGAAGAAGAAGAAGAAAAAGAAAAAGAAGAAGAAAGTTACAATTTAAGTTTTAAGAGGTATATTATATTCTGATTTTGAAGTAATTGGACATCATTTGATGTATAAGAAATTTTTTTTAAGTGTAAGTGGTCAGAATGACAGGTTTTGAGAAACCAAGTAATTAGATAAATTCAATGTGATAAGTGCAATAAGTATAATTTTGTAAGCTATTTAAAGTGTTTTGTGTGAATTGTGAAGCTTATGAAAGGATTAATCTCCATTGATAGGTTAAGGAGAATTAAGCTTTGTACCCGAAAATGCTAAGAGGTAAGTATACTAAACTTTTACTGAAATCACAATAAGCATAGTAATAGTCTATATATGATTTTGTAAATATGCTTAGAAATATATTTATGTTATGCCAAAGTATATTTGATATGAAATGTGAAAGACGTATGTTTATGAATGTGAGTGTTGACATTGAGCATGGATATACACGTGTTTATGAAAGTGAGATTTCAAAATAAAATGTGTTTAACAAAGAAAGCTTTTGAAGTAGAAAATGTCCATGAGATATATTTTGTGTTTTGAGGATGCTTGAACTCATTATTTGCTTAGTAGGCACCTTATGTGATTTATGGAGCCTTTATATGTGGCATTTCCTTCGGGATTAGTATAGGTTATGTATTTCGTATGTAGGGAGGATCCTATTGGTACCTAAAGGAAGATTGAGTCATCACATTCATGTGGTGATGTATTGGTGCATGTGAGAGGACTCACCGATGATCAGGGTGAGGGTTTGGCTCTTACCTTCGAGCATTAGCATTATATATGTGTAATTTAAACCTTACTTGTACTATTCCTCTCATATGGTATGTCACCTACGAGTGACATTTGGCTCATTATGTGATACGTGATATGGAAGTTCTACTAAGTAGTAGTTGAGTGATGATATTCTTATTATATATTTTGAAAGAATCTGTAAGTGCTTACCTGACATGTGATTTAATAAGATTTTGATTTTGATTTATCACAGAATATCATACACATGTATTGTGTACATATATGTATTTGTATTTGATATATGAAAAACTAGTATGCCTACTGAGTTTTATACTCATTATAGTTTATGGTGATTTTAGGTAAATAAGGTACATGTGTGCTTAACAGATTTGGCAAGGCTTCTGCTGTTCCTTGGGTTCCCTAAGTTGCTAGGTTGCTGAGTGTTTCATTTGGGGACACTTGGGTTAAGATATTTGATTTGTTCGTATTGGATAAATACTTATATATTATTTTATTAGGTGTGATTGTATTTGGTTTATGTTTCACCAAGTATGGTCATGGGTGGAACTTTGTGTTGAACTTACTAGTAATTTGCTAAAGATTCCTATGTTGAATTTAAGTTTGAAATTTTATGCAATATTAATTATGAGTGTACATTATTGAATGAGTGTAAGTTATGTTATGTGTCAAATCTTTTGGGTATGAGGCATGACGCTTTGTACCGTTAAAGATAAGATTCTAACTTTTAGACTTTACTGATTAATATAACATGCTAACTCTTTAGCATTTATAGTTTTCAGTGATGCTAACTTTTTAGCATTTATAGTTTTCAGTGATACTAACTCTTGGCATTGATCTAAACTTCTTTAGACTAAATCTGAACTCCTTCAGATTATATAATGTCTTTAACATCATAAGCATTGAACCATTTAATAATAGTAATTAGCGATTTAATAAATAATGTATTATAAAATAAAATATTTATACAATAATGAGATGGCACGTGAGCACAAATCCTAACAAAGTCCATCATGTTTATCAATAAGGATGTTCAGTGGATCAGCTATCCATATAAAAATGCATTGATAGTCACCATACAAGTGAAAAGAACCAACGTTAATAGTCTTCATTAACCCAAGAAGCTTGGTAAACATTATATTCAAAGATGTCTTGGATAAGCTCAGTATTACAAATATAAAGGTGAAGAGAACACAAACCCTGCTTTAAGACTTCATGGAAGGCTGTGTGATGCCTTTAGAGGTGGTCAGTTTACTTGTTTCTTTAGAAGAAAGACCTTATGTAAAAGCCATAGCGGTGAATTTTATGATGATCTAGTAACTATTCTTATATACGATCCTAATGGGACAACCACTCTTAATGAATTCTAATGTAACTATATCCATCAACTACTTGAAAGCTAAACTTCCTAGCGAGAGAAGAGTAAAGAGATATCAAGGGATCAAAAGATTATAAAAAGCTAATTGTTCCCGATCTCCTCCTAGTTGGTCGGACGTGTCTTAGTTGCCTTACTGGAGGAGTAATGGAAATTGAAGAGCTCGACATTATGTTGGAGAGCCTAAGTAATGAAAGATCAAAAGATGTATTCGCAGGAGCTTCAAGAGTAAGTATAGAGGCATCAACATCTTAAGAACCTTTATCCCTTTCATTTAAGTTGACTGATGCTCTTAACTATCCCTTATCCCTCCCTATAAGAAAAGAAATTGGGAACAAAAAATTCTTTGGCCTTTCTCTTTTTAGGAAAAATAGTTTTTAATCTGAGGGGTGGCCTTAACATTACCCTTATTGGTTAACTGTTGCTTGGTGAGTTCATCTTTCAGCCAATGAAGGTTGATATTAAGTTATTGCCCCTTTAAGAACTCAATGAATTTGGTGAACTCCTTGTTGACACCCTTATACTATTAGCTAAGGATCACCTTATTTATTAAGGTTCGGGCTTCCTTAGCTTCCTCTTAGAGCTTTTTAACCTTAAGCTTTGGCTCGTCATAATTCTCTTTGAAGCTTAGCTCTGTGGCATCCACTTTAGCCACTTTTACTTTGATGATACAGTTGATCCTCTATACCTTAGAGAGTCAGCTCTTTGCAACCGTTGCCTTAAGCTTGGACTCCTCGACTTTAGTGGCAAAGTCCTTTGCTTCCTAAGCATTCTACTCAACTTTTGTCATCACTTTATCCATAACTTTACAGAGATGAAAGACCTCGACCTCTTTAATCTTATGCTCATCATGGATTACATTTATTATGCCCTCTTGTGTTGAAAGAGGATGGAAGCCACTTAAAAGAAGATATAGAAGTCAATTAGAACATG
Source organism: Ailanthus altissimus (assembly GCA_946807835.1). Lineage (NCBI taxonomy): Eukaryota > Viridiplantae > Streptophyta > Magnoliopsida > Sapindales > Simaroubaceae > Ailanthus > Ailanthus altissimus. The sequence continues at coordinate 24,098,780 of OX327692.1, read as the reverse complement.
ATTTTGAAAGCAATAAGAAATCATTCAAGTCAAAACAATATACCTCAAGTAAGTCATGAAGGTTGGTTTAGAAAACCTTAGCCTCATTAGATTTTGAGGTTACCTCAAAACGTTTAGCCTTGACAGAGTATTCTCCTTCCGTGATTAGCGGGAGCATGTACCTAAACTTTGACCTCTTTATAAGAAGGAATCAGACATTGTGAAAGAGACCATTAAGGACAATAAGAAAACCTTTTTATTAGCCCTAATAGGCCATTGAGGAGACACTGTTTCTGAGCACCACTAGGTTACAAAACCTCAAGAGTAAAACTTGGGGGCATATCGAGGGACAAGTGAGAGTAGAAGCCTCGATTACCTTTTTTCCTTTGAAGTTCATTTGGGGATTCTCTTGTTTGGCTAAGGCTTTTTTTAGCATATCAATGTACTTTCCCCGACCAATCCCAAAGAGGATGTTAATGATTGCCAAATCCTGAAGCCACTGAAGACTAAATCGAATGACCAAGAGATCTCTTCAAAAGCCCTTGGTCGATACGTGCACAATGGACACTATTGTTGAGGACTTCTAGGTCCTAGAAACGCTTGGGGTTAGAATTTCAAAAACCCTGGGTAAAACTTTATGTATGTGTTGAGGGAGAAGTGGAAGTAAAAGCCTCAACCATATTGTTTTCCTTGAGGTCCCCACATGACCCTATGGCTAGTTGAAGCCTTTTTTAGCATACCGAAGAGCTTTCCCCTACCATTTCTAAAAAGTACATTAGTGATCACCATCCCTCCAGGATTTTTGTCCCCCCACAATTGGTTGTGCAAGGTCTCTTCTTGTTATTGCTATCTTGATTAGCCATCACTTATCACATTTAGAATAAATCCCACAACTTTTAAGCTCTCTTTGCTAAGAAGGGCTTTGATTAATAGTGTACACCAAGTACTTGGTCAATATCTGGTCAAATAGCCATGAAGCTACAACAAACAGACAAGTGTTAAGAACTCCCTCGAGCTCGTAAAATGAAAAGGAGAGGAAAAAGGTTTGACTTGATCCACTAAAAACTAAAGGCGTATATGGTCCACTAGCATAATTCATGGGTATACTGCCCAATTCTTCATTGACAAAAAACCAAAGATGTTTTCATTCCTTATTACTTAATGGCAGGTCTTTGATAGGGGTTATGTGGTTCTTGTATCCTCTAAGGTAGTAAAACCCATTATTTTTATTCGAGTTTATCTAGATCTGGTAGAATTGTTAGAGCTATTAAAAAACGGTTAAAGTGCTCGGATCTCACCCATATAACATAGAGTTCAAATAGTATTCTTTAGACATTCATGTATATTTGGTAAAAGAGAATGTTCAGGTGAGCTATCATTTGAAGGAGATATGGGCAACTTAAGACCTAATTTAAAAAAGATGAGGTGTAGAGTGATTTCGTTAGTTAGGAGGTTGCTAGCACATTTACCCTGAGTATGGGACCCATAGAGTGACATAATTATGTATTTTATACTTCATAGATCTTTTAATCCTTCTTGGTCACGTGTTAGGGGTTGTAAAAAGGGGGCAGTCTAGCTTATAAGGGACCTTGACATCCCATTAATGATTATTTATCTTCTTATTCTTTTTTAGGGCCCTCAGTATCTCATCTTCGGCGATGAGTACTGGTAGAGACCTCTCTGCTATCGACCCCCTCCACTTAATATCCTTTCAGAGTCTCCATCGGCTTTAAATAATTCAATATTACAATCCCCATCTTTATTAAGCTTCCGAGTAAATCTGAATGAAGTCTAGGTCCTCATGGGTAATTCGCCTACTAAATTCTCAAGTCGGATTATTTCTAATGTTCGAATCTGACATGTAACTCTCATACTCGTGACTCGAGATATTTTAAGAGTCGTTTATAATGCTCATATTAAAAGACATTTATAGTTCATTAAGCTTAAGGGAACAAGATCGAACAATCCATAATGAACCTAAACACTCAAAAATATCAACCAAACATTCATACTATTTCATAAAAAAATGAAGAAGATATATTTGAAAACCCCTAATCCAAATATGTACAACAAACTAAAATCACAACAAAAAAACCTTAAGAAGGCCAAATAAAGAGAGAAAATTAAGGCAATGTTTTTTTTTTAAAAAAAAAAACTTACTTAGAGCCCAAAATTAGAGAGAGTTTAAATGTGGGAGACATACAATGATCTTCAACAAAATGTAAAGCTTCTTTCACTACAACAGGAATTTCTCTCTTTAAAAACATTGAACAAATGCAAAAAATGAGAAGACTCAAGGGCAACCCAATTTATAAAGGTCTTTAGGGTTGATCTTAACTGTTGAAAAGTATTTAATGACTTGGATTAACCTGTATATGAGATGTCTCTTTGTTTGACAAACGTGTTAGTTCAAGAGAGGTCTTAACTGTCAGATGAGCTCCAAGGGTACCAAATGAGTTCACATCCTCGTTAACTATGATGACCTGACTATTAAGTAGCTGAAATGTGACAATTGAAATAATATGAAGTTTTTGAAGAGTTACCAGCATTTAATGCTTGGCGCCGAATTCAAAATTTCAACTTGGCAGCATTAACGACCACTCCTTAAGAAGACCAATGATTGAGTTGACCAGATCTCACCATCCTTAAGGCCTAGCCAATGCTGATAACTATATTAAGTTTCCAATATTGACTAGTTAATATAAACACTAAGGAATCTTGTTGTCCCTAGGTTCTTGACCCTAGACTGCCAAAGCCTAGAAAGTTTGGGCCTAAGCTTAAAGAACGCTCCAAATTTTATCTAAGGAGGTCTATTAATTTTGAGTTCTTTGATGGAGGGGAAAGGACAGATGATGAGGTCGATGACCATCGTTAGCTGAAAACCATTCCCATTCTAAGGAAGACCTTGATAAGAATGATCTATGATATATATATATATATATATATATATATATAAAGATGGTAGAGATAACACCATTAGGCCCATGATCTCGAGAAATCGAGCAAGATAGAACACATTGTTAACTCATTTTTGGGTGTATGCATATAATTGTATACATATTAAAGAACTTAAATATATGTTTCACATATATGATTTGCAACAAAATTAAACATATAATCAATATGTACACATGTAAACTGAATTATAAACAAGTTAAATTGTAGAAACATATCTTTGAAGAACTTCGGTGAAGATTCAAATTTTGGAGCTCACCTTGAAGTCTACTTTTGAACAATCATAGTCCACAACAATTTGATCTGATTGTAGAGTTAGAATGATAACTTTAGTTAATTTTCAGCAACATGTATTCAAACTCTTTCAACACATATATATTTATTTTCAAAAAAATAAATTGTTTATACAACTCTTGCATAACACATTTTAAACTATTTTTCATTTAAGCATGTTTTTATCTAAAAATATTTTTACTTCTCAATTTGCTTACTTTTCTCTGGCATAGCCAAATGATAAAAATTGAGAGAGAATTGATCAAACCAATTCATCTCAATAATTTTAGTAGTTGAACCACTTTCATTTTATTTTTGTTTTGTTTCTCCACTAAAAAATAATAAATAGCCTACCTTTTACTTTTGCTGGTCGCCATTGAATAAATTTACAGTACTATTAATTAACATAAATAAAATTAAAAAAATGACATCTTTATTTTCTTTTATTATTGTGCTAGTGTAATTTAATTATTTACTTAATAAAAATTAACACATTTTTAATTTTTATAAGTTTTGTAAACTTTACTTCAATAGTGTTCTATTATTCATAATATCATGCTATTATTAATAGGTCATAGTAATAATTATTTGTACCCCCATTGACATTCATAATAACAATTATTATATATAATATTTAATTAATTATTCAAACTAATTTTGAATAATTATTTTACCTTACTTATTTTTATTAGTAAGGTTAATAGGTCAACCTAAGATAAAAATAATTTATGGACCAAATTATGCTACTTGTTAACATCCAATTAGTTAACAACTTATGTCAATTAATTATATGATGTAATTAACAATTAATTCTTGACAAATGCACATCTTAAGAGATCTTTAAACAAATATTTGGTTTGTTGAAATTTCCTGAATCAAATTATTAAATTCAGTCTGCTACCCTAGTACGCAACAAATACACTTTATATTGTGAGACTCTCTTGGTCCACGCTCGATTTTTCATATAGAACTCTTCCATACGTCCGTGAAAGATGTCTCACACACACGTTATAAATATTACAAAGCAGCTCGTTAAACTATACAAGTTGAGGTTATAACATATACGTATAATCCCTCCGTCATTGATATCCTAGAAGAGCAAAGTTATATATCATCACCGTCAAATCTCTATTTGCCCAAACTTGAATTTATCTCCAAATTTGTATTTTCATAAACAATATCCGCAAATATTTTTACGATATTGTTTAGCCCTATAGAAACTATTCTTAAGGTTTATACATGTGGCCACAAGATTTTCTCAAATACAATCTCGAAATATTAGAATATACAACTTACTCATATAAGCTGACGAATCCCATATTTACGTACACCAAACTCCATGAGTATTGGACCATACCCATCGACACCCAACGGTCAGACCATAAAAAGTTTCTGACATGTGTGGAACTAAAGTATGGTAGATCACTCACAAGTACATTATGGCGTTCAAGTAAAAAGACCACAAATATTACTCAACTCGGATGATCTTCCATTGATGGTTTTATAAGATGTTTATTGGAGGTCTTCGTGAGTCTGTTTAATACTCAATCCTCACTAAATACCTATATCTCTATACGAGCATCTGTTAAGCTTATGGTTTACTAAGACTAACCATTTGGACCATACATATATAGACATACATTAATCTATATTATTAAATTTCACCGATAGACCCGCATTGATGAAATTAGATCAAGAACATAGTGTTTGAGAACATACTTGCATAATGACATTTCTTAGCACCATCTGTAACTCTTTGCAGCTACGTCATTACTAATATATTCTCAGGTCTTTATCCCATTTTAGATAAGGCTCTAACTCCTTAAATTTCGCTAACTCTTATAACCTGCTAACTCTTAATACTTATAACTTTTAGCGTTGCTAACTCTTAGCACTGATCTAAACTCCTTTAAACTAGATTTGAACTCTTTTAGATCATACAATGTTTGAAACGTTACAAGCATCTTACCATTTAACAATTAATAATATTAATAATTTTATTAGAAATATTAATTGTATAAATATTATAGTTAAATATTTATAAATAATGGGATGACACGTAATTACAAATTTTAACACACATCACCTACACTCCTCATAAATGTGAAAGCATATAACAACTAACCCATGATCCCTGCCATCTATACAATAACAGAGGTGGAACAATGTGAAATAACCGCTGCGAAGTCTATAAAAGAGAGAGTCTAGGCTTGTGCATAAAGGGAAGATTAGATTCAAATTCAAAGAGAAAACAATACACACTTAAAGAAAAAAAAAAGAACAAGTAAGCCATTTAACTGAAAATACTATTTCTAGCTACCAATATATTTTTTCGATAACTCGAATTCTGACTTAAGTATTGAAAGGTATTTGTCAAAGATAACTACTGGCACAACTTTGACCAATTTGTGTAGTTATAATAATAAACCTCGGATGTTGTAAAGAGATTTAGAGGTTTCAAACTAAAGAGATATTTTTAAAACAAGAAATTTATCATTTAGCTGAGGACTAGCCAATAATTGAGAACTATTATCAACAACCCATAACTTTTCTAATCCCAAAAGTTTTTTTTTTGAATATATATATATATATATGTTGAGGGAAGAAATACTCTTCTCCCCCTCGAGGTTATGTTGAAGCGAAGAATTCAAGATTCAACCTAGAATCCTAACCTCCTTGCGCAGTAGAATAACCTATCAATCAAGCAAACACAACAAGAATTCAAAGCAGAAAACAAAAGAGCACAACACAATCTTACGTGGTTCGGCCAATTGCCTACGTCCACGGTGGATCCAAGGATCCTAGCTTCTTTTATTATAACTCCCTAATGATTTTACAAGGAAAACCCAATTAAGAACATTCAAAAGGACCTAAACGTTTAGTGAACCCTTACTCTACCACGAACAGTGATCACCCAAACAACGGTTCCACCCTAGCACACACAAGCACTTAGTGTCTACCCAATTCTTCCCCTCTCTTAGAGTCTCTCTCAATGCTTAATATAAAATTAAGGGTTTACAAGTTTATATATAGGGAGTATTTCGTGCCTACTAACCCTATTCTTTGTTGGAGTAAGAGTCCACTTATTTTAGAAGTCCAAAACTAGAAATCCCGAACCAAAACGGACGTTTCCACGCGTTCTAGTGCTGCGACGCTCGTCCTTAGACGCTGCGGCGTTGGACAAAATCACGCCCAGCGCTGGGTTACAGTCCTGGGCGCTGCGGTACTCAGCCATGGGCGCTACGGCGCTGAGCCTGTATACCTATCTGCGTTTTCTTACTTTCTTCACGTCTTTGAGTCCTGTTTTGCTTTCCCTTTTATGTCCCACACGTTCTAGACTTCTTGTAACTCTTCACTTTGATATTCATTTCAATTTTTGTCTAACCAAAATTGTTGAATCACCAATTTTTCAACTATATATATATATATATATATATATATATATATATATATATGATGCATCTAGATTGTTCGTGTTTATCATCTCCTTAATTATCTTAATATTAAAAAGAATCAATTTCACATTCATTTCTAGAAATAAGTTCAATAGAGCAAACTTACTTGTATTTGTCCTAAATTAAAATGAGTTACAATCCTAGACTTTAGTGAAGTACTAAAAAGAGTGTAGAAAGTCTAATTCTATAATGTAGACACTCATGTAATATAACATTAATAAAATTACTAAACTTACAAAATTTAAATTAAGTTACAAACTCATTAAACTTGAAATTAAATGTAAGATTCTTGTTATATTTCTTCTTAAAAATCACGACGACTATCTCATTTACAAATTACACATCATCATTTGCTAGAACATTAAAAAAATTTGATATCACCATTTCTATGAAAAAAATTCATAACTAACTAAAATAAAAATATGAAAATAATAAAAATGTGAATGCTCAAGAAAAAAAAAATTGATATTATTGACTGGCAGCTGATGCTTTATGTTGGATTGGATATCATATGGGTTGGTATATAAATTTTAGAAAGTTATAAACATGATATAAGAATATAATTTCACCTATTTTAATATGTTTAAACCATACAATGGATAATTCTAATATTATATAAGTAGATTTAAAACAGAGGTTAATGATTAGAGGGGTGGCAAAGTCTGGAGCGGCATAGTACTGTGCCATAATTCAACATGGCATATTATAGTGTCATATTTGAATGATAAGGTCCAAAGAGCTATGCCGTGGTGGGTAATAATTTGTGGCTTAGCATGCCGTGCTGATAATATATTTTATTATTTTTTTAATATAAAAATTAATTATATTTAAATTATTTTAAATAATTAAATTAAAAATATGATAAAATACCTTAAATAAAAAAAAATTTAAACCACTCGTAGATGTTAATTGAATTAAAAATACATATATAACTACAGTATTTATATTTACATTATCAAAAGTAATAACATTAACTATGTATGAGTATTTTAATTCGTGAAAAATAATAATTCTTTTTTTGTAAAATTAATTGTAATCAATATAATGTAATGTAACACACATATATTCAAAATTATTAGTACTTGTCCAACAATCAGAAGTAACACCATAACATCCGTTTAAATTGTGAGATTTTAAAAATTAATTTTTCTTTAATTTGATGATATGCAATGAAAATATCATTTTTAATAATATTTCTTAGAACATAACCTTAGTTGGGTTGAATGTACACTTTTATAAATTTTTCATACTTTTCATCTTCAGCGAATGAGAGAGTTTGTTCACTTATGCAACGTATCTAACTAATTTAGTATGCATGCACTACCGATTACAATGGAATCAAAAAAAAAATTTCTCTAGGAGTATTTTAGGCAAATTTAGTTTGAGTTGGCTTTTTTAAACTATATTTTTGTAAACACATCTTGGTATGTCGATTCAAATGCCTAGTGTCGTGGGCTGTTTTGGCATCTAAATCTTTACTACAAAATTTATAAATAGCTTTTTCTTCAATTTTTCTAAAAATTAATTTGTACAATTTTTCAACATGAAATAATTTCAAACATCTGATATTCGATCTCTTTTTAATTTTTTAATACTTCCAATATTTTTAGATGTAGAAGCAGATTGACTATTATAAATTTGTGATGATGGCATTAGATTTTTTTTAAATTTATTTAAAATATTGAAATTAAAATTTGTCATTGTATGAATAATAAAAATGTGATTATGTTAAGAATTTATAATTTAAAAAATAAAAAATATTAAAAAATTATAATTTAAAAAAAAATTGAAATAATTTGTGAGAGATTTAAATTAAAATATTTGAAGGGGGAGGGGAGGGGAGGAAGAGAGTGTTGCCACACTTTGCAACCATTTAATCAACGATTATTTTGACTATTGATAAATGATCAAAATGATTATTGATTAAACGGTCAAGTCAAATAAAAAATATTTTTTTAATAAAATTACAAGTAATAGTCTATTTTTTATTTTAATTTTAAATAAAAAAATTAAAAAACTTATAGCACAATTTATGTGAACGGCGCAACGGGCTTGCTATGTCATGTTGGGTTAGGTCAGAGGGAGTTGTGCCTACGTCGACACAGCACGACAAACTTTCATACCATATCAATTAAACATGACAGCCTGGGATCGAAATTTAATGGGTCATGTTATACTTTTAGTAATAATATAAAAGCCTGGGATCGAAATTTAACGGGTCATGTTATACTTTTAGTAATAATATAAAAAACACGCTTGGATTATAAAAAATTTAGTGCCATAATAAAATTTTTTATTTTAGATCTTAAATTTAAGTGTAATGTTAAGCATTTTAAATTTTATTCTAAAAAATAACGTGTTATATTATTATTAAATATAATAAATAATTTTAAAATTAATATTATTTTACTATTTAATAATTATTCAACATATTATTTTTTAATTATAATTTAAAATATTTAACATTTACTCTAAATTTAAAAACAGTAATACTATCGGGCCCCACGATTCATCTTTTTAAAATCTAATTTTAAGTTAAATAACGACTATAGTGGTGTTTGAATAGCAACTTTGTTTAAAGCCCATTTTTTTTTAAGTAATCTGAATTCCAATAAAAGAAACACAGTACAGATACAGATTTAGGGACTCTTGACAGATCATTAGAAAAATTAACGAGGCTTAGTAATATACTTTCACACTAACGAGCGCCCGACTCCAATCCCCTGAAATAAAAAGAAATGATAATAACCCCAAATAGGGAGACCCTTAAAAAAAGAGAAGAAAATATCCCTAATAATTAAGGAGTAAAAGAAACAGCCCTCATGCAGGAGGAGAAAATTCAACAACTACTATAAAAATTTTACAACATAATTAACGATATTTAAAAACAAATGATCAAAAAAATCCAACAAATCCAATTAGAACCAACAACACCAAGTAGATCCAATTTGCACAAATTGACAACTGGGTTTGGTGCTTGCTGACGGAGTTTTTCGGTGGATCTTCGGCAAGGACTGGTAAAACCAGTATAAATGTCAGGTCAGACAGTGACTTATAGTAGAAAAAATGGTTAGTGGTTGCTAACTTTGCGGCAGAAAAAAATGGTGACTGGGACTAAAGACTTGCTGGCTGTAGCTCGCTGATGGGGTTTTCCGGTGGATCTTCGGCAAGGACTGGTAAAACCAGTATAAATGTCAGGTCAGACAGTGACTTCTAGTAGCCTCAACAGTAGCCAAAGACACAACAAAGGTTGATTTAGCATAGCAAAATCGGTGAAGATCAGCCCAAAATGAGAAGTGCAGTGGCTGGCCAAAGTGGCTGCAGAATCGAATGAAGATTCAGATCTCCGGCGAAGAAGCGACGAAGACGCCGAAGGTTTGCGGCTACGTCCAGCTAACCAATTGACGATATGAGGTAGGAGCGGCTGATATCTCCGTTTCTGGCCACACTCAGGTGCGAGCAAGCCGATGAAACCACACTGAGCTGGCGCGACTGACAGCACATAGAGCCTTCGCCGGTGATACCAAAAGCCCGAAAAGTCACTGGGGAAAATTTATCAAAACTCTAAAAAAACCTAAAAAACAACAAAGATGAAAATAGAAAAGTGATGGTTTTCTGCTGGAGAGAAACACAAGGTCTATCTCCGATGGCTGGGGGGATGGTTAGCTTGGAACTTTTGTGAAAAGAGGGTTTTAGACAGTTCCAGAAGCAAAGGGTTGTTTATTCTACCGAGAGACTTTTTTACTTTAATTTGTTTAAAGCCCACTTTATTCTTCTTGTTATGATAAACAGATATAAGCCCATTTAGAATTAGAGAATTAATTTTTGGGCCCCCAAATCGTACTTCTTTGTTCTTTCTACAGCACGAGCACCACTCTCACCCTCCACTGTTGAGCCACACAGTTTCCGAGCCTGGTTCTTCACCAGTCACCAACTCGCTCTCAATCGCCGAAACCCAGAACTACCAACACCAATACCGCATTGCGCTCTCTTCATCATTGGTTAGCTTTTCAAATTCATTTCCTCATTTTTCCATTTGATCCTCTACATGCCACTGCATTGAATCCCCACCAGGCGCTGCTCTCCTCCGCCAATTATTATGCATTTCTCCCTGATATGATTCAGAAACTGGGCGCTCAACGCCTGATATACAGCGCTCAGATCGCTATCCTGGTGAAAGCCGGTCTCATCGACCAAGCCGTCCACGTGTTCGACGAAATGACTCAATCAAACTGCCGCGTTTTCAGCATTGACTACAATCGCTTCATCGGCGTTTTAGTTAACCACTCTCGTTTTGACCTTGCCCAACACTATTACCAACAAATGGACCCGCTTGGCTTCTCTTTGACACCATTCACGTATTCGAGGTTTATCTCAGGTTTATGTGAAGTCAAATTTTTTGTTTTAATAGACATTCTTTTAGATAACATGGATATGCTTGGTATTGTCCCCGATATTTGGGCTTTTAATATTTATCTGAATCTACTGTTTCACGAAAATAAGATTGAAGTAGCTTTGCAAGTGTTTGATAAAATGGTTAGTAAAGGAAGAGAGCCTGATGTTGTTACCTATACTATTATTATTGATGGGTTGTGCAAAGCGAAACAATTTGATAAAGCTGTACAAGCTTGGAAAGATATGATTGAAAAAGGACTTAAACTGGATAATAAAGCGTGTACTGCACTTGTTGTTGGGTTGTGTGAGGGTGGGAAGGTTGGTTTAGCTTATGAACTAACACTTGGCGCAATGAAGGGAAAGGTTGAGTTTGGCGTTTTGATTTATAACACATTGATTTGTGGTTTTTGTAGAGCTGGTAGGATTGATAAGGCTATTGCAATAAAGAGATTTATGAGGCGGAATGGGTGTGAGCCGGATTTGGTTACTTATAATGTGTTGTTGAATTATTTTTGTGATGAGGGTATGTTGGAGGAGGCTGAGAAGTTGATGAAGAAGATGGAGAGGAGTGGCATAGAGCCTGATTCATATAGTTATAATCAACTACTTAAGGGTCTTTGTAAAGCTAACTGGCTGGATAAGGCTTGTATGTTGATGGTGAATAAGATGGAGGCAAAAGGGTTTTGTGATGTTGTATCGTATAATACAGTCATCATGGCATTTTGCAATGAAAGTTGTAGTAGAAGGGCTTATAAATTGCTTGAGGACATGAGATGGAGGGGGATTGCACCAGATGTGGTGACATTTACTATTCTTATAAAAGCTTTTCTTAGAGAGGGTAGTTCTGATATAGCGAAGAAGCTTCTTGATCAGATGACAGGAATGGGTCTGTCGCCTGATCGTATATTCTATACTACTATCATTGATCACTTATGCAAGAGTGGAAAAATTGGGATGGCTCACAGTGTATTTCTGGACATGGTAGAGCATGGAATCACCCCTGATGTGGTTTCATACAATGCCCTTATTAATGGGCTCTGCAAGTCTTCTAGAATAAGTGAAGCCATGCATCTCTATGAAGAAATGCAGACTAGAGGATTGCATCCTGATGAAGTAACTTTTAAATTGTTAATTGGTGGGCTTATAAGAGAGAAGAAGCCTGAAGTAGCTTGTAGCTTGTGGGATCAGATGATGGAGAAAGGTTTTACTCTTGATAAGGCAGTTTCGGAGACACTAATTAACGCTATCCATTTAAGAGATGTAGCCAGAAAGTGAGAAATGGTAATATGCCCCTTCGAACTCTGTGCTTTATCTATCTGTGTGCATGCCATTTTTATCCAGTAGCTAAAAATTCTACTTGAATGATTTGCCCTGGGCTGCGGTTTTATATTGATTTATACACCCCTCTGGTGGCGGCATATCCCATTTATATATGCAGGAGCACCTCCAAACATGCCTGTGTTAGCGGTGGTATTCTGTTTCTGCTATAGCTTGATGCACGCTCTCATTTTTGTTTACTCGTGCAAAGTTGATCTGTATTAGGGCAATATTGTTCAATGCTATTGGCTTTGTGGCAGTAGCACAACAACAGAGCACAACTTCCACTCTGACCACCAAGTTTATGGAAGTGATTTTTGAACTGTGGTTTCATAATACCTCAATGCTACCAGCAATTGTGGTGGTTTCTAAGTTTTTGTTTTTTTATGGTCTTTCTCAATATAAAATCATTATGCAACCTATGATTGAATACAGTAGTGCTTGACCACTAAATGCTCTGTATGATTGGTATGAGTTTTTGTTGTGGCCTGTGAAGAAAAGAGGGTAGTAACTTAGCTACTGTCATTAGACATGTGTAGCCCTGGACCACTTCTTCAAGTAGAAGGCATTTAAGCGGGAGTTCAGGATTGCTATGCAAATGCATCAATTATCCTAATATTGATTTTCTCATTTGCTCTCTCCTTGTGGTATTAATAGTGAACAACTGACCTGCTTAGGATTTACCTGCTTATTGTTAATGATTGAATTTTCTGTATTTCAGGTTGAAGTTCATGGTGTAAGTATTATAGTCTACTGCAGAGCCCTAAAATGGAGATACTTTTGGTCGTCCATCCATGGCAGATTTTTCTACTCAGGAGTCAGGTTTGAATTGCTGGCTTTCTTACACCATTGATGCTAGTATTTTATTGGTTAAGTGTGCAATATTGTTGGAGGAGAAAGAGAAAATAGAGAAAGAACAGCATGTTTGCAAATTTATGTTTCCTACACCCGTCTTAATCTTTTCTCCTGTGTTTAACCTTTTTCTAGTGTATCTCCTTTTTTGTTTAAAAACAAAATAATATATTGATTTTATCAACCACTATGTTCCCCTTTCTGATTAGAAGAAAGAATTTGATATTTTATTTCAAATTGACATCCCCTTCTTTTCCTACTTTAATCAGCTTGAATCTGGACTTGTATGAGAAAAAACTAGATCTAGATTCCAGTGGAAGCGGGAACAGAATGTCCATGATTGAATTTGAGCTTGGAATCCAGAGATAGAGGTATGCCATTCTTCTTTTTCTTTTGCTTCTCTTTCTTCAAAGTTCAATGATGTACCTGCAACCATTGTGGAATCATTGATCAAAATCTAAATAGAATTTTTTTATATAAAAAAATAGGTGTTTCACTATCATATGACTATTCTAAGCAGAATGTTGATAACAATATCTGCAACATTTTCAGCATATCTTGCAGAAGACATACAGATTAAAAGGAATGCAGCAGACGCTTCCTCACATTGATTTGAATTCAGTAAGCTATTCTGTTCAGTATCTCTCAATGGAGGATGATTTCAATCCAGATGGATATTTGAGGACTGAACATGATGATTCCCATTCCTGAGAGTTGAGGACCGAATGCCTTATCTCCAACCATGGGTACATACCTCCTAATACGGACTTCACAAGTACCAAGATTTTGGGAAGTTCACATGAAGACTTAAGAATTTCCTTTTGAAGCTAGATTAGACTTGTCATTTAGTCTTATGTAAATAAAACTGAAGATTTTGATGTGCTAGTACATCAAGGAGCACGTCTAATGAGTCAAACCGTTCCTAACTCAAAACAATCAATTTTTGTTATATGATATAATGAATGGCACTGTGGCAAAGCTTTATGAATATACAGAAGACTTCTTGTTAAAGCTGCTTAAGAACGAGCTTAATAATATTGTAAGTTCTGCTGAAAATATGTTGGGCAATGCTTAGCTTATTCTTCTTCTAGTACTGCATTGGCCACGCTCGGAGTTGAGTGCCATCAAGTGCCTAATTTAACCATGTAATTCAACTTGCTGTTAGTATATTTAGTAAATGGATATTTACTTTGCCTACAATGTAAGTTGTTAGCAATCAATTTTTATATTATAACGGACGGATATATTAAACCAAACAAGCATCTGATTCGGTAAGGCTGGACCATATGTGTTCAAAGCTCGGACAAGGCTAGCGGCCTACATTAACAAATAACAGAGCTCTTGAAAAAGGGAAATATAGAGATTACTTGCCTCCGAAACTTAGCTTATGTTTGATTCTTTGCCTTTACATGAATCCTCCTTGAAGTTCTCATGAAGTAATCCTTTTTCCCACTGGCCTAACATCAACTCTTTCATATCACCCCTTACTCCCCCTTCATTTTTCATCACATTTATTTGTGCCAACTTATCACCATGTCTCGGCACAGGGAAACCAACCCATACTTGGCCGACCCGACAGACCAAGACCAACATTCTCAGTTACCTAGTGCTGCAGCAGCGCCAACACCACGGCGTCAAGCTCAAGATCAGCAAAACCAACCACCTGTTCCATGGTCGCCAAGACCTCAAACCCAAGACCAACATTCCCCGCTGCCACCACGTAGTCCATCGTTCAGACAACCACCACTGCCGCAAGGTCAAGACCAACACAGACAGCAACCACTAAGTTCACGAGAGCCACGATCAAAGAGAGCAAAGCGCCATGCTCTACGCGATCAGCGGCCGCTTGGTCCATGGCCATTGATACCAGAGAACCACGTCCAGCATGTCCCGCCACCCCAGCCTCAGGCTGAACGTGATGGTCCACAGGTGACACAACCAAAGCAACAACCGAGCGGGCCACGGGAGGCTCAAGTGACACTAACAAAGCATGAAGGCCAACATCCCCAGCCAAAAAGTCCAGAGGCGCTACAACCACAGCATCAAGACCCCCACCACCACCATCAACGTCATCGGCAGCATAATTTGCAAGTGCCGTCACCGCGTCGAACACAGCTCCTAACATGGTTTCTTGCAGGCTTTTGTGCAATCTTTTGGGTTGTCATAATTCTAGGAGGGTTAATAGTGCTGATAGTTTATCTTGTCTTTCGCCCACATAACCCACGTTTTGATGTGTCCAGTGTCACCTTAAACGCAGCCTATCTCGACGTGGGAGTTTTACTAAACGCTGATCTCACTTTGCTTGCCAACTTCACAAATCCAAACAACAAAGTTAAAATAGATTTCAGTTACGTGGTACTTGACCTTTACTATGGAAAGACCCTCATTGCATCTCAATATGTTGAGCCTTTCTCCGCAGCAAGGGCCACGTCTTGGCTTACAAACATTCATATGGTGACTAGTCAGGTTCGGCTTCCTTCAGCAGCAACAGAACGTCTTAATAGGGAAATAAACAGAAATGCAGTTGTGTTTCAAGTCAAGGGAGTGTTTCGGGCACGATCAAATTTGGGAAGTTTCTTACGCTATTCTTATTGGCTGTATGGTCATTGCACTATTATAGTGACTGGTCCTCCCGGTGGAGTCGTAAGAGCTAGCAAATGCAGAACCAAACGGTGAGAAACTATTTTTGGACAATAATACGTGCTAAAATTGTTTTGTATTCCTTGGGTTTCACCTCCAGAATTTAAGAAGAGATTCATTTGCTCTTTTTTCTTTTTTTAATTTTCTTTTTTTCTTAATATAAATGTTACTGTTGCAACGTGTAATTCACGGTCTTAAAGACCAACTCTCTCTTCAGCCTGTATTTTAGTGAAACGTGAGTTGAATCAGGAAAATATTATCTCAATGACCAATTAAGTAAGTATATTAACACGTTACACATCTAAGGTTACAAGAAACCTTTATCACCATCATATGCAAAAACAAGGTTTCATAAAGATATTGAAGCTGGAAAACTTGAGGAAAATTTTTGCTCCATATAAGAGCAAAACCTTTGATACAAAAAATGCAGAGATGCAGCACTTCCACTGTTCCACATGTACAAAAAACTTGCTCAGGAGAAAGATTCTCCTAACAATGGATTATTTACAAAAAGCTAAAAAAAAAAAGCATAAGATTTTGCGAAACCCGGGAAGCCTGGCCTACCTTTTAACTCTTCACTCATTCAAGAAACAAGAATGCTTGGAACTGCACACTTGCCACGTTTACTAAAGCCACTCGACTCATAAAGAGAAACCTTGAGTACCACCAGAATGATGACAAACAAACCCAAAAGAGAATAGAAAATTCTATCTCCTGTAATAATCTCTGCTAAAGAAAGGATGTCTGAGCGCTTCGCGGGCGCTTAGTCTGCTTGAGGGGTCATACCTAAGAAGACCTTGCAAGAGATCTATGAGATAGCCAGCTGAGTGATCTACATGCTGCATTACTATATTCTGCAAAGCAAAGAGTTAAGAAAATAATAAACAAATGAGTAATCCTTGTTTTTTTTTCTCTTTTAGTAGGTCATAAAGACAAACGAGTATAAAATTGACATACATAGGCTCAAGAAAAGTAACAAATCTCTAAACAAGCCGCAAGAACTGAAAGAACGGTGCAACTAAAAGACAACATAGTATCATGCACACCTGGAGACGAGGCAGCTTTAGAACAGCTTTAATGCTTTCCCTAGATGTTGCACCTTCTGGCCAGTCCAATCTACCCTTTCTGACATACTTCTCAGCATGTTTGCTGAACCAACAATCAACAACAGACAAACAAATTTAACAATTGATAAACTAATAAATTGAAAGGATAACAATGCAGGAATTCTTTAAAAGGGCACGCACTCTACTCTTTTCAACATATGCTGAGGTAACGGGCCTAAAACCCTTTCCATCATGGCCAAGTGCTCTAAGTTTTCGTGTGTCTGAAACAAAGCTTCTCCCTGCAATCAAATACATTTTCTCTCAGGTATAAGATGGAGAATTTCCTTTGCAATATCTGTCACCATCCAACCATATGATGCACACCCATACACTTTTCAGACATTAACATACCGAGCACAGTTCAACCAAGATACAGCCAACACTCCACATGTCACATGGATAATTCCATCCAAGTCCTGAAATTTAATCAAGCTTTATAGGCATGAAGTTCCAGGAATGCAATTACACAAAGAATTTATACTGAGGACGAAGCAAAAGCATACCAAGAATAACCTCAGGAGCACGGTAGTGCCTGGTAGAGACTATATAGTTGTGATCTTGATGCTCATATGCTGTGCTGCCAAAATCAATAAGCTTGATAGCACTTGACTTTGGCAATCTCTTGTAATATGTTCGCTCAGTTGGTGACCATGATGTAACCTGCAATAATATATCAACAAGTTAAAGACAACATCTTCCATCAAAAGGCAAAAGGTACAAACCTATCAGAAAAAGTAAGGTATATTACAAACTAGAAGATTGAATCATTTAACATCTTAAAAGAACAAAGGGACACATTAATTGAGAATATCAAGAAAATATGCAAACATACCTTGTGGTCAGGTATCTTCAAATATTCTGGAGAAACAAAAAGTATGTTCTCAGGCTTCAGGTCTGTATGGATGAGGTGCAAATCATGCATGACTGCAGATAATTGGAAATGAGTGCACATAAGTAGCTCTACTATTATAATCCAGTCTCAAATTTTTAGCAATTCATTTGGAGACAAATGAATAGCCCCTATGAAGATACCAAATAATAATAATAATAAAAAACATTAAAGAACAGCTACTAGATGCTCTGTGTGGGACGATGAATTGGTTCAGACAAGTCCCTAAAAGTGTTTACCAACTACAGGGAGGAGTAATAGCAGATTACACACATGCTACACATTCCAAAAGTTGTCGGCCAATCTCACGCACAAGATCAACTGGAAATGGGCGATAATTATTTTTTCGAAGAAAATCGTATACGCTTGGCCCAAGCATCTCAAACACCTGTCAAGACCATTATAATCCACCAAGTCTTAACCCCCAAGATATCTATCAAATTGGGGAAATTATATCATTGTAAATCAATTGCATACTTACGATACAGATATGGTTACGATAGTCAAACCAGTTCCTTATTTGAACAAAACTGCAAAGAATATATCCACTTTAACACTGACATAAAATTCACATCAAAATGGACTAAAATGATAAAATTAACAATTGGAAGAAAAATACACTCACTGACTGCCACTTCTATCATATCTTTTGAGCAACTCAAGCACATCAATTTCTGTCATTGCTGCTTCACGGTATTTCTTAATACTTCGCACAACTTTTATGGCAACTGTCTCTCCTGTTTCCCTATCCAAGCAATCCAAAACCTGACCAAAGGTTCCTGTAGAATGAAACAGACAAATTGGAAAGAATATCATAACAATAGGAATTAGACCATTAATGCAAAAAGACAACTGCAGGCAGAATCTAGAGTAGGGAAACCAACCTTCACCAATTTTTCTGAGGATCTTATCTGCAAATGCATAATAAAAAAGTGTGTGTTAGTTCAACTAGTAAAGCTTCTTGGGCTGGTACACGAGGATCGGGGTTCAAGCCCCTGCTTACACAAGGTAGGGAAGGGTTTGGTTTATATTGATGTGGTAAAAAAAATGCATAATCAAAAGACTAGCAAGCTTGGACAATTAAAAACGTAGACTGACCAATTTTGAAGCAATACTAAGAAAGATTCAATTATAAGAATTTTTTGAACTTGAAGAAAAGGTTTTCTAATACAAAATCAGGAAAAGAGAGAAAATGATAGCAACCTAGATCTTTGGAGAAGGTTAAGAGGGGCTCTATCTAATAAGCAGTTCATGAGATATATAAAAGATGACTTTTTTCTGCTTCTTTGTTTCCTATAAGGAAATGAGGTGATAGAGGAAGGACATTATGTATCTCGTACACGTTATAAAGAGCTAATGCCACTGATTAAGATATTTGAATTCTAAAAAAATGGAATGTTTCCCAAATACAGTCAATGGTTCTTGAAATCCAAATAAACTAAGATACCAATGCAACCAAGAGCCTTAATTTCCTTAAAATCTAGCAGGCTAGCCCACCATGGGCATCAGAAACGTACTTGAGAACAAATACATCCTCAGAATTACAAAAGCAAAAATGGAAAGAAATCATTATTATGTATTAACAGCTCCATGCATGAAAGCAGAATTGAAGCATTAGCAAGACACTTGTAAATGTAAAAGAAATCTTCAATAATAATGATGAAGTGTAATTACAGCGAGAAGTTAAATTCTCTCCGAGCGCAAACATGTAATGTCCATCTTTGTCATCATTTCGCCATTGGGGAGTGCCATTTTGAGCCAATCCCTTCATAAACATACTAGCATGTTCTGGATGTACCCTCGATGACCCATAGCTCGTCAGATTCCCAAACTCTTGTCCAAAATACACTCCTGACTGAGCCTACACAGAGCCATTCATTCACACTAAACTACACACAAAGTAATGATAAACTCTGGCCCCCTCCACACTATTCACTAACCAAATCTTGCCTCACATTTTATGGATCCATTTGAAGAAAACAAGAAATAAATTGGCATATGTTATACTACACGAGAAAAAACAAAAAAATACATGCTTTTCAACTGAAAATTCCACAAATCACATAACACGATCAGCAGAAAGAAAATGATAGTTTTTATTTGCAAATAAAAACTTGTCATTTTATATCAATCTATAAAATTATCAAATTTAAAAAGTTTTCAACTTGAACTAGAAGGGATAAACGATAAACTACTGCTACAGTCCAAAAAAAAAAAAGACATTTTGATTCAAACAAAAGCGAAAATAAACCATTCAAATCTTTCAATTATAAATCCAGGTTCAAGTTTTATGTCTTTCAGCGAAAATAATTGAAAGAAAAATTTGATCTTTTTCCTATAAAATCAACAGAGCATAGAGAATCTTGAAATTATACCTTCGCGTGAGCTTGAGGAGTTTCCCAAGCTAATCGAGGTCTCTTCGTCGGACGACGATCCATCATGTGACTGTGACTGTAAGCGTGAGCAAACCCTGTAACATAGTCCATTTCCATCAGACACAAAACCCTAACCCTAATCGTTCATCACTTACGCAAAGAGATCAATGTAGAAATCAGTCGACATTTTTTTTTTTCACAAAAAAGTTTCCTGCAGCGTTGTTCTTTATTGTGAGCTATTGTGAGCCGTTGGATTCGTTTCTAAGGGTTAATCCTGAACCGTTCGTTTACGGCTTGACTACAGTTAGTTGGATATAGGTGGATAATAACCGCGGTTGAGTTAGCATTTCTTTTCCATTATTTTATCCTTTTCGAATATTCCACGGAACTTATACCAAGCTTCATTCTTTCAGCAGAAAGTAAAGAATTAATATAATAAGTCTATAAATTTACTCTAACCTATTATTTTCATTTTTTAAAAGAATAAATTATTAACATGCCTTATATTTCAATAATAATAATGAAAAGTGTTTACAAAAATAATAGTACTTATAAATATCAAATAATAAATCTTTATAACGATGCCTTATATTTTAATAATAATAATAGAAAGGGTTAATAAAAATAATAGTACTTATAAATATCAAATAATAAATCTTTATAACGATGCACAATTCTTTTTTATTAGACAATGAAGTATATCTCCTTTCACTTAGAATAATCGATGCATAAGTTTTTATAAATATCATATAACAAATTCTTTATAATGATATATAAGTTTTTTTTTTTATCACATGATAAAATGTATCTTCTCTCATTAAAAAAAATTGAGTTCGAGTGTTTTTTCGTAAACATTTGAGAGTAGATTTTTTTTTTTAATATGGGTTTACCCATTTTTTCCCATAAGAATAGATATCTAAGTTGCATGTGGATACCAATTTGATTTAAAAAAAATACAATAATGCTTCTGAAAAATAATTTTATTTTATATTTTTTTATTTAAAAAAGAGCACATTTATATATATTTTGGTGACGATTCATGATCCCATTTTATTTTAAAAATTGATGATTTTATGTTGAATTATTGATTAAATATAAATTTAAAAAAAATATATTAAATAAAAATATTTATATAAATATTTATAAATAGAAGTCATGTTTACACTACTTACACAATATAATACCTTTTAACAAAAATAAATATCAATTATTTACATTATTCATGTACGTTAAAATCTTTGTTTTATTTTAATAAAATATTCGATATATTTGAAATATTTAAGAGTACTCCAAATTATTTTCATTGATGTATAATGTATGTAACAAAATAGCATTTAAAGTATGATGAGAGCGTATTTCTTTAATTCATGTACACTAATCAATCAGTGGATAGGTAAAGTAGTATTTGTAAAGTGCTCTTAGTTTTTATTTGGTTTAACTTTTAATTAAAAGAGTTTTTTTTTAATGTCAATTTTTTTTAAAATTTTTTTAGTAGTGCTTAGTTACAATTAGAGAATAACTTTTAAAGATTAAAAAAGTTAATTTGTATCTATTTGTAAAAGTTTAAATTTTAGACTTTTAAAAGTAAAACTTTTTTAATATATGTATAATATCATATATACCTTAATAGTATTTTTTTTTCATATTATACCCTTATAAATCCAAATAACATATTTTTAATATTTTTTTTTAAAATTATCATATCTCTATGACCATTATATTTTTATAAGAATTTATCAAAAATGTTTGTTGATTATATTATTTTTTTTAAAAATATTATTTTTATTTTTAATTTTTGTACCAAATATAATAATTTATATCGAATCGTTGATTACTATATATTAATTTTACTTAATTATTGTATTTTAAGAAATTAAATTTAAAAAAATACATGATAAATTTAAATTTATTATAAAAAATATTGAATTATTTAGAATTTGAATATAAATTTTATTAAGCATTATTTTTAGTAATTTAATAACAAATAAGCACTTTTAATAATATATATAACCAAATGATCTAATATTTTAAAAGAACTTTTTTAATTGATAACTAAATGATTAATGACTTTTTTCTTAAAAGTTTATTTTGAAAAACTCTATTTCTAAAACTCTATTTAAAAAATTCAATCAAACGAGTTTTTTTATTGGCCAAAAGAGCTTTTTTAATCCCAAAAACTCTTTTTAAATTTTTTAATAACGTTTGATTACAATTA
Organism: Ailanthus altissimus; assembly: GCA_946807835.1. NCBI lineage: Eukaryota > Viridiplantae > Streptophyta > Magnoliopsida > Sapindales > Simaroubaceae > Ailanthus > Ailanthus altissimus. The sequence continues at coordinate 24,076,329 of OX327692.1, read as the reverse complement.
GAAAAGAGATTTTGGAGATTAAAAAAATTATTTTGCCTTTACTTACAAAAGTTCAAATTTTAAGTTTTTAAGAATAGAGCTTTTGGACTATTTGTATAATATCACATATACTTTAATAATATTTTTTTATTTCTATATTATACTCTTAATAAAAATAAACCCTATCCAGCTAATATGTTTTCAATATTTTTTAAAAGTTATTTAATATCTCTAATTTTCCATATCTACATAATCATCATATTTTTACAAGAATCTATTAAAATCTTTTGTTAATTATTTTATTTTTTAAAATAAAAATGTATTGTTTTATTTTTAATTTTTTGTACCAAACACAATAATTTATATTAATTTGTTAATTATTATGTATTAAATTTACTTGATTATTGTGTTTTAAGAAATTGAATTTGAAAAAATACACAATAAATTTAAACTTATATATTAAATTATTTAAAATTTGAATATAAGTTTTTATTAAATATCTTTTTTGATAATTTAATAACATAGAAGCAATTTTAACAATGTATAATCAAACGATATAGTACTTTAAAAGAGTTTTTTTTTTAAATTGATAATCAAACGATCAATAAATTTTCTTTAAAAACTCTATTTCTAAAAGTTCTAATTTAAAAAATTTTACTTTTAAAAGTTTTATTTAAAAATTTTAACCAAACAAGCTGTTAACCATATACTTTTGTCAATGCATACACATTTTCAATATATATTAAATAAATTTCCATCATTCAAACTCCATCTACCTTACATATATTTTTCTATTTTTCCCATATTTATTTTATGTCAAAAATGTTTATGAAATGCAATAATAATGCCAAAAGCGTGGGAGTGCACATCCCTAATTCTTCCTTGTAATTGTTTTTTTAAAATTTTTTTTGGATGAAGATATTTTTATTTCTACAGTTTGGTTCAAATTTTAATTTTTTCCTACGAATTTTTAAAAAATTAATTTTATCTCAGTCTATTAGCCTCTTATCGTTTAAATTGATGAAAAAGAAGCTTTTTTTCCTATATAATGACATTCTTGCCTTATTAAGATTCAAGTAGCACAATTTTAATAGGATACGCGATACAAAAATAAAATTAAAAACTTTAAATTTTTTTTTAACACATGGTACTTTTTGATAGGTTTAAAATTAAAGTATTTATTTATAAATAAATAATAATAAAAAATAATTTTTGCCATTATCGCTAATTGTCATTTTTCGACAGTAATAGTGGTTGTCAAAATGACCAAATTTTATGTTATTAGATTTTATTTATCTCGATCTACATAATAATGAAGTCATTTTTAGCTATAAAAAAACCTGAAGGTATGATTATTATTTGACAACTGTACAACCTATAACATTACATACTCTCTAGATTTTAAGAGGCCTTTTTGCTATTTTATGAAAGTACTCTTATGATTTATCTATCATCAATTAGAACTTAGGGCTGCTTGAATATAAAACTACAGAGAACGAGTGCTTTTATGGTAGTAAGTGGGGGATCAATGCTGATAAGGTATATGTGTTACTATTTTTCATGACAAGATAAGTACAATAAATTAATTTCACAAATTTAATATTTATTTTTAGGTGCACCTTTCGGTCAACTACTATAATGAGCACTAGATTGTAATGAAGGTTGATTTTGTTGGTTGATTGGTCATTATATACGACTTTAGCATATGAGATTATGTTGATGGAGTTCTTAAGACTCGTTTAGTGTGAGAGTGCACAATGACATTGCTATTATTGGGGTGTTGATTTATTTCGGTTCACAACCTAAACCTATTAGATGTATGCATGTGGTATATGTGTCTATTTTAAAATTCATATACATACGCATCTAATACATACATATACAAATCATAAACACAACGGAAGTTAGAAATCAAATTTCTTAAAATGAACACAATAAATTTTATTCATTACACTAATGAACTAAATATAAAATATATTAATTAAATTAATACTAATGGTTGAGAATATCACATATCAAGCCTTTGGAATGAATTTGTAGTTGGAATACCACATGAAGTCTACCCGTTGGCAGTTCTAGGACTCAACATGGTGGGCTTGAGTCGTTCGAACAACAGCCTATATATTTTCAACATCGGTTTAACACTTAAATCGCTATATTAACTCTTAATTCCCATAGCTTAACACTTAGACTATATTCATTTTGTTCTTGATGTATTCAACACTTAAATTCATCAAAACAAACAATTCAAATGCAACAATAATGACCATATGTTTAGGATAAGAAGATGAAAGCAAAACAATTTTGCTATTAAGTTTTTTTGTTTTTAACACTTAAAAACTCAAAACAAAAAATAATTTTCCTTACCTTCAAAATTGGTGGCCATCTTGCTTTTGCTTCAAAGAAGAAAATGAAAACCATTTTCAGCTTCTTCTTTCTCTATGGCCGAGAGCCAACTTAGCTCTCATTCTTCTCCTCCATAGCTTTTCCTTTCAAAACCAAAAATGAATTCTAAAGACCATACACTATATGGTCGGCCACACAATTTGGCCTTTTATCATTTTATTTTTCTTTCAAAAACTAAATATAAAGCCAAAGGCAACCACTACCATTAAAATGGCCGGCCACTTAGTTTTGGCTTTTAATTATATTGTTATTTTTAATTATTATTTGTTTCAAAGACTAAATGAATTCTAAGGCTACCAAATATTTTTGATGGTTGGCTACTTCTATAATTTTTTTTTTATTGATTTATCATTTTGTTTTTAAAGACCAATGGATTTATTGATATATGGAAAATCACTTACTATTTTGTATTCATTAAATCCAATCTTTTGTAAATGTATCATAATGTGCTCCATTAAAAAACTATTCTTTAATGTTGCACACAATGTGGTCGGTCATTCTTTTGACACAAAACAATTTTGGTTAATTTAATTCATGCCCTTAAAGTTTTATTTAATTTTCCTTTTAGCAACATTTGCTTTAACATAATTATTTGTTTAATAAAATCTCATTTTATTTAGCAATTAAGTTCTCAATTAAAATATTTATTTTTATTAATTTAACCATGAGCTAACAATTAACTCTAGTCAAATTAATTAATCACTTAACTCTTAAGTGAGAATAAATATTTAGATTATTTAACACTTAAATAATCAATTAAGGAAAATAAACCTTAAGCCTTTAATTAACTCAACGTGAGTTCCACCTTATCCAATATTTGAGTCAATTTAACCGAAGGCTCACAATGTGTCACGTGTCACTATTTAATTAGTCAATAATAATTATTAATTATTATTGTACTTACACTTAAGTATTGACATGCGCGCATCCTGAGGGTTCCTAAAACAAATATTTGGTTCTACTGAAAATTACTAGATTGAATAATTTAATCCAATATGTTATTCCATAAGTCTGTGATCGATGCCCCACGCACACGTCACAGATATTATAAATCAATGCGTTAGACCATACAAGTTGAGGTCACAGCGCATACGTATAATCCTTCATCATATATATCTTGGATGTGCAGGAATATAGATCAACACCGTCAAATCCTCATATGCCCATCCATAAGCTTATCTCTAGATTTGTATTTTCAAGAACAATATACACAAACATATTTGCTATATTGTTCAACCATTTGGGAAACACATTTCTCGGGTTAGTACTTGTGGCCACGAGATTTACTAAAATACAATATCGGAGCATTTGGATATACTACTCCCCTATGAGAGTTGATGGATCCCATATCTGTACACACCAAACTCCATAAGTATCAGACCATACCCAGCGGTCACACCATGAAAGATCTGTGACATGCGTGGAGCCAAAGTATGGTGGATTACTTACAAGTCCACCATGGCACTCAGGTCAAAGGACCACGTATACTACTTAACTCGAGAGGACTCACCATTGACGATTTCATAGGATGTCTATTGGTGTCCTCGTGAGTCTCTTCAGCATTCAGTTCTGACTAAATACCCGTATGCATATACGAGCTTCCGGTAAGCCCATGGTTGGCTAAGAACAACTATCTATACCATATAGATATAACATACACTAATCTATATAAAATGGATCCATCGATAGACCTGCATCAGTGAAATAGATCAGAAATATAGCGTTTGAGGACATACTTGCATAATGACATCTCCTAGCACCTATTACAACTCCTTACAACCATGTCATTACTAGTATACCCTCAAGTCTTTGTCCCATTACAGACAATGATCTAATATTTTAGATCTGGTTGACTGTTATAACCTGCCAACTTTTAGCAGTGCTAACTATTAGCATAAATATAATATTCAGCTCTATTAATTCTTAGCACTAGTCTAAACTCCTTTACACCAGATCTGAACTCCTTTAGATCATACAATGTCTGGAATGTAACAAACATTGTACCATGTATTTATATTGTATTAACAATTATAGGAAATGTTTGCTTTATAAATATTAAATAATTTAATATTCATAAGTATTGGAATAGTACGTAAACACCAACTCTAACAGCTATAACTTCTCATATTCAACTTTTTGCTACGAGAAGTGATGTCGCCTACGACTTATATCCATTTGGCGTCATTTAGTTAAAGGAAAGAGTGTCTCAGCTAATGGTTCAAAATAGTGATTGTAGGATTTTTACTTATAAGGTTATTAAATATTTAATATTAGGTCGTGCATTAGATTTTACGCTTGAGAGTAGTCTATTTTTTAAGCAAAAGATAGTAATTAATTTGTGGAGTAATGAATCCTATTAAATTGTGCTATATGATTTTGTAATAAAAAAATAATTGCATATTTTTTCTAATGATATTTGATGATTGTGTTAGACATGTTACGGAAGTGTTTTAATAGTTTTGTATAGGTATGCGAATATCTCAAATAAAAATGAAATATTGTTGAAATTTAATCAAAATTTGACATTTTATATTATAAATTAACCTAATTTATTTACATAAAATACAATCATTCACATGCAAATAATATAATCATCAGCCCAAAGTTTCATGGATAAAGTATATAGAAATAATCCACATGTTAAAAATAAAATACAATAATCATAAAAAAATGTATTTTACATGTAACAAACATCTACATTATACATAAAAGACCCAACTGCATAAAAAAAAAAATATATCAACACAATCATCGACTCGATAATATGATAGGGTTTTGACAAATCTGTCGGTTATATCTATGTTGCTTACATCGACTACAAGAATTCTTCAATGGTTCGTCTCCTTGTGATGTTATACATTTTCGTCTATTAGATTGCTTCTGTGCAATTGGAGGCTCCATCTGAACTTTTTACACTTTGTCTCGAACTATCTAAATTGATAGATGGCCAACAAGATTGATTGAATCGATATATGCGACCACTAAGTTCTTTGCTGTGTAATAGAAAGAACAAAGGCTGTGATACTGTAATCTGACATGTCTACACACGATAACAACATGGACATATGACAATTGGTGAAAGCCAGACTTCCTACAACTGCATCTCTTCGTAGTTATGTCGACTGTCCTATTTTTATCCCTGTTCTACACAACAAACTTTGAGTTATCAATCGAGTAACTAACATTCCCACTGTTTAATCATTATGCTTATATACCTTATGGTTTACCCAAGTGGTCAAGTGAGTTGTCATATTTTTTACAACCTCTAATCTATTGTAAAACTAATTTTATATTAACTTTTGTATCCATTCAACTAATGTAGTAATGGTTGGCTTATGCGCCCTTTTTACCACTATATTAATACTCTCTGTAATATTAATGATCATGATATCATACCTCTTAAATGCACTGATTTGATCCACTTCGTGCAACCAACTTCCTCCTCTAATACTTAGCTGTATTGGGGTTCATACCTTGCATGTTATTTATTTGGTTCTAAAAAATAAACAGTCGATATACTTTTGCAACAACAAAATATGCCATTAAAATTTCTTCCATTTTCTTTTTTCTTGTTGGAAGCTTGTATTTTGTGATTAGATTGCCTTCATGTAATAGATACACACCCCATTATAGGCATTGAGAAATACTTTAAGGATAGCCATCTCAATGCTAGCACGTTGATCCAAGACAAAAATTATATCATTGATATCACCAATAACACTTTGTAATTTCTCTATAAACTACTTATAAGATGTATCATTTTTAGAATCAATAATGCCCCATGCCAACGGATAATTTAGTTATTTTCATATTTATAAATTGTAACAAACATAAAACTAAGATATGGACCTTTCAAGAAAGTACCATCAATAACAATCACCGATCAGATGAATGGGAGAAAACCTCGAATATAAAGACCTAATGCTAAAAAAAGTAAAAAAAAAATAACTACTGTCATTTATCTTCAAATGAGTCACAATGCCTAAAATGTTATTTTTAAACATGTAGCAATATCAAAAAGTAGTTTGAATGAATCTTTCAAAGTACCGACTATTAATCTCGTTGCATGCTCTTTTAGCCTGATAAGTCTCCATGTATCTTAAATTTACACCAAACTCCTCACATACATCAACTTAGATTTCATTTAGTATGTGAATTCTGTTAATACTTGTAAATTAATTTTTTTATCCTTGTAATAATAATTTATCTTTTAGTTTAATGATAACCATCTCACAATTAGTCTAACTAACATATAGGCTCTTTGTCAATCCTTCGCATAATGAAATACTTTTAAGCATATGTGGACATAACACAAACTTGTCACTTGCACCTTTCATTGTCATATTTTGTCTCAAATCGATCTTTAGTTAACTTTTAGACTTTAAAGTTCTAATTACCCTTCAGTGTAAGTTAGTTAAGAGCATCATATAGCGCATTCTTGTTAGGAACACAACTTTCTAACAACTTCACCCATGCTTGATATCGAATAGAAATTAAAATAGATCTATGCTTTAACAACGTTGTCTTGCTCATCTATAAGGGTTGGACATAAATTACGAAATATTTCACATTCTCTTGGATGGAAATCATATATATCATTGATCTCATAAAAGTACCCTTTTTCCCCATCTTCTATATCATTCAACCACCAACTTCTACATCATCATTTGTATTATCGTAGTCATGAGCATCCTTATCCATTTGACTATCATAATGAGCATAAATTAGATCATCATTGTATCTCGTTGAGAAACATTGATAGTCTACTATAGTGTTGGTTGGAAATATAACATTTGGTATGGCCGAGGCTATGCTACTAACTTATTACCGCTTGTAGATATAAATAAATTAAGACAAGCTTGTCGGTTCTTTACAGGCGCTTGTGTAGATTTTGTTGGCGGAGGATCTTAGGCACGTGGGTGTATGCATGTGCAATTGTGTCTATTGCCTAATGCAGCGGAAATATATAAATTTTGCAACAAACATAATAAATAAATATATTAATCACATTAATATATTAATAGGCTAGAGAATTTACTAAAATGTGTAACGTTATACACGTATTTTTCCTGGAGTCCTTGTGGAGACCAACTCGTTTGCAGTTCTAGTCACCAACACGGTGGGCTTGGTGAGCTAGAACAACAGCTCTATATTCAGCTTGAGATTAACTCTTAATCCCCAAAATGGCCGGGAGTAAATTTATATCATTTTCTCCAAAATGATAAGAAATGGAGATTTGAAACAATTAACAATTGCTCCAATTAGAAGCGTAGGGAAAATGAAACAATTTTATTTATTTATTTTTCTTCTTCTTCTTTACTTCTTTCTTTCTCCTCCATTGCTTTCTCTTTCCCTTTCGGCCGTTTTGGCCAAATCTTCAATTCTCTTTCTCTCTTTATATAATATAATATAATATAAATATAATATATAATATAAATAACAATATAATATATAATAATATATTATATAATATAAAAAGAAAGATATTTGATTATTTAACAATTAAATAATTAAAATGAGAAATAACCATTTTGTCCCTTATAAATAGTTACCAAGTTTACCCCTTAGTGGATCCCACCAAATTTCACACTTGGGTAAACTCTACTGAGAGTCCACAATATGCTACGTGTCATAATACAATTAGTAAATAACAATTATTAACTAATTGTTGTATTTAACACTTAAATACAGACACAAACATATTCCTGTGAAAGTATTGAATATTGTTGGATTAAACAATTTAATCCGACACGCTGCCCCAGTGCACAACGAGTATACTTCATATCGCGGGACTCCTTAGGTCCTACGCCTAATTCGTCAAATGAAATTATTCTATAAGTCATGAGCTATATCCTACGCACACGTCATGGATATACAAATCAGCGCGTTGAACCATACAAGCTGAGGTTACAACGCATACATATAGTCTTTCCATCATGATATCCTGGATGTACGGGGATATAGATTATCACCGTCAAATCTCCAGTACTCATCTATGTCATATCTCCAAACTTGTATCTCACTGAATAATATCGCAAACTCTTTTGCCATATTGTTCCACCCTGGCGGAACTCTTTCCCGGGATGATTGCTTGTGGCCACAAGAAGTTCTGAGATATAGTCTCGAAGCATATGGATATCTAACTTTATATGGAAGCTGACGGATCCCATATCTGTACGCATCGGACTCCATAAGAATTGGACCATACCCAACGACACCCAGCAGTTACACCATGAAAGGTCTGTGACATACGTGGAACCAAAGTATGGTGGATCACTTATAAGCCCACTGTGGCACTTAGGTTAAAGGACCATGTATACTACTCAACTCGAGAGGACCCTCCGTTGACGGCTTACATTGAATGTCTATCGAAGGCCCTCGTGAGTCTGTCTCATATCTAGTCCTAATTGGATACCTATATGTCAATACGAGCTCCAAACTCACAGTCGGTCAGGAACGACCATCTATACCTGATAGGTACGACATATGCTGATCTATATATAAAAGGGTATCCACCGACAGACCCGCATCGGCAGAAATAGATCAGGGACAATTATTTGAGAACATACTTGCGCAACTTGCATTTTCTGGCACCCGATTACAACTCTTGCAACTATGCAATTACTAGTATATTCCCACGTCTATGTCCCATTATAGACAAAGCTCCAACTCTTGGATGTGCTGAGTATTATAACCAGCTAATACTTAACTATGCTAACATTTAGCAATTATATGTCTTAGCGTGGCTAACTATGAGCCTTTATCTAAACTCCTTTAGATCTGATCCGAACTCCTTTAGATCTACAATGTCTGCAACGTTACATGCATAATACCATATAAATGGGTTTTAGCGATTTAATGGGAATATACACTTGTATAAATACATAAGTATATGTACATTTAGAGATGACACATAAGCACCGACCCTAACAATTTTATCACTTATATAGTGCGTAATATCCATATTAACACATAAAGGTAACAAACATCTTCTATTAATCCCATAAAAACTACACATTTTAATCATTTCAGATTGTTAACTGTATATTGTTCATTATCATTATGGGTACAAAAATTCTCATACTCACACTACACTGATAAGAATTAAATTTATTTCCATAACAAATGATGTTATAAAACTATTCATAAGTCACATTCTTCGAAATCAAAATATCAATGCTTCGACACCTAACGTATCTCTCTTAATTATTACTGAAACTTTCTCACATTTCTCTAAAACTTACAAGAAGTGACTTACCCTTTATAGTACTTATAAAAATTTTTAAAAAACTAAAAAAAATAAGATTAAAAAATAATAAATTGAAAATTTGGTGCGACGAGCCATGCAAATAAAGGCGTCCTACAACACATTGCTCCAGTTAATGATGGATAGGCATGGCACCTATATCATGCCAGGCTTTGCACTAAACAAGCCTAGTGCAATTATCGCGTGATTAATATGTTGCATGGCCTATCATGTTAGGCTCAACTTGCATAAGTTTATAAGTGATTTTTTAGAGTTTTTTTACGATTTTTTTTTTTGCCTCTATTCATATTTAAAAAAAATCACATTTTAATTCACATTATGTGCAAGAACATAAGCCTGATTTGGTTTTCTTAATTAAAATCATAGCTTGGAAAGAATAAATTGAAGTAATCATAAGCAAATTAGGTTTTATGGGTAAGTTATTTGTTGAAATGATAGGAAAGAGTGAAGGTTTATGTTTATTATGGTCTAAAAACATCACAGTTGAAATCTTATCCTATTTACAGTTTCATATTGATTTCATTGTAGCTTCACATCAATCAAAGAAATGTCAATTTTTTTGGAGTTTATGGTCATCTTGAGAGTGCACACAGAAAGTATACATAGACATTGCTTCGATGTTGAACGTCCTTGTCATTACTCTCCTGGCTATGTGGCAGTGATTTTAATAAAACTGTAAGTGTTAGGGAGAATGAGGGTGGTTAGCTCAGAGTATAAATTTGATGCATCAATTCCATTGTGCTTTGGATTATTGTAATTTAATAGATATAGGCATCAGGGCTCCGTATTTTACATGGGTGAATAGCCAAGAAGGTGATTAGTTTATGCAGGAATGATTTAATGGAATGGTTAGCCCGTCAAATTAGGCTGATTTATTTCCTCACTCCGTTCTGTAGTTTTTCACCTCAAATTTTGGAGTTCTGATTACAAACTATTATTGATAGATATTCGAGAAGATTCGTCTTCAAACAAGATTCAATTTCATTATCTCTTCCATTTCATAGAAGCCTGGGCTGATGAAGATGATTGTCAGGATATTATTGTTCTGCTTGGCTCCCCCAAATCGATGAGAATTCGGTGGCTGAAATCTGAGAAAATACTGCTAGATGTGGGATGGCTCTTAATATATAGAATATCACTAATTTTCATTGTCTAAAGCATCATATTAATGAGAAAAAGAGGGAGCTGGATGCTATGTGAAATCCCTTGTCGAGAGTAATGTAGAAGCAGTATTGAGTTTTCGAGAAATCTTTGGAAGCTTTGTATTACAAGTTGAAAATTTATTGGCCTCAGAGGTTGCGGGTTAACTGGTTTAAATATAATTATAAAAACACAAAAAAAATTTATTTTCGTGCATCAACGATCTAGAAATTGTATTTTCAAATTGTTAGATGCTGATAACAGGTTGAAAAGTAAGGCCAATGAGTTATAAAATACCATCCATAAGTATTTCTCCAACTTGTTATACTCTTTTAACCCATCTTATGCAGATATTGAAGCAGTCACCAATAAGGTACAATAAAAAATGTCTGAGGCCAAGAATGCTAGGTTTGATGCTCCATTCAATGCCACTATAATTTATCAAGCTGTATTTCAGATGCCAGCCATTAAATCTTCAGGTGATGACGAAATGCTTGGATTCTATAAAAAAATTCTAGTTCAAAGTTAGCACGATCGTATCTCAAGCTTGCCTCTAAATTTTGAATGGTGAAGCATTTGCCGAGGCTCTCAATAGCATTTGTATTTGAGACATGTTTATAATCTTGTTGAGTTTCCTAAAGATACAAAACGTATTGGTTGTAAATGGATATTTAAGACCAATAGGGATTCAAAAGGCAATATCAAAAGATATAAAACATGTCTCGTTACTAAGAGTTTCACTCAAAAGAAAGGCATTGATTATAAAGAGACTTTTTTCTCCAGCATCAACGAAAGACTTTTAAAATCATTATGGCATTTATGGCTCATTTTGATTTAGAGTTACATCAAATGGACATAAAGATTGTATTTTTCAATAATGATATTGAGGAAATTATATATATGGTGCAGTCAGAAAACTTTTTGTCTAAAGACCAAAAAAATATAGCTTGCAAATTAAAGAAGTCTATCTACAGTCTCAAGTAAGCATCCTGTCAATGGTATCATAATTTTCATCAAGTGATTACCTCATTTAAAATTAAGGAAAATGCAATTGATGATTGTATATCACAAGTTTAGTAGAAGTAAGTTTATCTTTCTGATTTTATATGTCAATGACATATTGCGAGCAAGCAGCGATATAGACCTATTGCACAAAATTAAGAGATTTCTATAAAGAATTTGAGATGAAAGATCTCGGGGATGCATCTTTTATAATACAAATTCAGATACATCGGGATTACACTCAAGGTATCCTAAGTTTATCACAAAGAACTATATCGATAAGGTGCTTAGCAGGTATAGCATAAAGAATTATGCTCCAGGAGATACGCCCACTACTAAGGGTGATAAGTTCAGTCCTGGTCAATACCCTAAGAATAAGATTTAATATAAAGAGATATAGAAATTTTCTTATGCATCTGTATTAGGGAATCTTATATATGCTCAAGTAAGTGCGTGTCTAAACATTGCGTACATTATTGAAATGCTAGACAGATATTTAAAGCAACTTTAGAGTGGATCATTAGAAAGCAGCCAATCTGATTATATGACGTTTACAGAGTACAAAGACAAAATGCTCACAAATAGGAGATCGGAAAGATTATAAATTATGGGGTATTCTAACTTCAATTTTACTGGATGCCTAGATATTAAGAGATCCACATTAGGTTATACATATACTTTGGCCAAATAAGCTATTTTTTAGAAGAGTGCTAAGCAGACACTCATAACTTCTTACATTATAGTGGCTAAGTTTATAAATTATTTTAAGGTACTAAATCATGGGATATGGTTGCGAAACTTTATCACAGGGTTGCGTATTGTCAATGATATTAAAAAAATCATTAAAAAAAACTTATTGTGATAATAAAGCCGTATTGATGTATTCCCATAACAACAGAAGCTCTTTGAAGTCTAAGCACATTGACTTTAAGTTTCTAGTTGTTACAAAAAGAATTTAGAGTCAACAAGTGTCAATAGAATATTTTGGTACAAACTCCATAATTACAGATTCGCTCACTAGAGGGTTACTGCCCAAGGTATTTCATGAGCATGTTGCTCATATGAGTGTTGTATTATTTGATGATGTATATGAATAATGAGAGTTTGTCATTTGATGTTCATTTGGTTAAAAGATATGCTTATGGGTTATTTTCTATAGAATAAAGTTAAAACTCTGAAATAAGGTTGCACTTGCTATTACAGTTTTGTATAAAGTTTAAAAAGTGTTTGGTACTTTCTATTATAGTTTTGCATAAAGTTTATAAAGTATTTAATTCGTTGGAGTTATAAAGTAGGACTAGTTGGAAATAGATATGTTTGAGATTACATTTCATGTAATTTTCATGTTACACATCCATATTTGATCTATGTTATTAATTATATTGGTATGGTGACCATTGATAGGTCTAGTTGCGAATATATGTAGTGAAGGTCGCTTTGATCTCATATTGATATAGTTAATGAACCAGATTATATCTAAGGAGATGTTTCAAGATAAGATAGCATTTATTGTACACACTAAGGTTTATAATGTATAATTATTTCCAGATGACAAATGTGACCTAAGTGGGAGATTGTTAGTTTTATTATTTCCTTTACATGGGCTCATATATTAATAATAATTATACATTATGGGCTATCTTAAATAAGAGCCAATTTAAGTGATCTATTTGGGCTATATCTTATTGGGCTCCACAGACATCTAATTTAATATAAGTTTGTTATGTGTAGAAACCTAATACTAGTTAAATTATGGGTGATGGGATCATAATTTAACGTGGTATATAAAGACATTTTTTAGGGTTATGGTTCCCAAGTCAAATCAATTCACGTAAAGCTCTTATCTTCTTTTTCTATCACAGAGAGAAACCTATTGAGCCTACATAAATTTGACTGTGGAATGCCATTATACTATTTTTCTTATTCAAGGCTGCTAATCTTCAAGTTCTAATTACCATGGATTCTCCAAGTATGTTTTTCTTAACATTCATCTTGATAATTTGACATGATAAATCTTGGGTTATATTTATATGGATATGAATCAAATATATGGTTATCTCTAACAATTGGTCCCAGAGGTTGCGAGTTAAATGGCTTAAATATAGTTATAAAAACATAAAAAAAATTTCTATTTTCATGCATTAAAGATCTAGAAATTGCATTTCTAGATTGTTAGATGTTGATAACAAGTTAAAAATTGAGGCCAATGAGTTACAAAATATCATCCATAAGTATTTCTCTAACTTGTTCTTCTCTTTTAACACATCTTATGTAGATATTGAAGCAATCACCAATAAGGTATACCAAAAAATATCTGAGGTTGAGAATACTAGGTCTGATGCTTCATTCAGTGTCACTAAAATTTATTAGGCTGTATTTCATATGCTAGCCACTAAATCCCCAAGTGATGACAAAATGCTTGAATTCTATAAAAATTCAGGTTTAAAGTCAACATGATCGTATCTCAAGCTTGCCTCCAAATTTTGAATGGTGAAGCATTTGTCGAGGCTCTCAATAGCACCTTGTTCACGTTGTTGCCTAAGATAAAAAATTTATATCTTGTAAGTGATTACTAGTTGATCAATTTGTGTTATTTTTCTAACAAGATCGAGGCCAACATCTTAGCAAATAGATTAAAAATAGTGTTGTATACAATAATCAATGATAGACAAAGCCCATTCATTCTAGGACAGTTTACAAATAATGTAATAGTTAGTTTTGAATGTATGCATATGTTAAGAAAAAAAAGGAATGATAATTAAGTTTGACTGGCATTGAAACTTGATATGACAAAAGCCTATGAAAGAGTTGAGTGAAGTTTCTCTTAATCCATGATAAAAAGCTTGGATTTGCAGAGAATTTTATTGCTAGAATTATAAAGTGTATATCCTCGATCTCTTACACTTATCTTTTAAATGGTAAACCTACAGGTAAGCTTGTTGCTTTTCGTAGTCTTTGACAATGGAGCAATTATCTCCTTATCTTTTTATTATCTATACCAAATGTCTTACAACTTTAATAAGAAATGCTAAAGAAATAAGAGTGATTCAAGGGATTTGGTATAGAAGAAGTGAACCAGTAATTTTACATCTCTTTTATGTCGATGATAGTAAATTTTTTTCTGAGGACTCAATAATCTTCTTACTTAGAGATTAAAATATTTTTAGATATTTATGCTTGTGCCTCGAGTTAACTTATACATTATCATAACTTCCCTATTTGTTTTAGTCAAGGTTTCTCGATGCAATTATGTTAATCATTGGTAGCAATTTTGGGTGTTCAACAGGTGAATCATCATGGTAAATATCTTAGGCTATTCAGTATGGTGGGTAGACAAAAATATAAAAATTTTAATTCCATAAGAGAAAAATATGGAAAAAGCTTTAAGGATGGAAGGGTAAAATTTTTTCGCAACTGGTAGAGTGATGATCAAGGTCATAGTTAAGGTGATTCCTACCTATTCCATAAACATGTTTTGCTATCCAAATGGCCTTATTAAAGATTTTCATTGAATGTGTGCACAATTTTGATGGGGAGAGATGAGGATTCACAAAAATTACGTTGGTATAAGTAGGCTAAGTTATGTTGCCTTAAGACATCTTGTGGGCTAAGGTTTCGAAAGTTTAAGCTGTTTAACAAAGCTATACTGGCAAGGCAATTTTGGCGAGTGATAACCAATCCTTCATCACTTATAGCTAGACTACTTAAAGGTCGTTAATTTCCCCGGTCATCTTTACTACATGCAATAACCACGAATTCGACCTCTTATATTTGGCATAGCTTAACGTGGAGTCAGGAGTTGATTGTTCAAGGATCTCGTTGGACAATGGAAAATGGGGAATCTATTTAGGTTAAAGAATATGTGGATTCCCAAACCATTTTTATTCAAAGATATTTCATCAGTTCCATATTCTTCGAATACTACAGTGGCTTGGCTAAAACTTCCTTCAGGATAGTGCGACGAATAATTTATTCGGAGCTAGTTTAAAGAGGAAGAAGCCGCTCTTATTTTGGGTTGCCTGCTGCAAATAACATGGTTAAGGATAAGCTTATGTGGCATTATGATTATAAAGGTATTTATTTGGTTAAAAGTGGATATTGGGTGGGTTTAAGTTTTCAAAATCCTCATGGAATATCTAGTCAAAATGCTCTTAGAGGTTGGTGGAAATTCTTTTGGTGGTCGAGTCTTTCGAATAAAATTAAGATGTTCTAGTGAAGGGCTTGAAGGATTTGCTTTGTCTATTATGGAAGACTAACAAGGAGTCGGTTTTTCATGCTCCGTGGACTTGTAAAAGACTGAAGATTATTCAAAAAGCTAAACCCAGTTGGGGTAGTATTTCTCTGAGGAACCAAGTGTTGGAAGCATAAGATGATTATATTGATTATATTACATGTAAATTAAATAGTAGAAGAAAAAAAATTACCTTAGAATATTTGATATAGATAAAATCTCTTTAGCTTCTCTTCCTTTGTTTTAGAGAGAATTTTCTTTGACTTTCATCTTCTCTATTATTCTCAAAATTTTATTTTTCAAGTATAGGGACACTTAATTCCATTAATGATTCCAACTATATGCTCATTTTAAGCTATTTTACTTTTATGGAAAAGTAGAAATTAGATCACAACTTATTTAAATCAAAAGAGGTAAACAATTATAATTGTGTTTCCTTTTTTCAACCACTACATTCTTATATAAAAATTAAGTGGTGATTTATTTAAATAAAAGGAATCAAAACACTTATAATTGTATTTTATATAGTCATTATTTTAGATAAAAGATAAAATAGTAATTTGAGCTAATAAATAAACTAAAGGCCCATGGGCTTTCTAACTCCAAATTAGAGATTCAAATTTTAGTCATCTCATGACCCATTAGATCTTCTAAATTAACCCCGTACTATTTCACTAAAAGCCCAAGGCTGTACTCTAGTTGGCCCATATAATAATAAATCTAAATTTAATTAGAACTACTTTAATTAAAATTAATATTAATCTTTTTACTAATAATAACCACTGAATTAACCTTCTATTTGATATCATAATTAAAGTAAGGCCATTATAAAAATGTCATGCCTCTTTAATTACTTATTTACGTCTAAGTCATTGAATGCTCCAATGATCATTTTTAATATGTTTGTATATGTATATAATTTTACAAATACATATTGTTATTCAACAACCAATTTATTGAATAAACTACAACCACGGATTTAAATAATCAAGTACTACAAACAGCTTAGATGACATCATTTAATATAGATGCCATATTGTAAGTATATGTTCCAACAATCCATGAAATTGCATCTTCAAGTCATCGAAATTTTGATGGTCCAATTAGGTCTCACTTCTTAATAACTCAAAAGAATACAATACATAAATGTAAGTTCATTACTTACTCAGGATTAAGGTTAATCAAACTTGTTAAAGTTTTGTGAATTAAGATCAATGACATTTAGTTAACTAGATCAAAATTCACATTAGTCCAGTTCAATGTATCATACACTAATTTTTCTACTCAAAGTCTCTACTTTAATAATCAAGGTAAATCATTCACTATAGAAGTAGAAAAATTACAGTTTTACATAATGAAATGCCCATTTCATTAGTAATTGTAAACAAGATTTAATTTATAAAAAAACTTGTGATTTATATCTTTTGCATTAGCATCATATGCGTAATATATAGATTACATACTTTATAAATATGGGCTTTCAATGTATGCTCAATTATGTATGAATAAAATTTATCAATTAAATAAAATGTTATTATACATGCTTTAAAGGCACAAAATAACATTACATGTCAACACTAAGGTGATTTTCAGAGCTTTATAATAACTTATAAGGTGTTGCTACCGGAGGAGTTTCTACTATTGGCAACACTTTTGTGGTAGGTATGATTCACTCGAAACAAAGGTGTGCACTCAAAGACGATAATGGATTCCAAGGACATGATTGCATGGGACAATAGCTATATTGAGGAATTCTAACTAGCAAATTCTCCTTCAAATCAACCCAGTTCTCTCCTTGTTGATAGTTTGATGAAATGGTGTCTTCCACCGTTGAAAGCATATAAGACCAATACTAATGCATCTTTTGATAAAGACCTATGTCACTATAGAGTAAGTTGGATTATTTAAAATAATGTAGGAGATGTTCTTGCAGTAGGAGTTAGGAATATGTTTAGAAAGTATTCGATGGATATTGATGGAATTTAATGTACTTATTTACATTTTTCCACATCTCCACACAAATTTAGAATGGAAGCTTCATATGTGAATGTAGAAATTTTCATAAGTCAAGTATGTAGATTATTTAGTAGCAAAGGAGATTGAAGACAAATTTAAATTTACAATTGTTATGAATTTTTTTAGATATTTCTTAGTTGTCATTTGACATTTAAGAAGACAACTTTGAATTTGTAAGCTCTATGGAAAGCTATAAATAAGCATGTAAACCATTGATGTAAGGTAGCTTATAGAGAGCTCATTAAGAGCCTAGAAGCAGCATATTAGAAGCTCAGTGAAGCTCATTAGTATTACAAATATAAAAAAATTAGAGAGTAATGTAGTGTTTATTGCTGAAAAATTTATGAGTGTATAAACATACAAAATACATTAAGATATAGAACTTTGCGGTAGCAACTCATTCAATAGAACAAAAGAAATTCAATTTTAGTGTTATGTATTCATCATTCAAATATAAAATCCCCCAAATACAAATAAATATATTTAACCTCTATTATTTAAAATTTTCAATGGTTGAGGCGATGGTTGTTCTTCAAGTAGCCAATAATGCAATTGATCTCGCCATAGTACCTGCAATAATTTGAGACAGATTCTGTAGTAACCAGTATCTATAATCGATAAGAATAAGTATTTATATATATATTTTATTTGTATGTAGGTGATACTTGATTTATGTATTGTTATTAGTAGTATTTGTATAGGTTAAGGACATACTATTAGTATTGGGTTTATTTGCAAGACTTTAGATTTATTTTAGGGACCAAATTGTAATACTTTAAAAGTTTTAGGGGCAAATTTATAAATATTAAAAATTAGCCTCTTAGTATAAAAATACACTTTTAAAACCCTAATTTACTTATTTTTGGGTCGAGCTACCCCTTTAGAGAGAGAAAAGAGAGAAATAGAGGGGAGAGAAAGAGAAGAAGAAAAAGAAAAAGAAGAATAAATTAGAATTTTGGATTTTAAGAGGTATATCACAACTATTTCTCAATTTATTGGTGTTAATTAAGTTAATTACTTAAAGTTTTGTTTTCTAAAAATATGTATAATTGAGGATTTGATGTGTATTTCGTAAGATATTGTGAGAATTGATGATGATCTATGTAGATAGCTTGATAAATCATGATGAATGGTAAAATTTTTATTTGATAGTCTCCTGATTCAGGAATTTTATAAATTGTTGTGATTCGATTCTGGTTTTGAATTTTGTATATATGGAATTAGACATGTTTAGGATTATCTGAGACTTTGAATCGATTGAAAATTCCAGAAATTGAATTTGTAGTGAATTTACCAAAATAACTCTGAAATTTTGAAATTTTCTGGTGTGAACAATATGATACAGTGACAAATAATTTCTGATCCACTTAATGATCTTCAAAACTTACGAATTTATGGAATATGATAATTTTATATGTCTAATATGATATATTCAAAATTAAGAATTTAGATCAATGTGGTTAAATTGTTATGATTTTCTAAAGAGTGTCAGCTCATTGCAGTATTTGATTAACAGATTTTCAAGGCTATAGAATAAAATAGTTTTACAATACTTTTGGTAGTGATTTTGAAGTGAAGTATTTATCATGGATTAAAATATATGTCAAGAGTATTTATGTCATAGTTTATAATTTTTGAGTTAGTATATGATTTTATAAAATGGGGAGATTGAGTACTATTCAGTGAGTATCTTGATCCTGTCAGGATAATAGTTTGGATTTGATGGTGTTTATGGAATAGATTGTGTAGGAATTATGATATAATATTCATATATAAGAAGGATATATGAGTTAAGAATGATATATTCTGATTTTGGGGTAATTGAACATCATTTGATATATAAGAAAATTTTGTAAAGTGTAAGTGGTCAGAATGATAGGTTTTGAGAAATCAAGTAATTAGACCAATTTGATGTGATAAGTGCAATGTGTATAATTTTGTAAGCTATTTAAAATATTTTGTGTAAATTGTGAGGCTTATGAAAGGATTAATCTATATTGATACGTTAAGGAGAATTAAGCCTTGTACCTGAAAATGCTAAGAGGTAAGTATACTAGACTTTTACTGAAATCACAATAAGTATAGTAATTGTTTATGTATGATTTTGAAAATGTGCTTAGAAATATGTTTATGTTATGCCAAAATATATTTGATATGAAATGTGAAAGAAATGTGTTTATGAATTTGAGCATTGACATTGAGCATGGACATACATGTATTTAAGAAAGTGAGTTTTCAAAATGAAATGTGTTTAACAAAAAAAGCTTTTGAAGTGAAAAATATCCATGAGATGCGTTTTGTGTTTTGAGGATGCTTGAACTCACTATTTACTTAGTATGCATTTTATGTGATTTGTGGAGCTTTTATGTGTGGCCTTTCTTTTGGGATTGGTATATGTTATGTGTTCCGTATGTAGGGAGGATCCTATTGGTACCTAAAGGAAGAGTGAATCATCACATTCGTGTGGTGGCGTATTGGTGCATGTGAGAGGACTCACCGATGATCAGGGTGAGGGTTTGACTTTTACCTTCGGGCATTAGCATTATATATTAAAATCCTCACTTGTACTATTCCTCTCATACGGTATGTTACCTACGAATGACATTTGGCTCATTATGTGATATGTGATATGTAAGTCTTACTAAGTAGTAGTTGAGTGATGGTATTCCTATTATACGTTTTGAAAGAATATGTAAGCGCTTACATGACATGTGATTTGATAAGATTATGATTTTAATTAATCACAGCATATCATACATATGCATTGTGTACATATATGTATTTGTATTTGATATATGAAAAACTAGTATGCTTACTGAGTTTTATACTCATTATAGTTTATGGTGATTTCAGGTAAATAAGGTACATGTGTGCTTAGCAGATTTGGCAAAACTTTTGTTGTTCCTTGGGTTCCCTAAGTTGCTAGGTTGCTGAGTGTTTCATTTGGGGACACGTAGGATAAGATATTTGATTTATCTCTATTAAATAAATGCTTATTTATTATTTTATTGTGTGTGGTTGGATTTGGTTTAAGTTTCACCAAGTGTGGTTATTGGTTGATTTTAAGTAAGAATTTACAATGAATATATTCTGGGCTTCCGGTAACAAAGTTGCTACTGGTGACGTAGTAGAGTGTTAATCTCTGAGAAAACTCTGCGTATCTCTGGTTTACTAATTGTCTCAGTCATAATTCAATTGTTATAATTCTGAAAAAAAATTGAAATGAATGTTTAAATATTATTGAATGAATGTAAGTGATGTCGTATGTCGGATCTTTTGAGTCTGGGGTGTGACAGATTCAATAAAAGTTTCTAAACTCATTAAAGATAAATGCATGTCTTTAACCAAAATTGATTTAGTCATAGCAAACATTGTATCTTTTATTTGTCCTTTATGTGTAAAGGTGGTTGATCATATTTGGAGGGAAGTTAACCAAGCTGTTGACCACCTAGCCAAATTTGCTCTTTTTGTGTCTAGAGAGCAAGTTTTGAGAGCGGGAGTGCTTTTTTCTCTTTTATCCTTTGCAGAGCCAAATGCTCCTATCTACAATCCTTAGTCTTGAAAGAAAGTTCATCTTTTTCAAAAACAATATATATATATATATATATATAATCATCATAATGCAGATTAGTGCTACATCAATATTTAGGATTGATTACACATTTATTTAATTTTTAATAAAAAGTTAAAATAATTAAATAAAATTTAAAAAATAAAAAAAACACGTGTCATAATGTAATGGACTTATTTTTATTTTTTAATATAGAATTTATAAAATATATTGAAAAAAAAAACCTAAAACAAGGTTAACGAGCAACTACTACTGGTTGTTATTCACCCACAAAGATGGTGGTTCGATTCACAATTTACGCCATTGGACTTTAAATTTTATAATCTATGTATTAGAAATTTAGAGATTTAACAATCTTGTTTAGATAAGAATTGAGATAAATATCAAAGAGGAGAGTCACAAGAAGTCTAGAATATATGAGACACGTATGGGAGAGTCTAGAACGTGTGGGACACAAAGAGAGAAATCAAACATGACTCGAAGATGAGAAGGAAGCGAGGAAAAAGCGCGGAGCTGATGGAGGGCTGAGCGTTGTGGCACCCATACTCAGCGCTGCAGCGCTAGGACCTCAGTACTGTGGCACCAGAGCGGGTTGAGTCCATTTTTATTCTAAATTTTTGAGTTTTGGAAAGTTTTAAACTTTCAAAACAAGTAGATTTTTACTCTAATTAGGATTAGAATTAGGGTTAGTAGGCACGAAATAACCCCTATATAAACACTTATAAATCATTTAGATTGAAATCAAACATTAAGAGAGACTATAAGAGAGGAAAGAACTGGGTAGACAAGTGCTTGTGTGCACTAGGGTGAAACCGTCGTTTCGGTATTCATTGCTCATGGTAGAGTAAGGATACACTAAACATTAGGTCATTTTGAAGGTTCTTTGTTGAATTTTTCTTATAAAATCTCTAGATAGTTAATAAGAGAGGTTATGATTATTGGATCTACCGTAGACGTAGATAATTGACTAAATTACGTAAGTGATTGTATTGTACTCTTTATTATCTGCTTTGAATTCTCGTTATTTTACTTAATATACAAGTTATTCCGTTGTACAAAAAGATTAAAGTTCAAATTTAAACTTAGTTAAAGTTCTTCGCTTTAACCTAATCTTACGAAAAAAATGATCATTTCTTCAATACTATGCAATGTTGTGGTTGTTTTTAACCAAAAAAAAAAATTACTGAAAAAGTGTTAAAGGTAGCGAGAAAGACAATGACCCACTAAATTGCCATTGTTAAGTGCTTCTGTTTGATAGATTACTGGCAATTCGTATAGAGATGGTAGTGCACCTTAACACGCCTTCCTTTAGTAACAATAATCTGATGTCGCCTTGTCACACGTTTGATACTTCTCCATAAATGAACTGCCCAAATTTTCTAAAATTTTGAGGCAAGTTCTAATTTACTTCACTTTCTTCTTGATAAATTTCTTAAAAAAAAAAAAACCTGCAAAGTATTCTATATTTTTTTAACATTGCCTACCTGGAAATTTAACAAATTTGTTCGTTTCTTCCTTCATCAATATTCATAATTCATACATACTCCAGCAACCTCGTGTTCCTGCACACGACTCAATAAAACGTAAGCACTCACAACATTTCAAGATCTCCTGTCTTATTTCTCATTGCTAATCACGAATTAAAACTCAATCAATTAATTTAACCTAATGCATTCCGAAATCATTAATAAATCAATAACAAAATGTAAAATCAAATATAAGAATCCTCAAAACTATCTATCGAACCTTCTAAAAATAAGAAAATTACATAAAAGCTCCAAATGAAAAAAGAAAAGGGTAACTCTAAGAAACTACCTTTGATCAAACCATTACTGTTAACAGCTTCTTGCAATCTTTTGAGTGGAAAAAATTGAAAATAAAAAAATGGGGTTAGTTTTAAACTTCGAGAATGAATTTAAGTAATAAAAAAATACTTTTATGTGTATTATCTTAGAGAAATTTCTTTAATAAATATACATTCTCTTCAATATAAATATACTACTATAAAACATAAATAAAGTATATGTTCGCAATAAAACCGTGGCTGAATAAGTGGATATAAGTACATATTTTTCAACTATTCAAATGTGCTACTTTCGAAAACCAATAGATGTTGTTTTTTTATGTAAAATATATATACCAATCTTAATTGGAAAACATATGTATACATATAAAATTGTATGAAACCATTAATACAATTCGTGGGCATCGGAAATCAATCTTCATATGTAATACTTTGTAAAACCTTGCATATTATTTCAAATTCATATAAATTATCATATAAGATTTAATTTAATAATAAAAATATATACCTTGAAATGAGAACCATATATCATTTATCATTTATCATAAAATCAATTTCTTTACTGAAGTAATTATTATGATTAAAATATATTATTGTTAAAATTTGATGATTCAAAATTATATTTGAATATGATTGTGAGTTAAGAACTAATAAGTCAAAATAAGGGCAAAGACACGTTAAATGAACGAGAAAATGTCGAAAATAGAAAGTCAAAAATGAGGAGAGATTTAGATCTTAAAGGAAAGCCAAGGTTGCATTGCATTGGCACCTAGGCGCCAAGACCTGGGCGCATTGGCTCCTAGGTGCCAACTTTTGAAAATTTCTCGAATTGAAAAGGTTTGCATCCTAAAGTCGGTTTTCAAAATTTTACAATGTATAAACTCTTATTCCAACTAAAAATAGAATTTTTTATAGATCTTTTGAAGTCTTTATAAACCCTTCTAACCCTTTAGAATAACCAAGTATTAGAGAAGAAACTATAAGAAAGAGAATAAAGACCTTGAGAGCATTTAAGTGTTGGGTACACAAGAGAGTGTCATAAGGAATGCTTAAGTATTATCTGTACAAGAGAGCACTGATAGCCTTTGAGAGATCTGGCTATTGGATATTTCTTATAATCTCTTGTAGTAGATCTTAGTGATATGAGAGTTCTTTGTACACTGAATAAAATAAGTGATGATCTCATGATTCATCATGGGTGTAAGCATTTGTTACTGAACTATATAAATTTTTTTGTGCCTTATGTGTGTGGTTGTTTATCTCTTTGTGTGTGACTTTTCTATTCTTAGTTACTTGTGAGTGAAGTCTTTCACAAAGCGCTTAAAGAATTTTAAAGTGCATGCAAAAAATTTCAACAAGTAGTATCAGAGCCAAGGTCAATAATTAATTGGTATAGCAAAACATAGGTTGTTTAGTCATGGCAACTCACCAAATATGAAGTAGAGAAGTTCAATTGGCAGAATAATTTTAATGTGAAAGATAAAGAATGTGGCTCTAGTGGTGAGTTAAGAGTTAGATTTAGCACTTGAAGAGACTCAAGTAACAACCAATAAAGAAGAAACCAACGACATCTATTTTTGAGTCAAATAGAGCAATTATTTAGAAGAAAGTACATAGTACCATAGTTCTGTTGTTGAGTGATGAAGTTCTAAGGGATGTAACTAGAAAAAAGATGACAATAGATCTTTGAAAGAAGTTTGACGCCCCTAATATAATAAAGTCCTTGGCGAATTATTTATATGTTAAGAAGAAGTTGTATTAGTTATCTATAGTTGAAAGAACTTCTATTAAAGACCATATTGACACTTTCAACATGATAATTATAGATCTTGAGATAATTGACACTAAGATTGAAGATGAAGACAAGGAAATAATCTTGTTGTGTTCTTTACCTTCAAGTTATGAGCACTTTATGGATACACTCATGTATGGTAGAGAGACTTTAATGATAAGTGATGTTAAAGTCTTGTTAAACTTAAAAGAATTAGGGAAAAGATTTAAGTCAGTAGTACAATAGGTTTGATTGTAAGATGAAGAGATGAAAAGAATAATCAGTGAGGGGTAGATCCAAGAAATGTTATCATTACAAGAGAGAAGGGCATTTAATAAATTGTCCAGAAAAAAAAGGCAAAGATGGGTGGAGATGCTACAATTGTTTGTGAGAAGGACTATGGGATTGTAGAATCCTTGGTAGCTTCTAATGAGAAGTATACTGGTGAGTGGATACTTAATTCTAGATACAATTTCCATATGTGTCTTGATAGATCATTGTTTACTAATTATAGATCTATTATGAGATAAAATGTACTAATGGATAATGATATGACTTATGAAGTCATGAGGATAGGTAGAATAAGGATAGGGATGTATGATGGGAAATATAGGAAGTTACTTAATGTACTATATGTTCCTGAAATTAAGAGGAACTTGATATCCCTAGGGGTATTAGATCAAGTGGGAAGTTTATTCAAGGTAGAAAAATGAATACTTGAAGTGATGAAAGAATTTATGGTGATGATTATAAAAAATGAGAAACACAATGAGCTATATGTGTTTGATGAGAATATTATAATTGGCTTAACATAGATTGTTGAGGGAATGTAGATCAAAAGGCAACATTAGAGATTTGCTAACTGAGATGATAGAGGTTAAAAGAGAATATAGAATAAGGGTGCTGATGGCAAGAATAAGTTTCAGCCATCGAGGCATTGTGGTCATATGTAAAGAGTGACATGGGAGATCACAATATGAAAGCTACTCGAGGGAAGATGAATTTATATATTTGGAGATCAAAATCATGAGCCTAAGTCGAGTTAAGTCTATGCAAAGACATAACTGAAGTTAATGCTAAGAAAATTAAGCATTAGTATGGATGGATCTTGGAAAGCTTCTTGAAGAGATTTTAAATTAAGGAGGGGTTAGTTAGAATTTGATGATTCAAAATTATTGAGTATAATTTTGAGTTCAAGACCAATGAGGAGTCAAAATGAGGTCGAGGATATGCTAAACGGACAAAAAAGAGTCGAAAATGAAAAACTAGAGGCGATGAGGGGTTTAGAGTGCAAATAAAATTCAAAGTTGCATCACATTGGCACCAACTTATAGGAAATTTTCTGAATTGAATAAGTTTGCGTCTTAAAGTCAGTTTTTGGACTCTTAAAATGCGTGAACGCTTATTTAAACTAGAAATAGAATTTTCAGGGACTTTTTTTTAAAGCTTATATAACCTTTGTAACCCTTTAGAATAATCAAGCATTACAGAATAAACTTTAAGAGAGAGAATAGAGACCTTGAGTGATAATTGAGCAAGAAAGTATCGGGTGTGTAAGAAAGTGTTGAGTGCTCAAGAAAGTGTCATAGGAAGTGCTTGAGTATTATCTGTACAAGAGAGCACTAATAAATCCTTTAAGAGAGCTTCGACTATTGGATATTTCTTGTGATAGCTTTTGGTGATGTGAGAATTCTTTGTGAACTAAATAAAAGAATGAAGATCCCGTGATCTGCTATGAATGTAAGCATTTGTTGCCAAACTACATAAATTTCTTATACCTTGTATGTGATTATTTATCTTTTTGTGTGTGATCTTTTTTATTTTTGATTATTTGTGATTGAAGTCTTTCACAAACCGTTTAAAGGTTTTTATAATGCACGCTAGTAGTAAAGTTGAACATATATTTTTTAACCATGGAAACACATAAGTATAAAGTGGAGAAGTTCAATAGGAAGAATACTTTTAATCTGTGGAAGATAGAGGTTATGATTCTGCTCGTGAGTCAAGGGTTAAATTTATCTTATGAATCAAGCAACATCCTGTAAAGAGAAGAAACATGCGACATTTGAATTCTAGTAAGATAAAGTAACCGTTCAAAAGAAAACCCATAGTACTATAGTTCTATCGTTGAGTGATGAAGTTCTGAGAGATGTAGTTAGAGATAATACGACAATAGGTTTTTAAAAGAAGTTTGATACCCTTTACATGACAAAATCCTTAGCGAATTGTGTTTATATTAAAAAGAAGTTGTATCAGTTGTCTGTGGTTGAAGGAACTTCAATTAAAAATTATATTGATGTTTTTTGAACAAGATAATCATAGATTTTGAGACAATGGACATCAAAATTAAAGATGAAGACAAAGTAATAATCTTATTGTGTTCTTTACCTCCAAGTTATGAGCATTTTGTGGATATACTCGTATATGATAAAGAGACTCTAATGATAAGTTATGTTAAAGTCTTGTTGAACTCAAAAGAATTAGAAAAAAGATCTGGGTCTGATAATGCAACAAATTTAATTGTAAGGGAAAGAGATGAAAAGAATAATCAGTCGAGAGACGAATCCAAAAAATGCTATTATTGTAAGGGAGAATGACACTTAATAAGAGATTTTCTAAAAAGAAAGACAAAAATAAATGGAGATATACTACAATAATATGTGAGGAGAACTTTGAAGTTGCAAAATTCTTCATAATTTCTAATGGAAAGTATGCTAATAAATAGATATTCAATTTTAATTGTAATTTTTATATATATATTTTTTAGATTATTGTTTATCAATTATAAATTAATTAAGAGAGAAAAATTATTAATAAATAATAATATGCCTTGATTTTAAAATCACGAAAATTAATAGTATAAGTCCGAGACACTCGTTGACCTGAGCAATGACATGCACATCTCATTATATTCAAAACACTCATCAACCATGGAATAAGTGTTCATAACTGCGTCATACTTGGAACACTCATAAAGTATGTGCTTGAAATACTCATCGGGTGAGTTAATACAAAAATGATAGCTGAAAGGGACGATATAATTTTGATCCATTAAACTTTTTTTTTTTAACTTTTTATTTTATAAAAATACTCTATTCTCACATACAAATACTCTATTCTCTTATTTTCTTCAAAAATATTTATTAAATATCATACATTTAATAAATGCAATAATCCTTTAAGATTTTTAATTTAAGAAAATAATTTTGAACGTAGTTTAATACAATGACACATGATAAAAAGTCATATTACTATTATAAATCATTTCTTATTATTAAAATGTCATTTGTCATTGCATTTAAAAGAATGAGTCGTGATTCTAGACTTTTGAAGAGAATAATATTAAATTTTGAACATTTTTTTTTCTCATTGAAAAATAAGGTTCATTTAATAAAGTACAAAAAGTAGACTAATTGAAAAACAAAGTTCTTAATTAATGTTGATCTCAAGCTTTTTTTTTTACCCTTTTGGGCCTGAAGCCCGAAAGGTCCTATACAGTGATCTTTCTACTTAGGTTGGAGGTATGAGGGGCCTCCATAAATTAGGCTAAGGGTTAGTTCTCAACGTTGAACCCTGGAATGTGAGGCTTAGAATTGGGTTTTCTGAAGCCTGAGCTTTTCTCTTGCTGGGCTAAGTTTGGGCCGAAGTTATTGGAGGCAATAAAAATAATAAAATGCGACTTAAATACAAAAAATAATTAATAAAATAAGTTTTATTAAAATGAAAAAAAATTAAATAAGATTAAAAATCATAATTTGTCTTCTATCGTTATCAGAACTTTGCAGGCAAACAACAGTGATAAGTATACGAGCGTTTTCATCCTAAATTTAAGATTAATATTATATTTTTTAAATAGTAATTTAATTTTTTTTATTTTAAATAATGTGTTAAATAATTATTAAATGGTAAAATAAATTATTATATAAATTGTATTATTTTATTACCTAATAATTACTTAATATATTATTTAAAATAAAAAAAAATTAAAATACTATTTAAAAAATATAATATTTTCGTTATTTCAACAATTAGATATATATATATATATATATATCCACTCTATTAGCTAGTTACAGCCAATAGACAAACTTTTCCACCTCCTGCAGTTGCCTAATTATATTGAAGCTGATCTCAATGTGAAGAACAATTTTGAAGAAGTTTATCGAATGGCTCTTTGCACTATGTCAATCTTGCTCTTGCTTCTCTTATTCCCTCTTCTCATTTTCTTGAGAAATATGAAACATGTTAACACACAAAACCGGCAGCTTCTGCCAAGCCCTCCTAAGCTTCCAATAATAGGCAATTTACTCCAACTTGGAGCGTTGCCTTACTAATCTTTTATGCCAACTCTTCAAAGGAAAATTTTCATAAATAGCTAAAAATTTAAACCATTTAACTAATTTAGTTATAATTTAAAAATTTTAATTTATTTAACCAAATACAGTAAATTTAGATGATTATCCTTTTGCTATTTTATAGTACTTTTGTATATTTAAAATTAAAATTTATATTTGTTTATTAAAATTATATTTTTTATATTATTTATTAATTATTTAATATATTATTACAAAATTTAAATAAATATTAATTATTTAATGTAGTTAAATAAAATTGAATAAATAATATAAATAAAAAAGTAATTAAAAATTATTTTCATAAACAAATACAAACTTAATTTATATTTGTTTATTAAAATTATATTTATTTTATTTATTGATAATTAAATAAAATAAATACAAATTTAAAAAAATATAATTAATTTTAAATAAATAAAATCAAATAATTATACCACAATAAGGACGCGATAAAAAATATTTCGCCCATTTTAGTGGCACGATAAAAACTATTGCGCCCACATTGATGGTGTGATAAAAAATATCACACTCATTTTGAGGGTGCGATAAAAAAAAATCACCCCCACTTTGAGGTCTCAATATAAACTATCACGGAATATTTATGTAGATTGTTAATTTATAATTATATTAAATTATTTATATTTATAAAGAAATGAATATTTAATTTAATTTTTAATATATATTTTATTATGTATAATATAATTAATTTATATTATTTATTAAAAAGTATAATTGTTTAAATTTAAGTTTGTATTTTTTTATTAAAATTGTATATATTTTATTTATTATATATAATTTAAAATAAATAATATACATTAATTAGATCATACATAATAAATAAATTAATTATAAAATAAAATTAAACAAAATTAAATTAAAATAAAAAATTATTTTAATGGTACTGTTGAGGTATTGTTAAAATAATAAAAAGATTAATTTTATCTATTCATTAAATTCTAGACAAAAAATTTTTTTATTAATAATTAAATTAATTAAGTGTCCTAAACTTATGACTATTTGTGAAAAAATTTCCTCCCCAAACAATGCAGCCCGGTCATGCTGCTTAAACTTGGTCGTATACTCCTTATTGTGATCTCCTCTGCTGAGGCAGCTAAAGAGGTCATAAAAATTCATGATCTTAATTGTTGTGGCAGACCAACATTAACCGGGAGTTGCAAGCTTTCATATAAATATTTGGATATGGGTTTTGCGCCATATGGTGATAATTGGAAACAGATTAGGAAACTATGTACTCTTGAACTGTTGAGTCCAACGAGAGTGCAGTCATTTCGGTTCATTCGGGAAGAAGAAGCTGCTTGGCTTATGAATTCCATCCCTCAAGCATCATCCTCAGCTATCCCAGTTGATCTTTCTGAAAAATGTTTGCTCTCACTGGAAGTATAATATTTAGGATTGCTTTTGGAATGAGATTTCGAGGAAGTAATTTTTATAATCGTAGATTTCAAGAATTGCTTCATGCAGCTGAGTCTTTGGTCGCTAGCCTCAGTGCAGAGGAATGTTTCTGATATATGGGTTGGATCATTGACAGGCTCACAGGTTACCATGAAGGATTGATGGAGTTTTTCATGACTTGGATACTTTCATTGGACAAATAATAGATAATCATCTTAAATCTAAGAGAACAAAAGAAGAACAAGAAGACATAGAAGGAATTTGTGTTGGTTTAAAATAAAAAAAATTATTTATAAAAATAAACTTAGTGGAAGTCAAATCGTCTTATTTATAATTATATGTATAAGGATAAAAGATTATCTCAATTTTTTTTATGATAAATCTTGAATTAACTTACTACAATCTTCTTTATTATTTTTAATTTTTAAACTTAACGCGTGTGGACACGTGAATTTTTTTTAATCTCTAAAAACACTAAAACCAAAATTTGAGAGAATGATAATAATTAAATTATTTTTTCACGTAAAAATACGTAAAAAGAATTTTTCTGGTTCTGGTTGTTGTACTCTTTATTACTCCATGTCTCCCATATATATAGGAATTTCCCTTAGATATGTAGAATTAGATTAGGATTAGAAAATTAGAGTTTGATTAAGATTTAAGTTAGTAGAGGGACTGCAAGACCCATAGATTTCCCAGCTCCAACTTAAAAGGTTTAATTCTTATTATCTCATAATACACAAATTCTTTTAAGTTAACCCCAGGCTATTCCACTAAAAGCTAAGGATTGTACTCTAGTAACTTATGTTATTAAGTAAAAACTCGTTTAATTAAAACTTCTTTTTAATTAAATTGGACTTGGTCTTTAAACCAATAATAACTACTTAATTGATCATCTAATTGATGTCCATAATTAAAGTTAAGCCATAAAAAAATGTATTGCCTATTTAATTACTTATTTACCTCTACGTCATTGAATGCTCTAATCATCACTTTTAATATATCTATATTTGTAAATAAATTTATAAATATATATTATTATTCAATAAATAATTTATTAAATAAACTGTAGCCACATATTCTAATGATCAAGTACTGCAAATAACTTAGGTGGACATTAATTATTAGATTCTATCTTACAAATATATGTTCCTACAACCTATGCAATTATATCTCCAAACTATCGAGGTTTTGACCGTTTATATAGATCTCACTCTATGATAACTCAAAAGATACAATGCATGAATGTAAGTTCATTGCCTGCTCAAGATTAAAATCAATTAAGCTTATTAAAACTTTTGTAAATTAAGATCTACGATATTTAGTTAACCAGATAAAAATTTATAGTAGTCTCGTTTAATGTAACATATACACTAATTTTTCTACTCGAAGTCCCTACTTCAATGATTAAGGCAAATCATTCACTATAAAAAGAAAAAAAAAACTACAATCTTACATAATGAAATGATATTTTTCGTTAATAGCTATGAACTAAATTTAATTTATAAAGAACTTGTGATCTATACTCTCTGTATTAGCATAATATATCTAATACATAGATCACATACTTTATAAATATGAGTTCATTAACGTATGCTCAATTATATATATAAATAAACTTTATTAATCTAATAAAATGTTATTTCACATACTTTAAAAGCATAAATAACATTATATGTCTAACACTTTATTTATTGGTTTATAATTTATAACTAATTTTGGAACTCCTCTCTCTAATTCAACTTAATTTTGAACTTAGAAGGCAAAGAATGATTATTGTGATTTTGACTTTCTTTAAAGGCTTTTATCTAGGTGCATTTGAATTTCTTTTTTACAATATTCGAGTAGCTAATGATTCATTTAAGTTGGCCTTACTTTTATTGGAATGAATTTTTCATTGAATTATTTAATGTAGGGAAGATTGACTCTTTTTTTTAATTAAAGAATGTATAATATGAGTAATATCTTTGACTACAATAAATATAATTTTGAAACATAATCTATCTTGATATATATGGGCTTTTGATAGTTTATATTTGACATTGAATCTGGCTCTTGATGCTCAAGGTATCTTTTTAGAGGTATTTTCATAATATTTTGCTGGAATTAATCCTTATTGAATATAGTTTTGATAAGCTCTTGGGTTTATTATGTTTAGATTTTTCAAGATTTGAGCACCCACAGCTCTGATGCCAATTATTGAATATAATAGAGTACAAATAGAACACTTTTATTAATACTCTTATACTAAACACAAAACTTACAATACAAACTTAAGAAACTCTCATTCCTCCTCACTTATAACACAACACTCACACACTCCTTATTGACCTTATTACTTACTCAACTCTCTAACAACTCTTAACTCTCAACACTTGATCACTTCCTCCCACTTGATCAAGTTCCTAACACTTGATCATTGCTTATCATTTGATCAAGCTACTAGGCACTTGATGTCTAACTTTATACTAGATCAAGTTTTTTTTTTCACTTGATCACTTTTTATCACTTAATCAAGTTTTTACTCATTTGATGCCTAAACTAAATGAGGAGGAAGTGGTATTTATAATTATTGTCACTAAATCTAAACCACACAAATTAAATATTCTAAAATTTTTTCAACCATACATTTTTTTCATACTTATTTCTTCCAAAAATATCTCTGCATACCTTGGATATTTTTAGAACTTGGGCTTGGGCTTTAGCTCTAGCATTATCAATATCTTAGGCTTGGGCCTTAGTTTTAGAATTCTCAGTATATTGGACTTCGGCCTTGGTTCTAGAATACTCCCCTGGGCTTAGGTTTTGATTTTAGAATGCTCTATATGTTAGGCTTGGGCCTTGTAGTATTGAATTTTATTATGGGCCTAAAGTTAGTGTTATTATTTTTAACATTCTCCTTCAACACCAACTTTTTTTTTTGTCATATTTCTTTTCTCTTTTCTTTCAATATTTAGCATGAGTAAAGTTTTTCTCTTTTCTTCAAGTTTATTTTTATATTGTTCCACAATAATCTTCTCATCCTCAGACTCCTTCTTTTCTAGCTTATTTTTAGGATTCTCCTTGTTGGCATTTGCAATATTTTCATTTGTAGTAAGTTTCTCAACAATTGTGTTGTTCTTAAGTTTTTCGACCTTTAGGGTAATTTTGGTTGGGAATCGAATATATGACATACGAGTGTATATATAATTTTAAAAATTATTACACACAAGGAAAGCATGTGAACATATACACCCAATTTAACAAATTTAACCACATATATCACATATATGTTTAAGTATAACTACTATACAACAACTTTTACGTGATGAACAATTGTGTACATAAATTAAAATGTAAATAACATTTGCCTAATGAAGGTAGTTTTATAAAATCTTCAAGTCCTCTAATAATCTAATTGAAGAGCTCACCTTGAAATGTATTGTTGAATAATTCTAGTCCATAACAGTTTGGTAGGATTATAGAGCTAGAATGGTAGTTTAGTTTTTAGAATTTTCAGCAACTTGTATTTAAACTTTTTTGAATACAATTTTGTTTCTTAAATGGAGATTATAAATTATGTATACAACTCTTGTAATTTTATTGGAAACAATTTTCATAGGATAATTAATTTGAGCACAACTCTTGTGTTTTTTTAATTCATTTTAATCCAATTATGAGAGAAGAAGATGAAGAGAATTTGTTTTTTTTCAACATTTGGAAAACACAAAACCAAAACTTTCTCACTTACCTTCAAATGAGCTTGCCAAATCCACCTCTAAAAAAGGAATGAATCATTTAATTGTTAGCCAAAGTTTTGTTTTTGTCATTCAACACTTTTGATAAAACAAAAATAATTGCTCCACCAATTTTATCATTGGTCTCTCACTTAGAATTAATTTATTAAGCACTAGAATAATGACCATCTAAATAAATCATTACCTAACAAATATAATTATTTTAATTATATTAGATAAAAAAACAGTCAATATCTAGGCCTCTCATTGTTTTAAAATACAATAGTCATGATTAATATATATCATTATATTTTCTAATAATATAATAATAATATCTAATTTAATTATTCAAAATAATTTTGAATAATTACTTTTTACCTTACTAGTTTTTACTATCAAGGTTAAATTATAAAACTAAAGTAAAATCAAATCATTGAATAAATTTTGTCACTTGTCAACATCTTATGAATTAACAACTCTTGTTAATTAATTCAATGATGTACTTAACAATTAAATCTTGAAAAATGTACATTTCGAGGGATCCCGAAATAATTATTCTATTTTGCTGAAATTTATTGAATCGAATTATTCAATCTAATCCATTACCTTAGTGTACAACGACTACACTTTATATTGTGAGACTCTCTAGGTTCACACCTGATTTGTCATATAGAGCTCCTCCATACGTCCATGAACGATGCCTCGCACACATGTTACAAATATTACAAATCAGTATGTTATACTATGCAAGTTGAGATTATTGCATATTTGTATAATCCCTCCATTATATATATTATGGAAGAGCTGAGATATAGATTATTACCGTCAAATATTTATTTGCTCAACCATAAACTTATCTCCAGATTTATATTTCCTTAAACAATATCCACAAACACTTTTTGTGATATTGTTTATCCCTTCAGAATATATTTTTCAAAGTTTATGCTTGTGGTCACAAAACTTTCTGAAATATAATCTTGGAGCATCAAAATATACAACCCACTCATATAAGCTGATGGATCCTATATCTACGCACATCGGACTCCATGAGCATCGGACCATATCCAGCGACACACAGCATTCAAACCATGAAAAGTCTTTAATATGTGTGGAACCAAAGTATGATAGATCACTTATAAGCCTACCATAGTGTTCAAGTCAAATGACCACAAATACTACTCAACTCAGAAGACCTTCAATTGACAGCTTTATAAGATGTCTATTAGAGGCCTTTGCCAGTCTGTTCAATATTTAGTCCTCATTGAATACCTGTATATTTATACGAGCTTCCACTAAGCTCATAGTTTGCTAAGACTAACCATCTAGACCATCCAGATATAGATATACACTAATCTATATTAATGAGTTCCACCTATAGACCTGCATCGATAAAATTAGATCAAAAATATTATGTTTGAGAACATACTTGCATAATGACATTTCTTAACACCATCTGCAACTCTTTACAGTTATGTCATTATAAATATATTCTAAAGTCATTGTCCAATTTCAGACAAGACTCTAATTGTTCAGATTTTGCTAATTCTATTAATATGCTAACTCCTAGCACCATTAACTCTTAGTACTTTTAATTATTAGCATTGCTAACTCTTAGCACTGATCTAGATTCCTTTAGATCATATCTGAACTCCTTCAGATTATACAATGTCTGTACCATTACAAGCATCTTACCATTTATTATAAATAATATTAACGATTTTATTAGAAATGATAATTGTATAAATACTATCATAAATATTTATATATAATAGGATGACATATAAGCACAAATTCTAATAATTTCATCATTTAGAGTTCTCCAATTACTGTGATCAGGCTCTTAATGTTTATAGCTCAAGCGCCTCTTCTTAGAAGCACCACCATCAAACACCACTACTAGTATACACTTATTCAACATTCCAATTTCACAAGACCCTTGCCCTTATTGTCTTTTACCCATTCTTTCTCTGCTTTATGACATTGTTTCACATGTTCTTGACTACCACTTATTTTGAACATGGGTGCCATAAATTCTCCCATTTGTTTTTCACGAGGATGAGACTCAGTATTTTTAGTAACCTTTTTGCCATCTTTCTTGTTGCTGAACACATTCAGCTTGGGAGCTTCAACTCTCGGTACAACCATTGTAACTTAAGCGGTAATAACTTCATCCACCACTTGCTTACACAACACCACATCATCTTTAGTAGCTTCAAACTCTTTACACAGCTCCTCTACTTGGTCTTGAAACTTATTCATAGGGGAATAAATCATCTCTTGAAAATATCCGATCCAATCTTGTTACATATTAGCACAACTCTCAATGGATATGCCAATGAAGGAGTACAACTTGTCCACTTGAGTATCAAGGTCTTAACTTCTCATGGCAATCTATTGTCTTTTCCATAATACCACAAAGCTGCTTCATGCTTGTGTAATTTACACATTCGAAGTTAATGGTCCAATCATTTTCATAATCATTCCATTTATAAATGGTTACTGAGAGTGATAAATATTCCTCTACTGAAGCGATTAATGCTTCAACATCCCACTCTTCTTCATATTTTTTTTAAAGTTTAAGATGACAATATTACCTTCAGCACATCTTTTTTTGGACTAATAATCTTTTGCCATATGTCTTGCTTTTACATAGTTGTAGCATCTCTCTTCAAACCGTTTCTTTTCCTTGAACTAACTACCATTGTCGCGAATCTTCTATGCTTCTTCTGTTTGTGAGCTACCCTCTTGATGACTCTTTATCTTGTCATCATCTCCTTTAGATCCTCTACTTGCACATTGTTTAAATCAACCTTTCCTTTTATCGACACAGAATATTTCTTCATCGCCTTTTAATGATACCCTACCCATTTGTTTGGCAATCACGTCTTAATCAATAAGAAAAATTTTAAAATCAACTAAGGATGGTTAGGTTGGCCAACCTTGTACAGCATTAATAAAACTTCTATACTTGGGCTTCAGACCATGGATAATAATTCTTTTTATCCTAGATTCAACAATAGTAACAGTATGATATAACTCAGATATTTTGCAGCATAAAGACTTTATCTTTGTGAAGTATTGGTTGATCATCATGTTGCGTTGTGCAATTGACAAAAACTCATTCTTAAGAAGCTACAATCATGTATTTTTTTTTTTTTTAGAAGAGTGATGCAAAAGTATCCCACACTTTCTTCAGCGTATTTTCCTTCTTTATGTACTCTAACTTATGGTTTTAATGGTGAACATAGACTTACCAGCTTTCACATTTCTTTTCTTCAAAGAGGCTTTGTCTGATGGCTACTTTACTTTATTCCTGCCAACAATCTCCCAAAAATTTAGCCTTATAGGTAAGACTCCATTAACCTAGCTCACGTATTGTAATTAGTTGTTGAGCTTCTTAGGTCATCCAACTACTTGAAAGTCAACCATAATGCTAGCAAGACTTTAATAATGACGGACAAGCTTGACCTCAAACTGCAACCTTGCAGAGTTTTAAACTTTTCACAACTCAAATAAAGCTCCACTAAGTCAATCTCTGACCGTCCTATTATTACTCTTAACAGCACTTTCACCAACACCACAGTAATATGCCTACATGTTTATTTATATAAATTATACACTAGAAAAATTCTCAAGAAAGACTGGAGAGGTTACAATGGTCTTCTTTAGGCAATATTAGCTATTTTGACAGAACTTTTCTAGACATGCACAATTCATATAATTATACCAAACTTTGATAATGGTACCGTATATTTAAATAGTACTCTTATAAATAGTAATTGTATGAATAGTACTTTGCATACTGTTCTACATCCCGAATAACTTAGCTCTGATACTAGTTTTTAAACTTCGAGCTCTGATACCAAATGTTGGATTCTCTCAGATCCGAGCACCTACAGCTCTGATACTAATTGTTAAATATAATACAGCATAAATGGAACACTTTTATTAATACTCTTATACGAAATACAAAACTTACAATATAAATATTAGAAACTCTCACTCTTCCAAACTATAATACAACACTCACATTCTGCTTGTTGAGCTTATTACTTACTCAACTCTTTAACAACTTTTAACTCTCAACACTTGATCACTTCCTTATACTTGAACTGATCACTTTTTTATCACTTGATCAAGCTACTAGACACTTGATGCCTAACTTAGATCAAGTTATTTTCACTTGATCAAGTTCTTACTTACTTGATGCCTAAACCAAATGAAGAGAGTGATATTTATACTTGTTGTCACTAAATCTAAACCACACAAATTAAATATTCTAAAATTCTTTCAACCATACAAATTTTTCATACTTATCCTTTCTAAAATTATCACCACTTACTTTGAATATTTTTAGAACTTGGGCTTGAATTTTAACTCTAGATTTATTCATATCTTAGGCTTGAGCCTTGGTTCTGGAATTTTCAATATATTAAACTTGGGCCTTAGTTTTAAAATGCTTTATCTCTTGAGCTTAGGTCTTAATTGTAAAATGCTCCATATATTAGGCTTAGATCTTATAATATTGAATTTTATTATAGGCCTAAAGTCAATGTTGCTATTTTTAACATATTAGTCCTGTTGTTTGAATTTTAAAATTGATATTTATTAGTAATGTCACGAAACAAAACTATTTTTGATATTCTATTTTTGTTAATGAGATTATAAAATTATTTTTGTTTGCTTGAGATATAGAAGGTTGTGATATAGTTTGATTGATAGCTTGAAGATTTAAAACATCTATTTTGAGTACAATTGTTTTCAGATTGAATTTGTTTT
Source organism: Ailanthus altissimus (assembly GCA_946807835.1). Taxonomy (NCBI): domain Eukaryota; kingdom Viridiplantae; phylum Streptophyta; class Magnoliopsida; order Sapindales; family Simaroubaceae; genus Ailanthus; species Ailanthus altissimus. The sequence continues at coordinate 24,036,879 of OX327692.1, read as the reverse complement.
AATTGTATCTTGATATTTTTTTTATTTCTTCTTTTAGATCTTGAATTGTTACTACGGAGCTTTTTGAAATTTATTAAAAATATTTTGAAAATTATAGGGTTCTAATTTTGATGTGGTTTTAGAATTTTTAGGTAAAATTATATTTTTTTTCAATTTTTAATAAATATTTTCTCTTTATTTGTTCATCTTGATTTATCTATTATGTCTAAAAAATATATATTTTGATGGCCGGTTATTGTGTTTATCAAATATAATGAACATGAATAATTTTTTACACAATCATATAAACTTTCTAAGCCTTCTAAGTGACTACTTACTTAAAGTTTCTTTTTATTTCAAATATTTGATCTTAATTGATGTTTCTATATCCAGGCTTGCATACAATGGGACACTCACAATAACCACCCTATTTCTAGACGTATATAATAATCTCCACTTATGTCACCTTTAAACATAAACCTACTTCTAGACGTATATAATAATCTTCACTTATGTCACCTTTAAACATAAACGACAACTTTAATTAATCTTTAGCTAAATCATTTCAAAAGGGCAAAAAAAGAAGTTAATCTAACCTAACCTCAACATTTTGTGCATTATTGCTGATTTTTCTATATAGTTTTAGACTTTTTCAGATTTTGCTACACTTTCGTTTAAATTATTAACATTTTCGAGAAACGTGCATTACTTGTCAACAAAGCCAAAAGAGACGGGGCATCTGTGATGGAAATTAAGACATCAAAGAAGCAGAAACAATAATTAGAGCAGCAAAATAGCAAAGGAAACGACTTTTACCCCTCAATTATCGGTTAATCCCTACTTTTTTTTATAATTTTTTTTAAAAACAAATTAAAATTAAAGGTAAGCAATGTAAGATTGGAACGGGACCTGTTCGATCCCGTGTTTTGTTCGAATGTAAATATTTATCCTGATCGACACAAATTTTGGGATGAGACGGATTAGGAGATGGGTTATTTTTAGCCTTGTTCTTAATTGGTTCAATTTTATATTTTTAACTCAAACATTTTGATTTCATTTATGTTTTATGTGTTTAATTACTCCAAATTTATATTTTTAATTTAAAATTTTAATTTTAATTTTTTTTTAAGTTTTAATTATTTTAATTATTAATTTTTTACTTTCGACCTAAATACGTTAAATGTTATAATTTTAATTTTAATTATGTTAATATTATAATTTCGATTCTAATTTTAATCCACTTATGTTAATATCATAATTTTTATTCTAGTTTTAAATTAAACTACATTAAATATTATAATTTTAATTTCAACTTAAAATTTAATTATGTTAAATATTATAATTCTGATTCCAATTTTAATCTCTACCACGTTAAACTTAAATGTTATAATTTAAAATCAACAAATCTAATTTCAATTTTAATTACATTAAGTGTTATAATTCAATTTTAATTTTAATTCCATTTACGTTAATGTTATAATTCTTATTCTAATTTTAATTTTAACTACGTTAAATATTTTAATTTCGATTTCAAATTTAAATTCAAAATTTTAATTACGTTAAATATTATAATTCTGATTCCAATTTTAATTCTATTTACGTTAATATTATAATTTCAAATTAAAATAAACAGTAATGTGTCTTAAACGAATTTGTGAATCGCATAACTCAACAAGTATTAGACACAATTAATAAATAGATAATATAAATTCGACCTATTTATTAATAATATCAATTTATCGCTACTTATATTCACTTAAATTCTTTTTATTGAATAAGTCATTTTAAAATTTTTGAACATATAGAACAATGGATAAATTTTCTTTTTTAATGGTCAAATAATATTTTTGAGATATGAACCATATTCCTAATTGATATCTTAATAATAATTTTTTGTCACCCAACTTCTCTTTAAGAATACCACTGCATCTTATATCAAATGCATCTGTTTTTATTATGAGAGACGCATTAGGAGATGGAATAGAAAGATGATGGATTTAACATGTGGCTTAATTAATTTGATAATATTTATATATTTTTTTGATCATATACTAGGGGTTCTTTTTAATTATTGAAATAATAATGTACATGATTTGTTAAGTTCAGATGCATTCAACTACATAATTTAAACATTCTAAGAATCTTTAGAGCTGAGCTTTATTAGAGATTTTGTCTAAAAATTTATTAACAAATACCAAAGATTTTTTATTTGGTTTAATAGTACCTAATGAATTTCATGACCTAAAGATTTAGTTTTAATTTAAAATAATTTTATTTTTAATACAAATAAGAATAGACCATTTTGGTTGATTATATGAAAGAATTTATTTAAGCATTTGAAATATTTAGTGATGTTTGAGAAAAATATTAATACATCATTTATATATACTATTAAAAATATTAAATATGAGTTGAAAATATCATTCATAATATTTTAAAATTTAGATAATGCATTTTTTAAGTTAAATAACGTGACATTCCATTTAAATTAATTGTAAGGAACATTAAATGCAATTTTGTACTTATCTACTTCTTCTACTTGAATTTTTCAAAATCTTAATTTCATATTAAATTTAAAAAAAAATATTTTTGTAGTATAAAATCTCTTGAGTAGATCTCTTTTATTAGGATTGTAGTATCTAATCCATTGAAAAATTTTGTTTAATAATTTATAATTTATAACTAAGAGCTCATCTTTTTAATTCAACTTGATTTTGAACATAGAAACCATAGCATGACTATAGTGATTTTGACTTTCTTATAAGTTTTTTTTTTATCCCAAGAGCATTTGAATTTCTTTTTACAATATTCGAGTACTTCATGATTCATTTGAATTGGTCTTACTTTTGTCAGGAATGAATTTTTCATTGAATTCTTTGATGCAAAGGAGACTATCTATTCCACAATGCATTTGGTAGGTCAGAACATACTTCTTTAAGAATTTATTCCTCTAATCTTTTATTTTTTTCTTGAATTTCTTTAGATTCTATTTGTTGTTTTATACTAAGAATTGATTTCTTTTACTAGAAATTGAATGTGATGTTTTTGTTTTGAATTATATTGACACTCGGGTATATAGTTGAATTTTCTAATTCACTAATTCTTTTTCTTGAAGTGATACTATAAATTTGAATTTTATGATTCTATCTAATATTTGAGTTGTTATAGCTGTTGAGTCTACTAAAAACGGGTAAATTAAGTTAGGAATAGGGTTCTTAAAATTATAATATGAGTAATAAATGTATTTTTGAAACATAACCCATCTTGACCGTTTATATCTGATATCTAATATAATTCTTAATGCTCCAGGTAGCTTTTCAAAGGTATTTTTTTCGTAATATTTTGTAGGAATTAATCTTTCTTAAATAAAGTTTTGATCAGCTCTTGAGTCTATTCGTCCGGTTGTTTGAATTTTAAAATTGTTATCTATTAGTAATGTCACGAAACAAAATTATTTTTGATATTTTATTTTTGTTATTGAGATTATAAAATTACTTTTGTTTGCTCGAGATGTAAAAGGTTGTGATATAGTTTGATTGATAGCTTGGAGATTTAAAACATCTATTTTGAGTATAATATTTTTATAATGAATTTGTTTTAATTGTATTTTGATATTTTTTTATTTCTTCTTGTAGATCTTGAATTATTACTACTTTGGAGTTTTTTGAAATTTATTAAAAATATTTTAAATATTATAGAGTTCTAATTGTTACGTGGTTTTAGAATTTTCAGCTAAAATTATATCCTTTAATTTTTAATAAGTATGTTTTCTTTATTTGTTCATCTTGAATTTTATATATTATGTATAATAAAATATTTTTGATCGCTAGTTATTGTATTTATCGGATTTAATGAACATGAACAATTTTTTACACAATCATTTGAACTTTCTAAGCCTTCTGAGTGACTACTTGAAGTTTCTTGTATTTCAAATATTTGATCTTCTGATTCTAAATTGATGTTTCTTGGACTAAGCAATCTAATATTTAGATTTTAACTTCTTCATCTAATGTTAATTCAATTTTTTTTTTTTATAGATTTTGCATTGATTTTTATAATGTCCTTTTCCCCACATTTGAAACAGGTAGGAGTTTTAGGTTTTCTTGATTTTGTTTTTTGGATTGAGTTTTTTTAAATTTTTTGTTTGATTGTTCAATATAATATTTTTTTTATAGGATTTAGATTTGTATATTTTATTTGCATCCAAAATGAAATTATTTCAAATTAAAATTAAATTTTTAGGTCATAAAATTCATCAAGTATCATCCAACCAATTTAAAAATAAATATAGTATTAGAGCCAAGTCAATTTTTTAATATTAGAGCCAAGTGATATTGTATTGATTGTGCAGCTAGATATAACAGCCTCTGTTAGTAATTGTTTATTAGTTGTGAGCTCTAACACAAGGGAGGCATTTCAACACATTTCTCAAAATTTAAAGAAGCTTCAAGATAAATTTTTATTTCAAGAGAGATCTTTTCACAACTTTAAAAACTAGTTGATTTGGTTTTTATTTAACTAAACCTCTAGAGAAATCCTTATCACTGTGAAATTAAGGCCTGTCTAATTAATTTAGAACTTGAGATTGAGTAATGATGCTAATAAATAATAATAAAGTTTTTGGTCAATGATGTGCTGAGTTTATTTTACGGTTTAAACCGTGTTGAGATTGCATTATTTTTATCAATATGACCAAATTTTTGGGGCTGTTAGTATTTTGAGTGTGATATACCATCCATAAATTTTTCTCTCCTATATCACCGATAGTATTTTATAAAGATGGATTATGGATTAAAGTGATTGGTCATTTTTTGAATAGGGTATTTGTGATAGAACTTCAAACTTAAGGGATGATTTGGATGTTTGCTTGATAGAGAGAGGATATACAGTATAACTCGTGAACCTTATCTATATTCATGTCTAAGCTTGCATACAATGCGGCACTCACAATCACCACCCTATTTCTAGACGTATATAATAATAATCTTCACTTATGTCACCTTTAAACATAAACGACAACTTTAATTAATCTTTACCTAAATCATTTCAAAAGGAAAAAAAAAAAGTTAATCTGACCTAAACTCTAACATTTTGTGCATTATTGCTGATTTTTCCATATAGTTTTAGATTTTTTCAGATTTTGCCACACTTTCGTTTAAATTATTAACATTTTCGAGAAACGTGCATTATTTGTCAACAAAGCCAAAAGAGACAGGGCATCTGTGATGGAAATTAAGACATCAAAGCAGCAGAAACAATAATTAGAGCAGCAAAATAGTACAGGAAATTGACTTTGACACCCCTCCTCCCCCCTTATATTATCTGTTAATCCTACTTATCCTTTATAGTTAAAAAAAGACTAAAGCTCTCTCCCATATTTCGTTTTTTTTAAAAAAAGACTATTTTACATAATTTGATAAAAAATTTATTAAAAAATGATAATTTTATCTCAAAATTTAACAAATTTATTTTTTATAATACATAATTTGACATTATAATTTTTTTTATTTATAATACATAGTTTGACGACCTTTACCTTATATATTATCAATTAATTTTTATTTGTTGAGGGATATCAAGCTGTGCACTTTAATTTGACACTCCTATGGCATCAACTAAGCCACAACTTTGATACCCTTTGCACAGCGAAAAATCATAACTCACACTATAAGTAAGAACACATAAGATTAACACACCAATAAAGATAAAGAAAACAAACCAATCACAAGACACAAGATATATGTGGTTCAGCCCAAATTGCCTACGTTCACGGAGGATCTATGATCCAACTTATTCCTATTGAAATAGATCACAAAGTATCTTCTTACATCATCAATGATCCTACAAGACCCCTTAGTATCTCTCATAGAGACCTCTAAGCATCTACCCTTAATCATTATGACTCCCTAAGACCTCTTCGTATCTCCTCATAAGAGATTTTTACAAGAAACACAAGAATAGCCCGAGCATCTAAGCCTAAAGGATCTATGGTGTTTCTCTTTTATTCACTCAAAGAACCTAAAGAAGAAAACACCCCCCAAGGTTACACCCTAGTGTACCACGCACTTAGTGCCTACCTAGCTCCTCTATTCTCTCTTATGGTTACATCTTGAAACCTTAGATGCTTAATTTTAATCAAGGGTTTACAAGTGTTTATATATGGTATATTTCATGTCTACAAACCCTATTCCTTATTGGAGTAAGAGTCCACTTGTTTTGGAAGTCCAAAACTTTCCAAAACTTGAAATATCGAGCCAAAATAGACTTTTCCACGCGTTCTGGCGCTGCGGCGCTCGTCCCTGAGCGCCGCAGCGTTGGCCCTTCTTGCGTCCAGTGCTGCAGCGCTGGTCTTCTGTTTTGAACACTACGGCGCTCAGCCCTGGGCGCCGCGGCGCTGGAAGCTGCCTGCGATTCCTTCTTTTCTTTCGCGTCTTTGAGTCCCGGTTCACTTCCCCCTTCGTGTCCCACATGTCCTAGACTTCTTCATACGTGTCCCACACGTTTTAGACTTCTTGTGACTCTCCACTTTAGTATTCATCTTAATTCTTGTCAAACCAAAATTGTTGAATCACCAATTTTTCAACACTACTTATATCTTAGAGTTTTAAAAATGACAAAAAAACCTTCCACCATTAAGTATATTTTATTATTATTTTTTATATAATTTGATAATTTTATCTTTTGTAATATAAAAAGTGACAATTTTATCTCATAATTTAACAAATTTATTCTTTATAATATATAATTTAATAATTTTAACTCATAATTTAAAATTTTGATTCTTTATATGACCTTTACTCTTTATATTATCAGTTAATTTTTACTTATCTAAAACTTTCCACCATTAAGCATATTATGCTATCTTTTAACTTTTTATATAATTTGATAATTTTATCTTTTTATAATATATAATTTGATAATTTTACTTTATGATTTGATAAATTTATTTTTTGTAATACATAATTTGACAGTTTTACTTTTAAAATTAAGAGCAAAAGAAATAAATAATGAGTCTATGGTAATTTGAACAATTGACCTCAAAGATAAAAATAATTAATCTAATCACTTGATCATACTTAGTTTTAAGTAATATATTATGAAGATTGGTATATATACCAATAAATAAATTAAATTGATTATTAGTTAAAAGTTAAATAAACATTGGTACTTAAAATAAAAAATAATAAAAAGTTTAAAAGTATTTTAAATAACATTTAATTCAAATAAGATTACAAAAAATTTGAGTTTTTTTTGTAAACTAATTTTTAGTTTTTTACAAATACTCATAAATTATAATTCAGAATTTAGAATTTCTTATGATAATTTTATTATTTCATATTAAATGATAAGAAATTCATTTGTGAGATTGAAAATAATTTTATTTTTAGTATACATTATCTTTTAGTATTTTTTTATTTTAAAAATTAATTTAGAAAAATTTTAAAATAATTTATTTTCATAAATTTTTTTTAAAACAAAATCCTTTAAATATTTTGTTGTAAACACTTAATTGAGTTTAATGTTTATTAAAATACTTTAAACTTATTATTGTTTATGATTTTTTAGTATCAAAATTTATTTTATTTTATAACTAATAATCTATCTAACTTATTTATAAGGCATATATGTTAGTCTTCATAAAATATTATTATAACTTAAGTTGTGTCAAATAGTGAAAAAATATTTTTATTATTGAGGTAAAAAGGGGTTCAAATCCCAATAGACTTAATTATTTATTTATGCTTTCAATTCTTTAGAGATAAAACTATCAAATTATTTATTATTAAAGATAAAGTTATCAAATTATATAAAAAAAAGTTAAAAGATAACAAATTTTTTTTTTAATAATCGGAGAATTTTATAATGTCATTTTTCTCTACATTTAAAGTAGGTAGGAGTTTTTAATTTTTCTGATTTTGTTTCTTGGGTTAAGTTATTCTTAAATTTTTTGTTTGATTGTTTTAGATAATATTTTTTATAAGGTTCAGATTTGTATGTCTTTTTTGAATTTTTTTATTTCTTTTTTGTTTTAAGGGTGCTATTATTTTCTCGTAGCCATAATGGGTACGAAAAGATCCTGATTCTTTTTTGGATTATTGAAATTTTGATTTCATTTTTTACTTTTATTTGAGGTCATTACATACTAATCCTTTATTAATAATGTAGTTGTTTATTTCTTCATAAGACATTTTATCATAAGGGATATATCCATTATTAAATTGTCTAATTTTAATTCTAACCTTTTCTATAAATAATTTAGGAAGTCCAAAAATGAATCTTTTTTTTTCAAAAAGATTGATTACAGTCATTTCTTGAAAAATATTATTGTAAGAAATAAATCTTTATGCCGTTTAAAATCTTAATTTGTTGGGCAAGTCAGGTTTATTAAGTTTTCTCTTGATCTTTTTTGAAATTAGACTAGATCTCCTGTGAAATGTTTGGTTATTGCATATATTAATGTATTAGCTGAATCAGGTTGTTATGTTGAATGACTTGTACTTTTCTATTTTGATTACCTTTTGAATTATTTATCTTTTATCGTTAGTGAAATAATGATCCCACCAACCTTTTAATATATCTGTGATGCCTAAAATTAACATGTTTATTATTTGAGGATTTGTGGCTTTTTGAATTTTATAAGTGCTTGTTGCCATTAAATTTCATAAAGTAAATTAAATATTTGATATTCACTCATTCCATCAATGTTTTATTCATAGATTGAAGATCCATCACATTTAGAATTTTCATATTGAATGTTAGGGGGTGTAGGTCTAGGGTAATAATTTTGTATTTTAAGAGTTTGAAATTTTGAATGCAATTTATTTATTGATAAGTTTTTAAATGGACTTTCTAATTCATCTAAATCTTTGTTTTTTAAATCATTATCTAGAATATTAATTTGATTGCTTGTGGAGGCACGATCTACAACTTTTAAGTTTTTTAATCGTTTCAAGATTTGATTTATAATATCATTGGAGTTATTATTTTTTATTTTTTTAGAGTTTTTCTACTGAAATTTCTATTAGTTTAAATATGGTTGTATTTGTATCTAAAGTATAACTTGATATGTGTAATGTTTTTGGGTGAAAACTTAATTTTTTATTCTATCAAGTTGATCTACTGTGGTTTGTAATATTTGATTTGTATAATTTTTTTTTAATGTAATAATGATTTTGAATTTTTGTGGTTGTAGGGTTTTTTTTAAATGGTGAGGCTATTACATCATAACTTACATGTTAAAATTTTATCTCAACTAGTGGGAGATGATTACTTTGAAAATTTATTTGAACTGATCCATTTGAGAATTCTGTTATTTGAGATAATTGAGATGTATCTTGGAAAATTGGAGTTGATGCTTTTGGTAAATTTCAAATTTTAGGTTTTGATAGTTTATCCCAAGGGATTCTTGGAATGACACAATTTGATTTGCTTAAGTTTTTTCAACTAAGTGAATCATACCATGAGGGAATTTTTTTAAGGCTCCTGAATTAATGGTTGTTAACCTTACTTTATAATATATTTTGTAAAGAATTTCTACCCTTTCAGTATTTGCATTTTTAAAATTCATTATTAGAAATTTTGACATTGAGAGTAAGCGTTTTTATTAAAGTTAGATAATTTTATGAGATATTAAAATTTGGGAAACAATTGAAATAAATTAGTCCTTCAACTATATTTGATTCTATTAAAGTTAATAGTGATATTCAAAATGTCTTGTGCCTTGCATTTCTTAGATAAACTAAGTTTGGGATGTTTAATCCTAGTCTTTTGGAGTAGTTTGATGGCTATTTGAACTAATCATATTAAAACTTATATTTCTTTTTATGACTCTCAAGTGTATCTTGTGTAAATAATTATATAGATTGAGTGTCCTGTTAAAATTGGGACTATATGTTTTACTGTTTTGATTAAATAATCTGATCTAAAATTTAAGGCATTTTTATAATATATTTAATTTTCAAGGACTTTTGGTATAGACAATGCGTGCAAATGTAGTTCAATTTCTTGAACATTTATGATTATACTATGTAATACATTTGACTCATTTGATGTGAAAGGTTCTAAATTGTTGTATCTTCGTGAATGTATAAAGAGAGTTTCATAGAGTCTTCAAAAACCTTCCTAAATTCAAAGAGTCATATGTCATTGCTAATATCCAAGAAAAAGAGAAAGTTTAATTTATTCAACTTATTATAATTGAAATTAAATTTATTGATTTAAAATTTAATATTTATATTTAAAGTAGTTAAAATTAAAATTAGAATCGAAATTATAATATTTAACATAATTAAATTTTAAATTAAAATATGAATTGTAACATTAATGTAAGTGGAATTAAAATTAGAATAGAATCATCACACTTAACGTAATTAAAATTAAAATTAAAATTATAACATTTAACATAATTAAAATTAAAATTAAAATTAAAATTATAACATTTAACATAATTAAAATTAAAATTGGAATAGAAATTATAATCTTGATGTAAGTGGAATTAAAATTGGAATCGAAATTATAATATATAACGTAATTAAAAATTAAAAATTAAAATTAAAATTATAACATTTAACGTAGTTGAAATGTTAATTTTAATTATGTTAAGTGTTAACATTATAACACTTAACATAATTAAAATTAAAATTAAATTTATTAATTTTGAATTATAACATTTAAGTTTAACATAGTAAAAATTATAATTGGAATTAAAATTATAACATTTAACGTAATTAAATTAAAATTATAATATTTAACCTAATTTAATTTAAAATTAAAATAAGAATTATAACATTAATATAAGTGGAATAAAATTATAATCGAAATTATAATATTAATATAATTAAAATTAAAATTATAATATTTAACATATTTGAGTTAAAAAATAATCAATAATAAAAACTATTAAAGTCTAACAAATTTTAAAACTAAATTTTTAAATCAAAAATATAAATTTAAAATAATTAAAAACAAGAAACGCAAATAAACTCAAAAATTTTAAGCTAATAATAAAAAATTGGGATAAGGTAAAAAATAGCCGATAACCAACCCGTCCCATCCCAAAATTTATCTAGAATAAATTTGACGTCACAACAAAACATCAAACAGGTCCCGATCGTGAATTTCCCACCCCTAGTTTTAGTTTTCTTGAAACTAGAAGTCAGGATTAACCGATAATTGAGGGGTAAAAGTCGTTTTCTGTGTTATTTTATTGCTCCAATTATTGTTTCTTTTGGCTTTGTCGAAAATATTAATAATTCAAACTAGAGTGTAGCAAAATCTGAAAAAGTCTAAAACTACATAGAAAAATCAGCAATAATGCACAAAATGTTAGAGTTTAGGTAAGATTAACTTTTTTTTTTCCTTTTGAAATGATTTAGCTAAAGATTAATTAAAGTTGTCGTTTATGTTTAAAGGTGACATAAGTGGAGATTATTATTATATACGTCTAGAAATAGGGTGGTGATTGTGAGTGCCGCATTGTATGCAAGCCTAAACATGAATATAGATAAGGTTCACGAGTTATACTGTATATCCTCTCTCTATCAAGCAAACATCCAAATCATCCCTTAAGTTTGAAGTTCTATCACAAATACCCAATTCAAAAAATGACCAATCACTTTAATCCATAATCCATAATCCATCTTTATAAAATACTATCGGTGATATAGGAGAGAAAAATTTATGGATGGTATATCAAACTCAAAATACTAACAGCCCCAAAAATTTGGTCATATTGATAAAAATAATGCAATCTCAACACGGTTTAAACCGTAAAATAAACTCAGCACATTATTGACCAAAAACTTTATTATTATTTATTAGCATCATTACTCAATCTCAAGTTCTAAATTAATTAGACAGGCCTTAATTTCACAGTGATAAGGATTTCTCTAGAGGTTTAGTTAAATAAAAACCAAATCAACTAATTTTTAAAGTTGTGAAAAGATCTCTCTTGAAATAAAAATTTATCTTGAAGCTTCTTTAAATTTTGAGAAATGTGCTGAAATGCTTCCTTGTATTAGAGCTCACAAGTAATAAACAATTACTAACAGAGGCTGTTATATCTAGCTGCACAATTAATACAATATCACTTGGCTCTCGTACCAAAATTTTGACTGGGCTCCCATTCTATATTTATCTTTAAATTAGTTGAATGATACCCTGTTGAATTTTATGTTCTAAAAATTTGACTTTATTTTGTGATAAAATATACAACTCTAAATCCTATAGAAAATATTATCTAAACAATCAATTAAAAAACTTAAAAGAACTCAATCCAAAAAACAAAATCAAGAAAAACTAAAACTCCTGCCTGCTTTAAATGTGAAGAAAAAGGACATTATAAAAAGCAATGCAAAATTTATATATAAAAAAAAGGAATTAACATTAGATGAAAGAAGTCAAAATCTAAATATTAGATTGCTTAGACCAAGAAACATCAATTTCAAAATCAGAAGATCAAATATTCAAAATACAAGAAACTTAAAGTAATCACTCATAAGGCTGAGAAAGTTCAAATGATTGTATAAAAAATTATTCATATTCATTAAATATAATAAACACAATAACAAGCAATCAAAAAATATTTTTATTAGACATAATAGATAAAATTCAAGATGAGCAAATAAAGAAAGAATACATATTAAAAATTAAAGGATATAATTTTATCTAAAAATATTCAAAATATTTTTAATAAATTTTAAAAAAACTCCCAAAGTAGTAACAATTCAAGATCTAAGAAGAAGAAGAAAAAAAATCAAGATACAATTTAAACAAATTTAATATAAAAACAATTATACTTAAAACAGATGTTTTAAATTTCCAAACTATCAGTCAAACTATATCACAGCCTTCTACATCTCAAGCAAACAAAAGTAATTTTATAAACTCAACAACAAAAATAGAATATCAAAAATAATTTTGTTTCATGACATTACTAATAGATAAAAATTTTAAAATTCAAACAATAGGACTAATACACTCAAGAATTGATCAAAACTGTATTCAGGAAGGATTAATTACTACAAAATATTATGAAAAAACTTCTGAAAAACTACCTGAGCATCAAGAGCCAGATTAAATATCAGTTATAAACTGTCAAACGCTCATATATGTCTAAGATGGTTTAGGTTTCAAAAATACATTTATTCTAGTAAAAGTTATTACTCATAGTATATTTTAGTAACCCTTTTCCTAAATTAATTTATCCATTTCAGTAGACTTAACAAGTATAACAACTCCAATATTAAATAAAATCATGAAATTTAAATTTATAGTATCGCCTAAAGAAAAAGAATTAATGAATTAGAAAATTCAACTATATACTCAAGTGTCAATATAATTCAAAACAAAAACATCACATTTAATTTCTAGCAAAAGAAATCAATTATCTTAATATAGAACAACAAATAGAATCTAAAGAAATATTAGAAGAACAAATTCTTAAGAAGTTTGTTCTGACCTACCAAATGCATTCGGGAGTAGAAAAAACATTCAAATAGTTTCCCTCACATTAAAGAATTCAATGAAAGATTCATTCCAACAAAAGTAAGCCTAATTCAGAGGAATCACGTGTTACTTGAATATTGTAAAAAAGAAATTCAAAGGCTCTTAGATAAAAACCTTATAAGAAAGTCAAAATTACCATGGTTATGCTCTGTTTTTTATGTTCAAAATTAAGTTGAATTAGAAAGGAGGGCTCCAATATTAATTATAAATTATAAATCACTAAACAAAATGGATTAGATACACTATTCCTAATAAAAGAGATCTACTCAAGAGACTTTATACTGCAAAAATATTTTTAAAATTTGATATGAAATTAAGATTTTGACAAATTCAAGTAGAAAAAGTAGATAGGTACAATAGTGACTTTAATGTTCCTTTGGTCAATTTTGAATGAAATGACATGTCATTTGGCTTGAAAAATACACTATTTGAATTTTAAAATATTATAAATGATATTTTTAACTTATATTCAAGATTTTCAATAATATATAAAGATGATGTATTAATTTTTTTCTCAAACATCACTGAACATTTTAAACACTTAAATAAATTCTTTAATATAGTTAACTAAAATGGTCTAGTCTTATTTGCATCAAAAAAATGAAATTATTTCAAATTAAAACCAAATTTTCAGGTTGTGAAATTCATTAGGGCACCATCAAACTAAATCAAAGATCTTTGGTATTTGTTAATAAATTTTCAGATAAAATCTTTGATAAAACCTAACTCTAAAGATTCTTAGGATGTATAAATTATGTAGTTGAATTCATCTCTGAACTTAAAGAATTATGTGCATTATTATTTTAACGATTAAAAAAGAACCCTCTAGTATGGTAAAAAAAACATATAGATGTTGTCAAATTAATTAAATCACATGTTAGGTCCATCCTATTTTTATTCTATCTTCTAATGTATCTCTTATAATAAAAACAGATGCATATGATATAAGATACGGTGGTGTTTTTAAAGAGAAGATAGGTAGCAAAGAATTATTATTAAGATATCAAATAGGAATATAGCTCAAATCTCAAAAATATTATTCAACCATTAAAAAAGAAAATTTATTCTATGTTCAAAAATTTCAAGATACTTGTTCAATAAAGATTTTTAAGTAAATATAGATAGAGGTAAATTGTCATTATTAATAAATGAGTTAAATTTGTATTATTTATTTATTAATTATATCTAATACGTGTTTAAGTTATGTGATTCACAAATTTATTTAAGACACATTATTGTTTACTTTTTTATTTTTTAAAAGAAAAGTTACATTATATTTTTTTTAAAGAGTAAAAGTTAAATCGGATTCTAAATAAAAGAAAAATTGCATCATTTTCCATGAAATTTTTTCCTACTTTCTTTTATTTATTTATTTTCTTTCTTTTCATGTTCTTTTTTTTTTCTTTTTCAACTACTCAAAAGTAAAAAAATACTCTCAATGGTTTTGGCATGTTTTTTCTTTTCTTTTCTTTTCATCCTTCACTTTCTCCCCAAACATCATTATGCGGAAAGGCTACGATTTGCAACAATGGTTTCTACAAGCATAAACAATAGCATCAACGTGCCTTCGGAGAAGTTCCCGTCAGACATATAGCTAAGCCTAAAATCTCCTTCAACCACGAAGAAGATCCCTTAAAGAAACCGTCAATGGCGGAGGACGTGGAGGAGGTTTCGGATCTAATGGATTTTAATTTTTAACTTGAAGATCCCGTCACCATGCTCAAGGAAAAAATAAAATCAAAACTAATAGCTTTGTGGCTAGATCTTTGATTAGTTGGCTTTTGATCAAGAGAGGGGCAAGGGGAAGACAGTTCAGAGAAGATTTTCTAGCGAACTTGCTGGGAGCCATTCGATTTTCGTTTTACAAGGCGACTGCATCAGGGTCCATTGTTTGAGCATCGTTCGATGGCTTTGCATTTTTGCTTGCATTTGGCTCTCCTAATTAGATTTTTTAAAAAAATTATTTTTCACCTATTTTGGATATATTCTTGTTTTGTTATATCATTTTGATTTTATTTTAGGTGGATTTGAAGAATGATGATTTTTTTCCTTGAATTGTATTGAATGAATTTTATTTTTTTAATTGTGTTTTAGGATAATTTTATTATTAAATATATTAAATAATTAATATTTAATGTAATTTTAAATTTTATTTATCTTGACTTAAATATATTATTAGTTTACCACTCAACCCAAAAGCTTAAACTGATAGGTAAAGGTCCAATATTAGTATTAAAGACAAGTCTCTAACAGTTCCCCTCACGTAAAACGTGAATTCGAGTAGGTCTGAACCAAGTGAATCCCCCGCTCGAACTTAAGACCTTGGCTCTGATACCATATTAGTTTACCATTCAACCTAAAAGCTTAAGCTGATAGGTGAAGGTCCAATATTAGTATTAAAGACAAGTCTCTAACATATATATTAAACGAATTAAATATTTTGTGTAAATAAATTGAATTTGACATTATTATTTATCTAATTGAATATCATCATAAACGAATTAAATCGTATAAATAAATTAAATTAAATTAATTTATTTAAACCGGTTTAATCATGTGATGTCGTGTAATTCATATATTAAACGAATTCAATTTGTGTTTTAGTATTTGATTTGTTTATATAAATAAATTGTAAACGAATACGATAATATTTTTTAATATATTATATTGACATGACACGCATATGAATACTTTACATGAATTATCACCCTTAACTACCATTATATCAATTTGCTTATGTTTTTTTAAGGATCTTGCTCTCCAATCAAATTTAGAAAAATTATCAGTTAAGTCCTTAAGTTCTTTTCAAATACTTATTAGGTCTCTAATTTTTTTAAATACTTAATTTAGTTCTCATTGAAAAAAATAACGTTTAAAGCACATTTTTATAAGACAATAAGACAATTCAATCAAATCTAAGACTATTTATTTATTGGAGATGGTGTTTATGTGCAATTTCATTTTTGTAAATATTTAGTTGATAATTATACAATGTACATTTCAATAAATCCTTAACTTATTTATATGGTATTTATCTTGTTACTTTTCAGACATGGTGGATAAATGGGTTTAGATCTGATCTAAAGATGTTTAGGTCAGCACTAAGAGTTAGAGCCTTATCTAGATTGAGACAAAGACTCAAGAATATTTATAGTAATGACATAATTATAAGGAGTTGCAAATAGTGTTAAGAAATGTCATTAAATAAATGTTCTAAAAAATATCGTTCATGATCAATGTTTACCGACACAGGTCGATTAGTAGACCTTTTAAATTAGTGTACTTCTATATTTAGATTGTCCAAACGGTTAGTCTAAACAAACCCTAAGCTTAATGAAAGTTCGTATAGGGATATATGTATTCAGTAAGGACTTGGTACTAAAAAGACTCATGAGGATTTCCAATAGACATCCTATAAAGTCATCAATGGAAGGTCTTTTCAAGTTGAATAATATTTGTGGTCCTTTGATCTGAGCGCCTCAGTAGACTTGTGAGTGATCCATGGTCTAATCTTTAGGTGTCGTTAGGTATGGTCTGATACTTATAGAGTACGGTGTACATTGATATGAGATTCATCAGCTTATATAGGTAACATATCCTTATACTCTAAGATTGTATTTTAGAAAGCCTTGTGGCCATAAGCATTATCCCTGAAAAAGAGTTTTCTTAAGATAAAATAATATTACAAAAGTATTTACAGATATTATTTAATGAGATACTAATTTAAGAGATAAGTTCATGGTCGAGCAAATAGAGATTTAATAGTAAAGATTTATGTCTCTGCTCTTCTAAGATATAAGTGACGGAGGGACTATATGAATATGGTTAACCTTAACTTGTATGATTCAACCCGCTATTTTGTAATATCCATAACATGTGTATAGGGCAGTGTCATAGACTTAGGGATATGTTTTATAATACAAACAAGTGTGAATTTAGAGAGTCTCACTATATAAAGTGTATTCATTGAGCATTGGTCCGAAAAGTTCGATCCAAAAAATTTTAGATAAGCAGAATTTATTTTGGAACCTCTCGAAAAGCATACTAGAATTCAACACGTGTCAAATGCTAAAACCACCACTTGATTATTATAATACTTCAGTGTTAATCATATATTAATTAATGGACAAATGTTGTTAACTTTTTCGAAGTGGAAAACAAATGGCTCACTTAATAGTTTATTAGTGGACGAGTGTCCATTAATAAAAGTAAATGTCATGCATGCAAATGGTTTAGTTTGCCTTAGGAATTTTTGCCAAGTGAAGAAGTCTTCATGAGATGAAGTAATTTAGGCTCTTTTGACTTTTTAAGTGTATTCGTTATTTTGGTAAGAAGAGGGAAAGAATTTTTCTTAAGATCTTATGGGAGAAAATCGAAATGAGAGAGTGTTATAAAGCTTAAGTTTTAAGATCTAGCTGAAATCAAAGCTACCATTCTAACGTCTTAATCCCATTGAAGTTAATTCTTAGAATTATTCTCGGGAGCACTTGGGTCAGATTTAGTGTTTGAACGATTGTCCAACTACATTGATTGTCTTCAAAGGTATAATTTTTATTATTATAATAGAATTTAGTTTGAGAATGTGGTTATTGACATGAATTTTACATTTCCGTTGTATATAGTGTATGACACGTATTTGCATTTTACGAATCACACACACACACACACCCACACACACTTATATGCGTTAATAAATGCAGCATTATCATGATTAAATATATTAGTATTTCCTTTAAAAAGTGCGAATTAGACAATATTTATTCAATAACAGGGACTAAATTGAGTATTTTAAAAAACTTAGTGACCTAATGGATACTTTAAGAGAAACTCAAGGATTAAATTAATAATTCTCCTCAAATTTATTCCCAAATCTCTTAACTTTAAATCTTTCGAGTTCTCTATTATTTATTTTGTTAAAGTTAGGATTTCTTATTTAGTAATTTTAGAATTAGAATGTTTTTCTTTGTTTCAAATATCTTATTATAGTCATATAGGCTAGAGATTTAATGCCTATATAAAAAGCCACCTTTCGTAGTTATCATTCAATAGAAATATAGAGAGGCTTCCATTTTTTAACATGTTATCAGAGCCTAGGTTATTCATTAGAGCTTAGATTATATGTTAATATTTTGGTCTCTGTTGGTTTTCGCTTTCTGGTGTACTAAACTACTATCGTGGTACTATCACCTATATTTACAGTATCTGGCTTTGATTTTCATTAATGCACTTATACACCCAATAGTTGATTTAACTTTTCTATTAACGCATTTGTACTGCAATAGTTATTTTTCTCAATGCTCTTGTCACTATCCGATAACATTGTCACTCTTAAAAATTGGATGCCTGTCTCTCTAGTGGTCCTCTTACGCTTAAAAATTTGTTTCAGTTATTTTATTATTTTCTTTTTCGCGTGCTTCCCAATTTCATTTGCAAACTCAAGTTGTTTTTCTAATCTTAAGTTTAAGGTAGAGTGTTAAAGTTAGGGATTTCTTATTTAGTTATTTTAAAATTAGAATAATATTTTCCTTTTATGCCAAATATCACATTATAGTTGTAATTTTATATATTAATTCTTTTTATATAGGATAGAGGTATTTAATGTCTTTATAAAAGCCAACTTTTATAATTATCATTTAGAGTGAAAAACACAAAAAGACTTCAATTTTTTTTCTAACAAATTGTTATTTGGTGGGTAAATAGCCTTATGTTGTAGAAATTGTAGCCATGGACTAGTACCCTGTACTACCTAACTTAGTTACTCTTTATTGTGATCCCTTACTTTAGGCTTAGATATTCAGTCTCTTTAGCGCTAGTGTAGTGAGAGAGCAAATAGCAATGAATCTTACCTACGATACAATATTAGTTCGCTATTACCAATAACTACTATAGAGGAAGAGGGTATATATAGGCAGATTGACGTAGCTAAGTAGGTAGGGAATACTTAGTGCTAGGAATATGAAAGCTATGAGGTTTGGGCGAGAGAATATGGCTAGGAGGCCTAGATATTGTTGGGTTATGGGGTACGAATTAACTTAGGGTTCTTGCATGTGGGTTGTGTTCATCATACAAACAATATACATATCTCATACATACATGTGCACAGCGGAAGATTAAATACAATGAACACAGAAAATAACATTTGATTAAACTGAAATTCGAGATTGAGAAAATCACCAATGAAGCCTTTGGATTAATTTTCTTTGAAGTCCACCATGAAATGAATCTTTGATCAATTCTAGCAATCAACAAGGGTGGGTTTGATTGTCTAGAATGGCAGCATCTTAATCCAACATTTATGTTTAACTCTTAAACATTTTACAAAGTTAAACTATTTAACTTAATTAAATTTGTTTTTCCTTTTATTCAACTCTTGAATAAATAAAACAAATCTTGTTTTTAGTTATTACATTTAGTAACCATTATTTCAATTTGTTTTGTTGTTCTAACACTTAAAACACAAAACAAACAATTTCAATTTCTCAAATTGAATTGGCTCCCAAAATGCAAAACCTAAAATCTAAAACATTTTTCAAAATTGAATTTTGAATTTCATTTCACTTTATATACAAATGCATTAATTCCAAACTAATTTGAATTTCATTTGCATTTCATTTGGCTTAACCTAACCTTAGTTAACATTTAACCTTACTTAGATTATTTTAACTTAACCTTTAAGTTAATAAATATTTAATTAATTTAACCATAGTTAACTAACTTAACTATAGTTAGGTTAACCTTTACTTAACCTTTAAGTAAGGTTAACTTAATTAACTATATGATTAACCTTTAATCATAGTTAAATTAAATTATTTATTTAACAATTAAATAAATAAATATTTATTCTTATTATTTAACAATTAAATAATCATAAAGTGAAATTACTATTATATCCTTACTCGGTTACCAAGTTAACCTAAAATGGGTCCCACCAATTTAACCACATACTTTAGTTAACGTAACCTTAGTAATTGCTGAATTATACTGTATTGAACAATTCAATACGGTACACTGCCCAAGTGCTCAAAGAGTACATTTCATATTGGGACTCTCTAGGTCTACACCCGATTTGTCAAATGGAGCTGTTCCATTAATCCGTAATCGATGCCCCACGCACACGTTACGAATATTACAAATCAACGTGTCAGACCATACAAGTTGAGGTCATAACGTATACGTATAATCCTTCCATCATTTATATCCTGGATGTGCAGGGATATAGATCAGTATCGTCAAATCCCCATTTGCTCATCCATAAACTTATCTCCAGATTCGTATCTCGATAAACAATATACGCAAACACTTTTGCTATATTGTTTAACCCTATGGGAAACTCTTTTCCCGGGTTTATGCTTGTGGCCACAAGACTTTATGAAATACAATCTCGGAGCATCGGATATACAACTTACCTACGTAAGCTGACGGATCCCTTATCTACGCACACCGGACTCCATGAGCATCGGACCATACCCAGCGACACATAGTGGTCAGACCATGAAAGGTCTCTGACATATGTGGAACCAAAGCATGATGGATCACTCACAAGACTACCGTGGCGCTCAGGTCAAAGGACCACGAATACTACTCAACTCGAGAGGACCTTCCTTTGACGGTGTCATAGGATATCTATTGGGGTCCTCATAAGTCTGTTCAGTATTCAGTCCTGACTGGATACCCGCATGCCTATACAAGCTCTAAGCTCATGGTCAGCTAAGAACAACCATCTGAACCAGTCAGATATAGACATACACTAATCTATGTAAAGTGGATCACCGATAGACCCGCATTAGTGATTATAGATCAGGAACATTATCTTTGAGACATACTTACATAATGATATTTTTTAACACCTATTGCAACTCTTTGCAACTATATCATTACAAGTATACTCTCAGGTCTTTGTCCCATTAAAGACAAGGTTCTAACTCTTTAGACCTCGCTGACTCTTATAACCTGCTAACTCTTAACAGTGCTAACTTTTAGCATTTATAACTCTCAGCTTTGCTAACTATTAGTTTTGATCTAAACTCCTTTAGACCAGATCTGAACTCTTTCAGATCAAACAATGTCTGTAATGTTACAAGCATTATACCATATTAATATGATATTAACAATCTTTATTCGAAATGTTTATTGTATAAATATTAACAATTAATATTCATACAATATTGGAATGGCACGTGAGCACCAGCTCCAACAGATATTGCATCATATAAAAGTAGCGTAATAAGAGTTGTAAATAAGCGAGATAGTAAACTAAAGAAAGCTTTAAATTTGTAACCAAGTGTTATCTTGAAGAAAGATCCATGTTTGGATAACATGAAATTCAATAACAAACGATAATATAAATGACATGATTGTTAAAGATATAAGGAATCAGGATAATCAATCCTTACTATATTTATAATTACCTTTTATAATTTGAATTAATATGTTATATTCTGTTTCCTTATTTAGGTTAATTTTTAGCCTATATAAAAACTTGTTTTATAGTAGTTTAATATACAAAATTATAGTAAAGATGAAGCCTTTATCATTTTCTTGTCTCTCTTTATTTTCTCTCCTTTATCTTTTATCACATAGTATTAGATTTAGTTACGGTTCTTTCTTAGGACTTCTTTTTTTAGTTTCTGTTTATTTATTAATTTGTCAGAATTTTGCCAAAAAAGTATTCGAGTCACTGTTCATTCATCACTAATTATTATTCACTCATTGATGACCACTATTTCAGTGAGTCACTATACATTGCCATTCCCCAAAGACTCAGCACACGATGAAAAAACCATCAAAATCACGTGGATCCACTCTTCAAAAATAGTTTCATACACCAAAATCCCTCGTCGCTGACGAACTTCCTCTTTTTTTCTGGGACTATTTTTCTTGGCGAGTGAGCTGTCACTGCCTACACCATGACATTTAAACTACTTCATACATGTTATCTGGAGAACATGCGTTGATCGAATATCTCATGCGTCTCCACACACCACTTAAGGTTGCTGTCATTGTTTTCTTCAAATTTCAATCTTGACCATTTTCTTGCGAGTGAGTTGACACCTCCATCTTCACCTCCATTTGACTTCTCATAGTCTAATTTGTTAATCTACAGTGTCTATTTTCCAATTTGACATGTTTTTGTAAGGACTTTTTTGTAAACTTTTTAAAGTTCTATGGACAGTTTGTAGTTTACCTAAGTTTTAGGCCATTTTGTAATTTCTTTCTTTTATGGGATTTTTTTCTTTAATTTTAGAAATTTCAAATAAATTGGTGGGTAAATCTCTCAATGTATTTTCACTCACATTAGTTGACTTTCTTAACACGCTTGTCACTTTTCGACAATATTGTCATTTACTGTAAATTACCACTCGTCGATAACATTATCACTCTCGGATAAGGATTGTCAGTCTCGGAAAATGGTTGTATCTCTCAAATAATGGTTCTCTCATCTCTTCGACAATGATTGCCTCATTCGATAACAATTGTATCTTAACGCTCACCATCAATTTCTTTTAAACTCAAGATTCTACAATCTTAAGTTTGAGAAGGAATGTTAAATATATAGAGAATCAGGACAACTAATCCATACTATATTTATAATTGACTTTTATAATTTGAATTAATATATTATATTATTATTTTTATTTATGTTAATCTTCAGCTTATATAAAAGCTTATTATGTAACATTTTAATATACAAAAATACAATAAAAATATAGCCTTTATCATTTTTTTTGTCTCTCTTTATTTTTCCTATACTTTTATCTTTTCTCACAATGATAATAACAAGAGGGAGAGTTAAAGGCTCGAAAATATTGAATCTAGCTATCACTACACCACTCCATGCAAACGACAATGTGCTTTCCCAATTATGGAATTCAAAACCCTATAACCTACAATTTGCAAGAAAACCAAATTAATTAGCTGTTGCATTTTTGGTCTCTGTAACAGAAGTTTAATGGAACCAGTAGCTAGCACAATAGAGAATTGAAGTTCAATGTACCTAATATTAGGTACATTGAAGTTAGTTTTTGGTATATCCAAACCTTTAAGGAATATGTTGATTCATCTTGTGACTTTTTGAGGAAATTATACCCTTATATGAGCTTGAAGGGTTTTCCTAAGCTAATGAAGTTCTCTTCGTAGGATGATGATCCATCTTGTGACTATGAGGAAAGTCAGTAACATTTTCCTGGTAAGTTAATAGATTTATTCTTTTATTCTCACTCACCAATTACAATTACATCCTAAGTCATACTTGCAAATGTGGTTCAATTATTATTATTGTTCCCATCCAAAAAACACCTATGGGCCCAAAGCCTCCAGGCCTAAAAAGAATTCGAACCCAAAGGACCCAGCCAGAAAACCTCTCAAGAGACAAACTCTTATAAAGCCCACCACTCTTTGTAGAATGGCCCACTCTGAGGATAAGCCCACGGTAACAGTTATCAGGATAGGTCCTAACATGGTTGGACTGTCTAGGATCTATTAGGATTCAGGGGATCGAATTGGCAGACTGAAGCACTTACTCGGCATGGCAGACCATGATACAATCGAAATCGCCCTTCGAATACTAACCAGATCGGTTCATCTCAAAGAATATGATCAAACATAGACACCAAGATAGAACGAATGTCTGCAGAAAAAATATAGCCAAGTCACTAAAAGATCTCCTAGGAAGACTTCGGAACAGGTCAAATCTGAACAGGAATCAATTGTGAGAAGACTAATCTAAGTAGATCCTTCTTAGCCTCATACTTAACCTAACCCACCGGCAAAGATAGGTATAAGAAATGTGCCAAGAATATGCCCAAAATGGATGTTAAAAAGATATTTAGCATGTGTCAGAAGTATAACAGAGATAGAATATTCAAAAGATCCTTCGAAGATCAATACTATAAAAAAGAGAAAAAGACATTGAAGTAGGTGATGCCCAAAAATAAGAAAAATTAACACAGATAAAAAAGGTTTTCTTCCATTTATTCTGGACACAGTTGTTACTTCATTTTTTATTAGACTCTCCCTCCTTACAGAGATTTTTTCTGACTTAAGTATCGGAGAGTGTTTGTCGGAACCCACCCTAGCAAGACCATCACAATAAGCCTAGCTTGTGATTTGTAGGTTCTGTTGTAGCCATCGAAGAAGAGAAGACCTAGGCTTTTACAAATAAGCCCAATCAAGATGAGGCCCAAGTGCTGATTCCCATTAACAAAACAAATTCAAAGCTTATTGGCCCGAAGAACCATTTTTTTCAGTCAAACTATTTTTAGCACCATCTGTAGGAATCAAGACAAAAAGCTCTGTCCAAGAAGGTAGGAGGCTATTGCAAAATAGTCGTCTATCAGCAAAAATTGCATTACCAAAGAATGAGGTTTAGACCTAAATAGGAACGAAGGCTATGTAAATAAGCCTCTCCCAGGGATAGAAAGCTCGTTTCCATCTGAAACACAGGCAAAACTAAGAACCCTGAGAAAGGAAAGAGAAGAACTCAGACATCTAATGGCTGAGCTGATTAAAAGTAAACAAAGGAAAGCAGAAAATGGTAGTAGGAGCGAATCTCAAGAGGAGATTCGAGAATAGACAAAATAGAGGAATAGATCGAGGACTTCACATAATTTGGCTAAAGAAATGAGGCCAAGTTAGGCAATCCTCAAAAGAGAAGAGGTAAGGACTAGAGATTTTGAGCAGGTAGTGAAAAAGAGCTGTCTGCTGAGCAGCAATATCATTAATAGGGAGAGTCAAGCCTAGAGAGCAAGGTCTGTGATTAGGAGAAGTTAGAGAGCCTCTTGACAGAGAAGGAGAAGAAAGATCAGCCTCTCATAAAAAAGACGAAAAGAGAGAGAAGATCACTGCTGATAAATGGCTAATAGACGTAGGGCTTCTAAGTGGGTTTCGACTCCTAAACCTATCAACTTACAAGGGAATCACCAACCATAACCACTAGGTCGACCAAATTACCGATCTACTGTCAATTACAGGACTAAGGCAGGATCAGATGTGTAGACACTTCCATATAAACTTAGAAGGGCCTGCTTTACTCAAGTATAAGGGCTTAAAGCAGTAAAGTATTGCCTCATACAATGAACTGACCGAGAAGTTCACATAACCTTTATGAGGTTCATAAGAGGCAATCAAAGATGTGAAGCAGTTGAAATGGATTAGATAGGGCAGGAGTGAGAGCTTTAGGAATTTCATCTAGAGATTCCACAAAGAGGTGATAACCTTGAGAGTTTTTAACCAGCCTATCGCCCTGAATGCCCTTACGGCTAGACTGGGGCTGAATAGATTCTAGTACTACATGGTGAAAAATGGTGTCAAGAGTTAAGCAACGGTGTATAATTAGGTACCGAAGTATATATCTATAAAAGAGGGCAAGGAAGCCAAGAGATCCCTTGCCAAACCACCCCGAGGACAAGCTAGACCCAAAGACAAAAGTCAAATAAAGGGGAAGAGAAGAACCCCTACTCTATCTATAGAGATACCGAAAGATAAACAATGAATACTGCTTTTCGCAGAGGGAAAATTTTGTAAACTGGAAAAATATGCTCAACAACCGAAGGAATAGTACGTCAAACAATAAGCCCAAAAATCAGAGAGATGGGCCAAACAGATTCCACCGAGGTAATCCTCCTGGGCAGCCTCAGAGCCCAAGGAACCTTGATGAACATCCAGCTAGAGAGAAAAGGGTGGCTCGTGTTAAGAATTTTTATCCTCTAGCTATGCCACTCGAAGACATCTACAAAGCAATTTAAAATAGGGGCTATTGCATAAAAATTTCAAAGGAAAGGGCTAGAGAGGCGAACAGACCCGAAGAAATAGTGCGATATGCATAAGGGGCTAAGATATGCCATGGGGGAATGCTCTGAGTTGAGGAAGCAAGTCGATACCCTAATAAGGAATGGGTACTTAGATGATTTCCAAGCTGATTAACAGCTTCCGCTGAGCAGCACAGCGGATCGAATCCTAACCCCTTCATAATTATTTGCGGTAACCCACATTGGTAGGACAATCGAACAAACAATGGAAAAACTACTCCAAGTACTCAATGGTATACACTACATTATGTGCAACACTTCTCAACCCAAGAAGCCTAGGTTGTAGCAGGAGGTGCCAATCATGCTCATAGAGGAGGGCGCATAGGAAGTTAGTTATCCTCACGATGATGCACTTGTGACAGAAGTGGTGGTAATTGAGGAGAAGGTGAACAAGGTATTTGTCGATCTCGGTAGCTTGGTCTACATAATCTTTAAGGAGACCCTGAATGAATTAAAAATTAAGAACCTACACATAAAAGAGACCCAGACACTGTTGCAGGGGTTTGGTGATGGCTGTGTGATACCGATTAGAGTAGTAGCCCTACCTCTTACCATAGGATAGAAGCCCTACGATAAAACCTTAAGGACCAAATTCATAGTGGTCGACTAGCCATTTCTATACAAGATATTCCTTGGGTGACCATTCATGGTGGGCATAAACTCTGCCCTCTCCATTCATTACTAAAAATTAAAATTCCCAGTAGGGGAGGGAATTAGAGTAGTATCAGGGGACCAAAAGGTAACTAGAAACTGTTACGTAATAACGGCGATGAGGGTATTCTGTATTTTTGATGTCAAACCAAAAGAGAAAGTCAGTAAATTCTCAGAACCAGCAGAGGAATTATAGGATATATGGGTCAGAGCTGACGAACCTAAGAAATTGGTTAGGGTGGGAACCTAGTTGAACCTAGAGGTCAAGGAAAGGTTGGCCTGACTGGTTCATGAATTTTTAAAAGTATTTACTTGGTTCCACGAGGATATACCTGGGATTGATTCAAAACTGGCTTCCAACAGGTTAACCATCGATCCCACATTCTGACCAGTTAAGTAGAAAAGGAGAATCTTTAACCAGGAGTAGAACAAGGCTATGGCAATAGAGGTGGAGAAACTATCGACAATATGTTTTATCAAGGAATTCCATTACCTTGACTGGTTGGCCAATGTGGTAATGGTGAAAAAGGCCAATAGAAAGTAGAGAATGTGTATAGATTTCACTGATCTGAATAAGGCATGTCCAAAAGATAGTTTTTCCTTCTCGAAGATCAATCAGCTTGTAGATGCCACGACTAGACACGAGCTGTTGAGCTTCATGGATGCCTTCTCTGACTATAATTAAATCTTGATTGTTCCCCTGACAAAAAAAAAATGTCATTTGTTACCACCCATCAAGGGACGTACTACTATCGGGTAATGCCATTCGGATTAAAAAATGCTGGGGCTATCTATCAGAGACTGGAAACAAGTTCTTTAAAAACTAAATTGGCAAGAATATTTATGTCTATGTGGATGACATTATCACTAAGTCCATAAATGTGGAAGACCGTGTGGCCGATCTGAAGGAAATATTTATGATATTAAAGGGTAATGGAATAAGGCTGAATCCGGAGAAATGTGCTTTTGTGGTAAAGTCTGAAAAATCGTAGATAGAAGCCAATCTAGATAAAGTCTACACCTTTTTCAAAATGAAGTCTTTGACCATGGTAAAAGAGATCCAGCGACTCACAAGAAGAATCATAGCCCTGAACTGATTCATTTCTAAAGCCACGAATAAGTGCTTCACCTTCTTCCAGGTCATAAACAGAAATGAGAAGAATAGATAGACGGAAGAATACGGGTAAGGTTTTCAACAATTAAAAGCTCACATCTCAGAACCAGTGTACTTAGCTATGTAAATGGAGGCACTGATATTGTACCTATGAGTCTCTAAGCAGCTACAAGCTCGATATTAGCCAAAGAAGAAGAATGGGTGCAACGACCGATATACTATATAAGTAAAGCTTTCACCAGCCAAGAGACTCGATACCATTTCCCTAAAAAGTTAGCTTTGACCCTAATTGTCTCTGGAAGGAAGTTATTGTAGCTCTACTTCCAGGTGTACACCATTGTTGTACATACTAACCTATCACTAAGGCAGATCATGTACAACCCGAACCTATCTAGCCGATTGGTTAAATAGGCCATGGAGTTGAGCGAGTTTTACATCCACTATAAGCCCCAAATAGCTATCAAGGGGTAAGCCTTGGTCGACTTCGTAGCCGAATGCACTTGCAAGTCAATAGGGGTCGAGGAGATTAGGGCCCAAGCCACTAACCTCGCTTCAGAAAAATTGCTACTTTATATTGATGGGGCATCCACATCCAACCTACAAGGAAGTAGAGCGGGGATCGTTCTGGTAAGCCCTAATGAAGATGAGGTCAGCTATGTGATAAGGGCAAATTTGTCATATATTTTCTCATGTTTTTATTATTGATATTTTATGATTTTATGAGAATAGATGGCTATTTATGTGCATTATTGTTATTTATAGGGACTTGAACGAAATTTAAAGAAAGAACGCAAAAGGAGCGAAAACAGGGACTAAAATGCAAACTTTTCAAAGTATGTGTCCATAGCCCCAGCGCCACAAGGATTGTCGCCCCAGCGCTGGAATAGTGATCGAAATAAGAAAAACGACCTGATTAAGTCGCGTCTAGCGCCCCAGCGCCGAATAGTCACCGCGCCAGCGGTGAAGCCGTTTTCATGCAGCGCCCCAGCGCCAAGATCCCACCGCTCCAGCGGTGAAGGCTTTTTCACGCGTCGCCCCAGCGACAGATGCATAGCGCGCCAGCGGTAGTGCGAGTCCTAATCCGATGAGAATTGAGATTTTCAAGCTCAAATCAATCCCTATATAAAGCCACTCGTTCCCAACCTTCAAGGAAGAATCCAAGACGACCCAAGAGCACCAAGAATACAGAGCACGAATCTTGGAGAGCAATAGGAGCTTAATTGAAGCAACTTTAGAGAGAGATACAAGACGTTCTTCGGCATCAAGAGTTCCTAGGCAGCGCAATTAAGAGCAATTCGACGTCTATATCGGTTTGCGATTGATTGTATCATGTTTTATTTTTATTATTTTTACTGCTGTTCTCTTGTAGCCATGAGCTAACTTATTTTCTAGGGTTAATATTTGAACTCAATATGTGCGCTTAAATTGCCATATCCTTTAGTATTTAATAAACTTAGTCTTTTATTATTTAAATTACTTGTGTTTAATGCTTCAATATATCTGGCCAATATATGGTGAATGAGTTGGTAATATTATTGATAAACTCGGAAGAGGAATCATAATATTTAGACCTAGGTAATTTGATGCATGATTGTAGAGTAACATTCAATGTTGCATATGCAAGTTTCAACTTAGGATAGGAATATACCTAATTGGCATGTATGATCAATAAGACCTAATCTTAATGAATCTTAATTTATTACAAGTACCATAGGAATATAGGTATTTGGTAAATTAGGGTATACTTGCATGACCTTGGAAGAGGCTTGTGAATACATTAGTGTCTTGATCAATAATAAAGACTAAGTGAGTTAAATATTAGAGGATTAATCATTAGAAACATATTGAGGGATAATATTAATCCTAGGTTCTCTCTACGTTGCTATATCTTTAAATCTCATTGCATTGTATTTTTGTTTTATATTTCTTACATTCAGTCTTAGATTTTTATTTTTCTGAATAATTATTAGAAAGATATAATTTTAGTAATTGGT
Source organism: Ailanthus altissimus (assembly GCA_946807835.1). Classification (NCBI taxonomy): domain Eukaryota; kingdom Viridiplantae; phylum Streptophyta; class Magnoliopsida; order Sapindales; family Simaroubaceae; genus Ailanthus; species Ailanthus altissimus. The sequence goes on along the minus strand of OX327692.1, from coordinate 24,006,829 downwards.
TAAAAAGAAAGAATTATCCCTGTGGGTTCGACATCCGACTTATTTAGTCTCTTTATTACTTGCATACGATAGTGTATACTTGCACTTAATTTATGATATAGAATTATCGCATCACTATGTAGTCTGCTTTGAGTTCAAAGCCTCGAATTATAAGGCAGAATACGAAGTCCTTTTGGTTGGGTTAAGAGTAGCTCGGGCGCTGAATGTGAGGGGAGTGATAGTAAAGAGCGACTCCCAGTTAGTGGTGAAGTAGGTCAATAGTAGCTTTGAGGCAGAGAGGAGAGAATGACTACATATCTAGCAAAGGTGAAGAGCCTGGCCACCCAGTTCCAAGAAATACAAGTAGAATTGATCTCACGAAATAAGAATCATTAGGTAGACATCATCACCCGAATGATGTTAGCAAAAGACGCTTGTTTGCCCTAAATGGTCTCTATAAAACTCATAATAAATCCCAGCATCTAGGAGGAAGAACAAGTCATGCAAATCTTGTCAGAACCAAGATAGATGGACCCCATTAGAGATTATTAGGACTGGACAATTTTGACCGACAGAAAAAAAGCCCGGAGAATTAAATCTGGAACCGCTAGGTACTTTATGATCGACATCGTGTAATACCAAAGAAAATTTTCACATCCTTACATGCGGTGCTTAGGCCCACTAGAGGCAAAACGAATAATTGGAAAAATCCATTAGAGGGTCTATGGTAATCACTGTAGGATAGAAGCATTGGCTTATATGGAGTTCAAGACTGATTTTTACTGGCTGACCGCCCAATGGGATACTAAAAGCGTGGTTCAATACTGCGACATATACCAAAGATTTGCAGACAAGATTCAAGCACTTGCAAAAGAACTGATCACAATGAGTAGACCTTGGTTGTTGGCCTAATGGGGGCTCGATTTGATCGAACCTTTGCCCAGACTCAAAGAGCCTTGTAAATATGTGATCATGATAGTCATATACTTCACCAAATAGATATAGGCAGAGCTGCTGTCAAAGATAATGGAGAAAAGTGTCTAGAATTTTGTTTAGAGAAATGTGATATGTTGCTACAAGTTCCCTCACACTATCATTACCAACTACTGAAAGCAGTTCGACAACAACAGCTTCACGAACTTCTACGAATAACTAAGAGTGCTATTGTCATTCGCCTCCTTTGCCTATCCCAAGATCAACGATCAGGTTGAATCTTCTAACAAATTTGTCAAAAGGCTAATTAAAAAGAAATTGATAGAAAGAGAGGGAGCATGAGTAGAAGAGTTATCAAAAGTACTATAGGCGCTCCGAACAACTAGCAAAATAGCCACATGCGAGATGCTGTTCTCGTTAGCTTTTAGGAGTAAAGCGATAATTCTTGTAGAGATAGGAACCTCAACTTACTGGGTGCTGAACTTTTCTTAGGTAGTTAACAATGAGTTAATACAAAGACGATTGGATTCAATCGAACAGTTCAAAGAGCAGGCTCAGATTCGAGCAGCAGTGTACCAACAGAAGACTGCCAGATAGTACAATAAAAGAGTTAAGGCTAGAGAATTCGAAGGGGGAGACCTAGTGCTAAAGAGAGTAGTGCTTAACACATAAAATCCAGCAGAAAGGGTTTCTAGCCTAACTTGGGAATGGCGAGTCGTGAGAAAGCCATGAAATGTTAAACTACTAAAGAAATATTACTCTTAACTACTTTTTATGCAATGATAATTCCCTATGTATGAATACCATACTTAATAAAGTCGTTTACATTTTTGCATGTATGACTATAAAAAAAAAATTGCTCAGAGTATGAGTTGGAATGCTCACAAACGTTGACCTAAGGCTATCTAACAGAGGTCCTACGAGGATTATTTTGGAAAGGTTATCCAGGTCGACTTAAGTAGGATGATTCTCTCTAAAGGTACACACCGAATATTTTAAAATGCCCTATCACATCATCCCATCATGACATTGACATCATCATCATCATCATCACGATCATGACATCATCGTTACATCCCTATTCTCATCTCTGCCATTGCATCATCATGTCGTCCTTATGTCATCGTGATCGATTTGATGCTTACAGAGTATTTCACCGTGATTGGTTTGATGCTCACGGAGTATTTTACCGTTATTGGCTCGACGCCCACTAGGCATCTCATCATGATTAGTTTAACACCCACGTGGAATTTTTCCGCGATCGGTTCGACACTTACGAAGCATTTCACCATCAATGGCTTGAGACAGGGATAATTAAGACGACTCAAAAGGGTGAGGACTATGGCATTTCCACCACCACTATGGGTTACACCATAGCACCCATTGAAGAAAGTTTGACCATGGCATTTCCATAATATCACTTTGGCTTTTCCATAGCACCCATAATACTCTATTTAGCGTTATTACACCGAGTCTGTCTCCAAAAAATACTGAAAGTTACTCAGCCAAATTTATTACTCCGAGCCAATCTACGTTCCTCTAACGATTTCTCAATGATTATAAGCTATCCGTTCAAACAACATCATACTGGGCTAACTATTATACCCTACCTGCTCTGGTATAAACAACTGCTCGGTTGCACATTTGTTAAGGGGGGCATTATTATTTAGTTGTCTCTACAAAAAGATCCTCATCACAATAATAACTCGGTTATTGTTTTGACATATCCAGATAAATGATATTCTTGCTATCAAATCAACCAAGTACCTCTGGCAGCTCCGATATAGATGTTCTTATTAGCACCATTTTAGCTATTAAGTGAAACTTTCAGTTAACAACTTCAGTCAACAGCTTGTCAAGCCGATTATCCCCATAAAGCATGTTTAGCGGGTCTTTATTTTTAACTAAGAATAAAGTTGTAAAGTTATCATTGGTGCTAGACCAAGCTTAAATGCCTTAGGGTAGGGGAAGAGCTACTTCTTTATAATCGAAGCTCACCAAAGTGTCTAGAAATAATCGTTATTGTTTGAAGATGGCGGGCGATTCAATAGTATGTTTAGTTTTTCTTGTTACATGTTTTATTATCAATTTGATTATAAAAAAATGATCGTTTGCAGCTTAGCTACTATAAACAGCCTGGCCATGATAGCATGTTAAAGATTCAAAATGCGGCTCGGCTATGTTATTAATAATTTTCCCACATGAGGAAACTGTTTCACTACATAAAGGTAGAAAAGAAACAAAGTGGCACAAGAAACACTAGACCAGACTAGATTTGTATTCATACACAAAAAGTGTTAGAAAAAATTTCAGACCTTACAAAATTTTTTTTCTAAACTTTGTACACAGAAATAAAATAAGGAAAAGAGAGAAGAGAGAGTAGAGAAAAAAAGAAAAGGTTGAAGAGAAGCTCATTGGCTCAGGCAGCTGGGGCCAAGTCAAAGACCTCTAGGTCTATGACAAGAATTGCTTTGGGATTAGCATCGACTGGAGGATTAGCAGGAGTAGGGGGACTGATTGGAGCTTTAGTTGACCTAAAGAGTTGAGCGACAACAACTATAATAGCTTGGCCCAGGTCAGCACCTAGGGCCGCCTTACTAGAACTTACAACGGCAACACCATTACCAGTAGCACAATAGTTACCTCGGCTAGAACAATTTCATTAACACCAGAATTAGAAGGCACTGATACCTCTTCAGTGTCTCGAGTACCTGAGGTCTCTCTTTCATAGTATGAGCCCCCAGTGGCCATGTTCTACAGCCACTGGAGGCCAATTTTTGGGTAGTGCTCTTCAAAGAGGTTGATTGACCTTAAGAACCTATCCATCGCCCCTGGGTGAAAGCCTTTAGCTTGACTGATTGATCATTGATTCATATGCTACTCAAGTTTTGCTGCCAAGTAATTCCTACCCTACTCAATCAACTCTTTCTCCCTCCGAGCCACCGTGATATATACCTCAAGTTCTTAGCTTTATCACATTAGCTCGGTAATACGGGTCCCCATCATAGCTAGAGAATTAGTCATCTTTTACCTAACCAATTTTTTCTGATGATCAAGCTCAGACAACTTGCTCTCTGTATTAGCACGAACGGTCATTATATCCTTTAATTTGGCTTCTGCCTCATCCATTATCCTCTTCTCCTGCTCGATGATCTTCTTCGCCTATTAGGTCTTTGCCTTGGACCGAGCAAGATCATCCTTAGCCTTTTGAGCTTGAGCTACTATACCAAGAATCTTAGCCCAGAATCGAGAAAGAAAGAAGACGGACTGCACGAAATATGAAAAGAGTCAGAATTGGCGAGTGCGTAAACAAGATGAATGGAACAGAAAGGTAGAAAAGTACATACGTTAAGAGTAAACCCTATTGCAATGTTGAACCTTATAACAGGGTCCAAAGAAAACACTTGAGTCACCTAGGCTAGGGTCACGTACCTCTCTAGCTCCCATAATAAAGGGAGTAGAAAGCCTAGGACCTTCGTTAGATAACGTCATTTCTCGCCTCATGGAGTTAGATGCTGCCATGGCTCGCCCCATCAAAGTAGTTTGTGTTATGGGACAAGCCGGCAAACCTTGTCCCCTACCTTGAGTTTGGGGGGTAGGGGTGTCTTGTGATCGAGGAGTCTAGGTAGAGGCTTGTCCTTTCCCCGAAGAGTAACTCTGAACTTACTCTCGGGCAGTTAGGCTCTGTATGGTTCTTTCGTTACGGGCTCGCCTGCCACCTGCTTAAATAGATGAACCCTTCCCGTGGGACAATCCCTTTGCTTGAATTTCCCCCAAACTAGAGATGAACAACATCCCTATAATATTGTTAGGGTTTAGAGAACCTCGACCACCTGAGAAGAAGTCTTCGGTTTGGCTCAATTTTCTCATTTCTTAACCGCCTTGTTCGGACATCTTTGCATAATACATATGGTAAGCCTAAGAAGTGCTGAGGGAAGATTGGTCCAAGGAAAAGAAAAAAGTACTCAATTCGAATGTGGGGCAATGACAACATATAGGTAGCTAGGCCTGATCCAACAAGGTTGGCTGGTGACAGTAACTCATGAGCCGGACAGATATGCCAAAGTGCGGTGGTTAGCCAATTAAGGGTCTACTTGGATATCTCCATGTCAGTAGTCCAGGTCATTGAAAAAAAAAATGTCAGAGTTGTTGGTTGAACTATACAGGTAAAAAGAAAAAAACAAAGACAAGGACCTGCATCCGCAGAAAAATCAGCTGGGATGACCTACTCTTTTTCATCTCTCTTGGGGATTCTTTAACCCTACTCTCCTTCAGCAAAGAACCACTTCCCCTTTCAGTATTTTATGGAGGTAGGTCGACCAAGAACTAGATTTTGAAGACCATGGAATGAGAGATAGTGGAAGCCCATTTGAAAATGGAATTGAGACTGCCCTGTCCTTGCTCATAGAACGTACAGACTGACCAATACCCTTCAAGAATTGGGCTATAGTTGGGACAGAGCTATTCCTAGGCGGGCCAACATCTCAGCAATGTAATGCTGCATGGGGATCCTGAGGCCCAGCCTCAAGAACTCCATATAGATAGCCACTTCATTGCTGATGGGGCTACTTGGGTAATCCTTATTGGTGGACAGTCTAAGGGTGACCAACTTAGGGATATCATAAGAATGCCTAATAAGGTCCAAATTAGTGTTGTTTAAGCAAGACGTACAATATCTAGTGTCCATCTTGAATCCTACCACCTCTACATTGTTGGCCCATTCAAAGTCTATAGGGTCATTACCCTCCCTCTCCCTGGTACTAGAAATCGGCTCAGCCTTGTTAAAGACTACTCTTGACGAAGAGGGCACATCACCTACTAAAATGGATGCCTTTTCACTAGATCTAGCCCTACTACCTCTCATGATCAGTGGGATCTCGGGGTCAGTTCCTCATCCTCCTCCTCTTCAGCCATGTTCACGGTTAGAAAATCTAAATTGTCTCTAGAAGTCATTAGAGCAAAATAATGTTTCTTAAAAAAGCTACTGACATAATAGAGCAAGGATATATATAAACCAACCATACCCAAAAAATAATGAAAGCAGGCAATAAATATTAAAACTAGAAACACGAAGGCGAACTAAGCAAGGTAACAATGATGGAAGCACAACATGTGGCCTAAAAGACTACAAAGTTACTTAGAAAAATAATACAAACCACCATCTAAATACCAGAACATTGAAGAAAAAATCTTCATAAAAGGAAAGACAAGAGAAGCATGAACTTATCAGAAGGAAGCGTAAAAATAAACAACCAGCAGCCGTAGCAGTCAAAATTGTAAAGCAAAAAGGAAACCTTTAAAAAAATAGAGTCACACCAGTGCAACAGAATGATGGCAAAGAAGAAAAAATGCAGAATAAAAGACTAAATGAAGAAGAAGACAGCTATTTGTAGACAATAGTATAATAATCTAAGCCATTTACATTGAACGAATGGACGGACAAAATTAGCTGAAGAACCAAAAAGACACTCGTTGAAAAAAAGAGTGACACTTTGAGTTTCTAGGCATATTTACTGTGCCTTTTCAGAAGAATAGAAACCCAAACCAATAAATCTAGTCGATTAATAGCCTAGATTGTCTCGATCTACCAAACGTCACTTAGAGAATCGAAAAAGCATAGTCTTTAGGTTTTGGATAATCATAGCCACACGATTGAGAGTAGATTAGTGGCTAGTGGTGAATTCCTTATTAGAGAAGCTTCTCACACTCACCAAAGCTAACGCTTGAAAAGACTCCTTATTATTAAATAAGTTATGAGATAGGCGCGCACTATATGGTAGTAACCCTCTAAACAACTATAGCATCATCATACCAGGCCGAGCAGCCCTGACATCTCTAACTACAGCTAAAGCACTTGAAGATAATTTATTTCTAAAAAACCCATTCAGACTAGCTCAGACAAAGCAACAAACCAATTGAGGTGAAGAAATCTAATGGAGATTAGAAGGACAGTCAAGACTGGCTAGAATCGAATAGAGTTTCTAGTTTTGAATAAATTCAAAAAATAAAAACTAGTAGACCCTTGTTCCTCCTTGAAAAATACCTATGGGTCCAGAGCCTTCAGGCTCAAGAAGAATTTGAACCCTAAGGACCCAGTTAGAATACTTCCTAAGAGACAGCTTCTCCCAAAGCCTACCACTCTTTGCAAAATGGCCCACTTCGAGGATAAGCCCATGGTGACAGTTATCGGGGCAGGTCCTAGCATGGATTGAAAAGACTTATTATTATTCTGTCTCTATTTACAAAAATTGCATGCTAAAACTTTTAAAATTTCATTCTATTTGTTTATTAATTATGTTGACATTTTTTAGATTTGCTTTGATAATTAATTATTGCAATTGAAAATTAACTTGGATTATTGGTCATTAAAATTCTTTTGTTATCTAATTTCTTTATCAAAATTTTGTTTGAAGCATATATTAAACCTATTCTTTTTATCATTGAGTTAATGATGGAGAAGAAAGATAAGTCTGTTGTGATATTTATGAATACAATTGTATGCTATCATGAATAAGAAGTATATAAGAGTAGAGTATCATTTTTACAATGAATTTTTAGTATCTATCTACTATACTAAAATTGTGTCCCCTTTATCCTTATTCAAACAGTTAATAATTGAGGTAAACTAAACCTAGAAATCTAATTAAAAAGAAAACAATATAAAAGAGGCTTAGGATTGCAACAACAATAAAGAATAATCTAGGATTACAACTATCCTTGATATTTCACTTGAATCAAAAGATTGTTTTCTAATTTATTCAGTTATTATGAATTTTAATTAAGAACCCTAATATCTTCATTAGCCCTTTCCAATGATTAAGTGAATATATCTTACCCTAATAGTTACTTATATTCCTATGATAATTAGATTAAGATAATATTCAATAAAAACAAGTCTCATGAAATCATATATGCTATATAAGTATATTTTTATCTCATATGAAATTTATAACTATTACACTATGATCATATATTAGTTTATCTAAGGTACAACAAATAAAACATTCTTCAAAGTTCATGATGGATTCTAAAACAATTTAATTATTGATCAGATAATTAAAAAACATTAAAAACTAGATAAGCTGAATAATTTAATAATGACTTCATAAAATAAGAAAAGATAATGAATTCAAATTATATATTGAGTTTAAATTGAAATCATAGAAGGAAAAAATTTGTTCATAATGAAAAATAGAGTTCTAGAGCATGAATTAATCAATATTGAAGAGAATAAACAATACATGATAAAGAAAGAAACAAAAGAGAAGAAGAAGTAGTGCCCTAAAATCTTTAGTCTTCAATCTCTTTTTCCGCCTTGAACTTTTATCTTCAAACCTTAAAATTATTCTAAACTCTAATATAATTGGCTTCTCTTTGGCTCACACTGGATGTATATTGATATTGGCTAATAAGGCTTCTATTTAGGTTTGTAGTTCTAAATTAGGGTAAGCTTCACGTTCGAGTCAAGTTCAATAATCCAATACTGCGACTATTACTACCCAGCACTATGGTGCTGGCTTAATTCTATCTTACCGCTATTGACATAAAAGTGTCTAATTACATAGAGCTGGAAATATAACCTAGTGAATTGCACTTAAATCACATTAAGGAATTAAAATTTCTAGAGGTAGATAAAGTCAAAAGAAAGAAATTAGGTAATAGTTGGTCTTTTATGCATTTATTATAGTAGTTATATTTGCTGTTGCATTTACTAAGTTTTGGTGGTAGCTGTAAGTTGTAGAAGAGTATCTTAGTCTTTAATTTCATTAATTATAAAGTTTTAACCCTCAACTACTTAGTTTGAATTTTATAAATTATCATTTCAAATAGTTTATAAATACTATAGGATTGCAGAGAGGCCAACAGAGAATAGTTTTAAAAATACTTGTAACCTTATGAGAATTCCCTGGTAAAAGTTTCTTTATTAAACTCTGTAACTCTTAAGCGGATTCTTTAGAGTGGTGAGTTTGAGAGCCTTATATCTTTTGAAGAATTTATTGAGTGGTGAATTATTCTGTATTTCAATGTTTACCTTATGAGTGGTGAGCTTAGTTTTGTATCTTTTTCACTTTGTGAGTGTTTGAGTTTAATTTTATAAAAGTGGTGTGTTTTGTTTTATTCTTCCTATCTCGTTGTACTTTCTTTTATACTCTTGAGCCTATGTCAGTTTCGTATCAGAGCTTTTGGTTCTTTTTGGTTTTGTCTTTCAATGGCCAAAGGTCGTTAATTGGCTCCAACCATTGAAGAGCAATTTATAGCTCAAACTGATACACAAGATATTCAAATTGAAGAATTAAGACAACAAATTCAGTAACTTTAACAACATTTAGAATGTTTCGAAGATTAAGGTAAAGCTATGCAACATGAAGATCTATATATTAGTTTTTATAGCAATGATAAAGATAATACAAATTCTTTTCATCAAACTCAGTCTAATTCTTTTGGTGATAGTTTTCTATTGCATCTAAGTATTATAAAAAATATGATATTTAGAAATGAATTTCGTTAAGATTTCTATGTTGAAGTAAAAATATCAAATTTTGAGGGAAGAATGCATCTGGACGAGTTTATGGATTGGTTGAACATCGTTAAAAGGATCTTTGATTATCAAGATGTTTCAAAAAATCAAAAGGTAAAACTTATTGCTATGAAACTTAAAAAGTATGCTTCTTTATGATGGAAAATCTGAAGAAACAAAGAATATAAGAAGCTAGGTGCAAGATCGTGACCTAGGAAAAGATGAAACGGGAGCTAAAGAGTTTCGGACAACTATCGGCAAGATGTTTTCCTTAAACTGTACAACTTCCATCCAAATGAGCTTTCTGTAGAAGAATACACTGAAGAATTTGATCATCTCATATTGATGTGTGATATAGCTGAGCAAGAAAAGAAAATAATTGCACATTATTTTGGTGATCTAAGACCTGAGATTTTTAACATTGTGTAACAACTATACTGGATTTATAGAGATGTGTGTAGACTTGTACTTAAGGTGGAGAATTAATAAAAGATGGCACGCAGTGATAATTCTTGATTCTTGACATGAGAAGGTGTTACTTCTAACTCTAAAACCATTCTAGCTTCGAAAGCTACTGTAAGAACTTTTTGAAAGAATGATGATGTGTTTAACCAAAAAAAGTAGAATAGTTCTTTTAACACTAATTCTTGCCAGTGTTTCAAATGCCATGGATATGAACATATTGCTTTTGAATATCCAAATCGTAGAATTATGACGCTCATTAAAGAAGAAGACACAAAAGAGATAAAGAATAACCATATAGAACTTAAGGAAGACAATAAAGATATAATATATGAGGATAAAGGTGAAATTCTCATACTTCGTAAAGTTCTAAATGCTATTCATGAAGAAGAAGAAGAATGGTTTTAAAAAATATATTTCATACTAGATGTACTTCTCATGGCAAGTCGTGTAACGTCATTATTGATAAGAGTAGTTTTAAAAATCTAACTTCTACTCAAATGGTAGAAAAATTAAGCTTAAAGACAATGAAGCTTCCTCAACCATACAAGCTTTCTTGGCTAAAAAAAGGGAAATGAAATAAAGATAAATCAATGTTACTAGTCTCCTTTTCAATTGGTAAAAACTACAAAGATAAAGTTTTTATTGTAATGTTGTTCCTATGAATGCTTGTCATTTACTTCTTGGTCATCCATGGTAATATGATAAAAGAATTATTCCTGATGGTTATAAGAACACTTATTCTTCTATCAAGGATGGTGTTAAAGCCATTTTGGGTCTTTTAAGATGAGCAATATTCTTAAGCTTATTAAAGGGTAGGAAAATAATTTCTTGACTCTTTTTGAATGTAAGAGGGGATTTTTAAAGGCTAATGAAGCCTTTGCTCTTGTGGTGTTTAAAGAAAACAATGATACTCTTAAGCCACCTCTTAAAAAGTACCTTGAAGAATTTTATGATGTAGTACTGGATGAGATACTTTAAGATTTTCTCCCATAAAAGAGATTTAATATGACATTTACCTTATTCCAAGAGCTGTTCTACCAAATAAAGTAGCCCAGAGAATAAGTCCTAAAGAGTATGCAAAACTTTAAAGATAAGTAAATGAGCTTTTCTTTAAAGGCTTAGTTGAAGAAAGAAGAGTTTATGTTGTTTCTGCTCTCCTTATACCTAAGAAGGATGGTTCTTTTCGCATGTGTAGAGCTATTAACAAAATCACCATTGATTATCTCTTCTTAATTTCTTGACTTAATGATCTTATTGACCAACTGTATGAAGCTTATTTTTCTCTAAGATTGATCTACAGAATAGATACCATGAAATATAAATAAAACCAGATGACAAATGAAAGACATGATTCAAGATAAGAGATGGTCTTTATGAATGGAAGGTAATGCCTTTGAACTTTCAAATGATCTAAGCACTTTCATACGTTTGATGAATTATGTTCTGAAGCCCTGTATTAAAAGGTTCGTTATTGTCTACTTTGATAACATTCTTGTGTATAGCAAAGATGATGAACAACACTTGGATAATCTTCAATATTTTCAATACTTTGAGGAAACAGAAGCTTAAGTCAACTTGAAGAAATGTGAGTTTTTCTCAAATTGCCTTATCTTTCTAGGCTATGTAATATTTAAAGATGGAATCAAAATAGATCTCAATAAAGTGGACACTATTTTAAACTGGCCTATTCCTCAAACTCTCCATGATGTTTGAAACTTTCATGGATTGACTTCATTTTATTGGCATTTCATCAAGGGATTTAGTTTTATCATGGCTCCAATAATTAAATGTTTAAAAGGAGATCACTTCAAGTAGAAAAATGAAGCTCAAAGGAATTTTGATCTCATCAAATCAATGGTAACTCAAGCATTTATTCTTGCATTAAATGTGATGCATTAAATATGGGAATGATGCTGTTCTCAATCAAGAAGGTAAACCCATTACTTTAGTGGAAAATTGAATGATTTTCGCAAAGAAATATTCTACTTATGATAAAAAGTTCTATACTATTTCCTAAGCTCTACATCATTAGAGTTATTATCTTCTTCTAAAACATTTTATACTTTATAAATAGTCAGCACAAACTTAATAAGCATCATGCTCATTGGGTTGAATTCCTTCAATCCTTCAACTTTACCGTTAAAACAAAATCTGGAGTTCAAAAAGTGGTGTCTAATGCATTAAGTCAAAAATATTCCTTATGGCCCTCCATGCAAGTGAATGTTGTAGGCTTTGAGATAGTGAAGGAACTCTACAAAAGATGATGCTTATTTTAGAAAAATCATAAAAGATTGCAAGCATGGCTTTTATAAGCAATTTCTGATGCATGATGGATATCTTTTTAAATGCAACTACTTATGTATTCCTCAGTGCTCTCTTTGAGAGTCTAATATCAAAGAGTCTCATGATTGTGGACTTGGTAGACATTTTGGGAAAGACAAGACTTTGGCATTAATATGAGAAAATTTTTATTAGCCAAAGATAAAGAATGATGTTCAAAGGATATGGATAGGTGTAAAATATGTCATATGGATAATAGTCATGATTAAATTACTAGATAATACACTCCACTTCTAGTTCCTACAACACCTTAGAAAGATGTTAGCATGGATTTTATTGTGGGATTTACAAGAACTCAAAGGAATAAAGATTCTGTCATAGTGGTGGTAGATTATTTTTCTAAGATGATGCACTTTATTTCTTGTAACAAGACTCTTAATGCTTCTAATGTAGCTAACTTATATTTTTAAGAATTTGTAAAACTAGATGGAATTCAAGACTATCATCTTTGATCATGATACTAAGTTTATAAGTCACTTTTGGCGCACTCTCTGAAGGATGTTTAGAACTCAACTCAACTCAACTTCAGTTCTTCTCATCATCCTCAATCTGATGGATGAACTAAAGTCATAAATCACAGCCTAGGAAACCTTTTGAGGTGTTATATTAGAAAAAACATCCATCAATGGGATCTTATTTTGACTCAAGTTGAATTTGCTTACAACCGGATCAAAAGCCAATCTACGAGTTATAGTCTGTTTGAAATTATTTGTGGCCAGAATTATTGGGTGCTATACGCACCGTACTACTGGTGATTGTATGCATAATTAAATAATTAAATAATAGCATATCATATATGCAACACAGCAAAATTAATACACATTAAAATAATCTCATTACACTAATGAAATTAGGGGACTCACTCTTGAAGTGTGCTTTGAATAATTCTAATTGGGGATGTGGTGGTCTTCCTCAAGTTAGAATAGTAACTTCCTATTTTAGAATTTTTGAAATAACTCTTATTTCTTATTTCATTCTTTTTCTCGAGCTGTATTCTTAATGCCTTTTAATATCACAATCTAAGGTAATTTCTTTAACTTTTCACTCAGTCATTGTCATCTATTTATTAGCAATTATTACCTAACTTTTATCCAATGAAAAATGGCTTGATTGCCACTTAGTGAATCATGACTAAGCAATCCAATTGCTTAGTCAAATTTGGCTGAATACGCTTGGTGAAATATTAAAGCAATTGGTGGCATATGAAACACCACCTCTTGCTAATGAATATTGAATCAAATTCAATTCAATTACACTTGGCCAATGGAAAGCCAACATGTAAATATTACTACTTGACTCAACCAATTATATATTAACAAGTAACTAATGATTTAGTTCTATCCAATGGAAACATTACACATTGCAATATTTTAAACAAATGAATATAATTTATTTGATTATACAAACGGCTGAATATATTATGAAATAATAATTTAGTTTTATAACTTTATTTATCAATGTCATATTTAGTACTTATATAAATTATTGGCATACTTTGAGGTATGCACTAAGTAGATAAAAGTATCAAATCTCATTTGACCCAATTTTAGGTTTAACATTTAAACTTTAACTATTCTTTGAGAAACCTTGAAATAAATAAATGGCCAAATGAATTAATTTAAATAAAATAATAATTGTTTCACTTAAACGATAGTTATATCCACTAATGTCAAAATTAGTACCCATACAAATTATTGGCATAATTTGAGGTATACACTAGGTCGATAAAAGCGTCAAGTCTCACTTGGCACAATCTTAGGTTTAACACTTAAACACTAGCTATTCCCTGAGAGACATTAAAATAAATAAATGACTAAATGAATTAATTTAAATAAAATAATAATTTTTTCATTTAAATGATAGCTATACGATGTCAAATTTAGTACCCATACAAATTATTGTCACAATTTGAGACATACACTAGGTAGATAAAAGTGTCAAGTCTCACTTGGTACAATCTTAGGTTTAACTAGCTATTCCCTGATAGACCTTGAAATAAATTCATATTTTTAGAAAAATTCTCGAATCGAACAATTCAATCCAGTGTGCTAGCCACATGCTCAACGAGTACACTTTATATAATGAGACTCCCTAGGTTTATATCCAATTTTATCTTGCAGAAATTTTTTGTACGTTTATAACTGATGCCCCCCCCCCACACACATTATGGATAACACAAAATGGTGAGTTGAACCACACAAGTTGAGGTTAATCCGTATTCGTACAATCTCTTCGTCATTAATATCCTGGAAGAGTAGAGGGATAGATCAACACCGTCAAATCCCTTATTGCTCAACCATAAATTTATCTCTTTGATTTGTATTTCGTTAAATAATATCTGCAAGCTCATTTGAGATATTATTTATATCACGAAAAATGCTCTCCTGGGTGTATTGCTTATGTCCATAAGACTTCCTGGAATACAACCTTAGAGCATTTAGATATTTGATTCACCCATATGAGCTAATGGAACCCATCTCTATACACACTAGACTCTATAAGCATTTGACTATATCCAGCGACATGTAGCGGTCAGACCATGAAAAGTCTCTCACATGTATGAATCTAAGTATGGTGGATCACTTACAATCCCATCGTGGTACTCAAGTCAAAGGACCATGAATACTACTCAACTCGAGAAGAGCATCTATTGATGATTTTATGGGATATTTATTAGAGGTCTTCTTTGAGTCTTGTTCAGTATCTAGTCTTTACTGAATATTTGTATATCTATACGAGCTTCTATTAAGCTCATAGTCTGCTAAGATTAATCATCTGAATGATTCAGATATAAATATACACTTATATATAAAAGAGTTCAACTTGACAGACCTTACGTCGGTAGAATATAGATTAGGAACTTATAATTCGAGAATATACTTACATAATGACATTTCCTAGCAACACTTGAAACTTTTTTCAACTATGTCATTGTTAGTATATTTCCAAGTCTTTACCCCATTTCAGATAAGGTTCTAACTCTTTAGATTAATGTGAACTTCTTCAGATTAATGTAATGTCTAAAAAGGTACAAGCATCTTACCTTATAAAAATAATTAGCGATTTAATAAAATATTTATTTATTACATAAAGTATAAAAATACAATATTCATACGAAATTGGGATAGTACATGAGCATAATCCTAACAACTCCCACTTGCTCTAGTGTTATTCATAGCTACATCTAATACCTAATAACTCCACGTATTTTTCAAATACATTTGGAGTCAAGTCTTTAGTGAGTGAGTCCGCTACATTATTTATAGAATCAACTCTATAAAATACAACATCTCCTCGAGCCAAGATCTATTTAACAATGTGGTATTTTCTCTCTACATGTTTAAATCTTTGGTGTACTTTTGGCTTTTTCACCTATGCAATGGCCCTGTTGTTGTCGCAATATAATGAGATAGGATCCACTGAACTTCGGACTATATTAAGTTTTGCGACCAACTTTTTAATCAACATAGCATTTTTTGCTACTTTTGAAGCTGCAATGTATTCTGCCTCTGTGGTAGAATCAGTTGTGGATCTATATTTTAAATTCTTCCAAGTTATAGCAGCGCCATTGAGAATAAACATATATTCGGATATAAATGTTTTATAATCCAGATCTGACTAGAAGTCTGAGTCAGAGTATCCACTTATTGTAAGTCATTTTCTCTATATATGAGAAACTTGTCCTTTGTACCTTAAGGTATTTAAGGATATATTTGATTTCCATTTAATGGCTATCACCTAGATCAGATTGGTACCGGCTCATAATACTTACAGTCATACTAATATCAGGTCTCGTACACATCATGACATACATCAAGCTTTTAATAGCTAATGCATTAGGAATGTTAGATATTTTAACCCTTTCATCTTTCTTCAAAGGATACATCTTTCTCGAAAGATGAATGTCATGTCTAAAAGGTACATTAATTATCTTACAGTTACTAAATTTGTACCTTTCCAAGACACTATCAATGTATGAAGATTGAGAGAGTCCAATCAGCCTCCTAACTCTATCTCTATAAAGCTTTATACTCAATATATAAGAAGCCTCTCCCAAATCTTTTATGAAAAAAATTCTTACTAAGGTAACTTTTTACTAATTGTAACATACCGATATCATTTTCAATGATCAGTATGTCATTCATATAAAGAATTAAAAAGATAACCATACTCGTACTGACCTTTTTATACACATATGCCTCCTCTGATTATCTAATCAAAATGAAGATTCTAGCTTTGGGAAGTCTGCTAAAATTTATAAATGGACTTCTTCTATTTGCATAGAAGACCTGAAGAAAGACTGGATGCAAAACCTTCAAGCTGTTTCATGAATATCTCTTCCTTGAGATATCTATTCAGAAACACTGTCTTTACATCCATCTGCCAAATTTCAAAGTCATAGTGTGCAGCAATTGCCAATAATATTCTTATTGACTTAAGCATCGCAACTGGTGCAAAGGTTTTCTTATAATCAATCCCAGATCGTAGAGTATAACCTTTTGCTATTAGATGGGCCTTCAAGGTCTCTACCTTTCCATTAGGCCCACACTTCCACTTATAAATCCATTTACAACCGATAAGAACTATTCTTTTCGGGAAGTTCAACCAAGTCCCAGACTTGGTTTTGATGCATAGAGTTAATTTTGGATTTATGGCATCTTGTTATTTTCTCAAATCAATATCTAACATTTCATTTCTGTAGGTTACATGATCATTTTCTTCAACTAAAAAAATCTCAAAAGTACCTTTAAGTATCATACCATACCTATTAGGTTGCCTTGATATCCTTTGTGACTTATGTAGAGGGTGTGTAAAAGGTAATTTGTTCGATTGAGCATGTGATTCCATATATGGTTCATTCTAATTGACTTTATCAAAATTAATCTTCCTACAATCTCCAAGATCCATAAAAAAACTATTTATCTAGGAAAGTGGCATTTTAAGCAACGAATATATTTTGCCCCTCAGGATCATAGAACTGGTATCCTATTGAGTTCATGGAATAACCAATGAACCTATACTTGTACTCTCTGGGTGCAAGTTTATCCTGTTGTGTAACTCTTATATAAGTAGGACGGTCCCAAATCTTAAAATATTTAAGACTCAGTTTCCTTTCAATCCATATCTTATAGGGAGTTGAAGGAACGACTTTAGACAAAACTTTATTCAATACATGAGCAGCAGTATATAGAGCATAGTCTTAAAGATATTCTTAGAGATCAGTGTTTACGCTCAAAATAAAATGTGGCTATCGGATTATAGATTGAGGTGTTGATCCCACGAGGAAGCTTTTGAGAAAATAGGTTGGTGAAGTAAAATATTAAAGCAGTAGTAAAGTAGAAAATTAATTAATTGGTTTAAGCAGATAAAATAGAATTGTCTATGAATTAAGAAAAATGTCTTATCATAATGCAAGCAAGGCTTCCGGAATCACAATTACGCTTTATAAATCAACTCTACACTTTAATTCAATTTTTATAACTTAATTGAAAGTTTCACATCCCAAACAATCAATCGAAAGATATGTAAAATATAACATATTTGATAACACATGTATTTGATAATACTAAACTCTTTTGTAAACATTAACACAAATCATATTCATTTATACAAGTTATCTAAGATTGATAATATATCCTTTTGACAATATTGTAGTAAAAAGATCAACTTGAATATAAAAAATTTATTGTCTTTACATATTATCTAAGATCGACAATATATCAATTGACAATATTGCAGTAAAAGATTAACATGTAAAATAATGTAACCAATAACAATTATAATTCAACAAGAATCACATAAAGAAAGCATGACTGAAAATATATGAAACATGAGAATTATAACCTCTGGATTATAAAAAATAAAATAGATAAGAGTTTATGCAAAATCAAACTTACAAATATTTATAGCTCTTGACAACGAATCAAAGTATAGAAGTAAGTTTATTAAACATAAAAGTTCATCTCTTAGCCTTGCCAAGAACTCTAGCCTAGATTACAATGCATGGTAATGAGAAGAAAATAAGAGATAATTTTCTCATGTTGAAAACGTCCTAAGAGTGTCCTTATATAGGCAATGAATAGAAATATATCACGTATGACATCAATCTTCAATAATTTAGGCCAACAACTCGTTCATCCATTTGTAACATTTTTTGGATAATGAAAATGACCAATGTAGCCTTTTTGGCTAATATAAAAGTTGTAGCATTTTGTCTCTTCTTTCCATAAGCACTGAGTTTATGTAAATTGGATGAGTATCCAATGAGATATGGGCAAAATGCCAAAGATATGTCAGATTTCGGCCAACAACTCTTTTACCCACTTGTAATACAATTTGGTCCATGATAACAGCTGATTTGGACTTTATCATCAACATAAGAGTTGTTGATAATTAAGTCAGTATTTCATAGCTTTAAGAATATGTATTTTGTGAGATACGGTCTAAATACATGAGTTGGGTCAAGCTGAGCAGAAGTTGTAACTCAATTCTATTGTATCTCAATGTTTGGCCCATAATATATTGGATTTGGCTTTTCAACTGTTATTCAAGTTTGTGTAAGATTGAGTCATGTTACTCTAGGTTCAAGAATTTTTTCATTTTGATTTATACATTGAGAGTTACGTTCATTTTATCTAAATTTGTACAAATAATATTCATTAATCACAATTTAAGGAGAACACTTTATTTCAAACTAAAAATACAAAAAAATATTAAAATTAGTGACATTAAATGGTGACTGAATATCTTAATAGATATGTATTTTCATGTGTTCATCACAGCCCCCAACTAACTTATTACTAGTCTCTAGCAATTCAAGCGTAAATAGAATATGTAAAACTACCTAAGCATTTTAAACAGAAAGTCAGTTCAAGATCACTATTGCTATTCTGTTTTTTTTTTCAATTATAACTTTAAAAAATTGAGTGTGTGTGTGTGTGTGAATTAAGCCATAACTATTTTACCACAAATCACAACAGATATAGCATGGAGAATTTCTCCAGGTAAAAGCCTCAACTCCAATCCTCACAAGTGTATAACTGTTTAAAAGGTTAGAATTTCTCTCATAGAGTTGAAAAATAGTTAAGGATTCAAAAAAAAGTCAATTTTAAGAACAGACATGCAAACCAACATTGATCCAAAGATAGGAAAATCAATTGTTTAGAAATCAATAATTCCTGACATGAACCAGCTTTAGAACTTCAATTCTCTTGTGAGAATAATACAAATATAGCTTGGTGAGAAAACTGCCTTAGAGAATATTTGTTTTTTAAAACTGAATAAAGACTTTATTAAACTGAATTGATTCTTCTTTTTTTAAAATATATTTTTTGTATTTTGCTTTCTTTTTTTTTTTGATTTTTTTTTAAGAATACAAGGAAGCATTACAAAATAAAAAAAAGTTTCTCACTAAAATATATTATACACAAATGCAACCAACTTATTCCTTAATTTAAATAATATTAATCTAAACAAAAATTAAGCAATTCAAAGGATCAATGAAGGTTCATAAGCTGTTTTCTCAACCTTTCCACTTACTCAGAAATGATATGTGAGATTAGAAAATATATACTTAAACATGAGAATTCTCTTGGCTATATAAATTGAATCATCCGTTTTACCACAAGGCTTAGGATTGTGTTCAAAAATATTTTAGAAGCCATTCTTTAGTAACCTAAATAAAAACACTGACTCAACCTAAACAATTTTAAAATCATATCTAGGCAGAAAAGCAATTTCTTTTATACAAGAATTACCAAGACTACAAGCAATAAACAACAATACATGAAATATAAAACAAAACAACAATAAGTTAGTTAAAATGCATTTCAAAAGTTAGAAATAAAACTCTTTACTCCGCTATTCTAATTTGACCTATAATGCGTCTCAAGAGTTCAATGAATGAACTCTTACTCTGCCATTTTAATCAAATGTCGGATCCTATTATCTCTTTTTAAAATTTGTTTTTTGGAATTCAAAATAAAACTTATGTCTACTAATCTCCCCATAAACCAAATGAAATATTGTCCTCAATGTTTAAATAAAAATAGATAAAGTATAGGAGACATTACCTAAAACACCAGTTATTCGAAAAAAACAAACCTGAGAGACAATTAAGCAAATACAAACTAAAATGATGATGCTGATAAATAAATAAAATAAAGAAAAATTTACAAATGAAGTGTCAGATCCAATTTTTGCTTGTTAAGGCCCACTGACCAATTGATCCGAGTTATTGTTGGGTTAGGTTCATAGGTAACTGTCTATAATTTACCAATCAATTCATTTACATTGGTAGCAAAAACTAGGATCTATTGAGCCGAATGTGAAATAAAATTCTGTTCCACAGCTTAGTCAAGAAAACAGACTAAGTAATCAAAATAGTTATTAACATTCAACAAAACTATGAGTTTTCGGTAGATATTCGGCTGGGTCCAAGAGGTAATTTGAAAATTTTCTTCCAAGGTACCAAAATCACATGGTAAAGCAATAAAAGCATATGCATTGTAAAACATTCTATCTATACGTTCATATATAGATGAGACTCGTAATTCTTCCTCTATTATTTTTCCAGTCATGTTTTCCACGGCTAAAGTTGCAGGAATAATACCTAAAACTTGACTTCCTCCTAAATGTATAGTTATTGACACACACCCCATTAAACCAAGGCTACCTTCCTCTATAAATCAAATGAATTTTTTTTGTAGCTAATGTTTTTCCTAGATTATTTGCTGCTTCTACAAATACTTTATTTCTCCCAGGATTAGATCCACAAAATACACATATATTTTGGAATTGTTAAACTGAGGTTTCCTCCATATCTACACTTACCTTTATCTTAATATATGAAAATGAAGAAAATGAGGTGCTATATCTATAGAGTACTAAATGATAACAATGATTGTGGTAACCCGACAGTTTCTCAGAAGAGATTTAAAAATAAAACACAAAAATTTAAAGATAATGACCTACATGCATTATTTAACCAAAAGATTTAAATTTAAGACATCTATATGAGTAGCCCTACTATTCATAAAATAAAATAAAGTTTGAAATTAAAACACATGTATTTACAGGTAGTTGTGATTGTGGCTCACATCTTCTTTCTTCTAAGACTAGGCATAAAAAAACAAAATCATTTGTAGACTCACCAGATAATCGAACTTTGGCTTCGATTAACCAACGAATATTTACAGGGATATTACTCAACATCAATAGCCTTAATCTTTCACACCGTGCTTTGTAAATCTTAAGTAGAGCATTTTGAGGCAATGAAGAAAAATGTTTTTTAAAGTTGGCAAGAATGCAATCCATTTTGAAAAAAAGTGAAAAATAAAAGAGATGAATGCACAGTTTAAGGGATAATTTTTAGGAAACTGAGAAACCGACCTTAATAGTCACGGAGTACCATATCCGCTACTTGACTAGGAAATAAAATCACGCTGAAGAAAAAAAGAAAAAGAAGAAAATAAAGTAAAATAAAATGTGAAAGAAAATAAAAGTAAAAATAAAAAGTCAAAAGATGAAATATAGATAAAATTTAAAATATGATACAGATAGATTGAACCTGATCAAGTATAATGGATAGGATCCACAAGAGGGATCTCATATAGGTACATAGAGTGGTTTACCTTTTTCATATAGTTTTTCAACCGCTGTCCATTCACTTTAAAAGTTTGCCCATCAGTGGGGTCCTCAATTTTGACAACACCATTAGAAAAAATATGCCTTACCATAAACGGACCAGTCCATTGAGATCTCAACTTTTTAGGGTATAAATGCAATCGAGAATCATAAAGATAAACTCATTGATTTGACTCGAAGTATTTCCTTGAGATCTGTTTGTCATGAGCTGCTTTCATTTTAGCTTTGTAAACTCTAGAGCTGTCATATGCATTATTTCGTAGCTCTTCTATTTCTGACAATTGTAACTTTCTCTGAAGACCTGCAGCACTCAAATCAAAGTTAAGAGCTTTAATAGCACAATAAGCTTTATGCTCTAGCTCAATAGGTAAATGGCAAGTTTTTCCATAAACAAGCTGGTATGGAGACATTCCTAAGATGATTTTGTATGCAATGTGATATGCCCATAATGCATCAGAAAGGCATAGAGACTAATCTTTATGATTTGGGTTAACCATCTTTTTTAAAATTTGTTTAACCTCTCTATTTGCTAGCTCGACTTGTCTATTTGTCTGTGGATGATATGCAGTGAAAACTTTGTGAAGAACACCATGCCTGTGTATCAAAGCTTCAAAAGAACGGTTACAGAAATGTGTTCCTTGGTCACTAATGATGACATGTGGTGTACCATACCTAGATAATACATTTTCTTTTAATAATTTTACCACAGTTGTATTATCATTAGTACGACAAGCTACAGCCTCCACCCATTTTGATATATAGTTAATAGCTAGATGGATGTAAAGGTAGCTAAAAAATGAGGGAAAATGACCCATAAAATAGATACCCCAACAATCAAATATCTCAATAATAAGAATAGAGTTAAGAGGCATCATATGTCTTCGAGATAAAGTACCTAACTTTTGACATCTTTCATAAGAATGACGAAAATTATTAGTGTCTTTGAACAAAGTGGGCCAGTAAAGACCACACTGTAAAATTTTTACAGCTGTCTTCTTCATAGAAAAATGACCACCACAAGCAATACTATGGCAAAAATTTAAGACATTAGACACTTCACTTTCAAGAATGCAACGTCTCATAATTTGGTCAGGAAAGTATTTGAAAAGATATGGATCATCTCAATAAAAATTACGTACCTCAACTAAGAACGTACGCTTATCTTGTGCACTCAAGTTAGATGAAAGTTCATCACAAACCAAATAATTTATGATTTATGTGTGCTAAGGTATTTGACTTATAGTGAAAAGATGTTCATCAAGGAAATAATCTCGAATGAGTGGCAAATCAGTGAAGTCACTGAACTCAAGATGAGATAAATGATTAGCAACAACATTTTCAATGCCCTTCTTATCTTTGATAGCTAGATCAAATTCCTACAAAAGAAGAATCCACTTAATTAAATGGGCTTTAGCATATTTCTTAGAAAGAAGGTACTTAAGGGCTGCGTGGTCAGTAAAAACAATAATAGGTGAACCAATCAAATAAGAACGAAATTTATCTAAGACAAAAATAATAGCTAGTAGTTCTTTTTCACTAGTAGTGTAATTCATTTGAGCATCATTCAAAGTCCTACTAGTATAATAAACAACAAAGGGTTTTCCTTTCCTTCGTTGCCCAAGAGCTGCTCCTACAGCATAATTACTTGTATTACACATAATTTCAAATGAGAGGTTCTAATCTGGTGATTGCATGATAGGAGTGATGATAAGTTTGCCAATGAGTGTTCGGAATGCCTCATCACATTCTTGTATCCGTGTAAATTCTGTATCTTTTAGCAAAAGGTTACACAATGGTCTAGATATAGCAGAAAATTTTTGTATAAACCTTCTGTAAAAGCCAGTGTGTCGAAGAAAAGATCAGATATATTTTACTATTTTGGGTGTATATAATTCAGAGATTAATTCAATTTTGATCTTGTCAACCTCTATCCCTCTTCTGGATACAATGTGTCCCAAAACAATTCTTGAAGATACCATGAAATGACATTTCTCCTAATTTAGCAAAAGTCATTTTTCTTTACACCTACTCAAAATAAGTTTCAAGTTAATTATACATAAATCAAAAGAATTACCAAAAACAGTTAAATCATCCATAAAAACTTTCATACATTTTTCAACCATATTAGAGAAAATACTCAACAAATAATGTTGAAAAGTAGCTGGTGCATTACATAATCTAAATGGCATTCTATGAAAAGCATAAGTACCAAAAAAGCATGTAAAAGTGGTTTTTTCTTAATCTTCTATAGCTATCTCAATCTGGTAATATCCTGAATACCCATCAAGAAAGCAATAAAAGAGGTGTTTAGCTACACATTATAAAATTTTATCGATAAAAGGCAATGGAAAATAGTATTTCTTAATAGCTGTGTTTAATTTTCTATAATCAATGCACATTTGCCAACCACTTAATACCCTAGTTGAAACGGTATCCCATTCTCATTTTTTCTAACAGTAACCCCAAATTTTTTAGAAACTATTTGAGTTGGACTTTTCTATTGACTATCAGAAATTTGATATATTATACCCGCATCTAATAGTTTCAAGACTTCTTTCTTCACTACTTCTTTTATTGTTGGGTTAAGTCTTCTTTGTGAGTCCCTACGGGATTGGGTAACTTCCTTTAAATAAATTCTATGGGAGCATATCAATAAAGAAATACATTTAATATCAGCTATGGTCCAACCTAGTGTAGATTTATGTTCTTTTAACAATTTTATCAATTTTTCGTCTTGTTCAGCATTAAGTTCAGAAGAAATAATGATAGAAAAAGTATCACCTAGTCCCAACAATGCGTGTTTCAAACCTTTGGGTAGTGGAGAAAGCTTAACTTGTGGTGTCTCAAGGTTTAATGGTTTTTGTTTCTCTCTCTCTCTCTCATGGCAACTTTCAAAGCGTAACTGCCAAAATCGAGTCCCTTTTATCCTGTGAGTCAAAAATACTAAACACATCAGTTATTTTATCAGGATAATACAATTCTTCAAAATCAAAATCAAAATCAAAATCAATGAGGTTTTTTAAAGAATTAGAGCTATAATTTTTATAAGCTTTCTCCACTACAAGTGTGTCTATCATATATGAATGATAGCATTCGTCTTTTTCTCGGGGTTGCTTGCCAATATGAAAAGTGTTTGCCTCAAGAGTCATATTTCCAAAAGATAATTTCATTAGACTATTTCTACAATTAATAAGAGCGTTATCAGTGGCAAGAAAAGGTATTCCCAAAATAAGAAGAATTTTAAACTTCATGTTAACAACAGAATGAGTATCTAAAATTAAAAAATTGACTGGAATGTAAAATTTATCAATTTGTAACATAACATCTTCTATTATTCCCCGTGATTTCTTGATCGGTCGATTAACTAATTATAGGATTACAGATGTAAGTTTAATCTCACCAAGTCCCAATTGCAAGTAAATAGAATAAGGCATTAAATTTACACTTGCTCTTAAGTCCAACAAAACTTGACCAAACTCATATGTCCCAATTTGACAGGAGATTGTGGACATCCTGGGCCTTTATACTTGGGTGCTGTCTTTTGTTCAATCACTGCACTTACCTGTTCTACCAAAAATGCAGTTTTCTTCACATGGTGTTTTCTTTTGATAGTGTATAGATCCTTGATGACTTTGACATAAGTTAGAACCTGCTTAATCAAATGCAATAAGGGAAGAATAATCTTAACTTGTTTTATATGTTCTAAAATCTCAGCTTGAATTTTTGAATTTTTCTTAACAGGTTGAAGAGCTTGAGGAGAAGGCACTGGAATTGAAAACCTATTTTCGGGCTCTTTTTCTACTTTGGCCTCTTTTTCAAGAGGGGCGTCTTTACTACTCATAGATGTGTTAGTTTTAAAAGTAGGCTCACTTATAATCTTACCACTTCGAGTAGTAATGGCATTGACTTCTTTGAGATTTTATGCATCAGAAGTAGAAGCTTGTGCCATGAATTTTCCTTTTAGATTGAATTGAGGTTGAGATAGAAACTTACCTTGCTCTTGTATAGTTAAAGCACTGATCAGCTTTGTGATTTAACTCTTGATGTTTTTGTTTTTGTCTATCACCTGTGCAAGAATTATTTCAAATTTTTTATTAGTTTTACTTCGTATCTCCATAAATGCTTGTAATGTATCCTCTAAAGGACTCCTAGTTGGTCGTGTATTATATTGAGGTGCAACATAAGACTTGGGTGCTTGTTGTTCTTATTTCCAATGGCTGTTGGTTTGTTGGTCAGATTTTCAACTAAAGTTTGGGTGGTTTCTCCAGCTAGGATTATAAGTTTCAGAATAAGGTGAATAAGGCTTCTTGTACATCCCTAAGGCATTATATTGTTCCTCATATATTCCTCTCATCTTATTATAAGTAGGGCAATCATTAGCTAAGTGTTCTGCTTCTCTATAGACAAAACAAACATCATGTAACTCAACCCTAGTAACCATATGGGTGACCCTTCTATCTTTGGTTTTCAAGGCCTTTAATTCACTAGTTAAGACCTTTAACTAGGCTTTAAGACTATCTTCTTCCCTAAGATGAAAAACGTCACTAGGTCGTGACCTATTTGTGCTTTCAGTAGCACTAGGTCCAGTCTATGTATGGGCTTTTTCGGCCAAGTCATTAAGGAATTCTATGGCTTCCTTAGGATTTTTGTGAAAAAAACTCCCCATTACATATCATCTCAACAAATTGGCGCTCTCTAATTGTAAGTCCCTCATAAAAATAGCTAACCAAAAGCCCATTTTCATACTCATGGTGAGGGCACAGATTTAACAACTCTTTAAACCTTTCACATGCTTGATATAAGGTTTCACTGTCTTTTGGAGAGAATGAAGAAATTTTCCTTTTCAAGCCATCAGTTTTGTGTTGTGGGAAGTATTTATTAAAAACTACTTGAGTCATTTTTGCCTGAGTTCCTATAGACCTCAGCCTCAAAGAGAATAGCCAACTCTTTGCTTTGTCTTTTAACCAAAAAAGAAAAAATTTAAGCCTAACAATGTCTATGGCTTCAAGTTGGCTATGGAAGGTGACAATTACCTCTTCAAATTCCCTAACATGTACATAAGGATTTTCACTATCTAGACCATGAAAAGTGGGCAGAAGTTGTATCATTCCAGGTTTAAAATCTGAATGTGATGTGTTAGGTGAAAATATAATGCATTATGGTGTGGCTGTGCGAGTAGGATGCAAGTAATCTTTTAGAGTCTTAACGGGGTTATCTTCGTATTGGCTCATTGTGTTGGAATTACAAGATGAACTAGATGGTGAATTCTCTTTCCTTATAAATTGTGGTGGTGGTTCTAGTTTTACTTCTCTCACAAATCTTCCTCGTTTGTCTCTAATCGATGCATACATCCAAACAAATTTTTTTTTACTCGTTTTTTTTAATAAAGGAAATGCTCAAGGAAAATTAAGAAACGAAATAAAATACAACAAGAAATAGAAATGAGTTAGGTGGTAAGATCAACCATGAAATCTAAATATAAAATACAGTAAATGAACAATAGATAATAAGTTCTAAAGTACGATAAAAAAATACAATAAATAAATAAAAAAAGTACAATAAGTAAATAAAAGAAAAAAAAGTGCAATAAATAAAGGAAAATAAAATACAAAGTACAATAAATATAAAAAAAAAAGTACAATAAATAAAAAAATATAATAAGTAAATAAATAAAAAGTTAGGCGGTAGAACTAGCCATTAAAATAAAATAAAATTACAACATATTAACTAAAAAAAATAAAGTGCAATAAAAAAATAAAAAAGTATAATAAATGAAAAATGTTATAAAAAAATAAAAAAATAAAGTGCAATAAATAAATAAATAAAAAGTTAGGCGATAGAATCAGCCATTAAAATAAAATACAATACGATAAATTAACTTTAAAAAAATAAAGTGTAGTAATAAATAAAAGAAAATAGAGTGCGATAAATAAATAAAAGAAAATAAAGCACGAAGTACAATAAATAAATAAAAAATTTGAATAAAGTTAGGTAGTAAAATCAGTCATTAAAATAATATAAAATATAACAAATTAACTAAAAAAATAAAATAAATTAGGTGATAGAATTAACCATGAATAATAAAATAAATTACAACAAAGGAAATAAAATTAAGATTTTACAAAGAAAAGAAAATGCACGAAGTTACTGCTTTAGTATTGATAAACGCAACTTACTTTCGTTTAGTGTGCCTCCCCTACAACGGCGCCAAATTTTGTTTACACTCAAAATATAATGCGACTATTACAGTATAGATTGAGGTGTTAATCCCACAGGGAAGCTTTTGGCAAAATAGGTTGGTAAAGTAAAATATTAAAGTAGCAGCAAATGAAAAAATTAATTAATTGGTTTAAGCGGATGAGATAGAATTATCTATAAATTGAGAGAAATGTCTTATAATGATGCAAGTAAGGCTTCAAGAATCACAATTATGCTTTATAAATCTATTCTATACTTTGATTTAATGTTTATAACTCAATTGAAAGTTTCACATCCCAAACAATCAATCGGAAGATATATAAAATATAGTACATTTGATAACACGTATTTAATATGACTAAACTCTTTTGTAAACATTAACATAAATCATGTTTATTTATACAAGTTATTTAAGATCGACAATGTATTATTTTGACAATATTGTAGTAACAGATTAACTTGAATATCAAACATTTATTGTCTTTACATATTATCTAAGATCGACAATATATCGATTGACAATATTACAGTAAAAAATTAACATGTAAAACAATGTAACCAATAATAATTATAATTTAACAAGAATCACCTAAAGAAAGCACGACTAAAAATATATAAAACATGAGAATTATAACCTCTGGATTGTAGAAAATAAAATAGATAAGAGTTTAGGCAAAATCAAACTCAGAAATATTTGTAACTCTTGACAACGAATCAAATCATAGAAGTAAGTTTATTAAATATAAAAGTTCATCTCTTTGCCTTGCCAAGAATTCTAGTCTAGATTACAATGCATGTTAATGAGAAGAAAATAAAAGAGAATTGCCTCATGTAAAAAATGTTCTAAGAGTGTCCTTATATAGGCAATGAATGGAAATATGTTAAGTGTGACATCAATCTTCAATAATTTAGATCAATAACTCGTTCACCCAATTTAGCACCTTTTTGATATTGGAAATAACTAATGTATCCTTTTTGGCCAATATAAAAGTTGTATAATTTTGTCTCTTCTTTCCATAGGCACCGGGTTCAAGCAAATTGGATGAGTATTCAATGAGATATGGGCAAAATGTCAAAGATATGTCAGATTTCAGCCAATAACCCTTTTACACAATTCCAATACAATTTGATCCATGATAAAGACTGATTTGGACTTTACCATCAACATAAGAGTTGTTGATAATTATGTTAGTATTTCATAGCTTTAAGAATTATATAAATTGGGTACTTATTTTGTAAGATACTGTCTAAATACCTGAGTTGGGTTAAGCTGAGCGGAAGTTATAACCCAATTCTATTGTATCTCAATTTTTGGCCCATAATATATTGGATTTGGATTTTCAACTTTGCTTCAAGTTTGTGTAAGATTGAGTCATATTACTCTAGGTTCAAGAATTTCTTCATTTCAATTTTTACATTAAGAGTTACGTCTATTTTAGCTAAATATATGCAAATAACATTCATTAATCACAATTTAAGGAGAACACTTTATTTCAAGCTAAAAACACAAAAACTATTAAAATTAGTGACATTAAATAGGGATAGAATCTCTTAATAGATATGCATTTTCATGTGTTCATCAACCGGTAAAGCTCATCATCGATTAAGCCATATCTATTAAAGTCTAATTCCTCATCTCCTAGACACCATTATGCCGTGAAGTAGCTGGAGGACTATACTGAGCGAGAATTCCATTCTCCTTTAAATAATTCAAAACTTTACTGTCTCGATCTGATCAAAAGCATTTGACATATATACTGGTTTGTTTCTCTATTTCAAGTCTAAATTCTTTGAACTTTTCAAAGGTTTCAGACTTATGTCTCATAAGAAACACATAACTATATTGTGACATCATTGATGAAGGTTACGAAGTATTGAAATCCACCTATAGCCGTATAATTCATTGGACTATATACATCACTATGTATAAGTTCCAATAAATCAGTGGCACGTGTTCAATACTAATAAAGGGAGATTTGGTCATTTTTCCTTGAATACATATCTCATAAACTGGATAAGGGTCTATGGTCAAATCAGTTATTTGACCATCTTAACTAGATGGGATAGGCATCTAACGCCTGTATGACCCAATCTCATATGTCACAATTCTATTTCATTTAAAGTTCCCGAACTATTTATTGTGTTTACCTGTACATTTATGATATTTTGTGTTGTATTTAATACATAATGACTATTAAGTAACTAATAATCAGCTATCAAAATATTAGGCATATGATATAAACATAAGGAATGATTTCGTATATACATATGATAACCCTCACTGTCAAGTACAAGAAGGGATACTATCTGTCTCAAAATATAGATACATAAGATAATTACATAACATTATAATTATGTTACATGAGAGATGTAAATCAAAATGTCTTACAGCTTCAACGTGAAGGAAATCTCTATTTCCAACATAAACCTGAATCTCTCCCGGCTGTAACAGTCTAACTTCTCTAAGACCCTGCAATATATTGTAGATATAAGAAGAAAAAGTAGTATCCAATACCCAGTCAGAATTAGCATCATATGCTAAAGAAATCAATAATAGATAAACTTATACCTGAGGGATTCTTCTTTACTGAGGCAAGGTAGCTCAAGCAATTTTTCTTCTAGTGTCTTTTCTCACGACAGTGAAAATATTTTCCTTTATTTTTTTTTGTAGTTTGGATATGGGTTATCTTTGAGGACCAATCTTGAGTGCCTGCCTCACCTACTTTTTCTTCTTTCCTTTAGGCTTCCTAGAAGTCCTAGGAGTAGAAGATGAAACTCTATAAACAAGAAAGACGATCCTACCTTGTTCATGTCCTCTTCTACTGTCTTCAATATATTATGAAGATCAGCATAAGTCGGGGTCACTCATTACACATTAAAATTCATTATGAACTATCTGAAAGACTCCGAAAACTACTGAAAAATTAAATTATTCCCCAGATATTTGTTCTGTGTAATGTCCATTGTCTGTAACCTTTTAATTATAAAAATCATATAGAGGACATAGGGACTGACTAGATTGCCTTCAAAAAGTCTACACTAAAAAAGCAATTTAGCAAATCTATATGCCTCAACTTGAGGACAGTCACCAAACAGCTCATTCAGATAGGGCATAATACCAAAAACATCATCCATATAGGCCTGCTCTCTCTATAAATATGTAAATATAGAGATAAGGACATAAGATTTAACTTTTAAATCATCATCCAATCATTTCTGATAAGTTACTCTTTCTTCTAGGGTGGCTTCATTAGAAATTCCTCCGAGCATATGCTAATCTATAACATATCCAAGTTTTTCAAAATCAAGAACAATTCTCAGATTCATTAACTAGTCTTTGTAGTTTTTCACTCCTTAAAGGTGGTTCACATCCAATATGCGTGCTAATGGATTAGATGATGCCATTTTATCTTTACAAGAGAAAATTAGAAATGTCAGCGAAAAATAAATAGTTTCAATCACTAATTTTTATTTTAGATTAAGAATATAATGAAATTATACATTTTTAAATCTAAAACACTTTCTCATTGCTTTACATAATCATCTAAATCTCTCAAAAGAAAAAATGACAATTTAAACTCTTTAAATATGCAGTAAGAAGTAGACCCCATTGGTATTTTACTTTGGTCTCACGCTTTAGCAATATCGATTATTGCAAAATCCAAAAGATAGACAACTCTTATTAATTGCATCTCATGCAACTTTTATCACTCATCCTAAATACACCTTATTCTTATGCTTTAGCAATATTGGATAAATATATTTCAGATTAACTTGTTAATGATCAAACATATGTTACTAATACTACTCTCACGCTTTAGTAATATTGGGCAATACGTTCGTATATATTTATCTGATCACATGTTTAACTGGTATAGTCCAAATTATACTGACCAAATCCCTCACGCTTTAGCAATATTGAGAATGGCCATATGGCCTTACTAATACTGTATTGACAAGACGGATCAACGTGTAACATTATCTCAGAATGGTACATTTTTCAATTTAATTAAAAGAGATTACTTAATTCTATCCTTATCTCATAAGACTGTGATACATAATCACACATTTATTTTTGTGCAAACACAACTAATTCCCACTAGTAGAACTCTCATTATGATTACAAGCACAAACAAATGATCCACAATTTTATATTTCATCTATAATAATTATAAATTTAAAAAATAAATTATTTATTTTTAAACTCTTTAAAAATAAACATTTGGAGTAAGTGGCGCAAATAAGGCTTTCTTAGGTTTCAGAAACTGTGACATTGAAGGCTAAGCCTCCTGTGTCTCGAAACTAACCTAAATGCGTTGTGATGCTAGGGTCTCTACCTTAGCACCACGACACTTAGCCTATAACACTGCGGTATCCCTTTTAGTTACATCCCGATTATGAATTTTTTTAACACTTGAAACATATAATGAATAGCACTAAAAAATCCAATTATGCCACGTACACTCTAAATCTAAGCACGTAACACAGCGCTTTGATACTAATTTTATTAGGTGCCTTGTGTGTGCGCGTCGTGCTATGGGTAATAGTATGCATAATTAAACAATTTAATAATAGCATATCACATATGTAACACAGTGAAACTAATATACATTAAAATAATCTCATTACAATAATGAGATTAAGGGACTCACTTTCGAAGCCTACTTTGAACAATTTTAGTTAGAGACGTAGTGGGCTTTCTCACGTAGAATAACAGCTTCCTATTTCAGAATTTTTGAAACAACTCTTGTTTCTTATTTATTTCTTTCTCTCGAGCTATATTCTTATTAGCCTTTTAATATCACAAACTAAGGCAATTTCTTCAACTTTTCACTCGGCCATTGTGATCTATTTATAGTGAACTCTTGTCTAACTTTCATCCAATGAAAAATAGCTTGATTGCCACTTGGTAAAACATGACTAAGCAATCCAATTGCTTAGTCAATTTTGGCTGAATACGTTGGCGAAATATTAAAGCAATTGGTGGCATATAAAACGCCACCTCTTGCTAATGAATTGAATCAAATTCAATTAATTTACATTTGGCCAATTAATTATTGCCACTTAATTTACCAAATTATATATTAACAAGTAGCTAATGATTTAGTTCCATCTAATGGAAACATTACATATTGCAATATATTAAACAAATGAATATAATTCATTTGATTATACAAACGGCCGAATGTATTATGAAATAATAATTTAGTTTTATAACTTTATTTACCAATGTCCTATTTAATGCCCATACAAATTATTGGCACAATTTGAGGTATACATTAGATAGATAAAAGTGTCAAGTCTCACTTGGCACAATCTTAGGTTTAACACTTTAACTTTAGCTACTCATCGAGTGATCCTGAAATAAATAAATAGCCAAATGAATTAATTTAAATAAAATAAAAATTATTTTATTTAAATGATAGCTATATCCACCAATGCCAAATTTAGTGCCTATACAAATTATTGGCACAATTTGAGGTATACACTAGATAGATAAAAGTGTCAAGTCTCACTTGGCACAATCTTGGGTTTAACACTTAAACCTTAGCTACTCCTCGAGTGACCCTGAAATAAATAAATAGCCGAATGAATTAATTTAAATAAAATAACAATTATTTTATTTAAATGATAGCTATATCCACCAATGCCAAATTTAGTATCCATACAAATTATTGGCACAATTTAAGGCATACACTAGGTAGATAAAAGTGTTAAGTCTCACTTGGCACAATCTTAGGTTTAATACTTAAACTTTACTGTTCTCTGAGATACCTTAAAATAAATAAATGGCAGCATGAATTAATTTAAATGAAACAACAATTGTTTCATTTAAATGATAGCTATATTTGCCAATGATAAATTTAGTACCTATAAAAATTATTGACACAATTTTATGCATACACTAGGCAAATAAAAGTGTCAAGTCTTACTTGACACAATCTTAAATTTAACACTTAAACTTTTTCTATTCCTTAAGAGACCCTGAAATAAATTCATATTTTTTAAAAACTTCCTGGATCGAACAATTTGATTCGGTTCACTACTTATGTACTCAATGAGTATACTTCATATAGTGAGACTCCCTAGGTTAATTCCCATTTTGTCTAACAAAATTTTTTTGTAAGTCTATAACTGATACCGCCCATACACACGTTATAGCTAATATAAAATGACGAGTTGAACCATGCAAGTTGAGGTTAACACATATTCGTACAATCCCTCCGTCATTAATACCCTAGAAAAATAGAGACATAGATTAATACTGTCAAGTCCCTTATTGCTCAACTATAAACTTATTACTTTGATTCATATTTTGATAAACAATATATACAAACTCTTTTGCAATATTGTTGCATATATTGTTTATACCATGAAAACCTCTTTCTCGAATGTAATGCTTATGGCCATAAAAATTCATAGAATACAATCTTAGAAAATATGGATATTTGACTCAACTATATGAGCTAACGGATCCCATCTCTACACACACACTGGATTCCATAAGCATTAGACCATATCCAACAAAAATGCAACGGTTAGACCATTAAAGGTCTCAGACATATGTGAAACCTAAGTATGGTGGATCACTTACAAATCCATCATAGTGCTCAGGTCAAAGGATCACAAATACTTTTCAACTCGAGAAGACATTTTATTGATGATTTTTTGAGATATCTATTAGAGGTCTTCTTTGAGTCTTATTCAGTATCCAATACTCACTAAATACTTGTATATTTATACGAGCTTCCCCTAAGCTCATGGTCTGCTAGAATTAATCATCTGGATGATTTAGATATGATATACACTAATCTATATAAAACAGTTTCACTCGACAGACCCTACGTTGGTGGAATGTAGATTAGGAACTTATAATTCAAGAATATACTTACATAATGACATTTTCTAGTAACGCTTGCACTTTTTGAAACTATGTCATTGTTAGTATATTATCAGGTTTTTATCCTATTTCAGACAAAGTTCTAACTCTTTACACCTGTTATGAACTCTTTCATATCAATATAATATTTGAAATGTTACAAGCATCTTACCTTATAAAAATGATTAGCGATTTAATGAAATACTTATTTATTATATAAAGTATGAAAATATAATATTTATACAAAAGTGGGATGACTTATAAGTACAAATTCCGATAAGAATCCCACTAGTCCATTGAATTTGGTCCATTTCTCAACTATTCACCAATTTAGTATAGATGCTGAAGAATGAGCAAAGAACATAAAAAAAATTGAACGAATAAGTTATGAAGAAAATATTAAAGCAAAATGAGAAGTACTAAAAGAGCACCAACAAACAACGCTGGCATATGGAATTTCAAAAAGGAGATTTAGTTTGGGTTTATCTCAGAAAAGAAAGGTTCTCTCATGGTCAGTTTGCCAAACTCAAACCAAGAGCTGATGGACCATTTAAGGTGATCAAACGAATTGAGAAAAATATATACAAAATTAATCATTCAAAATATTATAGAGTCTCCGATATATTCAGTGTTACTGATCTATCTCTTTATAAGGGTGAAGGCGAAATTGACGACTCGAGGACGAGTCTTCTCTAACCAGGGGAGTTGACACAAGAATGTCTAATTAAATAAAGTTGTGAATAAAACCTAGTGAACTTCACTTAATCACATTAAGGAATTAAGAGTTCTAGAGATTTATAAAGTTAAAAAGGAGTTAAGTAGTAATTGGTATTTTATGTATTTATTATAGTAGTTGTATTTGCTATTGCATTTACTAAGTTTTGGTGGCAGCTGTAAGTTGTAGAAAAGTGTCTTAATCTTTACTTTCATTAATTAAAAAGTTATAACCCTTAACCCTTTAGTTTGAACTCTATAAATTTTCATCCTAAATGGTCTATAAATACCATAGGATTACAGGGAGTCAGGAAGAGAAGAGTTTTAAAAATACTGGAAACCTTAGGAGAATTCTCTGGTGAGAATATTTTTTATTAAACTCTGTATCTCTTGAGTAGATTTCTTAAAATGGTGAGTTTGAGAGCCCTATATCTTTTGAAGGATTCATTAGGTGGTGAATTATTCTATATTCCAATGTTTACCTCATGAGTGGTGAGCCTAGTTTTGTATCTCTTTCACTTTGTGAGTGTTTGAGTTTAATTTAATAATAGTGGTATGTTTTGTTTTATTCTTCCTATATCGTTGTACTCTCTTTTAAATTCTTGAGGTTATGTCAGCTATGATGTTGCCTTCATAACACTGTGGCACTTAACTTTTACTTCTTTGGCTATCTTTGGGTTGCATTAGCGTAATGGCGTTGTTCTTGGGCACCCTAGCAGTTAAGTGTTGACTTTAAGGCGTTCTTCCATCGTTCCAATGTCACGGCCTTGGCATGCTAGCACTGTAGTAGTAAGGTTCTGATTTGCATCTTTTTTCTTTCTTTATTTTTCTTCTTTTAGTGCTACGTCGCTCCTTTTTAGAGTTGTGACGTTGGCTTCTATTTTAATTGTTTTATCCCTTTTTCATCTGATTTCAATTCGTCTTATGCAAAATGTCTTTGAATCTATAAAATAACAATAAAATACATTAAAAACCAAATATTTTCATTTCAATGAATAAATATTAAGTCTATGAAGATAAGAATAATGGTCATAATTACGCCTATCAAATTCCCTCAAACTTAGTAATTTGATTGTCCTCGAGCAAAGAGAAAATAAAACTGCACAAATAAAAAAAAAAGTAACAGGTTGGTTAATGATAAATAATTGGTCTCAAAGATTATATCTCGCCTATAATTCTCAAGCAAATTTCAAATATAATAAAAACTCAACATGCCAATCACTATACTCATTCTACC
This sequence comes from Ailanthus altissimus, assembly GCA_946807835.1. Taxonomy (NCBI): domain Eukaryota; kingdom Viridiplantae; phylum Streptophyta; class Magnoliopsida; order Sapindales; family Simaroubaceae; genus Ailanthus; species Ailanthus altissimus. Next base: position 23,969,920 of record OX327692.1, on the reverse strand, counting down.
CCACAAGTTAGTCTGGTGTGTGTGTGTGTGTGTGTGTTGTTTAGTCATTATTATCAATCAAATGCACTCATATTAGTTTATGTATACAAGACAAAAATTGGTCTCTATCTTTTTTTTATATCATTTGCACTCTATAAACTTACTTTTCTTACCATTCCCCACTAATATAGGTACACACACGAATAAGGTCTTTATTCATCTTATAATATAGAATTAGGATGAAGGATATATTTTGATTTAAGGCACACCATAAACACACTAGAAACCCATTCAAACCCTTTAAATTTCTTAAGCGTCCTCTACCAAACTTAATGTTTGACTTTCCTCGCTAGTTTTACTGCTTAAATCATCTTTTGTTTTCCTATTTTCTAAGTTAGGGAGTATAATAAATTTTTCTAGCTTATTTCCCTAACTTAAAATTTTTGCTACGTAAATCATCTTTTTATCCTTATTTTCTAAGTTAGGGAGTATAACAATTTTTTTTAGCCTATTTCCCCAACTTAAAATTTGTACACTTATTTTGAGCAGTTAAAAATTCTCACAACTTATTTCCTTTTCTTACTCTTTTTTTTCATAAACCCAGTAATCTATAAAGTGTTCTATTATGACTATTATGCTTATGATGTGATGAGTGTTCGAATTTTTTAATTGACTTTGGTGTAAGTTATAGTTTAAAGTAAAAAATAGGTCTTGCTAAAAGAAGGTGACTAGAGATAAAAAAATACATTATGGTAGGCTTGAAAGGCTTAAATGCTCTGAATAGGGCCTAATATTACTTCCCTAATCATGTGTGCCTTAGGATTTTACCTCTGTGATAATTAAATAAGTTTTAGAGTTTTTTTAGACCTTTTTGTACACTTCTTGTTTATGAATGTTCTCTAGGTCAACAATTAATTGAATAGTCCTAACTATGTGCTCAATGAATTCAAGAAATCACAAACAAGGAAGAATTCGTATATAAGATTTAGACAAGTGAATAATCATAGTATCTATTGTTTCTTGAGAACTATAATTTTTACAATCAATTTTCTATTTCATAACATTGACCCTTAATTATCTTAGAACCCAAGACTTAATCATTAGACAAAAAAAAAATTAAAATAAAAACATATGAAAAATAAGCATAAATAAATATAAAATAGATTTAAAAAAAACAATAGAAGCCACAAATACAAATAAGGAAGTGTTTTTCTATCCCAAACTTAAAAAGTTGACATGGTCCCCATGACAAGTGAAAATTTTGAAAATTGAAACACTTCTCTTTTTTATGATCAGTCTCTTACTTATCCTACATATCTATCGAGTCAGCATCGTCTCCATCGCTATGAGCTACTGTTGGTGGTAAGGTTAGGTACAATTTGATTCAATCCGATTTTTTATGGAAACCAAACCGAATTGCTCCGGTCATATTTTTGAAGAAGCAAAACCGAATCGGTTATTTTAAAGGGAAAAAGCTGAACTGGACCGAATTGGTTTTTTCGGTCCGATCCAGTTTGGCTTTTTTTATTATTTTATTTTAAATTATGGGCTTTTTTAAAGTCATTTGTCTAAATAATTTAGAGGATCATTTTAATTCATTTTTTATTTTTTAATTACACGTTACATAAGCCACTGAATTGTTCTTATATATTATATAAATTATTAAAAAATTAAGTTGACTAAATTATTATATATTACACGTTACATTACATGTTATATATTATATAATCAAAAACATTTTCTTTACACATAACATAAGCCACCAAAGTTGTTCTTATATATTATATAAGCCTTTAAAAAAATTAAGTTGACTAAATTAATATATATTACATGTTATATATTATATAATCAAAATTTTTTTATTACACGTTACATAAACCCCCAAATTTATTTTTATATATTATATAAGTTTTCAAAAAATTAAACTAACTAAATTAATATATATTATATGTTACATTACACATTATATTATTATATAGTCAAAAAAAAATTTATTACACATTACATAAGCCACTAAATTTGATCTTATATATTATATAAGTCTTTAAAAAATTAAGTTGACTAAATTAATATATATTACATGTTATATATTATATAATAAAAAAAATTCATTACACATTTCATCAATAGCTAAATTTGTTTTTATATATTATATAAGTCATTAAAAAATTAAATTGACTAATTTATTATATATTTCAATTTTAAGCTATTTTTTTGAGTTTCTTTTTTCAAATTTTTTTGTATTTTAAATTTTAGGCTTTTTTAATTCATTTTTCTAAATAATTTAGTAAATCATTTTTTGATCTAAATTTTACGTCTATTTCATATTAATATAACTATAATTTGCTTAATTTAAGATAAATTTAAATATTTTATTTATTAATTTCTAACAATATCTATAAAATAAAATTCTCCTATTTAATGAAATTACAATTATGATTGTTTTTACTTTTAGATTTTAATAGTGAGTGAGTGAAATTGTATATGTTTAAATATATATTTGTATTTTCAAATCCTCAATTATTTAGTGCCATATGGCAATGTAATTAAAATTTAACAAAAGCATTTGATTTTTTGGTTCGATTATATTTAAAAAAAAATTAAATCGGACCAGTCGATTTTTTCAAACATATAATTGAACCAATTTTTTAGGGATATAAAAATCAAACAAAACCCAACTTAATTAGTTGGTTCAGTTCAATTTTTAGTTCTTAATTTTTTTGTCCACCCTTAATTAGTGGTGTAGAGTAAACAAGAGGTGATGGATGCTGGCTTCTGTTGAATCTTATATGGGTGGCAGTTAGTTGCATCCACTCTACCTAGTAGGCTGCTTATTGGACACACCACTGCTGATGTGCCTAAAAGTCATTGTGCAGGTCCTAGAACTCTCCAGTAATTTTAAAGCTCACTTCTGATCCATGTAAATCTATATTGGATAGGGGCTGCTCAAAATGAGGAAGCTAATGTCTGATCGAGAGTTCTGGGACTCTGATTGCCCTAGTCGTATAACGCTCTGACCTGGTTGATTACGTTGATATCCAGTTGGGTGGGAAGAGTGTAGACGCTCCTCTGATGGGTCCTATTAGACAGACGACCTGTCCATATAGTGCAATTATGAGGAATGGTAGAACAAACTGACCTTTTCTTGACGAAAGCTGTGGACTATACCACTTTTGAAGATCTTACCGACGTCTATGCTCTTTCCAACATAATGGCATAAAGGAAAATGGCTAGGTCCTTGGTCACATCACTAAAATGTGTGACCGACATTAGTCTAGCCATGATAAAATAGTGCCAAATATTTTCTAACGAATCTATGGCTTTGGTTGGGAATGAAATTCTATGCTCCCTTAAAATTTCCACTCAGTACCAAATGTGTAAAGTCGCTGGATAATAACGTCATAGTTTGGCTTTCCAACATCTGGTGGTATTTGTCACTTTTTATACTAGGGAGGTGGAAGAATTGGTTGATGCTCATATTGAATACTACTTCCTTACTATATACTCTGGCCCTTAAGTGTCGGTGTTCTGGGGGTCAGTGAAGAATTCTCTCACAATGGGCCACGCCACTACTTCCTGTTACTGGCACAATTTCTCTAATTTTCTGGTTTAAGTGATTTGAAGAAAACTAGGGAACTTATCATCTAGTAAATTGAAACCTCTTTGCTAGATCGCAATCATTTTGACAACCAAATTGGTGTATAGCTCGGTTACGACTGGAGATATAAATTTGGTCGTATTATAGGCAGGCTCTCAGATAAGAATGATCTTGCTTTTCTTTAGAGCCATTGTCAAATCAAATTGATCCTAAGGATAGTTTGACATAATATCCACCTAAATTCACTGTTGATGAGATGCAACCAAATCTTAAAATACACTTGCAATTTGTCCCCTCAAATACTTCATCTCAATATTTTTAATTACCATGCAAACTCAATTACACAATTTAACCGAAGCCTCTAATAGGTAGCTTCGACATTCTTTATTCCAAAGCATAACTTTGTAGTAATGCATCCCTTGGTAGGCAATGAACGAGGTCTTCTTATAATCGGAAGGAAACATTTTGATCTAGTTATATCATAAGAATACATTTGTAAAGTTGAGGAGGGCACACCTAATCATTGAATCAATCAGTTGGTCAATCTTTGGTAAAGGAAAGCTATCATTTGGACAAGCTTTATTCAAGTCAATAAAATCCACATGCATCCTTCACTTCTCGTTAGCTTTCTTACCATCATCGCATTCGTTAGTCACTTAGGGTAATGGACTTCTTAGATAAATTTTGTTGTTAATAACCTTTCGACCTCTACTGCCATGAGCTCATTCATTTCTTAATTAAAGATTCTCTTCTTCTACTTGATGGGTTTAAATGACAAGCTAACGCTAATCCATGAGAGATTAGCGAAAGGTCTATGCTTATCATATCCTTGTGTGATAGGCGAATATTTTTAAGAATTTTCTCAAAAGAAACTCAGATTATCCCATCTCTTTGGCCTTGAGTTTAAACTAATCTTTACTACCTTCTCGGGGGAATCACATTTTATTTGGATTATCTGTCAACTCTTCTATCAGCTTTAAGGACTTTGACTTCTTCTACCTCTTGGGTCTATCGCAACAATGCAAAATGTTTTTTAAATCCCTGAAGATCACTCCTCTTTCATCTTTGACTGGGAATTTATCTTTAAAAAGGGATAGACTTGCTGCATTAGAGTTTCTCATGAAGGGTTATCTTATTAGAATTTTATAGGGGAATAGTTGCTTAACCACCATAAAACTTATAATTTTTATATAGGGCTTTTCTATAAGGGAAACATATAAGATGACCACTTTCAATAGCATTACAAAACTATTTCTAAAACTATACATAGGTGGCTGTGTCCTCTCTACCTTCTAATAATTAATTTCAAGGTCATTTAGGCTTCTTTAAAATTAATATCTACTAAACTTCTATGATCGATGAATACCCTGTTGACATCGATACATACTACTTGCACCATGACCACTAATGCATCACCATGTGGATAGTTGAATCCCTATGTATCCTCTTTAGTGAACATGATAGGCACCATCTGTACCAAGGGTTTCTTTGTAACCAAGATGTTGCATATCACTTAATGTTCCACCATAAAATACCAAAAGTTATGCTTCCTTTGTTGGTTAGAGTCTTTAGCCAATGCAGGACCTTCAACGATTATCATGGTCATCCCTCGCCGAGTCGAAGGTTTAGAGTCAATATTCTTGAGGTTACTGAGGCTCCTTATGTTCTTGATTTACTTTAAACTCCTTCAAATATTTATTTTTCATCAAGTGTCAACTCGCTTCTTTCTAGCGAAAACATTTATTGGTCGTGTGCTCATGGTTTTGATGGAATTCACACCTCTTATCTTTATTTTGTTAGAGTGCCTGAATAGCACTTGGTTCCCCAAGAACCACTTTATTTCAAAAATAATGTCTTGAGGTACAGTGAGGGGTACATACTTTTCATCTTAGATCTTTGCCACACTAGGAGGTGACATCTTCGTCCTCCCACGTCACCATTCTTCAAGCGATTTTTCTACTCTGCGTTATTTTGTAAGTCTTGGTAGTGTTTGATCCCTTATTCCTCTATACAACCTCCTCTAAGAAAATATCTTGAATTATCTACTTTGAACTCTTCTTTAGGCTCTACCATCGACAACTTTTTTGCTTTTTCCTCTTCCTCAATTCTTATATAACCATGTTCTCGATCATAGGTTGTAGCATAAGTTAGAACGTGATTCTCTATCACGTAATACTATAACCAATTTAATTGTAATCCTTCTTTTAAGGTTTTTAGAGCGATTTATAGGTCGAAAGCATCGAGTAAGATTACTTCTCTATAGAATTAGTCCTTGAATTCCTTCAGGCCCCATGTTAAGCTATGCTTTGTCTTCCTTAGTCGTTGGGGATTTTTGGCCAACTTGCATGCTCCTAAATTTTTTTGTACAAACTTGTTTATCAATTTATTGTATGAGAAAATACTCATTTGCTTTATACTTTGATAACGTAGATAGGCTTACCCCTTCATATTCATGTGGAACAGTCAATACATTTGGTTATATTTCAACTTGGAAATAGCCAGTAGATCGATCACCTGATCCATATAGTGGTTTGGATCAAACGTCTCTTTATGCACTGAGGTGTTTGATAATCTAAAAGCTGCGGCAACTTTATATTACTAAGCTCATTGGTAAATGGTGATTTTTGCTCTCTTTTTACTATCCTTGGCAAAGATGGTTCTCGTTGCTCCATTCCCTCAATGAGCTCTTCTATTCTCTCTTCTAACCTTCTGACCTTTTCTTCTATGGCTACTTCTCGGTGCCATACTTCTGCTCATTCTTCAATCTATCTTTACCTATGTTCTCTGCACTAACCTTTTTCTTTGCCAAGAAAATCCTTTAGACATTGTACTCATCCAGCTCATCCTCATTTCTCTCATCCTTAGTAATTCTTCTAAAGTCTCAAACTTACGATTCTTTTAGAGCTTGGTCTTCAAGCTCTCGACATGTCTTTCTACTCTAATACTAGTTCAAGTGTGTCTCATCTTATGCTTCTCCTTGTAAGTGTATTAGTAAGAGGTTCACACAAACTTATAGGATGGGATTTTAAGGATTGGATGGTATCACCTATTGGTTAACTTCTCTTTGGGACTCTTAGTGTCCCTTAAATTTTTAGTGGTTGTTTAGTACTTCCACCAACAGATTCTCCAACTCCTCCAATTCTTTTTCTAATTCCAACCTCTAGGTAGAGCTAACTTGCACCTCCTCTTGACACCTCGTGTTGTCCTGCTAAACTTCTAACTACACTTCTTCATTTGGATTTGCTTGTTTAGGGTTTTCTATCATAGTTTGGTATAGTTTGTGGTCTTGGTTCATCTTAAATGGCCATATATAATCTTATTTGACTTAAACCTTCATAACTTTTTGTATCGTTTCCACATACGGCGCCAAATTATTAACCATGAGAATTTAGGGGATTCTTTAGTCTTAGAGTGATTTTTTGTGGCAATAATATTTTTTTACGCAAATAACAATGATAAGTGTATAAGCATTTTCATCATAAACTTAAGAATAATGCTACACTTTTCAAATGATATTTCAATTTTTTCATCTCAAATGACATATCAATCAATTATTAGATGATAAAAATACTAAAATGGGTAATTTTGAAAGTTGCACCATTTTATAACTCAATAATTGCTTAACATATCATTTGAGATGAAAAATTTTAAGATACCATTTAAGAAGTGTAGCATTATCCTAAATTTATATCTTTTTATTTCAACAATTAGATATATATTTATATATCCACTCCACTAGCTAGTTACAGCCAATAGAGAAACTTTTTCATTAGGGATAGGCAAATGCTCTATGGGGATGGGTCTTCATGATGCCCTGCTCTTAACAAGAAGGGGATGAGGTAATTTTTATAAAAATAGATGGGGCATAAATAAAAATTATTTTTTGAATTATTAATAGGGCGGGGGTGGAATTAAGCCTCCTGCACATTCCTACCCTACTCCTTAATTTTATGAATATATTAAATGTAATTTTTAGTATATAGTTATATAGTTTATCAATTTTTTTAATTTGTATTTAACTAGGTTATTAGGAAATATTTTAAAAATATAATTTTATTAATAAAAACTAAAAATATTTAACAAAAAATCTAAAATCTAATATTAAATGCTTTTATTTTGAGGTGAGCTATTAGTTGTTATTAAATTTATTCTTTCAGACTCTCATCAAATTTTCTTAGTTGCTCTTCTTGTTTTCTCATCATACTTGCACTCTTATCTTAAGTAAAAAATGTAGAACTATAAAAAAATTAGTTTGGATAGCATCTGAATCAGCATTTACTACAAGTGGTAGATTTGTAAGTCCTCATGGTAGCAAATTACATCTAGAGACATTAGAAGCTTTGATGTTTGCTCAAGATTGGTTATGGTATGAAATTAAAGATTTAAACATAATTGTGTATTATTTATAAAAATTTAGTTTTTAATTTTTTTTATTTTAACCAACTAGTTCTTGTATAATTTATTTTTATTATCAAGTTTAGATTTAAATTCTTTTACAAAAATTCAATATCACATATTCATTGAAGATATTGATGAGGTAAACTTTGTTATAATTTCTTGTAAATTTAATTATGCTAAACTATTTATTATATTCCCTCAAAGAAATTAATAAAAAGGTAAAAGTAGTTTATTTATTTTTAGGAATCAATCTCATGACTTTTAATGAGAGAAGACGAAGTAATTAATAAGATGATCAATGATATTAGATACTATAATATTATTTAATTTTTTTACTATTTATTTATTATTCACATTATTGAAGGATACTATCATATTATTATAGTTTATTAGTTTGATTCTTTTTTATCATAATATAAATTATTTGTATATTATTTAAATTTATAAATATAAATTAATATTTAATATTAATAAAAATGAGAAATGAAATGGAGATGAGAAAGTCATTCCATGCATAAAAATTTTCGAATTTTATTCTATTAAATTTTTATAAAAAATAAAATGAGGATAAGACTTAAAATAAAAAATGAGATGGAATATGAAAAATATCTCCTTACCCACCGCACCGGTTGCCATCCCTATTTTCCACCTTTGCGGCTGCCTAATTATATAGAAGCTGATCTCAAGGTGGAGAAACAATCTTGAGAAAGTTTATCGAATGGCTCTTTACACTCTGCCCATCTTGTTCTTTCTTCTCTTATTCCCTCTTCTCATTTTCTTGAAAAAGATGAAACATGTTGACACACAAAACCGGCAGCTTCTGCCAAGCCCTCCTAGGCTTCCAATAATAGGCAATTTACTCCAACTTGGAGCGTCGCCTCACCAATCTTTCTGTCAACTCTCCAAACAATACGGCCCAGTCATGCTCCTTAAACTTGGTCGTATACCCCTTGTTGTGATCTCCTCTGCTGAGGCAGCTAAAGAGGTCTTAAAAATTCATGATCTTAATTGTTGTGACAGACCAACATTAGCCGGGAGTTGCAAATTTTCATATAACTATTTGGATATGGGTTTTGCACCATATGGTGATCATTGGCGACAGATTAGGAAGCTATGTACTCTTGAAGTGTTGAGTGCAAACAGAGTGCAGTCATTTCGGTTCATTCGGGAAGAAGAAGTTGCGTGGCTTATGAATTCCATCTCTCAAGCATCATCCTCTGCCATGCCGGTTGATCTTTCTGAGAAAATGTTTGCTCTCACTGGAAGTATAATATTTAGGGCTGCTTTTAGAATGAGATTTCGAGGAAGTAATTTTGATAATCATAGATTTCAAGAATTGGTTCATGCAGCTGAGTCTCTGGTCGCAAGCCTCACTGCGGAGGAATGTTTCCGATATGTGGGTTGGATCATTGACAGGCTCACTGGTTACCATGCAAAGCTTGGAAGAGTTTTTCATGACTTGGATACTTTCTTTGAACAAATAATGAATAATCATATTAAATCTAAGAGAACAAAAGAAGAACAAGAAGACATTATTGATGTGATGCTGAAAATGGAAAGAGATCAATCTGAATATGTCCCTGAGGCTCGGCTTACGAAAGATCACATAAAGGCAGTAATCATGGTAAGTAGTTTTAATTTTCCGTATCAAGTATTTCGTTTCACTTTTTCTTTTAATAGTATATTACATCTATGGATTATAGACTATGCTTCTTATACATTTTTGTTACAATGAGACCTGCTTGTTATACATTTTTTATAACACGATTTGTAACTCTACCGCCAATAATCAAAGTGATTTACTTTTATAAATAGAAGGTCTACGCCGAATAATATAAGACTACTTTATTCTTTACTTAAACAGAATAATTAATCTGCTTTTCATATGAATGTAAAGACTTAAATTTAACACTTCAAATAAATAATGTTTAGTACAACCACTATCATATCGGTGGTTATTCCTTTTGCCTTCTAATGTCCATTGGCATTGTTTTGGGGAAATGATGAATTCCTTATAGTATCGGTCAATTTTCACCTACCTCTATAGTTTTAGGAAGGATAAAAATATTCTCTTTTGTTAAATATTTTATATTATCTTAAATTTTTTTTATGATTTGATAACTTTATCTTTAATAATAATTTATTAATAATTTTATTAAAAGAAATGAGTCTACTGTGATTTGTACCCTTTTTTACCCGAAAGATAAAAAACTATTTATTTCACAATCAAATTTAATTTTACATAATATTTTATAGAGATTAAAATATATACTCTATAAATAAGTTATATGGATTATTAGTTCTAAAATTAAATGAATTTTGATACTAAAAAATCATAAACAATAATAAGTGTAAAGTATTTTAACAAGCACAAAATTCATTAAGTGTCTACAACAAAAGATTTAAAAACTTATTGTGAAAATAAGTTATTTTATTTTTTTTCTAAATTAATTTGAAAATAATAAAAATACTAAAATATAATACATGCTAAAAAGAAAATTATTTTCAACCTCACAAGGGAATTTTATCATTGAATATAAAATAATAAAATAATCATAAAAATTCTAAATTATAATTTATGAGTATTTATAAATAAAAAAATTAGTTTTCATAAAAACTCAAATTTTTTGTAAGCTTATTTGAATTAAATATTATTTAAATACTTTTAAACTTATTATTATTAATGTATCATCATTTATTTTACTTATAACTAATAATTCATTTAATTTATTTATAAGGTATATATACTAGTCTTCATAATATATTACTTAAAATTAAGTGCAGTCAAGTGATTAGATTAAATATTTTTATCTTTGAGATCAATGATTAAAATTTTCATAGACTCATTATTTATTTTTGTTGCTTTAACTTTTTAGAGGTAAAACTGTCAAAACTATATTAAAACTATCATGAAGTAAACTGTCAAACTATGTATTATAAAAGATAAAAGTATCAAATTATGATATAAAACTATGAAGCTATGTATTACAATATGATAAAATTATCAATTCGTACAAAAAAATTTAAAAGATAACGAAATATGCTTAATGAAGGAGTCTTTTTTTTAAACTCTAAAGTAGAGATTAACCGATAATATAGGTCGTAAAAGTCATCAAACTATATTCATAAAGAATAAAATTGTCAAATAAAATATGATTATAAATGATAAATTTATCAAATTATGAGGTACAACTGCCACACTATATATTATAAATGATAAAATTATTAAATACTGCAAAAAGTTCAAAGATAATAAAATTTGCTTATAGTTCATTACTTATTTCTTGTGCTTTTAATTTTTTAGAAATAAAATTGTTAAATTATATATTAAAAAGGATAAATTATCAAATCATACAAAAATTTAAAAGATAACAAAATATGCTTAATCTTTCTTTCTTTTTTTTTTAACTATAAGGGATAAATAAAGATTAACCGATAATGTAGGGGTGTAAAAGTTGTTTTGCTGTATTATTTCGTTGTTCTAATTATTGTTTTTGCTGTTTTGATGTCTTAATTTTCATCACAAATTGCCATGTCTCTTTTGGCACTTTCTTCGAAAGTATCAATAATGTAAACGAAAGTGTAGCAAATTGTGAAAAAGGTCTAAAACTATTAGAAAAATCAGTAATAATGCTCAAAGTGTTGGGGTTAGATAAGATTAACTTTTTTTTTTCTTTTTGAAATCATTTAGGTAAAGATTGATTAAAGTTGTCGTTTATGTTTAAAGGTGACATATGTGGAGATTATTATTTACTTAAATCGCCTAGAAATAGGGTGGTGATTGTGAGTGTCACATTGTATGCAAGCCTAAACATGAATATAGATAAGCTTCCAGAGTTACCCTCTATCAAGCAAACATCCAAATCATCTCTTAAGTTTGAAGTTCTATCAAAATAACCTCTTCAAAAAATATCAATCACTTAAATCCATAATCCATCTTACTAAAATATTATCGGTGATATAGGAGCCAAAATTTTGTATCACACTCAAAATACTAACAGCCCCTGAAATTTGATCATATTGATAATAATAATGCAATCTCAACACGGTTTGAGAAATGTGTTGAAATGCCTCCCTTGTAACAGAGCTCACAAGTAATAAACAATTACCAAGGCTGTTATATTTAGCTGCACGATCAATAGATTTACTCCTTAAAACTAATGCAGTTTCCTCTTGTTCACTGTTATATACTTGTATACCAGGATCTAGTTTTGGGTGGAGTGAACACCGGTGCGATTGTCGTGACCTGGACAATGGCAGAATTGATTAGGAATCCAAGAGTTATGAGTAAAGCACAAGATGAAGTCAGAAATTGTTTCAGAAACAGAGAAAGAATTACTGAAGCTGATATTGATCAACTTCAATACCTGAAGATGATTGTCAAGGAAACTCTGAGATTGCATCCTCCTGCCACTTTGCTTTTAAGAAAAACTTTAACCCATGTTAAAGTTAATGGTTATGACATTTATCCCAAAACGTGGATGCAAGTCAATGTTTGGGCAATTGGAAGAGACCCCAACTACTGGAAAAATCCTGAAGAATTCTACCCAGAAAGGTTTATCGATAACTCCATGGAATTTAAAGGGCCAGATTTCGAGTTTTTACCGTTTGGAGCAGGAAGAAGAAGTTGTCCTGGGATTCATATGGGATTAAAAACAACAGAAATTGCAGTTGCAAATCTGTTATATTTTTTCAATTGGAAATTGCCCAACGGAATAAAGAAGGAAGATTTGAACATGGAGGAGGTTGCTGGTCAAAGTCTTACGGTCTCTAAAAAGACACCTGTAATCCTTGTGCCTGTCAATTACCTCTAGGCTGTAGCTATCAGGTATCAGAAAATAATAAGGGAGATGTCCCGTGTTTATTTATGCAAGTATTCTACCTGTGACCTCTATTGTATAATAATGGAAACGTTTTCGGATCCAATAAATCCTCTAGCTATATTCAGTGTTGATTATATAATTAAATAACCATTATAGCCTTGAGTATTATTAGAAATAATAAAACAATAATACTATTTGTCCCAAAAACCACATCCCGAATTTTGCCCGAATTGAGAAATACGTGCATTACTTTGATTTTTTTATTTAATTTTAACCTGGTTCAGCTCACAATTCTTAAAATTTCTCAAAAAGATCGTCAGAAAACCAGCAAAATTAAATCATTCATGATTCATCCCATATCTTCGTCATCAAAATCAAATCCTTATCCCCGAAGTAATTCATTGAGAAGCAAAATGAAGTGAAAATTGAGATCCCTCCCTTCTATGGCGCCGATCACTACCACATTGCAAGACTAGATTTGTGTCGAAGGTAATCCAACAATTGAAATGAAAGGACAAGAATTTTCTCTAAGTCTATAATTCAATGGAAAGATACGATATGTAATAACTGATCGACGTGATTTTATTGTGATTTTTTAAATAAAAAAAAATTAATTATCTATTTTTTCTAAAAACATTTTAAAAAAAATTGAATCTAAAAGAAAAAGAGAAGTGCCCTAGGCGTTAACTGCAGGCAATGTCATTTGTCGACCAAGTTTTGAAGTCAACTAGATACCTAAATTGATTGAATTTGATTTTTTGTGTTAGATCACGTTGATAATAGATTTTTGTATCTAAAATTTGAAAGAGGCTTGTGAGAGCCAACATGCTATTTTTTCTTTTATAATTTATCAAGATTCTTGTGAGATAAAAGACTATGACTTTGATGAATTTTAAAGATATTGGTAGTTTTGTGGATTAATTTTTTCTGGTTTTTTCAAGATTTTTTAAAGAAATTTTAAGAATTATGGGGTTTCACCGGGTTGATATTGGAGAATATTTGAAGATGGAGAGAGTATAAATAAAGAATGAGATAGAAGAAGCAGACAAAATTGAAATTGGGATTGAATTTAATGACATGTGTATATAAAATAAATTTTAAAACATTAAATAAAAAGTAAAAGCAATTCACCTGCAATGAACTTTTTTTTCAATTTGGGCAAAATTCGGGATGTGGCTTTTAATAGGTTACGGTATGATTACGTATTTAAACATTTTAAGTGAAATTAAATAAAGATTAATATTGAATTCGTATTTTTCATTTATTAGTCGCATTAAATATATATTTAAATTTTACAATTTACAAATTTATTTAATATGCGTTACAATTTACTATTTACATTACTAATTTTTTATTTTTTTTAAAAAAAAAGTTACATCATATACTCTTTTTTTTTTAAGAATAAAAGTTACATGATATTCCGAACAAAAGAAAAGTTGCATCATTTTCCCCGGAAAGTTTTTTCTATTTTGTTTTTCTTTTCTTTCTTTTTTCTTGTCAAATTATTTATCGATGTATCTCTTCGGTTTCCTACTCTATTGTTATTAATGGTGTGGTGCATGAGAATATCTCTCCTACTCGTGGTCTTTGCCAAGGTGACCCTCTATCCCCCTATTTATTCCTCTTCTGCGCCGAAGGCCTCTCTTCCCTCCTTACTTCTGCTGAACATAGAGAGGCCTTACATAGTCTGAAATGTGGGAGATTGGGCCCATCTATATCCCACCTCCTTTTTGCGGATGACAGCCTAATCATTACTAAAGCTTCCTTAGATGATTGCAACTCAGTATTGGGGATTTTGCGGTCTTATGAGGTTGCCTCGGGGCAGGCGATTAACTACAGAAAATCGGCTGTATGTTTTGGAAGCTCCATCCCAAGGGAGACTGCAACTCATCTTGCTCAGCATCTTGGTGTCTCTCTAGTTCCGCACCACAGTAAGTACCTGGGTCTCCCATGCATCTCCAGTAAGAACAAACAGAATATGTTTGCGGCCATTAAAGAAAGAATTTGGAATAAGTTGAATGGATGGAAAAGGCACCTTTTTTCCGGTGGTGGTCGGGAAGTGCTCTTAAAATCAGTGATTCAGGCAATCCCAGCATTTGTAATGAACATGTTCTGGCTTCCTAAGAGTCTTACTAGTGAGATCCATAGACTTTGTGCCAGATTCTTTTGGGGTGGTGATGTCAATAAGAGGAAGGTCCACTGGTGCTCTTGGAAATTCTTGTGTCGCCATAAAAATGATGGAGGGCTGGGATTCAGGGACTTGAACCATTTCAATCAAGCTATTTTGGCTAAACAGGGATGGCGTGTAATTGCTAACCCAGACTCGCTAATTGCAAGAACTCTCCGTAGCATTTACTTTCCGAACTCTTCTTTTCTACAAGTTCTACCCAAGCATTCAGATTCTGCGGTCTGGAAAAGTATTTTATGGGGACGAAACCTACTTTTGAAAGGTCTTCGTTGGCAGATTGGCGACGGCTTCTCTGTCTCTATTTACTACGACCACTGGCTTCCGCGGCCCCTGTCTTTTAAACCTTTGTTCCCGCATAGACTGCCAAATCATTCATTAGTGGCTGAGCTGCTTCTCCCTTCTGGACAGTGGAATTGCGATCTTATCCGTAACTCCTTCTCAGAAGATGAAAGCAACCTCATTTTAAGCATCCCGCGCTCGTATTCTTGGAACCACTATTGTGATTCAATTATGTGGCACTTTGACAGACACGAACAATATTCTGTGAAGAGTGGATATTGGCTTTCCTTTGCTCATAACCATGCCTCCTCCAGCTCTGGCAGTGGTGTTACCAGTAACTGGTGGAAGGCCCTGTGGAACCTAAAGATCCCTCAGAAAATTAAACATTTTGTCTGGAGAGTATCGCATAACTGGATCCCTACTTTCTATAACCTTAGAAGACATCATGTCCCTGTTGATTACTCGTGTGGTCGTTGTGCTAAAGGTGCGGAAAACACCATTCATGCGATATGGCTCTGTGATGTTTTGAAGAAAGTACGTCAATCATGCTCATTCCTACATGGTTTATGTATCTCCCATAGTACATCTATGTTGGATTTTTTGATTGAATGTCAGGCGTGCCTATCACTTGAAAATGTTGAGTTCTTGCTTATTCTTTTTTGGAGACTTTGGTATATCATAAACCAATTCATCATAGAGCAAAAGAAGGTCTCTTTGTCAGAGGTGCTGAATTGGGTGCAAGACTACAAGAATGAATTGATGACTATTCAGACCAGCGCTCATAACATCTCAATATCAAGTCACAACCTATGGCTTCCCCCTAGTCTGGGCTCTATAAAACTAAACACTGATGCAAGCCTCTCCTCAAAACACTTCAAGGATGGACTAGGAGTGGTGCTACGTGACTACTCTGGAGTGGTCTTGGCCTCCTCATCCATTCCATTAGATGCACTACCCCCGGTGGATATCCTTGAAGCCTTGGCTCTGCTTCGAGGACTTTACCTGGCTAGATTGCTAGGCATCTCGACCCTTGAGGTTGCTTCAGATGCGGCAAATGTCATCCATGACATTAACAATCGCCTTACTTCAGTCTCGGAGTTGGGTTTGGCTCTCCACGATATTAGGACGGTGGCCTCATCATTCTCTCAGTGCTCTTTTAGTCATACTTACCGCTCATCTAATCGGGTGGCCCATGAGCTAGCACGCTTTGCTCTTAATTTAAATTCTGAAACTATTTGGTATGGTAAGGTACCAATTCAAATTGAACGTTTTGTAAATGAGGACATGTCCTCTTGTGCTCTTTGATAATTAATCCTTACATTCAAAAAAAAAAAAAAAAGTAAAAAAGACTCTCTGGTTTCGGCATGTTTTTTCTTTTCTTTTCTTTTCTTTTCTTTTCATCCTTCACTTGCTCTCCAAACATCATTATGCGGAAAGACTATGATTTGCATGAACGGCATCAATGGTTTCAGAAACAGCATCAACGTTCCGTCAAGGAGGTTTTTGTCTTACAGATGACTAAGCCCAAAATCTCCTTCAGCCACAAAGAAGATCCCTCAAAGAAATCGTCAATGGCGGAGGACGCGGAGGTGGTTTCAAATTTGATGGATTTCAAGCTCTAACTTGAGGATTCTGTCACCATGCCCAAGGAAATAAAAATCAATACAAACAACTTTGTGGCTAGATATTTGACGAGTTGGTTTCTGATCAGGAGAGGGGCAAGGGGAAGGCAGTTCAGAGCAAATTTTCTGGCGAATCCACTGGGAGTAGTTCGATTGTCGTTTGACAAGGCAACCGCATCGGGATCCATTGTTTCAGCGTCGTTCGATGGCTTCGCATTTTTTCTTGCAATTGGCTCTCCTAATTAGATTTTTTTTTTTTATCAATTATTCGGGATATGTTCTTTGTTTTGTTACATTATTTTGATTTTATTTTAAGTGGATTTAATGAATGGTCAATTTTTTTTCTTAAATTATTTTAAGTGAATTTTATTTTTTTAATTGTATTTTAGAATAATTTTATTATAAAATATATTACATAATTAATTTTGATGTAATTTTAAATTTATTTTTCGTGACTTAAATGTGTATTAAATGAATCTAATATTTTGTATAAATAAATTGAATTCGGTATTATTATTTATTTAAACGAATTGAATTGTATATAATTAAATAAATAAATTAAATTTAATCAAATTTATTAAATGGTTCTAATAGTATTGTGTCGTGTAATTCACATATTAAATGAGGTAAATTTATGCTTCAATGTCTAATTTATTTACGTAAATGAATCGTATAAGAATATGATAAAAATTTATCAATATCTTATATTGATATGACACGAATACGATTCGTTTATACAAATTATCATTTGTAATTATTGTTATATCAATCTGTATGATTGTTTAAGGATCATGCTCTTCAATCAAATTTAAGAAAATTATTAGTTTAGTCCTTAAGTTTTATTTTTTTAAATGCTCATTAGGTCTCTAAATGTTTTTAAAATACTAAATTTAGTCATTGTCATTGAAATAATGACATTTAAAACATAATATTTAGGACAATAAAATAATACAATCAAATATAAAACTATTTATCATGATTAAATGTAGTAGTTTTATCTTATTACCTTTTAAAAGTACAATTCAAATGTAATTTTTTCACTAGCAAGGACTAAATTGAGTATTTTAGAAAATCTAGAAACTTAATGAATATTATAAGAGAAACTCAAGGACTAAATTAGTAATTCTCCTCAAATTTATTCCCAATTCTCTTAATTGTAAATCTTTTGAGTTCTCCACTATTTATTCGGTTAAAGTTAGGATTTCTTGTTAATAATTTTAGAATTATAATTTTTCTTTGTGTCAAATATCTTATTAAAATCATGATTTTATGTATTAATTCTTTTCATATAAGTTAAGAATTTAATGTATTTATAAAAGTAATCTTTTGTAGTTATCGTTCAATGGAAATATAGAGAGACTTCCATTTTTCTAACACGTTATCAGAGTTTAGGTATTCATCAAAGCTTAGGTTATAAATTAATATTTTGGTCTTTGTTAGTTTTCGCTCTCCAGTGTAATAGACTGCTATTGATGTACTGTTATCTTTTTACAACACTTGGCTTTGATTTTCATACCAATGCACTTATACTTATAATAGTCATTTTTTACTCTTTCATTCACATGTTTGTACTTGTAGTGATTATTTTTTTCAATGCACATGTCATTATTTGATAATATTGTCACTCTTAAAAAATGATTGCCTCTCTCTACAACGGTCATCTCTCATATGTACTATTAAAAATATCTTTCAGTCATTTTATTAATTTTTTTTTGTTTGCTTCCTAATTTGATTTTTAAACTCAAGTTGTTTTTCAAATATAAAATTTAAGAGGGAGTCTTCAAGTTAGTTTTTCTTTATAATTATTTTAAAATTAGAATAATATTTCACCTTTGTGCAAAATATCACATTATAGTTGTAATTTTATATATTAATTATTTTTATATAGGATAGGAGTATTTAACTTCTCTATAAAAGCAAAATTTTATAATTATCATTTAGAAAGACTTTGGTTTTTTCTAACACATTGTTGTTTGGTGGGTAAATAGCCCTAAGTTGTAAAAATTGTAGTCGTGGACTACCACCCCAGTATTACCTAGCTTGATTACTCTTTATTGTGATCCTTAACTCTATGCTTGGACAATCAGTCTCTTTGGTGCTAGTGTAGCGAGAAAGCAAATAGCAATGAACCTTATCTACACTACAGTATTAGTTCTCTCCTACCAAAACTACTATAGAGGAAGAGGGTACAAATAGGGGGATTGACGCAGTTGAGCAGGTAAGGAATACTTAGTACTTGGAATTTGAAGGCTATGAGGTTTGGGCAAGAGAACAGGGCTAGGAGGTCTAGATATTGCATCATGAAAGCAGCGCAATAAGAGTTGTAAACAAGTGAGATAGTCTTAAATTTGTAACCAAGTGTTATCTTGAAGAGAGATTCATATTTGGGCAAAATGAAATTCAATAACAAACTATAAAATGAATGACATGATAATGATGATAGTGGGAGTTAATGGCTCAAAAATATTGAATCTAGCTATCACAACACTACTCCATGCAACTACAATATGCTTTCCCTATTATGGAATATAATTCATAACCATGTAGCCTACAAATTGGCAACATGACCAAATTAATTAGTGATGCGATATTTCTATATTTTATAATTAAGTGCAAGTATACATTATCGTATGCAAGTAATAAAGAGACTAAATAAGTCGGATGTCAAATCCACATGGATAATTTCTTCTTTTTAACCAATTACTAAAATGATATCTTTCTAATAATTATTCAGATAAATAAAAATCTAAGAATGAATGTAAAAATTATAAAGGAAAAAACACAATGCAACGAGATTTAAGTGATAGCAATATAGAGAAAACCTAGGATTAATATTATCCCTCAATATGTTTTCTAATGATTAATGTTCTAATATTTAACTCCCTTAGTCTTTGTTATTGATCAAGACACTAATGTATTCACAAGCCTCTTCTAAGGTCATGCAAGTATACCTTAATTTACCAAATACCTATATTCCTATAGTACTTGTAATAAATTAAGATTCATTAAGATTAGGTCTTATTGATCATACATGTCAATTAAGTATATTCTTATCCTAAATTAAAACTTGCATATGCAACATTGAATGTTACTCTACAATCATGCATCAAATTACCTAGGTCTAAATATTATGATTCCTCTTCTGAGTTTATCAATAATATTACCAACTCATTCACCATATATTGGCCAGATATATTGAAGCATTAAAATCAAGTAATTTGAATATCAAAGAACTAAGTTTATTAAATATTCAAAAGATATGGTAATTAAGCACACATATTGAGGTCAAGTATTAACCCTAGAAAATAAGTTTAGCTCATGACTACAAGAGAACAGCAGTAAAAATAATAATAAATCATGATACAATCAATAGTAAACCGATATAGACGTCGAATTGCTCTTAATTGCGCTACCTAAGATACTCTTGATGCCGAAGAACGCCTTGAACCTCTCTCTAAGGTTGCTTCAATTAAACTCCTATTACTCTCCAAGACTCATGCTCTGTATTCTTAATGTTCTTGAATTGCTCTAGGTTGCTCTTGGATTCTCCTTGAAGGCTAGGAATGAGTGGCTTTTTATAGGGATTGATATGAGCTTGAAAATCTCAATTCTCGTCGGACTAGGACTCGCGCTACCGCTGGGGTGCTATACAGTTGTCGCTGGGGCGGCGCGTGAAAAAAGGCTTTACCGCTGGAGCGGTAGGTTTATGGCGCTGGAGCCTGATAAGGGCAAATTTGTCATATATTTTCTCATATTTTTATTATTGATATTTTATGATTTATTGAGAATAGATGGCTATTTATGTGTATTATTGTTATTTATAGGGACTTGAACGAAATTTAAAGAAAGAACGCAAAAGGAGCGAAAACAGGGACTAAAATGTAAAGTTTTCAAAGTATGTGTCCATCGCCCCAGCGCCACAAGTATTTTCGCCCCAGCGCTGAAATAGTGATCGAAATAGAAAAACGACTTGCTTAAGTCGCGTATAGCGCCCCAGCGCCGAAGAGTCACCGCACCAGCGGTGAAGCCGTTTTCATGCAGCGCCCCAGCGCCAAGATCCCACCGCTCCAGCGGTGATCGCTTTTTCACGCGTCGCCCCAGCGACAGATGCATAGCGCGCCAGCGGTAGTGCGAGTCCTAATCCGACGAGAATTGAGATTTTCAAGCTCATATCAATCCCTATATAAAGCCACTCGTTCCCAGCCTTCAAGAATCAATCCAAGACGACCCAAGAACACCAAGAATACAGAGCACGAGTCTTGGAGAGCAATAGGAGCTTAATTGAAGCATCTTTAGAGAGAGATACAAGACGTTCTTCGGCATCAAGAGTTTCTAGGCAGCGCAATTAAGAGCAATTCGACGTCTATATCGGTTTGCGAATAATTGTATCATGATTTATAATTATTTCTACTGCTGTTCCCTTGTAGCCATGAGCTAACTTGTTTTCTAGGGTTAATATTTGAACTCAATATGTGTGCTTAATTGCCATATCTTTTAGTATTTAATAAACTTAGTCATTTATTATTTAAATTACTTGTGTTTAATGCTTCAATATATCTGGCCAATATATGGTGAATGAGTTGGTAATATTATTGATAAACTCGGAAGAGGAATCATAATATTTAGACCTAGGTAATTTGATGCATGATTGTAGAGTAACATTCAATGTTGCATATGCAAGTTTCAACTTAGGATAGGAATATACCTAATTGGCATGTATGATCAATAAGACCTAATCTTAATGAATCTTAATTTATTACAAGTACCATAGGCATATAGGTATTTGGTAAATTAAGGTATACTTGCATGACCTTGGAAGAGGCTTGTGAATACATTAGTGTCTTGATCAATAATAAAGACTAAGTGAGTTAAATATTAGAGGATTAATCATTAGAAACATATTGAGGGATAATATTAATCCTAGGTTCTCTCTACGTTGCTATATCTTCACATCTCATTGCATTGTGTTTTTGTGTTATATTTCTTACATTCATTCTTAGATTTTTATTTTTCTGAATAATTATTAGGAAGATATAATTTTAGTAATTGGTTAAAAAGAAAGAATTATCCCTGTGGGTTCGACATCCGACTTATTTAGTCTCTTTATTACTTGCATACGATAGTGTATACTTGCACTTAATTTATGATATAGAAATATCGCATCAAGTTTTTGGCGCCGTTGCCGGGGATAATTATCTACTTTTTCACCAATATTAATACCAATCTTTCTAGTTTTTACTTCAGAATTTTTTTTTTATTTTTATTTTTCTTAATTTAGTTTTACTTTCTTTCTTACGAGGTACATGCAAAGATCGAAAAGTGAAGACTTGATTTCTTTTGATCCAGAAATTGAAAGAACCTTACAAAGAATTAGAAGAGAACAAAATCAAGTCAACACCATGGAAGATCAAGTACCAATTGCACCCAACAATGAAGGAAGACCACTAAGGGAATATGCTGTTCCCCTAGTTAATGGAATCCATTCAAGCATTCAAAGACCAACTGTTCAAGCTAATAACTTCGAGATCAAGCCAAGCACAATTCAAATGCTCAAGGATTCGGTACAATTTAGTGGACTGCCCAATGATGATCCAAACATGCACATTATCAACTTCTTAGAGATATGTGACACTTTCAAGTACAATGGGGTGTCCGATGATGCAATCCGACTAAGACTGTTTCCCTTTTCCTTGAGAGACAAAGCAAAAAGTTGGCTGCTATCACTTCCATCTGGATCTATAGCTACATGGGATGATCTTGCACAAAAGTTCCTCGCCAAATTCTTTCCACCTGCTAAAACTGCCAAGATGAGGAACGACATCACATCATTCCTACAACTAGATGGAGAATCTCTTTATGAGGCATGGGAGAGATACAAGGATATGCAAAGAAAATGTCCTCATCATGGAGTTCCGAAGTGGTTGCTTGTACAAACATTCTACAATGGATTAGCCGGTCAATTCAGAACAATAGTAGATGCTGCAGCAGGAGGAGCACTCATGAACAAATCAACTGATGAAGCATATGATCTACTAGATGAGATGGCGTCCAATGCCTATCAATGGCCCACCGAAAGGTCTACCACAAGAAAGATCGCTGGATTACATGAAGTAGACACTTTGACCACATTATCTGCCCAAGTCAACCTTTTGACCAAACAATTAAGCAACTTGGGAGTTAATGCTATCAAGAGTCAACCCATCACTTGCGATTTCTGTGGAAGCAATCATGCCAATGGACAATGCATGGAGACTGCTCAATATGTAGGGGACTTCAACCGCAACAATCCTAATTCAAATTTTTACAATCCTGGATGGAGAAATCACCCCAACTTCTCATGGAGCAACAATAATCAAGGACAGTATTCCAAAGCTCCTCCTGGCTTCCAAACACAAATTCAGCAAGAGAAGAAACCAGACATTGAAGACATGCTCCTGCAATACATGAAGAAAACAGATGCACTCTTTCAAAGTCAAGCAACTTCACTTAGAGCCTTGGAAAATCAAGTAGGGCAGCTCGCAACAGCAATAAACAATCGCCCTCAAGGAACTCTACCAAGCAACACTGAAGTCAATCCAAAAGGAAGCGTAGAACAGTGCCAAGCCATCTCCCTAAGAAGTGGTAAAGTCTTACATGATAACACTCCTCAACCACAGCTTTCGGAAATGATAGAGAAGGAAAAAGAACCAGTGGTCCAGCAAGATGACGTGCAACCATATAGACCACCTATACCATTTCCTCAGAGATTACAACAGCTAAGAAGTCAAGAGAAAAGTGCTGAAACGCAGAAAAGCATAGAATCTGGTATTCAAGTACAAGAACAGAAAAGTGAAAATGCAGCAGAAGATACCAGTAGCAATCCGCAGAAGCAACCTACGCAGTCATTCACTCCACCACCTCCATTTCCTCAGAGGCTGCAAACAAAGAAACTAGATAAGCAATTTTCAAAATTTCTTGATGTTTTTAAGAAATTACATATTAATCTTCCTTTTGCAGATGCACTGGAACAAATGCCGAGCTATGTGAAATTTATGAAGGAAATCCTATCAAAGAAGAGAAGAATAGATGACTTCGAGACTGTGGCCCTGACAGAAGAGTGTAGCGCCATCCTTCTAAAGAAGCTACCTCCAAAGCTCAAAGATCCTGGGAGTTTCACTATACCATGCTCAATTGGGAATTATGATTTTGGGAAAGCACTTTGTGATCTGGGAGCTAGCATCAATCTTATGCCATTGTCCGTGTATAAAAAGTTGGGACTGAAAGAAGCAAAACCAACAAATATCACACTTCAGTTAGCAGATCGTTCTCTCACCTATCCTAAGGGATTAATTGAAGATGTGTTGGTTAAGGTCGATAAATTCATCTTCCCTGCCGATTTCATTGTTTTGGATATGGAAGAAGACAAGGAGATCCCAATCATCCTTGGAAGACCCTTCCTAGCCACTGGAAGAACAATTATTGATGTGCAAAAAGGGGAGTTGACCATGAGAGTACAAGAGGATACAGTCACTTTTAAGGTCTTCAAGGAGATCAAATTACCAGCTGAAAATGAAGACTGTTTTTGCATTAATGTGGTGCATCCAAGCGTTAAGAAAATTAAAGATATGGAGACATTGGATCCTCACATCCGAAAAAGAGCATTGAAGCATAGGAAGGCAAGAGAGAAGAAGAAAAAGCAGCATCGCGACGAAGCAAGCAAAGAGAAAGAAAAGGAAGAACCATCTCCCCGGTCTAAGATTAAAGTCTTTCCGGAGAGACATAAGGAGAATGCAGCAAAAGATACTGCCCGAGGTTTAATTGCAAAAATATGGAAGCCGAAAAAGAAGAAAGCCAGCAAGATCACTTACACAAATGCTTCCATCAGCATCTTCAACCCACCATGAAAGACAAGGAAGCCTCGTCAAGCCGATGACGTTAAATCAAGCGCTACTTGGGAGGCAACCCAAGGAAAGTATTATTATTATTATCAATTTTTTTATTTTTTTCAGCATTTAAAAAAAAAACAAAAAAACAAAAAAACAAAACCAAGAATTTCAGCGCTCCAGCGACATAACATGGCGCGGCAGCGACAGGAAAATCGAGCACCACTGCCCCCGCGGTATAAGCACCATCGCGCCAGCGCAAATTCCAGTAACTGTGCAGAAATCATCCTTCAGCGCTGCAGCGATAGACGATTACCGCGGCAGCGCCAGAACATCGCCCCAGCGATGGAGAGTCATCGCGGCAGCGAAAATTGACCAGGGAAGTCTCTTACTTTCACTTCTTTATTTTTTGACATTGGGGACAATGTCTAAATTAAGTTTGGGGGTGGGAAACACTTTCTTGTGTTCATTTTACTACATAATTTGGGTGGTCATTCTTGTGGATTAAATGTTTTTTTAGTTACTCAGTTTTTTTTTAGTTAATTCATTTTTATTAGGTTTTGATAAGATGATCATTAGTCTATGATAAGAAAAAGAATACATGGTTGAATTTATTTTTACACATCCATAGGGAATGATAGATACTTGAGACAATTTTAATTATTTAAGTTTAGGAACAAATTTGACCTTACTTATAATCACCAATTTTTTGAGCACTTTATAAGCATGAATAGTTATAATTATTACTTAGAGATACTTATGCTTTAGGGAGTACACCACAGTCTCGAAGACCGATACTCTAGAACTTGTCTTTAGTTACTACTTGAGGCGAAATTCTAGAAAACACATAAATAGGGAAATGACATTAGGCCATCTTTGGACCGATTGAGCCTTTCTAGCCTACCTTTTATTGTATATTTATCTCTAGTACCCTATTTTGAGCCTAATGACCCATTCTTTGGTTTAACCACATTACAAGCCCAAGACTTAAAGTTTACTTATCTAAAAATTTACCCGTAACACCATAAACCTTGCATTTACTTAGAAATACTCTTGAAAGGGAAAAGTTGCAGTGATATGAGAAAAATAAGTTTGAGTGGTATTTGTCAATCTAAGTTTAGGGGTATTCAAAAAAAAAAAAAAAAAAAAAAAAAAAAGAAGAAAAAAAAAAGAGTAAGAAAAATACCCCCAACTTAAGGAAAAGAAGAAATTCTTTGAAAAATAAAAGGTTGAAAAGAAGGATGGGAACACAATAAGTTTGGGGGAAGAGATAATACAAGGAAAAGAAGATCAAGAGGTTTCTAGGTAAAATCTAAGTGTTCATGGTGTGAATTGAACTTCATATATTTATCCTTTTATCCCACCTTGACCTTAGCCTTACATTACAAGCTAAGTAAAGTCCTAAATAGATCCCTAGACATGTGATTTTCTACATTAGTGGAGAGTGGTAATAAAGACAAGCTTATGGAAGTGTCATTATACAAATTAAATGCCGAGACATCATCTTTTCTATACAAACTAAAGTATAAAGTAAATCAAAGTATGGTTTTCGCTATTTGCTTGCTGCTTGCACACACACACATGGTGATTATTTATTCTCGAGGAAGAATGAGGGACTAAATGAAGATAATTAGAATTGTCAATAGCTATTTATCGATCTTAAGGATTTGTATCATTTCGTCAGCCTTTTGAGACAATGATTTTGATCATCTCACTAGTATTAGTATATTTTGTTTTGTTTTGTTAAATAAGTCAAGTATAACCCTTTGTTTCTCTCTTAGTTTTATTTTATTGCTTGAGGACAAGCAAGTATTTAAGTTTGGGGGAATTTGATAAGGGCAAATTTGTCATATATTTTCTCATATTTTTATTATTGATATTTTATGATTTATTGAGAATAGATGGCTATTTATGTGTATTATTGTTATTTATAGGGACTTGAACGAAATTTAAAGAAAGAACGCAAAAGGAGCGAAAACAGGGACTAAAATGTAAAGTTTTCAAAGTATGTGTCCATCGCCCCAGCGCCACAAGTATTTTCGCCCCAGCGCTGAAATAGTGATCGAAATAGAAAAACGACTTGCTTAAGTCGCGTATAGCGCCCCAGCGCCGAAGAGTCACCGCACCAGCGGTGAAGCCGTTTTCATGCAGCGCCCCAGCGCCAAGATCCCACCGCTCCAGCGGTGATCGCTTTTTCACGCGTCGCCCCAGCGACAGATGCATAGCGCGCCAGCGGTAGTGCGAGTCCTAATCCGACGAGAATTGAGATTTTCAAGCTCATATCAATCCCTATATAAAGCCACTCGTTCCCAGCCTTCAAGAATCAATCCAAGACGACCCAAGAACACCAAGAATACAGAGCACGAGTCTTGGAGAGCAATAGGAGCTTAATTGAAGCATCTTTAGAGAGAGATACAAGACGTTCTTCGGCATCAAGAGTTTCTAGGCAGCGCAATTAAGAGCAATTCGACGTCTATATCGGTTTGCGAATAATTGTATCATGATTTATAATTATTTCTACTGCTGTTCCCTTGTAGCCATGAGCTAACTTGTTTTCTAGGGTTAATATTTGAACTCAATATGTGTGCTTAATTGCCATATCTTTTAGTATTTAATAAACTTAGTCATTTATTATTTAAATTACTTGTGTTTAATGCTTCAATATATCTGGCCAATATATGGTGAATGAGTTGGTAATATTATTGATAAACTCGGAAGAGGAATCATAATATTTAGACCTAGGTAATTTGATGCATGATTGTAGAGTAACATTCAATGTTGCATATGCAAGTTTCAACTTAGGATAGGAATATACCTAATTGGCATGTATGATCAATAAGACCTAATCTTAATGAATCTTAATTTATTACAAGTACCATAGGCATATAGGTATTTGGTAAATTAAGGTATACTTGCATGACCTTGGAAGAGGCTTGTGAATACATTAGTGTCTTGATCAATAATAAAGACTAAGTGAGTTAAATATTAGAGGATTAATCATTAGAAACATATTGAGGGATAATATTAATCCTAGGTTCTCTCTACGTTGCTATATCTTCACATCTCATTGCATTGTGTTTTTGTGTTATATTTCTTACATTCATTCTTAGATTTTTATTTTTCTGAATAATTATTAGGAAGATATAATTTTAGTAATTGGTTAAAAAGAAAGAATTATCCCTGTGGGTTCGACATCCGACTTATTTAGTCTCTTTATTACTTGCATACGATAGTGTATACTTGCACTTAATTTATGATATAGAAATATCGCATCAGAGCCCTGTTATATCGTTGGCGCGGTGACTGTTCGGCGCTGGAGCGCCAGATGCGACTTAAACAAGTTATTTTTTCTTATTTTGATCACTATTCCAGAGCTGGGGCGATAATCCTCATGGCGCTGGGGCGATGGACACATACTTTGAAAACGTTGCATTTTAGTCCCTGTTTTCGCTCCTTTTGCATTCTTTTTTTAAATTTTGTTCAAGTCCCTATAAATAACAATAATGCACATAAATAGCCACCTATTCTCATAAAACAATAAAATATCAATAATAAAAACATGAGAAAATATATGAAAATTTTGCCCTTATCAATTAGCTGTTGCATTATTGGTCTCTGTAACAGAAGTTTAATTGTACCAGCGAGCGCAATGGAGAAAATTTTACACCTAATATTAGGTACATTAAAGTTAGTTATTGGTACATCCAAACCTTTAAGGAATTTATTAACTCATCATGTGACTTTTTAAGGAAATTATACCCTTGCGTGAGCTTGAAAGGTGTTGGGCTCTTATGTAAGAAAAGTCCAACATAGCCTATAAGTCCAATTAAAGAATCATTAAGGAAAAATTTAAAATTAGGAGATTTGTAACCTAAAAAAATAGTGGAGTGTAGACTAAAAACTAGTTAAGGACCCACCAAGGTTAGAACTATGAAAATGCCTTTAAGCCTAAATAGAAGAATTCAAATTCAATTACAAGAGACGAGTTCGAATCAAACTCAAGCTTCCTCTGTATTTTCTCTAAGAAGAACATGCGGAAAACTTTAGAAAGGTTTGAATTCTATTCTTAATAAGATTATTAATTCTTGCATGATTTATTACTCTCATATTCGAAAGAGAACCCTTATGCAACCTTTCTTATTGGGAAACCATAATTCAGGATAAGATTGAATACAAGTTAAACAGTGCCACTACAACCTCTTATGGATTGAACTTCAAATACTATAGAAGCATACGAATTCTCATAACAAATGACTCTAGTAACAATATAGGAAAAAACTCTAGAAGCACTATTGAGTTCTTTAAGCAATCTCTGAGAGCACTTACATAAAAAAAAAAAAGCAATAACCACTTACTTGCTTATTGAAATACTCCTCACATATAGCACCTAATTTCTTACTTTGTTATTGACTTAAATGTCGGAGTATTTTTTTTCTTGCATGAGGATGATCTTATTCCGAGATACGCTTCCAAAAGTGTTAAAGGAGGAAGAAGACAGACTTTCTCGAAATTCCTTTAAAGACTCAAGGGCACAAAAGTAATTTGTCAAGGTTCTTGAATATGGGAATTTCAAAGGATTTTCTTAAGCTAATACAGTTCTCTTTATTGGACAACTATTGAGTATTTACTTTAAACGCAAGTGCAAGTCACGTAACAAGTAATATATAATGCGTAGAATGTCGATCCCACAATGCATTGTTATTACTACTTGTTAAGTACTAAAATTGTGTCCTCCTACTCTTATTCAAACGATTAATAATTCATGACATGGATATATAAACTAACTAAACAAAAGGAATAATTATAGAAACTAAGCAAAAAGAACAAATATGATAACACTAATACTCAAATGCTAAGGATTACAATTATCCCTCTATACTTAACTTCAATCTTTACTCCCTTTAAAACTATTAATATGAATTGTTAACCAAGAACTCGAATATCTTCATAAGCCTTTTCCTAACAAATCTACATACTCCTCCCACTGTAACCCAAATGTCCAAGAAAGTTTTAGAAAGGGTAGGATTGAATACCACCACCGTTCAGGAACCGAATCCGGAACTACAAAGCATTAAAGAAAGGGAGGACGTAAAGGCCTCTATTCTGAAGAAGGTAGAAAATATGGATGGCAGAAAGAAAAAAGTGGAACACCTAGACGATATTTCCTTGATGGCAAAAAAATGAATCAAGACCCTTTCATCGAGGTTATAAAGCTTGCTCCAAAGCTTGAGAAGTTTAACGTCCTTAATTTTTACCTATTTGACAGAACCGAAGACCTGAAGGAACAAAACTTTCACTTCAACGCTAGGATGATAATACGTCGAGGACAGGGCATTGAAATGCATAGTGTTCCCTTTAAGTCTGAAAGGGTTCGCTTAAATTTGGTTCTAAAATCTGAAATAGAATTCCATCTCTTCGTTCGAAAAGTTGATCGAATAGTTTATCAGATAATATCTAAGAAACCAAAAAGACCACTTCATACTTATTTTCAATACTATTTTAATAAATAATTGAGCAAACTCGGGAGCTATGACATAGAGATAGCAGCATAGGTTTATAAGAAGGCTGTAAGACCATTCACTCCTTATTATAAATACTTAATTTGGAAGAACTTTACTTCTTTCAAATTAATTAACCAAAAATCCGTACAATGGATCAGGGAGGAGGAAGTGGAAATTGCATCAAAGAGAGAAACTTTCATTATAACAGCAAAGAAAGTCAAGAAGCCACCACAAAAGTTAAAACAATATATGAATGCACAACAGGGGAAGCATCCCGGACCCCACAAAAAATAGGGGAATTGATAAAAGACCACGGTGACCCATACAAACTTTGATTCTGATAAACACCCCAACAGAATAAATATGGGCAAACTTAAATGGTACTAAGATATTTTGGTCACCAACGCCTTTACGGAGCCCCATGAAGAAAAAAGATCAAATAAAGCATTGCCTATTTCATGGCGATTAGCCACACTATCCCAACCTACAGAGATTTACACTTCCAGATCTACCAATTGATGAGTAAGTGCTAATTAAAAGAATATAAGGCACATACTACAACAATCTTAGACTAATAAAAGCACTAACGAACCAGAACTAGATAGAGGATACCAACACACCGATCCTCAATTCCATTAATGGTTCTATATTCAAGTATAACGTTGACCAAGCGTCACACAACCACTGGAAGAAAAGACGGATGATTCTTTTATTCCCAATGCTTAAAAGACTAGAAAGGGTTGAAGAATCAATTGAAATATTAATGTCTAGGCAGTTAACAACCATTTTCACATGGAAGTAGTACATGGAAAACCCTCTCAAAGGTTAGGAAATGAAGAAGAATGGAAACCCTTATTTTGAAAAGCCTAAAAATTTGACATTGTGGAGTTACTAAAATCTCCACCCCACAAATAACCACTTAGAAGTTCGAAGATATCATATTTTTTAGAGAAGATCTGACCGACCTTTCCATGCCTTGCCTGGATCTGCTTGTAATTAGTTTAAATATCAATGGAACCATTGTAAAAAGAGTTCTCGTGGATAATAATAGTAGTATAGATGTCTTATACTGGGAATACCGAATTGATAGCCTTTGGAGGGGTGAAAGTTTAAGTAGAAGAAGTTATAACTCTGCTGGTAATTACGACAAGAAAACGACTGGAGGTTGACTACTTGGTAGTCTGAGTGCCTACTTACCATAGCTGACCACTTTTAAATGCATTACATAGAAGTAGTACCATCATTTCTGCATTAAATTATGCGATGAAACTCGGTAATAGGAATGGAAACCATTAACATCAAGGGCAAACAACTACAAGCTAAGTAGTGTTACATCAACTCTTTGAAAGCTTTCAATGATAGCCAAGAGAAAAACCCAGAGGGGAATGCGGCTAAGAAAGGTACTGACATTCTTTATTCTAAGGAAGGCATAAGCGCCAAATACCAATTAACCAATCAGAGGCTGAAATGGGTTTCACCCAAGAAAGAGTACGTACCGCCAAGTATGAAAACTGTAGACGAAGTAATTTTGAACCCAACGACCCTGATGAAAAGTTTCTCGTAAGGACTTATTTAACCAAAGGAGAAGGACAAGTAGTGGAACTTTTAATAAAAATAAATATATTTTTGCCTAAACTCATAGAGATGTGATTAGGATCGACCTAAAAGTAATGCATCATAAATTAAATATCCAGGAAGGTTACAAACTCGTTAGACAAAAATGAAGGCGTTTCACGATTGAGAAAAATCAAATAATCAGTGATGAAGTAGACCGACTACAAGAGATAATATTTATCAAGGAAGTAAATTACCCTAAATGGCTCTCAAATGTTGTAGTCCTTGGAAAGAAGAAGGGGAAGTGGAAGGTCTATGTCGAGTTTACAAATTTAAATAAAGCCAGACCCAAATATTCATTCCCTTTATAGAAAATAAATCAAATGGTAGACGCCACCACAAGGTATGAGCACCTATCGTTCCTAAACACTTACAGTGATTATAATCAGATTAAAATGGCAAGCAAGGATGAAGAAGAAACCAGCTTCATTATAGAAAGAGGAACCTACTGTTATAAGGTGATGCTCTTTGGCCTAAAAAATGCCAAAGCAACCTTTCAAAGATCTTGTATACAAGGTCTTTGAAACGTTAGCAGGGTAAACAGTGGAAGTCTATATCTATGACCACATTATAAACTTATAAGAAGTCTTCGATGTCCTACGAAGATACGAAGTACAGTTAAACCCAACAAAATATGTCTCAGGATTTCATCTGAAACCTTTTTAGGGCATATAGTTAGTGCACGAGGAATTGAAGCAATTCTATCTCAAATCCAAGCATTACTAACCTTTATAATCCCTCGTACCTTTAAAGAAATCTAGACATTAACTAGGATAATCGTAGCACTGAACTAATTCATTATAAAAATATTGGACAGATGCAGATCATTCTTCTAAGCACTGAAAGCAAGGAAGAGAGACAACTAGGGCCCAACCCAAATAAAAGCTTTGCAAAAAACTTAAGAAATTTCTCAAAAGCCCTTAAATACTTTTAACACCACTTCCTAACGAGACTTTGTACCTTTACCTGGTTGTATCTATTGAAACAATCAGTGCAACTTTGGTGAAGGAAGAAGAGAGACAACAAAAACATATATTTTACATAAGCAAAGTACTCACAAAACCTAAAACTCACTACTCAGCAGCAAAAACACTCATTCTAGCATTTACTTATGTAAAGAACAAACTCTGCCATTAATTCGAAGCACACCCGATTTTCATGACACTTCATATCCAATCAAATAAATCTTATCTAGGCTAGATGCTGTATGACAAGTCAAGAAGATGATTATAGGTTTGATCCACCTAGATATAATCTTTCCTTCCATGCACAGCTATGAATGGACAAGCTCTTACTGATTTCCTGCTTGAGTGTAAACCTGAAGCATTAGATGAATCCTTACTTCTAGATCTGAACAAGTCGTAAAGACTTGGAGAATGCATATCAATAAGGTATCTAACAATAAGGGAGCATGACTTGAAGTGCATCTACGTAGCCTCGAAGGACTTATACTAGAACACGTCATAAGTCTTCGAACCCCCATATATTACAATGAAGTCGAGTATGAGGCCCTGATTGAAGGATTAAAAATCGCTCGATCCCTCTCAATCAAAAGCTTAGAAATAAAAACTAACTCCACACTTGTCACTTTCTAATAGAATAGAGACTACACCACAAAAGAGGAAAGGATAAGAAAGCTCTTAAACTTAGCAAAATAGATTGCATCTAACTTTCAAAACATCAACCTCAAGCAAATCCCAAGAGAAGAAAATGTAAAGGTAGACAAGCTAGCAAAAGAAGCCTTATCTACAGCAAAATGTTTTGATTAGAACGATTCCCTTAACAGAAAGGTAAAATTAAAGATGAAGATTGAGTGAACCTACTGATAGAATAAGCACTCAAAATCACAGCCAAAATAAACTAAATGACCCATTACATCGAATTTTTAAAGGAGAAAGCTTTCAGAAGATAGAAAAGTGGGTAGGAGCCTCCAAACAAGAGCATATAGATTCACCCTCATCATGACCATCTATATAAGAGGTTCTTTTCAAGCATCTAAATGAGATGCATACTAACTGAGGAAGGATACCAAATTATGGTGGAAATACACGAAGGCTTGTATGGGAACCATTTAAGCGCTGAGATCGTAGCTCACAAAGTGATGCAGTAAGGATATTTTTTTCCATTAATCAGAAGAGACACTATAGAATACATCAAGAAATGTGCAAGATGCCAGAAACATGCTATACTCATCCACTAACCTGTCAATGACCTCAATATGGTATCCAGTCCCTGGCAATTCATCCAATGAGGGGTAGATATCGTAGGACCTCTTTCAACAACGATAAGAGGGAAACGGTTCATCATATTAGCCACTGATTACTTTAGTAAATGGGTAAAAGCAGAGGCTTACAACAATATTAACGAAACTAAAGTAAAGAAATTCATTTAGAAGAACCTTATCACCAGATTTGACATGCCATAAATAATAGTCTCTGACCATGGGAGGCAATTTATTATTTTGTAGTTAATTTAAGATATAACAATTGTCACGCCCCAGACCCAAAAGATCTGACACACGACATCACTTACATTCATTCAATAATACTTAAACATTCATTTTAATTTCTTTCAGAATTATAGTAATTGAATTATGACTGGGACAATTAGTAAACCGGAGATACGCAGAGTTTTCTCAGAGATTAACACTCTACTACGTCACCAGTAGCAACTTTATTACCGGAAGCCCAGAATATATTCATTGCAAATTCTTACTTAAAATCAATCCATTACTACACTTGGTGAAACTTAAACTAAATCCAACCACACACAATAAAATAATACATAAGTATTTATTCACTAGGGACAAATCAAATATCTTATCCCACGTGTCCCCAAATGAAACACTTAGCAACCTAACAACTTAGGGAACCCAAGGAACAGCAGAAGCCTTGCCAAATCTGCTATGCACACATGTACCTTATTTACCTGAAATCACCATAAACTATAATGAGTATAAAACTCAGTAAGCATACTAGTTTTTCATATATCAAATACAAATACATATATGTACACGATGCATATGTATGATATGCTGTGATCAATCAAAATCATAATCTTATCAAATCACATATCATGTAAGCGCTTACACATTCTTTCAAAACACATAATAGGAATACCATCACTCAACTACTACTTAGTAGGACTTACATATCACATATCACATAATGAGCCAAATGTCACTCGTAGGTGACATACCGTATGAGAGGAATAGTACAAGTGAGGTCTTGAATAACACATATATAATGCTTATGCCCGAAGTTAATAGCCAAACCCTCACCCTGATCATCGGTGAGTCCTCTCACATGCACCAATACGCCACCACACGAATGTGATGACTCACTCTTCCTTTAGGTACCAATAGGATCCTCCCTACATACGGAACACATAACATATACCAATCCCAAAGGAAAGGCCACACATAAAGGCTCCACAATCACATAAAATGCCTACTAAGTTAACAGTGAGTTCAAGTACCCTCAAAATACAAAATATTTCTCATGGACATATTACACTTCAAAAGCTTTCTTTATTAAACACATCTTATTTTGAAAGCTCACTTACAAAAACACATGTATGTCCATGCTCAATGTCAATGCTCACATTCAGAAACATATATTCACATTTCATATCAAAATATACTTTGACATAACATAAACATATTCTTAACCCCATTTGAAAAATCATACAAAACAATTACTATGTTTATTGTGATTTCAGTAAAAAGTCTAGTATACTTACCTCTTAACACTTTCAGCTACAAGGCTTAAATCTCCTTAATCTATCAATGGAGATTAATCCTTTCATAAGCCTCACAATTCACACAAAATACTTTAAATAGCTTACAAAATTATACACAATGCATTTATCACATCAAATTGGTCTAAATATTTGGTTTCTCAAAACCTGTCATTCTGACCACTTACACTTAACAAAAATTTCTAATACATCAAATGATGTCCAATTACTCCAAAATCAGAATATACCACTCTTGACTCATATACCCTTCTTATATATGAATATTATATCAAATTTCCTACACAATCCATTCCATACACACCATCGAATCCAAACTACAAACCTGACAGGATCAAGATACTTACTGAACAGTATTCAATCTCCCAATTTTATAAAATCATATACTAACTCAAAAATTATAAAACTACCACATAATTACTCTTAACACATATCTCAGTCCATAATAAATATTTCACTTCCAAATCACTGCCAAAAGTAGTTTAAAACTATTTTATTCTATAACTTTAAAAATCTGTTAATCAAATATTGCAATGAGCTGATACACTTTAGAAATTCATAACACTTCAACCACATTGATCTAAATTCTCAATTCCGAGTATATCATATTAGACATATAAACTTATCATATTCCACAAATTCATAATTTTTGAAGATCATTCAGTAGGACAAATATTATTTTTCACTGTACTATACTGTTTACACAGGAAATTTCCAGAATTTCAGGGTCATTTTGGTAAATTCACTATAAATTCAATTTCCAGAATTTTCAATCGATTCAAAGTCTCAAATGATCCTTAACATGTCTAATTTCATATAATAAAAATTCAAAACCAGAATCGAATCACAACAATTTATAAAATTCCTAGATCAAGAGGTTATCCAGCAGAAATTCCATAATTCATCATGATTTATCAAACTATCTTATAGATCATCATCAATTCTCATATGATCTTACGAAATACACAACAAATCCTTAATTATACATATTTTCAGAAATCAAAACTTAAAGTAATTAACTTAATTAATACCAATAAATTGAGAAATACGTATGATATACCTCTTGAAATTCAAAATTCCAATTTCTTCTTCTTTTTCTTCTTCTTCTCCTCTTTCTCTCTCCTCTATTTCTCTCTTCTCTCTCTTAAAATGGGTAGCTCGACCTAAAAATGGTAAATTAGGGTTTAAAAGTGTATTTTTATACTAAGAGGCTAATTTTTGGTATTTACGAATTTGCCCCCAAAACTTTCAAAGTATAACAATTTGGTCCCTAAAATAAATCTAAAGTCTTGCAATTAAACCCAATGTTAATAGTATGACCTTAACCTATACAAACACTACTAATAACAATATATAAATCAAATATCCCCCACATACAAATAAAATACGTATATTTATACATATATAAATATTTATTATTATCGGTTGTAGATACTGGTTACTACAACAATATTTTTCGTCTCATAGCTATCTACAGAGGAATGGACAGGTCGAAATCTCTAATCGAATGATTTACACGATACTACAAAAATAACTAGAGTAAAAAATGAGTAGATGGCTCGAGAAACTTCTAGGAGTACTATGAGCCCACTAAACCACGAAGAACATATCACTAGGGATCTCACTGTACTCCCTAGTGTTTAGAACAAAAGATGTACTTCTTATAGAAGCCTTCATCCTAACCTTAAGGACGAGAACTGTATAACTAGAACTCAATGATAAAGTTCTGTCCACGATAAAGGATTTAACAAATAAAGCTAAAGAAATTACAATAATTCACACAGGGGTTTATAAAGCTAAAATAAAGAGACACTACAACGGTAAAATTAGGAAGTGAGAACTTAATGCAGGCGATCTTGTACTACGAGAGGCATTTGACATTAACAAAGAAAGTAATGTTGGTAAGATAGTATAAACATGGGAAGGCATGTACAAAATCATGAAAAAGCTAGATAAAGGTGCCTTTCTACTACAAGACATGGACAGAAACCTAATTTCGACTCCCTGGAATATGTAAAATAGTATCTTAGACATTCCTTTTGTTCAAACTATTTTACATAAGACAACAAGTTCAATATTGTTGCATTACTGATAATGATAATAAGACCATGACCTCTATAAAAAGATCAATAGAATCCAAACGTGGAAAATATAGTCCCACGTCATTACGAGGAGATGATCAAAAGTAATTTTTCACACTGTTACGAGGAGACAGCCAAAAGCAATCCTCACACCCATTTATGGATACGGCCAAAAGCACCCACAACATTACCGAAGATTGCTTGGAAAAACTTGTATCATTCCAGAAAAATACGATGATTAGAGTTTTTTTAAAAGAACCGCATACCCTTTTAGGAAGCATCAATATTAGAGCTTCAGAAGAAGGACCTCGTACCTTTCTAAGAAGCACTAAATCAAAGCTTTCCTTGAAAGACGTTTTATAAAATGCAACTAAAAAATTCCCCGAAAAGACCTCGTATCCCTTCGAAAAATATGAAAATCTGACAACTTCTCTAGAAGAACCTTACCCTTTCCAGGAAACGTAATCATCATAAAGCTCAATCCGAGGACGAGTAATTATCATAAGATTCTCTAAGAAATATCTTTGCAGGAAGCGTGAATATTACAACTTTTCTAGAACGATCCGAACCTAAAACAAAACTACCAAAAATATTCCCAGAGACCATCTCTACTAGGAAGCTCAAGAGTAAGCATGCTTCCATAGAAGATACACAAACTTCCGAAGAGAACAATCATCTGAAGCATTCTAAAAACTATCCTATACTTATAGGAAGCATCTTTTCCCAACGAAGTCAAAATGCAGAACCTTTACCAAAAAAGTAACTACACTAAAAAATATTTTAACTCTTACGAGTCTACATCCAGAAACAATTTAGGAAAATATTTCCTACCACCTAGATTTCTCGAATACCAAAACACATCCACAATCATCGATAAAAGACATATACAAAGATCCAAAAACATCAAGTACTTTTATTCAATTTGTTATATGAGCAAAATAATGAAATAATTGCATTCAATAAATGTTCATTTACATACACAAAAAACAAATACAAAATATAAATCACTTTGGAGAATTCGGCAGGAGTTCCATTACATCCAAATCTTGATCTATAGCTCCATTTCCACTGGAATCATAATTGACATGTCTATGATCATCTTCAAGATGTCTACCAGACCAACCATTATAGAACCACATGAGGTATCTACATCTATAGGAAGCACCTCATATGCCGCTAGATCCCTACCAGAATGGATTCCTTGGCAAAAACCACAGGCAAAAGCAACTTTAACTTCCAGATCAAAAACTTCATTTGCAATGGCTAATAAAGATTAATTAGGTCTAATATTAATATTATTTGAATTTTTATGTATTTTATTATTATTTTGTAAGTTTTGAGTCAATTGAGTAAATAAGTATGAAAATTTAATAAAAAAGAGCCAAAAATATCAAATTGCTACAATACTTTTGCTACAGTACCAATACCATGGCGCCCAATACGGTGTATATAGTGCTGCTATGTTACATGAATAGTATACGTGTACAGCACGGGTGAACAGTACTTATGAACAGTAATTCTAATCTGACTTATATTTGATGTTTTACCCTAAATTAAAGACGTAAATCTATAAATAAATGGCCAAAAACTCTAATTCAAATAATCAAGAGAAGAGAGAAGAAGAGAAAGAAAGAATAGAGAGAGAACAAATTTTAGAGGATTAAGAATACTAAAAGATTAAAGACTGCAAAAAAATTAGTTTTAGTTTTTTAACTCTTTATCTTTCTAGTTTTCTATAATTTTCATGATGTTATTCTTGATAAGCTCTAGAACTCTTTATTTCACCATGACATAAGTTTTTATTTCTAGAGTTAAGATTTTGAACTTAATATGTAGTTGAATTTTATAGACTTTTTTAGTTTATAAACGTAATACAAACAAATAGTTCATTCTATCTTGTATTCATTGCTTTTATTATATCTAGTCAATATTTTGAATGACTGAGGAATCATAATAAACTCGAAAGAATGATTCATGTGTTTAGCCTAAGACAATTTGATGCATTGTCATAGGGGTGACAACTATGAGTTCTATGTAAGATAGAAATATACCTAGATGGCATGTATAGTTTGATTTAGACATGTTCTTAATTAATTACATTCTATTTGAATTACCATAGACATATAGGTAATTGTTAGAATGTGTAATATAATCACTTGACCATCAACAGAGACTTGTGATGAGATTAGAGTCTAGTTAATCAATTTGTATTAAAGAGTTAACTGAGAGGTTAATAAGTCCAATGAAATATTGAAAAATAAGTCGAAACCATAGATTGTTCTTAATTAGTAAATTCAACCCTTTGCTTACTTTTGATTAATGTTAGGTTTAGTTTAATCTAATAGAATTAGGTTAATTAGATTATATTCTTATTTTGATTTTCTTGGATAAAAGTTAAAGTATGGTTAATTTTAGTAATTGGTTAAAAGAAATAGATCGTATAGTCCCTATAGGAATAATAACTTAGACTTAAATATTATTTTACTTGATACGATAGTATGCATTTGCACTTAGCTGTTATTGCATTTATCAAAAGCCAACATGCACTGCTAAACTATATAGAAGGTCATCTTCTCAAAGTAAAAGGAAGCATAGTTCCTCTATAATGCTTGCATCATCGATCGAAACCATTTGTTGCCTTTTCTAACAAAGAATCATTGGCAAGCTTCAGTAGAACTATGTCTGACATCACTTGGTTGGTTTCTTCCTTCAACTCCTAATGCTTCTGCATTATCTCTGAGTTCAATATTGTAAGAGTATGTGATGATATGAGTGTAAATATAATTTCAAAATTGTTTAATACTCATCGGAAGCATATATACATATTACACTCATTTAATACTTAAACATATATATCACATACATATATATTTATATTTATATTCATATGTATAACAATTATACTATATTAACAAATTGAAATTACTTACCAAGATTAAGGTAGCTTTATAATTTGTTGCGATTCAAGTGTAAAACTCACAAGAAATATAACTCTAGAACAATTCTAGACCAAAATCAAGGTGGGTATAGTGGCTCTAAAATAGTAACTTATTATAAATTTGTAGGATTTTTTTGTTTCTCTTAAGTGTTAGTATTTTTTTCTTTCTCAAATAGAAAATTCTTTTCTAACACTTACCAAAACTCTCAAAATTTGCCAAAATGACTCTCTCTCTCTCTTTTATTTTATCTTACATATATCATACACACCTTAACATATTTGTTTTTATTTTATTTTATTTTATTCAAAAACACAAAAGCTAGGAGTTCACCAACTCTTTTGTTAAAAATGCATAACAATTATCCATTTATGTTTTTTTTTGTCTCCCATTTAGTCTTTGAAAGAATGCAAAAGTCCATTAGAAATTTGTCATTAACAATATAAGTTTTTATAAGTTAAAATGACAAAAGACTAATGCATCAATATTTGATTATTTTAATAAACACATGTTAAAAATATTTTGATTCTCAAAATCAATACAATAATTTTCCAAATTCAAATTAAAATTCAAATGCATAATATTTATGCATTTAATTTAATAAATAGATATTTAGGCATAATTTAAATAAAATTATGACAAGTGTCACACACTTGTCAAAGTGTTAATTAAACAAATATTCATGGAGTATTATGGTACACCAACTAGGTGTCTAATTATATTTTGACATGTGCAAA
This sequence comes from Ailanthus altissimus, assembly GCA_946807835.1. Taxonomy (NCBI): domain Eukaryota; kingdom Viridiplantae; phylum Streptophyta; class Magnoliopsida; order Sapindales; family Simaroubaceae; genus Ailanthus; species Ailanthus altissimus. The sequence goes on along the minus strand of OX327692.1, from coordinate 23,928,546 downwards.
TTCTAACTGTTAGATTTTGACACGTGTTATTCCCGAGAGATACTAAAAACAAATCTTATTTATTTAAATTTTTTCTTGGATCAAACTCTTCAATTCTATGTGCTACCCTAGTGTTCAATGAGTACACTTCATATTGTGAGACTCCCTAGGTTCACACCTGTTCTATTTATCTTATAGAACTTTTTCATATATACGTGAACATTTTCCTACACACATGTTACGTATACAATAAAATGGCTCGTAAAACTATGCAAGTTAAGGTTAATCTAGTTCATGTAATATTTTTGTAACTTATATCCTAGAAGAGCAGAGACATAAATATACCGTTAGGTTTCTATCTGCTTGATATTAAACTTATCTTCAGGTTTGTATTTTAATAAACAATATCTGCAAACTCATTTGCAATAATATTTTACCTTATGAAAACATTTTTTGGTTAAATACTTTTGGTCAAATTTTTTTTTAAAATATAATCTCGAAGCATTAGAATATACGGCTCAACTATAAAAGTTGACAAATCCCATATCTATGTACACCAGACTCTATGAGCATCGGATCATACCCAATGATACTTAGAGGTCAGACTATAAAAGGTTTCTGACATGTGTAGAATCTAAGTATGGTGGATCACTCACAAGCCACCGTGACACTCAGGTTAAAGGACCACAAATACTATTTAACTCAAGAAGACCATCAATTAACGGCTTTATAGAATGTCTATTAGATATCGTCATGAGTATATTCAGTGTTAAGTCCCTACTTAACATCTACATACCTATACGAGCTTTCACTAAGCTCATAGTTTGTTAAGATTAATCGTCTGATCATTTTAGATATAAATATACATTAGTCTTTTCGATTTTAACAATTGACCCATATTGTTAAACCTATGACTATGAACCAATTTGGAGAATATACTACATAGTAATAGTTTTTAATACTATTTATAACTACTTGCAACTATATCACTACAATATATATTTTTGGGTCTTTATCCTAATTCATACTGGATTCTAGCTCTTGAAATACTAACTCTTAGTATTGATGTAAACTATATGAAAAGAACAAGATTAATGCCATATAATAAAATAACGATTTATAGAAATGCATATTGTATAAATATAAATAAAATTTATACAAAATTAAAATGGCACTTAAGTACCAACTCTCACTTGCTCTAGTGTCATTCAGAATGATATCTAATACCAATAACTTTAAATGTTATAAGAACACTTTAGGAGTTAAGGCCTTAGTAAGTGAGTCCACTATATTTTCACTAGAATCTACTCTAGATATTATTACATCATCTCTAGCAAAGATCTCTCTAATTATATGGTACTTTTGTTCCACATGCTTAGATTTTTTGTGTGCTCTAGATTCCTTGGCTTGGGAAACTGCTCCATTATTATCACAATATAATGGGATAGGATCCAATATACTTAAGATAACTACCAACTCTGTGATAAACTTGCATATCCACACTACTTCTTTTGCAGCTTCTGAAGTTGTAATATATTTTTCTTTTATGGTTAAATCAGCTGTAGATCTATGTTTTACACTTTTCCAACTAACAGTGGCACTATTGAGAAGAAATACAAAACTAGATGTAGACTTTCTATCATTCAGATCAGATTGAAAGTTTGAAGCAGTGTATCATCTCACATGTAAGTCACTGTCTCTATAAATCAGAAATATATCCTTTGTACCTTTTAGGTATTTCACAATATGTTTCACGGCCATCCAATGGTCATTTCTTAGATCAGACTGATACCGACTTATAACACTTACAGCCATACAGATGTTAGGTCTTGTATATAACATGACGTATATTATGCTTCCTATAGCTGATGCATAAGGTATGACAAACATTCTAACTCTTTCATCTTTCTTTTAAGGACACATCTTCTTAGAGATATGAATGCCATATCTGAAAGGTACATTAACTATCTTACAATTACTGAAGTTATACATTTCTAAAATATTGTTATGCACGAGGATTGGGAGAGTCCGATCAGCCTCCTAGCTCTATCTCTATAAAGCTTTATACCTAATATATAGGAAGCCTCTCCTAAATCCTTAATGGAGAAGTTCTTACTCAAATAACTTTTGACTGATTATAACATACCAATATTGTTTTTGATAATGAGTAAGTCATCCACATAGAGGACCAAAAAGACAATTGTGCTCCTACTAACCTTTTTATACACACACGCTTCCTTTTTATTTTTGATAAAACCAAATCCTCTTATTACTTAATCAAAATGAAAATTCTAATTTCGGGAGGCCTACTTAAGCCCATAAATGGTTTTTAATTTACATACTAGATTAGAATTCTCTCTGGATGTAAAATCGTCAAGTTATTCTATGTATATCTATTTTTTGAGATATCTATTTAGAAAAGTCATCTTTACATCAATCTGCCAGATTTCATAATTATAATTTGCAGCAATAGCCAATAATATCCTGATTGATTTTAACATGGCTACTGATAAAAAAGTCTCTTCATAATCTATTCCAGATTTTTAAGTATAACCTTTTGCTACTAGTCGAGCTTTGAAGGTCTCTCTACCTTTCCATCGGGCCCATACTTTCGCTTGTAAATCCATTTACAACCAATAGGAACAATTCCTTCGGGAATCTAAACCAAGTCTTAGAATTAGTTGTCATGCATAGAATCAATCTCATATTTTATGGCATCTTGCCATTTACCTGAATCGATGTATAACACCGCTTCTCTGTAAGTCAAAAGATCATTTTATTCAACTAAGAAAATATCAAAGACACCTTCAAACATCATTTCATATCTTTTAGGTGGCCTCGAGATCTTTTTCGACTTATGGGGAGGGTATGTCAAAGGTATCTTACTCGATTAAACTAGAGATTCTATCTCCGGTTCAATGAGTTATTCATTGATTTCATCAAGAACAACCTTTCTATAATCTCCACAATCTATCAAAAATTATGTTTCTAGGAAAGTAGCATAATGGCAACAAACACATTTTGTTCATCGGGATCATAAAATTGATATTCTATAGAGTGCTTGGGATATCCAATGAAAAGGTACTTATACCCTTTGGGTGCAAGTTTGTCTTGTTGCATAACTTTTACATAAGCATGATGGCCCTAAATCTTAACATACTTAAGACTTATTTTCCTCCCAAACCATATCTCATACGAAGTGGTAAGAACAACTTTTGATGAAACTTTGTTCAATAAATGAGCAGCAATTTATAGAGCATAACCCTAAAGAAATTCAAGAAGATCAGTAAAGCCCATCATTGATTGTACCGCATCTAATAAAGTCCGATTTCTCTTTTCTGAAACATAATTGTGTTAAGGAGTAACTAGAGGACTTTATTAAGTGAGAATCCCATTCTCCTTCAAATAATTAGTGAATTAACCACTCATGTATTCACCGCCTCTATCTGATCGTAGGCATTTAATGAATTTTTTAATTTGTTTCTCTATGTCAAGTTGAAACTTTTTTAACATTTTAAAAGTTCCTGACTTATGTTTCATTAAAACCATATATCCGTATCATGATGAATCATCAATAAAGGTTATGAAGTATCGAAACTCACCCATGGTAATGTGATTCCTCAAATCACATACATCACTATGTATTAGCTGCAACAAATCATTGGCACGATGTCCTGCACCAGTAAATTGGGATTTAGTCATTTTTCCTTGAATACAAGATTCGTAAACTGAATAAGGTTTTATAGAAAGATTAGGTATCTGACCATCCTTAACTAGATGGATTAGGCATCTTATGCCTATATGATATAATCGCATGTGCCACAATTTTGTATTATTTAAAGTTTTCAAGCCTTTTCTTTTATTATTTACCTGTTCATTAAAAATATCTTTAGTTGTATCTAAAATGTAATGGCCATTCATCAACTAACGATTAGCTAGTAAAACATTATTTTTATCTTACAAACTTAAGGAACAAATTTATAAGTACATGATAACCTTCCCTGTCTGGTAAAGAAAGGGATATGATCTGCCTAATAATATTTGGCATAAAATAACAATTATACAACAAAATACTACAACCCGAAAGGAGAAGTGATTTAAAAGTCCCAGCAGCTTCATCCTCGAGGAAATCTCTATTTCTAACACGAAGCTGTCCTTTTTCCACATTGCAACTGTCTAGCTTCCTTCAGTCCCTACAACATATTGTAAATGTGAGAGGGTATCTAATACCCAACTAGTGCTAGTATCAAATCCTAATTAAATGTCAATAATAGGCAAACATATACCTGTAGGATTTTTCTTGATAGTGTCAAAGTATTTCTTATAATTACACTTCCAATATCCAACATTATAACAATGGAAACACTTTCCTTTGCATTTTTTCCTGTCTTGTGGCTTGGATATGATATGTCTCTAAGGACCTGTAGATGGTGTTTTCTTTACCTTTTTCTTTATCTTAGACTTCCTAAAGGCCCTTAAGGTAGAAGATGAAATACCCTGAATGTAGAGGGCTAAACCAGCTTTATTCATGTCCTCCTATGCTGCCTTTAACATATTGTAAAGATCAGCATATATAGGAGTCAACCCTTGTATGTTGAATTTCATGATGAACTATGCAAATGACCCAGGTAGAGAATAAAGAATCAAACTATTCCTCAATGCATTATTTTGAGATAAGTCCATCGTTTATGGCCTGTCAATGCTAGAAATCATCTTAAGCACATGAGGACTAACTAGACTGCCCTCTGCAAGTCTAGCCTAAAAGACTGTCTTAGTGACTCGGTAAATCTCAACCTGTGGTCTGTCACCAAATAACTCCTTCAAATGAACCATAATACTACTTGCATAATCCATATGCATATGCTCCCTCTGAAGTTCAGTAGACATTGAGGCCATGATATATGATTTGACTTTCAAATCATCATCAATCCATTTCTAATAAGTTACAAACTCTTCTAAAGTTGGATTAACAGAAACACCTCTAGGCATTTTCTAATTAATCACATATCTAAGTTTTTATGAATCCAGAATAATTTTGAGATTTATCAGCTAATCTGAATCATTTTTAGTGTCTTTTAGTTGGTATGCATCTAGTATGTGTACCAACAGGTTGCGTAAAGTCATTTTATCTTCAAAAGATAAAAAAAAGACGTTGATGAAACATTTTAAATTGTTAAAACACTTTAGATCATGGTTATAACAAATTATTAGTTATAAATCTAAAGACGCCCTCCCACTATTTTACATTTTCCCTTTAATCTCTCCAACAGGAAAACGAAAGTTTAACTCTTTAAACTTTAAAGTGGAAAATATACCTAATCTGAGTTTACTCCAATCTCAAACTTTAGCGATATTGATTTTTGTAAACCCAAAAGGTAAACAACTCTTGTCAATTGTATCTCATGCAACTCTTATCAATAGTCTTAAACACACATTATCCTTACACTTTAGCGATATTTGATAATAGTGTTCTAGATTAACTTGTCAATCATCAAAAATAAGTTACTGATATTACCCTCACACTTTAGCGGTATTGGGCAATATGTTCACTTATGTTTTTCTCATCTCATGTTTAACCGGTATAGTTCAAATTACTCTGATCAATCCCTCACACTTTAGCGATATTGGGAATGACCGAGGCGATTCGTCTAACACTGTATTGACAAGATGGATCGTGTATAACATTCTTGAAATACATGATCCGTCTTGTCTAGGGCTCCCATTGTGGTTAACAATGTAAAACAAATAATTTTAGTTTATAAAACAATATATAATTGCATTATATAAAAATCAGATGCATTAAAATAAAGCAAATATTTAATGCTATTAACGTTGCAGCGTTCTGCTTCAATGCTGTGGTATTATATTTCAATGTTGCGGCAGCATTTATATGAACAATTGTTTTTTAAATATCAAACATCACCGTGTTCTAATTTTAAATATCAATATGTTCGAATTTTAAACATCAAATGTTCAAAATCATATTCAAATATTAAACATCACCATGTTCAATTTTTAAATATCAATATATTTAATTATTAAACATCATCATGTTCAATTTTTAAACATCAACATAAACAAATATTAAACATCATCATGTTTAAATTTTTAAACAGTTGGTTTAAATTTTTAAACATCAACATGTTTAAATATTAAACATCAACATAAATAAATATTAAACATCACCATGTTTAAATTTTAAGTATAAATATGTTCAAATATTAAACATCGACATAAATAAATATTAAACATCACCATATTTAAAGTTTAAACATAAACATGAATAAATACATCAACATAAATAAACATCGCTATGTTTAAATTTTAAACATAAACATGAATAAATACGTCAACATAAATAAACATCACCATGTTTAAATTTTAAACATAAACATGAATAAATATTAAACATCAATATAAATAAATATTAAACATCACCATATTTAAATTTTAAATATAAACATGTTCAAATATTAAATATCACCATGATTAAATTTGAAATATCACTATGTCCAATATTTTAAATAACAATGTGTATCACACACTCAATTTAACTTGCTCTGATATCATTTTGTAGGAGTATGTGATGATATGAGTGTAAATACAATTTCAAAAACTTTTAATACTCAGCGGAAGCATATATACATATTACACTCATTTAATACTTAAACATATGTATCATATACATATATATTTATATTTATATTCATATTCATATTTATAACAATTATACTATATTAACAAATTGAAATTACTTACCAAAATGAAGGTAGCTTTATAATTTGTTGAGATTCAAGTGTAAAGCTCACAAGAAATATAACTCTAGAACAATTCTAGACCAAAATTAAGGTGGGTATTTTGGCTCTAGAATAGTAGCTTATTATAAATTTATAAGATTGTTAGGTTTCTCTCAAGTGTTAGTAATTTTCTTCTTTCTCAAAGAGAGAGCTCTTTTCTAACACTTAGCTAAAACTTTCAAAATTAGACAAAATGACTCTCTCTCTTATTTTATCTTACGTATATCATACACACCTTAACATATTTTTTTATTTTATTTTATTCAAAAATACTAAAGCCAAGAGTTCACCAACTCTTTTGTTGAAAATGCATAACAATTATGCATTTATGCTTTTCTTTGTCTCCCATTTAGTCTTTGAAAGAATGCAAAAGTCCATAAGAAATTTTTCATTAGCAATATAAGTCTTTATAAGTTAAAATGACTAAAGACTAATATACCAATATTTGATTATTTTAAGAAACACGTGTTAAAAATATTTTGATTCTAAAAATCAATCCAATAATTTTCCAAATTCAAATTAAAATTCAAATGCATAATATTTATGCATTTAATTTAATAAATAGACATTTAGGCATAATTTAAACAAAATCATGACAAGTGTATGAGTGTCATACACTTGTCAAAGTATTAATTAAAAAAATATGTATGGAGTGTTATGGTACACCAACTAGGTGTCCAATTATATTTTCACATGTGTCAAATTCTAATTGTTAGAATTCGACATGTGTTATTCTCAAGAGATAATAAAACAAAATCCTATTTATTCGAATTTTTTCTCGGATCGAACTCTTCGATCCTATATGCTACCCTAGTACTCAACGGTACACTTCGTATTATAATACTCTCTAGGTTCACACCCATTTCATTTATTTTATGGAACTTTTTCATATGTAAGTGAACATTGTCCCACACACATGTTATATATACAATAAAATGGCGCGTAAAAACCATTGATATGGCGTAATTGTATAAAATATTTTATCTTCCTAAACTTAATGTTTGCTCAAATTATCCTAATAAATTGGCTATTTATGCATGTTAATGTTATTCTATATATTTAAAGACTATCGGTACGAGAATACTGAAAACCGGATGCGAATGGTGCTGTTTGGAACAAAAATCAAAGAAGGGACCAAAATGCTTAAAACATAAATAGTGATCATAAATAGTACCCATGTATAGTATATCTAAATAGTACTTTGGGTGCTGTTCATCCAGAAACCCAGATCCAAGCGCCAAGGCATCAGAATCTAGCGCTACAGCACTTATTTTGGAAAATTTATAGTTTTTGATGAATAGCGACAAAATATTGTGTATGAACAGTGCTAAATGAATAGTGCATTTAAATAGTTTGTATGAACAATCACCGCAGGTCACTATCCATCCAGAATACAAATTTCTGGAAAATATTGCAATAATTGCTCATTTTTGTAAGGCAAAGTTTACCCTATTTCGGTGCCTTAAGCCTATAAAATGGTGACTATTGAGCCAAAACAAAGGAGAGCAACATGGGGAGAGATAAAAAACACCAATAAATTGGTCTTGGATCAGATCAAACATCAAGGAATAGGAGATTCAACAACAAAGATCAAAATAGAGCAATAGACCAAGGAATTTTCTTTTCTTTGTCTTTGTAATTTTTGTATGATGATTTCCTTTGATTTATTGATTGGTTTTGATTCAAGAACTCTTGTTATTATCATGAATTAATTTTATATAATTAGGATTATGATTTAAACTCAACATATAGCTTTGTTCCATTGTTATTCCTTATTCATTATGTCAATATTAGATTGTTCAATCTATTGAGTGCTTAATGTTTCTAATTACACGACAATGTATTGGATTGATTTGGGAACCCTCACGAACTTGGAAAATGAATTTTTATGTTGGACATTAATAGATTGATGTATGATCATTATGTGAAAACATGAGTTCTATATGAGATAGAAATATACTCATATAGCATATATAACCATTTATGGAACCTACTCTTAATGAATCTCAATTCAATATAATTATCAAAGGAATATAGATAATTGATCGATTGAGGTATAATCACTTGATTATCGAAAGAGGATTATGAATACATTTGAGTTTTCGGTTAACAATTCTTATTGATAGATTAAAGGTAACAAGTAAATTCAAGTGTAGTATTGAGGGATAATTTTAATCCTAAACATTTGATAATTAGAGTATTTAAGATCATTTCCTTGCTATCTTTATCATTAATTTAATTATTTAGTTAATTTAGATATTAACACATTGAATTACCAATAGTTTGAATAAGAGTAAGAGGACACAATTTTATTACTTAGCAAGTAGTAATAATAATTCCTAGTGGGAGCGATACTCTACTCATCATATATTACTTGTTGTGATAACGTATACTTGCATTAGTTTGTGTTATATAAAATACACAACAACCATGCAAGTTGAGGTTAACCATATTCGTATAATTCTTTTGGCACTTATATCCTAGAAGTATAGAGACATAGATATACTGTTAAGTCTCTATCCGCTCGACTTTAAACTTATCTTTAGATTTGTATTTCAATAAACAATATTCGTAAACTCTTTTCTGATAATGTTTTACCTTATGGAAACAATTTTTGGTTAAATACTTTTGGCTAAAAGACTTTCTAAAATACAATCTCAAAGCATCAGAATATACGGCTCAACCATATAAGCTAACAAATTTCATATCTATGCACACCAGACTCTATAAGCATCGGACCATACCCAACGACACCTAGAGGTCAGACCATAAAAGGTTTCTTACATGTGTGGAATCTAAGTATGATGGATCACTCACAAGCCTACTATAGGCTCAGGTCAAAGGACCACAAATACTAACAGTGGTTGAATCAGCTGTAGATCCCTGTTTTGCACTTTTCAAACTAACAGTGGCACTATTAAGAAGAAATAAAAAACTAGATATAGACTTTCTATTATTTGGATCAAACTAAAAGTCTAAATTAGTGTATCCTTTTAAATGTAAGTCACTCTCTTCATAAATCAGGAACATATCTTTTATACCTTTAAGGTATTTCATAATATGTTTCACGACCATCCAATGGTCATTTCTTAGATTTGACTGATGCCGGCTTATAACACTTATATCCATACTGAAGTTAGATCTTGTATATAACTTGACGTACATTATGCTTCCTACAGCTGATGCATAAGGTATGCTAAACATTCTAACTCTTTCATCTTCTTCTTTAGAACACATTGTCTTAGAAACATAAATGTCATATCTGAAAGGTATATTAACTGTCTTATAATTATTGAAGTTATATCTTTCTAAAATATTATTTATGTACGATGATAGAAAGAGTCTGATCAACCTCCTAGCTCTATCTCTATAAAGTTTTATACCTATTATATAGGAAGCCTCTCCTAAATCCTTCATGGAGAAGTTCTTACTCAAATAACTTTTGACTTATTGTAACATACCAATATCGTTTTCAATATTGAGTATGTCATCCACTTAGAGGACACGAAGTATCAGGATATACGGCTCAACCATATGAGCTAACAAATCTCATATTTACACATACTAGACTCTATGAGCATCAGACCATACCCAAAGACACCCAGAGGTCAGACCATAAAAGGTTTCTGACATGTGTGAAATCTAAGTATGGTGGATCACTTACAAGCCCACCGTAGCGCTCAGGTCAAAGGACCACAAATACTATTTAACTCAAAAAAATCATCCATTAACGACTTTATAAAATATCTATTAGATGTCGTCACGAGTCCGTTCAGTATTAAGACCCTATTTAATGTTAATGTGTTTTAGAGTGTATGCATGTGATTGTGTACATGTTGAAAAAAAAAACATGTATCATATACTTGACTTCGCAGCAGAATTAAGCATATAATCAATATATACACATGTAACTTATATCATTAACAATATAAGATTACAGAAAATATACACTTGAAGAACTTCGGTGAAGATTTCAATTTTGGATTCTTCCTAGCTCCAACCTTGAGCTCACCTTAAAGTACACTATTGTATAATTCTAGTTTACAATAATCCAGTGGGATTGTGAAGCTAAAATAGCAGCAACTGAATTTTTAGCAATAAGCTTTTGTTTCTTAAAAGAAAAATAAGAAGAATTGATTTTTTTTTTCTCTAATTTTTTCTCACAACCCTTTGTTCAAAGAAAAACTATCAAAACCAAAACTCTCTCTAATCCTCTCTACCTCCCATGTTTTTATGCTTCATTTTTGTTTATCTCAAAATAAATTCCAACCAATTTTGGTGCCATAAGCACTTCACAAGTGCTCCACCAAAATTAGGTTGAATAGCCAACTAACAAAAATTATTTTTGGTGGCTATTTTTAATGGTCTAATAAAAATGGATCATTAAATTCTACAAATGGTGCTCCACCATTTAATTTATTTTTTTCAAATTAGGTATGTCTTCTATTTAAGAATAAATAACAAACAAATAAAATTATATTTTATTTATTTAAATAATATTTATTTAATTATTCAAAAACTATTTGAATAAATAATATTTACCTTATTTAAATAATTAATATTTATCTTATTTGATTTTGCTGACATGGTTAATGGGTGAATTCATGGGAAAACAAGTAATAGAATAAAATTGTGCCACTTGTTAACACCTAATTAGTAAATAACTCTTGTCAACTAATTAAGTGATGTACTTAACATTTAAGTCTAGACAAGTACATAATCCGAGGAACTCTAAAATATATTTTCGATTTGCTAGAATTTCTAGGATGAAACTGTTCAAAGTGACGCATTAGACCATACAAGTTAAGGTTATAACATATCCGTATAATCTCTCCATCATCTATATCCGAGTAGAGTAGAGATATAAATCAATACAGTCAAATCTTCATATACCCGACCATAAGCTTATCTCTAGAATTTTATTTCAATAAATAATATTTGCAAACACTTTTGTGATATTATTTATCCCTATGGTTAAACTATTTTCCTGGGAATTACTGCTTATAGCCATAAGACTTTCTGAAATATAATCTTAGAGCATTATGATATATTACTCACCTAAATGAGATGATGGATCCCATATCTATACACATCGGACTCCATGAGTATCGAATCATACCCAGCGACACCCAGTGGTTAGACTATAAAATATTTCTGACATGTATGAAACCAAAGTATGGTGGATCACTCACAAGTCCACCGTAGTACTCAAGTCAAAGGACCACAAATACTACTTAACTCGAAAAACCCTCAATTGACGGCTTTATGAGATGTCTATTAGAGGTCTTCGTGAGTTTTTTCAGTATTCAATCCTTACTGAATACCTGTATCTCTATACGAGCTTACACTAAACTCATGGTCTACTAAGACTAACTATCTGCACCATCCAGATATATATATACACCGATCTATATATTTATTAAAGTATTCACTGACAGACCACCATCAGTGAAGATAAACCAACAACTCTTTGCAACTACATCATTACTAATATATTCTCAGGTATTTGTCTCATTTCAGACAAAGCTTTAACTCTTTAGACATCATTGACTCTTATAACCTAATAATTCTTACCAGTGCTAACTCTTAGCATTTATAACTCTCACCGTTGCTAATTATTAACACTGATCTAAACTCCTTTAGACTAGATCTGAACTCTTTCAGATCATACAATGTAATTGGGAACCCCTACGAAGTTTCTCCATCTTAGTACGAAGCTGTTTATGATGATGATGCATTGATCCAAGGCCATGCCTTAACATTGATTCTATGCGACATTATCTCTAAGTCTGTATGGGTAAATAACCCTTACATAATAACTGTGAAACTCTCTACATCTAACCAAAGAATGGTATTTTCTTGTACATAATCTTTAGTGTTTTTCTTCTGAAAGAGCAGCGTGAACTCATCAACCTCAACATGGAGTTGTCATGCCCTCGTGACTCCCCTATTTTTATTTCCACATACCCGGTGGAAGCATCCTCCTCTAAGTCTAAAACATAATATACAAAAGGCTCCCTACAAAAGTGGAAACTAAAAAAGTCAAAATCCCTACAAAAGAAAATTAAAACTTCTATTGAAATACAAATACCAAGGGTAGAAAGATGCGGGGCAGAACCACTCGCTGTTGTAAATGACAATTTTGTATTCGCTTTCCCTTCAAATTCTGAGTCACCAGGTGTACTTTGAGGAACCTCCTCATACATTGGAGCTTTTGAAGGTCACACTCCAATTTTATCCTCTTAGGAAACCTTAAAAAGAGCATCAGAACCATCACATGGGCAAACAATCTCCTAAGGATTTGCTGTAGCTGGAACTTTTAGAATGGGAATAGTAGACACTAGGATCCTAAGAACCTCTTTAAAAAGGGGCTCAATAGACATAGGGCTACAGAAACGTTTGTCTGGGTACGAGCATCACCAACGAATGTCTTTTCCCCCACTCTAACCTGTTTTGCAGGAACTTTGGCTCCACTAATGGTTCTTTCTTTTTAATCCTAAGTTTCTATAAAGGAAATAGGTTCGATAATACACTAGGCAACTCCCCATAAACGACTAAAAGCTGAAACAAGAAATAAAGGTTATAAGCAAACAAAAAGATTTAAACTAGAAGAAAAACATAATAAGAAACATATTCACCTTCCTCGTCCTATCTTATCGACTTAAGTGGGGTAGGAACATCTTTAAAAGAAATAGGTGGCTCCATATAAGAAACTGGATCTGCTGGAATGACATCTCTCAAACTTTGCCCAACTTCCATTGGATGGCTTGTTATAGTGAAGTCCAAAACATTACTATTAAGCGATACTCAAACTGACTCAACACTAACCTCTGCCGAAAAGAAGAAAAATATTAGAAAATGAAAGACAAACTATTTGGGAACTTAGGACTCCCACAGTGTGAACAGTACTTACTGACGTCTGGAAATTCTTTTTGGTAAGATTGAGTAACGTAGATTTCCTCATCCTTTGGAGCTCCTTCAAGGAAAAAGTCCTTCTCCAAAAGGAACTCTAACCACATTACTCTATGACGGAACCCCGTAGCATCGAATAGGGGAGTCCCAACCTTAATGCTCAAGTCCACTTAAGTAAGCATCCATAATCCCTTATGTGGAGTAATGACAAAAGGAAAAAAGCGAACTCTGAAACTTTTGTAGCATCTCAAAAGTATGGATACGTCTGTAACTTATTGGATGAGTCTAGAAGAATTTCTTCACAAATCATTCTCTCACTGGGATTTGCAGGAGAGAAAAAGTAGTTTTTTAATCGTACACTCCAAATGACGTGTTGAATTTAAAGGAAAGCCATGGTTGCTTCCAATCCCCACTTATAACAATAGTGCTCTGCTCAAATCCAACACATTTTCCTACAAAGTCTTCAAAAATTTTCTTTCAGCCCCTTGGTTACCAGAAGTAATTTTGCTTTAAGCAGATGAGATTAAGGTAAGGAAGACATCATAGAGGGCTAAATAGTATGAAGGGTTCATCATGTGGTTTAAAATGGAAACATCTTGAAGTAAATGAAACATGTTAAGGTGAATCTGAAAGGATAAAGACCGATTACGTAGAGAAACTCTACCAAAAGACTTATCACCAACGAATGTCTCTTCCCCCACTCTAGCCTGTTTTGCAGAAATAGGGAATCTAAAACACTTCTGATGGTCTCGAAATAAAGGGAGTTCATCTCGCACCACCATTTGGGTTCCATATCAGGATCTTTTTGCAGGAAAACTCAAGTGCCTATAGCTTTCAGGATGGCATAATTCTTCTTAAGTTCTTCAATAGAGAGAGAACCGATGTCTTTTCCTATATTTCTAGTGATAAAAACCAGAAAAGGCCTGAATGTAGGATTTCTTGGTTTTAAAGGAAGAAAATAAGAAAATTTCAGTTTGATGAAGAGCAATTAGCACAGCAGCCCCCAATTTATTCTTACTTTAGTAGGTGATATATTCTCTCAGAAGAAAGAAAAGCATTTCCTAATAGTGAACGTGGTGAGGAACCATTGAGCAAGCTCTTCTCATATTATGATACTTCCCAGTTGCGATGATTGAAGTCATCCCAACAAAGTGAGCCCTATATGGTACCTCTATTCTTTCCATACTTCTCTTTAAGAAGGGTAGTTCCCTGAGAAAAAATAAGAACAAACATAGGCAAATGGTGTTCTCCATGACTCTATTTAACTTGATAGTATCACACACCTCCAAAAACATTATAAGGTGAACATTTAGGTCTTTGCTTGGCAATCCTCCATATTAATTTTGTTGAACCATGTTAATGAGGGTCAGCTTCAATTCAAAATTGTTGGCTTGAACTACTTGGCATCAAAACCCAGAATAATTCTCATTAACCACGGGCCTAAAATAGTCCCTCAATGCTTGTGGTTGTTAGTTGTTGTTAACTCCATCGGTTATAACTTAAGCTTGATATATCATTTCTCTCCTAAGCTTTTAAAAAGTGCGCTCAACTTCTAGATCAAAAGAAAAAAGCTCTCAGCTACGAGTTCTTCTTATACACCTTCAAACAACAACAAAAAAACCACAAATAAAAAAAATGCCTAAATTAAAATCAAGTTGCATAACCACAATATTAGCACATATTAAAAATTCTCAATCCCCGGTAACAGTACCAACAACTTGTTTGCGAAATTATACACATGCGAATTCTAATTGAAAATGTACGAGTCATGAGTAAATAATAAAGTTATGAGTGAGTATCGTTCCCATGAGGATCGTGTCCTAAATTAATGCTAATTACCACAGTGTTGGCAACCTAATTTTATCTAAACTAATCTAATTTTATCTAAACTAATCTAAAGGATAAGCTGAATTGTGAAATTAAAAATGCTTTAAACTAAGTAAATCGATAAATTAAATGAATAAAAGTTCTATGACAATAGGGTTCTAGGGACTTGGTTTCCCTCTATTATTTCTATGATCTTTATAATTAGTGATTAACAACTAATTTAATGCATTCATTAACCAAGGGCTTAAGACTAATCTCATTCCCTCCCCGAGTGCTGAATGAGACTATGCATATACAATTAAGTTGATATCAAGGTCTAACTCATTATACATACATGCATTAAGCAACTCTTAAATGATTACCCTAAGTCAAATAGTCTCCCAACTCACTAAACTCAATGTTATGCCTTTTAAAATCAATACATGGATTAAACTCTCCCAAGTACATAACCCAAGCATATAAAACATCTAATTTATTTTCCAATGCAATTAAATTAATTAAGTACATAAAAATCATAAATGAATAAATATCAAATAGTCATTAATTACAAAATAACATTAAGACATAGAATTCAATAGAGTTCCACCAAGCCCTAGAACATATAATCTAGCAATCCATAATGAAATATTCAATTATATTCATCTAAATGTTCATAAAAGTACTCATGTTTAAATCAACACAAAGCACAATTACAAACTAGAATATTATAAATGAAGTAGAGAGAGAAGAAGGAACTAGTTGGAGAAGTATTTGGAGCCTTTAATCTTCAATAATCTCTCTTAATCCAAGCTTTAATGGTGTTTCTCTCACTAAAAATCCAAGTTTTTCTCTCTATTTTGTACTCCCCTTTGATAGTGTGAGAAGTGGGTAAAGGGCAGTATTTATAGGTTTTAAATTAGGGTATTAAAATAGGTGGTGGCGTTTGGGCGCCACTTTTTGGCACCCGAACACCAAACATTCTGCATGATTTAGCGCTTGGGTGCCAAGCACTGTGGCAGAGTACTACAGCACCTCTACTGTTCATCAATATTATTTATTGGCATTGTAGTATATCCGATTTTTTGCTTATTTTCTTTGAATTTTTATCCCAAATAGCTCCATTAACTTAAAACCTATAAAATAAAATTAATACACATAAAAAACCATATATTCTTATTTAAATTAAGTAATTATCAAGTTTAGAATAGATATAATATAATGTATACAATGCACTTATCTGAACGGTTCTGCAAAACGTAATGAATGAATGACAGGTGGGATTTTTAAATCATGAAGCATGACTCGTCTTAAATAGTCTCGAATCCTATTTAAATTAAGAAGTGCATCCAAAGGTTTTTTTATCAAAAAAGAAGGACACACTCCTTCACTTATGGGGGGGCATCTATTGAGCTCATTAGTATGAAAAATCATAACACTACCTATAAGCCAAATTAAAGAGTTATTAAGGGAAAATCCAAAACTAAAGGTCTTGAAATTGTAAAAAAACAGTGGGCTACAGACTAAATGATGGCGTTGATTATAACTAAGGTGTATGCATGTGTATTTATGTTCATTGTACAAAATACATATCTCATACATATTTATGCATAATAGAATAATAAAAAACAATACAATAAAAATAATTAAAGTATATATTAATCAAATTAATATACAAGTAAGTTGAGAAATCACCGATTGTAACTGGTAGCCTATAAAAACAAGTAATAGAATCAATTTCAACTCTTGAAACTAACTTATAATAGGATCAAAATCCCTTTATTTTGGTATATATGTTGGCCGGCCCCCTTTGTTAACAAAGCAACAAGAAAATGGTTGTTCAAAGCAATCAAATTGCTTCTCATTTCACCATCATTTTCATCACACACATATATCACATATATATATATTAAATATATAATATAATAATCATAAATATATATATACTTTGCCCCAAGTATATACATTATTATTATATTAATAATAATATTATATATTTATATATACTTGGGCATCAAGTATATGTATTAATATTATATCCATTAATACAATATATTATTATATTATGTAATAATAATAAATCTTGATTATTTAACTATTAAATAATCAATGTGTAAAATTATTATTTTGCCACTTTTACATGGTTATTAAGTATACTCCTAGCAGGTCCTATCACACTATACACTTGGATAAACTCAATTAAGGGCTTACAATGCTTCACGTGTTATTATACAATTAGTAAACAATACTTGTTAATTAATTAACATATTTAACACTTAAATACAGACACATGCGTATCCCGTGGTCATGTTGGATATTATTGAATTGAATAATTCAATCTGGTATGCTGTCACAGTGTACAACGAGTACACTTTGTATTGTAGAACTTCCTAGGTCCACGTCCAATTCATCAAATGCAACTATTACATGAGTCTGTAAACGATGCCTCATGTACACGTTATGAATATTACAAATCAGCGCGTTGGACTATAAAAGTTGAGGTCATAGCGCACATATAGCCCTTCTATCATCTATATCCTAGATGTGCGGGTACATAGATCAGCACCGTCATATCACTATAAGCTCATTCATAAACCTATCTTTAAACTTGTATCTCACTTAACAATATATGCAAACTCTTTGCTATATTATTCGAACCTATAGAAACTCCTTTCCCAAGTTTATTGCTTATAGCTATAAGACTTTCTGAGATATAATCTCGAAGCATCTGGATATATAACTCCTTATGAAAGTTGACGGATCCCATATCTACACACACCAAACTCTATAAGCATCGGGCCATACCCAACGATCAAACCATGAAAGGTCTCTGACATGCGTGGAACCAAAGTATGGTAGATCACTTACAAGCCCACAGTGGCCCTCAGATTAGAGGACCATATATACTACTCAAATCGAGAGGACCTTTCATTGATAGCTTACATAGGTTGTCTATTGGGGTCATTGTAAGTCTATTTAGTATTAAGTCTTAACTGGACACTCGCTTGCCTATACAAGCTCTAAGCTCATGGTTAGTTAGGAACAATCAGCTATACCCTACAAATATAGACATACACTGATCTATATAAAGAGGTATTCACTAAAAGATCTACATTGGTAAAAATAGATCAGGAACATAGTATTTGAGAATATACTTGCATAATGATATTTTCTATCACCCGATTGTAACTACGTCATTATTAGTATACCCTCAGGTCTTTGTCTCATTATAGACAATGATCAAACTCCTTAGATTTCACCATCCTTATAGCCTGCTGACTCTTAGCCCTGGTATAAACTTTTTTAGACCAGATCTGAACTCTTTTAGATCATATAATATATGTAGTGTTACATGCATAGTACCATATAATTAAAAGTAATTAGCGATTTAATAAAATGTACATCGTATAAATATTAAATATTCATACAAACTAGTGGAGGGCCTACCGAGGTTGGAATTACGAAGATGTATTCAAGCCTAAATAGAAGAATTTAAATTCAATTACAAGAGATGAGTTTAAATCAAACTCAAGCTTTCTCTGTGTTTTCTTAATTGAGAAAGAAAAACATACAGGGAACTTAAGATAGGTTTAAATTCTATTCTTTATATGATTATTCATTCTAGCATGATTTATTACTTTTATATTCGAAAAAAAACCCTTATTTAACCTTTCTTATGGGGAAACCTTGATTCACTCAATAAGGGATAAGTTGGAAATAAGTTAAATAGTGCCACTACAATTCTCTTACGGATTGAACTTTAAACACTATATAAGCATACAAATTCTCATAACAAATGACTCAAGTAATAATATAGTAAAGAACCATAAAAGAATTATTAAGATCTTGGAGCAATCTCTGAGGACACCTACATAAAAAAACAATAAGATTGTGCTTGCTTACTGAAATATTCCCTACATTCCCTACATACAGCACCTAATTTTATATCTTGTTGCTAATTTGAGCATCAGAGTATTTTTTTTCTTGCAAGAAGATAGTCTTATTCTAAGATATGATTCTAAAAGTGTTTAAAGAGGAAGAAGATAGACTTTCTCGAAATTTCTTCAAAGACTTGAGGGTGCAAAAGTAATTTGTTGAGGTTTCTGAATCCAAGAACTTCAAAAGGTTTTCCTAAGCTAATAAAGTTCTCTTCATGTAATGATTGTTGAGTATTTTATATATATATATATATATATATATATACTTTAAACATAAATATACGTTATTGCAACAAGTTATATATAACGTGTATAGTGTTAATCCCATGAGGCATTGTTATTATTACTTGCTAAATATTAAAATTGTGTTCTCCTACTCTTATTTAAATAATTAATAATTTAAGATATGGATATCTAAACTAACTAAACAAAAGAAATAATTACAGAAACTGAAAGAGAACAAACATGACAGCACTAATACTTAAATGCTAAGGATTACAATTATCCCTCAATACTTCACTTAATTCCAATTACTCCCCTTAAAACTATCAATATGAATTATTAACCAAGAAATTGAATATCTTCACAAGCCTCTTTTGATGGTCAAGTGAATGTATCTCATTCAATCAATTATCTATATTCCTATGATAATCAAATTGAAATAAGATTTATTAAGTGCAGGTTCTTTAAGTAGTTATATATGCCATATGAGTATTCTTATCTCATTTGAAACTCAAACTATTTGTAATGATCATACATCAATTCATCCATGGCTAACATAAAATTCTCTTTTCTAAATTCGTTAAGATTCCCAATCATTCTAATTAATTATATATAATTACAAGTTTTAAACATAAAACAAATTGAACAATTCAATATTAACATAACGAATAAGGGAAAATAATCAATTCAAGCTATATACTGAGTTTAAATTATAATTCTAGTAATAAAACTTAGTTCATGAATGCAAACATAAGTTTAGAGCATATAACAACATCATTATACATATTAGAATCAACAGAAAATACAAAATTGAAGAGAAGAGAATAAATCTCGTGATATAACAATGGTTATTTTCCCTCCAATATGTAGAATGCCTGTTCTTCTTGTTGATTCTTGCTACAAAGTCCAAATGATGTGTTTATTTTCATGTTTTCTACTACTCCGTTATTTTTTGGCTCAATAGTTCATGTTTTATAGGATTAGGGTTGTAAAAGTATAGGAGAACTTTGCCCTTAAAGAGTCAACGTTTGTTATTGGGCGACCTAGGGCTGCAGCCTCTGAGTTTCGATGTCTCGACCTTGGGCTCTCGAAGGTGGATGCTACAGCCTTAGGGTTTGATGCTACGGCATTGGACTCTCGAGCATATAGACCGCGACATTGGCTTTTAGAGGCTGTGGCCTTAAATCATTTTTTTGGTCACTTTCTCCATTTTTCTCTCGATTCATCCAGCATCCAATGCTTTCACTTCATTAGTTTCCAAACCTATAATTCATCATTAATATGCATAAATAGCCAAATTATTGAGATAAATTAAGCAAATCTTAAGTTTAGGAAGATAACATATTAGATATGATTACTCCTTATCAAATACCCTCAAACTAAAGTTTGCTAATCCTTGAGTAAAGACAAGATAAAGATAAATAAAATAAAATTCAAAAACAAATTGATGGGTTAATTAATGATTACTAGATAGTCTCAAAAATTGCTTATGTCTATAACTTCCTAGAACCTTTAAACACCATGAGTATCCCATACGCCTAACCTTTATGCTCATTTTACCCTACAAGTGATTACTTAGTGTGTGTATGCATAATCATTACTGTCAATTTAATACACCTGGAATGGTTTATGCCTACAAGAAGAGATATGGTCTCTATGGAATTTTTATTGAACTTACACTCCATAGGCTTACTTTTCATATCACTCTCTATTAATGTAAGAACAAACATGATTAAGAATCAAATAGGATTTTAATAAGATTGTAATGTATGGCTAGGGTGAAGGCGAGATAAAATGGATAAATATTTTGCTCTAATCACACCATAAACATACATTCTTTTTTTTAGATCATAAAACAAAATTCTAATAAATACCCCCAAACTTGATTTAAAACATTCTTTGTTGCATCTTATTTTTATTTTTTTGTAACATACAGATATATATATATAACACAATGATATTTTAAATCACTATAACCCCAAACTTAGAAATTTTCAACCCTTTTGAATAAACAATGGCATAACCATTATGCTTATGGTGTAAGGGATGAGAATGATAAAACAATATGTAAATGTTATTAAGTATTATTGTGGTTAACAAAGAAAGATGGTCATTAGGCTCAAAATAGGTGACTAAGGATAAAAATACATATCGGTAGGCTCGAAAGACTCAAATGATCCAAACATGGCCTAAAATCATGTCTATAATTATATATGTCTTAGGATTTTGCCTTGAGTGATAATCGAACAAGTTCTAGAGTGTGTTTGTGACTTTTTTTTTTATTCTTGTTGTGCATAAATTTCCTCTAGATCAACAACTAACTTAACAATCCAACTATGTGCTCAATGTGTTTCAAGTAATTACAAATAAGCTAGAACTTGTAATTTAGATCAAACATATAAACAAACATAGCACATATTGATTCTATGCATTATAGTTTCTACACTTAGTTTATCATGGCCTAATAATCATCTTAAACCTAAAACAGAACACAAAACACATAAAATATAAAAAAATATAACATGCAAACTAAAAGCAATTGTAGATACAGATAAATAAGTAAATCTAAAAATACAGGTAAATAAGTAAAGCCATTGAAAATGTCAAAGTGTTTCCTTCTCTCAAACGTAATTCATGACATGTCTTCATGGCATCAATAAAATTAAAAAAATAAAACACTTCCCTAAATAATGTGCTAAGGCCTTACTTGTATCCTTCATAACATCCGCATCATCCCTAAATCATTGTTATCGATTACTATCGGAGCTTGATGAAGTAGCATGACTTGTTCTTCATCTCATTGCATTTATATTTCAATAGAATAGTAACCATTCCACCAAGTTCAAATCTCCAAATTTTGTAATTCTCACAATGGCAGTAATATGAATCTCCCTTAAACAACCACAATGCATTGTAATTCAAGTACAAATAAATTCAAACACTTTTCCATCAATTTGCAAATACTATCCACAACCAATAATTTACTACACAACGCAATCTATAACTATTACCCTCTTTTATGATTTTTATAGAAGAGTTAGGGTTGAGAGGGTTTAGGATTTTTAAATGGGGGAAAATTGGGGCAAAACCCTCTTTTATGTTCGCCCAAGCCAGCGTCATGGCATTGTGCTGGGAAATACATATGTGCCAATGCTACAGCACTGGCTTACTAGTGCTGCAACACTAAGCTTGCGGGTTCTGGTATCATGGCACTAGAATTAGGTTACAAAAAGAAAAATGAAGGATTTCATCATAATTTCAAAGGGCACTTTTCCATCAATTTGCAAATACTATCCACAACCAATAATTTACTACACAACGCAATCTATAACTATTACTCCACATTATAGTTCATATACTATCATAATAAGTATTTCATCAATAATTAAGTGTAAAGACACAAAAATGTATACCTTGGATAATGAGATCCACCAATCTCAAATTCAAAGTGCCATTTGAAATTATGATGAAATCCTTCATTTTTCTTTTTGTGAAAATCAAAGTTAATATGGAATGAATATATGTTTTTAATGTGTTTTGGTAGTTGTTTTTAGTGAATTTGAATGAGAAGGTTGAATTTGTAAATAGAAGAGTTAGGGTTGAGAGGGTTTAGGATTTTTAAATGGGGGAAAATTGGGGCAAAACCCTCTTTTATGTTCGCCCAAGCCAGCGTCATGGCATTGTGCTGGGAAATACCTATGTGCCAATGCTACAGCACTGGCTTACTAGTGCTGCAACACTAAGCTTGCGGGTTCTGGTATCATGGCACTAGAATTAGGTTGCTGCAACATTAGCCTTTTTTGTTTTTTTTATACAAACATAATGACAAAATTTAATGAAAATACAATTACCTTGGGTTGCCTCCCAAACAGTGCCTAATTTAATATGTCAGCATAATGTCTTCCCATTTTTTAATGGTGGCTCAAATTTCATATCTGAGGAATCTTGCCTATGAAACTTCAGTCGACCCCTACGAGTGATGATATTCCTTTTCTTCAACTTTCATAGTTCCATGAGAAAATTTTTAAGGAACAACCCTGACTACCTTACTTTGAGCCCTACCAAAAAGATTTCAATCTTAGATCGAATGAGTGAACCTCGTTAACCGGTATCTATTAGCTTCTCCTTGACAAGCTTGTTTTGCTACTTTTTAGCATTTAGTTTATATAGCGTTACCTCTTCATACTCCTCATCCTTGATGGCTTCTATTACTTGCAATTTTGGAGGTGGTTGTACTTATCACCATATTGATCTTGAAGCAATGGGAAAAATCTTTGGAAAAATGATGATCATGATCCATCATTTCAAGCTTCTTAGACAATGAAAATAGTGGAATATAATGGTTTAGAAAATTTTGCTGCTGTAATTCTTCTTTTAGCATTTTTTCTTTTACTTCCAAATGGATCTCATCCACGTGATAAATCTCCTCTGATTTGGGAATTTCACTGGCTGTATGTTGGTCTATTCCACACTCTATAGTGATTAGTTCCATTGTACAGATTTCAGTGTTGCTAGGCAATGCATCTTGAGGATGATTATAGGTAACATCAGCAATTTTTTCCACCTGCTTCTCTAACATCTGCAAAGAAGTAGATTGGCTATTTAACATCTTATTAGTCCTCCTTATGTGTTGGAACATATCTTTTAAGGAGTATTCCTTTTTGAGTTATTGCTTCTAAATTTTTGTGGGATTACAAGAGGATTCATTTGCATTGAAGTTTCCTTTTGGTTGTTATTCCAATATGCTTGATTCCTCCATTTTAGATAATAGGCATCAAAACTACGGTTGTGTTGCTGTTGGTGACAAATTTCAAGATAATGTTCAGGTTTTGTGCATTGTCCATTTGGATGGTTATTGTGTTGTTGTTGGTAACAAATTTCAGGATAATGTTTAGGTTCTATGCATTGTCCATTTAGATGGTTGTCATCACAAAAATCACAAGTGATATGTGCAACTCTCTTTATGGATTCCCTTAAGGCAATAACTTCAGTTGTCCATTGATAATTGTTGAAGGTCATCTCTTGTAACAAGTCATATGCATCATTAACAGACTTATTCATGAATGTACCCCTATTATAGCATCAATTATCATCTTAAAAGCTCAACTATTGTATTGTAAAAAGTTTTCACAAGTAACCATTTTAGGATACTATGGTGTGAACACTTTCTTATCAATTCTTGAAACATTACCATGCTTCATATAATGATTCATCATCATTCTGCACAAATAAAATTATGACGCTCCTCATCATCGCGATATTTGCTGGTGGAAAAATTTAGCTAAATATTTATGCACTAAATCATCCCACATTATTATAGACCCTGGTGGTAGTAATCTTAGCCAATTCTTTGCTCTGTCTTAAAGTGAAAATGGGAATAATCTAAGTTATAATGCATCATCCAAGACTCTATTGTATTTACATAGGTCACATATTTCCAAGTAATTCATAACATGCTCACTTGGATCATCATTTGTTAATTTGCTAAATTATACTAACGCTTTCAACAACTGAATCACCTCCGATTGGATTTTAAAGTATTTGATATCAATGATAGGTTTCTGAAAATTCTAGAATAGACATTGTTTACTCTTAGTAATGCAAAATTTTGCAGTAACTTGGTGTTTTAGCCATCATAAATCAATCCATAATTATTGAGAAACAAGAATGAAACAAATGAAAACAATATGTACAAAAATAGAACAATATTTGAATTAAGAATAAGATGAATTGGTATTAGTATTAACAAGAATAATAAACAACTCTCCAGCAATAACGCCTAAAACTTATTGAGTATTTTGTATGTATATACTTTAAACACAAGTACACATTATCGCTATAAGTAATATATGATAAGTAGAGTGTCGATCTCATGATGAATTGTTATTACTACTCGCTAAGTACTAAAATTGTGTCCTCCTACTCTTATTTAAATGATTAATAATTTAAGATATAGATGTCTAAACTTACTAAACAAAAGGAATAATTACAAAAATTTAGCAAAGAAAATAAACATGACAACACCAATACTCAAATGCCAAGGATTACAATTATCTCTCAATACTTCACTTGAGTCCAATTACTCTCCTTAAAGCTATCAATATGAATTGTTAACCAAGAAATCGAATATCTTCACAAGCCTCTTCCGATGGTCAAGTGACTATATCTCAGTCAATCAATTATCTATATTCATATGATAATCAAATTGAAATAAGATTCATTTAATGCAGGTTTTTTAAGTGGTTATATATGACATATGATTATATTCCTATCTCATACAAAACTCGTAGTTACTTGTAATGATTATACATAAATTCATCAATGGCCAATATGAAATTCTCTTTTCCAAGTTCATTAAGATTTTCAAATCATTCTAATTAATTGTCATGTAATTAGAAGCATTAAGCATAGAACAAATTGAACAATTCAATACTAACATAATGAACAAGGAAAAATAATAAATCCAAGCCACATATTGAGTTCAAATTATAATCATAGTAATAAAACTTAGTTCATGAATGCAAACATAAGTTTAAAGCATACAACAACATCATTATACATATTAGAATCAACAGAAAATACAAAATCAAAGAGAAGAGAGAAAATCCCTTGATGTAACAGTGGTTATTCTTCCTCTAATATGCAGATTACCTTCTTCTTCTTGTTGATTCTTGCTTCAAAGTGCAAATGATGTGTTATTTTCATGTTCTCTACTGCTCCATTCGTTTTTGGCTCAAAAATTGATGTTTTATAGGCTTAGGGTTGTAAAAGTATAAGACAACTTTGCCCTTAAAGAGTCAACATTTGTTGGTGTGCAACTTAGGTCTGCAGCCTCTGGGTTTAGATGTCACGGCCTTGGGCTCTCGAAGATAGATTCTGTGGCCTCAAGGTTTGGATGCCGCAACATTGGACTCTCGAGCATGGAGACCGCGGCCTCATATCATTTTTCTAGTCATTTTCTCCATTTTGCTCCTAATTCATCCAACATTCAATGCTTTCACTTCATTAGCTTCCAAACTTATAATTTATTATTAATATACATAAATAGTCAAATTATTAAAATAAATTAAATAAATGTTAAGTTTAAAAATTAATATATTAAATATAATTACGCCCTATTAACGATGATCCATCTTGTCACTGTGAGGAACGTCATTAACATTGTCCCAGGATGTTATATATATATATATATATGTACACGCAGATATATGTCTCAGGAACGGAATACAAATGTAAGTATGTGTAAAAATTTATTATTTGCTTATATAATTAATACAGACAGTGAAAAAATTAAAACTCTTTAAGTTTTGATATTCACTCATTCACTCTGCTGGTGTATTAAAAGGAAATTAAAACTTTTATTATAAATAAGATTAATCTTATCATTAATCTAATACTATACAACAATGCAATGATTTCCCCAGCAGAACGAATGAATCAGTAGAAACAACCTAACAATCACAAAATTCGGCAATTGGAAAACATACATAGCATATATGGGAATAGCCTTTATTACAGCTTGTATTAACACCACCTTCCCACCTGCAGAAAAAAAAAACTTTCATTTCCACAACTGCATCTTAAACCATACTCTTATCTACAATAACAGGCGACAACACAAGATAACGACAATGTTATTCCCTCTGAGCCAAGCCAAATAAACTCATAATATATTCTTGCATCTCAGATGGAATATTAGACTAAAAGTGATGGTAGATTTCTGAAATTTATCTTTTGACCTGAAACAGTTTCATAAGCAGAAATTATACTTTGATATTTAAATATATGCAAATTGGACTTGCAGAAAATTAGTTTATCATCAACAAAAAAGAGATGACTCACCTGAGGACCATTATGCGAACAAGCAAACCTACTAAAATACAAACAATTTCAGTTACATTAATAATAAAGAAAACCACTTGGAATATAATAGAAACAAACATGGTGATAACAGATAGCCTTAACGTAATCCTCGCAAAGGAACCACAAGGTCCTTGATATATCTTTCTCAGAGGAGGAAGTGCAAGCTATTTTAAGTCTCCTTCTCTCTCCACATGGCTTGAACTAACTAGACAAACTCGTATGAATTATAACAAATTTGAACAGTACACTGTCAAGACTGGCCATTGACTTGCTGTGCAGTTCCAAGGTATAACTAGTTGCTCTGAAAATTATAAGGTTAAAGCATGGTGGCAGTGGCTTTGCAAGCTCAAGATCCCACCAAAATTAAATTGTTTCTATGGCAAGCCTCACATAACTGGCTCCCGACAAATTCTAACTTGAAGCACTGTCATGTCCCAATAGACTGTTGTTTTAAGTGTCCTAATACTATTTATTAGTAATTTTATTAACGTATTTTAAAATATATGTATATAATTGTGTATATATTAAAAAAATTAAATACATTTATCATATATGATTTTGCAGCGAAATTAAGTATGTAATCAATATATACACATGTAACTTATATTATTTATAATATAAGATTACAGAGAGCATACATTTGAAGAATTTCGGTGAAAATTTTAATTTTGAATTCTTTTTAGCTCCAACCTTTAGCTCACCTTAAAGTGTATTATTGTACAATTCTAGTTCACAATAATTCGGTGGGATTGTGAAGTTAGAATAGCAGCAACAGAATTTTCAGTAACAAATTTTTGTTTCTTAAAAGAAAAATAAGATGAATTAATTTTTCTTTCTCTCTAGTTTTTCTCACAACCCTCTATTTAAAGAAAAACTCTGCAAAACTAAAAACTCTCTACAATACTCTCTACTTGCACGTTTTTTTGCTTCTTTCTTGTTAATCAAAAGGAATTCCAACCATTGCTTCACTAAAATTAGGTTAAATTGTTAACTATCAAAAATAATTTTGGTGGCAATTTTAATAGTCTAAAATAAATGGACTATTAATTACTACAAATAGTGCTCTACTTAATTAATTTATATTTCTCAAATTAGATAGTCTTACATTTAGCAATAAAATAATAAATAAATAAAATCATATTTTATTTATTTAAATAATATCTATTAATTATTCAAAACCATTTCGATAATTAATATTTACCTTATTTGATTTTATTAACATAGTTAATAGGTGAATTTATGGTGAAACAATTCATGCAACAAAATTATGCCACTTGTTAACATCTAATTAATTAATAATAGCTAATTAAGTGATGTACTTAATATTTGAGTTTAGACGAGTGCACAACCCGAGAAACCCTAAAATATATTTTCGGTTTACTGAAATTTCTAGGATGAAACTATTCAATTTATAATGCTACCCCGGTGCACAATGACTACACTTTATATTGTGAGACTCTCTAGGTCTACGCCCGAATTGTCATATAAAACTCCTCCATACATCCGTGAATGATGCCCCATACACACATTACGGATATTACAAAGCAGTGCGTTAAATCATACAAGTTGAGGTTAATAACATATTTGTATAATCCCTCCATCATTTATATCCAGGTAGAGTGGAGATATAAATCAACACCATCAAATCTTTATATGCCTGATGATAAGCTTATCTCTAAAATTGTATTTCAATAAAAACTATTTCTAAATATTTTTGTGATATTATTTATCCCTATGGATAAACTCTTTTCTCAAAAATTACTGCTTATGGCCATAAGACTTTCTGAAATACAATCTTAAAGCATTATGATATATTACTCGCCTAAATGAGCTGATGAATCCTATACCAATGAGCATAGAACCATACCCAGCGACACCCAGCGGTTAGACCATGAAAGTTTACTGACATGTGTGTAACCAAAGTATGGTGGATCATCACAAACCTACCGTGGCACTCAGGTCAAAGGACTATGAATACTACTCAACTCGAAAGACCCTATATTGACAACTTTTATGGGATGTCTATTAGAGGTTTTTGTGAGTTTGTTCAGTATTCAGTCCTTACTGAATACATGTATCTCTATACGAGCTTCCACTAAACTCATAGTCTACTGAGACTAACCATCTGCACCATCCAGATATAGACATAGACCGATCTATATATTTATTAAGGTATTCACTGACATACCAGCATTAGTAAAGATAGATCAGGAACATAATATTTGAGAACACATTTGTATAATGACATTTTCTAACACTATTTACAACTCTTTACAACTACATCATTACTAATATATTCTCAAATCTTTGTCCCATTTCAGACAACGCTTTAACTCTTTAAATATCACTAACTCTTATAACTTGATAACTTTTATCAATGCTAACTCTTAACATTTATAACTCTCAGTGTTGCTAATTCTTAGTACTGGTCTAAACTTTTTTAGACCAGATCTGAACTCTTTTCAAATCATATAATGTCTGAAATATTACAAGCATCTTACCATATACAAAATATAATTAGCGATTTAATAAAATGATAATACTAGTATAAATATTAAACAAATATTTATACATAAATGAATGGCACGTAAGCACAAATCCCCACATATTTAACATCTTAAAATCCTAATGCACATGGAAGACTTTACTCATAAGTAAATAAGAATAGAAAAGATTACACCTGCAAAAAAGAAAAATAATCACACACAATGTACAACAATTTATGCGGTTCAGCAATTGCCTACGTTTATAGTGGATCATGGGATTATAGTTTCGTTTATTATTCAA
Organism: Ailanthus altissimus; assembly: GCA_946807835.1. Classification (NCBI taxonomy): domain Eukaryota; kingdom Viridiplantae; phylum Streptophyta; class Magnoliopsida; order Sapindales; family Simaroubaceae; genus Ailanthus; species Ailanthus altissimus. The sequence continues at coordinate 23,898,245 of OX327692.1, read as the reverse complement.
ATTACAAAGATCTTTCACAAGAGATTACCAAGGAATACAATAATAGACAAACTCTCGAAATGGTTTATCAACACTTTCTTGCACACTCAATATTCAAGTGTTTTTTTTATACGACACTCTTTTGTGCACTCAGTACTCAATACTTAACATATCTAATTGCTTTATAAGGATTTATAGGCTCTAAAACGTCCATAAAAAATCCTATATCTTGTTGGAATATGATTTCCCAAAAGTTGGCACAGTGGTGCCACCATGATAAGTACGTTAGCACCATAGCATCACGGGCTGGCACCACAATGCACAATCTTGGCCTTATATAAGGTCGCAGCTTAGCTTGCTCAAGGCCGTGGCCCTAAGTCCTAGAAATTCACCTTCACGTCTAATCCCCTCCTTACTTCCAACTTTTTATTTTGTCCCTTTCTTGTACGTCTAATGCATCCTCAACTACGTGTGACTCCTCATTACTATTTAACTCAAAATTATACTCAAATATGATTTTGAATTACAATTTCTAACAAACCCCTCCTAAATTTAAAATCTCTTAAGAAGCTTTTTAGGCTCCATCTATGTCAATGCTTAATTACTTAGCGTTAACTTCAATTAAGTCTTTGTCTAAATTTAACTCCATTAAGGCTTGTGACTTTAGTCTTCAAATATATGAATGTAGGTTATCTTGGGTAGCTTTGTTGTAATCACCGATGTCATTCTTGACTTTATGACTACAATACCTCGGTGGTTAAAACTTATCCCTGCTAACAACACCATTACAATACATTATTGTTTACCCATTTTACTTCGGTGAACTAATCTTTAATGCTGCCTTTTGGTTTGTATTTCTTCAACAACACATGTTGAGTCACTCATAACATTCCCATCAACCACATACAACTCGTTGTACTTCTCATCCTTCATTAACACCATAGACCCTTTCATCACTTATACTATCCCTCTTGATCTAGTACTCCTAGAGATATCAAGTTGCTCTTAACACCAAGAACATGCCTTATATTAGGTAACTCTCTAATTTTTCTATGATGCAACTTTATCCTTATACTACTAATTCCATGACTTTACAAACTATATCATTATCCATTAGTATTTTACAATCCCTAATGGATCTATAATTGATAAATAATAATCTATTAGGACTTATGTAAAAACTACAACTAGAATCAAGAATTCATTCACCAAAATATTTCCTATTAGAAACTACCAATGAGTTTGCAACTTTGTAGTCATCTTTATAGACTATTACAGCGTCTTTCCCTTCTTTGCTTTTATTTCTCGACAATTCCTAATCAGTACAATTCTTTCTTACAGTGATAGCAATTTCAAAACTCAACATTTTATCAAATAAATATATTTTTTCAAACTAAATAAGTGTTTATAATAATTTTTTTTAAAAAGAAAAAAGATTTGTCAATTAAATTTGATAGGATTCAAACCTGTGCTATTAACACTAGAAAAGGCTACTTAGACCAACTTGACTATGTGTACATTGGTGTTGTAGTTTTCGCATTTATTTATTCAAACAATTATTTGGTTTTTAGTTCGAACCAAAGTAAACCAAATGAATCAATCAGTTCTACTATAACAGAATCAATTGGTTCTGTATTTCGGTTCGATATTTTGGTTAATCAAAATAATACCCAGTCCTAGATTTCAATGAGGTTTTAACATCAATTATTATTAAAGACTCTCTACTATAGATGAGTATATCCACGAAGTGCTCATAACTCAGAGGTAGAGAACACAATAAGATAATTGCCTTATCTTTACCTTCAAACTTGAAGTCAATCATTTCAAGATTGATGTTAATCTTGTTGCAAATGTCAATATGGTCTTTCTATTGAAGATCCTTCAGCCATAGACAACTGATACAAATTTTTCTTGACATACAAATGATTTGCCAAAGACTTTTCATATAGAGAACATCAAAATTCTTTCAAAAACTTATTGTAATTTTCTCTTTAGCCACCTCTCTCAAAACTTCATCAATCAATGACAAAATAATAGTACTATAAGCTTTCTTCTGAATGGCTTCATAATCAAGGCCGAATTTAGATGTCCCGGGTTTCTTCTATTTACTGGTTATTGCTTGAGTCTTTTCAAGGACTGAATATAACTCTTGACTCACTACTAGAGCCATCTTCACCTTCCAAAGATTGAATTCATTCTACCCATTAAACGTTTCAACTTAATACTTATGAGTTGTCATGGTTGATACCACTTGTTGGTAATTTAACACCCTAAAAATCTAAGACATATGGAAGACCTTGCTTACAAGTAAAAACAAAACACAGAAAAGATCAAATACACAATAAAGATAAATAATTACACAAAAGGCACAATAATTTATGTGGTTTGACAACTATTTACATCTACAGTGAATCACGAGATTCTAATTTCTTTTATTACTCAGATCACAAAGATCTCTCATAAGATATTATCAAGGAATACAATAATAGACAAGGTTTTTAAAGGTCTATCAACACTATCAAGCACACTTAGTACTTAAGCACTCCCTATACGTTACTCTCTTGTACACTCAGCACTCAAAAGTGATCTAAGCTTTCTATTCTCTCTCTTTTGTTGTTTCTTTAATGTTTGACTAATCTAATAGATTCACAAGAGTTTATATAGGCTTCAAAATGTCTTTAAAAATCCTATCTCCTATTGGAATAAGAATCCACGTATAAGGAAATCTAAAATCAACACAAATTAATCAAATTCAACTTAAAATAGCAATTTCCCAAAAGTTGATGCCGCGGCGGTAGCGCACTAAGTACCCTAGCACAATGGCATCACAAGCTATCACCACGATGCCCAATCTTGACCTCATATGGGTTGTGGCCAGGCTAGGTTAGGGCTGTAACCTCATGTCTTAGAAATTTGACATCGTGATTTATCTCTCCTTACTTCTGACTTTTTATGTTCCGCATACGTTTAATGCATCCTTGACCAGGTGTTAACTCTTCATTGGTCTTCAACTCAAAATCATAATCAAATATGATTTTAAATCACAAATTTTCAACAAAATGATATATGTCTCAAGTGTAGTTTTGGTTCTGATAGCACGAATCATGCTTTATGGTTATATAGCTCTCTTAAACCAATCTAAAATTCATGCGAATTTATCAGGCTGATTTTCTGCTAACACCAAAACTCGATGAGGGAGTTATTTATTTCATCCATGTATATTCTTGTTGAAGGCTAGCTAGAATTGTTGTGTATCATCTTATGGCAAGTGTGATTTATAAAGAATTATTTTTATTTATGGTCAGAATGATAAAGGAATGGATTCTATTGTAGAGTGAGCGAAAAGGTTTTTTAAGTGAATACAAGGTTGCCCTTGAATGCATGCAAACTTCTATAACTGATCAATCAGCTAAATAGAAGCCTCAAAGGCTTAATGCAATTAAAATTAATATAGATGCATATGCGAGCCTAGACCCTGGACGACAGCAAACTAGCATTGGCTTTATTATGCATGATCAAGTTAGAGAAGTTTTATTGGGTGGAGTTGCTTGGATAAATACCTTTTATATGGTTCCAATTGGGTAAATTGCAACTATTTTCTAGAGCTTGGTTACTTTCATTAGAGATAGAGGCAGATGTTGCTTCTGTTTTTAATGCATTATTATTAGCAAATTCAATTATTGCATCTTGTTGGGGGAATCGCACTTCTCCCCGTGAGATTATATTAAAGCGAAGAATTCTAACCAAGTTCAACCTTGAACCTTAGCCTCTTTGCACAACGAAATAACCTAAAAATCAAGCAAAAATAGAAAGAATTCAAAGCCGATAATAAAAAGCACAACATAATCACTTACGTGGTTCGGCCAATTACCTACGTCTACAGTAGATCCAAGGATCCTAGACTCTCTTATTAACTCCCTAAAGCATTTACAAGGAAAATCCAATTAAGAACCCTCAAATGACCTAATGTTTAGTGTTTTCTTGCTCTACCACAAACAATGAACACCCAAACGACGGTTCTACCCCAGTGCACACAAGTACTTAATGTCTATCCAGTTCCTCCATCTCTTAGAGTCTCTCTTAATGCTTGATCTCAACTAAATGATTTACAATAGTTTATATAGGGGTTATTTCATGCCTATTGACCCTAACCCTTATTAGAGTAAAAGTTCATTTGTTTTGAAAGTCCAAAACTTTTCAAAACTTAAAAATTTGAAATAAAAACTGACTCTACCCGCTCTGGCGCCGCAATACTGAGGTCTTGGCACTGTGGCGTTGAGTATGCCATGCCCAACATTGTAGCGCTAGGTTTCTGATCTGGGCGCCGCAACGCTCAGCCTTGTCACTAGCTCCACGCTTTTTTCTTGCTTACTTCTCATCTTTGAGTCTCGTTTCACTTCCCCTTTCGTGTCCCACACGTCTTAGACTTCCTCATACATGTCCCACATATTTTAGACTTCTTATGACTCTCATTTTTTATATTTTACACAATTCTTGCCCAAATAAGATTGGTGAATCACTAAATCTCTAATAAATCCTTCCTTGATTCAAAATCTTCCAAATAAGAAGACTTCTAGATCTAATCCACACCAATACTTTATCACCTAGAATTGAGTCCAGTTAAGTCTCCACCAAGACTTAACTTTTCCCAGGCTAGTGACTTTGTTCTTAAAGGCATTCGTGCATCTTGCATAGTGTATAGATGCGTTGCACTCCTTTCTGACCCTTATCACCTCGGTGAGCACGGTTTGAAAATCACCTAGTGGTCTGCATTACCCCAACACCCTATGTTGAGCTACTAATGGTTATCCTTGTAAGCACGTAAAGCCTCTTATCGTGATTTTCACCCTCAAACCTTATAGTTCCTTTCTCTACCCTCAATATTTCTTTTTCCGTTCTAACCGAATACCCCTCCTCATCGAGCTTGCCTAGGGATATCAAGTTTCTCCTCAGATTAGGTACATGCCTTATACTATGTAAGTCCCTAGTTTCTCCACCTTGCATCCTCAGTTTTATGTCACCAACTCCCAAGATCTCACAAGTCAAGTCATTCCCCATTAGAGCTTTACCTCTCTTAGCTTTGTAGTTGGTGAAAATTGATCTATCAAGATACATATGGACGCTACACCCCAAATCTAGTATCTATTTGCCAATGTACTTTGCTTTTGAGACTACCAATGTATCTACAATTTTGGTATCTTCCTCAAGTATACCGATTGAAGCACACCCTCTGTCACACCCCAGACCTAAAAAATCTGACACACGACATAACTTACACTCATTCAATAATGTACACCCATAATTAATATTGTATAAATTTTCAAACTTGAATTCTACATAGGAATCCTTAGTAAGTTACTAGTAGGTTCATCACAAAATTAACCCATGACCATATTTAGTGAAACATAAACTAAATACAACCACACTTAATAAAATAATACATAAGTATTTATTCAATACGGACAAATCAAATATCTTAAACTACGTGTCCACAAATGAAACACTTAGCAACCTAGCAACTTATGGAACCCAAGGGACAACAAAAGCCTTGCCAAATCCACTAAGCACACATGTACCTTATTTATCTGAAATCACCATAAACTATAATGAGTATAAAACTCAGTAAGCATACTAGTTTTTCATATATCAAAATACAAATACATATATATACATAATACAAATGAATGATATGTCGTGATAAATCAAAATCATAATCTTATCAAATCACATGTCAAGTAAGCGCTTACATATTCTTTCAAAATATATAATAGGAATACCATCACTCAACTACTACTCAGTAGGACTTTCATATCACATATCACAAAATGAGCCAAATGTCACCCGTCGATGACATATCGTATGAGAGAAATAGCACAAGTGAGTTTAAATTACACATATATAACGCTCATGCCCGAAGGTAAAAGCCACACCCTCACCCTAATCGTCGGTGAGTCCTTTTACATGCACCAATACGCTACCATAAGAATATGATGACTCAATTTTTCTTTAGGTACCAATAGGATCCTCCCTACATACGAAACACATAACATATGTCATTCCTGAAGGAAAGGCCATACATAAAGGCTCTATAAATTATATAAGGTGCCTACTAAGTAAATAGTGAGTTCAAGCATCCTTAAAACACAAAACATATCTTATGGACATTTTTCACTTCAAAAGCTTTCTTTGTTAAACACATTTTATTTTGAAAGCTCGCTTTTATAAACATATATATCTCCATACTCAATGTCAATGCTCACATTCATAAACATATATCTTTTACATTTCATATCAAATATACTTTGACATAACATAAACATATTTCTAAGCACATTTATAAAATCATACATAAACAATTACTATGTTTATTGTGATTTCAGTAAAAGTCTAGTATACTTATCTCTTAACACTTTCGAGTATAAGGTTTAATTCTTCTTAACCTATAAATGGAGATTAACCCTTTCATAAGCCTCACCATTCACACAAAACACTTTAAATAGCTTACAAAATTACACATATTGCACTTATCATATCGAATTGGTCTAATTAATTAGTTTCTCAAAACCTGTCATTCTGACCACTTACACTTAACTTGGCTCATATTGTTGGGTTATGGGGTACATTAAAACTAGGGTGCTTGCATGTGGGTTGTGTTCATCATACAAACAATATACATATCTCATACATACATGTGCACAGCGGAAGATTAAATACAATGAACACAGAAAATAACATATTTGATTATCTGAAAATTCGAGATTGAGAAATATCATCAATGAAGCCTTTGGATTAATTTTCTTTGAAGTCCACCATGAAATGAATCTTTGATCAATTCTAGCAATCAACAAGGGTGGGTTTGATTGTCTAGAATGGCAGCATCTTAATCCAGCATATGTGTTTAACTCTTAAACATGATTTAAAGTTAAACTCTTTAACTTAATCAATTTTATTTTTCCTTTTATTCAACTCTTGAATAAATAAAACAAATCTTGTTTTTAGTTATTACATTTAGTAACCATTTATCTAATTTTTTTTGTTGTTCTAACACTTAAAACACAAAACAAACAATTTCAATTTCTCAAATTGAATTGGCTCCCAAAATGCAAAACCTAAAAACTAAAACAATTCTAAAACCTTTTGATTTTCAATTTCATTTCACTTTATATACTAATGCATAAATTTCAAATTAATTTGAATTTCATTTGCATTTCATTTGGCTTAACCTAACCTTAGTTAACATTTAACCATAGTTAGATTATTTTAACTTAACCTTTAAGTTAATAAATATTTAATTAATTTAACCATAGTTAACTAACTTAACCATGGTTAGGTTAACCTTTACTTAACCTTTAAGTAAGGTTAACTTAACTTAACCATTTGGTTAACTTTTAACCTTAGTTAAGTTAAACCATTTATTTAACAATTAAATAAATAAATATTTATTTTAATTATTTAACAATTAAATAATCATAAAGTGAAATTATTTTTATATCATTACTAGGTTACCAAGTTAACCTAAAGTGGGTCCTACCATTTAACCATATACTTTAGTTAACGTAACCTTAGTAATTGTTGAATTATACTGTATTGAACAATTCAATACGGTACACTGCCCAAGTGCTCAAAGAGTACGTTTCATATTGGGACTCTCTAGGTCCACACCCGATTTGTCAAATGAAACTATTCCATTAATCCGTAATCGATGCCCCACGCACACGTTACGAATATTATAAATCAGCGTGTCAGACCATACAAGTTGAGGTCATAACGTATACGTATAATCCTTCCATCATTTATATCCTGGATGTGCAGGGATATAAATCAGCACCGTCAAATCCCCATTTGCTCATCCATAAACTTATCTCCAGATTCGTATCTCGATAAACAATATACGCAAACACTTTTGCTATGTTGTTTAACCCTGTGGGAAACTCTTTTCCCGGGTTTATGCTTGTGGCCACAAGACTTTATAAAATACAATCTCAGAGCATCGGATATACAACTTACCTACGTAAGCTGACGGATCTCGTATCTACGCACACCGGACTCCATGAGCATCGGACCATACCCAGCGACACATAGCGGTCAGACCATGAAAGATCTCTGACATATGTGGAACCAAAGCATGATGGATCACTCACAAGACCACCGTGGCGCTCAGGTCAAAGGACCACGATTACTACTCAACTCGAGAGGACCTTCCTTTGATGATTTCATAGGATATCTATTGGGGTCATCATGAGTCTGTTCAGTATCCAGTCAGGATTGGATACCCGCATGCCTATACAAGCTCTAAGCTCATGGTCAACTAAGAACAACCATCTGAACTAGTCAGATATAGACATACACTAATCTATATATAGTGAATTCATCGATAGACCCGCATTAGTGATCATAGATCAGGAACATTATATTTGAGACATACTTACATAATTGATATTTCTTAGCTCCTATTGCAACTCTTTGCAACTATATCATTACAAGTATACTCTCAGGTCTTTGTCCCATTATAGACAAGGTTCTAACTATTTAGACCTCGCTAACTCTTATAAACTGATAACTATTAACAGTGCTAAGTCTTAGCTTTTATAACTCTCAGCTTTGATAACTATTAGTTCTAATCTAAACTCCTTTAGATCAGATCTGAACTCTTTCAGATCAAACAATGTCTGTAATGTTACAAGCATTCTACCATATTAATATGATATTAACAATCTTTATTCAAAATGTTTATTGTATAAATATTAACAATTAATATTCATACAATATTGGAATGGCATGTGAGCACCAGCTCTAACACATATATCCTTCTTATATATGAATATTATATCATAATCCCTACACAATCTATTTCATAAACACCATTAAATCCAAACTATTAACCTGACAAGATCAATATATATACTAAACAACATTCAGTCTCTCAATTTTATAAAATCATATACTAACTCAAAAATTATAAATCTATCATAGAATTACTCTTGACACATATCTAAATCCATGATAAATGTTTCACTTCAAAATCCCTGCCAAAAGTATTTTAAAACTATTTCATTCTATAGCTTTAAAAATTTGTTAATCAAATACTGCAATGAGTTGATACACTTTAGAAAATCATAACACTTTAACCACATTGATATAAATTCTCAATTATGAGTATATCATATTAGATATATAAATTTATTATATTTCAAAAATTCATAATTTTTTAAGATCATTCAAAAGATCAAAAATTGTTTGTCACTGTAGCATATTGTTAACAAGGGAAATTTTTAGAATTTCAAGGTCATTTTGTAAATTCACTAAAAATTTAATTTCTGAAATTTTCATTCGATTCAAAGTCTCAAATGATTGTAGACATGTCTAGTTTCATATTCTCAAAATCAAAAACCAAAATCAAGGTACACAAATTTATAAAATTCTCAGATCAATAAACTATCAAGTAGAAATTCTGTAAATTTATCATAATTTATCAAGTTATCTATATAATCAACATTAATTTTCAATATATCTTACAAACCCATATCAAGTCCTCAATTTTACATATTTTCAGAAATTAAAACTTAAAGAAATTAACTTAATTAACACCAATAAATTGAGAAAGAGTTATGATGTACCTCTTAAAGCCTAAAATTCTATTTTCTTTTTCTTTTTCTTCTTCTTCTTCTTATCTTTCTATCCCCTCTATTTCTCTCTTTTCTCTCTCTAAAAGGGGTAGCTCAACCAAAAGTGAGTGATTTGGGGTTTAAAATGTATATTTTTATACTAAGAGGCTAACGTTTAGTATTTACGAATTAACCCCCAAAACTTTTAAAGTATTACAATTTGGTCCTTAAAATAAATCTAAGGTCTTGTAAATAAACCCAATACTAATAGTAGGTCCTTAATCTATACAAACAATACTAATAACAATACATAAATTAAATATCAACCACATATAAATAAAATATGAATATTATATATGTATAAATATATGTTCTTATTGGTTGTGAATAAGTGGTTACTATACCCTCCTTGGTCTTTTAACTTAGGACAATACTTCACAAAGTGTCATTCCTTATTACAAAAGAAGCACTTCTTAGATCTCTTCCTTAATTAGTTGCTCTTCTTCCCTTATGCAAGTAATGCTGCTCCACTCTCAGACTCATATCTCTTTGTCAATTCTTTTGAGTTCAATGATGCCTTGATGTCATTCATCGTTAAAGACTCCTTACCATATAACAGCATATCCACAAATCTCTCACAACTCTTCGGCAATGAACTTAACAAGATTATGGTCTTGTCTTCATCCTCAGTCTTGATGCCCAATTCCTCAAGACTTATGATGATCTTGTTGAACTCATCAATGAGGACTCTCAATAAAGATTCCTCATGCATAGTTAACTGATGTAGTTTCTTATTCATAAAAAGTCTATTTGTAAGAGAATTCTTCATGTATAATACATCGAGTCTCTTCAATAACCCCAAAGTAGTTTCTTCATCACTAATGTTTCTTAATACTTCGTCACTCAACGCTAAGATTATGGTATTGTGAACCTTTTTCTGAATCGTGTCCCAATCTTTCTGTCCGAACTTTAAAGTTTTTGTCTATTTACTAGTTGAGGAATTGACTTCCTCCAAGGTTGAGTCTAGCTATTCCTTTACTAGTAGAGCTATAACTTTGTTCCTCCAAAGATTGAAGTCATTCATTGTCACGCCCCAGACCCAAAAGATCCGACACACGACATCACTTACATTCATTCACTGCATGTGCATTCATAAATAATATTACACAAAATTTTCAACTTTCATTCAACACAGAAATCCTTAGCAAGTTGCTAGTAAGTTCAACACTAAAATCAACCATAACCTAACATATAAATATAAACTTCTCTTGACAATATTTAAACATTCATTTTAATTTCTTTCAGAATTATAACAATTGAATTATGACTGGGACAATTATTAAACCGGAGATACGCAGAGTTTTCTCAGAGATTAACACTCTACTACGTCACCAGTAGCAACTTTGTTACCGGGAGCCCAGAATATATCCATTGCAAATTCTTACTTAAAATCATCCAATAACCACACTTTATAAAACTTAAACCAAATCCAATCCACACACAATGAAATAATACATAATTATTTATTCAATAGGGACAAACCAAATATCCTATCCCACGTGTCCCCAAATGAAACACACAACAACCTAGCAACTTAGGGAACCCAAGGAACAGCAGAAGCCTTGCCAAATCCGCTAAGCACACATGCACCTTATTTACCTGAAATCACCATAAACTATAATGAGTATAAAACTCAGTAAGCATATTAGTTTTTCATATATCAAATACAAATACATATATGTACACAATGCATATGTATGATATGCTGTGATCAATCAAAATCATAATCTTATCAAATCACATATCATGTAAGCGCTTACACATTCTTTCAAAACACATAATAGGAATACCATCACTCAACTACTACTTAGTAGGACTTACATATCACATATCACATAATGAGCCAAATGTCACTCATAGGTGACATACCGTATGAGAGGAATAGTACAAGTGAGGTCTTGAATAACACATATATAATGCTTATGCCCGAAGGTAAAAGCCAAACCCTCACCCTGATCATCGGTGAGTCCTCTCACATGCACCAATACGCCACCACACGAATGTGATGACTCACTCTTCCTTTAGGTACCAATAGGATCCTCCCTACATACGGAACACATAACATATACCAATCCCAAAGGAAAGGCCACACATAAAGGCTCCACAATCACATAAAATGCCTACTAAGTTAACAGTGAGTTCAAGTACCCTCAAAATACAAAATATTTCTCATGGACATATTACACTTCAAAAGCTTTCTTTATTAAACACATCTTATTTTGAAAGCTCACTTACAAAAACACATGTATGTCCATGCTCAATGTCAATGCTCACATTCAGAAACATATATTCACATTTCATATCAAAATATACTTTGACATAACATAAACATATTCTTAACCCCATTTGTAAAATCATACAAAACAATTACTATGTTTATTGTGATTTCAGTAAAAAGTCTAGTATACTTACCTCTTAACACTTTCAGCTACAAGGCTTAAATCTCCTTAACCTATCAATGGAGATTAATCCTTTCATAAGCCTCACAATTCACACAAAATACTTTAAATAGCTTACAAAATTATATACAATGCATTTATCATATCAAATTGGTCTAAATATTTGGTTTCTCAAAACCTGTCATTCTGACCACTTACACTTAACAAAAATTTCTAATACATCAAATGATGTCCAATTACTCCGAAATCAGAATATATCATTCTTGACTCATATATACTTCTTATATATGAATATTATATCAAAATTCCTACACAATCCATTCCATACACACCATCGAATCCAAACTACAAACCTGACAGGATCAAGATACTTACTGAACAGTATTCAATCTCCCAATTTTATAAAATCATATACTAACTCAAAAATTATAAAACTACCACATAATTACTCTTGACACATATCTCAGTTCATGATAAATATTTGGCTTCCAAATAACTGCTAAAAGTATTTTAAAACTATTTTATTTCATAACTTTAAAAATCTGTTAATCAAATACTACAATGAGCTGATACACTTTAGAAATTCATAACACTTCAACCACATTGATCCAAATTCTCAATTCCGAGTATATCATATTAGACATATAAAATTATCATATTCCACAAATTTGTAATTTTTAAAGATCATTCAGCAGGTCAAAAATTATTTTCCACTGTATCATACTGTTTACACAGGAAATTTCCAGAATTCCAGGGTCATTTTGGTAAATTCACTACAAATTCAATTTCCCAGATTTTCAGTCGATTCAAAGTCTCAGATGATCCTAAATATGTCTAATTTCATATACTCAAAATTCAAAACCAGAATCGAATCACAACAATTTATAAAATTCCTAGATCAAGAGGTTATCCAGCAGAAATTCCATAATTCATCATGATTTATCAAACTATCTTATAGATCATCATCCATTCTCATATGATCTTACGAAATACACAACAAATCCTCAATTATACATATTTTCAGAAATCAAAACATAAAGAAATTAACTTAATTAACACCAATAAATTGATAATTAGTTGTGATATACCTCTAAAGATCCAAAATTCCAATTTCTTCTTCTTTTTCTTCTTTTTCTTCTTCTTCTTCTCTTTCTCTCTCCTTTATTTCTCTCTTCTCTCTCTAAAAATGGGTAGCTCGACCAAAATGAGAGAATTAGGGTTTTTAAAAGTGTATTTTTATACTAAGAGGCTAATTTTTGATATTTACGAATTTGCCCCCAAAACTTTCAAAGTATAACAATTTGGTCCCTAAAATAAATCTAAAGTCATACAAATAAACCCAATACTAATCGTATATCCTTAACCTATAAAAATATTACTAATAACAATATATAATTCAAGTATCACCAACATACAAATAAAATACGTATATTTATACATATATAAATACTTATTCTTACCAGTCGTGGATACTGGTTACTACATTCATCCCATTGAACTTCTCTATTTCTTGCTTGATTGCAACCATGGTTTAAATACTCTTAATGTGTATTATCGAACCTTAACTCTAATACCAATTTGTCGGAGGAATTGTCCTTCTTTCCGTAAGATTAGTTAAAGTGAAGAACCCTAACCAAGTTCAACCTTGAACCCTAACCTTTACGCATCAGAATATACTAGATATTAAGCAACAATAGCAAGAATTCAAAGTAGATAATAAAGAGCACAACACAATTACTTACATGGTTCAGCCAATTGCCTACATCCATGGTGGATACAAGGATCCTAACCTTTCTTATTAACTCTCTAGAGAATTTACAAGAAAAACCCAATAAATAACTCTAAAAAAGACCTAATGTTTAGTGTACCCTTGCTCTACCACGAATAATGAACACCTAAATGACGGTTCCGAATTCAAAGTAGATAATAAAGAGCACAACACAATTACTTATATGGTTCAGCCAATTGCCTACATTCATGGTGGATACAAGGATCCTAACCTTTCTTATTAACTCTCTAGAGAATTTACAAGAAAAACCCAATAAATAACTCTAAAAAAGACCTAATGTTTAGTGTACCCTTGCTCTACCACGAATAATGAACACCTAAATGACGGTTCCACCCTAACGCACACAAACAGTTAGTGTCTACCTAGTTCTTCCCTCTCTTAGAGTCGCTCTTAATATTTAATCTCAACTAAAGGCTTTACAATGGTTTATATAGGGTTATTTCGTGCCTACTAACCTTAATCTTTATTGGAGTAAGAGTCCACTTATTTTTGAAGTCTAAAACTTTCAAAAACTCATAAATTCGAAACAAAAACTGACTTTGCCTGCTCTAGCACCGCAGTACTGAGTATGCCGCGCCCAGCACCGCACGCTAGAAACCTGGCGTCGTGGCGCCACGACACTCAACCCTGGGTGCCGCGACGCTCAATCCTGACACTAGCTCAGCGCTTTTTCCTCACTTCTTTCATGTCTTCGAGTCTCGTTTTACTTCCGCTTCGTATCTTACATGCCCCAGATTTCTTGTAACTCTATTCTTTGATATTCTACACAATTCTTATCCATACAAAATTGTTAAATCACCAAATCTCAAATGCTTCTAAATTAAAGATTATAATCCATTATATCTTTGCTTGTTTGGATAGTATTTCTTCCTGTAGTTTCTTTTATACTTCTAGAGAGGTAATCAAGATTGCTCATGGCCTGCAAAGATTTACTTAAGCTTAGAATCAGATGCAATTTGGAATAAAGGTGTTCTAGAATATCTCTGGAATCTTTGGTTATAAAGTATTACCCTCATCATAATTTAAGCTAGCTCAATAATGAAATTTTTTTCCTTTTAAAAAAATAAATATTGAAAGTTAACAATGAATACCTAATTAAAAATCAGCTATTGCCATTGCTTAAGAAATCCTAACTTTCGAATTATAATAAGAATAAAACTCTATTCTACCCTATTGTAAGTCTTATTTATATTAAACTTCAAAATAATATATTCAATCTTTTTTAAAGTGCAATATTTAATCGAATGGCAACAAAAGTGTTTTGTGAATGAGAAATTTTATTTTTTTATACATATTTATAATACACGCACACAAATTTGCACTCGAACAAAAGAAAGAATTGATTCTCAACTTAATAATCGAGTGAGCTTTGAAATGTTAACTAATTCAACTAGCACCTTAACCTTGTAGGAGAAATTATCTTGTGGAGGATAAGTTTCAATTTGTTTGTCTGTACCTTTGCAACAAGTTTTATAAAAGATATTGTACAAACAATTTAATTGGGCGAAACTCAAAGATATTTGTTGGTGCAAGCACAATCCACACAATACTTGTAGAATTAACTGAAGCAAGAGAATTGTCGTTGTTCATCAAAAAGCAAAAGATTAAAAACAAAAAACATGTTTGATGAACAATCGCATAATAATTTTATTAGTCATCTTTCATATTAAGAGACCATCTTTTCATATGGGATTTGAATTTAACATATTTTTAAATAGTTAGACAAAATTGATTTGTCTGTTTTTCTAACTTATCATTTGTCGTGAGATATTTTCATTATAATATAAAGAGTTAAATTTATCAGTTTTATATGAATTTTGTAATCGTGATGGGTGACTTAAATTTTGATCCTAAAAAATATTATTGTATACTACATTTATTTTTCCTTCTCTATAAAATCCTACCTCTTTACTATGTTATTAATACATTTTTGTTCTCAATCATTTTTTTCATAGATAATAAATTAAAATAATTAATATTATATCTTTTTTAATAATAAAATATTTGTATCCTAAATCTTGTCAAATCATTAATTTGTAAATTTTGTAATATATGTATCATTTAAAATAATGTATATACATGGTTAAATATCAATTTTGAGATGCTTCTTGAAATGGTTGTCACTCGAGGTTGCACGAATATTTTAAGCACATACTTGTGAGAATAGAGAAAAATGCGAAGACATTATCTCACCCGATACGTGAATTGTGGCTATAAAACTTTTGCACAAAAGGATACAAAGTTTAGGCAGAGACCAATCAAGAGCAAATGCTTTCCAGGAAAATTAATGTTCGTTATCTTGTCAGCATTCAGAATTTTCTATATTCAACATGATTGATCAGTATGCAAAATCTGACCGAGGCTGCATGTTGCTGATAGCAGCAATATTGCTCACGTCATGTCTGATATCACTACTTCGGGAGTCGGGACCCGAAACAATAATGGCTGCTAGAGCATTGCATCACTTTCATGAGATTAACTATAATATAGTGGATTGTATTATATAATTGGCTGACGATTGTAAATTTTAAGTATCGTCGGTTATTTTGATTTTTATTATAAATATTTTTTTATTAATAAAATTATAATTATAATTTTAAATTTTAAATTAATTAAGTTCAAAACAATTCTTTTTAAAAAAATAATGTTATTACCATATCTTTTTATAAAATAAAACATATTTTATATAAAAATTTAAAAACATAAATTAAATATTATTTTACTGATAATAACCAATAAAAATAAAGTAAAAATACATACTAAAATTTTTTATTTTTAATTAAATTAAATGTCATAATTTCAAATTCAATTTATATTTTAATTATGTTAAATGTTATAATTTTAATTACGTTAAATATTATAATTTTAATTTTAATTACGTTAAATATTATAATTTTAATTTTAATTGCGTTAAATATTATAATTCTAAATCTAATTTAAATTCAATTTTAACTATGTTAAATTTTATAATTCTAAAATAATTTTAATTTTAAATTTATTTATGTGAATGTTAATAATTCTAATTTCAATTATGTTAAATGTTATAATTCTAATTCTAATTTAAAATTCAAATTTAATTACGTTAAATGTTATAATTTCATTTTTATTTGTAATTTTAATTTCAATTATATTAAATATTATAATTTCAATTCTATTTTAAGTTATATTAAATATTGTAATTTCAATTTAATTTCTATTTTGATTACATTAATGTTATAATTATAAATCTAATTTTAATTTTAGTTACATTAAATGTTATAATTTTAATTTTAATTACGTTAAATATTACCATTCAAATTTCAATGTCAATTACGTTAAATGTTATAATTTTAATTATATTAAATATTATAATTTCAATATCAATTTTAATTACGTTAAATATTACAATTTCAAATCCAATTGTAATTTTAATTACGATAAATGTTATATTTAATAATAACATCAATTTTAATTATGTTAAATGTTATAATTTCAATTCTAATTTTGATGTTAATTACGTTAAATCTTATAATTATAATTTCGATTTCGATTTCAATTACGTTAAATGTTATAATTCTAATTCAAATTCAAATTTTAATTTTAATTATGTTAAATATTATAAGTCCAATTTTAATTTCGATTTCAATTACATTAAATGTTATAATTTCAATTCTAATTTTGACTTCAATTATATTAAATATTATAATTGTTAATCCAATTTTAATTACAATTATGTTGAATGTTATAATTCCAATTCTAATTCAATTTTAATTTTAATTATATTAATTTTTATAATTACAATTTTAATTACATTAAATGTTACAATTCAATTTAATTCCAATTCTAATTTTAATTACATTAAATATTATCATTTGAAAATAAATTTTTTTGATTTATTATATATTTTAGAAATTAGAACTTGAAAAATTAACATAGTCCCATAAGTGTCTTAAAAATTATAAACATATCCAAAATATAAAAACACTCCAAAACAAATGCTAAAACCAATTAAAAACTTCAATTTATCACAATACGAAAATATTTTTTCAGAAAAGGAAGGCCAAAACATAATAAACATTTTTATATTTAATTTTTTTCTATCTCTCTTAAATTGATTATACCAAATGTGATTTTTTTTTAAAAGGAATAAGATCAAATATATTATTAAAACAGAAAGTATGCCAATACAATCACCCTGAAAATATAAAACAACATATACTTAAATGTAATTAGAATTAGAATTAGATTGGAACTATAAAATTTAATAGAATTGAAATTCGAATTATAATATTTAATGTAATTAAAATTAGAATTAGAATTAGAATTGGAGTTATAAAATGTAATGTAATTAGAATTGCAATTATAAATTTAATGTAATTGAAATTAAAATTAGAATTAGATTTAAATTTATAATATTTAACGTAAATAAAATTGAATTTAAAATGGTATTGGAATTATAACATTTAATGGAAGTGAAATTGAATTTAAAATTAGAATTAAAATTATAATATTTAATATAACTAAAATTGAAATTGAAATTATAACATTTAACGTAATTAAAACTGAAATTAGATTTGAAATTATAAAATATAGTGTAATTAAAATTAAATTAAAAATAGAATTATAACATTTAACACAAGTTAAATTGATTTTAAAATAGAATTAAAATTATAAGATTTAACATAATTGAAATTAAATTTAAAAATTAAAATTAGAATTATAATATTTAACATAATTAAAATTTGATTTAAAATTAGAATTAAAATTATAAAATTTAATGTAATAAAATTGAATTTAAAAATTAAAAATAAAATTATAATATTTAACGTATTTGACATTGAAATTAAAATTGGAATAAGAATTATAACATTTAACGTAAGTGAAATTAATTTAAAAATGGAATTGGAATTATAACATTTAATGTAATTAAAATTAAATTTAAAATTAGAACTAAAATTATAATATTTAATATAATTAAAATTAAAATTAAAATTAAAATTAGAATTATAACATTTAACATTACTAAATTTAAAATTAGATTTGAAATTATAAAATTTAATGTAAGTGAGATTGAATTTAAAATTGAAATTATAATTATAATATTTAATATAAGTGAATTTGAATTTAAAATTAGAATTAGAATTATAAGATTTAACGTAATTGAAATTGGAATTATAAGATTTAACGTAATTGAAATTGGAATTATAATATTTAGCATAATTAAAATTAAATTTAAAATTATAATTAAAATTATAGTATTTAATGAAATTGAAATTAAAATTAGAATTAGAATTATAACATTTAATATAATTAAAATTAAAATTAGATTTAAAATTATAACATTTAACTTATGTTCTCACAATCTATATGTTGCATTCCACTTAACATACAATAAAAAAATAGTGGAAACATATAGTATATTAAATAATATTACATAATATAAGAGGAAGTTATTTTGTGAGTGCCTTACATAAATATGGTTTTCATATATGTTACAGAAAACTTTTAAAAAAATTAAATTAAATACATAGAACATCGTGTATGTTCCCACTTAATATATTACATATTCTTACTATTTTTAATTTTCACCTATAAAAGGGCCTACATCCTCACTTTTGAATTCTTAGCATTTTTTCGCTTACCATTAAAAATAAGTTCATAATATAAGGAAAACTTATTTTTATGAGTGTTCTACATAAATATGGTTTTCATATATATTACAAAAATAAATAAAAAAAATATAATCACTAAGAACATCGTATATATTCCCACTAATATACTATATGTTTCTACTATTTTCAGTTTTCACCTACAAAATAACTTATATCTCACTTTTACATTTTTAATATTTTTTCGTTTACTATTAAAAATAAAGTCACATAATATAAGGAAAACCTGTTTTACGAGTGTTCTACATAAGTATGGTTTTTATATATGTTATAAAAAATAAAAATAATAATAATAAATTAATCACAAACAACATTGTATATGTTCCCATTATTTTTATGTTTCACCCACAAAATGGCCTATATCCACCCTTTACATTCTTAGCCTTTTTTTTTGTTTTACCATTGAAAATAAGCCACAAAATATGAGAAAAAACTATTTTATGAGTGTTTTATATAAGTATGATTTTCATATACGTTACACAAAATTAAAAAATAAATAAATAAATAAATCACATAAAATATTGTGTATGTTTCCATTGAATATTCTACATATTCCCATTATTTTTAATTTTTACCCATAAAATGGCCTATATCTCTACTTTTAAATTCTTGGCGCGTTGCCAGCTACCACTGCAAATAAGTTACATAATATAAGGGGAAGCTATTTTATAAGTGTCCTACATAGTTTTTGTTTTCATATATATTACAAAAAATAATTATATAAAGAACATCATGTATGTTTTCACTACCTGTTGTATGTTGTACCCACTTAACGTATGATGCATTCCTACATTTTGCACATGTCACTCACAAATATAAGAGGGTATTCCACTTTTTTTTTTTAAAAATACGAGTTTGCATTTATCTGCACTAGAAATAAAATATAATATAAAGGTTGATATTTTATGGGTGTCTAAAATAATCATGTTTAATATAAAAGAACATAAATACAAATAATTATATCCACAATCTGTTGTATGTTGTATCCCACTTAACGTATAATTTATTTTTATTTTTGACATCTCTCACCCACAAATATAATAGAGTGTCCCCACTTATACATCAATTACAAGTTTGCATTCAACTACACAAAAAATGTAATATAATACGAGGAATGATATTTTATGGGTATCTTAAATAATCTTGGTTAATTTAAATTACCTAAATTAAAAAAACTACATTCACAACTTGTTGTATGTTGTATACTATTTAACGCATAACGTGTTCCCTTTTTTTGCACATCTCGCCCACAAATATGTGAGGGAGTCTTCACCTATACATAAATTGCAAGTTTGTATTTAGTTGGATAAAAAATATTATATTGTACAAAATGATAATATTTTTTAAGTATCTTTAATAATCATAATTAATATAATGCATGCCACGTAGGGTCACCGTAGGATGCCACATGGCATTTAAATTTAATTTTTAATTTCTTATTAAATTTTATTTAATTTCATATTTAAAATAATAATGATTAATTTAAGTTAATGAATAATTAATATTGAAGTTTTATTTAATATTATAAATAAAATTTAAATTATATTAAATTTAAAACTATATAATAAAATATTTTAATTATGTTAAATTGAAGTTTTTGGGTAGGTTTTCACTTTTGACCTTTACTTTCTTTTATATTGTGGATCTTTTTTAAATTAAATATATGAATGAAATTGTGCTACGTATTTAATGACAATGAATGAGTGAAATTTTGTCACGTGTTCAAGGTTAAATGATAAATAGTGAGGGTAAATTGGTAATTATCCATTAAAGCTAATATTTTCATCCAAATTGACAGTAAAGATTAACATATTAGGGTAAAATTAAGTATTTTATCTCTAACTAGGGCAAAGGTGTAAATTAACCCAAAACATTAAAGTAAATATCGCTTATAACATTTAATTGAAATTAAAATTAAAAATGTTTAACGTAATTAAAATTAAAATTAAAATTAGAATTATAACATAACGTATTTAAAATTGAAATTAGAATTATATTATTTTATGTAATTGAAAATTGAATTCAGATTGAAATTATAATATTTAACATTTAATTAAAATTAAAATTGAAATTATAATTTTAACGTAATTAAAATTGAAATTATAATTTAATTATAACATTTAACGTAATTGAAATTGAAATTATAATTATAATATTTTATGTAATTAAAATTAGAACTAGAATTAAAATTAAAATTAGAATTATAACATTTAACATAATTGAAATTAGAATTGTATTTTTTAACGTAATTGAAATTTAAATTAGATTTGAAATTATAATATTTAATGTAAATGAAATTGAAATTAAAATTAGAATTATAATATTTAACGTAATTAAAATTAGAATTATAACATTTAATGTAATTAAAATTAGAATTGAAATTACAATTATAACATTTAACGTAATTAAAATTAAAATTATAATACTTTAGTAATTGAAATTGAAATTATAATAGTTAACATAATTGAAATCAAAATTGTAATTAGAATTATAATATTTAACGTAATTGAAATTAAAATTAAATTTAAAATTATAACATTTTAACATAATTGAGATTATAATTGGAATTGTAATATTTAACGTAATTCAAATTGAACTTGTAAAATTATAATATTCAATATAATTAAATTTAAAATTAAAATTGTATCATTTAACATAATTGAAATCAAATTTAGAATTAAAATTATAACATTTAACGTAATTAAAATTAAAATTAGAATCTTAATTATAAGATGGAATGTAATTGAAATTGAAATTAGAATTAAAATTATAATATTTAATATTATTAAAATTAAAATTGAAATAAAAATTATAACATGTAATGTAATATATTATCTTTAATTTATTAATTTTATAAAGAAAAATTTTATTAATTGTTTAATTTTAAAGAATTTAGTTTATATTTAATTAAACATTAAGGACCTTTTAATATATTTTAGTTTCATTTAATCTCGGTCATTAAATTAATTAAATGATTAAGATAACCAGCTATATGACACAGCGCACCGGAGGTGTGACCCACTTTCATTGAATTATTGCCGCGCGTTTGTGAATCATAAGTTAAGCGCGTAATGCAAGATAAACACCCAGGATTCTTATCTTTCGGAGTTGGATTATAAATGGATGGGAGCGAAGAAAAATATCGAGGAAGCTGAGTAGTGTGCTAAGTTGTAGCTTTCATATGGCTCTCTTAACAAATATCCTCAAATGGACGCCGCTCATCCTGATCCCTCTACTGCTTATCCTGAAAAAGATGAAAACACAAAACAAGCAGCTTCCGCCAAGCCCTCCTAAGCTTCCAGTAATGGGCAATTTGCACCAACTTGGAGCGTTGCCTCACCAGTCTTTATGGCAACTCTCCAGAAAATACGGTCCTGTTATGCTCCTTAAACTTGGTCGAATACCTCTTGTTGTAATATCTTCTGCTGAGGCTGCAAGAGAGGTCTTAAAGGTTCATGATCTTGATTGTTGTAGCAGACCACGATTAACTGGAAGTGCGAAACTTTCATACAACTATTTAGACATAGCTTTTTCACCATATAGTGATTACTGGAGAGAGGTGCGAAAAATATGTGTTCTGGAGCTTTTCAGCTTGAAGAGGGTGCAGTCATTTTGCTTCATAAGGGAAGAAGAAGTTGCTTTGCTTGTGAATTCAATCTCCGAATCATCATTCTCTGCCACTCCTGTTGATCTTTCTGAGAATATGTTTTCTCTCACTGGAAGTATAGTATTTAGGATGTCCTTTGGAAAGAAATTTCGAGGGAGTAATTTTGATATTAATCATAAATTTGAAGAATTAGTTCATGCAACTGAGTCTATGGTGGGAGGCCTCACCGCAGATGAATGTTTTCCCTGTGTGGGTTGGATCATTGACAGGTTCACTGGTTACCATGCTAAGCTCGATAGAGTTTTCCATGAATTGGATACTCTCTTCCAAGAAATAATCGATAATCATCTTAAATCAGAGAGAACAAATCAAGAACAAGAAGACATTATTGATGTCATGCTGAAGCTGGAGAGGGATCAACCTGAATCCCAGGGTGAAGCTAGTCTCAGAAAAGATCATATTAAGGCAGTACTCTTGGTAAGTAACTTAATTTCCATATAAATTGTTTGTCACCACATGCACCTTATGCCCAAAGCCTTTTATATAATAGCACATCGTATATTTCAAGCTATAAAGCAATGTCTTTATCTTCCTTTTTGGGGACAATTGTGAAACTAAGTGGGCCCTTTGTCTTCTCTTGCCTGATATGTTTGTTTTCTCAGAATATATTTTTGGGTGGAGTAGACACCAGCGCAATTACTGTGATCTGGGCAATGGCAGAGCTTTCTAAGCAACCAAGATTGATGCACAAAGCACAAGCTGAAATCAGAAACTGTATTGGAAAGAAAGGAAGAGTTACCGAAGCCGATATCGATCAACTTCAATACCTCAAGATGATAATCAAAGAAACTCTGAGATTGCACCCTCCAGCCCCAATGTTAATTGCAAGAGAATCCTTGTCCCATTTCAAAGTTAATGGTTATGATATTTTTCCCAGAACAATGATCCAGGTCAATGCCTGGGCAATTGGAAGAGATCCCAAATACTGGAATAAGCCTGAAGAATTCTTCCCAGAAAGGTTTATCGATAACTCCATTGATTTTAAAGGACAACATTTTGAGTTCTTACCATTCGGATCCGGTCGAAGAATTTGTCCTGGGATTAACATGGGATTAATAACATCTGAGCTTGCACTTGCAAATCTCTTGTATTGTTTCGATTGGAAATTGCCAAATGGAATGAACGAGGATGAAATTAACATGGAGGAGGCAACCGGTGTGTCTCTCACACTCTCTAAGAAGACACCTCTCATCCTTGTGCCAGTCAATTACCTTCAGTAGCTTGTCGCCTTGCCATTAGAAAATAAGAAAATACATCCTTAATGTGTCTTCAATTTTTGTAGAGATGCTGGATAATAATTTCTCATCGAATTGTACGAGTCAAAAGCAAAAGTTTATTGCCACGTCTTAGTTGAGGTGGTTTGTATCCAAAGGGTCTTATTTTTAAATTTTACGGCTGCACCCAAATGAATTTATTTCAGATAATCCTGATAGGCAACAGATTTTTAATTGTAACAATTAATAAATGTATAATAATATTAAAATAAAATTATAAAGAAAATAAAAGACTAGCTCATGTACGCTAGCATGACTCCCTGTCAAATTTAAAGTCACCCACAATTATTGGGGTTGTCACTCAAATTATTTTAAATAATTTAATACTTAAAACAAATTCTCTAAATTCTATTCTCAACGTTTAAATTTTGAATTTCTTTTAATAGAGACGAAAAAAAAAGTTTATTTTTAATTGTAAAAGCTTTTTTTTATAAAAATTTACAACTAAACGCCTCAAATAAATTTTAATAGACCTTTTGATATTAAAGAAAAAAGGTTTTTTAGCTTATAAAAAAAATCATACCAAATAGACTTTAGAAAAAAAGACTAGAATCTTCTTTACATCTAAATTTAACTTTAACAAATACAAACATAAACAATTATATGAATACCATAGATGAAAGCAGAAGTGTTAAGATCTTGCCTCTGGCCTAGCAATTATATTAAATTTCATAACTGATTTTCAAGAGAAAATATTCAAAAAAAAAAATTAGTTGATCCAAGTATTTAATATTCTATAGAGTGATAGAATCTCACAGGTTTATTTTATTAAACTAGAGATCATCTCAAAAATACATTATGTATTTTTTTAATATTTAATTTTTTTCAAAAATCATCTTTTCCCATCAAGAAGATAGATTTTCAAAGAGAAGTTATCTGATGGATTAACTCTTAATTTTTCGCCACTTACATAGTTTATTAAAAACTCAAATGTTGAGATTAACTTTTAATTTACGTGGTTTAATGGACTACTTAAGTAATTATTAGTAAATTAATTAATTAATTAATTAAATATAAAAAATAAAGTAATAGGTGTTGGTTTTGTATTTACGTGTTATTTTATATTATATGAATTTTTTTATTTTATAATATTTATACGGTACATTTTATTAAATTACTAATTTCATTAATTAAATGGTATAGTACTTATAGCGCTACAGATATTGTATGATTTGAAAGACTTTAAATCTGGCATAAAGGAGTTTAGACCAGCACTAAAGATTAGCAACGCTGAGAATTAAAATTGCTAATAGTTTGCACTTCTAAGAGTTAGTAAGTTATAAAAGTCAGCAAAATCTAAGAGTTAGGACTTTGTCTGTAACGGAACATAGACCCTGAGGGTATATCAGTAATAATATAGTTGCAAGTAGTTGCAATAAGTGCTAAGAAACGTTATTATGCACATGTATTCTCAAACACATGTTCTTGATCTCATTCACCAATGTGGGTTTGTTAGTGAAATACTTTATTATAGATCAGTGTATGACCATATCTATATGATTTAGATGGTTGTTCTTAGCTGACCATAGGCTTAACAAAAGTTCGTATAGCATATGGATATTCAGTGAGGACTGAATATTGAATAGGCTCAATGAGAACACCAATAGACATCTTATGAAACCGTCAATGGTAGGTCCTCTCAAGGTAAGTAATGTACATAGTTTTTTTACCTGAGTACTATGGTGGATTTATGAGTGATCCACTATACTTTAGTTTCATATTTGTCAGAGAACTTTCATGGTCTGATTGTTATGTGTCGCTGGGTCTGGTCTGGTGCTTATGGAGTCTGACGTATGCAGATATAGGATCCGTCAACTAACGTGAGAAAGTTGTATATTCGGATGCTTCAAGACTGTATCTCAGAAAGACTTTTGGCCATAAGCAATATACCTGAGAAAATAATTTTTCACAAGGTTAAACAATATCGCAAAGATGTTTGCGTATATTGTTCATCGAGATACGTGTTTGGAGATAAGTTCACGGATGAGCACATGGAGATTTGACGGTGTTGATCTATATTTCTGCTCCTTTAGGATACAGATGACAGAAAGATTATGCGTATGCACCATGATCTCAACTTGTGTGGTCTACTACTTTGATTTGTAATATTCGTGACGTGTGCATGGGGGGTCAATCACGAACTTACAGAATAGTTCCGTTTGATAAATCAGGCGTGGACCTAGAGAGTCCTGTAATATGAGGTGTACTTATTGTGCACTGGGGCAGCATACCAGATTGAATAGCTTAATTCAATAAATTCCAGCAGACTGAATATTTGCTTCAATTTCCCTCGGGATCTACACGTGTCAAAATTAAGTGTTAAATACATTAATTAGTTAATAATAGTTGTCAATTAATAGGACGATGACACGTGACACATTGTAAGCTAATTATTGTTTGACTTAAAAATTATCAAAATGACCTTACTTGTTAAATAAGTAAGATTATTGTTATATTCATTACATTATTTATTAAATAAAATAATATTTATAATAATATTTGATATTATTATTTTAATCAAGTCAAACAAATATTGTTTATTTCATTATGCATGTGTTTCATTTGTATTTAATTAAATTAAATAAATAAATGAAAACAGTGAAGCATGACAAATTCTCATAAGTAGGGCCAATATGTAAAATATATGAAATAGAAATTGTTTCATTTTTTTCTTATGAAATTTGGCCAACACTCCTCCATTATTTGCATTTGATTTGTTTAATGTAAATGAATAAAAAATAAGTGCAAATGGGCAAGTTAATAGTGTTGGGATTTGTGCTCATGTGCCATCCCAATTTTGTATGAATATTATATTTTTATATTTATATAATAAATAAATATTTTATTAAATTACTAATTATTTTATTAAGGTAAGATGCTTATAACATTTTAGATATTATATTGATTTGAAGGAGATCAGATTAGGTCTAAAGAGTTGGAACCTTATCTAAAATGCGATAAAAACTTGAGAATATACTAACAATGACATAGTTACAAATAGTTACAAGAGTTGTTAGGAAATATCATTGTGCAAGTATATTCTTGAATTATTTGTTCCTAATTTATTTTCACCGATCCAGGGTTTGTCAAGTAGAACTGATAATATAGATCAGTGTATATCTGTATCTGGATTATCCAGATGATTAATCTTAGCAAACCATGAGCTTAGTGAAAGCTCATATAGATATACAAGTAGTCAGTGAGGACTGAATACTGAACAAGACTCAATCAAGGCTTTTAATAAATATCCCATTAAATCGTCAATGGAATGTCTTCTCGAGTTAAGTAGTATTTGTGATCCTTTGACCTAAGCACCATGATGGGCTTGTGAGTGATCCACCATACTTTGGTTCCACACATGTCAGAAACCTTTTATGGTCTGATCGCTGCGTGTCGCTGGGTATGGTTTGATGCTTATAGAGTTTGGTGAGTGTAGATATAGGATCCGTCAGCTCATATATGTGAGTTAAATATCCAGATGCTCTAAGGTTGTATTCTAGGAAGTCTTATGGCCATAAACATTTAACCCGGGAAAGAGTTTCCTGTGGAGTGAATAATATAGTAAGAACATTTGCGTATATTATTTATTAGAATACGAATCAAAAGAGATAATTTATGGTTGAGAAATAGGGGACTTAACGGTGTTGATCTATGTCTCAATTCTTTCAAGATATTAATGATGGAGAGATTATACGAATATGAATTAACCTCAACTTGTGTGGTTTAACTCGTCATTTTGTATTTATCCATAACGTGTGTGTGTAGGGCATCGAATATAGGCTTATAGAAATGTTCTGTGAGATAAAATGGGTGTGAGCCTAGGGAGTCTCACTATATGGAGTGTACATGTTAAGCATGTGGGTAGCGCACTAGATCGAATTGTTCAATCTGGGAAGTTTTCAAAAAATATGTATTTATTTCAAGATCTTTCAGGGAGTAGTTAAGGTTTAAGTTTTTAAACCTAAAATTATGTCAAGTAAGACTTGACACTTTTATTTACCTAATATATGTCTCAAATTGTGCCAATAATTTGTATGGGTACTAAATTTGGTTTTGGTAGATATAGCTATCATTTAAATGAAACAATTGTTATTTTATTTAAATTAATTCATGCGGCAATTTATTATTTCAAGGTCTCTTGGGGAGTAGTTAAAGTTTAAGTGGTAAACCTAAAATTATTCTAAATGAGACTTGACATTTTTATCTACTTAGTGTATATATCAAATTGTGCCAATAATTTGTAACTATTTTTAAAATTTACAAATTAAGTGATAAGTCCGAGAGACAAATACAATACAAGCAACTAATTGCTTTAAATATTTTGCAATAGGAAGCTATTATTATAGCTTAGGGAAGCCTACTACATTTCCAACTAGAATTTTTTAAAGCACGCTTCGAGGGTGAGTCCCCTAATCTCATTAGTGTAATTAGATTATTTTAATGTAAATGTATTAATTCTTCTGCATTATATGTATGACATATTTATTATTAAATAGTTTAATAATGCACACAATCACCCATAGTACGGCACACACAAGCACACAACACCAACAAAATTAGTATCAGAGCATTGTGTTGTGTGCTTATATTTAGAGTGTACGTGGCATAATTTAATTACGCTGGTTACTCTAAATATTTATTTTTAAGAGTTTAAAAATAAATAGTTTATTTTTGAAAATTTATAATTATTATAAATATGATAAATATTGTAGGCCATTTGTTTGTGCTGATAACTATAATTGAAGCTCTACTGGTGGGAGTTAGTTGTGTTTGCATAAAATAAATGTGTGATTAAGAATCACGGCCTCATAAGATGAGGATAGAATTAAATAATCTCTCTTAATCATATATAATAGTGTACCATTTTGAGATAATGTTATATGTTAATCCGTCTTGTCAATATGGTATTAGTCAGGTCATATTGGTGTTTCTCAATATTGCTAAAGCGTGAGGCTTTTGGTCAGTGTGATTTTGACTATGCCGGTTAAACATGAGATGAGGTAATGCAAATATATTGCCCAATATTGCTAAAGCGTAAGGGTAGTATCAATAATATATATTTGATTATTGATAAGTTAATCTAAAATACACTTATCCAATATTGCTAAAGCGTGAGGATAAGGTGTATTTAGGATCAATGATAAGAGTTGCATAAAATGCAATTAACAAGAGTTGTCTACATTTTGGATTTTGCAATGGCTAAAATTGCTAAAGCGGGAGGCCTAAGTAAAATTTCAAATGAATTTACTTCCTATTGTACAATTTAAAGAGTTTAAATTTGTTGTTTTTCCTTTTGAGAGATTTAAGGGATTATGTAATACAGTGGGAATGTGTTTTAGATTTAAAAGTGTATAATTTGATTATATTCTTAATCTAAAATAAAAATCAGCGATTGAAATATTTATTTTCTATTTACATCTCTTATTTTCTCTTGTGAAGATAAAATGACTTCATATAATTTATTGGCATGTGTATTGGATGCGAACCAACTTAAAAGTGCAAAAATTATAAAGACTGGTTAATGAATCTGAGAATTGTTCTTGATTCTGAAAAACTTGGAAATGTGATAGATCAGCATATGCCTAGATAAATCTTTGATGAAGCCACCCTAGAGGAGAGGGTGACTTATCAGAAATGGTTGGATGATGATTTAAAAGTTAAATCGTATGTCCATGCCTCTATGTCTATAGGTTTATAGAGAGAGCAAGCTCATATGGGTGATGCTTTTAGCATTATGCTCTATCTGAAGGAGCTGTTTGGCGACCGTCTTTAGGTTAAGATATATAGGGTTGCCAAATCACTTTTTTAGTGTAGACTTTCTGAGGGTAATCCAGTGAGTCCCCATTTCCTCAATATAATTTCTATAGTCGAGAAGTTTGAGATGATGGACATTACGTTGAATAAATATCTAGGGAATATTTTGATTCTTCAGTCACTTCCAGGGTCTTTCAGACAGTTTATAATAAGTTTTAATATACAAGAAATGATCCCGTCTTATGGTGAACTTCATAATATGTTGAAGACAACAGAAGAGGACATGAACAAAGTGGGATCATCCTTTTTTGTTTATGGAGCTTCATCCTCTTTTCCTAGGGTTTCTGGGAAGCCTAAAGGAAAGAAGAAAAAGAAGGTGAGGTAGGCACCCAGGATTGGTCCTCAAAGGTGACCCATATCCAAATCACAAAAGAAAGATAAAGGAAACTATTTTCACTGTGGCGAGGATGATAATAAAGAAGACTCCCTCAGGTATATGTTTACCCATTACTGACATTTTTTAAGCATATGATGCTAATTTTGACTAGGTATTGGATACTATTTCTCCCTCTCACATTTGTAATATATTACAAGGTCTGAAGGAAGTTAGACTATTGCAGTTGGGAGAGATTCAACTTCGTGTTGGAAATAAAGATTTTCTTTAGGTCGAGGTTGTGGGACATTTTGATTTACATCTCTAATGTAATACAACTATAGTGTTGTATAACTATCTTTTTGTACCCTGTATTTTGAGATAAATAGTATCTCTTCCTGTACTTAATAGTGAGGGCTATCATATGTATATACAGAATCGTTCCTTATGTTTATATAATATGCATAATATTTTGATAGCTAATTGTCAGTTAATTAATAGTCATTGTATTTTGAATACAACATAAAATTTCATGAATGTACATGTAAACACAATAAGTAGTTCAGGAACTTTATATAAAACAGAATTGTGGCATATAAGATTATTTTATATAAATGTTAGACACCTATCCTGTCTGGTTAAGGATGGTCGAATACTTAATTTGACCATAAAATTTTTTCTAGTTTGTGAATTATATATTCAAGAAAAAATGACCAAATCTCATTTTACTAGTGTTGGACACAGTGCCACTGATTTATTGGAACTTATACCTACTGATGTATGTTGTCCAATGAATCATGTTGCTATGGGTGAATTTTAATACTTTGTAACCTTCATCGATGATTTGTCACGATATGGTTATATGTTTCTTATGAGACATAACTCTGAGACCTTTGAAAAGTTTAAGGAATTTAGAATTGAAGTAGAGAAACAAACTGGTATGTATGTCAAATGCCTTTGATCAGATCGAGACAGAGAATATATAGGTAATGAATTTCTACATTATTTAAAGAAGAATGGATTCTTGCTCAATATAGTTATTCAGCTACTCCGCAGCACAATGGTGTTTCAGAGAAAAGGAATCAAACTTTATTATATATTGTCCAATTGATGATGAGCTTCACCGATCTTCTTGAATATCTTTGGGGCTACGCTCTACATACTGCTATTCATATATTAAATAAAGTTCTGTCTAAAGCCGTTCCCTTTACTCCCTATGAGATATGGACAGGAAATAAACTAAGTCTTAAATATTTTAAGATTTGGGTTGTCCTGCTTATGTAAAAGTTACACAACAGGATAAACTTGCGCTCATGAGGTACAAGTATTAGTTCATTGGTTATCCCATGAACTCAAAGGGATATCAATTCTATGATCCTGAGGAACGAAATGTGTTCATTGCTCAGAATACCACTTTCTTAGAGAAACAGTTTATCATGAATTGTGGGGATTGTAGGAAGATTGATCCTGATGAAGTCAATCAAAATGAATAACAAATGGAACCAGAGGCTCAATCGAGCAAATTACTTTTTACACACCCTCTACGTAGGTACAAAGAATATCGAGGCAACCTGAAAGGTATAGTCTGATACCTGAAGGTACTTCTGAGATTTTTTGAGTGGAAGAATATGATCCTTTAACCTACAGAGAGGCAATATTAGATATTAATTCGGGAAAATGGCAAGATGCCATGAAATTTGAAATTGACTCTATGCATCAAAACCAAGTCTGGGACTTGGTTGAGCTTCCCAAAGGATTAGTTTCTATTGGTTGTAAATGGGTTTACAAGCGGACGTGTGGGCCTAATGGGAAGGTAGAGACATTCAAGGCCTGGTAGCAAAATGTTATACTCAACGATTAGGGATCGATTTTGAGGAAACTTTTGCATCAGTTGCAATGCTTAAGTCAATAAGAATTTTATTGTCAATTATTACAAACTATAACTTTGAAATTTTCCAGATGGATGTAAAAATGGTGTTCCTCAATGGACATCTCAAGTAAGAGATATTCATGAAATAACCTGAAAGTTTTACATCCAACCTTTCTTCTAGTCGTATATGCAAATTGAAGAAGTCCATTTATAGACTTAAGCAGACTTTCCAAAGTTGGAATCTTTGTTTTGATGAGGTAATCAGAGAGTCTGGTTTCATAAAAAATGAAGAGAAGACATGTATGTATAAAAAGATCAGTAGGAGTATGGTTGTCATCTTAATTCTTTATGTGGATGACATACTGATCATTGGGAATGATATCGGTATGTTATAGTCAGTAAAAAGTTACCTTAGTAAGAAACTCTTCATGAAAGATTTGAGAGAGGCTTCCTATATACTGCATATAAAATTTTATAGAGATAGAGTTAGAGGCTCATAAAACTCTTCCAATCTTCGTACATTGATACTGTCTTAGAAAGGTACAATTTTAGTAACTGTAAAACAGTTAATATACCTTTTAGACATGGCATTCATCTTTCGAGGAAGATGTGTCCTCAGAAGGAAGATGAGAGGGTTAAAATGTCTAATATTCTTTATGAATCAGCTGTTGGAAGCTTAATGTATGTTATAATGTGACTTGATATCAGTATGGTTGTAAGTTTTATGAGCTGGTACCAATCTGATCCAAGTGACAGCTATTGGATGACAGTTAAACATATCCTTAAATACCTTAAGGGTACAAAGAACAAATTTCTCATATATGAAAAAAATGACTTACAAGTAAAAGGGTTGTAGTAACCACTTATCCAACACTGAAAAGAATAAATATTTATATATATGTATAATATTTATATTTTATTTGTATGTTGATGATACTTAATTTAGGTATTGTTATTAGTATTTTTTGTATAGATTAAAGACATGCTATTAGTATTGAGTTTATTTGCAAGACTTTAGATTTATTTTAGGGACCAACTTGTAATACTTGGAAAATTTTGGGAGTTAATTTGTAAATACTAAAAGTTAGCCTCTTAGTATAAAAATACATATTTTAAACCCTAATTTGCTCATTTTTGGGTCGAGCCACTCCTTTAGAGAGAGAAAAGAGAGAAATAGAGGGGAAAGAAAGAGAAGAAGAAGAAGGAAAAGAAGAAGAAATTAGAATTTGGAGTTTTAAGAGGTATATCATAACTATTTTTCAAATTATTGGTATTAATTAAGTTAATTCCTTTAAATTTTTATTTCTGGACAAATAAAAAATTGGGGATTTGATGTGAATTTTGTAAGATATATTGAGAATTGATGATGATTATGTAGATAGCTTGATAAATCATGATGAATTGCAGAATTTCTACTTGATAGTCTGTTGATCCAAAATTTTTATAAATTATTGTGATTCGATTCTAATTTTTAATATTGATACTATAAAACTAGACATGTATAAAATCATTTGAGACTTTGAATCGATTGAAGATTCCAGAAATTGAATTTGTAGTGAATTTATCAAATGACCTTGAAATTCTAAACATTTCCTATGTTAACAATATGATACAGTGGCAAATAAATTTTGATCTGCTGAATGATCTTCAAAAATTACTAATTTATGAAATATGATAAATTTATATGTCTAATATGATATAGTCAAATTTGAAAATTTAGATCAATGTGGTTAAATTGTTATGATTATTTAAATTGTATCAGCTCATTGAAGTATTTGATTTACAAATTTTTAAAGCTATGGAATAAAATAGTTTAAAAACAATTTTGGCAGGGATTTTGAAGTCCAATATTTATTATGGATTAAAATATGTGTCAAGAGTAATTCTATAGTAGTTTTATAGTTTTTGAGTTAATATATGATTTTATAAAATTGGAAGACTGAATACTGTTTAGTAAATATCTTGATCCCGCCAGAATAATAGTTTGAATTTGATGGTGTTTATGAAATGGATTGTGTAGGAATTATGATATAATATTCATACATAAGGAGGATATATGAGTTAAGAAAGATATATTCTGATTTTGGAGCAATTGGACATCATTTGATGTATAAATATTTTTTGTTAAGTATAAGTGGTCAGAATGACAAGTTTTGAGAAACCAAGTAATTAGACCAATTCGATGTGATAAGTGCAATATGTGTAATTTTGTAAGCTATTTAAAGTATTTTGTGTGAATGTTGAGGCTTATGAAATGATTAATCTTCGTTGATAGGTTAAGGAGAATTAAGCCTTGTAGCCGAAAGTGCTAAGAGATAAGTATACTAGACTTTTACTGAAATCACAATAAGCATTGTAATTGTCTATGTATGATTTTGTAAATGTGCTTAGAAATATGTTTATGTTATGCCAAAGTATAATTGATATAAAATGTAGAAAACATATGTTTATGAATGTGAGCATTGACATTGAGCATGGACATACATGTGTTTATGAAAGTAAGCTTTCAAAATGAAATGTGTTTAACAAAGAAAGTTTTTAAAGTGAAAAATGTCCATGAGATACATTTTGTATTTTGAGGATGCTTGAACTCATTTGGCAATCATTTATTTTTAAACATGGCAATGCAAATTGGCCATCAGTTGCAAATTCATTAGATGAATTTACGATAATAATGGCTATAAATAGCTAAAGCTATTTCTTTTATAAAGCAGAGAAAAAGAAAGTGCTTTTAAAATTTACAAATTAAGTGTTAGGTCCGAGAGACAAATACAATACAAGCAAATAGTTGCTTTAAATATTTTGCAATAGGAAGCTACTATTTTAGTTTAGGGAAGCCCATTACGTTCCCAACTAGAATTGCTCAAAGCACACTTCGACGATTGTAATACCCCAAAATTTTATTTATTTTGATTGAATTTATTAGTCAAAAGAAATGAAAGAATTTGATTGGTTGAAAAAGTGTAATATGATATAAGTGTTTGCATAGAATTAAAACCTATACTATTAAAAGTTTTCCAACATTTGGACGAATAGAATTTTGCCAACATTGTTGAATGGAATTTACTAGAATTAGTTAGATTTAAACTAGATTTTTTTTATTTAGTTTAGTTATGAATAGTTTTTGAAATTTTTGAACCAATCAAATGCCACCATTTCTAATCAATGGCATTTTTGTAATTTTGGATTTAGTTGGAGGTATTTTTGAAAAGAAAAATGAAGGCTATAAAAGAGAGAATAGTATTGAAAAATTAGAGAATTCAAAACCCTTTGGCTGTCCCCCCCTTTTTGTATTTTCTCTTTATTTTTCTTTTATCCCCCTTTAAATTCAACAATTCTCAATACTTCCATTAGTAAATTAAGCCTCCAAACCCTTAATTAAATCCCTCTTCATCAAGTTTCAAGGATCAATTTCAAGGTATAAGGTGTTATTCAAGGTGAGTTGATGCCAAAAATTCTATTGAATATGAATTTTGAGTTTTAAGGATTAATAGACGAAGTAGCCATGTAGAATTAGTGAATTATGCTTTTATTTGGTAAATTAGAATTTTATTCATTATTTGTGTATTTTGGCAACTGAAGGTGAAAGCTTGGCCAAGGATAGCCAAGAGAAGGAGAAGGAGAAGATGTGAGTCAAGTGGAGGAATTAAGCTTATAAGGTTGGTGTACACTTTAGTTTGAAACTTAAATTCTTACTTTAGAAAATTTAGTGTATATTTATGTGTTTTAATAATATGATGGATGAGTATGTTGAACTATGGCATTGAATTGATAATTATATTATTTCTAAATGCCTTAAATATGTTTTGAGTATTGGATATTAATTGGTCGTCAAAATTGAAAAGAAAAAATAAATTGAGCATAAATATGAATTTTGAGGAAATAGGACTTATATGAAAAATTCTAAAACATTTTGGACTAATTTGTAAATATTTAAAAAAATTTATGTCTTTATGTGAATTATTATGGAATTAGAACTTATATATGGCTTGTTGAAGAAATTAGGGCATAATGGCAAATTTTTGAAATAAATGGGCCTATAAGTGAAAAATTAGAAAACTTTGGGCTAAATTGTTAAATTTGGAAAATTTGAAACTTATTTGGGTATTTTTGAATATTTTGGACCTATATGAAAGTTTTTGAAATATTTGGGCTTATGTGTAAAATTTTAGAAATTTTAGGCATAAAGGTGAATAGTAAAATATTTTGGGCCTATTTGTAATAATAAAAAAACATTTGTGTCTAAATATGAATAATAAAAAAAATTGAGTAAATGTGAATTTGTATAATAATTTAGTTTAATAATAATAAATTTGTGTTAAATTTTTTTTTAAAAAAAATAATGTATTAATAATACTATTGAGACGGCCTAAGTAAACCTGAACATTGGTAGGAGAGGATTGGTAGTTGGCCAGCTCAAGTAGTACAAGGACGGATTCGTTAGGCAATTTAAGCTCTGCGAGCTGGGTTCAATTCCTTAGGGGTACCGTTTGGTGTCCGTCGCGTGTAAACTTGAGGTTACGCTGAGGCCTTCCCTCAGGTGACGCAAAACACAAGCGTGACAAGGATGAATCCCCTAATCTCATTAGTGTAATGAGATTATTTTAATGTATATGTATTAATTCTATTGCGTTATATGTATGACATATTTATTATTATATAATTTAATAATGCACACAATCACTCATAGCACAGCGCACATAACACCAATAAATAGTAGAGCTTAAACTTGCAAATGTGAATTTATTTCAATTTACTCCATATAGTCAGCCACATACATTCTCCCCTAGAGTATCTTTTTATTTAGTTTGAATGAATGAAAGAAACAATGCTAAGTTGACATGGCAAGTGTTGTCATACTTTTTGGTCATTGGTTTCTTGAAAGAGGGAAAGTAAATACACTAAATAAAAGAGCAATTTTGCTCATTTTGAATAAAAGAGATAATTTGGCCAAGTGGAAGAGTGCAAGTGAAGTGTTTTGTTCTCTCAGTGTTATAAACTATCAAGTGTTGAAAATAAGCAAAATACATTACTCTTTCATCTTGTTTATCTATTTCTTCTTGTTAGCTGAATTTATTGCAAGCAAGAACAATATGTTTATGTTGTTTAAATGTTAAACTTGAACAAAAGCAATAATAAATTGTGGTAGTTTAATAGCTTAAGGAGTTAAACAATTTTAGTTTAGGAGTTAAACTATGGTTCATGTGTTGAACCCTTTTTTGGAATCAAATTGCTATTCTAGACTTTTTAAGCCCATTAAGTTGAAAGCTAGAATTCACAACAAACTCACTTCAAGGTAGAGACTTCGACAACACAAATACTAAAGGCTTATCAAGGTAATTCTCTATAAACCTTATAGTTTTATTTATGAGATAACATAAAAAACTTATGTGTTTATCATTTAGAAAATTATATTTTCATATTTTCGTTGTGCACAAATATGTATATGATGCATGTTTTGTAATGATGAACACAAACTCACATGTATGTACCCTAAGATAATTAACACTCACAGTAGGCACATATAACATACTCCCACTTGGCTCATTAATACTGAATGTCATATAAATGAAGATACAAATATCCTTTTTAATACACCTTTATACTCAAACAAAGAAGTCAAATACAATAAATCATAATGGTAAGTCCTTTTTAAGTCAAATGTTACATTCTATGTATTTATAATGTACTTTTCTCCCTTGAATAAAACTATATATAACATATATATGTATATATATTTATGAATAAGCCTCAAAATATTCATTTATGGTCCTCATCCAATAATCAAACAGTCATATTATCATTTTCTAAACTTTATATACATAACAAAATGAGAAGAAAAAAAAGTTTGAAAAACTAGAGTTTTGAATACCAAATTTTGTAACCCAAAATTTATGGTGTCTCAATTACATTTTACAAAATAAAATTGAGTCCTATATGTTGCACATGTTCCTTATAAATTTTGGTGGTAAAGTTGCTGTCAAGGGATCTCTAATCATAAGCATAGTGCTAATGTGCTCAATTGCCACCTTCTTTACCTTTACATGATCTTTAATGGTTAAGTACTTTATGTCAATGTACTTACTTGACTACCACTCTTGTGGTTCTTAGACAAATGCACTGCAACTAAATTTTTACAGTAAATTCTTAATGGCCTATAAATAAAGTCAACAACTCTAAGCTTCAAAATAAAACTCCTAAAGAAAATTGTTTATGATGTCGCTTCAAAACAAGATACAAATTCTGCCTCTATAGTTGAAGCGGTAATTAATGACTACTTTGCACTTCTCTAAAAAATTACCTTGCTAACAAGAATACATATCTTGATGTTGACTTTCTAGAGCCTGAATATCCAATTACTTCAAAATTATCATATTGTCTATAAATAAACATGTAATCCTTTATTTCTTGAAGATATCTCATAAATTTTAATTTTTAGCAGCTCTTCAATAGTCCATTCTATTAGTTCAAGAATAGAATGATGTGGTTCAAGAATCACACGAATTCTCAATTAAATTAGATTTTATTATTTTTAGGAATGTGTTAATTAATTTAAGTTTTATTTTAATTTATTTTTCTTTTTAATATTTTATTAATTTAATAATTATTATTTTAGTCATATTCCTAACTCAATAAAAAATCTTGTTTGAATAGGTTTAAGATAATTAATAATTAATAATTAATATTAATACGTGTCTTTTATAATATTAAAAGAGGCCTGTTATTTTGATTATTTAATTATTGAATAAACGCTTATTTAAGTTATTCTTTGTTATTTCTTGGCATTTGTTGAATCAACGAGACCAAACATCTTAAATTTGTAAGTATTCTTAACCAACTTGAATTTAATTTATTCTTTTTTTTTTAATATTCTTTGACTAAACAAAATATCAAACTATCCTTTTATCTATCCTTCCATTGCAGAAGTTTGGTATTAGAGTAGTTAGACATACCTCTGTGTTAGATACGATTTTTGGGCCAAGAAACACTTCTTCCACCTTAAAAAAAAGGGAAAATTTCACAAATAGCCACTTTATTTTTTTATTATGCTCTTTTAACCACATCAAAATGAAATATACTTTATTAACCAAACATTTACATTTTGGACACATTTATCCATATATCATATTAACGATCCTCTCACCCGAAAATCACCGAAATCACCAAAAATTATCAAAAATTGTTAGATCAGAAATTTTGAAGTTATCATTGCATAGATCGGAGCTTATACAACATATTTCTCACTTCAAACAAAAGAAATAGCCGAATTTTCGTGAGTTTTGTTTAACTTTTAAAAAATTTAAATTTCTTTATAAAATTGTTAGAAATTTATTAGAATTTGTATTTGAAGCTAGAAATAGATGAAATTATTGAATTCTATGTGAAAAATGGGTTTGAATGGTGTAAGAAACGTTGAAAATGGGCAAAAAAAATAAGCTTTTTGGGTCGATATTCGCGATGCAGATAGCGGCTGGCCGCCGTTGCCAATCTCGGGGCCATCTCGGGCCCGCGATGCGCCCTTAGGGCACATTGCGTGCAGCATCGCGGACGTCCGCGATGTCGCATTATTCGCCGCGTGGCGCCTGTATAAGATGCCACGTGGCGCGAAATGTTTTTTTGAATTTGATTTTTTTAAATTAATTAAATTGTAATGTTATTTAAATTAATTAAGGCATTAAATATATTAATAAAATTACATTAATAGAATTTAGATAAATATAATTTTATTTAAATTAAATAAAAGAAAATGTTCATAAATAGAATTTAGAAGGAATTGATCTAATAGATGGAAACATTTGCTTAAATGACTCATTAATTTTGGTTTGTAACATTTTTTATTATTATTGTGAGTACTTTATGTAATTATAATTTATATATGATTATTTTGATTTTAATATATAATTAATGTTGATTAATATGTTAGTAATTAATTATTAATTAACTTTAATATTGATTAATATGAAGCATCATACTCCATATGACCTGAAAAAATAAAAAATAAAATTAGTAACATTATTTAAAAAGATAAAATATTTAAAAATAAAAAAATGCACATCGCGGGGGCACATCTCGGGCCCGAGATGTGCCCCCGCGATGCCTAAATTGACGGCGGCAACACCGACTGCCGTCTGATTTTCGCCAAACATACTTCAAAACTTATTTTTCGCGGGAGTACATCTCGGGCCCGCGGCGCGCACAATATGCGTATCTCGGGGCACATCTCCGGCCCGAGATGTGCCCCCGCGATGCCTAAATTGACAGCGGCTGCACCGACCGCCGTTTGGTTTTCGCCAAACACACTCCAAAACTTATTTTTGGTCAGATTTTAACGTCTTTTATACTATTCTAACTTATTTAGTTTGTTAATAACAACTACTTTTAATTTTAAATGTAAATTTTATCTAATTTCTAATAAATTTAAATTTTCTAACAAAGTTTAGAAAACTTATCGGAGCTATTTCTTTGATTTAAAGCGATCAGTAACACTTGATTTTTGCAATAACAACTTCAAAAATATTCGGCCATCAATAAATTTTGGTTCAGTATATCTCTGAAGTTTCGTAGAAAAAAAGAGAAAGAAATTATAAATTTGATATAAGGATAAATGTGTCCAAAAATAAGTTATTTGTCTAATAAAGTATAACCATTTTATATTTGGTTAAAAAAAATAATTAAATAATTAAAATACTATTTGTGAATTTTTTCCTAAAATTTTTTTTTTAAAAATACTTTAATTTTTTTTTCTCTTTTAGTTCCTATGTTTGAGAAAGGGATAAAAAAATCAGAAAACGAAAAAAATAGCAGAAAAGAAATGACATTGTCGAACTGTCACTGCACACTTCCTCAAGCCGTCATTTTAGTTGCCGCCGTTAACCAAGACCTCTCTATCGGAATCAGAAGACGCCAACTAATCAAACCCCACTAGTCTACCTCCTTTCATCACTGTCCATCACACGAACGAAAGCCAAAACACGTCGTGATTCAAGTCTTCGAACTGCCATCAACTATTGCGTTTAAAGGCTCGGTGATACCACCATCTTTCTCACCGTTTTTTACTCTCTAAAACCTAACCCTGTTGCTCCATTAATGGCCACCATTAGCTGGTAACACTAAACCCTAGTTAAAGTAAATTTCAATTTTACCCTTGAGCTAGTTTTGAGTTATTTGTGTTTCAAAATAAAAAAAAAATCATACAAAAATAGTGAACAAAAAAATTGAAAAAAGTTTGATTGAAATTATGGTGCGAAAAAATAAGGTTAATTTTAATGAATATTTGAAACGAGATTTGCTATTATTTCTTTGGGATCTAAAAAAATGTGTGATTTATTATTCCAGTATCTAGATGAAAAAGATAAACTAAAGAAGGAAGATGATATTAAAGTTATGGGCAATGCTGATGAATTAGAAGA
The DNA here is from genome assembly GCA_946807835.1 of Ailanthus altissimus. Taxonomy (NCBI): domain Eukaryota; kingdom Viridiplantae; phylum Streptophyta; class Magnoliopsida; order Sapindales; family Simaroubaceae; genus Ailanthus; species Ailanthus altissimus. The sequence goes on along the minus strand of OX327692.1, from coordinate 23,856,417 downwards.
TAAAGTTAATTAATCATTCACATTGATATCAATTTCTCAAGATCCAATTTTAATCAACCGCCAATATTGGATGAAGTTTTTGAGATTAAGTAGCATGATGAGGTAACAAATAATACAATCGAATTCTATTCTCTTAATTTGAATGAAGATAATAATTGCGATATTTTTTAACTTATGGAAGAGTTTGAGAAAAATTCATTCATCATTTATTGCTTTAAGAAGTTGCATGAACATCCTTTAAAGATTTTATTAAAAAAATTGATGATTGAAGAGTTTGTTTCTCATTATTAGAGTGATTATACAGATATTGTGGAAAAAATTAAAAAATTCAAAGCTCATGGTCTTTATCAAAATATTATTTTAAAAATTCATTCTAATGCACGTAAAGACTCATTTGAAGAAGAATTCAGCAAAATTCGAGGACGAATTTTCATCAAGAGGGGAACAATGATTCAATTCAAGAATAGAAAGAATTCTTAATCAAATTAGATTTTATTACTTTTAGAAATGTCTTAATTAGTTTGAGTTTTATTTTAATATATTTTCCTTTTTAATTTTTTATTAGTTTAATAATTATTATTTGAGTCATATTCCTAATTTAATAGAATGTCTTATTTAAGTAGATTTAAGATAATTAATGGTTAGTATAAATATGTGTCTTTTATAATATTAGAGTAGGCTTGTTATTTTTATTATTCAATTATAAATAAACTCTTAATTTGAGTTGTTCTTTATTATTTCTCTACAATTGTTGAATCAACGAGATATAACATTTTAAATTATTGTGTATTCTCATAATTAGCGTGAGTTTAGTTTATTCTTTATTTTAGACATTTTTAGACTAAACTGAATATTGAATCTATCCCTTCCTCTATCATTTCGCTGCATCTATTTAGTTTAAGAATTCCCATAATAAAAAATATTCTAAACCCACGTTGATTCTAAGAATAACTATGAATTTATGATGTTAAAACTTGTTGATTCTACGAATGCCGAGAAAAATAAATAACAACTCAAATCAAGAGTTTATTGAATAACTAAATTAATCAATACAACAAGCCTATTCTAATGTTACAAAAGGAACATATTTATACTAACCATTAATTATCCTAAACCTACTCAAATATGACTTTTTAATGAATTAGGAATAAACTCAAATAAAAATTACTAAACTACTAAAACATTAAAAAGGAAAATAATTACAATAAAACTCAAACTAATTAAGATTACTCCGTATCTCCCTAACATTTCTATTGCATATGCAATATTAGGTATTGTACAAACTTGTGCGTACATTAAGCTTCTAACTACATAAGCATAAAGAATGATCTTGATTTGTTACTTTTCTAGACCATTCTTTGAGCATTGTTTTAAACTAAATATATCACCTTTTACAATAGGTGCCACACCAAGTGAATAATCTCTCATACAAATTTTTTTAAGGATTTTATTATATAGGTCTCTTGAGACAATCTTATTGTCCTTCGAGATAGGTCTCTTTGAATCTTTATGCCAATTATATAAGAGGCTTCACCTATATTTTTCATATCAATATACTATGAGAGAAACTATTTCACTTCATGAAGTAAGCCCAAATCATATGAAGTAAGTAAAATATCATCTACATATAAGAAATAAAAAAATAATTTTACTCCCACTAACCTTATGGTATATATATTGATCTATAAATTTTTTTATAAAATCAAATGAAGAAACAACATTATGGAACTTTAAATATAATTAGTGGGTGATAGGGATGTAAAAGTACTAGTATATTTAGTACTCGAAATAGGAGATTGCTCTAACTTATGAATTGCTGTCTATTTAAATTTTTTTAATTATAAATAGGTACATGACAGAAAATGTGACGTTTAGGAACAAATGGGAGGTAAATCAAATAAGAAATGAAGAAGTTGCACTCAAAATATGAGAGCACCTGAAGCTAAGGCTAGGCACCGCAACACTAAACCCCAGCACCATAACTCTCATACGAAATATAAAATACTCTCTTTTGGTCATATTTCAACTTGGATTTAAAGGCCTTTGATCCTAGGGTTTCTCATACATATAAAAACACTCTTTTAAGAGCCAAAATACAGACATTAGAGAGGCAAAAACATAAATAAACAATTCACAACACAAATCGAGATATCAAATCCATGAAATTAATATTCAAGTTCAAAATTAAAGATTCAAGTCAAGAAAGAAAGAGAAGCAAATCAAGGCACATTCTTGAATAGTTTTTCTTATCTTTCCTTGTTATTATGTTCTTGTTCTTATTCTTGTTCTTGTTTTTATTCATAGATTATTTTGATACTCTTAGTTTAATGATGAGCTAAACTTGTTTTATATAAAGTTAGACTACGTAAACCTAGTAAATAGTTGGATTTCATTGATGCTTAGTTATTGAACTTAATATATGTAATTGATTCATTCTATTTGAGTTTAATGCTTTCATTATATCTAGTCAATATTATGAATGACTGAGAAACCATGATGAGCTCGATGGATAGATCCATGTGTTTAGCCTAAGATAGTTTGATGCATGATAATAGGATAACAACTATAAGTTCTCTATATGATTGACATATACCTAGATGGCATATATGGTATGATTTAAACCCGATCTTAATGAATTACATTTTATTTTTATTATCATAAACACATAGATAATTGTTAGAATGCGTAATATAGTCACTCGACCATCGACAGAGGCTTATGAGGAGAATAGAGTTTAGCCAATCAATTTATATTAAGGGATTAACTAAGATGTTAATTAATCTAATGAAATACTAGAGAATAAGTCTAAACCCTAGATTCTCATCAATTAGTGAATTCAACTCTTTACTTATTTGTTAATTAGCTTGAGTTTAATTTGATAGAACTAAGTTAATTACTTGATTTCAAATTTTGGTTTTCTGAATAAAAGTGAAGTAGATATAATTTTAGTAATTGATCGATAGAATTATATCATATAGTCCATGTGGGAATGGTATCTAAACTTAAAATCCTATATTACTTGATACAATAACGTTCATTTGCGCTTGCGCTTAACTACTATAGCATTAATCAGCGAAAGGCCTACTTAAACCTATATATAGATCTTTTAAGCTTGCAAACAAGGTGATCATTTTCATTTGAGCTAAACCCTTCTGTTGTTTTATGTAAACCTTTTCTTTTAAATTACTATTAAGGAAGGTCATTTTCATATCAATTTGATACAATTCCATATTAAAATGGCTATTAATGCCATGATTATCCTGAAAGAATCTTTCTTAGAAATTGGAGAGAATGTATCATTATAATTCAATTCCTTCTTGTTAAGTAAATTATTTGGCTACAAGTCTTACCGAATTTGAGTCCGTTTAGGTCTTAACGACCCATCTATAACAATGGCCTTTTCTTATTTAGACAATTCAACAAGATTTTGGATTTGATTACTGGCAATTGAATCTATCTCATCTTCCATGGCATTGTACCATAACATAGATCAACTTTCATTCATAGCTTATGAATACATGATAGAGTTATTTTCAGCTCCTACATCAATGTTAGATTTTTATAAATACACAACATAATCTATACTAATAGCAGGTTTTTTTTATTCTAGAAGATCTTGTTAATGTAATTCCAACATCCTCTTATTAAGGCTGTTGATCAACTTGATCTTCTAAAACCTCCTCAATATGATATGGTGCTTTAATTAGCGATTGTTCATTATTTATCAAATCTTGATGATAATTTTGAAATACAAACAATTGGTCTAAAGCTTCAAGAGTAAGCTCGAAAATTTTAATTTTCTCAAACACTAAGTTTTAAGGTTAGATACTCCTATTAAGCTCATCAGTCTCAATAAACCTTTCATTCTTTGATTCTATAATTTTTGTTGCATATGAAGGACAATAAAATCTATATCCCTTAGACTTTTTTACAGAGTCAATGAAATATACACTACTTGTCCTTAAGTCTAACATCTTCTCTTATGGATTATAACTTTAACTTTAGCTTGGCAATCCCATATGTATATGTCTTAAACTAGGTTTCTAACGTTTCTATAACTCAAAAGGCATTTACTGCATTGGTTGAAACTCTGTTTAATATATTGATGCGATAATTCTATATCTTAAAATTAAGTGCAAGTATACACTATCGTATGCAAGTAATAAAGGGACTAAATAAGTCAGATGTTGAATCGACAGGGATAATTTCTTCTTTTTAACCAATTACTAAAATTATGTCTTCCTAATAATTATTTAGAAAAATAAAAATCTAAGAATGAATGTAGAAAATATAAAAGCAAAACACAATGTAAAGAGAATTAGGTGATAGCAATATAGAGAAAACTTAGGATTAATATTATCCCTCAATATGCTTTCTAATGATTAATCCTTTAATATTTAACTCTCTTAGTCTTAGTTATTGATCAAGACACTAATGTATTTACAAGCCTCTTCCAAGGTCATGCAAGTATACCTTAATTTACCAAATACCTATATTCTTATGGTACTTGTAATAAATTAAGATTCATTAAGATTAGGTCTTGTTGATCATACATGCCAATTAGGTATATTCCTATCCTAAATTGAAACTTGCATATACAACATTGAATGTTGCTCTACAATCATGCATCAAATTACCTAGGTCTAAATATTATGATTCCTTTTCCGAGTTTATCAATAATATTACTAACTCATTCACTATATATTGGCCAGATATATTAAAGTATTAAGATCAAGTAATTTGAATATCAAGGAACTAAGTTTATTAAATATTAAAAAGATATGGCAATTAAGCACACATATTGAGTTCAAGTATTAACCCTAGAAAATAAATTTAGCTCATGGCTACAAGAGAACAACATTAAAAATAATAATGAATCATGATACAATCAATAGCAAACCGATATAGACGTCGAATTGCTCTTAATTGCGCTGCCTAAGATACTTTTGATGCCGAAGAACGCCTTGAATCTCTCTCTAAAGTTGCTTCAATTAAACTCCTATTACTCTCCAAGACTAATATTCTGTATTCTTGGTGTTCTTCAATGTGTCTTGGGTGCTCTATGATGATTCTTGAAGGATGGGAACGAGTGACTTTTTTATAGGGATTGATATGAGCTTAAAAATCTCAATTCTCGTCGGATTAGGACTCACGCTACTGCTGGGGCTCTATGCAGTTATCGCGGGGGCGACACGTAAAAAGGCTTCACCGCTGGAGCGGTGGCATGATGGGGCTGGGGCTCTGGAATATCGCTGGAGCGGTGACTATTTGGCGCTGGGGCGCCAGATGCGACTTAAACAAGTGGTTTTTCTTATTTCGATCACTGTTCCAGAGCTGGGGCGATAAACCTTGTGACGCTGGGGCGCTGGACACATACTTTGAAAAGTTTACATTTTAGTCCCTGTTTTTGCTCCTTTTGCATCCTTTCTTTAAATTTCGTTCAAGTTCCTATAAATAACAATAATGCACATAAATAACCATCTATTCTCATAAAATAATAAAATATCAAAAATAAAAATATGAAAAAATATATGACAAATTTGCCCTTATCATATATACACATATCAGGTTTTAGAGTTTTACCCTCTAAAGATAATAGAAGATCAGAATTATTGATCATACTTCTCACTATGTCGATTACTATTTGGTTTTATCTTTCAACTACATCATTCTGTGATGGTGAGACAGGTAATAAGTATTATACTACAATGCCTTATTCTTGTAGAAACTTTACAAATTGATCCATGTATTATCCTACCACCGTATACCTACCATAATATTCACCATCTCTATTTGACTTCACAATTTTAATTTGTTTATCAAATTATTTCTCTACCTATGTTTCGTAAATTTTAAAAGCATTAATTGTTTTACTTTTATCATAGAAAAAAAAAGAGACATATACCATGTAAAGTCATTAATAAAGGTAATGAAATATTTTTTACCATTCATGAATACTTTTTTTTAATAAAAATAAAGGGCCACATATATCAATGTGCACAATATCTATAATGTTAGAACTCCTCCTAGCACTTTTATTGGTTTTGCTGGTTTATTTTCTCTTAATGCAATTCACATAAATACCAAAATCAGTAAAATCACGAGTCTCAAGGACTCTATCATTTATTAATCTCTTTAACCTTTCTACAAAGATATGTCTCAGTCTCTTATGTGACAACATAGGGGATTTTCATTTATAATACCATGCGTTATACTGACATCATCATACAAAGTCATAAGGTTGTAATGAAAAGTGAGATTTAATTGGGTCTGAACAAACCATCATCTAAAATATCATCACCAACAACAACATTGTCTTTTAATAAATGAAAAGATGTATCAACAAAGTTTAAGCTAAAACCATAATGTAAAAGTTTGGAAATAAAAATAAAGTTTTTAGAAAATGATGGAATATAAAAAGTTCTTTCTAGGTCGAAAATAAAACCAGATCTAAGGACAAGTCTGCAAGTTCCTATAGCTTCTACATGTGAACACATTTGGTTGCTTGAATAAATAGAATGCTCACTTTCCATCTGTCTTTTTTTTCAAGAAGCCGTGCATGATATTGGTAATATAGATTGTAGAACCAAAATTAATTTGTCAAGTGTTATGGGCAATGACAGATATTAAATTCATAATATAATAGAGATGTGAAATTACTTTTCTTCTAAATTCAAGTCTTAAATTTAGGGCAAGGTTTTTTTCCCATGTCTCTTCTTCTTGCAAAAAAAAGAAAAAAAAAACACTTAACATCACTCTTATTAACCTAATTATATAGAACTTTTCTTTTCTTTTTCTTCACACATATGTCCTTTTCATGAATCACCAAATGAGCACTTTTAATCCTTTGTCTTGATTTAGTCTCCCTTTCTCTTACATATGCATAGTCAAAGTTCATTAATTAACCATTTTTCTTTATGTGCATTATAGAAAATCTTTAAAAAAGATTTATATTCAAAAGGGAGTGAGTTAAGGATAAATTGAACATGAAATGACAGACATCTCAATCTCCAAAAATTTTAATTGTGCATATATGTCCCTTATTTCTATGATTTGTTCACAAACTCCTTTGGTGCCTTTAAATTTCATGCAACACAACTTTATCATTAGGGTGCTAGCCAATGCCTTGTTAGAAGTCTCAAATTGTTCCTTAATAGCTTCGAGATATTTCTTCACCTTAGTATAGTTAAGAATTAACCTAGAATACTTTTTGCAGTATGAGACTTAATGAGCATCATACTTAAGTAGTGCTGACAAAATGACCCGTGGGTTTTTAAACTCGCGGATTCTCAACCTGGTCGAGGTCGAATATTCGAGTAAATATGAGAAAAAATTAAAATTGGATTAGGTAATTTTTACCCAACATTTTTCAGGTTAAATACGAGTAAGAACAATAAGCTCTAACTTAACCCAAATACACAGATGTCATTAATTTCATAATGGGTTTGTTTATTGATGTCTTGAGAAAACTTTCTACTACTAATCACTTTCACTCTTTGTGTCTCTCTCTATTTCTGATCATTTTCTATTATTATTAATATTAGATGTAATTTAATGCATTTTTATTTATTTTTTGATCTGGATTCTTTATTTTTTTTAAGAAATAATTTCATTCAACAAACTCAAAAATAAGAGCGAGAATCCTAAAAAGCAAAGGCTCTATCGGTCCAAGACCAGAGTTCCTCCAAGAGAGTGTTGAGTCAGAATTAAGCGCTAACTTTGCTAAATTGTAAATTACTACATTAGCTTCTCTAAGAGCAAAATAAACTTTTAAAAAAAATCATAGAAAGCTAAGCACTCATAAATCTCATGAAACACAAGACCTATTTTAGAATGAGACAAAACATTATCCAAGATATCATTCATTATTCCTTCTAAATCCGATTCAACCAAAATTGTATTGAAGTTTAAATCTTTAAGTGCAACCAAACCTTTAAGGATAGTCGCCGCTTCAGCAATTAGAATGAAGAATACATTATCATACTTCGTAACCGTGGATAAGACTACAACCTCTAAGTAATCTCGAGATATAAAACCAAAATAGGTAGTAACGCAAGCGTTATATATAACTGCATCCAAATTAATTTTTATACACTTACTCAGTTGAGGCATCTACTGATGCCTTAATATGGCTTTAGCTGAAAGGGCCTGAGCTTAACTCCTCTAATACACATCTAAGAAATCTCCCCCCCCCCCCATCCACATACTACCGTAATATCTATAATCTTCTTACCATTAATCCACTAATTTCTAACAAACCATATCTATCATAATAAAACACAAAAGAAATCAAAGTCCTTCTCATTTAAAAGGGAGATACAAGATATGAGAAAGTCACATAACGATGTCTGATGAGAACATTTATTGGCAAACATAAATCTACACCAATTAAACACCTCTTGCTATAAAGGACACAACCATAGTGCATGAATTGAATTCTCGACACCTCTTTCATATTTAGGACAAGCTTCGTTTATAGGTACATGGCACCTTACTAAATTCACATTTGTTAGAATCTAATTATGAGTTGCTTTTTATAAAATTACCTTAAATTTTGGTGGGACTTTTAACTTCTAGCATCGTTTCCACCACTCATTAATCATCGACTGTTCAGAACTACTTGCCACCTTACTTTTTTGGCAAGCCAACCAATAGCCATTTTTAACTAAGTATCTACCTTAGCGATTATAGTGCCATATAATAGTAACCCCATGATTAATATCATAACGAGGGAGAGGAATACTCAAGATAACTTGTTATTCCTCCTAGGAGAAAAATCTACGAATTATGTTAACATTCTACTTCCTTGAATTCGAAATAACTATAGAAACTATTGTATACTCAGCCAACTTATGAGGGAATAACGGTTTAAAGGACAATGGCCTAGGCAGCCACTTACCATGATACACTAAAACATTCTTACCATTACCAATTCGTCATCTAGTTCCCATATCTAAGATATCTCTCCCTCACAGGATACTACGCCAAATAAAAGAAGCTTAATAAGAAACCTTAGCTTGCCAAAAATAACCATTAGGAAAATATTACCCTTTCACAACTCGAGCCATAAGAGAATCTAGATTTGATAAAATATGCCACCCTTGCTTAACAAGTATGGCTTGGTTGAAGACAAATAGATTTCAAAAACCAAGTTCACCCTTATTTTTTCCTTGGCACAAAAATTTCTACTTACACTAGTAAAGTTTCCAATGTAGCTCATCACCATCCTATCAAAAATTAACACAAAGCCTATGGATCTCATGGATTAGATTTGCTGGAAAATGAAAGAGATTTATGGTATAAGCTGGAATAGCTTAGATGACAGTTTTAATTAAGATCTCTCATCCAATGGCTGAGAACAACTCTATATTCTACCACTTTAGCTTATTCTATACTCTATCTCTAATAGTTGTAAAACTACCCTTTTTATTACAACCATTAATACTGGGTAGTTCTAAATACTTCTCATGACAAATCACCCACTGAACACCTAACACACTAAGAAGGTTCCTTGCTCTTTCATCTAAAACAAGTTTATCAAAACAGATAACTGATTTATCAAAGCTGATTACTTAACCTACTGCCTTAGCATATAAATCCAGTACCGCATTGATGGATCGACCACAGTCTAGTATGGCCTTAACAAAAATAAGCTATTGTCAGCAAAAAAAAAAGTGAGAAATTGATGCCTTAGCACATAAACGCTCAAAATTCTCCATCTGCTGATATAATGATGACAAGCCCTCAACACATAAAATGAATAAGTACAGTGAAAGAGGATCTCCCTGCCGCAGAACTCTTTGGGGTTAAAAATTCCCTTTTGGTACACTAGTTATCAACATCGAGTAAGACATCGAGGTAACACAACCTATTAATAACCTGCACCAAAGATCTGAAAAACCAAAGCACCTTAGCATAAGCTCTAAGAAATGCCATCCACCCAATCATATTCCTTCGACATATCCAATTTCAAAGCTATATGAGCCTTCTTAATCCTTGATTACCTCTTAACAAAATTTAGGCATTCAACCCCAACAATTGCATTATCAGTGATTAATCAACCTAGGATAAAAGCACTATAACACTCTGATATAATATCACCCAATATTCCCAGAAGTCTATTAGCCAAGGTCTTGGAAATAATTTTGTAAACAACGTTACACCAGCTATGGTCTATAGTCTCTTGAAGACCTTAGCGAATCATACTTAGAGATAAGTATAATAAGGGGTCTCATTAATTTAGGAGATATCACCACCATTATTATTAAGGAACTCTAAACTAGTTAAAAACATCCTCACCAACTATATCTTAAAATTTTTGATAAAATAAAGTAAGCGTACCATCCTTACTTGAGGATTTCGTTGGGTATATTTGAAATAAGGCATGTCAAAACTCTTCCTTGGAAAAGAGCATATCAAAGCGTGCCTTATTGGTTGCAAAAATATGATATGAAACTCTATCCACCATATTCTGTATATCCTACATCAAAGGGTTAGAATAGGTGAAGATAAGTTGAAAATACTTCAAGAAAACCCGCTCGATACAACTATCTTGCTCTTGCCACACATTGTTATCATTAAGAATCCCTTTTACTTTATTTCTTTTAAGCTTGTTTGTAGCTTTCGATGGAAATACTTAGAGTTCATGTCTCTATTTTACATTATGAGACCTGTGCATACTGCCTCTAATAAATATCATGCTTATACAATAATACATCTAGGGATTTCTCTATATCTCGAATCTTCTTCTAAGATTCTGAGTTTACCTTCTAATTGAGACCTACAAGCTCTTTACGCCACCTCTTAATTTATGAATTTAAATGATGAAGATTCTATTTATACTATACCTTTAAGTATGCCCTAATTCATTGTATGTTAGCCATAACATACTCCTTCTAATCCTAGAGCTATACCACCTGTTAGCAATAATAAGGGCATATTTGTTATATATTTTTTCATATTTTTATTTTAATATTTTATTATTTTATGAGAATAGATGTTTATTTATGTGCATTATTGTTATTTATAGGGACTTGAACAAAATTTAAAGAAAGGATACAAAAGGAGCAAAAATAGGGACTAAAGTGTAAAACTTTCAAAATATGAGTCCATCGCTCCAGCGCTAGAACAGTGATCGAAATAAGAAAATCAGAAAAGACAACCTGATTAAGTCGCGACTGGCGCCTTAGCGCCAGACCGTTATTGCTTCATTGACAAGACAGCGCCCCAGCGCCATCACTCTACCGCTCCAGCAGTAAGGCCTTTTACACGCAGTGCCCCAACGACAGTAGCATAGTGCCCTAGCGGTAGTGCAAGTCCTAATCCTACAAGAATTGAGATTTTAAAGCTCATATCAATCCCTATAAAAGGTCACTCATCCACAGCCTTTAAAAATCATCCAAAATAACCCTAGAGCAATTCAAGAATACAAAGAATACAGAGCACAAATGTTAAAGAGCAATAAGAGTTTAATTTAAGCAACCTTAGAGAGAGATTCAAGGCGTTCATCGACATTAAGAGTATCTTAGGCAACGCAATTAAGAGTAATTTGACATCTATATCGGTTTACTATTGATTGTATCATGATTTATCATTATTTTTACTGTTGTTCTCTTGTAGCCATGAACTAAATTTATTTTTTAGGGTTAATACTTGAACTCAATATGTGTGCTTAATTGTCATATCTTTTTAATATTTAATAAACTTAGTCCTTTGTTATTTAAATTACTTGATCCTAATGCTTTAATATATCTGGCCAATATATGGTGAATGAATTGGTAATATTGTTGATAAACTCAGAAGATGAATCATGATATTTGGACCTAGGTAATTTGATTCGTGATTGTAGAGTAACATTCAATGTTGCATATGTAAGTTTCAATTTAGGATAGAAATATACCTAATTGGTATGTATGATCAAGAAGACTTAATCTTAATAAATCTTAATTTATTACAAGTACCATAGAAATATAGGTATTTGGTAAATTAAGGTATACTTGAATGACCTTGAAAGAGGCTTGTGAATACATTAGTGTCTTGATCAATAACAAAGACTAAGGGAGTTAAATATTAGAAATTAATCATTAGATAGCATATTGAGGGATAATATTAATCTTAAGTTTTCTCTATATTGCTATCACATAATTCTCTTTACAATGTGTTTTTGCTTTTATATTTTCTACATTCATTCTTAAATTTTTATTTTTCTGAATAATTATTAGAAAGATAATTTTAATACTTTGTTAAAATGTAAAAATTATCTCTGTGGGTTTGACATCCGACTTTCTAAATCCTTTTATTACTTGTTACTATAGCATATACTTGCGCTTAATTATAAGATATAGAAATATTGCATCAAGCAACAATTTTTCTACACTCCTCTTCTTTTACATAGGCTTTCTCGAAATGAAAGTGATTACTATTGTGCTTGCCACGACCTCCCGACACACCATCACCAATAAAATCATAGACACTAACTAAAATAAGCCTATAATCTAAACCTGAGAAATACAAGTGCTACACACTATAGTGAGGAAACATCTCAAACTATTTCAATGAACAAACTGTCTTATCAAGAATTTTCTGAATCTAATTACCTCCATGCTGACCATTGCACTAAGTGAACAAAGGACTTTCTCCCTTTTTTTCTAATAAATCACAATTATCCAAGGCCTTACGAAAATTTTCTATAAGGTGTTAGGGCTGGTATGCCCCCTATGATTTCCTTTATATCGAGAATGTCATTGAAATCCCCTCCGTAAAGCCAAGACAAAGGATATATAGAACCTACATGTCGAAGTAACTCTCAAGTATGGACTCTCTTGAAGAACTTCTGTTTTCTTTTTTTAGATAAGGTTTCACTGCTTCTCAAATCAAGCGATTGGATCACCTTGATAGATAAGTCAAAGGTAATTTTCAGACCTTTTGATCGGGTTTCAAACTATTATGAGTAAAGAATTGCTAAACAACTCAACACCTTTCTACATGTCTGCTTCTTTTTTTCATATCATTATAGTTGATCCCGCCCTCGCCTTTGGATCTTTTGAAAGCTAATTTGTCTATTCCGCCTCAATATGATAACTTCTTTACTTTGGCATTAAAAGAAGTAAAGTTACCAGTTAATATCTAAAGTTTTCCCTTGTGGGACCCAATCTGAACAATAATATGGAATTTTGAGTAAGAAATAAGACTTACCCCAATATCATCGGACCACAGTAATGCAATGCCCCCACTACAACTTGATCTCTCTACCACCAGTTTACCCATGTACCCAAGCATAATCTGCACTCGCTTCATGAGCGGTGTATCTACTAAAGTCTTACTCAAAAACACCAAGCTCGGTTGACCTTTCTGAACTCTATGACTCATAATTTGGAAAGTATGGGATTGCCTACACCCTACACATTTCAGCATAAGATTTTTATTGTTATCGGCACCCTACCTAGTAGCAAGAGCAGCCAATAAAAGATGATTAGTAGCTGCACCACTCACTGAATACATAATATTATCCATCCCTATCTCAATGGCCTCCGTCCCCCTACTCCCCTCAATCCCCTCCTCCATAATACGTTGTCTCCAAGCACCACCACGACATTCATTCTCCTTTTCCCCCTCAACAGAAGCCCTTTCCTCCACCACCATAGGCTCTTTACCAGGTCGCTTTCTGGGAAAACCAGACTCGTGGTCTGTGTTCCTAGCTAGGGAAGATGACGGACCTTCCTTCTCCTTCCTCCAATGAACTTGGACACTCCTAACCGAATTCTTACCAACCGTACCAGGCCCATAAGTTCATGCCATTGACTCCTTACTGAACCCCTTCTCATCATTGAACTTGGAGCTAGCATGTATCCAAGACCCGTATAAACCTTCCTTTAGATTTGGGCTTTCATGATCCTTCTGCAAACAATCTTTTAATGGATGTCCGATACAGCCGCATCAAAAACAAACCTCAGGTAGCCTCTCATAACGAAGAACCACCGTAACAATCTTCTTTGAGCCTCTAATTGCCACCTTTCAGTGCCGGTTTTAAGGGCTCCTCTACTTTAACCCTTATCTTCACCGTTATAAATTTGCCAATACATTCTTGAGAGACACCTCTGTCAATATCCTCCACAGCCCCTATCATTGACCCCAATTCACATCCAATGTCCTCATTTATGAAGAACAAGGAGAGGCCATGCAACTGAACCCATAATACCATAAACTCAAAGGACGGATCGGTAATGTGCCTGATTCCTTTTGGCTCAGCAAAACTGATCAGGTTGCCATCAAAGGACCAAACTGATCTGGGTTCTTTGTTCTTCACGTGATTTTTTATATTTTCTTTTGTTGTTAAAAGCTGATTAAATCATTTTTGTTGTTCTTCACGGAAATCTATTTCTTACATTTAGTTTCTGCTGCATTTAATTGTTTGGCTGAATCAATGTTCAGGAAAGCATGTAGTAATTGCGATGCACTATCTATCTAGACCATTCCTTCTCTGTTGCTGTGACAGCAGTGTGAATGCAATGACCTTAAGATTATTATTTGGCTGATAAAGATATGTTATTTATTCTATATGATGTTATGGAAGGAAATACTGCAGCTTATTTGGAGTAGTTGGGGTGACTGATAAGTGCCTGGAAATCCTTTCAAGATTCTGCTTAAACATGCTTACAACCCTCGATGTGAATGGAAGTGTTGGTATTAAGGTATGATTCTCTATTTCAGTTTTTTAGGTGCCTCCTTGAAGTGTTTTATATAGGTGTAAAAATTAGATACTGAAATTATATGTATTTATACGAGCTTACTAATGGGAGACTTTGGTTTGTTTCTAAAAATGTATGTGTTTGTGGAAAGTGTTCAATGAAATGGATAGTAATGTAACGAAGAAAGATGATCTGGGTCTGTGATGAATGGACTCTGGTTGTTTCATGCTTCTGGGAATCTGATTTCTCATAATCATTATTAGCTTGTAATGTGTCCATAACTTAAAAGTTGCAATCTTTAACTTGATTTAGCTTGAAATGCGTGCTTAGAATAATCTTGCCTGGGGGGACATTGTAAAAGTTGCTTCATTCTAACAAACATTGTAAAAGTGATTAAATCATAGACAGGCAGAAATAGAGAGATGAACAAGAGCCTTCATCATGCTTAGTTCAGTGCTTTTGGGGGAACAAAGGCCAATAGTTTCATTCTTCTTAAGTGACATATCAAGATAATTAGAAGCATATAGAATATACAAGTGATTAATCAAAAGCATCATCAACTTTTTGCTTTTTTGGGTGCTCCAAAGAACTCGACGAGCTCCATAATCATTGTTAAGGCATTATTTAGTCTTATAAGATTGAACAGAAAACTGAAAATGGTGTTGCATGCAAAAGGCATCAGATTTGGAATTAACTGCAGTAAGCGGTAGCATCACAGCTTGTAGTAGACCCAGTGCCTTAATTGCTGTGCTGATGAAATTGATTTTTCAAACCATGGTGTTGTGAAGGTAGTGAAAAGAGTCATATTCAAGAATATATATATATATATATATATATATATATATATATCGTTCTTATGTGTTTATTTTTGGGGATGGATCGTTCTTATGTGTTTATTTTTGGGGATGGTTTTTCATTCTTAAATTTAAGTTACGATTGGGCAAATAAAAGAATTGGAAACAAATCAATATTGAGCTATTTGAATTGTGAATGGAATATTACTTTAAATCTATGTTACGTATAGTTATATTTTCTAAAAGAAGAAGTTTTATCTTTTTGGTTTATTGAAACTCTGTCAATTTATTTTGCTATGAAAGTTTTAAACGTGAAGGATTTTTTTTTTTCTACGGAGAATTATGGAAATCAGTTTTGTTGCTTTGAAAGGATTTTGTTATTATTTATTTCGTTAACCAATTTGACATAGATATACAAAGAATGTCTTTTGTAGACGTTGAAGAATTGTATGGTTATAATGAATGCAGTGTTTATAATATTTTCTTGAGTAGTTAAAATAATATATTAGGAAGTTATTTTGAGACAAGTTCATGATAATCTTTTTTTTTTTTGTGTGCATCATTAAATTAGATACATATTACTGTCACAGAATTTTATTTTCCATGAAGCAATAATTCTGAAATATAGTTGCTACAGATTATTAAATTTGCATGTTACATCTATGTTTTTGTTCAAGACACAATTGTGGGTTTTTTTTTATAAATGTTTTATTTTACATTTATGAATAGTGATTTTCCATTTGAAATACAATTAGTTGAAATAATCATATTAATTGTTATGTAAAATAATTATTTTCAACTTCAGTTAGTAGTTTAGTAGTCAAAGAATGATTATATATTTTCATTACTATTACAATTTATTTTACGTTGAAGAAGAAGAGAACTCCTAAATTTATGATTAATGTTATATTTATTCTTGAGTATTTTCTTTTAGGTAAACTGTAGCGCTCACAGTCTAAAGTTTAGATAGGAATTTTAGTTGAATTATAATTCTTAAAGTAACATAAATTGTTAAAAACAAAAGGTTTAATAAAAGGATTACAAGGTATTTCTATAATTTATAATTGTGTTTTATTATGTAATAATTAAATACAATTTCACGTGAAATCAGATTAAAAAAAAGTTTAATTTCTTACTATGAGACCTGTTTTGAAAATTTCTTATATGCAAGGGCATAAATTGTTCATTAAAACTTCTTTTTAATGAAATGATTTTAATAAATTACAAAGGCTTCCGAAGATTTTATAATATGATAAATCTGAACTTTTTTTATATGCTAATTTGTTTGTTAAATGATGTTTCTGGCAACATTTACTTAAATTATTTTAACATTCTAAAAAATTCTTTTTTTGTAGGAGTTATATACATATTTTTTATTTTACTTAAAAAGTTTATTATTGAAGCTTGGAATGAAATTCTTTAGTAATTTGATACTAGTCAGATCAATCATGAACTTACATTCTAAACTCATAAATTTTTAATTACTTAATATGTATTCTTTTTTATTTAATTACAAATTCAGATATAAATTTTTAGGATCCGTTCAAGTATATAGGTTTTGAACCGTATGTTTGAATCCTTAGCACTTTAGAGGCATAGTTCTATGCATGCGTGTACAACCAGTTATAATTATTGCCCTATCTATGCAATGTATTACCGCCAAGTGTATGACCAATTTTTATTTTTGCTCTACCAGTGTGTTAGTAGTTATAACGGGTATATAACTAATTTATCCCCTTGGGTAATTGTTGGGGTGAAACTTTTCAATTACTAGTATAGTTTCAAATTTAATAGTTCAGCAAAGTTTATTTTACAGATGGAGAATTTTACAAGATTTTCTAATTTAATTTCTAGTATAGTTTTTAATATGTCAACTTAGTAAATGTTAATAAGCAAATGAGAATTTTATAAGATTTTCAGTTATATAAATAAAAGAGAAATTTTATAAAATTTTTACCTACATAAATGAATAAGAATATTTATAAAATTATCAACTAGAAAAAAAAAATTATAAAGTTTACAATTATATAGATAAATGATAATTTTATAAAGTTTTCAGCAACATAGATAAATGAGAAATATTTAAAGCTTTCAGCTACATAATATTACTTTTTGATACTATATTTATAAAATTTTAGCATATCTTAAAATGATTTCTCTACATTAGATTAGTATAGTTAACAAATATAATATGAAAAAAATATTTTAGTACAAAATATTCACTCACTGAGTTTATGCTCACCTATTTTCTTTATATTTTCCCCCTCCAAGTTGCTATGTTTTTAGCTAATCAATATTAGATTTTTCTAAGGTTGGACGCGGAGTGCTGCAAAGATTTTTATTTCTCTTTCAATTGTTAAATACTTATGGGAGACATTTAGATTTATATTTATTTGAGATAAATTCATGTTATTGAATTTCTTGTCATAAGTTAGATATTTTTCTTGTTATATTTTTGTTGAAGATTTTAATATTGAATCAAGTTTGGTAAGCTGATTTTACTGAAGTTAGTAGGTTAGGTTAGAGTTACGATTCTTCCTAATCTGAAAAAAAATCAGGTCGAATCGTTTCAATACATCTCAATGTAAGGAGAATTTTCTCCTTCCAATCTTTATAATTTTCATCATCTAGGTTAAAAATTAGTAATGAATCATAAGTTGGAACAGATAAAGAATGAATAACTACAACTAATAACAAATAACATGCTTAAACACACAATTTTGAAGCACAAATATGAAAATTTACCAGTGTAAATTATTCTAATAAATAAAAATTAGTTCATCATTATAATTTCGTGTGTAAAATTATACCATGCAATTATTTTCTTTATATTGCATAATTAGAGTAGTAACTTTTATCCTCTAAATAAAAATATTCTAGACCTATAGGCAATTAAATTATTTTTATTACTATCTCATTCTAATTAGACATAAAATACAATGACCATATTTGTGGGGTTAAGTCACCATATTTTAAGTTTAATTACTATCCATTTGATGTCATTAATCAATAGGCTATTCTATAATTATAAAATATGTGACTAATTATAAAATTAACTTAATATCACTTACATTATCATAATTATAGATGTTGTGGCTATTCCATAATTAATCAAATGTAATAAACAGTAATATGACATCAAAATAATGACAAAATTGTATGTCAATATATTATCCAATGTTATGCAATATTCATAAGTTAAATTGCATAGCAAATCTTTATCTTATCAAATATAAGACATTTATATTATTTGATAAGTATTTATTATGAGTTATGAAATTTTGTCCAAAATAATTCAAGCAACAACTATATAAATATATTAAGATAAAACAAAAATTCTTAATACATCAAAATAATTAACCAAATAAATGCACTCCGACAAATATGAAATTTATTCAATTAAATGCTTGAAAAATAATAACAAAATTAACTTACAATAAATATTGTATAAAAATTATCAATTTAGACAAAATAATACATTTCACATAAATATATTTATTATAAAAGCCAGTTACGTATTAACAAAATATATATCAAATCAAGTCTAAAGGCATCTATATACAAATATAAAATTTAGCCATATAGAATCGATTTAAGATACAATTTAATGCATTTTACGTATGTACACAAAAATATGCACCTTTAATTTAAAAATTGACAAAATCCAAAAGAAAAAATTTTCATGTGTAAGAATATTATGCATACCATGTATATCATGTTCTTTCTACCATACATACCATATATATCAAGAAAAAATTGTAATATTTCTAAAAGCATATAAATTTGTCAAAAATCAAATAAATCCTAAAATTTAATTCAACAAAAGGATTTAAAAGTAATTCAAATAAATTCCAACAATATAAACAAAATGCTAGACTTGAGATATGACTCTTATACCATATATTATTAGAATATATGAATACTAAATTATTAGATGAAAGTGGAAGTCTCAAGATCTTACCTCCAACTATAACAATTAGATTAAATTTAATTAACAGTTTTCAAAAGAGAATATGTAAAAAATTTCTAGTCCATCCAAGCACTCAATATCTTATGGAGTTATGGATTCTCACAAGCTTATCTTGTTAGAGTAGACTGTCTCAAAAATATGCTTAGTATTTTTTTTGATGTATAGCTTTATCAAAAATCATATTCTCTTATCAAGAAGGCAAGTATTTGAAGAGAAGTTATTTGATGGTCAACTCTTAATTTTGGCCACTTATAGTGAATTTATTTGAAAATCAAATACTGAAAGTAACTTTTAATTCATGTGGTTTAATGGATCACTTAAGTTTTCACTACTTAACAATTATTTAACATATTATATTAATTAATTAAATATCAAAATTAAAGTAGTAGGCACGTCTAATACTAGTTAGTAGTTCTTAAAAAGAAAATTAATAAAAGATAAAAGTTGACCTTTCATGTTTAATATAATACTTATATCAAAAACTTTTAAGAGCTTAAGTAAAATCCAACAAGGAAAGGATTCTTTATGTCTCTCTCTCTCTCTCTCTCTCTCTCTCTCTCTCTCTCTCTCTCTCTATATATATATATATATATATATATATATAAAATAGAGGAGGGGTATTTGAACTCAAATTTCAACTTCAGTGAAAGAATAATGCATTGCAAATCTTTTACTATTAGACATTTAAGTAAGTGCGACGAGGAGAGTATTCTAATCTCTTAGAAATGGTGATGGCTTTTTGAAGGTGTAAATAAGAACTTGTTGCTTGTGCTCCGTCTCATTAAATGCTCTATCTTAGAGTAATATTCATCAATTTGACAAATTTTTTATTTAGCACATACTAATTTTATAAACTACTTTTTAATTGATATTGATAGAGATTTGGTAAAGAAATCTATAAGATTATCAATGAAGAATATTTGTTTAACATCAATCTTCTTGATTTGCTACAACTCATAGGTGTGAAAAAATTCTGAAAAAAAATTATTTAGTTCTTTCGCTTTTAATGTATCTGGCTCTAACTTAAACAATACAAGTAACATTGTCTTCATATATTACAATTAAAAAATTTGTCATATAAGGTATACTATATGTATTCTAGATGTGATGAACGATAGATCGTAACTATATGCATTCCATGCTTGCTTCATATAGTGTAAAAATTTTATAGTGATTTGAGAAGGTGGCAACAAAGTTTATTTTGTAGATCGCCATGAAATTATTGTATTGTGTTAAATAAAAATATATCCCCTTTGCAAACGAGCTCTATAGGGATTAGATAAGTACCAAACTTCTACATAACAAAGTAAACCTAAATTTTTGTAGGTTCATTAGAATAAAATAATCTTAAATCTATCATTCCACAAAGATAACAAAATAAATGTTTGACACCATTCCAATGACGTCGAGTTTGTGCAAAATTAAATCTTACCAATAAACTTAATGCAAAAGCTATATTCAGTCTGATGCATTAGGCTAGATATAATAAAACACCAATTACATTAAGATATGGTACATATAACCCAAGTATTTTCTCATCAACTTCTTTAGGAAAAAAAAATGGATCTTTTTTTTAGATTAAGAGACAAAACAACCATAGGGGCACTTAATGGATTGGTTTTATCCATGTTGAATCATTTTAGAATTGTTTTAGTATAAATAGATTGATGGATAATAGTCCATTTGATTTGTACTTGATCTGCAATTTGAGACAATATTTAGTCTTTCCAAGTCTTTCATTTTAAATTTTCTTTTTAAGTATTTTGTAGTCTTCAGGAATCCCAACCAAATTTATGTCATCCACATAACCACAATAGCAAATCCAAATTCTGAATTTTTTATAAATACACTTAGATATATTAGGTCATTAATATATACTTCCTTTATTAAGTATTTATTTAGGAGGTTATACCACGTTCACTAGATTGTTTTAATCTATACAAAGATCTTTATAGTTTAATTAAATAAAATTGTGATTACATGCTTCAAGCATGTTAAGTTCTTCAATAATTTTCTTATAAATATTTGTGTCAAATAACCCATATAAGTAGGTTGTCATTATATCCATAAGATGCATATAAATTTTTTTTAAGACTATCAAGCTTATTAAAAATTAAAATATAATTGTATCCATTACGAAAAAATAAGTTTCATCATAATCAATACTAGATCTTTGTAAGAAATCTTGAGTAACAAGTCTTCTTTTGTAACTAGTGACCTCATTGTTTTCATTACGTTTTTGAATAAAAACCCATTTATTTCTTATTAGTTTGACATTTTCTAGTGTTTAGGCTACAAATTCATAAATTTCACACTTGTTTAGAGAAATCAATTTCATTTGAATTGCTTCTTTCCATTGGAGCCAATCGTGCCCTTTTCTCTACATTCATCAATAGTTAATGGCTTAAAATTATCATTAATAATTTTACTAGCTACTACAAATGAGAATATATCGTCGAGAATTATTTCATCACATTTTTATAATTCTTCTGTGCAAGCATAATTTGTACTCTTTTTCTCATTTTAAAATTCTTATGCCTCTTTTAGGGCTAATGTCTCTTTTGAGACTTTTATCTCTTCAGAGACTATTAAATATTTTAATATTAAGGACTTGTAAATGTGAATTTATTGGCTTAAGTATAATTTTTCAATATGATATTGATTTTTCACTTTCTTCTTTCAAGAAATAATATTTTTTCAATTGAGTGGTCTTCCACACTTCTAGTGTGCAATAAATGATTCATTTGCTACTTTGTGATTAAATTATTCTACAAGAACAACCACCTGAGCTGATGTATTCACAAATAGTATATATGACTTGGTCATTTTTGATATATTTGTTATTTGCATTTCTTTGAAGATAAATAATCATTCACGCCTCATTTTCATATTTATTTGTGCAAGGATCCAAATAAAACACGGTGATCGCTTTCTTAAAAAGTTCATGTTTTACTTCAAGAAGCAGTTTTCTTTACCATAATGATGAGAATATTGTTTCATCAAAATGACAATCCAACAAATATACTAATCATCATTAGGGGGTTGAAGAAACTTTATAATTGATAGTGAGTTAAAACTAACATAAATCCTCAAGCTATGTTCAGGTTCCATCTTAATGCATTGTGAGGGTGCTATAGGTACATACACAACATAACTAAAGGTACACAAATAGGATATTGTGCTCTCAATCTAATAATATATGTTAATAATATAGTGAAAGCAACATTTCATGTAGACAATAAACAAATATATGATCACCATGTAAATGCATCAGTCAAAATTATAAAATAGTAAAAAGGTCCACTTGATAAATTAATTGATCTGCGAAAGTCTCATTGGATCCTTTATAAATATGATGGAGATTCTAGATTAATCTCATAAGGGTATGCTTTTGACTGCAAGTTTGCCTTATAAATAAGCGGTACAAATATTCTTATTAGGTAGCAAAATCTTCAGATTCTTTAATAGATATTCATGAGAATTTTCAATGATCCTACTGTTGTGTGTTTTCTATAACACAAATTAGCGCAAGTGCACGTTGTCGCAACAAGTAATATATGATAAGTAGAGTGTCGATCCCACAGAGAATGATTTATCTTTTCTAGTTTAAGTACCGAAATGGTGTCTTTCTACTATTATCCAGAAAATGATTTAATATATGATATTAAACTACTCAAGTAAAAGAACAACTTAATTATGCTAAGTGACAAACTAAATTACCAACAAGTTAAATTCAATATGAGAAATCCTAGGATTACAAACTATCCCCCATTATGCAAATAAATTCAGCAGAATCTCTTTGATGTTTATTAGTTCTCAACTTGATATATTGACCAAAACACTTAACACATCACAAGCCTCTTTTGCAGGTCAAGTGAATCTATTCCATCCAATCAAATATCTATATGTCTATGATAAATAAATTGAACAAAATTCATTAAGCACAAGTTTTATGAGCCATACATGGCTTATGAGTATATGTCTATCTCATATGAAACTCAAGTGTACTACACTATGATCATGCATCATTATGCTTAAGACTGAATACCTAAATGCCTTTGTCAAGTTTATTTAAGCATTTCTAGATCAATTTAACCACTGGCCAAGTAATCAAATAGCATTAAGCACAAGCACAATGAATATATCAAAAGCTGAATTAATACCATAAAAGAGAGAACTAAAATCAATGACATAATGAGTTCAAGGATGTAATCCTAGATGAACGAAATTAGCTCATCATTAAACTACACAATCTTGAAGCTAATTCCATCAATACATGTAAACTAAACATCTTACAACAAGTAAAGAATCAAAGCAAAGAAGACATCCCTGTCAAATGCCTTTGTTGTTGAAGCTTGTTTCCCTCCTCTTTGATTTCTTCAAACTTAGAAGTTAGGTGTTTCTTTGTGTTTCCAACTGCTGTCCCAGCTGGAGTCCTCTTTCAAAATGTAAGTTTTGAGCAAATAAATAGGTAAGAGCACGGAATTAGGGCGCATTTTGGGTTGCTTTTGGGTTTCCTGATTTTCAGGAACCTGTCAAAACTTGTTGCCCAGGTCCCGGCGCCGCGGCGCTGCGATTTGGCGCTGCGGCGCCCACTTTCTGCAATCGGCGCCGCGGCGCTGCACTGTGCTACAGTGTACTGTAGCAGTGTACTGCAGCCACAGTGTTACTGTAGCAACAGTGCCTCCATTCGTATTTTTATCTCTAATGCTCCGATTTGCGTCCTTTTTCCGGTATTTTTGCTCCGATAATGCTTCAACCTATAAAACAATATTAATACGCATAAATGGCCCAATTATTGAGATAAATTGAACAAATATCAAGTTTAGGAAGATAAAATAGTTTATACAATTACGCCTTATCACCTACACATCATTATTGGTCTTTGATTACCAAGATGGTCATTCGATAATATAAATATTTTTAGATCATTGAACTTCTGGATTATTATTGCAGCTTTCAATTGAATTTGTGATTGTATAATACAAATCAAATGATAAAGTAAGAAACATTTTAAGTATGCATTTTTTGTTTGCTACTTTAGAAGTAATGCAAAGATATTTTACATTATTCTCATTTAAAGTATTAATATTATATCCACTTTGACGAATATCTTTAAAGCTATGTATATTTTTTCTAGATTTGTCTGCATATAAAACTTCATTTGTATATAACTTTGTTTCAATTGATAATAAGATCATTGTTCTTCTAGAGCCTTCAATCAAATCTGTATGACCCAATATAGCATTGATTTTTTCCTTTAACCATTATTACTTCGAAAAATATTTCTTATCTTGAGTGATGGTGTGTGTAGTTGTACTATTAGCAGATAGGCATTCTCAACTTTCCTTACAAAGTAGACAATTCATCTTTAAAAGTCATTCTTTATATTAAACAAAAGTTCATATTAGACATGAAGATAATACATTACAAAAAGTTAAATTTCTTTCTTAATATACAAAATACCGAAAGCAACTTAACATAAAGATATTAATCAAGGCTTAATAATCCAAGTTCCCTTCTTTATCTGCAAAGAAATCAAAGACATCTAAATAATTAAAACCTATAGGATCTGAGTCATAAATAAAATTTGTCTTCACATTCTTTTCATTTGCTTTGATGGATGTCTTATAAAGTTTGACTAGATACTTTTAAGTACAACATGTACGTGACCAATATCTTTTTACACCACATTGATAATAAGTATTTTCTTATCTTTCTTTTATAATTTTTTAAGAGAATCTCTAGCGTTAAATATTGAGCTTTTAAACTCTCATATAAATGATGATATAAGAAAATCATAACTCTTGACTTGTCTTGCAGGAACACATTATTTTTTCTTTTTTAATTGTCTTTTTAAAAATATTGCCTTCCAGGTACATATTGGTATCTAGTACCTATGATAAGTAAATTTTTTATAAACATCAACTATATGGATTTGTACATTTTTCAAATGTATTTTTAGGGCTTTTGAATATGGTGGAAGTGAATTAAAAATTAGTATAATAAAATATAAATATTATTTAATAAATTTATAATATAAACTATATATTTTAAAAGCAATATTTAGGAGGCATTGTCTTCCATATACAAATAATAATAATAATTATAAGACAGAGCCTTTCATGTATTGATAATAATGAAGAGGCATAACTTTTTATATTTCGAAAACAATAAGGTGGCATATCTTTTCATATAAATAAGTAATTAAAATAAGAAAAAAATTTAAAATATTTAATATAAAACTTCTGGTTCTTATTTAGAATTATAATATAGAACTTTAAGTTTTGAATTAATGAAATTAATTATTTAGAACTTCACTTATTGATTTGTTCTACAAGCTTCAGGTTGTAGTCACAATATTTGAATTTAAAAAATATATATAATAGTAAATATTATAAATATAAACACGAGATAATTGAATATTTATTTTTATTTTTTATGTGAAAGATTCAAATAAATAATAATAACAGAAAATACTTATAAGAATTATAACCTACAACAATATAAACATAACAATAATCAAATATAAATGAAATATATAAAATAAAATATATTAAGAACTTAATATAAAAGTTAAAAAAATCATGTTAATAATAACGAATTATAAATAAATGATATAAATTAAAATTTAAAGATAATTCAAATATTAAAATATTTTAAAAAGTACTAGAATTCTTTTAAAAAGTGTTGAAAGGATTCTTTTAAAATTATAAATCATTTATTTATAATTCGTTATTTTAAAAAGTACTAGAATTCTTTTAAAAAGTGTGATCTGCCTTTTTGTTTTCCTATTTTTTTTTTCTTGTTTGTCTTCGTGAAGCAAAGAAATTTGACCTCGTTTTTTTTTTCTTTTTTGTTGTTTGTCCCTTGTGATGCTGATATCAAGAATTTTGGAGGGTTTTGTGTGGTTTGTCTTCGTGATATAAAGAAAATAACAATAGTATGGCGGCTAAATTTTTTATAGTTTTTAACTTGATCACGAATTTTATTTATGTGTTTTTGATTGTTTCCTATTGATATTTCATTACAAATTAAGAAGAAAAAGAAAATTATTAGTTTTTTTTATTCAATAAGAAGCAGCAGTGCAGATTGAAATTAGAAATAAATAATTAGAAGGGATTTTTACATTTAAGAGGTGATCAAATTGATTTTTTAATCATGTGATTTTGAAGGAGTGTTGAAGAATCACGCTGAGGGAGGAGGATTATGTCAGGAGGAATCACATTAACGTGTAGAGGCGATGTACTTGGCGCAGCGCCAAAAGATATATACTGCGGGAATTAACATGTAACTTTTTTAAGAGGCGTTCCGACGGCCTACGATAAAAAGGAATTAAGAAAAATCGTTGTGGTAGCAATCAATGATGTTGCCAGCTGTCATGTAAAAGATGGGTCCTATTGAATTATTTTCAGTATTTGCAAGTATATAGTCATTATCATTCGGAAACAAATGTTATTTTGATTTATGAATATATATTATTTTTTTTTAATTTTTTTTTAAAACGTTTTAAATAATTTTTTATTATCATTTTTATTTTTAAACAATTATTATTTTAATCCTATAAAAATACATAATATATATTGAATAGATGGAGACGAATTTAGTATTATATTTATAAAATTACTAAAATAACATTTTCCCTTCTCATTTTCACCTACGGATGTCAAACAAACAGGGGGACAATTTTTAGTGGGCGTCATTATTTTTGCCGTGCCCCATTAGTGCATCTCTTTGCTGCATTTGGAAGTTATAATTATCATTATTTGCACGCATGCAAATCAATCAAAGAGGGCGACGATTGACTAGTAATCTAGAGAGATGGGTATTTTTGCAATTCAGCAGCTGAATTATATAATTCCTGAAGGCTGATAATTGAATGTGAAAACAATCCTGAGCACTCAGATGTCTCTCCACATAATACTCGTATGGCTTCCACTTCTCCTGTTCACCCTATTACTTATCATGAAAATTATGAAGGAAGCTAAAAGGCAAAACAAGCAGCTTCTACCAAGCCCTCCTATGCTTCCAGTAGTAGGCAATTTGCACCAACTTGGAGCGTTGCCTCACCAATCTTTATGGAAACTCTCCAAAAAATACGGCCCTGTCATGCTCCTTAAGCTTGGTCGTATACCAGTTGTTGTAATCTCTTCCGCTGACGCAGCAAAAGAGGTCTTGAAAGTTCATGACCTTGATTGTTGCAGCAGACCACCGTTAACTGGCTGCGGGAAGCTTTCCTACAATTTTTCAGACGTGTCTTTCTCCCCGTATGGTAATTATTGGAGAGAGATGCGGAAGTTATGTGTTATCGAGCTTTTCAGTCCGAAGAGAGTGCAATCGTTTCGGTTCATTAGGGAAGAAGAAGTCACCTCGCTTATGAATTCGATCTCTCAAGCAGCATCCTCTGGCATTCCTGTTGATCTTTCCCAAAAGATGTTTGCTTTAACTGGAAGTATAATATTAAGGATGGCTTTTGGAACGAGGTTTCAAGGTAGTCAATTTGATACTATCAGATTTGAAGAATTGGTTGACGAAGCCGAGGCTGTGATAGGATGCTTCACTGCCGAAGAATGCTTTCCATATGTAGGTCGGATCATTGACAGGCTTACTGGTTATCATGCAAAGCTTGAGAGAGTTTTCCATGAATTGGATTCCTTCTTCCAACAAGTAATCGATGATCATCTCAAATCTGAGAGCACAAAGCAAGAGAATGACGACATCATCGATGTGATGCTGAAAATAGAGAGGGATCAAACTAAATCTGGCCTTGAAGCTCAACTAACAAAAGATAATATGAAGGCCGTACTCATGGTAAGCAGTCTTTTCACATTTAAAAACATTCTTTACAATGAATCTCTGGTATGTTTTTACTCCTTTTTAAGTATTTTTGGCTGCCGTAAGAACTTATACCATATGTGTAAGACTTGGTTGAACCCAAACAGCATATAAGTGTCTTCTATGCAGCCTGATCTGAAATGCTGGATCAGCCCCATTCGATCTCTAATATGTGAGCAAACACCACACCGCTGTATTTTGGGAACATATTATGACCAAGGCTTTGCATTAGCATCTCATTCATCTTATGAGCTATAAATCATAATGTGAAGAGTCTTGAATCTTTTGTGCACCTTGACGCATTGCTCATATTCCATTGATTTGTTACTATGTGTCTATAACTTTTTCATGATTGATTGAGAAACACACATGGCAACAATTCAATGGAAAAGGAGCGGATTCTCTGAAAGTACACAAGATTTAGTCCATAATGTGTCTTCCTCCTGGTTCTCTAGTCATTATAAAACTAAGGCTCTTATCTGCGCGCCATTTTTTTCTTTATGTCAGGATATATTCTTGGCTGGCGTAGACACCAGTGCAATAACTTCGATATGGGCAATGGCAGAGCTGGCTCGGAACGCAAGAGTGATGAAGGCAGTACAAGATGAAGTCAGAAAATGTATTGGAAAGAACGGAAGAGTTACAGAGGATGATATTGATCAGCTTCAGTACCTCAAGATGATAATCAAAGAAACTTTGCGATTGCACCCTCCTGCACCTCTGCTACTTCCAAGAGAAACTATGTCACACTTCAAAATGAATGGTTATGACATTTATCCCAAAACATTGATCCAAGTCAACGTTTGGGCAATTGGAAGAGATTCCACGTATTGGGAGAAACCTGAAGAATTCTTTCCAGAAAGGTTTATTGATAACTCCGTTGATTTCAAAGGGCAATATTTTGAGCTTTTACCATTTGGATCTGGTAGAAGAATTTGCCCGGGAATTCATTTGGGATTAATAACAGTGGAGCTTGCACTTGCAAGTCTCTTATATTTTTTCAATTGGAAATTGCCCAACAAAATGAAGGAGGTAGATTTGAACATGGAGGAAGCAGCTGGTCAGAGTCTTACCCTCTCTAAAAAGACACCTCTGATGCTTCTGCCAGTCAATTACCTCCAGCAGCCATCAGAAAAAGCATGAGCACAGTGTTGCTAGATATGTACACTATGCTTATTAGGAAAAGAATAATACTAAAGACTGTTGTGAAATATGAAGTTTAGAGATCATTCCATCCTCACACCAGTTTTAGGAAGGATTTATTTTATAGTTTGTGTTCGTGCTATGTGGAGGGTGCATGAAATAAGGAAAGAAGCACAAGTAATCAGAAAGTCTGATAATGTCAAGGATCTTTCCAGAACGGAGTGTATGTTAGCTGCTAAAACTCACGTTCCAACTCGTAAACCTCTACGACAATTTCCATGGACCAGGAAAAAGTTTATTGGGATGATGAAACGGTAACAACGAAAGCAATTTTAAAGACCATGATCACTATATACACTATACATTAAATAGTGAAAAACGTACCAAATTGCCATCAGGAACTTCAAGAAGAAAAGCTTATTTTTGAATATAAATGCTCCCCTGTTTATAAGATGAATAATGCACAAATAACGATATACTTTCCTTCCATTCTCACTTTTCACTGGGGAAGTCATGAGCAACCGATCAATCTTAAGATTTCAAAGACAACTGAAAGTTTGATTAGAGACTCTTGTGCCAAGAAACATTCAAACAACAATTAGTATTATTATTAATTGTTATGCAAACAATTAATAATGCTAGTCATATCACAACAAGGTAATCAAACATCCAACACAATATGTAAAAAGAAAATAACACCAAATTTAACGAGGTTCGATAATGTTATTTACATCCTCGAGCGCCGTTAAAATAAATTCACTATCTTCAAAAGAAGTTACAAAGTTTTTAGGTCACAATACAAATTCTCAAACTATTGGGTCAAACTGTAATTACCCAAATAGTAGGGCCAATAATATAATTACTCAAACAATAAGGTATTACTACAAATACCTAAAAATAAAAGAAAAAATTAAATTCTTACAACTTTCAAAGAGTTTAAATATAAAACTCTTAAACTATGAGGTTCTCATAATGAAATCTTACAAATAGAGGGGGAGAAAAAAAATATTCCAAAGGTACCCTTAATATCAACGAGGGTCTTACCTTATATAGGCTTAACCAAAATATTTCTATGTCATCTCCCACTAATGTGAGATTGGCTTAATTTGACATATAAGTCAATTTTTAACAAATTTCTACTTTGACGAATATGTCAATCTCCACCGAGTTTCATTTTTTTTCAAAGGGGTCTTGGTGGTGAATATCTATATGAGGAACCCCTACCAATTTCAGTAATACCCTCACTTCTCATTCTTGTTCTCGTTTTTGAAAAAAAAAAGGGGAAGTAGAGTCCTAAGAGTTAGAACTAGAACTAGAGTTGTTGCTCGTATCGACTTAGTCCCCTGCAAAAAAAAACAAGAATGAAAAGTGGGTAAAAGAAAAAAAAGTTATCCAAAAAAATAAGAACAAGTAAAGCATTTTGCATCTATAAAGAAGAACGAAGTCCTCTATTCTAATATTAAAATCAAACAAAACGGATTTATCTGCGGAATCATAAGCATCTCCTTCAACGGGAACTCCTCCTTCAATGTTTGGAGGAGGAGCAATATTAAAAAATTAAGGCTCTGAACAGCATTTGAAATTTATTAAATAATAATTTATGTTACACATTTTTAGTATTAAAAAATTACTAATTGCCTTATTATTTTGTACGATACTAATTACTTTTTGTAATAATTACTTTATGTTATAATGATAGTTTTTTTCTATAATGAAATGAAAGTCAGAAATTCAATCACTCCCACTCAAAAAAAAAAAAAATGTTAACATAAATTCTCAATCAAAGAATGGACAAATGTCATTCATATATAATCTTTAATGAATCATATTTTTAAAATTTTATCTCTATATTTTTCATCTTTATAATGAGTTTCTATTTATCTTCACTTATCTTCTTTCTTCATTCTCCTTTCTCAAATTCTCACCACCATAAATTGTATGCTCCTTACCCGAAATTCAGTAGTCATAGTCGCAAACCCATAATTATTTTTATTTTGGTTTTTGTTTGTTTAATCTAAGTCGTGATCTATGGTAAATTGTGTTGTCTCAACATCAATATGATATGGCTACAAATAAAAAAGAATGTTGGAAAAAGAAAAAACGACAGGGGGTGTTCTTTTCTAAAGAAAACTCAGAGATGGTGAGAGACTGAGGGTTTGGTTGATGCTTGTCCTTAGTCATGTTCAAGCGAATCATACGATACGTCTGTGATTTGTTCAAAATTTCGAATGATTGTCGTTTTTTATTTTCGTAATGGGCCAGACAATGAGAATTATAAGAAGATAAAAACAAAAAAAAATTCAGTGTGTGATGGAAAGCTTAGATTTTGGACAAGAGATAAGGTTACGCTATTCAATAAATTTATTGGTATTAAATTTGTTAGTATTAGTAATTTAGTCGTGATAGGTAATATATTAATTATATATTTGTTCTAATTTATAATTTTGGGAGACATATGACACCGACTTAGTTAAAGGAGTAAATTGAAGATGTCAAGAAAGTTATAAAGTAAAACCAAAATAATGGAACAATAGTTAAGAGATAAATACAACATCAATTCATATATGAAATCTTTTAAAAAGCATTGCTAGCAGTTGTCCATGTCCATCAACCAACAGACAGAAAATTATTTAACAGCAATGATTCTAAAAGTAATGGAGTGCTTGGATATTTTTCAAATCGTAGGGGGACCATAGGGGAGTTGTGGGGTATTTTTTATGTATAGAGTTTTCAGTGTAAATATATGTTGGGCAGGATTTATGCACATTTTTTTACATAATTTTTAAAATATATTTTTAATTATTAAATAATTTTTTATTTAATAATTAAGATTAAAGTTAAATTTTAATTATTTTATTTTATTTTTTATAAAATTTTAATTTTAATTATTTTATTTAATAATTAAAATTTATGCACATTGTTATATTTTTTCTTTATAAAATAAAATTCCATATACGTGATCAAACTATAAATTAATTAGGCCCTAAGTTGTTCAATTTAAAATAATGATGATAAGTTAAGTTATTAATAGTTAAATAATTTTAAAATAAAAATAATTTCAAAAAAATAGTCATATATAATTTATAAAATTTTTAAATTCAATTTATAAAAAATAAAGTCATTATAATTAGTTAAGTATGATATTTGTACCCAATGAAAAAAAGTAAGCATTAAGATAAAAGAAAAAAATGAGCTATATGAAATAAATAAAAAAGAATAAAAGAGTAGAGAATATACGTGATCAAACTAGAAATTAATTAGGCCCTAAGTTGTTCAATTTAAAATAATGATGATAAGTTAAGTTAGTAATAGTTAAATAATTTTAAAACAAAAATAATTTCAAAAAGGGTGCTGTTAGATAAAAGGGTGCTGTTATAACTCTTAGAGTAATGGGTTTTGAGAAGACTATAAAGTTTGTTACAGTAAATAGTTGTAGTTTGATTTTCTTCCATAAATATATATGCAATGATATATTTGGTAGAGATTTATTACTTTTTAAAAAATTCAAAAGGTTATTATATAGATTTTGATAGTGGGATTCACATCATGTGGATTTAAAAATTTTTATGTAATTAGTTACGAAGAAAGTTGATTGAAATTTGTCATAAATATACAGTATACTATTTTAGATTTTGTTGATTTTAGCCAAAGCAATTTTCAGTAAACAGAAACAAAAAAATAGAGAAGAACAAAAAGAAGAAGAAAAGAGAAAATTTAGGGTTTTAGTTTTCTCTTTAATGATTGGATGTTAATTTGAGCTCCGATTTTGCTCAAATTTTGAAAGTGAGTTCCCAACATCTTGCTCTACACTTTTATCAGATTTGATTTTCGATTTAGCCTCTGATTTAATATTATCTAGCAAATTTACATTTAAAGAGAATTTGTTAGATTTATTGTTGTTAAGCCAAGATTAATATTCTTGATGTTCTGGTGAGCCTCTAGTGGTGATTCTAGAGAGAACATTCTTGTAATCCCATTATTATTGTATAGTGAAAATGTTGATATCGGACTACGATCCCGTGGTTTTTTCCGAATTGGGTTTTCCACGTAAAAATATGGTGTTCATTGTGATTGATTGATGGTTAATATTTGTGGTAATATTGTTGTGCTAATTTTGGTGATACATTGTCCATTTTAGTAATACAACGTGGGAGAAAGAATTGTTTCCGCTGTGTAGTATTTTGTGATCTTTTCCAACAAAGTGGTATCAGAGCTAATCAGGTTGTGCAGTGCTTAATTTGTGTTGATTAAAATGGATAAAAATTATGCATGCATGATTAAACTAAAGGCATAGAATTATGCTATATAGAAGTCCAGAATAGAGGATTTACTTTTTGTAAAAGACCTACATGAACCCATTGAAGGGGATGTTGTAAAATCTGAAAAAATGAGTGATAAAGAGTGGATCCAATTACATAGAAAATGTGTTGGCACCATTAGGCAATGGATAGATCAGAGTGTATTTCACCATATGGCAAAAAAGACCAAGGCTGATGTTATATGGAGAAAATTGAAGTCCATTTATGAGCAGCCTACACCATAAAATAAAGCCAATTTAATGAAGAGGCTTGTGAATCTAAAATACAAGGAAGGGCGCAGTATAGCTGAGCACACCAGTGAGTTTCAAGGCCTAGTGAACCAGTTGACAACTATGAATATTTCACTAGATGATGAATTACAAGCATTGTTATTGTTTAGTTCCTTACCGGATAGTTGGAAGACATTGGTGGTGTCAGTAAATAATTCAGTGCCAAATGGGAAGCTAACCGTGGAAATGGTTAAGGATAGAATGCAAAATGAAGAAGCGAGAAGAAAGAATGCAGGTATGAGTTCTTCTAAGACAGAAACACTTGTTGCAGAAAAGCATGAAAGACGTGGAAGAAGCCAAAGTAGAAGTTCTGGTAATAACAACTACAGAGGAAGATCCAAGTCTCAACGAAAAAATGTCAAATGTTATCATTGCAACAAAATTGGGCATATAAAGAGAGAGTGTAGAATATGAAAAAATGAACAGGTTATGGAAAAAGGTGAATCACAGAAAAATGAACAAGTAAGCAATATAGTAGTTGCTGATGGGGATATGACTATTGTTTATAATGGGAACTCCATAAATCTCACATGTCATACAAGTGATTGGGTAATTGATTCGAGTGCTTCATTTCATGTTACTTCAAATTGTGATTTCTTCACATCCTACACTAGTGGTGATTTTAGCTATGTCAGGATGGAAAATGATGGTGCATCCAAGATTGTGGGCATAGGAGATATTTACTTTGAGTCCAGTGTTGGTAGCAGATTACTACTGAAGGATGTCAGACATGTTCCAAAAATGCATCTGAATTTGATCTCCACAGGCAAGCTTGATGATGATGGTTATTACAACTACTTTGGTGAAGGTAAATGAAAGCTCACTAAAGGTTCTATAATTCTAGCCAAAGGAATGAAGGTAAACACTCTGTATGTTATAGAAGCTAAGCTCATAAAAGAAGATGTCAATGTAGCAATAAAAGAATCTGACATTGAGTTGTGGCATAAAAGGCTTGGCCACATAAGTGAGAAAGGGCTTCAAGTTCTGGTCAAGAAGAATTTTCTGCCTAGCTTCACAGGTAAGTCTCTCAAACCTTGTGATCATTGTTTAGCAGGAAAGGCACATAGAGTTGCATTTTGTAATTTTTATCCATCTAGAAGAGCAAACTTACTTGATTTGATACACACTGATGTATGTACTATGCAAACTAGAACACATGGAGGTGCACTTTACTTTGTAACTTTTATTCATGATTATTCTAGAAAAGTGTGGATTTTTGCTCTGAAATCTAAAGACGAGGTACTTAATGTCTTTAAATATTTTCATGTTAAGGTTGAGAGAATGACAGGGAGACAGTTGAAATGTGTAAGGGCAGACAATGGTGGTAAGTACAAAGAACCATTTGAGCAGTATTGTAGATCCCATGGTATCAGACTTAAGAAGACCGTGCCAAAAACTCCTCAGCAAAATAGTGTGGCAGAGAGAATGAACAGAACGATTCAAGAAAGAATCAGGTGTATGCTCTCTGATGCAAAGCTACCTAAATACTTTTGAGGTGAAGCAATGCGTACTGCAGTTGATTTAATTAACCTTTCTCCTTCAGCTCCTTTGGATGATGATGTACCTGAAAGAGTTTGGACTGGGAAAGATGTTTCATATAAGCACTTAAGAGTGTTTAGTTGCAGGGCATTTGTTCACATTCCAAAAGATGAAAGGTCGAAGCTTGACAATAAGGCTAGAGAGTGTATCTTTTTGAGTTATGCACATGAAGACTTTGGGTACAGATTATGGGATCTAGTGAGTCAAAAAATCATCAGAAGCAGAGATGTTACATTTCTTGAAGATTAGATAGTTGATGGGGTAGAGAAAGATGAGAAGCCTCAAGAATGTGATGAAATTCCTATTCCTGATACTTTCAGATCAGTTCTTCCACTTGTAGTTTATGATGATTATGGGGAAGACACACAAGAAGATTTTGATGATAGAGTTGATGATGATGGTCTAGCAGAACAGGTTGAGCAAATACCTCCAGAATCATTTGATCCACCTGTTGAGCCTCAGTTAAGAAGATCTATGAGAGAGCGCCACCACTCCTCTAAATATCTACCACATGAGTATGTGATGCTTACAGATGGGGGAGAACCTGAAAATTTCCAGGAAGTTATGTCTCACCAGCACAAGAATGAGTGGTTTAAAGCTATGCAAGAGGAGATAAAATCCTTACATGAGAACCACACTTATGAGTTAGCAAAACTGCCTAAATGTAAGAGAGCTTTGAAGAACAAATGGGTTTACAGGCTGAAGACTGAAAACAACTCACAACTAAGGTACAAGGCTAGGTTGGTTGTGAAAGGGTTTGGTCAGAAGAAAGGAATTGATTTTGAAGAAATTTTTTCTCCTATAGTGAAGATGTCTTCTATCCGAGTTATCCTTGGTTTAGCAGCAAGTTTAAACTTGGAGATTGAGTAGCTTGATGTAAAGACAGCTTTCCTTCATGGTGATTTGGAGGAGGAAATCTACATGGAGCAGCCTGGGGGATTCAGAGTCAAAGGCAAGGAAGATTTAGTGTGCAAGTTGAAGAAAAGCTTGTATGGGCTGAAACAAGCACCAAGACAGTGGTACAAGAAATTTGATTCTTTCATGGAAAATTATAGTTTCAGCAGAACTACATCAGACCACTGTATTTTTATGAAGAGGTTTGCAGATAATGATTTCATTATTCTCTTGCTTTATGTGGATGATATGTTAATTATTGGCCATAATGGTAGTAAAATTGAAAGATTAAAGAGATGACTCGGTAAGTCATTTGCTATGAAGGATTTAGGACAGGCTAAACAAATCCTTGGCATGAAGATCTCCCGTGACAGGAAAAATGGGAAGTTATGGTTATCTCAAGAAAACTACATTGAAATGGTTCTTAAAAGATTCAACATGAGTAAGGCAAAACCAGTTAGTTCACCACTTGCAGGTCACTTCAAGCTTAGTTCCAAGCAATGTCCTACAAGTGAGAAAGAAAAGGAAGAAATGGGTGCATTCCCCTTGCATTAGCTATTGGTAGTTTGATATATGTTATGGTTTATACTAGGCCAGATATTGCCCATGCAGTTGGTGTTGTTAGTCGATTTCTCTCTAATCCTGGCAAATAGAGCATTTGACAGCAGTGAAGTGGATTTTCAGATACCTTAGAGGCACCTCTAAGACATGTTTATGTTTTGGTGGTGATAAATCTGTGTTGTATGGGTACACAGATGCAGACATGGCAGGAGATGTGGATTCTAGGAAGTCTACATCAGGATACCTGATTACTTTTGCAGGGGGAGCTGTGTCATGGCAATCCAGACTTCAAAAATGTGTTGCTTTGTCTACCACAGAGGCTGAGTATATTACAGTTACTGAAGCTTGCAAGGAAACCTTGTGGATGAAGAAGTTCCTACAAGAGTTGAGTGTGAAGCAAGAGAGCTACATAGTTTACTGTAATAGTCAGAGTGCCATTCATTTGGCAAAGAACTCAACATTCCACTCAAGATCCAAGCACATTGATGTTAGGTATCGTTGGGTACGTGACGTTTTAGAATCAAAACTGTTACAACTTGAAAAAATACATACAAGTGAGAATGGATCGGATATAATGACTAAGTCATTGTCCAAGGAGAAACTTCAAGTTTATAAAAGGAAAGCGGGTCTAGTGGATCCTTTCACATGACGTGGAGGGGGAGATTTATTGGTGGGATCCACATTATGTGGGTCCAGAGGCTTATATATATTTATCCATGAAGAGAGTTGACTAAACTTTGCCATAAGTGCACAGTACACCATTTTGGGTTTTATTGATTTTGGCTGAGAAGCAATTTCCAGTAAGCAGAAACAAAAAAACAGAGAAGAACGAGAGGAAGAAGAAAAGAGAAAACTTAGGGTTTTAGTTTTCTCTTTGATGATTGGATGTCAATTTGAGCTCCGATTTTACTCAAATTTTGAAGGTGAGTTCCCAACATCTTGCTCTACACTTTTATCGGATTTGATTTTCGATTTAGCCTCTGATTTAGTATTATCTAGCAAATTTACATTTAAGGAGAATTTGTTAGATTTATTTTTGTTAAGCCAAGATTAATATTCTTGATGTTCTGGTGAGCCTCTAGTGGTGATTCTAGAGAGAACATTCTTGTAATCCCATTATTATTGCATAGTAGAAGTGTTGATATCAGACTACGGTCCTGTGATTTTTCCCGAATTAGGTTTTTCACGTAAAAATATGGTGTTCATTGTGATTGATTGAGGGTTAATATTTGTGGTAATATTATTGTGCTAATTTTAGTGATACATTGCCCATTTTAATAACACAACATGAGAAAAAGAATTGTTTCCGCTGTGTAGTATTTTGTGATCTTTCCCAACAGATACCATAGGCATGGAAATTTGTTTAATGAAAACAAATAATGACCTAGTTAACTTGTTAAAGGAATGTGTGAGGAAATGATAGTATCAACTTATCATAGACTTTAAGGTACTACCTTTAAATATGGTGACACTCGCTCTTAAAATCCAGTAAACCTTGTAATACCTAAGTCAAATGACCATGTTAAACCAAAGAAAAAATTATTTAATGACACAATTATTGACCAAGGCCCAAGTAAATGACCCAATAAACCAATAGTTCATAGCCTCTGTTAATGACCCTGAGAGTGATGAACCTTACCCATAATTATAAGTTGATCAATCATCATAGATTCCCTAAAAACACCCTACCATTTCATGTAGGTACAAGTTGTGAAACACACCCTAGCTCATAAGTAGATTTTACATCTCATGTTGAACAAAATATACTAAACCCAATATTAGATCCACGTCTACCACAAAATACCTAGCAAGGACCTATCCCAATAAAAAATAACCCTCAAATCCCAAGTAGCCCAGAACAGACCCAAACAAGAAGTGAGTGTAGTAATGATGAGCTAAATGATTCTAATGAAGAGTTTTATGGTGAGGATAGATAAGGTTAGAGTGAGGTCAAAGGTAGTGAAGGTGAGAATAGAGGAGTTGAGGGTCAGAATAGAGGAGATAATGAAGATAAATTTGGTGATTTATTTATTTGATGATGGAGAAGATGGGCCTTGCATATCATTTAGAATGATAAACTTGTTGGTAGGCATGCCCAAAGTGTAGATGTTGACAAATGTGAAGATTGACAAACCAGCTTACATGTGGGTTTGGAGTTTGACATTTGGGGTTAGTTTCTTGTAATAATTAGTGAGTGGCTTGACATTGGTAACCAACGTAGAGTGACCTTTATGACTGATAGGCAAAAGGGCATAATAATTGCCTTATAAAAATGTTGGCATGGACCCCAATAAGGCATTGTTGTCGACATATTTATTGCAAACTTGAGAAAGAAATAACCTTATACAATACATAAGATTTTTTTGAGGGCCAGCAGCTCAAGCCATAAGAGAAAAGAAATGGGTAGAAAGCATAAAGTAAATTAGAACAACAAAAAATGGTGATTAAGCTACGTATGATTATCTTCAAAATATTAACAAAAATGAGTAAGCCTTGCACACTTTTAAGAATGAAGTCAAGTGTGACCATATAACCAATAACATAACTAAGTTATGGAATGGTTGATTAAATATGTGCAAAGAGAAACCTATTTTGACTATTTTGGACTCATACGTAGGAAACTAATGAGAACGTTGAACAAAATATTAGAATAAGACAACCTATGGAGATTAGAACTATGCAAACTGGCACTAGTTGTGAAGAGAAAATTTGAGGTTGCTAGAAAACAAAGAAGGTATGTCAAATTGCTTCAAGCTTATGAGTGAGAAATTGAGGTGATTGATAAGAATTGAGCAACATTTGTAGTTGATTTGGAAAGGAAAGTATATAATTATGAAGTCTATCAAATAATTGGGATTCTATGCAAGCTTATCATGCCTTGCATTGTAATGAGAAATGAAAATCTTATGAATTATATAGATCCTAAGCTAGCAATTAAAGCATATTTGGCCACTAATTCTGAATTAATTCACCCATTGTTAGATCAGTCTACTTGACCTATTATAAAATGGCCTACAATTAATCCATTAATTATCAAAGCAAAGATTGGAAGACCAAGATTAGTATAAAGAGAGATTCGTGTGAAAAAAAAAAGCAAAAAAGTAGAAAATCAAATAAAAAAATAAGTCAACGTGGATTTTTTGAACATAATAAAAGGGGGATGCAAAAATCTGAATGCATCATAGATGACAAAAATTAAGACCAGCTACATACTCTTTTTGTAAAATATGTTAAAGCATAGCCTTTTATTTGAAATTGCTGACAAAAATTAAGTCTAACTACATACTTTTTTGTCATGTAAGTGTGGAAAGACATTCAAAAGCTCTACAACCTAAAAATGTTTCTCAACCACAATCCTCGAGTATTACAAATTATTAATGTTAATATTCAAGTAATGCATGATTGTTTCTAATTTATTTCTTTGAGTGTCAATGTTTCTTTGATTTCTTTAGAGGTTCCATAGCCTAAAAAAGTTTCTCAACAACAACCCTCGGGTATAACAATCAATTTGTCAAGAAGACAAAGACAGCTCTTGCAATTGTGTACCCTCAAGCTTACCAGTCCACTAACAGTGATCCATAACAACCATCTTCAAGCCAATGTCAACCTAAGATTTTCCAAATGATAACAAATACATCATACTGACTTTATTTTGATTTTAGAAGGGATTTTTTTATTCACACCTAATAATAGCTAATTAATTTTTTTGTAGGGATTATTTACTTAAAGAGACCAGCATTTTACTTATTTTGTAGAATTGGTACTACTTTTTTATTTTTGAAGCTACTGTTCAGTGAAAGTGATTCAGTGAAACATACGGTACTCATGTCTTTGATTGGATTATTAGTTTTAGATTAGATTGTTAATTGGGGAAAAACCTTTGCTGATTAGTTATTGATTTTGTAATGCATTATTCTAAAGAACAATTTATGAATCAGTAATGCTTATGTTTCTTTAATTTCTCATTTATAATAATTCATACAAAGAATATTTTTATTTACCACTACAACAAATTCATTGACCCTTCGTAAATAACCCTAGGCAGTAACAAATAATTAGAGCTATCAGTACTACAATTGGTTGGAATTTATGATGATTCTTTTTTATCTTCACATTTCTTTCATGGATGTTATTTATGATATTCTCTTCACTTTCATATCTTTTTCCATGGTTACATTGTATTGACATAATACTATTTGAGGAATGGGTGAATGTGTTAAAATCACTTGCAATAAATTTTGATTGAGTTGACTTTTAGAATTTGTAAAATGTGAACTTTCTCCTGAACACCTATAATAAAGCATGTTATGATTATTTGACGATTGTGATATGCCCATGAATGATTTAAGGTTGAAATTGTATTTCTTGTTTTTGAATTTTCTCAGCAACCTATTAATTTGACTGAGAATGACTGATTGCCTTATGCTTGGATACACTTCATTTGCTTCTAGTTTTCATAATTGGTAATATTCTCACCTATCCGTCATGCAACAAAATAATAGCTTATCTGGGATATATTTTGACTTAAATATCTCAGCAGTAAGCTTTTTTATTATATTGACATTTACAATTCTTAAACTTGATTAGAATCTCATTTACTCTTAATGTTGCATTTTGTTTTTGCATGCTTTTGTTATGGAAAAATTGATGTGTTGTGTTTCTTATGAAAAAATTGATATGCTGAGTTTGTTATAGAAAATTTGATGTGTTGTGTTTTGTTATAAAAAAAATTGATGTACTGGGTTTATTATAGGAAAGTTGATGTTGATGTGTTTGTTATAAAAGGTTGATATGTTAGGGCTTGTTATGGAAAAATAATGTGTTTGGTTTGCTAAATATAGACAAAAAAATCCCGTACATTTGACTCTTTTTTTTTCATTTGTAATGTATAAACAAGAAAAAAAAATGAAGAGGAAATTGATTTATAAAGATCCCAGCATAGCAACGATAACAAATTAACTGGTATAAAAAAAACAATCACAAAATTAGGGCATTTACATAATTTTCTTTTTTATTAAAGGTTAGAAATGGGCACATAAAATTAAATGACATTGGTAACAAATTAAGGGCAAAATAGACATAACAGTCATAATTCATCTTCAAAATTGAATGTGTAAAAGGCTTTTAATAATTATAAGGACATAATAGTACTTTCTATAATTTAACCCTTTTGACTGTTAAAAATACGGAATCCATCTTTTAACAAAAGTCTTTTTGATCCTTTTGAAACATCGAAAGTTTATCAGTCCTTTTTGACAAATATTGGAGGTTTAAGTGTCATTTACCCTAATTTATATTTTATAAGCTTAAACATAAAATACACTCAATTTTTTTTTTACTTAAGGGAAGGAGTAATCGAACTTGAGACCTCCACTTTAGTAGAAAAATGCATTGCAAGCCCTTTACCACTGGGTCATTTAAGCAAGTGTAAATACACTCAAGTCTTTAGTGACTACAAAATCAAATTTAATGTTTTAAAAAACATATTGCACTATTAATCAGAGAACATAAAGCTAAGGTAAGATTATTTTGTCCTTCTTCTATTTTTATTTATTTCTCTATTTTTTAAATTAAATTTTGATAAACTTGATTAGTTAGATTGTCACGCCCCAGATCTAAAAGATCTGAAACATCACATAACTTACACTCATTCAATAATGTGCACTCATAATTAATCTTGTATAAAATTTTAAACTTGAGTTTAACATAGGAATCCTTATCAAGTTATTAGCAAGTTTAATACAAAATTAACCCATTACTATACTTGGTGAAATATAAATCAAATACAATCACACCTAATAAAATAACACATACGTATTTATTCAATAAGGACAAATCAAATATCTTAAATTATGTGTCTACAAATAAAACACTTAACAACCTAACAACTTAGGGAACCCAAAGGTTAGCAGAAGCCTTGCCAAATTCGCTAAGCACACATGTGCCTTATTTACCTAAAATTTCCATAAACTATAATGAATACGAAACTCAGTAAGCATACTAGTTTTTCATATATCAAAATATAAATACATATATGTACACAATACATGTGTATGATATGCTGTGATAAATCAAAATTATAATCTTATCAAATCACATGTCAAGTAAGCGCTTATACATTCTTTCAAAACATATAATAGGATCATCATTACTCAATTACTACTTAGTAGGACTTTCATATTACATAACACATAATGAGCCAAATGTAACTCATATGTGATATACCATTGAGAGGAATAGTACAAGTGAGGTTTAAATTACACATATATAATGCTCATACCCAAAGGTAAGAACCAAACCCTCACCGTGATCATCGGTAAGTCCTCTCATATGCACCAATACGCCACCACATTAATGTGATGACTCAATCTTCCTTTAGGTACCAATAAAATCCTCCCTACATATGGAACACATAACATATACCAATCTAAAAGGAAAGGCCACACATAAAGGCTCCACAAATCACATAAGGTGCCTACTTAGTAGGAACTTTCATATTACATAACACATAATGAGCCAAATGTAACTCGTATGTGATATACCGTTGAGAGGAATAGTACAAGTGAGGTTTAAATTACACATATATAATGCTCATACCTAAAGGTAAGAACCAAACCCTCACCCTGATCATCGATGAGTCCTCTCATATGCACCAATACGCCACTACATTAATGTGATGACTCAATCTTCCTTTAGGTACCAATAAGATCCTCCCTACATACGGAACACATAACATATACCAATCTAGAAGGAAAGGCTACACATAAAGGCTCCACAAATCACATAAGGTGCCTACTAAGTAAATAGTGAGTTCAAGCATCTTCAAAATACAAAATGTATCTCATGGACATTTTTCACTTTAAAAACTTTCTTTGTTAAACACATTTCATTTTGAAAGCTCACTTTCATAAACACATGTATGTCCATACTCAATGTCAATGCTCACATTCATAAACATAAATCTTTCACATTTTACATCAAATATACTTTGGCCTAACATAAACATATTTCTAAGCACATTTACAAAATCATACATAGATAATTACTATGCTTATTGTGATTTCAGTAAAGGTCTAGTATACTTACCTCTTAGCATTTCGGGTACAAAGTTTAATTTTCTTTAACCTATCAATGGAGATTAATCCTTTCATAAGCCTCAACATTCACACAAAATACTTTAAATAGCTTACAAAATTACACATATTGCACTTATCACATCGAATTGGTCTAATTACTTGGTTTCTCAAAACCTATCATTCTGACCACTTACACTTAACAAAATTTTCTTATACATCAAATGATGTTCAATTGCTCCAAAATCAGAATATATCTTTCTTAACTCATATATCCTCCTTATGTATGAATATTATATCATAATTCCTATATAATCCATTTCATAAACACCATCAAATCCAAACAATTATTCTTGCGGGATCAAGATATTTACTGAACAGTATTCAGTCTCCTAATTTTATAAACTCATATACTAACTCAAAATTTATAAAACACCACAGAATTACTCTTGACTGATATTTCAATCCACGATAAATATTGTACTTCAAAATCACTGTCAAAAGTATTTTAAAACTATTTTATTCTATAACTTTAAAAATCTATTCATCAAATACTGCAATGAGTTGACACTCTTTAGAATATCATAACAATTTAACCACATTGATCTAAATTCTCAATTCTAAGTATATCA
Source organism: Ailanthus altissimus (assembly GCA_946807835.1). Classification (NCBI taxonomy): domain Eukaryota; kingdom Viridiplantae; phylum Streptophyta; class Magnoliopsida; order Sapindales; family Simaroubaceae; genus Ailanthus; species Ailanthus altissimus. The sequence continues at coordinate 23,811,701 of OX327692.1, read as the reverse complement.
TTTTAGATATATAAACTTATCATATTCCATAAATTTGTAATTTTTGAATATCATTAAGCAGATCAAACATTGTTTGTCACTGTATTATACTGTTAACACAGAAAATTTTTAGAATTTCAGGGTTATTTTGGTAAATTCATTACAAATTCAATTTCTGAAATTTTCAATCGATTCAAAGTCTCAAATTATTCTAAACATGTTTAATTTCATATACTCAAAATCCAAAACCAGAATCAAAACACAACAATTTATAAAATTCCTAGATCAAGAGACTATCAAGTAGAAATTTTATAATTCATCATGATTTATCAAGCTATCTACATAGATCATCATCAATTTTCACAATATCTTACAAAATCCACATCAAATCCTCAATTGTATATATTTCAGAAATCAAAATGTAAAGGAATTAACTAAATTAATACCAAGAAACTAAGAAATGATTATAATATACCTCTTAACGCTTAAATTCTAACTTTCTTCTTCTTTTTCTTCTCTTTCTCTCCTCTTTCTTTCTCTCCCCTTTCTTTCTCTCTTTTCTCACTCTAAAAGAGGTGGCTCGACCAAAATGAGTGAATTAGGGTTTCAAAAGTGTATTTTTATACTAAGAGGCTAATTTTTAATATTTATAAATTAGCCCCTAAAACTTTCAAAGTATTATAATTTTGTCCTTAAAATAAATCTAAAGTCTTGCAAATAAACCCAATACTAATAGTATGTCCTTAATCTATACAAACAATACTAATAACAATACATAAATTAAGTATCATCTACATACAAATAAAATATGAATATTATACATATATATAAATATTTATTCTTTTCGATGTTGAATAAGTGGTTACTACATAGATAAAACATGGAGAAATATTTTTTTGAGATTTTTTTTTGGTTTATCTAATAAATGTATGGCCATAAAACTATAAATGTAATGCATGTCCTTGAAGAACAATGTATTATATATTGGATTTGACTTTTGATTTTGTACGAGATTAGAAAAAACTAGATAAGTCATAGAGAAAAGGGGGTGAGAAGCACTATGAAGAAGGGGGCACCAATTATGGGTATTGTAGTTCTAAAAAACATTAATTATCAACAATTTTTTAATATAAAGTGTTGTGTAATTGAACTTAATTTTGTTCAAAACAATGTGACAATGAGATTCTTTTTGCAGGCAATGATTCTTGAACTCAAATCAATAGAATTATAAGTGATAGTAATATAAAATTCTTCATGAGGGTTAATAAAAGAGATTATACACCTATATATGTAATTATGGATCCTAAATCTCCCACATTTAATGAGGATGCAGAGATACCCATAGACAAGTGACAATCTTATCATAATTACTTGATGTCTATAAGTAATAGTAACCAAGTTAATAATACAGCTCTAATAATACCAAATTTGTTTGTCAACAAACACTACAATTGACTATCACTATTCCCTTATAAGATATAACTAGAACCAAACTTATGCACACTATGACACTTAGACAAATGAGGATGTCAATAATGATAGGATCACAAATGATGTAGAAGAAGCAAATGGATTGAATAATATACCAAAAAAAAAAAGTGTCCAATGCTACTTATCTAATGGTTTTAACAATAAGTCCAATGATGTATATAAGTCACATGCAAGAGAATGTGAAAGAATTGTAACCTGAGTCTAAACCTTTTGGTTGAGCAAGACAACAATGTTGAACATAACCTATTCTAGTTTTTTCCTCCAATACTTATATGAAACTTCATTCTAATGGATGAGGCATCATATTCTAGAACGGACGAAGTTGTTGGAAAAAGTTATATAATAACAAGAATGCACACCATAATGTTATTTTCGTGCTTATGCTAAAGGGTAATTAGAGCTTCAAAGTTTTAAAGTCCACAACAAATTATTTTGATACAAAATACGACAATGAGATATGCAAATAGCGAGTATCTACAAACATTTTGTTTCTATAAAAACATTAAAATAATAATAATAAAATACTAAGTTAAATTGAATAATAAAATAAAATATACTTGTTCCCCCTAAGATTCTAGTCCAAGTCTGATTCCTTAGAGGGTTCAACACGGCTCTGTTGGAATTTGTGCTTACGTGCCATCCCTTTTGTGTATAAATATTTGCTTTATGTTTATACAATTATGATTTCTATATATCACTAATTATTTTATATACATATGGTAAGATGCTTGTAAAGTTTTGGACATTGTATGATCTGAAATAATTCATATTTGATCTAAAGGGGTTTAGATCAGAACTGAGAGTTAGTAACGCTAAAAGATATAAATGCTAAAAGTTAGTACTGATAAGAGTTATCAGGTTATAAGAGTTAGCGAAATCTAAAGAGTTAGAGCCTTATCCGAAATGGGACAAAGACCTAAGAATATATTAGTAATGACGTAGTTGCAATGAGTTACAAATGGTGCTAGGAAATGTTGTTATGCAAATATGTTCTTAAACTTAATGTTCCTGATCTATCTTCACTAATACGGGTCTGTTAGTGAAGACCTTAATATATATAGATCAGTGTATGTCTATATCTGGATAGTCCAGATGGTTAGTCTTAGCAGACCATGAGTTTAGTGGAAACTCGTATAGAGATACAAGTACTTAGTAAGGACTGAATATTGAACAGACTCACAAAGATCTCCAATAGACATCCTATAAAGCCGTCAATGGAGGATCTTTCGAGTTGAGTAGTATTCGTGGTCCTTAGACCTGAGTGCCATAGTAGACTTGTGAGTGATCCACCATACTTTGATTCCATATATGTCAGATACCTTTCATGGTCTGACCGCTGGGTGTCGTTGGGTATGGTCTGATGCTCATGGAGTCCAGTGTGTACAGATATGGGATCCATCAACTCAATTGGGTAAGTAAAATATCCTGAAACTCCAAGATTGTATTTCAGAAAGTCTTATGGCCATAAGCAGAAATATCCAAGAATTAGTTTTATCCTCGGGAAAATAATATCGTAAAAGTGTTTACAGATATTATTTATTGAAATACAAATCTAGAGATAAGTTTATGGTTGAGCATATGGAGACTTGATGGTATTGATCTATATCTCCGCTCTTCTAGGATATCTATGATAGAAGGATTATACGAATATGTTATAACCTCAACTTGTATGTTCTAATGCGCTATTTTGTAATATCCGTAACATGTGTGTGGGACATTGTTCACGGACGTGTGAAATAGTTTCATATGACAAATCGGGCATGGACCTAGAGAATCTCACAATATGAAGTGTACTCGTTGTGCACTGGGGCGGCGAATTGGATTGAATAATTAATCCAACAATTTTCAACAAAATGAAAAATGTTTCTAAGTTCCTTTTATTATTCACTTGTCAATAATTGAATGTAAAATACATTATTGGTTTACAAGAGTTATTAACCAATAAGAAATTGACAAGTGGCACAATCTTGCTCCATAAATGATTTACCATGTATTTACCTATTTATCTTGTTTGGTAAATACATATAAGGTAAATGTAAATATTCAAAATAGTTTTGAATTATTAATATTTTATATATTAATGAAATTATTATTAATAATAATTGGAATAAATGGCAAACACCATTTAGTAATAGAGTAAGCACTTGTTATTAATAATAAGCAATGTTGGCCACTTAGAATTTGTTAAATAGTGCATTTGTGAACTGGTGTTACCACTCAACATTGATTAATTGTCATTTGCACTCTAGTAATTGAAGTATACGGATGAATCAATTTGTTGAGTGAAATACATGTTTGATTATTATTTGTAATGGCAAACATGGCTAAGTGGTGGTGGAGCACTAAGAGAAGTAATCATTTTTGCCCTAAACCAAAATTGAAAGAGTTCAATTTGTGTGTGTGAGAATGAGTGATTTGGCCAAGAGAGTGTAAAGAGAATTGATAGCATTTTCCTAAGTGTGTTTCTCAAAGTGTTGAGAGAATTTAATAAGGCTTACTAAGGTTCATAACAAATAGTTGTAAGGAACTAAAAGAAAACACTTAATTCTTCTCATATCTTGCTAATAATAAATCATAAGGACAAATTGTTTTAAGTGTTAAAACAACCCATTGCTAGAAATTCAAGGCTTCCATTCTAGCTTTACAATCCCATTGGATTTAGTTGTGAACTAGAATTGTGCAAGGGAACACTTCAAGGTGAGCTCAACAAATTGAAGATTGAAGATCTTGAAGAATTGTAAAGCTACCTTCAAAACCGGATAGGTTATTTATTTATAATTCATTTTATATCATGCATGTAAATATATATATATATATATGAGATATATATGTGCTTGAATGATTATACATGAGATTATATGCTTGAGTATGTTATAGTGTATAACATGTATGAATACTTCTGCTGCGTATTTTATTTTTTAAAATTATACGTATCTATACACATCACACACCTTATCACAATAGGCTCATGATCCCTGAGTCTAGATATCCCAAGCTTATCTCATCTGGTCTATGGCCAAGACTATCACCTAGGTATCATAAGCCTCTGCCCATCACCAAGGAAAGGTCTTGATAATGAACAAAGGAATGACCTTGTAATCCACTTATGGTCTTCAACACTAACAGGCACTCCTCGACAACCAACAATAGCTGAGCCAACCATATAAGGTTCCTCCGGAGGTCGACCACATCAATCCTTACCGAGATTGAAAACTCGCCATCACCCCTAAGAATCTCGGAGTTGGACCTTTGACCAATCTAATCCCTATAATTACGAGGTCAACCAATTAGCAATATTTCCAAAAATCTCAAAGGTCAATAATATTTTGTACAAGTTAAATCAAACAAGTTGAGGATGAGCCAAATTGTGAAAGTATATATTTGCCTTACTTATAATAGAATTTTATAATACACGCCTATAAAAAGTAGGCTAATGGGCTATAAAAAAAGGATTTTTTTTCCCAGAAATTCTTATCTATTTTCAAAATTGTTTTCTGTAGATTTTCTCTTAAACTTAAATAGTACTTTTTTCTTAACCTTATAAACATACTATACCCTTTAAATACTTCCTTAAATTTTCTCTTACCTTCATTATTTTTCTTTAAACTCTTACTAACTTAAGCATTGAAGGGTCATTACCAGGAAAAAATCATGTGTGGCTAAACGTTGTTTATGGTTGTAAGAAGTTTTTGAAACCTAATGAATGCTTAGAGTGGTCAAACTAACCTTGCCCAATAGGAGAGTCATCGGTTATTCCCAGAGATACATACATTTAACTCGTTAGCTTAGAACAGCCTAAAATCTGGGGTCAACAGTTTAACATTGTCTGTGAGAGTAGAGTAAAAAGTCGTAACAAGATAGGTATGAAAGGTAATCGATCAAAAACCAAGAAATGATCACTAAATCCATGAACACCTAAAATTATAGTTGAATGAACCTCTTAACCAAAATAACAAGAATCAATTGATAAAGCTATACGATGGCAACACAGCATGCCAAGAAAAGGAGACCCCAGTCTGGCAAACTAAGTTGAAAGAATAATTGAAGCGAGCGAATCAAGAAAGAAATGAGTTGAGAGAGGTACTAGAGGTAGTATTAGAGAGAAACAAAATATAAGAAGAGAAACTCAAATCTCAAGATATTGTTGATCAACAAGCTAGCCAGACTAATTTAAGGGGACCTATCTTACCAAACAGACTCAATAGATTTTTCACCCGACCTACAGAAGGTAAAGGGATACAAGTGTCATATGATAAAAGTCGATCCTCAAGCAGAAGATTAAATCAAGAACTTAGAGACTAAGAAGCACACTTTTAGGTATGAGACTTAAAGTAAAGTAGTTAAAATCTACAGGTAAAGAAGCATGATGGCGATTTAGGCAAGCACAATGTTTGAAGATCTTTGAATAACAAGAAGAAACTCAAAAAGGTAAGGGAGTTCCTAAGGTTCCTCTGAAGGAAAAATTCTAAGGACTTAAAGCACAATTACAAGACCTACTAGAGGAAAGGGAGAGGCCCGGGCCTCCTCTCCCAAAGATAACCGAGAGGGAAAGGAAGTCTCTTCTTATTGATGAACTCAGAGATATAGAGTTACCTATGGCATTCATACTACTTAATCTCACCACCTACAAAGGCACTATTAATTCAAACTACTATATAGATTAAGTGATAACCTACTATTTATTACAAGGTTAAGGCAGAACCAGATGTGCTACCTATTCCATATGAACTTAGAGGGAGAGACCATCCTCTAATATAAAAGTCTAAAACAGAGGATATTTTCTCTTGTAAGGAGTTGACTAATAAGCTCATTTAACACTTATGTGGAGCCTATGAGTCAGCAAAAGACCCACAACAGTTAAAGAAGCTTAAGCAAGTCGAGATCTAAAGCTTAAGAAATTTTATAGCCTAGTTCCACTGAGAAGTAATCCAAATAGAGGCCTTCAATCTACCTATTGCATTAGAAGCATTAAAGGTATGGTTAAGGCTAAATCAGTTTTAATACTGTTTGTCTAAGAACTTGATCACAACTTTCGTAGTCACCTATGACTAAGCCCCCAAGTGTATAAGAATTAAAAATGAAGGGGAAGTGAAAATGGTGGTAGTAATAAACACCCGATAAGGAGTGAAAGTTGAGGAGTCAATAAGACCTCCCAAGAAGAGGTTATTTAAAGATAAACCCTCGAAAAGTTATATTTTAGGATTAAAAAAAAAGGAATCGAATACCGCCTCGAGTCATAAAGTATCCTTGACATAACTAACCACGTAAAATGAGGCGAGATGAGAAAACAAGAATGCCTTCCCTCAAAATGGTAAGAATCCAGCAAAAGAGGAATGCTCTTCTCATTATCCCTTTAAGGATCATATTTAATGCCTATAAAAGGAAAAGGTATATTTAAAGAACTGAATTCCATGAGAGGATTGGCGGATCACCATGACAAAGATAAGAAATGCGAATATCTTCAAGATTATGGACACACCATTAACGAGTGCAGACATCTAAGAGAGCAAGTAGATCGACTCGTCAAGAATAAATACTTGAAAGAGTTCTGAACTGTCCAAGACTAAAATAAGCTTCAAGTCCTAAGCTCTTATAACCAGATATGACCATGGTGATCATAGGAGGCTCTACATTGAAGGGATATTCCAACAAGCAAAGAAATAATTATTCATAATACTCTATGGTGGGGCACCAAGTGATAAGCATCATGTCACTAAAAAGCCCACGCTTCCAGTTATGCCAATTATGTTTACCAAAGAAGATACTTAAGGAATCAGCTCATGCATGATGATGCACTGGTAATTACCATTTAGATAGCAGGAGCAGAGGTAAATCAAGTATTCATTGACCCTAGAAGCTCAATAAACATTATTTTTAAAGAAGCATTGAATGAGCTCGAGATCAAGGACTTGAAGATTAAGAGGACTCAGACTCTTTTTTACGAGTTTGGAGATAGTTATGTTATGTCAATCGGAGTCATCAATTTGCTTATATCTTTATAGGATATCTTTACGTAAAGACCATAAAAGTGAGCTTCTGTGGTCAACCAACCTTTCCCTTACAAGGTCCACTTAAGGTAATTATTTGTGGTCAACTTAAATACGACCATGTCTATTTACTATTAGAAACTGAAATTCCCAGTTGGAGATGGAGTAAGAGTCATCTTTGAGGATCAGAAGATGGCAAAGAGCTACTATGTAACCTCAACGAAAAATACCTACTGCATTTCTACAGTAGACCTAATATATGAGGGTCAGTCGACTTCACCAAAACCAGTAAGGGAAAAGGTCTCAATGCAAATTAAACTAGGGTCTTTTAAAAAAATAATGAAAATTGGCTTTCAGTTGAGCCCAGATATTAAGAGCAGCCTGAGCACATTGGTTAAATAGTTCTCAAACATCTTCACATAGTCTCACAAAGACATAACAAGAATTAACCTATTGCTAATATCCCATGCTTTGATTGCCAACTCCATCTTTTAAGCCTGTCAAACAGAAGAAGAGAATCTTTAACCAAGAGAGGAACAGAGTCATAGCTATTGAGGTAACGAAGCTCCTAGTCTCAGGGCTCATCCTAGAGTTAGACTATCCATAACGGTTGGCCAACGTGGTTATAGTTAAAAAGGTTAATGAAAAGTTGAAAATATATGTAGACTTTATGGACTTGAATAAATCTTATCTAAAGGATAGCTTTTCTCTCCCCAAGTTAATTGATTGATGGACTCCATAATAGAGCATGCACTTCTCAGCTTTATGGACTCTTAGGGTATAACTAGATCATGATGTTTCTGCTTAACCAAGATAAAACCTCATTTATCACTCACTATAGGACTTACTGCTACAAGGTCATGCCTTTCAAGTTGAAGAACGTCGATACGACTTTCATATATTTATGAACAAGTTGTTTAGCCTCTAAATGAAAAGCGTATAGAGATCTATGTAGATGACATGATTGCCAAGTTAAAGCAACCCGATGACCACGTGGAGGACTTAAGAAAGACCTTTGAGATCTTGAGGGAGCATAATATAAAGCTAAACCTCAAAAAGTATGTCTTTGGGGTAGAGTCAGGTAAACACTTAGGATTTATAGTGAGTTAGATAGGGATCAAGGCTAACCCTTACAAAGCTAAAGCTATTCTGGATATGAACTCCCTAAGTACCATAAAGGAGATTTGAAGACTTACAAGCTAAGTGGCCGCCCTCAGCTTATTTATTTTGAAAGCTACTGATATATGTTTTGAATTTTTTTTCGGCCATGAAGTAAAAAGAGAAGACAAGGTAAACCCCTCAATGTGAAAAGGTCTTCTAAAAGCTACAAGCTTATTTATCTCAACCTATCCACCTCGTTATACCAAAGACCAAGGATCATCTAATCATTTACCTAGGGGTTTTAACATGAGCAATGAGCTCTATACTAGTCAAAAAAGAAGCAAAGGCCCAAAAACCAGCATACTTCACTGACAAGGCTTTCATGAACCCCAAAACCCACTAACCTTGACCAAAAAGCTAACTCTCGTGCTAGTTAAGTCGGAGCAAAACTTTCAACCCTATTTTTGAGCACGTATAATTGTCGTCCTTATTAATCATCCCCTGAGATAGATCTAGCACAAGCCCAATTTTTCCGAACAGTTAATCAAGTTGAGGGGTTAAACTTAATGAGTTCAACATTCAGTATAAGCTGAGAATGGCTATCAAGGGATAAGCTTTTACAGACTTCGTGGTTAACTGCATATAAGGAGATTTGGTCACACTCGAACCCCCATCTAAGGGTCTTCGTGCAAGTAGACAAAAGACAGCCCCCATGCTACAACTTGGATGTTCTACATTGATGGGACTTCCAACTCTTAAGGGTATGGAACAAGTATAGTTCTCATTAATCCAAAGGGAGATGAACTCAACTAGGCAGTGCAATTTGGCTTCTCAGCCTCTATCAACGAAGTCGAGTATGAAGCACTCTTAGTTAAACTTAGAATCACTCAAGCACTCTTAGACAAGAAACTCCTCATCAAGAATGACTCATAGCTTGTGGTGAACTAGGTCAACAAAGATTTCAAAGCCCAAAGAGGCAACATTGCCACATACTTGCAGAAAGTAAATGAGCTCATCAAGCAGTTCAAGGGGGTTGAGATCCAACAAATAATTAGGGTAAAGAATCATTGGGCAGACATGCTAAAATGACTAGCCTTAATGGACAAAACCCAAATACCTCGTAAGTAGCCCCAAACTTATTCCAAAATTAAGCATCAAGGAAATAGCAAAGGTAATGCAGATTAATCGTCGTCATAGCTAGATAGACCTAATCAAGAGCTATATAAAAAATGAGAGTTACCTTGAAGACAAACAAGAAACACATCTGCTTCTATATACGACCTTATGGTACACATTAATAGATAGTGTTCTCTATTGATAAGGATACACCCAGCCATATCTAAGGTGTTTGATACTTGGCAAAGTAGAATACAAGCTTCAAGAGATTCATAAAAGAATCTACAAGAACCATTAGGAGCAAAGGCTCTGGCCCACAAAGTTGTGAAATTAGGGTACTATTGGCCCACTACACTCCAAGATGCAAGAGAATTAGTTAAAAAATATGATGTCTACCAGAGGAATACTAACATCCATGCCCCACTCGAGAACTTAACAACCAATGCAATAATTGTGATATGGGCAATGGCAGAGCTAGCTAGGAAACCAAGAGTGATGAATAAAGTACAAGATGTAGTCAGAAAATGAACTGGAAAGGACGGAAGAGTTACAGAGGATGATATGGATCAACTTCAATACCTCAAAATGATATTCAAATAAACTTTGAGATTCCACCCTCCTGCACCTCTGCTACTTCCAAGAGAAACTATATCACACTTCCAAAGGAATGGTTATGATATTTATCCCAAAACATTGGTCCAAGTCAACGTTTGGGCAATTGGAAGAGATTCAACTATTGGGAGAAACCGGAAGAATTCTTTCCATAGAGAGGTTTATTGATAACTCCATTGATTTTAAAGGGCAATATTTTGAGCTTTAACCATTTGGAGCTGGTCGAAGAATTTGCCCTGGAACTCATTCGGGATTAGCAACAGTGGAGCTAGCATTTGCAAATCTCTGGTATTGTTTCAACCGGAAATTGCCCAACAAAATGAAGGAGGAAGATTTGAACGAAGAGGCACCTGGTCAGAGTCTTTCACCCACTAAAAAGACACCTCTGATGCTTCTGCCAGTCAATTATCTCCAGCAGCCATCAGAAAAAGCATGAGCAGTGTGTTGCTAGATATCTACATTATGCATATTAATGCATAGGATAAGATTAATGATAAAACAGTTGTGAAATAAGTAGTTTACAGATCAATCCATCATTTGACCAGGTTCAGGAAGGATTTGTTTTATAGTTTGTGTTCATCTTAGGGTGAGGCAAAAGTAATAAGAAAGCATGCCCTGCCATTTCAACCAGCTTTCTTGGAGTGGGGTGTTTGTTGGCTGCTACAATTGATAGTCAATTCTGCAATTCTGAAACTCGTGTTGCAACTCAGAAAATTTCCTTGTACCATCATAAGTTTATTGGGAAGATGAGTTCCTTTTCCAAACATCTATAATGCCTCTTTATCTATAATCTGCAGATTCATACTGATTACTGTGCTATTAGTTATCAGATTAAAAATTTGTTGATTTTTCATTGAAAAATCTTAATAAACAATCCAGCTGGTTCCTAGGTTACCATACCTTAATGCCTCCTCAATGATGGCCAAAAGAATGAATAGTAAAATACATGCATTACCCATGACGAGGTTGCATAAATGCAATCAACCAAGTGATTAATTACAAGAGATGTGCGCATTCCTTCTTCAGCGTTTGGAAAGAGACATGCTGACATGTAGGGAGAAATATAACAATATTTTGACAGGTTGATATCGTGCCAGTGTGGTTTCCTTCTCTGCTTCTCTTCTTCCTATTCATTCAGGATGAAGATGTTTTGTTAGAATGTAATCTTAAATTTTGTCTAACTGGTATTCTTTTCTTTTCTGGTGGAAAAGTAACAATGAAAGCAATTTTAACGAGCGTGATCATAATATAAACAATGTATAAATATGAAAAATCATACCAGTGTGCCGTCAGGAACTTCAAGAAGGGAAAAAAAAAAAAAGCAGCTCATTTCTCGACAAAAAATGCTCCCTTGTTTACAAGATGATTAATGGACAAGTAGCACAATACTTTCCTTCCTATTCTCACTTTTAACTAGGGTGATCATGAGCACCGATCAAACTCCAGATTTCAAAACAACTGGAAAATTGATTTGAGATTTCAGAATTTCTATCAAAATTATAATATGGACTCGTACAACAAAAAGTTCAAAAACATCCTACATATACTTTTAACAAATACATAAGGAAAACAAAAAGCCCACCGCCTATAGGATGCCCTATATAAGCAGTCCTGAAGAATTTCCAAAGTCAACATAACCAATTTGAGGAGTCATACTCCCTCTGTATACACAAAACATTTGGTTCTCCCTCCACCACATAACAAAGAGCTGCGCGTGTCTGATTTGTTTTTTTCCTCCCTCTGACCAATGCAGAAGTCTCTGATTCAAAAATAAACAAAATGTAAAGAAGCTTGACCTCCAAAAAGGTGACAGTGGTTGCAAAGAGAAAAAGGAAAGTGAAAAACAGGGGAATTCAACTAAAACTGTCTTTCTTTTATTGAAAACATCATTCTGGTAAGAGATGGAATATCTATCCTGAAGAAGCAAAAACAATAAAAATACAATCAACAGAAGCTGCCATTAGAAAAATGAGTCACTCACTGGAGATATAGAAGCTTTGAAAAATGAAGGTGCCACATGCTACCATTGCTTTCATTTAGTAACATTGACAGTTTGAATAAATACAGTGAGGAAAAAAGGTAGAAAAGGTGAAAAGTATAATCAGATAAGGGGCTCAGAAAGCTCCATTTCATTTGAACTCTGTTGTTGGGCATCATATTGATGGGATCCCACAAAGTCCAGTCCAAGCCACTGCCATGGCCAGCATACATATCTAGGCCTATTTCGACCTCTTGAATCTTCCCTGCTTTCAAACTCTTCAAGCTGACGGCTGAGCTCCTCTACTCTGTCCCTCAGTCTAGATGCCCTTGTGTCTGCTAATCTCAATGATTTCTCAGCTGCATCTCTGGCCGCCATGGCAGCAGTGGCAGTCTCTTCTTTGAATTTCAGCTTCTTCTCAGATTCTAACAAAGCCTGTTTTGCCTCTTCAAGTTCTAGCTTAAGTGATGACAACTGCAGTTATACAGAAGAAACCATAATGATCATATATGGTGGATTTAAACAAAACTCATTAAGATGCCTACTAAACCGAACAAGGAGGAGGATATTGGAGAAAAGCTAGCATCAGATTATAATCAGGCTACCATTTTTCTTCAAATACGAGTGAGCCTGACTTCGACCTATATAACTACCTTTCATATCAAAACAGTTCCCAAGATTTATTCAAAAATTTAATCTGTGTTCTAGTATGAATTCATAATGATGCTTTTCTGCTTCCAATGTCTTCACAAACTTTCTGATTATACTGTATATATATCTAGCATGATACAATATCATTCTCTTTTTCCTTCGACGTATATTAATATTACTTTTCCCATATCATAGGATAACTTTTTAAATCAATTTACATTCTTTTAATTCTAAAAACCAATTGAACTGTTAACCAATGGCAATATTCTTCCATGTCAAAGTTATATGCTTATAAATTATTCTGCATCAAAGAAATATCCATTTGTACCTTCTCAAGTATATTGAAAAATATGAGAAATAACAATATAAGAGAAGTTACAACATGCACAAGAAAGTATTGTTCAGCATCTAACCAAATCAGCAAGCATACCTGTTCTACAGACTCATGTTCAACAGCTCTGCCTGCAGCAGCCTCTTGAACTGCTGCCGCTTTCCACCTAGTAATTTCTTCCACAGCCACAGCAATGTCCAACATCAGCCCTTCAACCTTCAATTCAGATAAGCCAAGTCTTAACTCAAAATCAAGAATATGCATAAACATAGACAGTTGTATCAACAGGAGGGTTTACAAATAGCTTATTATTCACTATAGTTTACTAAATAACTAATCATCACCAAGTTAAAAAGTAAATAATATTAAACTATTGAATAAACAGTCAATAAAACATATAACTTACACTTTCACTTGCCACTCTCTCCTTCTCCTCAAGTTCCTCTATTCTTCGCATTCTATGGCTGAGTTCCTTCGCTTGTGCCTCTACATGCTGTTTAAGCAAACTTGACTCTGCCCTTAATACATTTAGTAGTAGGAAAACAGAACGGTGTCTGGTCAGTAAATGTAGAATCCAGATATGTATATAATTTGAAATACTAAATCTTCCCTCCCGAATGATAGCATAAATCTATTCAATTTAGGGTGCAAGTTAAAACATCACAACCATGATAGCTTTATGATTTGGGAACAACAGGAAGCACCTTAATTCTTCCACAGTATGCTGTAGCTCAATAATCTCCAGTTGAGATGCCTTAATAATGTTCTCCAAAGCACCAGCCTGAGCCAGTACATTTGGGCATCAGTAAGGTCAACTTAGAAATTGAAAAATGAATCCAGCCAAAAGGCAAAAAGAAACACAGTTCGGTAGATCAACTCTAAGAAAACTAACCAATGTGTATATTTCGTCCTCCTCTGTCTCCGTAGTATTGGCTTTGTCATGAGAAGCCAGAATCTTGTTAAATTTGAAATCTATCCCAGCTTCTCTCAAGCCATTCTCTGCAACCTGAAACAGCTCATTTGTTTTGGAAGATGGATCCACTGACATCCTCTTTGACAGAGCACTTCTAAGTAATGAACTGATATGTTCTTTCTCCTTACCCAATCGGCCCACAGTTTCATTCAAACTCTGAACTTCACGACTCTTCTCCTCCACCAAATCCTTTGTCTTCTCAACCACAACTCTTGTCAACTGATAAATAGACTCCATCCCTGCTAATGAAGCACGAACATTCTCCACCAAGTCAGTTTCTTGTGGAAGGAACAATGATTCAGACAACTCTGACTGATCCAAACTACCACCATCCACAATTTTAAGCACATCATAAACTTGCTCATGAATTCTCGACACGTAATTCAACTGATCAACCAACAACGGCCTCTGTGATTCCATCTTCAACTCCAAATTCTTTAACTTATCCTCATACTCACTCACTAACTGCCTCAACTCCAAACCTTGGCTCTCAATCTCAGCAATTTTCTCATCTTTTTCAATCACACTTTTCTCCAAATTCTCAATATCACCACTTTTCCTGGCAACCTCATCTCTCAGCCCACCAATGGTGGCTTCAAGCTCTGAAACCTCAATGGCAATCTCAAAATTTCTCTGCGCCATCTGCTCTCTCACGTCATTCCTAGACTTAGCCGTGGCATCAACTTGTTTAAGAAGCTCTTCAACAATCTCATTCGTTCTCTTAATCACTCCATAAACGACAGCCGGCAATCCAGTATATTTCTGCCACCTAGGCAATCCACCGGCCGATAAATTCTTATAATTACTAAGTTTGCCCGATATTTTTTCAATTCCAGTCACGAGCATGTGCGCAGAATTTTCAATTTCGGATCTCAATCCATCTCTCGCTTCCGTTACTTCATCTAACTGCTTTAAAATGTCGTCTTTTGCTTTTCTCGCCTCGGCTATTTCTATCGACAACTTCTCGTTTGACCTCAAAATCTCTTCTTTTTCACGCAGGGCTTCGTCTCTCTGCCTCATGCTCTCGTCTCGCCGCTTGATTGACTCGTGCGCGAGCGCTTTCAATCGGTTGAATTTCTCGCCCAATTCAGACGTCGAGTTCTCCGCTGCTTCGCGCGCTTGCCTCTCGCGATTTAGCTCCGCGAGAACTTCGCGAAATCTCTCGACAGAAAAATCCTCATCAAACGAACTTTTCACATCGATCTCGCCTTCTTCCACGTCGCTGAGCACCGCGTCGCCGTCCTCATCACCGCCACTCGCCATTACGTATTCAAATTACCAAATTTACCACAAAAAATTTTATTAATCACAACGCTTGATCATTCAAATAAAACTACATTTTAGACAACCAAAATCCGGTATAATCGAATAAAGAATCGATATTACTTGTTATATACGGAACACCAATCCGGTTCGATAAGGTTTCAGCAATCGCGTTTGCTTCGAGGAATTTCGATTGAGGACAGGTGATTACTGTTAATTGTTATTAGCAAGGAGATGACCATGAAATCGTACCTGAAGAAGGCGGAGCGACCAAGCGAAAAAAAACAAAACAACGAAAGCTACCAACCAGAACCAGTTTCTCTCCTCGCAAATTAATGGAAGAATATTAAGCTGAGTTATATTGCAGCGAAGGAGATTACACACAGCGTCCTTGAAAGTTGCCACGTGGAGAACAATAAATTAAGTAATCTTATGGAACGGTTAGATTTACACGGACATCACAACCCCCGCTACTTTTCTTCTGTTTCTTGAAGGAAATAGGAAGATTATCACGTATCACCTTTTTTCTAATTAAAAATCAAAATAAAATTTTACTCTTAAATATTAACAACAGAATGGTTGTACTTAATTTTTGTAAGATGTTGGATAACTATTTGCCTTTCAGTCAAGTAATGATGATTTTAGGGAGGATGTTATTAAACAGAATTTTACCAGCCTGGATGCAGACCAGTTTCTGAAGATCCCTTTACCCCCAAAGAAGGCAGAGGATAGAATTTGTTGGCACCATGACAAGAGGGGAGTTTACTCAGTTAGAAGTGGATAGCACTTAGTTGTGCAAAGGGAAATTCAGAGACTGGAGCAACCAGGTGGTGGACAAAGTTGTGGTCAAGTTCTATTCCCCCCAAAATAAAGTTTTTCATATGGAGAGCTCTAAGGGATATGCTGCCAACAGCAAAAGCCCTGGAATCCAGGAAAGTTACTGCAACCTCAATGTGCAGTAGATGTAAAACTCATAGGGAAGATCCAATACATGCCCTTATCAAGTGTAAACTAGCCAAGAGGGTGTGGAAAATCTCAGAATTTGCATAAACTATCAAGGGGTTCCATGAAACTGATTTGAGTGGGCTAATATGCTCACTCTCCTCTAGTTTAACTGATCAAGAGCTGACAAAATGTGTGACCATTATGTGGACAATTTGGAAGTCCAGAAACCTCTTTGTAGTGGAAGGAAAATAAGAAAATTCCAGGAGAACCATTGCTGTTGCAGAAGCTACTATGGATAATAACAGGACTCAGGAAAATGGTGCTCCACATACAAATATTAATGGGGAAAGTCAGGGAACCAATGAATGGGAACCTCCTCCTATGGGCTGGATAAAGCTTAATGTAGATGCATCAATCAGGAGTGAGCTACAGCAGATTGGCATTGGGACTGTATTTAGAGATTATAAAGGTGCAGGGATTGAAATCGCAACACTGTGCAAAGAGAGCGCAGGAGATTTAGAAACAGCTGAAGCTGAGGCAATTTCCTTTGGCCTCCAAGTGGCAAAAGCCAATAATTATTCCCCTTTAATCTTAGAATCACACGTCAAAAATATTATAGCTCTTATTAAAGGCGACATTCAATCTCTTAAAGAGATTTGTTTTGGGGTAATTCAGGATATCCAGGAATGTCTTAAAGAAATTGCTGCATATATTATTATTTTTGTCTCTCTTCTTCAAGCATGTGTAAAAAGTAGTAATGACACGTACCATTTTCTTTATAACGACACAGCACAAATTGAGACCATGTAATGTATTATTTAATAAACTAAAATGTAATAAATAACAAAATTATATTAATGTGTTATATTTTTGTATTATATCTTTGTTAATTTCTTAACAAAGATATTATCTTATATTTTATTATATAATATTATTATTTATTTATTTAGTTAGGCAGTATATTTTATTATATAATATTATTATTTATTTATTTATTTAGTTAGACACAAAAGATTATTAAAACAAATAATAGTATTTACATAAAAATTCATTAATATTTTTAAAATAACCAAAACAGGTCGTCAGCGGTTAATGATTTTTCACTGTCATTTTTAATCACGACAATACCAACGAGTTAAGAGGGATAAAAACCACAATAAAAATTAATTAATAATACGCCTTTGTTCATTTAAATTAACGAGATCCGTCAAAAAATAATTATTAGGTGTTTTAAAAAATCAATGAGGTGTGATTTTTACATTACCCCCTCATTTGAAGAGTGTGATGCACAATTATCTTTGTTAAAATTTGACATACTTTAAACCTTTAAATACCTTCAAAGTATCCATGAGAATATCATTATAATTATATTTTGTAATATTACAATTTAGTGGATAATTGTTAATATATTGTAATATTTATATTAATATAATTAAGATGGAAATTTTTTTAATAAAAAAATGTTGAAAGATTTTTTTTATGAAAATTGGAAAAGATATTTTATTTTAATTAAAAGGCATGGTAAAAGGGTGTGATCTATTTAAAACTTTTGTTGAAAAAGATATGAATTTTTAAATGACTAGTTACGATGAAAAGACAACTCTTATAAAGGATTGTTTGGTAAACGAAAATTAGGATATGTGAGTTCCAGTTCATTTGAACTTTTCCTATCAAAATTTAACATTCGTTTAAGATTTCTCTTTTCCTCATAACATTATTTTTATTTTAATTATACAGTTTAAAAACTTTTTTTTATAATTTTAAATGTAATATTATAAAAAAAATTATAATATTACAAGGTAAGTTTGGTGATATACATCAAACATTTACTAAGATGCTACAGAGGAATAAGATAATACATTTGTGGTTCACTTGAACCTACTTTTTCAGTAATTGAGATGTAACGAGATTCTAAAAAATGACTTATCTCTTACGAGATATCTGTTGTGTGATGTGTATAGATGTGTATAATTTCAAAAATTAAATACGCAACGGAAGTATTCATACATATTAAACAATATGTAACATATTCAATCATGTATGATCATTCAAGTACATATATATATCTCATATATATATTTCATGCATGATATAAAATGAATAACAAATAAATAACCTACCCGGATATGAAGGTAGCCTTACAAATCTTCAAGAACTCCAAGCTTCAATTTTGTTGAGCTCACCTTGAAGTGTTCCCTTGCATAATTCTAGTTCACAACTAAATCCGGTGGGATTGTGAAACTAGAATGGCAGCCTTGAATTTCCAGCAAATGATTGTTTTAACACTTAAAACAATTTGTCCTTATGATTACTACCAAGAGATGAGAAGAATTGGGTGTTTTCTATAGTTCTTTACAACTCTATATGTTGTAGCTTGGTAAGCCTTTGCATTTTCTCTCAACACTTTGAGAAAAACACTTAGGAAAAGCTCTCAATTCTCTCTCTTTTCTCCTAGAACGAATTTCACTCTATCTTGCCCACATTGAACTCTTTCAATTCTTTCTTAAGTGCAAAGAATGATTTCTCTTAGTGCTCCACCACCACTTAACCATGTTTGTCATATGTTTGTCATTACAAACATTAATCTATCATATTTTTCACTCACCAATTTGATTCAACCAATTGAATCAATTTCTAGAGAGTAAATGGCATTTAATCAATGTTAAGTGGTTTTACCACTTCCTTAGTGCATCATTTAAGAATTACAAAGTGGTAAACTTTCCTTATTATTAATAACAAGTGCATTCTCCATTAGTAAATGGTGTTTGCCACTTATTCCAATTAATAATAATAATTTGATTAATATATAAAATATTAATAATTCAAAACTATTTTGAATATTTACATTTACCATGTATGTATTTACCAAGCAAGGTAAATAGGTAAATACATGGTAAATAATTTATGGAGCAAGATTATGTCACTTGTCAAATTTCTTATTGGTTAACAACTCTTGTAAACCAATAATGTGTTTTACCTTCAATTTTTGACAAGTGAATAATAAAAGGAACTTAGAAACATTTTTCATTTTGTTGAAAATTGTTGGATTAATTATTCAATCCAATTCGCCGCCCCAGTGCACAACGAGTACACTTCATATTGTGAGACTCTCTAGGTCCATGCCTGATTTGTCATATGAAACTATTTCACACGTCCGTGAACAATGTCCCACACACATGTTACAGATATTACAAAACGGCGCATTAGACCATACAAGTTGAGGTTATAACATATTCGTATAATCCTTCCATCATAAATATCCTAGAAGAGCGGAGATATAGATCAACACCGTCAAGTCTCCATGTGCTCAACCATAAACTTATCTCTAGATTTGTATTTCAATAAATAATATCCGTAAACACTTTCACGATATTATTTTCCCAAGAAATTCTTGGATGTCTGCTTATGGCCATAAGACTTTCTGAAATACAATCTTAGAGTTACATGATATTTTACTCACCCAATTGAGTTGATGGATCCCATATCTGTACACACCGGACTCCATGAGCATCGGACCATACCCAGCGACACCCAGCGGTCAGACCATGAAAGGTATCTGACATGTGTGGAACCAAAGTATGATGGATCACTCACAAGTCCACCGTGGCACTCAGGTCTAAGGACCACGAATACTACTCAACTCGAAAGATCCTCCATTGACGGCTTTATGGGATGTCTATTGAAGATCTTTGTGAGTCTGTTCAATATTCAGTCCTTACTGAATACTTGTATCTCTATACGAGTTTCCACTAAACTCATGGTCTGCTAAGATTAACCATCTGGACTATCTAGATATAGACATACACTGATCTATATATATATTAAGATCTTCACTAGTAGACCCGCATTAGTGAAGGTAGATCAGGAACATGAAATTTAAGAACATATTTGCATAACAACATTTCTTAGCACCATTTGCAACCCATTGCAACTATGTCATTATTAATATATTCTTAGGTCTTTGTCCCATTTCAGACAAGGCTCTAACTCTTTAGATTTTACTAACTCTTAGTTCTGATCTAAACTCCTTTAGATCAGATCTGAACTCGTTCAGATCATACAATGTCTAAAACGTTACGAGCATCTTACCATATTTATAAATAAAATAATTAGTGATTTATTGAAATCATAAATGTATAAACATAAAGCAAATATTTATACATAAAAGGGATGGCACGTAAGCACAAATCCCAACAATATCTACCCCAATCACTGATGGAGACATCCGACCTTTATATGAAATAAATTTAATCTCATAAAGAAAAAAATTACCTTACGTAGAAGAAAAATTAATTCACATAGGAAGATTATTATATAAAGATTATCTTAGAAGAAATTATAAAAAAACCCCTACTATAACATAGTCAAATACATTCAAAGCCAAGCCAACCAACGCACACAAAAATCAAGCAAAACCATAAAATTTTCGATAGATGGCCTACGGCGAAGCTTGGTAGCCAAAACAGTAGTTGCGGTTTGGAGCTAAAGAGTAAAGGCGGCCAAAAATAGAATGCTCAAATGGTGGCATGCCAAGGAAGCACCGTCCCAAAGTTGGAATGTGACCAGAATTCGATATCCAAGGCTGAAATGTTATACTGCTCAAGCGTTGGGGGGATGGCGAAGTAAGCAATGACTATCAGAATTAGACACGTATTGGCTAAGGAGAAGCCCTGAACACCAGAGGAAATAGGCGCTTGGACGATGGCGGAGGCTAGATACTTTCTGGTTGTCGAGGGCGCGATAGCTAGAATGAGCACACCTGTGCCTTAGCCTTTCGTGATGGACTTGGCGATGCAATATCGACCGCCGATTTATCCACTTGTGGTGGCGGTGCAAGTCACCACCCCCACCGTTTAATAGTGACCGATGGTAGCCGCGGCCACTCTCCACTATTTTTATTATTTTTTGGTCTTTTTTTACCGAAAATGATCCCACCACTATGTAGATAAAGAAAAATGGAGTTTAATGATGTAAATTTGATAAATTTTTATTGTCGGTGTATTACTGAAAAAAGGTGGCCGTCATTTTCTGACGACAGTGTTAGTTTTGTTTTTAATTTTTTAATTTAATTTATTAAAAATATAATCAATTATACGATGATACGTGTCATTTGTAACAAATCATACAATGACATGTGTCTATTTACATATATTTTATATATTTTTACATGTGTGTTATTATTAGGGATAAAATGATAAAAGTATATTAAATATAAATTTTTCATCTAAACTGACGATAAAAATTAACGAATTATGACAAAATTAGATATTTTAAATCTAACCGGAATAAAGTTGTTAATTAACTCAAAATATTAGAATAAAATTATACTTATTCTATTTTTAAATGAATGGATACGATAAAAAGACAACTCTTATGAAGGATTGTTTGATAAATGAAAAATAGGATATGTGAGTCCTAGTTCATTTGAACTTTTCCTAACAAAATTTAACATTTGTTTAGAATTTCTCTTTTCTTCACAATATTATTTTATGGGATAAGTATAATTTTACCCTTATATTTTAAGGTAATTAATAATTTTGCCCTGATTAGATCTAAAATACCTAATTTTATCATAATTCGTTAATTTTTATCGTTAATTTGGATGAAAAATTTACATTTAATATACTTTTACCATTTTACCTCTAATATATAACACACATATAAAAATATATAAAATATATGTAAATGAACACGTGTCATTGTATGATTTGTTACAAATAATACGTATCATTGTATAATTTGTTATATTTTTAATAAAATAAATTAAAAATTAAAAATAAAACTGGCACTGTCGCCGAAAAACGACAGCCAACCATCATTTTCCAGCGATAGTATCAGTTTTTATTTTTAATTTTTTTGTATAATTTAATTTATTTATAAATTATTATAAAAAATTAAACTAATTACATGATAACACGTGTTTAAAAGTACTAATTACATTTTGACACGTGTCATATTATTAAAGTTTATTTTTAAAATTATATTAAATTAAATTAATGGATAAAATTGTGCCATATGTTTGAAAATATAATGAATGGGTAAGAGTTTGCCACGTGTTTAATGGATAATTTATTTGTATGATAAGATTATATTTTTATCATTCTACTATTAAAATTAACATATTATAACAAATTTTAATATTTTAAATTTAACCGAAATAAAGTTATTAATTAACTAAAAATATAAGAGTAAAATTATACTTATCCCTTATTTTATTATAATTATACATTTTCAAAACTTAAAGCAAAAAAAGCCTCATAAGCAGAAGAAATAAAGGAAAGTAAGAAAGAATAAATATAAAAATAGAAACAACTTTTGAGAGGAATAAACAGAAATAAGAGCTAATCATCGGAGTTTTTCCCTTTTTTAAGAAGAAAAGGAAAATTCGGACAAAATCAAAAAAACAGAAAAGATTTAAATAAATAAAAAGAAAAAAAAAATAAAACATCAATTCCACTTTCACTTTAAAGTGGCATAATACAAAAATCGCTTTATTTATAAATTTTTTTATTTGGATGAAAATTAAGAAAATTCGAAATTAGAAATAACTTTATTTATAAAATTTTTTATTTGGATGAGAATTAAGAAAATTTGAAATTAAAAATATTTTAAATATTTAATGAAAAAGAAGATAAATATTTATTATAATTTGAAAAACCTCATGCGACTCTTCCGCTCGACTATAAACAATTTCTAATAGAATATTTTAGAAATATTTAAATATTATTAATTGTATTATTCCAATTTTATTGTATCCGGAGGTAATTTTGTTATCCGCTAACAAACTCTCACGAGTAAAGGCAAATAAAACCCTAAGGAAACTATTATAACACACCTCAAAATTATTATTTCTGTCATAATTTCTTTTCTTTTTTTAACAATCTTAAGGATTTGTTTAATTGAAGAAAATGATAGATTCAATAGCTTTAAAAGTTAGGAATGAAAATTTCGAGAAATTAGACAAATTTGATTGCTCAAATTTCATTCGATTGAAGAAAAAAGTTATGCTCTTGCTCACAATCTTGAACATATCATATGTGTTGGATCCAAATCTACAACCTTTGCCATCGCCGAGTGAAGACGACATAGACAACATTATCAATGAAAGAAAGAAGCTAGAGGAAGATAAGCTCATTCGTCAAGGACACATTCTTTATACTCACTCCGATCAGCTCTTTGATTTCTATAAATCAGTCAACTCTCCAGGAGAAATATGGAACGAATTGGAACACAAGTACACGGCAGAAATATAGGTATTAAGTATTTTGAATTCACTATGATTGACACTACATATGTTATGGATCCGGTTTATGAGTTGCCAAGCTCTCAGAGCTTGAAACAAGTGTTTCCGAATCATTCTAAGTATGGGCAATTATGATGAGCAGACTTCTTTAAGAGTCTGGAGGCTCATTCCAACTCTGTTTTTTTTTTTTTTTAAAATAAAAATAAAAATTATTTAATAAAATTATAAACTAATTATATGTTAATACATGTCCGAAGTAACTAATTACATTATGACAGATATTTTTTATTAAATTTTTATTAATTTATATTAAATAAATTAATAAATAAAATTGTATCACGTGTTCAAAAAAATAATTAATGAATAAAATTATGTTACGTGTTTAAAGTGTAATTTATTTTTATAATTAAATTACTCTTTTACCCTTTCAACTGTTAAAATTAACGATAAAAATTAACGAATCAAAATAAAATTAGATATTTTAATTTTTATGAAGGCAAAATTATCAATTAGCCCAAACTATTAGGATAAAAATGTCTTCTACCATTCTTAGAAATAACATAACTTTAGTATTTTGTTTTCCTTACAACATTATTTTATTACAATTATACAATTTTCAATAGAGTATTTTGAAAATATTTTAATATTGCTCATTGCATTATTCTGATTTTGTTGTATCCTAAAGGTAATTTGCTATAGAACCTGTTAATAAACTCTCACGAGGGAGGGCAAATAAAACTTTAAGAAAAGTGTTACAATATGCTCAAAATCATTGTTTCTATCAAAAAATTTGTTTTTCTCTTAGATTTCGGCCTAAAACTTAATTTGTTTTTTTAATAGACTCAACTTGACCAATAAATTCTGAATTTAGGAACTTTAAGGTTATTGCCATTGAAAAGTTTCAAAGATGAATAAGAAGTTGAATTGATAATATGTTCAAAGCTTTCAAATTTTAAAGGTCTCTGGTATTAAACAGAATATCCTTTTTAACTAGCATTAACCCGAGCAGATTGTCTAAGCTCTCTCGATGAGGCCAACCACTTTTACCGTCTAAGTAAATGAAAAAACATTTATCTAATATTAATCAAGAACTAGAATTAAGACAACTATCCTTAAGTTACCTTTAATTTTAAGATCCCAAAAATCTTGAGATTCTCATAATAAATCTCTTATAATTTTGGAGCGTTATTAGAATATGAAAGTAACAATTTATTTTAATTTTTTAAGAATTCAACCATCAAAGTCTAACAATACTTATAAATATAAGACTCAATAACAAAGAAGAAATTTTTTTTTTTTTCCAAATCCTTTATTCTCCCCTCCCGTGGCACTTTTTCCACCTTATGATTTTCTTTCTAACATGCTACATTCTGAAATGGTTCTATTGTAGTCTCCAAAGGCTATTATAAGCCTTAAATCTATCGTGATTATAAGATAAATTATTATGTAATTCATTATTTATAGAGGTCATATTTTTTTTTGTATTTTTATTGTTTGAACCATTCTCTAATAGTGCATTAAAAGTGAGCTAAAATTTAATAAAATAAATGTAAGCTACTATAAAATTAAACCCCTATAATCTATTATCTTATGTATGCTCGTATGTATATTCTTCATTATTCAATTATATATAAGGTCCAAAAAGTCTGGCACACACCACAAGTCAATTCAGCATTGATTGAAGCTTACTTACAAGCTCATAAGTTGTTTCTACCATAATATTAATTTAATTTATTAGTTTAAAATAGTCCAAAATTCGGGCCAACAATTTATTTTTTTAACATTTTTTTATGTAATTAAAAATTAATACACGATTCATATAAAACCATGTATTTAACAAGTTTTACACTATTCGGTTTGTAATGTTACAAGGTTGTGTAGTCGAGTGATATCTATAATATTTGTATGTTATTAGCATATCAAACAAGGGTTATGGTCATTTCTCGGGTCTTTTTGGAATATTCTTGAAACCAAGTATTGGGCGGATGGTTATGATATTTGTGCGTTATTGGGGCATATGTAGGATAATATAGTTATATAATTGTATTGGAGAAAAGTTTTTAAAATATTTTAAAAATTATAAAATTTATATATAGTAATTAGTAATAAAATATTATCATTATATATGGTTATAATATTTTTAATTAATCATTAAACTTAAATTAATTGTATGAGTTACAACATTTATATATTATTATTATTATTATTATTATTATTTGGAGTTTTAATATATATATATATTAAATATTAGAGAGTTACAAATATTTATTTATAGTAATAATATTATTATGGGAGTTATAATATTTATGTATTTTTATTATAAAAAATTATTGTATATTAAATTACTCTTATTAATTCTTAAGTTATTATTTTGACTACTTATTATTATATGAAGGGGGCTAATCTTTTATTAAAATGAGTGTGTAGAAGTGAACAAGAGAAGAGAAAATAAAATGTTATATATATATATATATATACTTTTTAAAAGAATATATTTTTTATTTTGTATTTTAAATAATTTTAATAATAAAAATTTAGTATGATCTTCCGATGGTCTTGTTTATCAAGAAGAGTGACTACAAGATAAGGTTAAATTTTAAAGTCATATAAATCTGTTACTATTTACATGAGAGGAGAATTATTTAATTTTAAAATAATATTCTATAATATACTTATTTATGCTCAAAGTTAAATTTTTTCTCACTCTTGTTTATATTTTATTTTATATTATTGTTGTTGGTAATTTTATTTTACAAATATTTAACAATATATATTTATATATATGATTAAATAATATTTAAAATAAGTTTTACCCAAAAAATTATATACATAATGCGATTTGATTTAACGAAACTTTAACAATGATGCACTTTTTGCCTTTTTCTCGTTGATTTTTTTTACGGCTTCTATAAAAGAAACTCCTCCTTCCTGTCTTCTCTTGCCCCAAATCAAACGCTGCTAAAATGTTAGATACAAGACAGTTCCTATTTAATCCCTACATTGATTTTTATTAGATAGACATTATTTTTAAACAAAAGCAAGGTTTGATGAAAAAAATATGGAATTGAATAGCAATACTTCAGCTATATTTTAGCTTTTTATATAGAAAACAGGGCTGACGTGGCGTAATAGGGTTTTTTCTCTCTGCGCACAGGGTTAACCTACGCCGTATCCTATGGAGAAGAAAAAATCGAGCAAAACGCCGCCGTCTCCGTCCGCTCGCTGTGTTTGGGATCGCTCTCCCCAGCCAAGTGTTCTATTGAATGAAGGCAGCAACCAGTTTGCTGCTGCTCCAACTGCTCCTGCTGCTACTCCATCTGCTTCCGCTCCTTCTGCTGCCGCTCCACTGCCGGCGTCCCTCGCGGCTGCTCCCCCGAATGCTGCTCCCGGGCTTGGGGAAGCTCAGGCAGCCGTGTCCGAGCTGCCTACGGGCTGGTCTGGTGACCCTCTGTGCAGTGGAGCTGCTGCAGGTGCGGCGGCCGGGTCCGACGGTTCTCATGCAGGTGCTGTCATGGTCTCTGCACAGGGGGTTGCATCGTTCTCTGCCGGCTCCCGGAGTGCTGGAACGAAGGCTCCTGGCCCCCCTGCGATTGGAGTGTCTACATGGGCCGCTCCGGCGCTCGTGAATGGCGGTCGTCCTGAGGCTAGCTTGGCCTCCTTGGCCCCGGTCTCTGCAGCCCCTGGGCTGTCCGACGGAGCTCCTCCTGTGGCTCCAGGGTCTACGGATGACAATGCGGCCATGTGCAGGAGTTACGGGCGTCCCGCGGTGATGTCCGTCGGCAACAGTCTCCCGGCGCCGGCTGTTCGTGGGTCGGGCTTCGGTGCGATGACAGCTGCTACTGCTATAATGGGCGCGTCTGCTACAGTGTCTGTGTCTGCTACAGTGCCCACAGCTGCTACAGTACCCGCAGGTGCTATAGCTGCAGATTGCGAGGGTAGAAAGGGCGTACAGTCCAACAGGCCCTGGGTATCTTTATTTGCTGACAACCGATCTCGAAGCCATGGCAGTGAACTACAATTTGTTCCCCCGACAATTTCCAACGGTAAGAAAATTGTGAAATTCAATAGTAATGAACTCAAAGAAGAAGAGAAAATGTGGCAACATGCATTAATTGGGTGTGTGTATGGATTGTGTCCTAAATTTCAACCTCTCCAAGCTTTTATAATGCGCTGTTGGAGGCAATTTGGCCTTGTTTCGATTCACTCCATCAAGGATGGGGTGTTTCTGTTTAACTTTGAAAATGAATATGGGCAACAAAAAGCTCTCCAGGATGGTCCACTGACCTTTGATAAACGTCCCTTGATCCTCAAAGCTTGGAAACCCAGAATGGTTATGGATGTAGCCAGTATCAGAACTTTGCCTATTTGGGTGCAATTCCCAGGACTACCGTGGGAATTCTGGAGCCCCCCTCTGTTGAGTCGTATCGCTAGCTCGCAGGGATCCCCTAAATTTAGCAATCAATTTACTTTGAACAGAACAAGGCTGGCATTTGCGAGGGTCCTGGTGGATATGGATGTGGAGGGTGATTTCCCTTCCATGATTACATTAGAAGACGAAGAAGGTAATATGGTTAGGCAGGAGGTGACTTATGAATGGAAGCCTTCCGTGTGCACTAATTGCAAAAGGGTTGGTCATGAGGGGAAAGACTGCTTAATAGGGACGAAACAAGTGTGGAAAGCAAAAGAGAAGATTCAGAATAATCAAGGTGAAACTGAAGTTGTAGTAACCAGTATCCATAACCGGTAAGAATATGTATATTTATATATATAAATATACGTATTTTATTTGTATGTGGGTGATCCTTGATTTATATATTGTTATTAGTAGTGTTTTTATAGGTTAAGGATATACTATTAGTATTGGGTTTATTTGCAAGACTTTGGAATTATTTTAGGGACCAAATTGTTATACTTTGAAAGTTTTGGGGGTGAATTTGTAAATACCAAAAATTAGCCACTTAGTATAAAAATATACTTTTAAAACCCTAATTCTCTCATTTAGGTCGAGCTACCCCTTTTAAGAGAGAGAAGAGAGAAATAGAGGAGAGAGAAAGAGAAGAAGAAGAAGAAGAAGAAGAAGAAATTGGAATTTTTAGATCTTAAGAGGTATATCACAATTATTTCTTAATTTATTGGTGTTAATTATATTAATTTCTTTAAGTTTTGATTTCTGGAAATATGTATAATTGAGGATTTGATATGTATTTCGTATGATAGTTTGAGAATTGATGATGATTTACAAGATAGTTTGATAAATCATGATGAATTGTGGAATTTCTGCTGGATAACCTCTTGATCTAGGAATTTTATAAATTGTTGTGATTCGATTCTGGTTTTGAATTTTGAGTATATGAAATTAGACATGTTTAGGATCATCTGAGACTTTGAATCGACTGAAAATCTCAGAAATTGAATTTTTAGTGAATTTACCAAAATGACCCTGGAATTCTGGAAATTTCCTGTGTAAACAGTATGATACAGTGGAAAATAATTTTTGACCTGCTGAAGGATCTTTAAAAATTACGAATTTGTGGAATATGATAATTTTATATGTCTAATATGATATACTCGGAATTGAGAATTTGGATCAATGTGGTTGAAGTGTTATGAATTTCTAAAGTGTATCAGCTCATTGTAGTATTTGATTAACAGATTTTTAAAGTTATGAAATAAAATAGTTTTAAAATACTTTTGGCAGTTATTTGGAAGCCAAATATTCATCATGGACTGAGATATGTGTCAAGAGTAATTATGTGGTAGTTTTATAATTTTTGAGTTAGTATATGATTTTATAAAATTGGGAGATTGAATACTGTTCAGCAAGTATCTTGATCCTGTCAGGTTTGTAGTTTGGATTCGATGGTGTGTATGGAATGGATTGTGTAGGAAATTTGATATAATGTTCATATATAAGAAGGATATATGAGTCAAGAATGGTATATTCTGATTTTAGAGTAATTGGACATCATTTGATGTATTAGAAATTTTTGTTAAGTGTAAGTGGTCAGAATGACAGGTTTTGAGAAACCAAATATTTAGACCAATTTGATGTGATAAATGCATTGTGTATAATTTTGTAAGCTATTTAAAGTATTTTGTGTAAATTTTGAGGCTTATGAAAGGATTAATCTTCATTGATAGGTTAAGGAGATTTAAGCCTTGTAGCTGAAAGTGTTAAGAGGTAAGTATACTAGACTTTTACTGAAATCACTATAAGCATAGTAATTGTCTATGTATGATTTTGTAAATGTGCTTAAAAATATGTTTATGTTATGCCAAAGTTTATTTGATATGAAATGTGAAAGACATATGTTTATGAATGTGAGCATTGACATTGAACATGGACATACATGTGTTTTTGAAAGCGAGCTTTCAAAATGAAATGTGTTTGACAAAGAAAGCTTTGAAGTGCAATATGTCCATGAGAAAGATTTTGTGTTTTGAGGATGCTTGAACTCACTGTTGACTTAGTAGGCATCTTATGTGATTTGTGGAGCCTTTATGTGTGGCCTTTCCTTCGGGATAGGTATATGTTATGTGTTCCGTATGTAGGGAGGATCCTATTGGTACCTAAAGGAAAAGTGAGTTATCACATTCGTGTGGTGGCGTATTGGTGCATGTGAGAGGACTCACCGATGATCAGGGTGAGGGTTTGGCTTTTACCTTCGGGCATGAGCATTATATATGTGTTATTCAAGACCTCACTTGTACTATTCCTCTCATACGGTATGTCACCTACGAGTGACATTTGGCTCATTATGTGATATGTGATGTGTAAGTCCTACTAAGTAGTAGTTGAGTGATGGTATTCCTGTAATATATTTTGAAAGAATGTGTAAGCGCTTACATGATATGTGATTTGATAAGATTATGATTTTGATTGATAACAACATATCATACATATGCATTGTGTACATATATGTATTTGTATTTGATATATGAAAAACTAGTATGCTTACTGAGTTTTATACTCATTATAGTTTATGGTGATTTCAGGTAAATAAGGTACATGTGTGCTTAGCGGATTTGGCAAGGCTTCTGCTGTTCCTTGGGTTCCCTAAGTTGCTAGGTTGTTGTGTGTTTCATTTGGGGACACGTGGGATAGGATATTTGGTTTGTACCTATTGAATAAATACTTATGTATTATTTCATTGTGTGTGGCTGGATTTGATTTAAGTTTTCAAAGTGTGGTTACTAGTTGATTTCAAGTACGAATTTGCAATGAATATATTCTGGGCTTCCGGTAACAAAGTTGCTACTGGTGACGTAGTAGAGTGTTAATCTCTGAGAAAACTCTGCGTATCTCCGGTTTATTAATTGTCCCAGTCATAATTCAATTGTTATAATTCTGAAAGGAATTGAAATGAATGTTTAAATATGGTCAAGAGAAGTTTATATTTATATGTTAAGTTATGGGTTGATTTTAGTGTTGAACTTACTAGCAACTTGCTAAGGATTTCTGTGTTGAAGGAAAGTTGAAAATTTTGTGTAATATTATTTATGAGTGCACATGCAGTGAATGAATGTAAGTGATGTCGTGTGTCGGATCTTTTGGGTCTGGGGCGTGACAGAAGTACCTATTAGACACCCTGAAATGCCAGAACCAAAACAGTTAAATCTAAGTAAAACAGAAGGGGAGACACAGACAACAGAGGGGAATGAGGCGCATGGCCATATAGATAAGGCAACAAAACAAATGCCAGGAAGCGGGGGACCAGAGGTAATCCAGGGAATTGACAGATTTAACCTAAGGAAGACTATTACTCTGACACATGATGTGGGAATTATAGGGAAGGGTCGACGTGCCAAGAGGAACTCTAAATCCCCATATAGGGGACAATGATCGCAAGCTGGAATATTCGGGGTCTCCATGACCCCTGCAAACAATCAGAGGTACGGGCTCTGATTAAATCTTGTCGATTATGTATTTTGGGATTGCTAGAAACAAAAGTAAAACTGTCTAATCTAGATACCATTTGGAAGAAGTTGGCACTAAGGGAGTAGAAGCTAGATAATAATTCTGAGTGCCTAGATATGGGAAGAATATGGATCGCCTTTAATCCAGCTAGATGCAATGTCACGATCTTACAAAAGCACCAGCAATTCATGCATAGTAGAGTGAGTATTGATGGTATTATGTTCTACTGGACTCTGGTTTATGGTGCCTCTGCTATTATGGAGAGAGAGAACCTGTGGAAGGACCTTAGGGATGATTTGACTCCTAGCACTACACCGTGGTTAATCCAAGGAGACTTCAACAATGTACTCAGCAACAATGACAGAATTGGGGGTCAATGGGTTAATGATAACATGGTAGATCAGTTCAAAAATTGGATATCGAGACTAGAGTTATTCGAGTTAAAGAACCATGGATGTCGCTACACCTGGTGTAACAATCAAATAGGTGGACAACGAATTTGGAGAAAAATTGATTGGGCATTTGTTAATGGAAATTGGCTGGATGCATTGGATTTTTCTGAGTGTGAAGTTCTTCCTGCGGGCATTTCAGATCACTCTCCTCTCGTGGTCTCCATCTCGCGAGCATCATATATTGGGAAGGTCCCCTTCAAGTTCTTCAACGCCTGGTGTACTCACAGTGATTTTCTTCCCACAGTCGAGCGAGAGTGGCAGCATGATTGTCATGGCTCCCCAATGGCCAGGGTATGGTTCAAACTAAAGCTTTTAAAACCCAAGCTAAAAGAGCTTAACAAGGTCTTTTTCTCGGACATCCAGCAAAAGATTGAAGACTATAAACTGATGTTGGCCTCATTACAGAGTAGTATGATCCATGACCCATTCAACCAAACCCTTCAAGATGAGGAAAGGAGCATTTATCAACATTTAAGAAATCTTATTTATGCTAAAGAAAGCATTGTCAGACAAAAATCCAGAATCAGATGGATTCAAATGGGGGATTCAAACACCAGCTACTTTCATAAGTCAGTTAAGCAGAGAAGAGCTCGGAATAGAATCATTACAATTGAAAACCCCAATAGGGAAATTGTTGAAGACCCCAAGGTTGTGAAAGAAGCCATTGTCCGATACTACAAAGATTTGTTGGGTACCCCCATCTCTTATAGGGTGTCCATATAAAAGAGAATCATGTACGCGGGCCCTAAACTGAAGGAAGATGATAGAGACATGTTGAATGCCCCTGTCACAGAACAAGAAGTCAGAAGTGCTATCTTCAGCATCAATGGTGATAAAGCCCCAAGGCCAGATGGTTATAACAGTTACTTCTTTCAAAAATGCTGGCACATAATAGGAAAGGAGGTTACTGCAGCTGTGCAACATTTTTTCTCCTCAGGTCAGTTCTACAACCCCATAAATGCCACGGCCATTACCCTTGTGCCTAAGGTTCATAATCCTCATTGCTTGGGGGACTATAGACCAATTGCATGTTGTACTGTCCTCTACAAATACATCACCAAAATAATAACATGCAGACTGAGAAGAGTGGTGAGCTACCTGGTTAGCTCTAGTCAATCAGCATTTATTCCTAACAGGCAGATATCAGATAATGTTTTACTAGCTCATGAGCTCATGAGGGGTTATGAGCGCAACAGCGGGAGCCCTAGGTGTGCTCTTAAAATTGATCTCCGTAAAGCCTACGATTCGGTATCCTGGGATTTCCTAGAAGAGGTATTGATGGGGCTGAATTTCCCTTATCACTTTATCAACATCATCATGAAGTGTGTCAGAACAAGCACGTACTCAGTCATGGTAAATGGTAGATTAGAAGGCTTTTTTTCGGGGAAGAAAGGATTGAGGCAGCGGGATCTCATGTCCCATTTGCTTTTTGTTGTGGCCATGGAATATCTTAGTAGGAGCTTAAGTTGTATTCCTCAGAACCAGTTTATATATCACAAGGGGTGCAACAGGATGAAACTAAACCACTTGATGTTCGCAGATGACTTATTATTGTTCTCTAGTGGGGATGTCAGGTCAGTAGGCCACTTTAAGCAAGTGCTTGATGATTTCTCAATGGTCTCTGGGCTGCACCTAAACGCTGGCAAGAGCTTCATCTTCTTTGGGAATGTGCCTCAACCTACCAATGAGACAATCCTTCAAGTGACTAAGTTCCAGCAAGGTGCGTTGCCTATCAAATACTTAGGGATCCCTTTAATCTCTGGGGGACTGAAGAGAGTCTACTGTCAGGAGCTTATTAATAGGATATCTGTTAGAATCTCAAGCTGGACTGTGAAATATCTGAGTTATGCGGGGTGGTTGCAATTAATAAAATCAGTCATAATAAGCATGCATGTATACTGGAGTTCTATGTTCACCCTGCCTAAATCAGTCACCAAAGAAATTGAAAGCAAATGTCGTAATTTCTTATGGCATGGAAGTAACCAGCAGGGGAAGAAAGGTTTAGTGGGCTGGAATTAGGTATGCAAAGGTAAAAATGAAGGAGGTCTTGGCATTAAATCTATAAGCTTGTGGAATTCAGCGGCAATCACTAAACACATCTAGGAGCTGGTTGCTGTGAAAGCTTCATTGTGGGCAAAATGGGTAACTGATAACAAACTGCGGAGGCTAAGCTTTTGGGGTATCACAAAGCCAATGGATGGTAGTTGGACTTGGAGGAAGATTCTGGGGTTGAGAACTCAGATAAAACAATTGTTCTCCTATGAATTGGGAAACGGCAAGTCCTTCCAATTTTGGTGGGATCCATGGCTGGGTGGAGAATCAATAGTTAATAAATTTCCACACATTGAAATCTCTGATGCGGATATTCCTCGGGATGCTAAGGTTAATGAACTATGGCAGCATGGTCATTTGAACCTTCCTGACCCGTTGGACGAGTACACTTCTCAGGTATGGGACTATCTTCGCAAAAATGTTTCAATTTTTGAAAGAGAAGATAGAATCTCATTCACCACTAGTTCCAATGCAAAGTTTTCTATTGCAAGTACTTGGAGATGTCTTAAGAATAATGAGGCTAAGGTGGGATGGTGTAAACTGATATGGGGAACACAACATATACCTAGACACAGCTTCATTACTTGGTTAGCTTTGAAAAACAGATTATCTACCAAAGAGATACTTAAAAAATGGGGGGTTATTCCATCAGATGATTGCCCTCTTTGTGGTAATGACAAGGAAACAATCACACACTTATTTTTCCAATGCAACTTTTGTAGTGAAATTTGGCACAAGGTACTAAGGGCGTGCCAACTCAATCAGTGCCCGAACAGATGGCAACGAGTAATCTCCTTCTTTTGTAGAAAATCTAAAGGCAAATCTACCCTCAGTAAGATCAGAAGAGTATCGTTCTGCGCTACAATCTACTTTATTGGGAGAGAACGGAATTTGAAGGTCTTCCAACAGAAAACTCCTTCTACAAGCGAAATCTACCAAAAGATTAAGGATGTTACTTGGCTTAGATGTATAAGTACTGTAAATGGCCAATGGATTAACCACTTTGCAGCTGGATGGTAACTGTAGTTAATCTCTATGAGTTGTACTGTCTTTCTTTTTCTTTTATTGAGTTTACTCTGTAATACCTGCTAGATTTAGCATTTATATAAATTTTTACTTACCAAAAAAAAAATACTTCAACTATATTTAGATTTGTTTTCAGAGTGATGCTATTTAACCCTTATTTTATCAACTCTCAATTATTATCTTATTTAAATTTTAATTTTTTAATATAAAATTAGAAATAACTATTTAAAAAAACTCTTAAGTTCACTCAAATATATAATTTACTTTTTAAAAAATATATCATAAACTCTAACATCTACTTTGCATGTTAAATATAATTTTATAAATACTTTAACCTCTAAAAT
This sequence comes from Ailanthus altissimus, assembly GCA_946807835.1. NCBI lineage: Eukaryota > Viridiplantae > Streptophyta > Magnoliopsida > Sapindales > Simaroubaceae > Ailanthus > Ailanthus altissimus. The sequence continues at coordinate 23,776,239 of OX327692.1, read as the reverse complement.
TTCTTGTTTAAAAAATTAGATAAGTGATTTTTAGAAATAAAAGAGAAAAATTAGTTAAAAAATTAATTTGTTCATATTAGATAAATAACACAGTGTAGCATTTGAATTAACAGTACAATGATAATGACTGAGAATACATCTTTATCTCCACTTTAGTAGAAGTTTTAAGTTTAAATTCTTCTTTTTTATTTAAATAATAATAATAATAGAGTGTATTAAAAATATTTAAATTAATAATAAGATTAAATTAGAAGTTTGTTATAAACTATCTTGGCTATTGAAAACTTATTCAAGAATTGATCAACAAAATCACGTACCAAAAATTAAGTAAGAACAAAATTTATAGTGGTTCGATTTTAAAAGAAACCTACATCCATTCTCGAGCTCAGAACAGAGAGCTTCATCCACTATATTAAAATGATTACAGCCTAATCTTCGAACCCTAAACAAGCTTTATAAACTAACTCAAGAAAATAGAAATGAGAAGACGAAGAAAACTCCAAAATGCTAATTTCTATTTCTGTTCTAGGTATTTCAAGAGACGGCCAAATGGAGATGATAATCTAGGGTTACAAACGATGACCATATATATATAAACATAAAACGCACCGATTTATTTCCTATACATATAGTATTACTAAAATGCCCCTATACACTTGACATATCCCTAACATGTCCTATTAACTTATGTTAACCAAATTTCAACATTCTTCACCTTGGTTCCATAAGTCAATATCTGTACTTACAATAGTGAACAATACTCTGAACTTGTTCCTCCTAGCTCGAGTTTCTTATCAGCTTCACCCCTTGTCAATATGAAGCAAGTCCAAATAGCATTTGAATTTGCTTACTGGCAACACCTTAGTTCCCATGTCAGCTGGATTTTCTTCAGTTGGTATCTTTAACAGATTTTAACTTCTCTTTCGAGATTATATCCCTAATACTTCAACGTGCTTTGTCCTCTCATGGAATACTGGATTCTTACTCAGATGAATAACACTCTGATTATCTGAAAAACCAATAGCAGATTCAATAAGCATGTTAATTTCACCTAATAATCCTTGAAACCAAATGGCTTCTTTAACAGCCTCTGTTATTGCCACATATTCAGCTTCTGTACTAGACAAAGCTACTAAATGTTGAAGTTGAGATTTCCAGCTTATGCAATTACCACATATAGTAAAAATATAAGTTGTAGTGATCTCCTCTTATCTTTGTCTCCTGCAAAGTCAGAGTCAATATATCCAACTAAATTTATTTTATTCCCATGCTCACCATACACCAAACCATAATCACAAGTACCATTCAGATATCTAAGTAACCATTTAATCCCTAACCAATGAGACTTACCAGGATTTGACATATATCTACTCATACACTAATATCATGAGCTAGATCAGGCCTGGTACAAATCATCATATACATAATTGAACCCACAACACTAGAATAAGGAAATTTTAACATTTATGATTTTTTCTCTACTGTTACAGGACACTGTTTCTTTCAGAAGTTAAAATGTTCAGCCTGAGGTACCTTAACAAATTTAGAGTCTTTCATCAAGAATTTATCAAGGACTTTCTCAATATACTATTTCTGAGATAATACAATCTGGTTTAAGGATCTGTTTCTAGATATATCAATGCTTAATATTCTTTTTGCCATATCCAAATCCTTCATATCAAATTCTCCCTTTAAAAGGGTTTTAATTCTCTCAATTTCGCTTTTATTAGGACTAGACAACAGCATATCATCCACATATTATAACAAAAATACTTGATAACTTTTACCAAGACCTTTATAATAAAAACAAGAGTCATAATTACTCTTAAAAAAATTATATCTTAGTAATAAAGTTATCAAACCTCTTGTACCATTGTCTAGGAGACTGTTTTAGGCTATGTAAGGATTTTTCAGTAAACAAACTAGATTATTTTTATTATTTATCTCAAATCCCTCAGGCTGTTTCATGTAAATAACCTCATTAAGCTCACCATGCAAGAAGGCAGTTTTTACATCAAATTGGTCTAATTCTCAATCAAAATAAGCCACTAGAGATAAAACAATTCTGTAGTGGTGTATTTAACAACAGGAAAAAAAATCTCATTATAATCTATCCCTTGTTTTTGTGAGAAACCTCTAACAACTAATCTTACTTTAAAAGTTATAGAGTCAAGAGGAGTTATACCTTCTTTGATCTTATAGATTCATTTATAATCAACTACCTTTTGATCTTTGAGTTTTTGTACAAGAACCCAGGTTTGGTTTTTTTGTAGTGATAGGATTTCCTTAGACATTGCTTTCCTCCAATGTACAAAGTTTTTACTTTCCATAGCTTCAGTGTAGGCGAGGGGTTCTGATTCGTCAATTTTCAAGGCTAAAACCAAAGCAAATATAGTTAGATCATAAGATGAGAATTTAGAGGAAATTTTTACCTTATTTCTAGTTCTGTCCCTAGCCAGTTGATAGTCAATTAGGGAAGTGTCGATTTCTGTTTCTTCATTGTTTTTATCTGAATCTAGTTCTAGAACAATGTTAATTGAATTTTCAGAGTTTTCATCTTCATCTAACTCTAGAGGCTTCACTTTAATATGAGCTCCTTCTGTCTCAAAGTTGTTGTCTGCTAGTTGAAATTGACTTATTGTACCTGTACTTTCCTGTAACAACTTTAAACATGACAGTTCACTTTTATTAAAAGTAACATCTCTACTTATTATCATTTTCATACTACCAGCATCTTTATTCCACAATCTATATCCCTTCACCCCATCTGGATAACCTAGAAAAATACATTTAATTGATCTAGAATCTAACTTATCTTTACTTTGGTATACATAGGCTGTGCAACCAAAAATTCGTAGGTGCTTGTAACTCACTGTCTTATTAGTCCATACTTCTTCAGGAATCCTAAAACTTATAGCACTAAAAGGACTTCGATTTATTAAGTAACAAACTGTCATAACAGCTTCACCCCAAAAAGGTTTTGATAATCCAAAACTGATCAAAAGACATCTAACCTTTTCCAACAAGGTCCTATTCATTCTGTTGAGAGATATAGATACAGTTCTATGTCTAATTATTCCATGTTGTTTACAAAAATTCTCAAACTCATTATTACAGAATTCAAGTCCATTGTCAGTTCTTAAAACTTTTAATGTCTTATTAGACTAGTTTTCAATAAGTTTCTTCAATTCCTTAAATTTATCAAAGGTTTCATTTTTTATTTTAAACAAGTAAACCCAAACCTTTTTACAGTAATCATCAATTAAAGACAAGAAATATCTACTGCCACTATAAGTAGAAGTCCTCGTAGGACCCCATAAATCAGCAAGGACATAGTCAAGAATTTGTTTTGATTTGTGAGTCCCAGGTTTAAAACTGATCCTATGTTGCTTTCCCATTATACAGTTTTCACAAAAAGACATATTGGTCAGTTTTATTTTATCAATTTTTCCAAATTCACTTAATTTTAAAAGACCTTGTTCTCCAATATGTCCAAGCCTTCTATGCCATAATTCTGGTTTTTCTAACTCAGTTTTAGTTACACTGGCTAGTACCTATTATGGTTTTCCCTAACAGCATATATAGACCCTTTTGTTTCACACATTTCATGATAACTAAGATCCTTTCATGATCTTAAGTTGACCATTTTCAGCTTTATATGTGTATCCTTTTTCATCTAAAGTTCCTAATGAAATCAAATTTCTTTTTAAATCTGGAATGTACTTGACATCATTAAGAATCCTAATGATACCATCATGTAGTTTAAGAGAGATAGAACTAACTCCATTTATCCTACATGTTTGATTATTACCCATTAGAACTTTACCCTCATCTATTTCTTGAAAATTTTGGAACTACCCTAGATTTGGACACATATGGTATGAACAACCGGAATCTAATACTCATTCAATAATGTTATCTTCTACTGATACTGTTAAGGCTTCTGAGCTTTCATAGCCATCACTGGCTACTGCAGCATCACCATTTTCATTATTGTTATTTCTTTCTTTTATTTTCTTTAATCTTTCATAATAGTTTCTTCTAATGTGACCCTCTTTACCACAGAAATAACATCTCTTTTATCCAGTCTTAGACTTGAACCTAGATTTACTCTTATTTCTGTATTTTCTATTTTCTTTCTTATTAGGTCTTCCTCTTGCATACAACAAATCTCTATTTCCAGAATTGGTCTTTTCTGTCCTTAGTTTCAAATCCCTAAACCTAAAAGCTTTTATACAGTCATCAAGGGTGAAGGTTTCCCTACCATACTTAATAGTAGTTCTTACATCTTTATATGTAGTAGGTAAGGAATTCAACAGAATAATAGCTTCATTTTCATTTCCTATATTCTCACCGGTATTAGATACTTCAAGACACAATCTTTTAAAATCGTCAAGATTGTTTTCCAAGGTTTTATTAGTATCCATTCTATACCCAAACAATCTTTCTTTTAAATAAATCTTACTGAAAAGAGATTTAGTAAGAAAGAGAGATTCAAGCTTACCCTAGAGACCGATTGAAGAGGTCTCTTCTGTTACCTGCCGAAGAACATTGTCTGCTAGGTGCAGGATCATTGTACTATATGCCATCTCGTTCATCTCCAATTTCTATTCTTCTGTCAAGGTCGAAGGTAACGATTCGGGATCAACCAACGCCTTTGAAACCTTCTGTTGAGTGAGTAAGGCTTTTAGTTTCTTTTGCCACATAGTGAAATCACTACTCCCATCGAACCTTTCAAGATCTAATCTTGAAGAACTCATCGTGTTTTTGACCGATTACCCACTAATTAGATAAAATCAAATTTAACTTACAACGAATAAGGCCTAAAAATAAATCTAAACTACAAAATAGAAAGCGAACTGTTGAATTTGAATTATTTCGTGAAAAAAAACAAAAAAATTTGAAATACGACAATAAGTTTATGATGATCAACAAGAAAGTATTGAAATCATAAGTTGAATACAAGAACTAAATTAAAAGAAAATTTATATTATTGTATTGAATATTTATCCCTTACACTCTTTTATTCTTCTTTTATATAAATAAGTTTAAGAAACCTTATTCAATCTTAATTATTAAAAGATGCAAAATTCTAATCAAACAAAAAAATTTATTCTAATAGGTACCTGTTCCAGATATCAAGCTGTGCACTTCAGTATGACACCTCTATGGCATCAATTAAGCCAAAATCTTATACTCTTTTTTATTCTATACGTAGCAAAAGACATAACTCATATCATAAGTAAGAACACATAAGATCAACACACTAATAAACATAAAATAAATCAATCAATCAATCAACATTACACAAGATATACGTGGTTCGACCTATAAATACTTACATCCACGGAGGATCCATAATCCAACTTCTTTTATTGAGTTAGATCATTAAGTATCTTCTTACATCATCAATGATCCCACAATACTCATAGTATCTCTCATAGATTACCCTAGTATCTCCCATAGAGATCCATAAGTATATACCATTGATCACTATGAATTCTCTATAACCTCTTAGTATCTCCTCATAAGAGATTTTTATAATGAATACAAGAATAAATCAAGCATCTAAGCTAAAATGATCTATGGTGTTTCTTTTATTCACTCAAGAATTAAAAGAAAACACTTCCCAAAGGTTATATACTAGTGCACCACGTACTTAGTGCCTACCTAATTCTTATATTCCCTCTTATGGTCTACATCTTGCAACTTTATATGCTTAACTTTTTCTCTTGTATTTAGAAGAGTTTATATAGTGAATAAAATACCTCTAGAAACCCTAAAGCTATTTGGAATAAGACTCAATGCGGTATAGAAGTCCAAAACTCCTTAAAAGTCACAAATTTGAAGCCAAATAGACATTTGCCACATCTGAAGTTGCAGCGCCAAATGGCTGGTGCCATATAAATCGATCTAATATCATCGCGCTAGGCACACTATTTTTGACACTGCGACGCTAGGCCTTAGATAACAGTCCTTTATTCTTTTCATCATTTTATGCATTTTCAAGTCTCGTTTGGCTTCTCCTCATGTGTCCCACGCGTTCTTGACTTCAATGTGCCTCTCCTATTGGTATTCATCATAATTCTTGCCTATACAATATTGTTAAATAACTAATATCCAATAAATCCTCTAACTGATTCAAAATCCCTCTCTATGAAGCTAATCATCATCACCCCCTCCTTGACCAATGCTTACTAGTATTGTCTTTAAGTCAAGTCTCAAACTTAATTAAGGCTCTTGCGACTACGGTCTTCAAATATTTCAGAATGTTGATTTCTAGAGTAGTTCAATGTTATGATCTCTTATGTCCCGAAGACACCATAACCACAATCCCTTAATGGTGAAAATACATTCTCGCCATTACTACTCTTTTCACATTCTCTTTAGACCCTTGCCACAATGTGATATAATTTCAAAAGCTACTTTTATGGTCTGTTTCAAATCAACAACCCTATGTTGAACTTATTCAAGTACTTTTTCTTCAAGCACTCAATATCCCTCTATGCTTATCACTTCTTGATCCTTTTGTTTCCTATTTAGTATTTATTTATTTTGTCTTTCATGAAACTTCCTATTTTGATCTAGCAGTCCCGAGTCCACTAGATTTTTATGAGATGAGGAATAAAATCTCATACCTAGCCTCTCCCTTGTCTTTTTCACTATGTAGTCTCAATCTTATTCTATCAATCCCCTATTACTTACCACGAGTCATATTTCTTCATTTGATAAATAACAATTCTGTATGACTCATATGAAAACTCTACCTTAGATAAAAAAAAAAAATAGTTCATCCATTAGACACTTATTCTTCCAAAAGCTCTTATGCGATTAAGTCTTTACCTAGTCATCCATTAAACTTGCAAATCTAACTTTCTTTTATCTTTGTCTTTATCTTTCAAGATTATCCCTTCAAATGCTCTAGACATATTTTGGATCTGCCCTTCAATCTTGATTGTTCTTCTTTTACTATATTTATTTTGTGTCCAGTCTGAATAATTCTTCTGACCAGGACCTAGATGACGTTATCTTCTTGGTAGTCTTCTTCAAGAGTGATCTCTATCCCCAAAAACCTCTCCGGTAATGCCATTATATTTTTCTCTTTTAGATAACCATCTTCTCCATTATTCTTTCCTATTATTTGTGAGCCTCCATGGTTGATAACCTTTACTTTGCAATCTAACAATGCCGCAGATGTGATAAGCATAAATTATATCTATTATTTTCACTCTCTTAACTTGATTAATTGCTCATTTTAATAAGAATATGAGACTTTTTATATGTTTTATTATTATTTTATAAGTTTGGAATCAATTGAGCAATTGGGGATGAAAATCTAAGAAAAAGAAAGCAAAATTTTCAAATTAAACAGTGCATGTGAACAGTACTGTGAACAGTCTGCGGTGAACAGTCGCGCGCAGAACAGTAATCGTGAACAGTGATTACGTTACAGTAAAAATGTAATACAACTCAAATACTCCAATCAATCCCTATATAAAGGCTTTTTATTTCAGACCTAAAGGAGAACGCAACTTATGACTCTTAGAGCCACAATACATAAAAAGAATAGCAATTTTAGAGAGAAAAGCAAGGAGAATTCAAGAAAATAAGAGATTATTGACGAATATTTGGCATATCAACCAACTGCGAATTGACGTCTATATTGGTTTGCTTTTGGTTGTATCATGTTTATTTTATTTTTCAGCCATAATTTTCTTGTTATCATGAGCTAAATTTATTTTCTTGGGTTATTTCTTGAACTCAATATGTGAGCTTAATTGTTGGATCTTTTTAATATTTATTTAGAATCAATTCTTTATTATTCAAATTATTTATTTTTAATGCTTTATTATATCTGATCAATATTGTGATTGATTTGGTAATACTTTGATAAACTTGGAAGAGGCGTTAATGTATTTAGACCTAGATAATTTGATACATGATTGTAAAGTAACATTCAATGTTGCATATATAAGTTTCAAATTAGGATAGGAATATACCTAATTGGCATGTATGGTCAATAAAACTTAATCTTAATGAATCTTAATTTATTACAAGTATTATAGGAATATAGATATTTGGTAAATTAAGATATACTTGCATGACCTTAGAAGAGGCTTGTGAATACATTAGTGTCTTGATCAATAATAAGAATTGAGGGATATAAATATTAAAAAGATTAATATTTAGAAAATATATTGAATGATAGTAATTAACCATAGGCTTTCTCTATATTGCTATCTTCTTATTCTATTTGAGTTATGTCATTTATTTTTTACACTTTTATTTTACTTAAATTTATTGCAAAATTAAGATTTGATATTTCTGAATAATTACAAGAAAGATATAATTTTAGTACTTGGTAGAAAATAAAAATTATACATGTGGGTTCGACATCCGACTTTATAAGTCTCTTTATTACTTGTTACGATAGTATATACTTGCACTTAATTTTAAGATATAGAAATATCGCATCAATATGCTTGACAATCTGAACTTCAACCTATGCTCTGATACTAGTTGTTGTAGATATCAAACCATACACTTCAGTATGACACCCTTATGGCATCAATTAAGTCACAGTCTTGAAATCTTTTATGACTCTGTGTGCAGTAAAAGATATAACTCACACTATAAGTAAGAACAAATAAGATTAACACACCAATAAAGATTAAAAAAATAAACCAATCAACATTACACAAGATATACATAGTTCAGCCCATAAATACCCACGTCCACGGAAGATCCATGATCTATCTTCTTTTATTTATATAGATTACTAAATATCTTCTTACATCATCAATAATCCAACAATACCCATAGATCACCTTAGTATCTCCTATAGATCACCTTAGTATCTCTATAGAGATCCCTAAGTATCGACCCTTGATCACCATGAATTTTTCAAGATCTTTTAGTATTTCTTTATAAGAGATTTCTACAAAAACAAAATATAAGAATAAACCGAGCATTTAAGCCAAAAGAATCTATGGTGTTTTTTTTGTTCACTCAAGAACCAACAGAAAATACTCTTCAAAGGTTACACCTTAGTGCACTACGAACTTAGTACTTACCTAACTCTTCTATTTCCCCTTATAGTCTACATCTTAAAATTTTATATGCTTAACTTTCTCTTGTGTTTAAAAGGGTTTATATAGTAAATAAAACACCCCTAAAAACCTTAAACCTAGTTAAAATAAAAGTCAATGCATTATAGGAGTCTAAAACCCCTTAAAATCCAAAAAAATTCGAAGCCAAATAGACATCTGTTGCTTCTGGTGCCGTAACGCCAAGTGATTGACGCTGCATAAACCAATCCAGTGCCGCAGTGCTAGTGTTGGTGTTGTGTACGTGTGCACCGTGCTATGGGTAAATTTGTGCATTTTGAATAATTTAAAATGACATGTCTTACATACTACACAGCGATATTAAAACACACATTAAAGAATCTCATTACACTAATGAGATTAGGGGACTCACCCTCAAATCGTGATTTTAACAATTTTAATTGAGAACGTGGTAAACTTCCACAAACTAAAATAATAACTTTTTTATTTTAAAACTTTGTATTGCTTCAAGTTTATTTTGTCTCTCAAATATCTTTTTTTTTTCTATGTTATTCCTTAACACAAAAACATAACAGAAGCAAAATCACTTTTCTACATCTATTCACAAACAATTCGGTAAATTTATAGGCAAAGTTTTGCCTTATTGCAAGCCAATTATAAAATTTAAAAATGTCTAAGTGTTGAAGTATGATAAGGTATTTTCAATGCTTAGTCAATGCTTTAATACGGATGACAAAATTCTAAAGGAATTGGTGGCAAAAATATTGCCACCTCTTGCTATTTTCAATTGAAAAAAGTTCATTTACTTAGTTAAATATTTAATTCTGTTGGCGGAATGAATAAGCAATTAGTGAAACTATTTATTCAAAAAGTTGCCACTGTTTACTTTCATTACAAAGTTTTCTTTTTGCGAATAAAAACAAACATATAATATGAACATTTAATAATCCAATAGAATGAAAATAACAAATGTCAATTGAAACAAAAAAATAATGGTCGAATGCCATAATTAAATTCATTTAATAATTTATATATACCGTCGAATTGAAAAAAAAAAATTATTATTTTATTTTTAATAATTTTATTTAGCAATGTTTAAATTAGTACTCATACAAATTATTAACATAATTTAAAACATACACTAAATAAATAAAAGTGTCAAGTCTCACTTGACACAATTTTAGATTTAACACTTAAACCTTAATTATTCTCCGAGAGAACTTGAAATGAATAAATGACTAAATAAATTAATTTAAATAAAATAATAATTATTTCATTTAAATGATAGTTATATTTACCAATGTCAAATTTAGTACCCATACAAATTATTGGCACAATTTGAGACATACACTAGATAGATAAAAGTGTCAAGTCTCACTTGACACAATTTTATGTTTAACACTTAAATCTTAACTACTCTTCGAGAGACCTTGAAATAAATTCATATTTTTTAAAAACTTCTCATATTAAATAATTCGATTTGGTGCACTACTCACGTGCTCAACGCATACACTTCATATAGTGAGACTCTCTAGGCTCACCCCCATTTTGTCTCACGAAATATTTCTATAACTGCCATTACCGATGTCCTCCACACACACGTTATGGATAATACAAAATGGTGAGTTAAACCATACAAGTTGAGGTTAATCCATATTCATATAATCCATTTGTCATTAATATCCTAGAAGAGTGGAGACATAGATCAACACCGCCAAGTCCCTTATTGCTTAACCATAAACTTATCTCCTCGATTAGTATTCCGATAAATAATATGCACAAACTTCTTTAAGATATTATTTATATCACAGGAAACTCTTTCTTGGGTTAAATGTTTATAGTCATAAGACTTCCTGGAATACAATCTTAGAGTATCTGGATATCTAACTCACCCATATGAGCTGATGGATCCCAAATCTACACACATTAGACTCTATAAGCATCGAACCATACCCAGCGGTCAGACTATGAAAGGTCTTTGACGTGTGTAGAATCTAAGTATAGTGGATCACTCATAAGTCCGCCATGATGCTCAGGTCAAGGGACCACGAATATTACTTAACTCGAGAAGACCCTCCACTAACGGATTTATGATATATATATTAGAAGTCTTCATTGAGTCTGTTCAGTATTCAGTCCTTACTAAATATATGTATATCTATACGAGCTTTCACTAAGCTCATGGTTTGCTAAGGTTAACCATCTGAACTATCCAAATATAGATATACACTGATCTATATTAATCGGTTCCATTCGATAGACCCAGCATTGATAGAAATAAATCAGGACCATATAATTTGAGAACATATTTACACAATAATATTTCCTAGCAACGCTTGCAACTATTTACAACTATGTCATTGCAAGTATATTCCTAGGTCTTTATCCCATTTCACACAAAGTTCTAACTTTTTAGACCTGATCTAAACTTCTTCAAATCAATACAATGTCCAAAATGTTACAAGTATCTTACATTAATAAAAGTAATTAGTATTTTAATGAAATATTTATTTATTATATAATTATGAAAATATAATATTCATACAAAATTTGGGATGGCACATGAGCACAAATCCCAACAACTAGGCATACTATTTTTTACGCGGCGTCGCTAGGTACATTATTTTCGATGCCGCGGCACTGGGCCCTGGACAATAGTCCTTCATTTTCTTCACCATTTTGCACCTTTCTAAGTCATATTTCTCTTTTCCTCGCGTGTCTCATGCGTTCTTGACTTCAATATGACTCTCCTCTTGATATTCTTCACAATTTTTGCTATACAAGATTATTGAATCACCAATATCCAGTAGTACCTAATAGACTTATTTGGGCTTGGACTAATATACCTAAAAAGAAAGAACCTAAATGGGCCCATTATGTACAATTTTAGGCCAATGTCAATAATACCCACTACAAACAGATCAAAAAGAATTATTTTGCTGAGGCTTGTACCCTGATAAAGTCGACAATATATTCTTCATATTGAATATCGACGCTTCTTCAAAGCCAATCACCTTCTAAAAGGGATATCGGCTTCATTGCATTGCTTATGGACTATATATGAAAAAAATCGGCTTTATGTAATAATTTCAAAAATTATATTAAAAAATTTGGCTTGTCAGGATGCCCATCAAAGAAAATCGGCCTAGTAAAGCAATCTTAAAAAATTCAACTTCATGAAGCATCCCTTGGAAGAAATTTTCTTAACAAACATTAGGAAATACATAGAAAAATTGACTTAGAAAAGATTTCTTTTGGGAAAAAAAATCAACTATTAGTAAGGAAATGCAAACATGCCTTAAAATATGGACGTTTTATTCAGAGTCGACATTATTAATTTTATTGTAACTAACTTTTACCCTAATAAGTTATACTTCACTTTTAGTTATGTTCAAGTCAGTGCTATCTTCTTCAAGGATCAAGGCCGATTTGCCTTAAATAAATTATTCAATGTTGTCTCTTTACCTTTTGTATTTAATGAGCTTTGTTTTGAACTCTTCAAATTATCGCTATAACTTTGCCTATAAGACCCAAGTTTTACTTATTCATTTTTACTTTTATCTTTTAAGCAAAAGCATTTCTCTATCAATTCTCTAAGGTAATATTCAAGGCACTCTTGTGTTCTTCAGCAATCTTTAAATTTTTCTTCAGTAAGTTTTCTTCAATTTTACTTTTTTGATCCCAATTCATTACCCCATTTACAGCTTCACCTATTATATATCGACCCCTAATGGCATCAAAGTCGACTTCTTCTGTAGCAGTAAGGTCTAAAAAAATTAAAATCGGCTAAAGTAATTGAGACTCCCTTATCCCTACTTACTACATCTCAGGATATCCCAGATAGTGACCAGGTCGCCTTTAAAGTACTACATTTATAGTTGGTTCTTTGCAATACATATTAGGTCCCTATAATACAACCATTATTCCTAAGTACCTTATATTTTTTTTTCTGCTCAAAAGGCCAACTTCATGAGGTTTAGTAAGAAACATGATATATCTATATGGTTAACCTCTAGGCCAATTAAGTCTTGGCTCAAATCATCAATCGATTTTAGGGGATGGTTAAATTATTTGAAACCCCATTTTGCTCTTATCTAGAACTAGTGTATATGATCTCATTCAATTATCTAGGTATCAGATCCTCTTACATAATAATCTTATATCGGCCTTACTTATTTTTTGGTTCAAGGAGTGCAATATGTTTTGTTTTAGGTTCAGCTATATGACTCCAACTCTATATGACTTAGTCGTTCTATTCATCCTTTCAATCTGTAAAGAAGTCAATGTTGCCTAAAGTGTAGGTAAGGTTAACCTAAATGTTACCAAACCTAAGTTGAGTTTTGGAAAATTTATGGGCAAGTTTAGGGAGAAATTGAAAAATCCTTCAAGATTAAACCATATCGCCTTTCTTCTCTACTGATTATGTAAATATGGCCTAAAAATTAACTAGAGAATACGCTAAGGTTGCAGTCGCCCTAGTAGACGGCTCTGTATTAGCTTTAGGATCATTTTTCTTGTCTCATCTTTATAGAAGTATGTTCAAAATTCTTATTATCAAATATTAAAAAAGTCTTCCCCAATACCATGGCCCTCTTTGGATTCTTTACTTCTGGGCGTCAATCTACTTTTCACACTTCTTTAAAACCATTTCGGAACCACTCCCAAATCAATTTAGTTGCCCCCTGGCTCATTTAATGATAACTTAAGGAAGATCGGTTCAAGGATTTCTTTAAATACTTATACACTACCACTCACCTTAATGAAAAGGAATTTTTTTTGGCTTAGACTAGCCTTATTAGGTCCCTAATAAACGAGATGGTCCTATAAAAGTCATCCAATTAATGCAAGAAAGGCTGGTTTAAATACTTAATGGCATATATGTTGGATTAGTTGTTTAATGGCTAGAGACTTGTATTATGGGGTTGTTATAACAGCAAACCAACAACAATAAATGTGAGACAAAAACCTATCACCCACAGTGGGTAAGTCAACAATTTGGTTGTGTCCAAGCCATCCCTCATTCCAACTTATTTTCAGCTAACCAACACTTTAGAACCAAAGTCGTTTGTAAAGACTTACATTTTGTTGAGGAAACCTCTCAAGTATCTACACAATTAAAGAAGTCCCTTCAATTGGTTGACCTCTCTATTTCTCTCGATCGCTTGATTTATTTGATGAGTACAGAAGGCAGATAGTTGATTTTATTACTTTGATTAGATGAAGCACTTACACTATATGATTTTGAAGACTCTAACTCTGATATGGTATGCAAGTCGGCTAAAATAAGACATGGGGTAAGATTATATAAGAAATTCTTGATTTTGAGAAGTATTATGGTTTTAAGCATAACTGTAATAATTTAAAAGAAATGAAATGCCTATGCCAAAAAAAAGAAGAAAGAATTTCTTCTAGAATATAAATGGTCAACTATTGTACACCAAATGAAATAGGTTTGAAATGGTAACCCTTAGTTTAATAAGGTCCTTTTTAATCGACTATTTATGGATCTGAGGCCTCTCATTCATCGGCCAAGTTCAGTATTGCTAGTGAAATCTCAAGTAAGAATTAGCCTACTTGGACCGGCTTATACTTAGATGATATTAATAAAGACAAACTTTGGTTTGACCTTGAGTTGAATGCTTGGCGATACAATTCGACGAGGTATAATAACTTTATTTCTCATATGCTGATCTTTTTAATCTTTAAATTGTTGCCGCTTTGCTTTGCAGAAGCCATTCCTACCTCAAAGGTTGTTCCTTCCACTAGTGAGGATGAAGAAAAGGTAGTTCCTCCCAAGAAGAAAGAAAAGGTAATAAAAATCACCTTCATCACTCTTTGGATTTTATAGTGTGAAAAAATTGGCTTAACTTTTCTTTTCCCTTTTAGACCAAGACATATAAGCTGAAAATTATTCATAGCTCTCGAGAGGCTTCGAAGGAGTCACTTGCTACTCAGTAGTCAAGGTCGAGTCCAAAGATGTTAACTCCGAATGTAAAATCTACTATCCTTACTGTTGGACTTGAGGATGAGTCTAATAAGGATGTTGAGGCTCCCCAATAAAGGGTTGATGAGTCGATTAGGTTATTTCTCCTGCATGCATGTCCAAGCCTAGTAAGCTTGTAATTAAGTTGCCTCTGAAGCTTAATGGCATTACTATTGCTATTGACATTCTTTCTATACTACTATAAGAACCCTTATCAGACGAGAGTGATGCTTTTGTTGAAGACTCGGAGCCTGTACAGTCAGCTTTTTCAATTATCTTAGTTGTTCAGTCTCAAGTGCTGGATGTGATCGATCAGCTCAAAAGTTTGGAATCTCAAGCCTTTAACATGTTTCTTGATGATCGATTTATTTTTTATTTCAACAAGAAATTGAACTTTATTTCTTACAATGCAACAACTGACATCATGTTAGTCGGCCTAAAGATGAAGATAAACGATTTTGTTGCGTCCTTTGCATCTTTTGCAAAAAAGAAGTAATCGATCGTAAGGGTAATTCAAAAGGTCGAGAAAAAAGTTGAGAAAAAGAACCTTGAGCAGCTTAAGATGAAATGGATGGTCAAAATCCATAGAAAATTACATTGTTGGTGGCAAGGTATTTCTTAGGATGTTGTCGAGTTGTCGACTGAATGAATCTTCTTCGAGATCATGACTATCACTTATTTCTGCATGATGCATTGCATTTAAAGGATCTCTAATAAGTGTGGTGGTCAGCTATTCACCATTTTTCGTCGCACTAGAAGGTTTAGCAGAAGTATTTTCGATTTCGATAATTTTAAAATTCTTTGTCATACTTCTAATTGTTACTAACATACAAAGAGTTATCCCATCGGGCGTGTTAAAAAGAATGTTTGCATTTTAAAATTTATTGTAAGATTCGTGTATATCCAGTATCTTGCTAGAACTATAAATTTTCTTAAATTTATAAAAAAATTGAGATCAAAATTTGTCAAATTAAATAAAGTTGAATTTCACTTACAGTGAATAAAGCTTAAAGATAAACTTGAGCTATAAATTAGTAAGCAAACTATTGAATTTAAGTTACTTAGCGGAAAAGAACAAGCAAAATTTGACAATAAAGCTATGATAATCAATAAGTAATAATTAAAATCCTGAGTTTGAATGCAAAAACAAAAATAAAAGTTAAATTAAAAGAAAAATCATATTATTATATTGAATATGTATTCCTTATACTATTTTATTCTGCCTTTTATAAAAAGATACATAATTCTAATCAAACAAAGTTTTCAATTCGAATAAGTACTTAATATAATCCAACATCTAACTGAGCTTAGACTAACTCACCTAAAAAAAGAACCTAAATAAACTCGTTATATACAATTTTAGAGGACGTCAACAACATTATAAAGGAAAATGCAGTACAAATTTACGCCCACTGAAAAGTCTATATAACAAGGACTTCTAGATCAAATTCCAAACCCGTTGACACATTCATCAAGACAAGATTTATGACAAGAAATTTCCAAGCAAAAGCACATGACAGAAGACAGACACGTTTGCACTTCCAGCTAAACGATTTCCATGTGCCACGCACGCCCACTCTTCGCCCAATCTTTATAACATTTGTCCCCTAATTTTACCAAACTTATTCAATTTACAAATATTACCAAAATACCCAAAACCCCAAAAAAAAAAAAAAAAAACAGCTTCTTTGCTAAGCTGGTGATGTCATTTTCTTTTTGGATTTTGACATCACTGATAACAGCTTATAACAACAAATGTAAACACCAATGACAATAAAAAGAAAATTTTTGTGCATTAAATCAATTCACCGTATTAAAAGTACACCAAAAAAAAATTAAAATCATGCACTTTTTATTTCACAAAGTATTGGTTGATCAATATGAATAGATAATTAAATAATCTTGAACTTTAAATTTAAACTTGATTGGTTTGTAGGAATTTACATGATCTGAGATGCCTATTTGATTTAAAATGATAAAACTATTTGATAGAGAAAGTAGAATTAGAATTTTAAATGTTATTTTTTTAATTATAGATTTTACTAAATCATATCAACAGGATATCAGTGATAAGATTAAGAATATACGCTTGCATTATTGGTATCTTTATAATTCTGAATATTCTTCTGCCAAAGTTATCTTGGTGGGGATAATCAATTATACAAAAAGTTTATTAATTGATATTTTAAGTAAACTAATTGATTGAATTGAGAAGCTATGGACTCTGTATATTATACATGGAGACGGTGTTTACTTGCTCGCGAGGTTACGTACGCAAATGAATCATTCATGCATCAGATAAAACTGTGAAATTATTAATCACTATTTCTTTTATTCACTGATTTCATTTTGCATTATAATCTTTTTCTATTATTGCGTGCTTAATAATATTATCATCAATACTATACCCAGTTAGCGTTTCGTCTCATTCACCCTCTTCCGGGGAATTTCTTAGATTTTTAATTATAGTCAATGAGTTTCAGGTATGAACAAATTTTACAAGTAATCATTTTCAAGACCTTTCAAATCGTCGGCGCCGTTTGAACTGGTCGTCCAACGCTGCCGTTTACGTATTTTCTTGGTCTTCGTTTAAGACTTTTTAGTTTTTCTATGAAGCAACTTCGATATTAAGTTCATTTTCGTGTATCAGAATTTGATTTTTACATTCTTAATTATATGCATTTGCTAAGTCATTTATTACGAATTTATAGGTGAAAAAAAAGTCAGATCTCTTTTATTCTATGAACCGCCTTTGATTTGATATATAAGCCCTCTTTTAGATGCTGTTCGTGATCAATATTTATAATTTGCTTTGCAGGTTTAAATTTTGCTAATTTTTCTGAGCTGTTCCTTTGCATTATCTTGGAGGGAAATTAAGTTGCTTGGATTTTGAACAAGTTGTTGTAGTGAAATTTTGTTGGGGATGGGAGGTAAAAGTTCTAGAAGTTCAAGCTGGAGGCAATATTCTCCAAGTGCATCTGCTAGTTCTTCTTCATGGAACAATTACCCGCCACAATCGCCATATCCTCAAGCACCATACTACTCGGCTCAGCCTCACTATTCGCCCACTACTTCGTTTAATTATGGCTCACAAACACCCCAGCCTCAAAGGAGATTAGATAGGAAATATTCAAAGATTGATGATGATTACAAGACCTTGGATCAGGTTAAACCCTCTTCAGTTTGTTTTTGATTTGTGATTTTCTATCTTCTTTTTTCTTTTTTTTTTTGAAATAAGTGGTTGATATTATGGAGTATGAAAATTGTCTATATTGTAGTTTATATGTTGGCAACAGAAAATGGATTGTTCTGAGTTAAATATAGTTGTCAACGCCAGTTTTGCAAAGTATACTGGTCTGGGATCAGTATTCCCATATTTATGAAAGTACAAAATGAAAATAGATCAATTTGTGCATTAATATGTAGGCCGACAAAGTTTTGTAACATCCTCTTAATAATAAGAGAATGCAGTTTCTACCTATTGGTTAATTCAGGTTGCATCAGCTAGTATGAGTATTGATGAAACATTAGCCATGTTCTATAAATCTTTTTACAGCATTTAGAAAATTTCTCTGATGTTAATCACATTTGTAAATAATGAGTATGGTTAATCTCACAGGTTACTGCTGCTCTTGCACATGCTGGCTTGGAGTCTTCTAATCTTATTGTTGGTATAGATTTCACCAAAAGCAATGAGTGGACAGGTGTGGTATATTCTTGATGCTGTGAATATTTATAAGGACTTCATGCAGAAAGCTCAACTCTCTTTTGAATTCAGGTGCAAGATCATTCAACCGGCGAAGCTTGCATCACATTGGGCATGGTCAAAATCCATATGAACAAGCAATTTCCATCATTGGCCAGACTTTATCCGCTTTTGATGAGGATAATTTAATTCCTTGTTTTGGATTTGGAGATGGTAATATTCAACACAAACCAATGCCTTCAATAGTCTGTTTGTAGAACTATATTTGGATTGTGGAGCTGATATTTGTTTCTTACAATTTGTTGTAGCATCAACACATGATCAAGACGTCTTCAACTTCTATCCAGATGAGAGATACTGCAATGGATTTGAGGAAGTGCTGACACGGTACAGAGAAATTGTTCCAAGCCTTCGACTTGCAGGTAACTGCGTCTAATTTTTCTTTCACTTCTCTGTGTTGAATGACATTTGGGAAGTTTCAACCAGTTGGTTCTAGTAACATAAGTTTATATATTCTCATGGCAGGTCCAACATCTTTTGCACCCATTATTGAAATGGCCACAACCATTGTTGAGAAAAGCGGGGGTCAATACCATGTTTTGCTAATAATTGCTGACGGGCAGGTAGTTCACTTGGAAATCTTGCTTTAATAATGAAATATATATCAAGCCACTTGCAAAAAGTACGTGTCTGCTAACCTTTATAGTTGATGGGGGTATATCATCTTTGTAGAGCTACTTTTCGATAGGGTATGAAACTTGGAAGAACATCTTAATCATTCATTATCCTGAGGTCTGGGAATAAAACAGTTCTGACAAATTGAAACATAATTGTAAGTACATTTGAAACGCAACCAGAAACTGTTGTAAGAATTGCAGAATAAGACATAGGAGGAATCACATATGAGACATATCTTATTGCTAACTGGAGTATCAAAGTAAATATTGAAGTTCTTTTTGGTTACAAGTAGTGTTGTACCTTCCTAGTTTCTATTGTATGACTTTTTTCTTACAAAAACTATTTTATTAGGTTACAAGAAGTGTTGATACGCAGCATGGTCATCTCAGCCCACAAGAGCAAAAGACCATTGATGCAATTGTTAAAGCAAGGTAATTTCTGAAACTTGCTTCTCATATCTTTTCCAAATGCATACTTACATGAATGTTTATTTGCAGTGAATTCCCTTTGTCGATAATTTTGGTTGGTGTCGGAGATGGTCCTTGGGATATGATGAAGGAGTTTGATGATAACATCCCAGCTCGTGCCTTTGATAATTTTCAGGTATGTCATTTACTCGGTGAAATATAATGACTTTACATGTCCAATAACCTCAATAATGAAGGCTTGCATGTTTATTATCTTGCTAGTTTGTGAATTTCACCGAAATAATGTCAAAGAATATGGATCCATCCAGAAAGCAAACAGAATTTGCCCTTGCAGCTTTGATGGAAATACCATCTCAATATAAGGCAACTATTGAGCTTGGCTTGTTGGGGTAATAATCACTGTTCACCAAAGATGCATTTTCCAGTGAACTTTTCAGTTTAAAATTGTTCAACTTATATATGTTCTTTCTCGGTTTATAAAGCCGTCAGCATGGAATAAATGCACCAGACAGGGTTCCACTTCCCACACCACTTTATAATGCTTCATCTTTCAGCAACAGTTCAAAACCATCACATTCAAGCAGTTTTCAGCAAAGTGCAGCTCCCTATTCTGGATATGATGCACAGACACCTACACCAGTCAGAACAGCTCCTTCTTCAAGTTCTCTTTATGATAATCAGGTAAATAGTCTGTTAACCAACCAAATTTAATTGAAAATTTTCTGAAACTTGCTTCTCTTATCTTTCCTAAAACAGTCTTTTCTTAAGTCAAATTTGCAATTAGATCAGCTTCCACGCCATGGTGTGCTGGTTGTTAACTAACCAGATTTATTATTGCTGTATAAATGTCATTACCTCCACCACTACCCCACGATTTTCGAATCATGCTCATGGGGACATTGACAATCTTCTTTAATTGGTGAACTTGAGCAGTTGTGCCCCATTTGTCTTACTAATTCAAAGGACATGGCCTTTGGTTGTGGTCATCAGGTAAATTAATTCCCAAATTTCATACATTTTATCGTGACATTGGAAGTCACAATCAAAGGATTATATTAACATGGCCTTTGGTTATGATTTCTTTTTCTCTAGACATGCTGTGAATGTGGAGAAGATCTCATATCATGCCCCATTTGCCGGACACCAATCGATACAAGAATCAGGCTCTATTAACCAGTTTCGCTCATCCAATTCAATTGTCTATTTGGTGCGGATATGGCCAAGCCAAATGCACAGTTCCTGATGTAGGAAAAAGGTTAAGAGTCCCTTTGATCATTAATTTTTATTTTTCTTTTTATTTTTTCTTTTTCCCCAAACGCACTTTGTTGTGAGATATATATTTCAATAGAAGCTAACCAGTACTCGGAATACAGGGGTTGTCATCGTTGTGTCGGCAAGATAAAAATATAACTGCAATAAGCAGGTGCCGCAGGAGTTCGTAACATCTAGCCTGGTACAAGTGCGGTGGATCTGGTATCATTGGAGAAATTTTTAGAACTCTCAGTGGCCCACAACTATCGGAAGAGTATATTTCGGTGCTCAAGAAGCTACTCATACAATGAGTTCCGCTTAGGATTTGGGGTTTTGGCCCCGATATGTATAAAGACGTAGCAGCTATTGAGAAACAGATTCTGGTCCAGCCTCATTTTTTTATTCATTTTTGCTATTGGAAGATTTTCGTAACTTCCTTATCTGCACTGTGTATTTTTAAGGACTATTAACCGATCATCGTAGATTTATCATATTTTGGAAATTGTTTGGACTTTCTTTAGGTTTTTGATGTACATAACCTTATTGTGCTTTAATGAATAATACACTTAAAATTTGCAATTGGATATCTATGATTTGATTCCTGCGCAAGTGTGATGCAATGGCCAGAAACAGTAAATCTGTGCCAGTTTAAACGTGGCCAGAAAAATGGATCAGTTCAGTAACAACCCCCTTCTCCTTTGACAATGATACAACATGGTATACTCCTGTTAATGGTAGTGATATCTACTGTAAGACTCTTGGTGATCTGTATCTGGAACCATAGTACTTGATAACGAAGAAGCCTGCAGAGTCCTCCCTTCAGGTTCTTTAAGAAATTTTCTGTCTTCTATGTAAGATTGAATCTCAGCAATAACATGCTTCAGCTTCAAATCACCTCGTGCTTTCAGTGCATTCAAGAAGTTGTCTGAGATTATATTCAGTATCTTCCTGAACTGAGATTTGTATTTGTTAAAGAGAGCGAAGCCTGCCATCTATGGAACATAGAATTATTTTTAACACTGCATATACATAAATTAGTTATTCAAATCATTGGACTATCTGCAGCAACTTACTTGTAGGAACGTGCTCAATGCAACAGCGGTGTATATGTTGGCAGGTAGAGCATTTAAGAACCTTGCCAGCCATGCCCAACCTTCTTTGAGGCCATGCAAATTCTGGACACCCTGAACTTCTGTCTGCAGAAAAAAGCAATCTCAGTCAACCAGGGCTGTTTTGAACCAATTAAGATTCCAGGAGTGGGCATGACTCGCTATAGCACAGACACATAACTGAAGATATCATGTTGTCATCATAACTTGCAATGCCCATAACAACAAATATAATGATATAGCATTGAGCCAAGGACTAGAAGTGACAAACCTGGACAATTGCTGCATATAATCTTATGTAAGATTCCAATCTTCTCAAATAATCATCAAGACTCTCAATCGTTCCATCTTTTTCTCGATATCCAATAGTTTTAAGGTAAGCCTCTTTTGATTCAAATGCAGACTGAACTAGTCAAACACTTCATTAGAATCAATATGATAGCGGCAGCAACAGCAAAACTCACAACAAAATCTAAGACTTTCCAAAAATTAACAGAAACCCATGATGGGGTAGGAATGGAATGGTTGCTAACTAAATGATGTTCTCTATACAATATTATTGTTCATTAAAATAACAAGTTATCTAACTATATCTTGCTTTTGTAAAGGGTTGAAAAAGCACCCAGAGTTAAATAGACATCATTTTTCTAATTGTGAATATAAATTCATGAATTCCTCTTAGATTGAGGTGTGACCAAAACTGAAAACAGTGTGTTTAAGATGAGGGGCTTCCTTGTATCAAAAAAGACAAAGGGTTCTCTCCCGTCAGATCCTCATCCTCTGTCATTTCCTTCGGCATGGAATATTATTTCAAAGGCATTCGATTATGGGTAAAGAGTATTGATACATTTTCTTTCAGATGAAATTTTTGGTAAAATGCCTCAAAGCAGACTGGAAAACATGATCATTATGGCATGAAACTACCAAAAACCAATAGAAATTTGATATGAACCGACAATTGAGTCACCTTGGAGTATACTATATGCTTTGGGACGGTGTAGATGCAAGCCCTATGAAACTCACCAAGAAGAAGATCCATCACATGTGGGACCTGATTCACAAATGACAAACAGACTTAGATGATTATCAGATCAAATCAGAAATAATTCTTTATAACACATAAATAAACTCTGAAACATTGTAACAGTTATGTGACCTAGTCCGCCTTGGCTGGCATAGATTCATGACCTTCCGTCCTATTAAATTAAAAAAATTCTCTGGACAACCTGTGCTACGGCATTCTCTAGACAACCTGTGCTATGGCTAACTGATGCAATGGTAACACAAATTTACTTGATATGTAAGGGTGATGAGGGCTTCAATTTTGGGTGTCGAGAGTTTTTATGCAAGTATGGGTTAGCAAAGTAGTAATAAGTGTTACAATTTACAAAACCAGAGGGCTTGACTTTTTCAACCACTTGCCTGGGTAAGTTGATTAGCTTGGGTTTGGTTGAGCTATTAGCAAAATGCTGTATCTTAGCATTTGAACTCCAATTAGATCTAGGTCATAACTTACAATCCCATTAAGTAACATGTAGACATAGCTAAAATCTTTAGAAAAGGAGTAATCTATAATGATATATCATGTAGTGATGTATTTAGAGAGATCAATGAAGCGAATAAAATTTATAGCTTCTATATTAAAAGAGAGGCAGTAAACCAAACACGTCATACCTGTGATGTAACCAGAACAATGACATAGCCACAAGGAAAAGCGGCATTAGCGGGGCTTTCACAATGGGAGACAACCTGTAATATTAAAATTAGGAATGACATCATATTATCTTTCAAGTTTACTTAACATGCTCTGTGATAGAATGAAATTTGCAAGTAGAACCTCACCATTGCAGGATAGTTGCAATATTAATTCATTATTCATTAAATATAATAATAAAAAATTGGTTATTTTAAAGGCCTCTCATGACTCGCACCATTTGATTGCCAAGAAATGTAGAGGAAATAGAAAGACTAATCTTGTTGACAGACTCAACAGACGGGAAGTATGTTGACATCATAATTTGGCGTACGCACACATTTATCATTTGTCTTTCATTAGTAAAGATAAAAAGTCAGGTCAGATTTTCATTCTTTGTGTATAACCCAAGCTAGGGATATTTGCACCAAATTTTCCATTTTTAGACCAAAGTCTAATTTCCAACTTGTGAATTGTCTACTATTTGGTTAGATTCTTCCAATTATTTCTTTTTTTTAAAAAAAAGATCAGATATGAATGATGCATGATTCTGGGCTCTTACCTTCTTTACAAAAGCTGCAGTGCTGATGGATTGAGGACAAGAAGGATCATTGAAAATCTTAATAAGTTCACTTGCTTTTGTTCTGCAAGAAAGTAAATATATTTAATAAAATGGAAATCCAAACATACTAATTATATCATGTCTAAGAATTCAAATAGAAGTAACTAAAACACAATGATTCACATTTTACAATAAGAAAATAACAAAATAATAAGAAACATCTGCATACATAATCATGCTAAAGCCAAATTAAAGTGACTACATTAAATTTTCCAGGAGCAATGGACCCTACCATTAATGAAATTTGGGCATCCTACACCTCAACAATAGATTCCATAGCATTCAAGATAACCTTTAAAAAAACAGTGTTACAGCACTGAACCAACTACATCAAAAAAGCCATCCAAATGCTACAAGACCGCCGCCCCCCCCCCCCCCCGCCCAACAATTGTGTCAAGGTTTGGCAATGTACTTGCAAGTCTCTTGGACTAATAAATGGTTAAGATATACCAGGATATGTTCATCTCTTTCTTATGAGATATTAAGGACGAAAACTATATTGCATGATGATTTGCTTTCTCTTTTTAACTGTTGCATCCTACTGCGAGTGATCACCAATGTGGTCCAACTCTGATGAAGTTGCCTAAAAGTTCTCATGGGTTCTGTGGCCTTGATGAGGAAACCCTATAGAAAAGAGCCATGACAAAGGTGCCTTCATTTCAGTACTTTTCCCCCTTTTAGTAATGAACAAAACAGGGAGTGGAAGAGGGCAAAAGCTTAGGACAAAATACAGGATTTCCAAGGTGCAATTAGGAAAACAGTGCTTGCATGCTGATCAAACAGTTTAGGGAAATATTCCACTGAAACACAAGCAAATCAGATACTGACAATAACTTGCAGGCAAGCTAGATAGGCAAACATGGGCCACACTAGTGGCTAAAAGCTGAAGATAATGCACATATTGATATAGTCATATACATATAATAGTATGCAAAACATGATACCAAAAACCAGAGTATAGCAAGGTTGAAATCAAATATTCGTACATAAATTCATTTAAAAAATGGTTCTACATAGATAGGTAAGCTATAAGCTAAATAGTGTGATCCACTTTACCTGACATTGTCTTTTATCCCTCTAATTTGTCTTATCAGCCTGGAAATAAGCTTTTCATAGTTGCCGAAATCCTAACCAAAATGCACC
The DNA here is from genome assembly GCA_946807835.1 of Ailanthus altissimus. Lineage (NCBI taxonomy): Eukaryota > Viridiplantae > Streptophyta > Magnoliopsida > Sapindales > Simaroubaceae > Ailanthus > Ailanthus altissimus. The sequence continues at coordinate 23,750,558 of OX327692.1, read as the reverse complement.
ACATGATAAGAGTGCAACATGGGTCTATGAAAAGGCCCAAAGAAAACCAAGCAAATGTAGATCGTACCCATAAGGTCCACAATCAAAGTTGCGGGGCAGAATAGGGGAAATTATACACAGTGTTGTACAATTTTAGAAGGTTGCATGTAAATTAGCAACTAGCATACATATTTATTTTGATTCAGAAAGGCAATGCAGTTTAGAACTTTCAGAACTGAACCTTTTTTCTTTTCGGTATAGGAAACATAAAAAATTTTATCGAAGAAATAAAGATAAAGTTTCTCATATTGAGGTACCAAACAATTTTTCTCATGTTGAAAAATAAAGATAAAGATTCAGGAAGCAATGAAGTTTTGAGTCTGATTCCAAACTTGACATATATCCAGATAGCAATACCTGATTGGAGCTCGATGTAAATGCCAGGTTTTTCTCCTCACACTCTTTAAGCTTCTGAAGTCTTATCTGCTCTATATTTAGTGCTCTTTCAGCAGCTCTGATTATGCTACCTACCATTAGATGAGGAAAAATCTTAAACTAAATTCAAGAACCATCAAGCTGAAAGTAAATAAACATGCACACCCACAGCATGATTATGAAATAGATCTAGTATTATTTCAGTTGGCAGCCTGGAAAATTTTACACAAAATGTTCAAAACCCAAAACAAAAGAAAAAGAGGAGAGGAAAATACTCTGGCAGTATTTTTATTGAACAAGTAAAACCCATCAGTGGACGGAAACTTTTCAGAGGAAGAAAGAAATATGCAAATCATAATTACAAAATGTTAATTATCAAGGTTGAGAGATAAAATACCTGCTGATTGTGATCTCTTTGTACCATCACATATAGATCCTTTGGATTGAGCACCCAAAATTACAGCGCTGCCATCCGCTTGATGTCCTGAAGCTTTATCTTGAGATACTCCAGCAGTAACTCTTTTAGAGTTTTCAGCGGCTTCCCTTTCTGCTGCTTCCTTTGCTGCTCTCCTCTCAGCTTCTAAAGCAGCCCTTTTGGCTTCCTCAACTAGAAGTTTAGCCTGCATCTGAAATAAGATTAAATATAATTTTTTTAGCTAACATTTTAATAACATCTGCATTAAATTTCAAAAGGATTACTGGGTTATCTTTGTAACAGAACCAGAGTAACCAATGAAAGTGTAGGAAGTTGCAACAGACCTCTGCCTCTGCTTTAGCTTTTTCTTGGCGTACCTTTTCTTCTTGAAGAGCCCTTTCCTTTCTCCTGGCCTCTTCATAAGCTGCATCACTTCTGATTTTCCTTTCCTCTATTTGTGATTTGAGTTCATAGTCCCGCTGGACATCAGTCAAATGATTATCAAGTGCTTCTGCACTAGTGATTTTCGAGAAAATGTCAACTTCAGGATTTCAAGTGATTCTAAATGGTAGGAAGTTCATAGTACAACAACACAACGTATTCAAGGCATACTGTACATCAAAAATATCAACGTTAATGCACATTAGACCATCAACAGTTCCATATGAATTTATCATATTAAATTTCCAAAAGCAGGAAGGTGGATGAATTTGGATTTCAAAGCAAAAACTTAAAATGAAATCAAATAGAAAAATTGATTCAATCAACTGAAGGTGAGTGTCAGCTTCTTACATGGTACAGTTCCGAATAGCACCATTTGAAGATTTTAGAATGTCATAAAAAATTCTCAGAATTATAGACTCAACATAGTATTATTTATACCCGTCCTCAACTATCTTAGAAGAATTATACAAAATAGATCTCCACTAAACAATCTTGTATGCAAATTCAAGTGGAAAAATTGACGTCTCACCAGTTTTTCACACTGCCGGCATAATTTTTAACAGAGTTCAGAGGGAACATGGTACCAGTAGTTTGCACAAGTAGAAAGAAACCTTATAACCGAATTACAGCTTATGCAGCTACAATTACAAGTAAATTTAACAGATAACTAAGCCACAAACATGATTCCAGAAACTTGGATTTTAGAAATTTTAAAACTTGTTTTGGGAAGACGAATGCTACATAAAGAAACAGAAGATGTGATCTTACATTTTGCGCTGATATTGAGTATCGAACTTTCTATCCATTTCCCTTCTCATGTCTCTATATTTCTCAACTCGAGCAAGTGCAGAGGTTGATTGTTCATTTTCAGTCATCAGCTGTGTCTCTAATGTCGAAATCAGGTTCCTAATCTCCTCCTGTTAAACAAGCTGATTACTAACACACAAATAATGCATGGAATTTGCTACTACCTTTGACAACTGAAAAAGGAAAAGATCTAAAAATATCAGGCTAAAAGAAAAAGCATTAGATTATTAACCTTTAATCCCATAGCTCAACCCTTAAGAAACCCTTAAATAATATTACACACCTTAACTCCCAACTGGTGCTCGTGGGTTAAATCAATCAAAGTACCTTCCACTAATCCCACTTCATCCATCAAGTATGATTCAGCTTTAAGTGCTGTGTCGTCGTCCGAATCATCACTCTCACTGAAAGATAAAAGTAAAAGCACATCACATTTGGTATCATTTGAATAGAAAAAACATTAAGAAGTTAAACGCAGGACTTTATACACAACAAGTGCACACAAATTTATAGCTATGAAAAGGAAAATATACCTCAGATAAAGTTCATCACAATTGAATTTTTTCACTGCCACTAAACTTTGATTATGAACCCCTTCACCCTCTGTCCCAATATCGTCCTCCATTTCATCATCAGATACACGCATAACAAATGCACTTGAATTTCTCTCAACGCTTTTCCCATTTGGAATTTCTCTGACACCAATACAAACACATAAGAAAGCGCTTGAAACTATCATACACACATAACTAAAACATAATCTAATAAAAGAAAAAAAACCGAAAAATCATCAGGACAGCTAACACTAGCAATTCAATTCACGTAATCTACTTCAACCATACACATAATATTGCATTATACACAAACGCATAAAAATCGAAACAAATATATTAGTAAAAAGAGATAATAAAAATGCATTACCGCGATTTTGTTTTGGTGAAAGGCACCGGCTTTGAAGAAGCATTGAGCTTGTATTCGAGCGAATTAAGCTCTGATAAAAGCGCGTCGAAACTCCAATCGGGTTCCGGATCAATTGCGATTCCATCAACTCTTTGCGGGCATCGAAGCTCCAATTTAACAGCTCCCCTGAATGTATTATTAAAATCCCAGTAATAAAGAAATGAAATAAATTAAAATAAAGAACGCAGAACTCGAGAATGTCGAGAGAATTACATCGTGAAATACTAGAAGCAAGCACGGATTCAACGAGGAGAATTTGAAGTTCGGAATTTTATTGGGTAATTTTATGAATTGGGAATAATTAGCAATTAAGTTCAGAGGAAATCCCAAAACCCTAAGCAAAATCTTTCAGAAGTGAAAGAATAATGCTGCACTTCCCAGATGACCGTGTAAGAAGCTGACATCTAATTATTTACCATTTCCTGTTGCATTTTTATTGTGTTCAATAAAATAGAATATCTATTGGGCTTGTTAGGGCCTGATCATTTAATGAAAAGTTTTCTGGGCTTAGATAATTGCGACTGGACTTTATTGGGCTTTTGTATTCCGGCTTACTGACAATTTCCACTCTATACACTTTTTTTATTAGTGATAAAACCACCTTTTTTCCCCCGTAAATGCCCCTTCTTTTGCTTTTAAATAGAGTATTATTTTGGAATTTTTTTAAGTAATTTTTTTTAGCAATAAATTAATAGTCTAACTTTTATTAACTAAAAATATAAAAAAAATTGATACAGTTGTTCTTCTTAATAAAATATAATAATAAATAAAAATATTTAAAAATAAATACACAAAAATTGATTGGTATTCTCAAAATCAATGTAATTATGAAGTTTTTGTATTTATTTTATGAGTAATGCTCAACTTCTTAAATCATATTTTAAATTTTAAATTTCAAATAAAGTATTAAGCAACTATTAGGTAGGAAAATAGTGTAATGAATATTTTTAAAAATTATAAAAATTAACCTAATAATTGCTTAACACTTTATTTGAGATTTAAAATTTGGGACCGAAATTTGTGATGTGTAGTATTATTGTTATTCTATAAATACATGAGTATCAAAGTATAATGTGATAAAGTAAAAAATAAATAAGATGAATTAGAAAAATAAGTTACAAAGTTAAAAAAATACATACGAATTTTTTTAGTTGGTAGTTACATCGCAAGCCTTGTCACCCACGCAAAATAGTTATTATTTATTTATTTAAGTAATATTTAATTATTTAACTTACAATTTTCTATTTAATAAATTTATTGAATCAATTAATAATTAATAATAAATTATTAATTCAATAATCACGTATTCGTGCATTCCATTTATGATCTCCATGCAACACACGTGGGGGGGCGTAATGCCACACAAACTGCCACTATTTTTTGCATTTTCAATGATTTAAGCTGATTTTTTACCCATTTTCAACACAATTTATCCATATTTTACATATTTTCCTTACAATCTACTTATTTTCATATATTAATCACAAAAATTTATGAATTTTTTTTTTAAAATAACCCAAAATTTTTATAAATATACTATTTTAACCACATTTAAAATATTGTTTAGTAGCCAAAATATAAATTTTAAACTCTTCTACCCTTAAACAAAAAAGCTCTCTCTCTACTCGCTCTATCCAAAATTCTCTTTCTCTCAATTCAAGATTTTCTTAACAAAAATTTAGTTAGATAAAAAATTTAGAAGTTGTCATTGTATAAATTAAGTCATATACAATATATTTTATACTTGAAACTCTAAAAATGATCTATTATTCATAACTTTTTTTTTTAAATTTTAGAAAAAAATTGATATTTGTTAGAAATGAATTAGAAATGGTATTTTCAGTTTAAAAAATGTGATATAAATAAATTAAACGTGAAAATAGGTTAAAATAATAAAAAAAAAGTTTAAATCCAACAAAAAAAATTTATTTAGGGTTATTTACCTAACCCAGACGGCATCCAAAGCGACGACTAGCTATCGTTTGAGACTAGCGCATCTCAAGTTTAAGACGTTATGGCCGATATGGCACACTGACATCTCGGTAAAGCATCTTGGTAAGCCATCTTGGGTCTGATATGGCACAATGGCATCATGGGGTCGTAATAGTTCCCCGCGATGCAACTTCTAATTTTTTTCATCACCTCATTTTTTAGTTTTTTTTGCAATGCAACCACTTCAAATCTACTTATTTCAAATTATGAATATTGATAAATATTTTTAAAGATGAATTAGCTCAAATTTAAGTTTGAATTTATTAGATTTGAGTTCAAATATTTTGTTTAATATTATATTATGTATATAAGGGCAACTATATCTATTTACAATTTATTTGACTAATAAAAAATAGGTAACTGAAAGGTAGTTAAAATATATATTAATAAAATTCTGGAGCTATTTTTGAAATTTTTTCTCATATTTTATTATATTTGTGTATTAGATTAATCTTGAAAGTGTTTTTGCAATGGTTCAATTCATTTTATTTATTGAGAATAAAAATATTAACCAGAGGTAAATTTGTTCAATTTTAAACTCTTTAGCTATAAAATATTAACTATTAGAATTGGAGTTCAAAATAATAATGACTTAAATTTGTGCCATTATCAAAAAAATTCCCTATGATTTTTAACAAGGAGGCAATTACATAAATATTGGGATGGATTTTATCTTCACCCCTCTTTTTACTTTCTTTTTTTATGATATTTCTAAGAGGAGTGTTAAGTTTATAAAGTTAGAATATATACTTTTATATTTTAACTAATGTATTTTTTATTAGATAGTGTTAATTTTTTAATTTTATTGATGTGGTAATTAATCAACACCAATTATCAATTGACACATCAAATGTTATACTAATTGAAATACAAAATATGTATCCAAATTATGTAAACTTAACATTACTATTTTTTTACTTAATATTTTGTGTAATTATATCCATTTATTAATACACTCTATCAAAATTTTAATATTTTATAAATACATCCTAATAATTTTAAAAATGCTCATGCATTAATATATTGCAAAATGAACCCAAGATCTTTAATATACTATAAATTAATTTTATAATATTTTTTTTCTTCCCGACACAAAAATTATCAAACAAATTTATCATCTAGAGGTTTCCATAAACTAATTGTTTTAATAAAAATATAAAATTAATAGACTTAGAATATATATATTTTTCTTTTTAAGTCATTATTCATATGTATGTTCTTCCATTATTACTCTTAAAAAAATATTTTAGATGCATTAGAAAATATATCATAAATTAAAAAAAAAGTTCAAGTGCATAAAAAAAATTAAAGTTTAGGTAGTAAAGATTTTCTAAAATAATTTAAGTAATATCAAATTAGTATTTGTTTGTCTTTAATTAGTTTTTTCACACAAAAACTAAAATCACAAATTTAAAAAAAAAATCAAGAGAATAGAGTATTATTGCATAAAATGTGGGGGTAATATCAATGTTTTCTTTAATTACATTTTGTATTATAAAAAAAAAGTAATGGATAAAGTTTTGTCCTCCCATTAACTTAATACAACATGTTCGATTGAAAACTTATTTTTAAATTCTAAAAGTTTATGCACGTCTTTCTTTAAATTTGTTAGAAAATCATTTGAATACTACTACATATTTAAAGTTATTAATTCAATTTTTTATTTCAAATTAATATGTCATTATTTATTAAATAGAGTGATGGTGTAATAAATTAGTTTCAAAATTAATAACGCATTATTTAAGATAAAAATATTATAATAATAATAATAATTTAGATTGCTTAGATATTTCTCAAATATTTATATTAATTCTTATTAAAGGAGATCATATTGACAAACTCACCACTAATTATATAACAAATATAATGATGTGGTATTATCAAGAAGTGTAACGTATACAAAAAAAAGATTATAATATAAATGATGAATACGAAATTTAGATTTTCAATTTATATAGGGTTATTACTTGTTTCTCTCCTAGGGTTAACCCATTGCTCATTACCTTTAGTTTAAAAACTACTCAAAATTCGTATTATTAAAATCTTCTGTTAACTTTTAAATTATTATAAAATTTGATCATTTTCGAAACCTTCATTTGTATAATAAAAAATAATAACAACAACTATCAAAACACATTCATTTTTTTTTAAAAAATATGTTGTACATACTAATATAAATATATAAAACTAAATTACATAGATGCTTGTAAGCCCTAACTCTAAACGACAATATATATCTATGGTATTTCATTAAAATTAAATTTGATTTTTTTTTGGGTGAAAACTCATATTTTCATTTCTTAAATTAATGTAAAAGAAATAAAAATATTCATAATGAAAATTATCTTCTAACAGTAGTCAAGGATCATATGTGCATTGACTTGTAAGTTAGCCAAAAGGCCATCACAAAGCTGCAGCGGACGTCATCTCTTTCCCCTAAAGTCAAGAGGGCGATGGAGAAATTGCAGAAGGTGACGGCGATTTTGCTTACAGCTTCTCCTTCATTGTATGCTTACCATTCAAGTACTTAAATATCTAACATTTCCTTTAATTATATTATCTTTGCCTGAAATGCCAAGCCAGGCGAGGACCATCAAGCTTAGATTAAACGTCCATATATAACTTGAATAAAAGAGAATTTTTAAAAAAGCATCCATTAAATAAGTTTTGATACTTGCATGCAAGTAATGAACAAATGGTTGCCAATTACTTGGTCTGGTTGCTGTTAACATCTTGATTATTGAGGTGTTGGATTTAAATTGTTGAAAAAGTGTGCTGTACGAGAAATATGACATAAGAATACAAACTTAAATAAAATAAAATCAAGATGTGTTTAATACTATTTTTAAACTATTTTTATTTTTACTATTGATACTAATTAATGATGCACTTAGGTTAAAGGTGGGATAATTTTAAGATTTAATTATTTATTAAAAGGTATAAAAAATACACACCAAATATTTTTTTTTGAACTATAAGTGTTTATTTTAAAATAATTAATAAAAAAAAATAAGAATTAAAGATAAATAGAGAACTTCATTTTTGAATTCAAATATGTATGCAGTATTTATAGAATTATAAATATTTCTTTAAAGAAATTTAACACTTTTTAAAAAGGTTAAACATTAAAAAAAGGTAGGTAACTTTTTAAAAAGTCACTTTTTTAACTTTGAGTATCGCGGCCTAACGACTACAATAGGCATTAACTTAATTGGGCGTCACGGTGTCTAATCTAGAGATTGGAGCTTTGCGGCGCCCAATCCAAATACCACGGTGCCAAAACTTTTTACGACTTGGGTGTTTCTTTTTCGATTGTAGTTATCTTTTTAGCTCTTTCTATCTATTTTAACATTTGATTTTACATTTATTTTTTTGAAATACATTCTCAAATACTAACACAAATCGGGTTGAAAATGTCTATTTCTTTCATTTGTTGAGAAGGTTATTTGGTTATTTATTTTTCTCCATTTATTAAGAGGTTGTTCATAAATTTGTTTTTTTCCATTTGGTTGTGCCCAATCTTAAAATTAATTCTATACATATGACGACGAGCAATGAGAAAAAGCAAATACAATAGTTAAATGACAATAAGCAATATCAATCAATTATAAATTTTATGTTCGTGGATGAAATCCCCAATTAGAATGACAGTTCCTAATCTTTGAAAAGTATCAAACAAATAACTACTTAAATTGGAATTTTGAATATAAAGATTATATGATAGGTAAAAAGCGAGCCTGACCCTTAAAGATACGATAATATTTTAAAAAATTTATTCCATCAAACATATTCTTCCTAAAATTATGAATAGCGACATATTGTAATATTTGAACTTTAAAATACAATACTCGTATCCTTGGTTATAAAAAAAGAGTAAAGGACAAACGGTTGTAAAGTTAGAATTTTTGACTTCGTAATAGTTGATTGAATATTATCTTTTTGAATCATTCATATTTGAAGATCTATCATCTAAACCCCCCACTTTCTTCTAAGTCATCTTATTCAATTTCTACATCCAAATATAGGTAATCGTATACATTCGGTGTTATAGGCAAATACCTAAATATAAATAATATCTCAAATGACTTTAACATTTTGTTGAGCAATATTAATACTAAAAATTAAAATTTAATCTCTCTCAAGTTTCAATGTCTAAGGTTAAAACTTTCTCATGCTTAGATTAAAAGTAGGTGAACCAGCCAAAGGGGATCATGAAATAGTGGGATCTAAGTTGTAGGGAAAAAAAAAACAGAATACTAGAATCTAATAATGAAAACAAACACCTTCCGATATATAAATAAGACCAAAGAGTTGTCAAACTTGAGAATAAACCAAGCATGGGGAGGCTTCTATCCTTTTGTCTCATATCTAATCTCCCACTTCTCTTGCTCTTCCCAATCACCATACAACAACAAGAAGCAGCAAAGCCAGTCACGGCGCTTCCTCTATCCACCAACTCAAGATGGGTCGTCGACGAATGCGAGCAAAGAGTGAAGTTGGCGTGCGTGAATTGGGTATCACATCTTGAACCAGTTGTTGCAGAGGGACTTAGCAAGCAGCCCATGGATGTGATCTCCAAGCAGATTGTGGACATGGGATTCAATTGCGTTAGGCTGACTTGGCCACTTTATCTTGCCACCAACGACTCTTTGGCCTCTCTTACCGTTCGACAGTCTTTTCAGAAACTTGGTTTGTATGAAGCCATCGCTGGAATACAAACCAACAACCCCTCCATCATTGATCTTCCCCTCATTAAAGCCTACCAGGTAAGTTATGATCAACTATCGTCTTTGTTCATTTTTCACTTAGTTGTACCTTGAAGAGAATAATAAAGAAGAAAAGTAAAAATAATAAAAAGAAGTCAATTTTCATTTTCATCGTTATGATCGTGTTGTAGTACTCACAATGACCCCACAAACATAAAAACCAATGAGAAATGTCCATCTATACAGGTTTGGTGGATTCTTCATTGAGCTTAGCTCAAAAGCACTAATAAAATGATTACACGTGAAAATAAATTATTTTAGACAAGCCTTTTTCTTAGTGTCTTGGTTATTTAGAATCTTCTAATGTATTAATTGTTGAAAATTTCTATGGATGACAAGTTCTGGTTGAGATTCAGATTTTAGAATATCAGATGATGAGTCGATAGATAGTGACAAGAATATTATATATATATATATATATATATATAATATGTTTCTTTTAAGATCGGCGGCATTGTTTATGCTAGCGTTTGACATTGCATCTTCTAGTATACGCTATAATGGTGGGATAAAGTAACTTTGTTTTATTAATTTGTTTAAGGAAACAATCTAATTAATTTCAGGCAGTGGTGGCCACCCTGGGGGCCAACAATTTGATGGTCATACTAGACAATCACATAAGCAAGCCAGGTTGGTGTTGCAGTAATTTTGATGGCAATGGTTTCTTTGGTGACCAATACTTCAACCCAGACCTCTGGATCAAGGGGCTAACAAAAATGGCCACCATGTTTAACGGTGTAACTAATGTTGTTGGCATGAGCTTGAGGAATGAGCTAAGAGGCCCCAGACAGAATGTAAAAGATTGGTACAGGTACATTTATAATAGCATATCAGTAACAAATAACCCATTTTGTAGAATTAAGGAGCAAAAAAAAAAAAAAGAAGAAAAGAAGAAATAAACAAATTGATCTAATTCCAGATTTGCTCATCATATGAGCTAGGTACATGCAGTTAGGGGCAGAGGCAGTGCATGCGGCAAATCCTGATGTTCTTGTGATTCTCTCTGGCTTAAATTACGACAAGGACTTGTCGTTCATTGGAAGACAACCATTGAACCTCTCCTTTACTGGGAAATTGGTATTCGAGGTACATTGGTATGGTTTTACAGATGGGCAGGCGTGGGCAAATGGTAACCCAAATCAAGTGTGCGGCACCGTGGTGGATAACATGATGAGATTATCAGGATATTTGTTGGAACAAGGGTGGCCATTGTTTATGAGTGAGTTTGGGGTGGATCTGAGGGGTACCAACGTGAATGACAATAGGTACTTAAATTGCTTCTTTGGTGTGGCAGCTGAACTGGACTTGGATTGGGCTTTGTGGACGTTGGCTGGAAGTTATTATTTGAGAGAAGGGGTCATTGGGTTAAATGAGTATTATGGTTTGTACAATTGGAACTGGTGTGAGATCAGAAATTCAAGCTTTTTACAGAGAATATCAGCCCTCCAATCACCTTTTCGAGGTACTCTCAAGTCTTTTTGATATCGCTTCTCTATTAAGAGATTATACCAAACGGTTATAAATCATGAATTGTTTTTGACCCGCAGGGCCAGGTGTATCAGAAACAAATCTGCATAAAGTGATTTTTCATCCATTAACTGGTCTCTGTGTCCAGTGGAAGTCACTATTTGAACCTTTGACGTTGGGTCCTTGCACAGAATCTGAAGCATGGAGCTATACACCCCAGAAGACTTTGTCACTGAAGGGGACATATTTCTGCTTACAAGCCGACCAAGTGGGGGAACCAGCAATAATCGGAATAATTTGCACAGATTCTGGCTCAAAGTGGGAAGCCATATCTGATTCTAAGATGCACCTATCATCTATGGCAGACAACGGCACAATTGTTTGCCTGGATGTAGACTCCAACAACAACATTGTTACAAATACTTGTAAATGCTTGAACAGAGACAAGATGTGCGATCCTGCAAGCCAGTGGTTCAAACTCGTTGATAGCACAAAATGTTCAAGTACAGAAAAATCATTCTTTCAGTTCAATCTGGTCTTCAATTTACCTAGAAAGGATTTCCTCTGGAAATTTTTTGGTTTGTACTGACAAACAACGGTCATTGAAACAAACAGACAAGGTATTTACAAGTGAAAATTCAGAATACCTCTTCTACTATAACAAATCATTCTGGAAAATGTTCACTAGTTAAGAGTAGATGCAAAGTCAATGCAATTAAATAAATTTGTAATTCGCCATCTGAGAAAGTCGGAAGGCAATGACAGGAAACTATTGTCATTTTACTACATATAAGGATGTTACAAAATCTTTTAGGATAGTGGTTATACCATCCAATACAATCCACACAACAGACAGTGAGTACTAAAAGGAGGAGAATGAAATACTTGGCTTTTTCATGGTCAACTGCCTTCACCTGTGCACAAAACTACCACAAAGTACTTGTAATAGTTCAAATAGTTCAGACATAATATGCCATTACAAAAGTAAATTCTGAAAGAAGACAGCTGAAACAATCCACAGTTCTTCATCAGTTTGCACTTAAATTGCATTATAATAAAAGATGAGTAGTGTACAAAAGCTAGTTCAAATCAAAGAATGCAGTTCAAGCACTTATTCTTCCATTGCATCTCCTACTTCAGTCACTTCCACTTTTTCTTTCAATGGTGTAATCTTTGTCAATAGAACCTCTGCAATCAGGACAGAATAACGGCATCAGACTATCAACAATTTAAGAAAGGGTGCATCAATTTGGAGGCAAAACACATAATGCAGGTTACTAGCATGTTACTCCTTCCCTAATGATTCACTGTTTGAGAAATAACTGAATTCCTTCTTTCTATTCATGCTCCAACCCCCTACCCAGAAGAAAAAAGAAAATCTGTAACATGAAGAACCAAGCAAGAGTGCAGGTTTCACTTGGTCCAATTAAACTTGTGACCTGGTCAATGCTAATAATTAATCCCATGCCAGCTCTTTACTGTCAGAGCAAGCCCAAAGTCATAACAAGAGTGTATTACTTAAATATTGTCCAAGAAATAGGTATATCTGGCGGCAATCACCAACATTGCCAAATTGTTCATATGGACAAAATATCATGATCTAATACAAAATATTAGCGATTTGAGTTCTCAAGGCCACTGACAGGTAGAAAGATGAAAAGTTGCGAAGGATCAAATCACTAACCAGTCTTCTTAGGAAATGAATATCCCTTTGAGCTGACATAGGTGCGCGGATTGGGCAACTGATGGTTTCTCAAGTACTCTTTATGTCCCTAGACAACAAAGCATCACAGACAAAGTTACCAGTGACTGCAAAATTTAAGGGGACAAAAATGCATACATAATGAAGCACTCATCTCTAATTAGATGAAGGGAAGAATAAGCACCTTTGTTATCACACATATATCAACATTGCTTCCACTTCCCAAATCATTAAATATGCCAGAGCAGATAGCCTCACACACCAAACTTATTCCTTCTTCCCTCTGCAAAAACACCCATGAACTCATCTTTCATGCAAAAATCAATGCAACATCTAAGATAACAGATCTTGGTAATTGAATGTAAAAACCAATGCTATTTGATTCTTGCTGCATAATTACTGTCCAATTATATGACACACCAACTTACAGTCAGCCCTTCATGGTACTTTGACTCAAAAACAGCCATCGCAGCAAGTGAACCAGAGCCCATTGTAGCAAATGGCAGAGTGTCTGTTGATCCATGAGGATAGATCTGTGCAATACAATAATTTAAAAGTAAGAATTAGCAGCACTAACAACAAAAGAACATGACAATTCAGATCTCATAAGTAGAACCAACTAACTTACCGTGTGCAGATGTGGTCCTGTGACATCAACTCCCCCAAGAACCAGAGCCGCTTGCACATGGCCTTGATACCTTGAGAACAGGACAATTAAACAGTCAGGCCTTCTTTGATTATTATCTACTTAAAAAATAATGCTAACCACAGCAATCTCAAAATTTTGACTTACTTGAACAGGTGTGACTTCAGAAGAGTAAGAGCTGTCACGACCCTCGATTCTCGAGTAGTATGATATCGATGAAGCTGGAGCTGAGAACTAACCATGTCTGAAGACAAATGTATATTTTTTTTCAAAAAAAATAAAATCTACGAGGATGAATTTTGAGATGCAATAGATATGAGGGAAGTAGAAGAAAAGCACTACATGACTGTTTATAATGTAGATATAAGAGCATTTGCCTTCCCTGTCATGGATTTAAGGATAAAACTTGAGAGTACCTGTTACCGCTTCTGTGTCAGCAGCAGTTCCAGCTCCACAACAGTAAATATTGGGTGCCATATAATGTATTTTCTCGCAATTCTTATCACAAACAATAGTTCCAGCAGTCGCTCTCGTATCTGCTCCAAGGATGACTCCATCCTTAATACAATTTCATAAAAAAAATTAATAATTAACTAAACCTGTGCAATAAAGACAAAAGCCGTATAGAAGTTAAGTAGACTTGTGAAAGTTATATGTTCATATTTGAATACCAAGGGGTTTGCAATTTCAAGTCAAACTTGAAGTAATAAAAGTTTAAGCATAGTGACAGACTCACAAGTCACAACTAAATGAATTCAACAACAGAAATATATTAATGGCTGTCATTTTCATATTGGAGGCATATGTGTACCAACACTTAACAATGGATAATAACAATGTAAAACTCAGACATACATTCTCAATTATAAGGTCCATCTTAGTATTTCCCTAATATACAGAACCACAAAAGTTGCATTGAGAAATATGCTTCTATTCCTTGATTAGAATGCATCAAGTTGATTGGAAAGCTAATTGGGTAAATTTGAGAGTAATTATATCACATAAACTATGCATCAACTGCAGGCCAGTGGGGGTCAGCTTAAGAGATACTCTTACTCAGCTGGTTCCCCGTGACAGATAAATGACCAACAGCAAACAGCATTCCACCAATGTGAATCCTTAAGAAATAAAAGAAGAAACAGAAAACAAACAACATAATGTACAAATCAATCTAAAAGGCCATAAACTAATAGATTTACAGATTATAATTACCTGAAAGATTAGACCAACTATAGTTGTCCCGGTCTTGCGATAAGATGGAGGCATAACACGTTTCTTCAAAAGATAATCATTCCTCCTACACAAGTCGAAACTGAACCCACCTTTGGGAGGAAGTTCTATGCTTGAAATCCCCATTACAAGAGTTCACAATAAACCTAAAATCAAAGGCAGAAATAATGGTTTCATGAAGACCCACATACATACCCAAACAAATAGAGTTTAACCAAAGCATTACAAGTGAAAATAAATAAATGGATTCATAAATAAGAAAACCAAATGCAGTTAATTTGTTCCAGAGAGGTCTATTAATTAATTAAGCTTAAGTCTAATCCGAATCACAAAATCATCAACGAAGTCGGTTAGTTCAAATCCACACAAACATACATTCTCAAGAAAAAAATTGAAGGAAAAAACCAAATGCTTAATTGCAGAAAAAGAACCCTAACAAAGTGAAGCTACACCTTCCGTTTGGTTACTAGAAACTAGAAGAAAAGCAAGAGAAAATCAAAACGAAACCGAATATTTTCCGCTTTTGGTTCACAAAGATTTCAAGCATTTAATTTAATTGAATCGACTAAATTTACGAGCTATATTAACACGAACTTAATTTTGTTTCAATTCTCTTCTTTTCTTATTTTCCTTCGATTTCCAGGCAACCAAACAGAGGAAAGCAGGTTTTCATATGCGATGATAAAATATTAACTGCAATAAGACTTACAAAAATTGGAGAGATATCGCCTCAAGGTGAAAGATTCCAGTGCGGGAGAGAACTGATAGGCGCTAAAGCTTATAACCACTGAGACTTGGAACATAAGAAACTTTGGTACATATTTCGTTTGAAATAAAAAATTTAATTCGTAAAATATAAAATGATATGTTTATAGTTTTTGTGCTGTTACTATTATGTCCTCCTTTAACCTTTAAATTATAGAATTTTCCTTCAACTTTTAAAACTCTTGCTATTTGGTCCCCACTTAAATTTTTTGACGCCTATCTTATTGACTTAGACTTTGTATATAACACAAATAAATAATAATTCTCTCTTAAAAGAATGAAGAACAACATCATAATCACACTGTGTTGATATCATCGTGATCCCAATTTCAATTAAAGCATAAACCAAAGGCCGATGACTTTTTTTAATTGAGTGGTAGGTTGAGAAAGTGTTGTTCGAAGTCTTCTCCCATAATGAGTAGATCTCTCCCAAAATGATACATAATATTCAAGAATATAAGCAGAAAATCTAAATGGTACTAAAACGAAACTATTATAGAGATCTTGATTAACAATCTCAATATTCCAAAAAAGAAAAAAGAAAAGAGAGAAATAAAAGCACAAATTAAGAGAATCTGAAAGAAACACTGGCATCACATCTCCATATATCCCCTTGATTCCTTATCTTCTATCATTTTCTCTAAGATTTTACAAGCCTATCCCCCTGTCAACCAACCTAGGCTTCAGGGTCACCATCAATCCATTCTTCATGTAAAGTGTTGTTGTCACTTTTGGAACAACATTATGGTCTTCATCTACCTTAACCGAATACCTCACCAGGATTGAAGCAGCCACCATTTTCATCTGCATGTAAGCAAACTTCTTGCCTATGCACAATCTTGGACCAGCATTAAAGACAGCATATTTGAACTGAGTCTCACTCACAAACTGACCATCTTTATTAATCCACCTCTCTGGCTTGAATTCCAAGCAATCTTTACCCCAGATGGACTCCATTCGAGCCATTGAGAAGATGCAGTAAAGAACCCGTGCACCTTTTTTTACCATAAAACCATCAGGAAGCACATCATCTTCTTGAACTTGTTTCATTTCAATTGGAACTGATGGATAAAGCCTCAGGGATTCAGATAATGCTGCTTGGAGATACACCATCTTCTTTAACTCTTCAACAGTGAAGATTCCATTCTCTTGTCTTTTATCGTTCCTGTTATCCAAAATATCATTGATCTCGTTCAGAATTTTGGTTTCAACTTCTGGGTTGTTGTTCAGTAACCAGAAAAACCATGCCAATGCCACGGAAGTTGTGTCTCTTCCTGCTAGAATAAAGCTTACACAGAAATCTCTGTAGAACTTATCGGGGAATTGTCTGTTCTTGTCAGCTTCTATAAGTCTTGACAAGAGATCAGATTGATTGTTTAGGCTACCAAGCCTGCTTAGTTTATTCCTCCTGTCAGTGACAATCTTGTCCGCGAAATCATGTACAATATCAATTGCTTTCTTCAGCTGCCCCTCATATCCTAGTCCAAAGAACTTCATGGGCTTCCATACAAAAGGTGGCAACAAGAATCTTAACAAACTGAGTTCAGTGGCTTCTTCAAAAGCTTTTGCAAAAGGAACTTCTGGTGAATCAAGGTTCAAGCATCCAGGATCAACCCCGAGAGCAGCAGTACAAATGTTATCCAGTGTAAACCGAAGGAGCATTTCCTGGAGATCAAATCTGTCTCCTGATTTCACCATCTTCTCGGCTATTATCAACAGCTTCTGATGGACCAAATCTTGCATGGTCTGCAAAGAGTGCTCTGTAAAACGGCTTGAGTGCATCTGAGATTTCGCCATTTGCCTTTGTTCCTTCCATAATTCACCATCAGCATTGAATATACCATCTCCAAGCAAATCCTGAAACCTCTCTCTGTAGTATTTTCCTTTGGGGAAGTTCTTGAAATTTGTTTTAACCATGTACTCGATGTTGGAAGGATTAGCCGTTAAAATTCCATGGGCTCCTCCCATCCATACTCCTCTGTAATGAAACGTTCCCCCAGTTTCGATCAAAGCTTCAGTGGCCCAGTTATACATGTTGTGGAGATGAAGGAACATAGACGGTATGACCCCTAACACTGGCCATAACATAGGACCTTTGTTGGTGAGTTTCTGGTGCATACAACTGAAAATGAATAGCCCCAACAAAGTTGCAGCTATGTCCCAAAAGCATATGTGAGCACAGAACCAATCTGTGGCAGAAGAAAGAAGGTTTCTTGTCATTGCCATTCTCTATGCTTTAGCTCAATGTCAATGTTTAGACTGTTTCGTTAAGTAAGTAAAATGGGATTGATGGTTGTGAATGAGGGAATAATGGTGGCTTAATATCTGTGTTTACTGTTCAGTACCATTGAATTAGAGCTGGTGAAGGTATTAATGATATCACCAGCTTCTTTGACCCTAATCAGAAAGGGAAAATTTTCCGCACTCTCAATGTCTGTTTGCTTTTTATTTTCCTAAAATGACTAGCCTATGCATTCATAAATTGGTAAATTTAACACTTCCTTTTATTTTGAATTCTAAGAAGCACTAATGAGTAGTAAAATGTCAATTGAAATATTAAATAAAGGCTTAAAATCTTGTTGGGAACCCGAAAATATCACCTCTGTAGCTGTATCTAATTGCCCTGTCTCACTCTACATATTACAAAGATGGAAACAGGAAGTTGTAATTTAAAATTCTCGGTTGATAACCATTATTTGACTATGCTTTACTGGATGGACCCTTCGGCACCTCAATTATGTTTCAACATTCTTGTTTCAAAATAAATTATGTGACTTATGGAAATGGTGAGAATGCCATATGTTACGGGCGTTTGCTATTGACCTAAAAAATTAGCATGTTAGATGATGCTTTATATCCACTCATATATTTAAGATTTATCTAATTTTTATTCGATATGGGACGTGTCATTTCTCTTCACCCAATTACGTGATGCCCTCGTCACGGTGTGACCCAAACTTAAGGACCAATCTAACCCATATTGCCCATTCTCTCGAGGTTAGGGGATCCACTACACAAGTGGCAATCTCTAATGTGGCTCAAAACACATAATTTTTAAGGCCCACTTGATCCGTATTGTCCATCCCTCTGACTGCATAAGGGACCCACATCCCACATGGCAATTTTTATTAAAACGATTTTGGAAGCGCGAATGAGAATTCAGATCTGTTTTGATATCACTTGTCACAGATCGAGTGTTTGTTATTAACCAAAAGACTAGCCTGTTAGATAATACTATATACCCACCCTTATATATCAAAAATTCACCTAATTTTTTATTCAATGTGAGACGTGATATTTGCTACTTGTCATTGATTATCAGATTGAACATTTTGTAATTCAATTGTTTTTTTTTTGGGTTAGTTTTTATGAGTGGTAAAAGTAGTGCTAACTGCTAAGTTTACAAAGTGTTGTATCTCAATTACTTATATCAAGTAATTGTTGATTTTTTAATTTTAATTAATGTAATAGTTCTACAACTCAAATCAATAAGAGATTGACCCATCAAATGCAGATTAGTTGAAATATAAAATTCATATTTCAACTTTGCAAATATAGTATTATTAGAGTACCGAATATGTTAAATATGAATAAATATTACCTAAACTTATATATAAAAGGAGTGTTTATATTTTTGTATAATAATAAAAATTAATGAGAAAATATTTATAGAAGACAAGAAATTAAGAAAAAAAAAAGTGGCGACGTGCTTCCAATAAATATAACATTTCACATCCTAATTTTTAATTTTTATATCAGTTTATTAGATGTTAAATATGATTGTGTAAAATTTCAGGTTTGTTTGACTATGAGAAAGAGAGAGCAAGAGAAGAAAATTTCGAAAGAAAAAAGTAGCTGAAATGATTCTCTATTAATTCAATGAATTATTATTACATTTACAAGACTTCATAAAGTATAGGTGTCGCTGGATCCGTGACTTGCGCTAAAATTACAAACAAATACTTTTTGGCGGGAAAGTTAGTTATAACAACTTGTCACTTGGTTCAGCACAACATCTTCGCAGCAGCTTCAATACTTCCAAGTTTCTTCATTTTTCCTTAGGTTCTACAGCCTTCTGAACTCGATGCTTGTATTGAAACATTACCGAACTTTCAGGAAATAGGAGAATGTGTACTCTTAATGTGGCAATAAAATATTCACAAAAGTGACAAAAGATTCTCATCAATTTCATGACTTCAACCACAACAACCCATTTTCTAATGCAAGTTTTGTAGATTGCTAAGCTCGTTAAACATTAGTGAGCTTTCACATAACAGGAAATTTTGTACTCTTCTTATGATAAAATATGACGAGAAGACGTTTATAAAAGTAACGAGATTCTCGTAAGTTACTTGGCATTAAGATCAATATTTTGCAACTGAATTTTGATTCGCTTTACCAATTCTTTAGATTGCCGATCATATTAAACATGAGTGAACATTATCAGAACTTGTAGAAAGGAGACACTCTTCCTCTTAGGTATTATGTTTAAGCAAAAAACTTTTAATAGAGATCAATCTTAAATCATAATATCCTTGTGCAATAAAAATATAGTATTATTAAACAAATATCACAAGAAAATTAAAACAGATCAAAGAGTACAACACAATCAATTTATGCGGTTCGACTAATTATTTATGTTTACGATGGATTAAAGGATGCCAACCTCTCTTATTAACTTTCAAGAGATTTTACAAGAAAACTGTTGAAGCGGAAGCACACAAATAAGCAAAAAATTCACCCAAACAATATAATAATGCAGAACAAGTTATTAAAAAATAAATAGAGAAAGGGGTAGAAGAAGAGCACACAAAGAATTACGTGGTTCGGCAACTTGCTTACGTCTACGACGGATCAAGATTATACCCTTCTCTTATTATGAATCACAAGGCACTCACAAAGTATGCCTTTTACAAAAAAGATCATAAAGAAAACTCTTTCTTACACTCTAGGAATTTTCTCTCACAAAGAACCACAAAGATTATCACTAAGATTTGTTATTGATCACAAAGATGTGTTTACAAGTCAATTGATAGCCTTTATATAAGCTTTGGGACGACCTAGGTTTACCCTATACGTGTGGGAGTCGTATTAGGGAGTCCTGAAATAAGTGGGAGACGAAATAAGAAAGTTTCCTTATTTTGGGATACTATTTCCGTCTCCAGCGCCGCGACGCTGGAATCTCATCGCTGCGGCGTTGGTGCATTTCTGCTGAGTGCTGCGGGCTGGCCTCCTGGCGCCGCAGCGCTGAGGTTCTGGACTGGGCCCAGCGGCCCTCACACTTGGTCGCTGCGGCGCTGTCGCCTAGTGCGCCATTCTTTGTTTTTCACCTCTTTTCGCGTTCATCTTCGATCCGTGCGTACCCTATGTACTTAGCTTGATCTCCAAATTATATTCCGATGATTTTAAATCAATAATCTCACAAAAACAACAAGAAAAACTCTCAAAGGATCTATTAAATAGTGTATTTTTGTTCTTTAAGAATAATTTTTATCCAAACAACGGTTTTGTTCTAGCGCATACAGCATTTAGTGTCTCTCTTCTTCTCCTCTCTTGTAATGCTTGATCTTCAATAAAAGGTTTACAAAGATTTATATGGTGGTTAAATCGTGCTTGCAAATCATAAATTTAGTTGGAATAAGAATTTATGTGTTTAGGAGTTCAAAACCCCCTCAAAGAAATAAAAAACGAGTTAAAGTGGACTTTTCCATTTCTGAGTGCTGGCTAGCCAACACTGGGGCATTAGCTGGCGCCATAGCATTGCGGCCTGGACATGAAATTTTTTTTTTTTTGCTTTTTTATGCCTTTCAAGTCCTGTCTTATTTTTCCTTCTTGCGTCCAACGCATCCTTGATTTCAATATGATTCTCTTTTTTATGTTCTTCACAATTTTTAACCATACAAAATTGTTGAATCACCGTTTCTATTATGAACTTTCACATAAATATACCCGGTGACAAAAAAATATTCGCAAAAGCAGACTGAAAATGAATAGTCCGAACAAAGCTGCTGCTATGACCCATAAACATATGTGAGCATGCAACTAATCTACGGGAGCAAAGACGAGCTCTCTTGTCATTGCAATTCTCTATGCTTTAGCTGACTAGCAATATTAATTATGCTGTGTTATTAAGCGTGTAAAATGGAATTGATGGTTTGTGAATGGCGTCTAATGATGGACTAGTTTTCTGTGTAAAGTGTAAGTCACTGAATTAGAGCTGCTGAAGGTATTAATTACATCATCAGCTTCTTTGACTCTTATGAGAAAGCGAAAATTTCCTACCCTCTCCATTGTTTGTCTCTTTCTTTTTCTTTCTTTCTTTTTTCCTTCCTCTAAGACAACTGGTATATGACATTAAAAAATTGGCAAAATGTTACATGAGAGGCTTAAAGGATAACCGGGGACCAGAAAATCTCATTTTTAGTGGCTGAATCTGATTGCTCCCTTGTCAAGTAAGTTTTCCTCAACAAAGATGATAACAGGAATTGATAAATAAAAAATATCAGCTGAAAACAATAACTGATGTTTCATTTGCTGTGACCTTAGGTACCTCATTTATGATTTGTGGTTGTGTTTTTGAGATAAATTGTGTAGCTTACGGAAATGTTGAGTATGATTTGCTACTTACTACTGCCACAAATATACTTTAGCTTTGCTAGTGTCTATTAATGTAGTTGGTTGATCCTCGTAAAATTATAGTAAATTTGAGGTATTAGAGCTAGTAAATACCAAAGAAAGAATAGAGTGGATTTATTAGCAACTTAATTAATATCTAAGACTCTCTGTTCTCCCAACTACTTCTGAGTTAATCATCTCAACCACAAACTTGCCTTTTGATTAATTAGGATGATGAGAATTGCAGAAAGAGAAGATGACTAAATTTGGGCAGTGGGTATATATTAATGGTTTCTAATTGTGATTTTACAAGCCTTCAGTCAGATTTCAAATTTGCACCAAAACTTTGCAACTCATATGTTGAAGTATTCATTTCAGCTGCTTAATTGTTATCCAATGCAGTTTAGTTTATTTCATTCGTATTTACTGCCCTTAGAATTTTCCTCATTTTTCTACAACAAAATCAGTAACCCAATTTCAGCAATCAATTTTACAAAAAGCAAAAGGCTCCACTCTAAGTTTAGACAATAATGGAAGTTATCTTAGACAAAATCTATCACCATCTAACAAAATCTTTTCTTCTGTAACATAAGGGTAAAAGCAAGTAGACATTTAAATAGAATATTTGGTCCCAACTGTGCATAAAACTTAAAACCGCACACTTTAAACTCATTATCAAGTTGATAATATGTATAGTTTGTTGTTCCCGCTTACTTGCTGGTGAGTACACGTATAGAGATTTCCTTTTCAAAAATAAAGACAAAAAAATCACAGTTGGAAATGCAAACCCCAAGCGCTTTTGAAGTAATTGGGAGCACACAACATAGAAAACCAAGTTAATGTAGCAAGGGCAAACTAGCCAGAAAGTGTGCCCTATGACTATGAGCGAGTTGGGTTCACTTGTTCTGTAATTTAATTCAATTTTCTATGTGCATCCCTTCTCTTTTTGTTATGCCTCTTTTTCTTTTTGCCTACCTGGAATAAGATACTATAAGATGAGTCTAGACCTCCTCTTTATCTTTCTCTTTAAATCCTTGTTTTAACTTTTCTCTTTCACAGATCAACCATGAGAAGCATGTGATTATACTGCATGAACAAAATCTAAATTTGAGATGGACCAAATTAAATTGCACGGTTTTTTTTTTTTTAATTTTATATAAAAACGTGGCTGATCCAGACTGTTATGAAAATTTTGATCACCTGTTTCACAGAATTAAGCGGGCGAAAAATGTGCACGTACCACAGGTAAATATATATTTTTATATGATGGTTGCATAATATAATTTATATGTATATATTATATTAAAAAAAGAAAGAAAAAAGTGCAAAAGAGAAGGCTTTGAATTTGATTCTGGTATACAGTTGACCCTCTTCTTTTGCTGATCCTGATGTAAAAGAAGGTTACAAAATAAGTCCTCTCAAATTAGTGCAAGGATTGAAAGGACACCGTGTGACAAAATGAATCAGATGCGATTGCCGGGCGAAGCAAAGTAGACTCGGCCTTCATTGTCTAATAAATACCGTAGTCTGCTTTTAAAATCATAAAAAAATCTAAATCAATGCATTGCTCTGCTTCTGGTTCACCAACCCACTGGCCATGAACTCACTTCCAAGTCACCGGTTGTGGCCACAGTCCATATCATCTTTACAAGAAGATGTAGTCATAAAGGAACTCTTTCTTCGCCATGACCCTGATGGTCGTCGTCTTGATTCTGAGCGGTTGCTTCGTGCCATGGAGAATATCATGTGTTATGCTACTGCATCAGAAGTTCTTGTAATTTTATGCTCAGCTACATTGTTACTATGAATTTATTTCTTCTTTCCGGGCAGTAATTACTTAAAATCTTTTCACTAAAATTCAACCACGGTCGTAGTCTATATGACTGCAGCAATTCAAAATACTATAAATGCAGTGTCTTTCATAGCGTATGGCATCATGATACAAATCGTGAGCCTAATATATTTTTACATGTCAAAAATACCAGTAAGATTTAAGAAGTAGGCTAATAAATGAATACAAATAGGCAGATTTTGATGGGCTCCTTCTCTATTGTTTTTGTGTCTATTTTGTAAATTTGTTTAACTTTGCTTTAGGTTTTTCCAGTTATATATTACTCAGTTTTGAAGTTAACAATTTTGAATTCATTTCACAACCCATTTTCAGGTTTCTGATATACAATGTGATGCCTTTGAAGTGAATAATGAGAGCAACATTGAAGTTGTTGGATCACAAGAACCGCTGGGACACACCATCAACAAAATGTCGCGTGAGGTTATTCCTGTCCCTCTCTCTTTTTCTCTCGAGCATTTATAGGAGCACAATTTAATATATTTTCCGTAATAGCAGATACTCTGCAAGTGTTCTGGGGAAGGAGATTTACACACAAGGACCATGATCATGTTTGATTTACTAGGGAATTATAAATGGGATGCAAAAGTGGTTCTAGTACTTGCAGCATTTGCAACATGCTATGGGGAATTCTGGCTCATAATGCAGCTGTATCCTCAAAATCCCTTGGCAGTATCAGTTGCAATGCTCAAGCACTTGCCTAGCAACACAAAGATGCTGAAGCCTCGATTTAAGGCATTAAGCTTGTTGGTTAATACAATGGTTGAGGTGACAAAGTGTATCATTAAGTTTGAAGGTTTACAGGTTGCACATGTAATGATGGATCAGGAGATGATTTCCACTTCAAAATCTCACGTCTACATGGCTGCTTACTGGGTCACAAGAAGCACCTTGATTTGTTCTTCTCATATAAAAGACCTGATAGCCATGAAACCAGAGCAAGTGCACGTTCTTTCCCTTAAATCAGACGTACAAATGTTATGATCTTTTTATTTCATTCTTGATATTCTGCCAAAATATTGAGCATTCAAAGAATTATTTAATTATGCTTAAAAAAAAAAGAATCATTTAATTAATTCCTTTTCCAAATCAAGATCTGCTCAAATTTGGTAATCTTAGATCAGAACTGAGAGGTGTCTAATACCCTGCAGGTATTCAAATTCAACAGCAATTGCAGCATGGGAGCTCTCAAGTATGGTGTATAGGTTAAAAGGCCTTTGCAATCACCTCAGACGACAAGTAGATGCCTGTCATCAACAAACAGGTTTCTGTTCAGATTTTTCCAACTGATGAGGAGGCTTCAATTTTTCATGAATTATGATAATTCTATAGAATTTTACAATTCAACTTTTTTTGCAAAATTCAGAGATAAAGTTGCATCAGAAGCTTATAGACCTTCTTAAGGAGTCCCACACAGATAACCAAGAGATGCTTCAGATGTTATTTGCTCTGAAGAATGACTTGCCGCTCAAGAATTGTTCCACACAAGCAAAGGTAATTTATCTGTTCCCCTATGTTCTTTATTCGGTCATAGTTCACCTTTCAGAAAACGGAAAACTAAGAGATACGATGGTAATCCGCTTACCGCAGTATAGTATGGTAATCATAACACTCTTTTAGAGTCAACAACAGCATTAATGCATGTAGAATGGCATAAGAACTTGGATACAAGAAAAGATCAGCCATAAATCATTTCTCTTTTAACTTTATACAAATAATACATGCTCTATTGATATGCTTTTTGCTGCCTTATCCCGAAAGAGCTAAATCAACAGGCCTCTTGTTATAAACTTTTGTGTCAATTATTTGCCATTTTCTTTGGGTTCATATGGACAGGTAAGCGTGAATGAATTGAAAGACAAGGTAGTTATACTTTTGGTTTCAAAACCAGAGCTCCTTCCAGTAGAGAAACTACTCTTTCTGGTTCACCAAACATATGACCATCCCCACAATAAGAAGTTAGAGGGACGGTATGAAATTGTATGGGTTCCCATTTCATCTTCAGACTCATGGACTGATGCTGAAGAGAGGAGCTTTGCATTTTTATCGAGCTCTTTGCCAGGGTTTTCAGTTCGACAACCACAATTACTTAACTCAGCAGTGGTAAACTTCGTAAAACAAGAGTGGAACTTCAAGGAAGAGCCTATTATGGTAGTGTTGGATTCACAAGGAATGGTTACTAATTCTAATGCACTTGATATGATATTGATATGGGGTGCTAGGGGATATCCATTCTCGGTTTTTAAAGAAATTGAACTTTGGGAAGAGGAGAACTGGACATTGCAATTTATGATCGATGAAATTGATCCCCTGATAACTAAATCGGTAAGACACTGACTTAAGGTTAAAATATCAGTCACTAGTAGCATATTGAGAGAAGCATATCCCCATCTTTCTAAGAAAAGATAGATTTTCGTACTTCTATTCACTGCATTGCATTGATTTCAGGTTGAAGAAGGCAGAAATATTTGCCTTTATGGAAGTGGACAAATGGATTGGATAAGAGAATTCAATGCTAAAATGAAGAAAATTAGAAGCACGGGCTTGGAAGTAGATATGGTGTATGTCGGTAAGAAGAATCCGAATGAGCAAGTGAAAAATATTTTAGCCACCATGAATGAAGAAATGCACAGACATTTTCTGTCTTTCATAAAACTACAATTCCTCTGGTTTCGTTTAGAGAGTATGAGGAAATCAAAACTCCGACTAGGAAAGGTGGTTGATACTGATCATATTCTAAAAGAGGTGTCAGCATTGTTGAATACTGATGACGATGAAAATGGTTGGGCAGTATTTGGAAAAGGGTCGTCGCAGGATATCATAAGGCTTCAAGGGAGAAAGCTCGTCGAATGCTTGAACATGTTTCCACAGTGGGGAGAAAATGTGGCGAAGTTTGGTTTCATTGGTGCAATTAAAAATGCATTTGAACCAACTGTTCTTACAGAACCCTGCAATCATTCTAATGTTATTCCTTATGCTGAGGGATCGGAGTTTGGAGTATGTGCAAAATGTAAGCGCCTCATGAAAAAGTTTGTTGTCTATGAATGACATGTAGCATGAGTCTGTAACTCCAATTAGGGTGTCTATACTATGATATTACTGGATTTTCTTAAGTGGAAATAGCAGTCAAGAGGTGGTGAAAGTACTGGCTTGTTGGCCTATAAAGTAATTGTACTTGCAGTTTATGGTTGTTTCGAAAAAATGATTACCTATGTCCTGTTTACCAGAATAGAAAAAGAACTACCCTCAACATCTTAGTTTTCTCTTCTCATGAATTACATTCAGAAGCTAGGATTTAAAACAGAATTGTTTTATTCTGAAAACCATAGCCAACAAGTCATGTTTTGATTGTATAAGTATAAACAAGAGCTGAGACTTGATATACATTAAAGCTTATACTTCTTTGTGAGTGTGCTTTGACTCAAATGTTCTCTTATCCTCTAGGGATTAAAATTTATAACTCGTACAAAGAGTGCTAATTGATAGCTAAATCAGAAAAGGGCAGACTTTTCACCATTAGAAAAAATTGGCAGAAATTTTTTAGTGTAATTGATTGGTATGTGTTTGGACTTGTTTACATTATGTTTAGATACAACTGATTGTCACAAACATCAAAACCAGCCTCTTGCAGCATGGTTGATGGATTAATGTTCTCTCCATCATCGTGCAACCACGTAATTTCGTGAGGGGTCAAGAAATTAACCGTTTCTTCAAATTTGACTCACTTTGCCACCTATTTTGTTTATATGTTAGCATTTGGGAGGCGTTGGGATGAAAATGTTGGCTTTTAATAATAAAACAAAACTGAAACTTGTTTAACAACTGAAAGTTGTTGTATTTCAATTGAATTGATCAAAAAGAATACAAGACTTTAAATACTGCATAACAAGAATTCAAACATAACTCAAACTCTTTATTTTATCTAACTAACAATTGAATTCAATCTTAACTAAAATTTAAACTCAAACTTAAAAAATCATCTTTTATTGTCCTGGTCTTCAGCAGCAATTATAGCACTTATCAACACTCCTCCTTGCTATTATTGCTACAAATTCCAATCTTCATCTTAAGATTTTCAAACTTTGTCTTGGATAACCCTTTTGTAAGAATATCTGTCAATTGGTTTTTCTCTTTTGCAATGAACAAGCTTAACCTCATTAGTTTTCTGCACTTCTCTTAGAAAATGATACTTCACTTTGAAGTGTTTAGTTTTGCCATGAAATACAGGATTGTTTGAGATAGCAATAACAGCTTGATTGTCTATAAATAATACTGTTGCATCTTCTTGCTTTAGCTTTAGGTCATCCATTAATTTTCTTAGCCAAATGGCTTGGTTAACTGCAACAGCAGCAGCTATGTACTCAGCTTTTGCTGTAGATTATACAACCACCTCTTGCTTCCTTACACTCCAACTAAAACATCCTGAACCAAGGTTGAACAAATATCCTGAAGTACTCTTCATGTCCTCACAAGAACCAGCCCAATCACTGTCAGTATATCCATGTAAAATCAGTTTATCTTTTTTCTCAAAACTGATGCCATAGTTAACTGTCCCTCTGAGGTACCTAAGCACCCTTTTAGCAGCTTTCAAATGCACCTCTTTTGCACAATTTAAGTATCTTGACAGTACATTTACAATGAATACCAAGTCTGGTCTTGTTGTTGTCAGGTACATTAGACAACCAATAATGCTTCTATAATGGCTTTCATCAACTGCATTTGCTCCATTTTCTGGACAGAATTTTTCATTTAAGGTTAAGGGTGTGTCCATAGCCTTACAACTTTCCATCTTGAACTTTTTTAGTATCTCCTTAGCATACTTTTATTGCCCTATGAAGATACTCTTCTTTGTTTGCTGAATTTCCATCCCAAGGAAATATGCTATCTCACCAAGATCATTCATTTCAAATTCTAACTTCATTTTTTCTCTAAATAACATTATATGCTCACTGTTGCTGCCTGTGACAAGTAAATCATCTACATAGATAGATACAACTGTCAAATCTCCTTCTATCTTCTTAATATATAATGTAAACTTACTTAGACTTCTTTCAAACAGTAAGTATTCATCAATCCTACTATACCAAGCTCTTTGAGCTTGTCTTAGGCCATAAAGTACCTTTTTT
The DNA here is from genome assembly GCA_946807835.1 of Ailanthus altissimus. NCBI lineage: Eukaryota > Viridiplantae > Streptophyta > Magnoliopsida > Sapindales > Simaroubaceae > Ailanthus > Ailanthus altissimus. The sequence continues at coordinate 23,721,360 of OX327692.1, read as the reverse complement.
AGCAAATAAACCTTACTAGGTTCTGTTATAAACCCTTCTGGTTGCTCTACAAAAATCTCCTCTTGTAGATTACCATTTAAGAAGGTTGACTTTACATCTAACTGGTATATCTTCCATTGTTGTTGTGCTGCAACAGCCACGAGTAGCCTAATTGTATCTAACCTTGCCACTGGTGCAAAAGTTTCTGAAAAATCCACTCCAAACTGTTGTGCATAGCCTTTCACCACCAGCCTTACTTTGAACTTATTGATTGACCCATCTGCCTTTAGTTTAGTCTTGAATACCCACTTTACTCCAATGACCTTCTTGTATGTTGGCCTATCAACAAGCTCCCAAGTTCTGTTTTTGTTGATCATTGTGATTTCTTCCTTCATTGCAGCTATCCACCTATCATATTTGACTGCATCTGCATACTTTGCTGGTTCTAGAATTGCAACATTGCAATTTTGATAAATTTCAGCAAGAGATTTTGTTCCTCTTACAGGAAAATTATCAATTTTGTCATCTTCAACCTGATCTGTGTACTGATCTACAAGGGTTAGTCTCTTGGGCACTGATTTATCCCAATTCTATTCCCTATCTTCATCAATGGAAATGTCCTTACTGATGATGATCTTCTCTATCAAAGGTTGGTATACCCTATAGCCTTTGCTAACATCACTGTATCCAACTAGAACACCAATTTCAGCCTTCTCATCCAGCTTTCCTCTCTTGATTTTTGGAATGTGAGTGTAGCATAGGCTCCCAAATACTCTCAAGTTGGCTACACTTGGCTTGGATCCATAACAGGCTTCATATGGAGTTCTTCCCTTCACTGCCTTAATTATCAGCCTATTCAAAATAAACACAGCAGTGTTAACTGCTTCTGCCCAAAAACACTTGGGCATATGCTTCTCAAATAACAGACACTTAGCCATCTCTATGACTGTTCTATTCTTTCTCTTACACGCACTATTTTGCTGAGGGGAATAAGGGACTATAAATTGATGCTTAATTCTAGCATCCTCACAAATCTTGGTGAACTTTCCAGCTGTAAATTCAGCCCCATTGTCTGACCTTAATGACTTTATCTTGCTGTTGCTTTGAGTTTCAATCCAGGTTTTGAACTTAAGAAACACCTCTGTAACTTTCGATTTTTGTTTCAAGAAATAAACCCAGTTCAATCTACTGTAATCATCAATAAACAAGATAAAATACCTGCTGCCATTAACTGATTCAGTTGCCATAGGACCACACACATCAGTGTGTAATAGTTGTAGCTTCTCTGTTGCTCTCCAAGCTTTGTTTGCTGAAAATGGTCTCCTTGCTTGCTTCTCAAATTGACAAGCTTCATAAATTTGAGACTTTTCACCAGTATAATCCATCCCCAACATAATTTTTTCCTTCTGCATACACTCCAAGGCTGACTTGTGAAAGTGTTCTATTCTCTTATGCCAAAGGTCCGCTTATCTCAAGGCACAAGGATATGCATTGCTATTAGGCCATTCAAGATTGAAACTTTTCTTTTTCATACCAATAGTGAACAATACAACTCCACAAGGATCAAATATAATGCATTTATTTTGCTTGAACACTACTGAGTATCCTTTCTCAATTAGTTGCCCAACACTTAATAAATTTTGGTCAATTACAGGGACAAATAACACATCATGTATCAACCTTATCTTACCAGTACTTTTTATCTTGACAGTGCCCTTACCTTTAACTGCAATCAGTTGTCCATTCCCAATTTTGACTTTTGACACCATAGTTCTGTCAATCTCCTGGAACATAGAGTCATCAAATGCCATGTGATTGGTACAACCATTGTCAATGAGCCAAGCATTGTTAGACAAATTATGTCCTGCAAAATAAGTGACAGTAAAAAGTTGATTATCTTGCTGCTGGTGCACTATTTGTGCTTGTGTCTGAGTTTGCTGTGACTCATTTTGCTTGCTCTTGCAAAACCTAGCAATGTGTCCTTTTTGCTTGCATAATCTGCACTCAACTTTAGGATTCTGCCAACATCTTGATGGTTGATGATTTGTTCTGCTGTAATGTGGACAAGATGAGTACTTTGGTTTGAATTCACCACTGCTGCTGACTCCTCGTTTCTTCTGGTTTTTCTTATTCCAGAATTTTTTTCTTTGTTCTCACCTGAGGGCTTGTCATATACCCTTGCTTGCAAAGCTCCTTCCACTGGTTCATCATTTCTGTAAGACCTCCTTTGTTCCTGTGCTTGCAGTGCATTTATCAACTCAAGAAGTGTGATTGTTGTTAAATCCCTTGACTCCTCAAGAGAGGAAATCTTGGACTCAAACCTCTCAAGAAGAGTCACAAGTATCTTCTCAACCACCCTCTTGTCAGGCAAATCTTCTCTAAACAGCCTAATCTTGTTGATAATCTGTAATAACCTATCAGAATACTCCTTAAACTTTTCTGCTTCTTTCATCTTTTGCATCTCAAATTCCCTTCTCAAGTTCAGTATTTGCATCTGCTTTGATCTAGCATTGCCTTGATACTTTTGCTCGAGCAAGTCCCATGTTTGTTTTGCTGTCTCACAAGTCATGCTCTTTGTAAAGATCACTTCTAAAACAGATGAAAACATGCATGTTTTAGTTTTGAACATTCTCCTCATCTCCTCTCTCTAGTTTCGAATTTGAGCAACAGTAGGATCTTCAGATAGTGTTGCAATCTCACATATTTCTATCAAGTCCTATAGATTATTTGCTTGTAAGAAAGCTTTCATTTTTACTGCCCAAATTTGATAATTGTCACCATAAAAGATTGGTGGCATGGCCATATAATTATTTCCTGCCATTCCTTTGATTTGGTTTGATGAAATGTTGAAGGAATGAGAGAAGCAGTTCTAAGTCCCTTAAGAAAAAAGAGCTCTGATACCAATTGTTAGTTTTTAATAATAAAACAGAACTGAAACTTGTTTAACAACTGAAACTTGTTGTATTTCAATTGAATTGATCAAGAAGAATACAAGACTTTAAATATTGCATAACAAGAGTTCAAGCATAAATCAAACTTTTTATTTTATCTAACTAACAATTTGAATTCAATCTTAACTAAAATTTAAACTCAAACTTAAAAAATCATCCTTTATTATCCTGGTCTTCAGCAACAATTATAGCACTTATCAACAGAAAATACAAACTTGAGAATGGACATTTAGATTTTAGCCTTCAGCAAATGCTTTGCTTGTGATGCAAAAATGCAAAACTGTTACTGACAATCCAAAGCCCGAGACACTTGATCAACAACCTCAAACAAAAATAGTTCAAATACTTGGACATTGAATGTAACACTTAAGAGGATGTAACCTAAAAATCACGAAATGGCTCCATAAACTTGCACCAAAATGTAAAAAGCTGACACCTCGGAAATCAAATTAACGTGTAAAGTCACAAATTTTGTTAAGAAAAAATATTTTGAATGTGATAAATTTGACGCAAAATTTATAGACAAGCGGTTGTTCATAATATTAGTCGCTACATTGAAGACTATGCAACTTAATAGTGATCCAAATGCAATAAATTCGCCATTACCTATTGATAAAAATTTATGCAACCAGCTTCATTAACTTACAGTACTTTGATCTGCGTCCTATAGTTAGTTTCAAAATGGTCCACCCTATAGAAGCCAAGGCATAACTTGAACCAAAGTGATAGCCTTACAGAAAATATGAGGCTTTGCAGACAATATCATACATGGACATAGTTGGTTTAATATAATCACAACACTCATGAATTTAAATCTGTTGCAGATATTAAGCTATACATTTTAATTTGACATTCCTATGACATTAACTAAGTCATAGTTTTGATATCCCTTTTATTCTATGTGCAGCGAAAAATTATAACTTACACTATAAATAAGAATATATAAGATTAACACACCAATAAAGATAAAGAAAATAAACTAATCAACAAGACACAAGATATACGTGGTTCGGCCCAAAATTGCCTACGTCCATGGAGGATCCATGATCCAGCTTCTTATTATTGAAATAGATCACTAAGTATCTTCTTACATCATCAATAATCTCACAAGACCCCTTAGTATCTACCCTTAATCACCATAACTCCCCAATACCTCTTAATATCTCCTCATAAGAGATTTTTTTTACAAGGAATATAAGAATAGCCCGAGCATCTAAGCCAAAAGGATTTATGGTGTTTCTTTTGTTAACTCAAGAACCAAAATAAAACACTCCCTAAAGGTCACACCCTAGTGCACCACGCATTTAGTGCCTAGCTAACTCCTCTATTCTCTCTTATGGTTACATCTTGAAACTTTAGATGTTTGATCTGAATCTTGTGTTTAGAAGGGTTTATATAGTGAATATTCGTGCCTACTAACTCTATTCCTTGTTGGAGTAAGAGTCTATTTGTTTTGGAAGTTCAAAACTTCTCAAAACTCAAAATCTGGATAAAAAATGAACTCCTTATCGCGTTTGGCACCGCGGCGCTCGCCATATCGCGCCCATCGTCGCAGCGCTAGGCTTCTGTGAGTGGCACAGCAGGGCTCAGCCCTGGTGGTCTCCCTGCATATTTTTTTCACTTTCTTCGCGTTTTCGAGTCCCATTTTACTTTCTCTTTCGTGTCACATACGTCTTAGATTTCTTCATACGTGTCCAACACGTTCTAGACTTCTTGTGACTCTCCACTTTAATATTCATTTTAATTCTTGTCTAATCAAAATTATTCAATCACCAATTTTCTAACATAATCTAATTACAATACCTAGTTGATTCTTCTAACATTTTCATTTCGATGGTTCAAAAGACAGAAATTCCGAAAGTTGAAGAGTCTAAAGATGGTCAAGGGCTCTCACATTATAAGACTTTTGCTTTTTATGGACAATAAACTGACAGTTGTCGTCGAGCTAGTAGCTGGCTCACATTCTTTCTTTAAGCCAAAGGAGAGAATTTCAGGCTTTGCTTTCCCCTTTTCTTTGGTCATCTATTTTATGCTTTAATAAGGTAATTTGCGGGTCCCTGTGCTTACCCCTTGATTAACGTTTTTAGAAGTTCCTAAGCTAGTTAAAGGCCAGGTAGACCCAAAAAAACATTAGTTATGGCCTGGAACAAGTAAGGAAGCAGCTACGTGATCAAAAAGTGACATGGAAAATTGGGAGGCACTATGCACGGCATCTATGATTGTTACCTTTTTGCTTTAACCATACATGGTTGCTTCTGTTACAAAATTGCAATATCTCAGTTACTTGATTTAATTTACAGGTTCGGGTTTTTTTTCAGAACGAATTCCAACTTATATGAAACAGAAGATTTCTTGCTGAAATTTATCTGACACCAAGAAATATAAAATGTTAAACCATTTGCGCTCTGAAATATAAATATTCCAAGCTGATCTGCTACAATTTATTGTCTTTTCACAATTGTCTTATATAAAACAAAGATATAATTCAATTGATTCTTTTAAGTTTGTAAGATGAAAGCAGAAGATTTGCATCTAAGTTTATCCTGTTAAAGTTTTCCACCCTTCAACTGTCCTTGGAATCCTGGAACAGCCACCCAAGGGCAATCCTACGGAATGAGAAAATGAAAAGAGAAGTTGAGGAAAACGAATCCTACAACAGAAAATTCATAAAAAAAACAGATAGTTAATAATAATGACCAAGCCAGAATTTACCTGTACGCAGTAACAAAAGTAACGTGTTTTGTGCATGGATTAATGTTCTATATGGATAAAAGTATATTGAACATTTTGCATTGTTGGATTCTCAGGACTGACCTGTAAAGCCAGAAGCCAGAAGATATACTTACCAGACAATATTGCCAAGCCCTTATACAAATTTCTAATCTTCTAGCTGTACTCTATGTTTTACTCCATATTGGAAGCAAGGTAGCAAATTTAATGGCCTTTATTCCATTTACTGAACTATATAAAGCCTAGAGTTAAACCATATGCAAGTCCAACACAAAGCCTTTGCTTTCTTCCTCTATTGCCCATCCCCAATATTCTTTATTCCTCTACCTAGCTGCAATGGCATTGCATATTGTACCTCACAAGATGCAACAACTCAAGGGTGACCGCCATATGTTCTCAACCTCGGATGACAATGCAATGATGAGGCAAGTTCAGGCCACTCATGCTCCTGATGGCCGTGAATTCAATGTCAAACCTCTTCTTAGCATCATTGAGGACATCTTTGAGCGCGCCACCCCTACCGTCACTGGCTTTATTCAGGTATTTAATATAAACCCTTGGACTTCATTTACATGATATGCACCACTCTAAATATTGAGCATTGTCTGCGAAAATTTGGTAGAATTACTGATCAATTTTGGCTAAATATGTAGGGAAAACAAGCTCAACTCGATGTATGGGATGATAAGTCTTTCCAGTCAGGCTTTTTTGACTTGCTTGATCTTTTGTCAACCACCATCAACAAAATTTGCTGCGAGGTTTGCTCTATGACTCATCCACAATTATATTCTTAATATGGAAGTAAAAACTTTCAATATATCCATAATAGTTTCTATATAAGGACGCTTGTTGACGCGGCCTAATAAATAACACATTATATTTCAGTGAAATAACTTAGATATTGTAACAGATATCATGCAAGTGTGCCGGCGGTGGAGATGCCCATGCAACAACTTTGGGAATATTCAACATTCTTACGAGCTACACCTGGGATGCAAAAGTGGTGCTAGCCTTAGCTGCATTTGCATTGAATTACGGTGAATTCTGGGTGGTGGCGCAGCTCTATCCAAGCAACCCACTCGCGAAATCGGTGGCACTTCTCAAGCAGTTGCCAGAGATACTAGAGCGTGTGGACACGTTGAAACCAAGGTTTGAAGCCCTTAGCAACCTGATCAATGCCATGCTAAACCTCACCAAATGCATTATTGAGTTCAAAGAGCTTCCACCTGAGTACATTAGCCATGATGCGCCAGAATTGTTAGCTGCCACTGCTCATATTCCCACCGCTGTCTACTGGATCATCAGAAGCATTGTCGCCTGCTCAGCACAAATTTTGGGCCTCATTGGCATGGGATATGAGTATGTGCCAATACTCACTCAATCACTCTCATCGCATATTTCCATAAGCTCCCAATTCGTCTTCTCAAGATCTTTTATTTTCTCTATTTCTAGTTCACATTAAGACATCGATTTCTTGGTTGCTCTCAGGTATGTAGTATCAACAACAGAGGCATGGGAACTGTCAAGCTTAGCTCACAAGATCAACAGCATATTCAACCATCTTAAGGACAAGCTTAGACTTTGTCATCAAATCATTGGTGAGTCCTCCCCCAATCCAATCGCAAGATTTATAAGTATCATGAAAATTATACGATGATCGGTGTATTCTGATTATATGCCTGAGTAGATAACAAGTGATCTTGGGGTGTGATACAGATGATAAAAAGCAAATTGAAGCATATCAAACACTTTGCAGACTTATGGAGACACAACACATTGACAACATGAAGGTTCTGAAGACATTGATTTATGCTAAGGATGATCAGCTACCACTCTATGAGGGTTCTACTAAGAAAAGGGTTTGCTAATTTCACACCCGTATTTTTATCCGGATGACATTTGCTAATCACAGTTCTTGACGTTTTTCATTATTGTTCAATTTATGCCTAAAAAAAAACCAGGTTAGTATTGAAGTGTTGAGGAGAAAGGCCGTGCTGCTGCTCATTTCAGACCTCGACCTCTCCCACGAAGAGCTATTCATTCTAGAGCAAATGTATACAGAATCTCGTCAACAACCATCAAGGACAGAGAGCCAGTACGAGGTCGTTTGGCTCCCAATTGTGGACAGATCGACTCCATGGACACAAGCAAAGCAAGATAGATTTGAGTCTCTCCAGGCGATGATGCCATGGTACTCTGTGTACCACCCTTCAATGATCGACCCAGCAATCATCAGATACACCAAGGAGAAGTGGGATTTTAAGAAGAAGCCTATTCTTGTGGTCTTGGACCTCCAAGGAAAAGCTGTCAACCAAAACGCCTTCCATATGATGTGGATATGGGACAGTCTTGCTTTTCCTTTCACTGCCGCCAGGGAGGAAGCTCTTTGGAAGGAAGAGTCTTGGAGAATTGAGCTCTTGGCAGATACCGTTGATCCAGCCATTCCCATCTGGGTTTAGTACTTTAACACTTTAATTTTGGAGAATTATCTTGTTGATACGTTTTCACCGTTTTCGCGTTAAACACGTACCCCGATTTACCAAAAAGCTTTTAATCACCATCTTCATTACTGGTATTTTTTTCTCACAATTTCAGATGTCCGAAGAAAAGTATATATGCTTGTATGGTGGAGAAGACTTGGAATGGATCAGGAAATTTACAGTGGCTGCACAGACAGTGGCCCGAGCTGCAGGGATTCAAATGGAGATGCTTTACGTGGGTAAGAGCAATCCCAAGGAAAGGACTCGCAAGATCATTAATACCATCACGGTGGAGAAACTCAGCCACACACTGCAAGAGCTCCCTCTTATTTGGTTCTTCTGGGTGCGCCTGGAAAGCATGTGGCACTCCAAAACGAAATTCGGAAAGAGTGTGGAAAACGACCACATAATGCAAGAGATTGTGCAAATGCTTAGCTTCGATGGAAGCGATCAAGGCTGGGCTGTGATTTGCAAAGGATCAGACATGGCCAAGGCCAAGGATCAAACCTTTTTGCAGTGCATGAATGACTATGACATTTGGAAGACACACGTGATCAATAAGGGTTTTGTGGGTGCAATCAATGATTATCTTCGTGACCTCCACACCCCACAACACTGTAACCGTCTAATCTTGCCAGGAAGCACGGGAAGCATCCCAGAGAGGGTAGTGTGTGCTGAATGTGGCCGCCCTATGGAGAAGTTCATCATGTATCGCTGCTGCATTGATTAATCTACTACGTTGTTTGGTTTGGTATTTTAAAGAGGATGAAGATTCGGGAATGAGGATGAATAAGTACTTATATACACGCTTTTGAGACTTTTTATTCATGGAGGAATTCACTTCACTCCTCTCTTTCGTATGTGTGTTTTTATTAATTATCATATTAAATGCTTGTTTCAGTAATAAAAATACATTTGACTCTGCTTTTGTTCCATTTTTTCTTTATTTTAATAACGTATCATGTGATATTTATTAAAGAAATATTATAATTTATCACACTATTCATTATCTAAAAGATAAAATAAAATCTCAATTAAAAAAAAAAAAGGAAAGACAACTTTTACGTATGTATCATGACCACTGTTTGATTTTCCCTTTTTCACAAGAAAACATGACTCCATTGGGTCAACAGCACTTGTTAACAGCAGTAATAATCTAACATTGGCATATGACCTTTCTGAGGAAGGTGTGGGAGTTCTCCAGAAGAAAAGATCAGAAAATCTAAAGAACATCAATGGCAGTAATTTAGAGAGAAAAAGAATTAGGCCAGGTCTTGTTCTGCGGTTGCAGATTGAACAAAAAAGGCTTCGACTTTAAGATCTACAGGCACGTTTAAGGGATCTATTTAACCAACAGCAGCTAAAGATTATGGCAATACCCGATAGAAATTTTGTTCGGCTGTGTAAGCGTCAGCGTATTGAACTGATGAGACACTTGCCATAACTACCTAAAATTGTCCTACATAGCGAAAGGTATAGTTAACCTCTATTTCTTCAACACACGGGCCCGTTTGTCTTAGAACGTGCTCTCTTTACACTGACAGAAATAGTTTTATGTTAGAAAAATGGGTGGAGTAATTTTATAACAATAAGGTCAATGTATCCAATGCATTACAATTCATTAATGCTGCAATTTTCAAACGATTTTTCATCGTAAATTATATAATGTATTGATTTTAAACGCTACATTAATTATATAGCATATGCTTAACATATTAATTTAAAATATTATTTAAAAAATATATATATAACATTATTATTAAAATTTTCTAATTTAATATTTCCTATGTAATCTACAATAACATCGATAACTTAAAAGTTTCATCGCGAGTGAAATAATTCAGTCCAGTCCCATTCAAGACTAAGTCCAGTCCGGCAAGTTTATGGGTATGGGGTAACAAAATTCAAATATCAAAATCCCTTCTGCAGCGATCTAATTTTCAATCCCCCAAAAAGAAATCAAAACAAATACCTACATTGTTCATTTGAAAGTGCGAGATTTTAAAAAGAATAAAAGGGCATTTAGAAAATCTGCCAGAAAACGATTAAATTTTTTTTAAAGAAAATATCAAATTTAAAAATTGGATCCTCAAAGCATCAATTAAAACTCTGCACTTAGATTTTATCAAATTCAAAATATATATATATATACCAGGAGACAGGTAGCAGCAGTGCAATGAGGAATACACAGCGCTGTTTAAAACTGGCAAAATTAATTAATTTTTTTAATATATGCTTCGGAAACATGAACATCCCCCAAAAATTAGAGAGAGTTCACCAGTAAGAAGCAACCCCATCCGAATTAATCTACCAAATCATAAATTTTAAAGATAAATGACAATCCGCCCTTCCAAAACAGACTACGATACGACCGTAAACCGTAGCCCCTTGCAATTAGAGGGTAGGAATTGAAGTTCAATATACGCTTTCGTTGACACGTCCCTCTGGATTTATCAATCCATCCACCGAGGAACGCAACGCCTATCAAAAGCGACCAATCAAAAACCGATCGTAGCAAGAACAAAGAAAAAAAAAAAAACTTTTGCTTATAGTTAGACAGGCACAACACAAAACCCTGTCGTGGTCGAGGGATTATATAGGGGGAAGAGGGAGAGGGGAGGCGGCGTTAGGGTTTCTAATGGCTAGGGTTTTTATTTTGTAGAAACTTTAGTTAAATCGTGCAAATTGAGACTTGTTGGGCTTGGGCTTGGGCTTGCCAATGAAGGCTTGTTGGGTCCCCCGGCCTGGCTATTAAGAATCTTGTACAGAGATTCTCTAGTCTAGTTATGTGATCACATTTTTCGTTATTTTTTTTTTTAATCACATCTCTATCACTTATTCATTACATTCTTATCATTTTTGTTTCATTTTTTTTATCACTATTTCTAACAAAAAAAAATTAATCAAAAGGTTTAAAAAAAAATTAACTGACAAATGTAATTAAAAGCAATATATAAAATAACTAAAAATTAACCCAAAAAAAAGTGGTCGAAAAGTGATAAGAAATTAATTAAAAAGGAAGACTTCTTATTATAATTTTGTCACTTTTCATCACATTCTTTATACCTCTTATTAGTTATTACAATCTACTACTTCTGGTCACTTTTTCATTAATTTTTGTATTACTTTTTTAGCACCTATCATCGACGGAAACAAAGTCAATATTATAGGAGGGCCAAAGTGAAATAATTGAAAGATTACATAAGTTAAAGACTAATATTGGGTGAAACATAAAAAGGCAAATTCTGAGGAGCTTCAACTAGAAAAAAAATAAAAATAAATTTATTTATTCAAATACTTTTGTGGAGCTTGAGGGGCAGAACCCCTCTGAGCCTTTCGACACTACTTGCCATAAGGAGAAAATAATAAGAAAAATTGATGGAACGTGACAAGACTAGGCTAAAAATGCTGAAAATTTAATTTAAAAAAAGTAATGAAAAAGTGATTAAAATGTAATAAAACTTTGATTGAAGAGGGATTAGTAAAAATTATATAGAATTTGTGTTAACAGTTTAATTGTAAATAGTTGATAATATATTTATTTTTATCAAAGTTAAGATTTGATTAAGTCTTAACTTTATAATATTATAAATGGTAAAGGATATTTACACTCTAAAGATATTTTTTAATATTAAATTACGCCCTCATAATTTTAAAAATATTTATCTACACTCTTAACATATAAGTATTACAATAAATTGATATAGTATCTATCATAAATAATATTCTATACTGCTTGTTAATTAGAATCAGTAATTAATAGATATTGTTCTATCCGTGAATAGTCACTATTTACTTAAATAGTACTACACAATAAACAGTGCATATATTGTTCGCAATGACTATTCATTGTGAACAGTATTTACTACAATAAACACAGTTTGCGTGAAAAGTGTCGCAGCGTATTATTCAATAAAATCACTTATTCGGCCATCAAATTTTCGGTTAAATTTCACCGTTTCAATGTCTGAATCTACAGTTTTCATAACTCGAAATACCAAAATCGATCCACAATAGGCATAGAGAATACCATGAATGGAGTTAAAAAACAAACTGCAAACGCCCCCTCGCGAGCTGCACTTATATAAGCTCTCTATCACAACGCAATCGTGGCTTGCTATAGAAAAATTTTACAAGCAAAACTCGCTGTTACGAAAAAAGTGGCAATAATTTTCTATAGAATTTCACAAAATAATGCGTGCATGGCATTGCTCATATGAATAGTACCACTATGCAACAGTGTTTACTGCATCAAAGACTATTCACGATGAATAATCATCGTAAACAATATTTGTATTGTTCATTGTGTGGTACTATTCATATAAACAGTGACTGTCTACCGGCAAAATAATATTTATTGGTGACTAGTTTTGATTAATAAGTGGCGCGGGATACTATTTATAATGGGCACTATATTAATTTACTGTAATACCCTTATATTAAGGGTATAAATGAGTATTATTAAAACCATGTGGGTGTAGTTAAGTAATAAACAATATCTTTGGAGTACGGATGTCCTTTGCCCTATTATAAATGCTTCATGTTTTTAAATAATGATCTTTGTCTTTGATTTGACTTATGATTTCGAGAAGATTGGCCTTAAATAATATTTTTTTTAAATGGATAAATTTGAAATAGAAACATTAAAAGGAAATAAGTGTTATACAAACTAAGTCATATTACATTTATGGGATTTATCAATAAAATTATATAGAAGTATTTAATTAAGAAAATAATAAAGTAATTATTAGAATTTTATGATTTAAAATTATATTTAAATATAATTTTAAGTTAGATATTAATGAAGAGTCGACATGTAGGCGAGTATGTGTTAGACATACAAAAAAGGGACAAAAGTAAAAAGCTCAAAGTAAGGAAGGATGCAAAAAGCACAATAAGACAATCTCTAAATGTGAGCATCGTGGCGTTGATTGTTCAACGCCGCAACGCAAAAGTCAAAATACTCAGCACCAAATCGAGAAGGTAGTAACACTGCAGCACCCAGTTTTGGCAATTTCCTATCTTAAGTCACCTTAATTAGTTTGAGTCAGTTTTAGACTTTTTAAGTGCATGAACTCTTAATCCAACTAAAAATAGAATTTCTATGGACGTTTTGAAGCGCATATAAACTCTTATAACCCTTTAGATTATCAATGCATCAACAAAAGAGATAATAGAGAGCTTAAACAGCTCTAGGGTGCTGATTGCGCAGAAGAGTGTCATGAGAGTACTTCAGTTCTCTATGCACAAGATAACACTAATAGATTATTTATGAGAGCTCATTTATTGATGTATTCCTTAAGAGAAGTTAGGATCTTGTGATTCACTATAGACATAAATATTTGTTGCCGAACCATATAAATAAATATATATATATATTGTATCTTGTGTGTGATTGGTTTGTCTTTATTATGTATGTGATTCTTTTTTATTCTTATTTTACTTATGAACAAAGTTTTCTACATACGTTTTAGGATTTTAAAATGTTAAATACTAATTAATAAAATATTAAGGCACGTAAAAATTTTAACAAGTTATGTTAATGCTATGATTGAAAGTAATACTTATGTGATATCAGATTGAAGAGTTTAACTTGATTCCCTAAATATAATTAAGTCTTGACTTATAATATTATAAATGATTCATGTATTCAAATCATAATAAGATTAGTAAAAATAAAATTAGAAGAATATTCAAATCATCAAATGTTAGTCAAGGTAAAAAAAATGAAACAAAATATAAGTTATTCATTTTTTTTAAGATTTTATGCGACGAGTGAAAAGCCTCCCTCGTTAAATACTCAACCTCTTACTGTCAACTCTTACTATAAATGTATACTTTAACGACTATTCCAGCTGCGCTCATAGAGCTAAGTTATTCAATTTTATTTAGGTTAATTTTCATTAGATTTTAAAAAATCAAAGATAAAATGAGAGAGAATTCATGCCCAAATGAAAGATTTTACTTTTTAAAAGCGGTGAAGATGGAATTAATTTTCATTTTCCATCGGCGAACTTTTATAACACAATTCGTATGTATTTTGTTTAACCTTTAGCCCAGGTATGAGTACGTCGATTAACTAATCTTTCGTCTTGTCGTATTCACTAATGTTAATTTGCCCCCCGACGATAATAACTCGAAAGCGGCAAAAGACGTGCGTGGAAAATTGGAAATTCACCCATGGACCAACCAACAACATCGATCATCGCATCATTATCTTTTTTCCAGCACGACGACGCTCCCTTTTTTACTTTATATCCAACCGATTCTTCATCAATGGCATACGTGTTGAAGACAGCTCATGATTTCACATACAAATTGTCCTGTTGAAAACAGCCCGATTGACAAGGACCATTTCTTTAATTTGTTGCATGCTAGATCGAGTTTCAAAAACCCATATCACAAACAAAAAGAATATATAAAAATAAATACATTATTATGATGGTTAAAGTTGTCAAGAAAAGAGGAGTTGATTGTTTGTATCTGGGACTGGGAGGCACACTCGACATGGAATGAAACGTTTTGACTATTCCAAGTCCACGACAAAATAAAATATGCGATCAACTCACAAAATACAATATATCAAACAAATGGTTTTAGGTTTTTAGCCATTTAGAGATTTTTTTTTTTAATCGAGAGAGATAAGCAAGTTGTCAAGTTGAGTAAGCAAGCTGGCGTAGTGCAAAGGCTTATAATGCAACGACTGAAATATTGTGGCCACCTTTTGAAATTTGAACAACCAATCAATCACTATTCTAATACTTAAATTGTTATTCCAGGGTTTTGAAGGACCATTTGAGTTGTCGCATCGATCAAAACCCAAAAACTTTTAGATATATTTTGTGATATTTTTAAAGTTTTAGATAGATTTTGTGTTATCTTCAATTCATCTGAATGCTTTATAGAGGTCAGAAGAATTGGCATATATTTCGTTTATTTAGCTTTTCTATTTCTTTTTTTTCTCTTTTATATCATGTTAGTGGTGGGCACAGTTAATGTCAACTAAAAAATTAATCGAATTGAAAATTTCAACTTAGTTTGATTTACAGTTTCAAAATCGATTGATTTTATTACTCTAGAAGCATTCAAATAAAAATTAACACAATTACTAATTGTTATGTAAAATATAATTTTTAAGTAATTAAAATACAACCAATCAAAAATGCTAATAATAGGACATAATATCACGAGATAATTAACTAATCAATCATCTAACATAATATATAAAATAGAAAGAACACCAAATTTAACGAAGTTCGATAAAGTTACTTACATCCTCGGACGCCGCTAGAATAAATTCATTATCTTCAAAGATAAATTACAAATTTTTTGGATCACAATACAAATTTTAAATAATTGTTTCAAACTGCAAATACTTAAATAGTAAGGTCAATAGTATAATTACCCAAACAGTATGGTATTACATACAAATGCCAAAAAATAAATTTAAACTATTACAAACTTTAGGAGTTTATATGTAAAACTCTTGAACTATGAAATTTTCATTGAGAGATCCTACAAATTGAAGGTAAAGAAGAGAATTGTTCAAAGGTACAACAAATAACCAAAAGGATCTTATATTATATAAACCTAATCAAGCCACCTCGATGCCATCTCCCGCCAATATGGGATTGGCTCAATTGGCATATAAGCCAATTTTCAACAAATCTCTACCTTGGTGAATATGTCAATCCTCCACAAAGCTTTACTTTGTCTCAAAATTCTCTATCCAAATGCAATGCCTCTAAATTTGCGCCCAATAACGCTATTAAACTTGAACTATATTGGTCAAGTTCAAACAATAACTGAACTTGATCGCTATTACTATCTTAGTCAATATATCTATGGGATTCTTGGCAGTCCTAATTTTTTAAAGTAAGATTCTTCCTTCACTAATGATCTCCTGCACAAAATGATACCGAACATTAATATACTTCATTTGAACATGATACACTGGATTCTTTGCTAAATGAATAACACATTGACTATCAGAATAAACAGAAAATTTCTTCTGACCAATTTCCAACTCATCTAGTAATCCTTATAACTAAAGAGTTTTCTTCACAACCTTTGTAACTGTCATCTATTCTGCATCTGTAGTAGACAAAGCAACTGTAAACTTTAAGTAGACTTCCAACTAACAGGTGCTCTCGTAAGAGTAAACTCATAACTAGTTGTTGACTTATGTTTATTTAAATCACCAACATAATTAGAATCAACATAACCAACAGCACATTGATCACATGCATATATCTGCTCACTACTCCAACTGCATGTGAAATGTTGGATCTCGTACACACCATAGCATACATCAGGCTACCAACTACATTAGCATATGAAACTCAAGACATATACTCTCATTCATCATTTAAACTAGGAGATAAAGATGCATTAATCTTCATATGATGAGCAAGTGGGGTACTTATAAGTTTTGACTCCTCTAAAATGCCAAAATGTTGTAATACCTTCTTTAGATATTACTCTGAGTCAAACGAATTTTGCCTCATTCTCTGCCTTTACTAATCTCAATGCCTAATATATTTCTAGCTTCACTCAAATCCTTCATCTCAAACTCTCGGTACAATTGAGTCTTCAATTTTCTAATTTCTTCAAAATATATTGAAGTTATCAATATGTCATCGACATGGAAGAGTAGATAAATGAAAGAACCATCATGTAGCCTCCGAAAATACACACAATGATCAAATTTGCTTTTTGTGTACCTATGACCCATCATAAACCGATCAAATCACTTATACCACTGCCTCGGTGATTGTTTCAAATCATAAAGCAATTTTTGAAAGCAATCTTTTTAATTTGCAAACTAATTTTTCCTTACCAATAACTTTGAATCCCTTTGATTGAGTCATATAGATTTACTCTTCCAAGTCACCATGTAAAAATACAATTTTTACATCGAGTTGAACTAGTTTAATATTTAATTAAGCTATTAAGGCCAATAAAATTCTAATAAAAAATGTTTTACAACTGGAGAAAATACCACATTTTAGTCAATTCTTTCCTTTTATGCATTACCTTTAGCCATCAACCTTGCTTTATAATGGACATCTTTCTTATCAGGAAAATCATCTTTCTTTGCTTATACCCATTTTCACCCAATTGCCTTCTTACCCTTTGGTAGTTGAGTTAACTCCTAAGTTTTATTCTTTTGAAGAGACTGCATCTTTTCCTCTATAGCTGTCTTCTATTGACTAACTTCACAATATCTGACTGCCTCTCTATAAGTGGAAGGAATATCATCATCTACAATTGGAAGTGTATAGGCTATCATAACAATAAATTAAGCAGGTTTTCGAATCTCACGTCTTGGTCTATATACTGCAATAGATTCTTATTGCTATTGAGGTTCTTAAGTAGAACCTTCTCTATAATCTCCCAAAACATTCTCTGTCATATGAGTACCAATATCAGTCTCACTTGCTGTTTAATGTGGTTAATTCTAACTTCACTTACTGCTAAGTACGCTCTACCTATTGCGGAGTACTGTTCACTGTTGCTTGGTTTTCTGATTTCTTCAACATAGAAGAATCATCAAATATTACATCTTTACTAGAAACAATCTTCATCGAACTTGGACACCAAAGATAATATCCTTTCACTCCTAAAGAAAATCCTAAGAAAATTAATTTCTTGGCTTTGGAATTTAGTTTCGATTCTTTTACATTATAACATGCAATGAAACCAAATGCATGTAAAGAATCATAATCAGAAACAGGTTGCCTAGACCAAACTTCCAATAGAGTTCTATCACCAATAGCAGCTGACAATAGACTTCTTACCTAATCCAACATTGGACAACATACACCGAATTTTCTCCAGCAATGTCCGATTCATGCGTTCTACTACCTTATTCTGCTCTGGTGTACCTCTTACAGTAAAATGACCTACAATACTCTCATCTTGATATAATTTCAAGAATTGATCACTGCAATACTTATCACTATTATCTGTTCTGAGATGCCGATCTTCCTGCCAATTTGTGGCTCAACTATCTTTTTCCATTTAAGGAAAGTACTAAGTACATCATCTTAAGAATTCAAAATGTACACCCAAATTTTTCTAGAAAAGTTATTAAAAAAATAACATAATAGCGCATACCTCCCATAGAGGTAGTTAGGGAAGGGGACGTCCCCATACTTCTAAGTGAATATTCTCAATAATACCCTCGGTATTATGAATAGTGGTGTCAAACTTCACTCTCTTCTGCTCTCCTAGAACACAATGCTCACAAAAATCTAGCTTATAGATTTTTGCACCCTTCAACAAGCCTTTTTTCACCAAATTGAATAAGGTTTTCTCACTTACTTGCCCCAACTGCATATGCCACAATCTAATTATCTCTGAATCTACATCATTATTAGAAATTATGGTTGTTGATCCAGTCACTGTACTACCATTATAATAATACAAGTTGTTCTTCTGAATGCCTTTCAAAGTCATAAGGGCGCCTAAAGTGACCATCAGAATTTTATCTTGTATAAATATAGTATAACTTTTAGATTTCAAGGCTCTTAAAGTGATGAGATTCTTCTTCAACTTCAATATATACTGAATATCTATCAAAACTCTAGTTGATCCATCATTATTTCTCAACCGAATTGAACTTATCCCAGCAGTATGACAACTATCATTATTGCCCATATACACAACTCCACCATTAAGCCCTTCAAAATTAAAGGACTATTCTCAATGTGGACATATTGATAAGTATAACCCGAATTCATAATTCATTCGTTAGAATTAGACATTGATAAATAACTACTTAAACAAAAATCTGACATAGTTGTAAGTGCCGATTAATCTACGGTGTATATATGTGGTATTTATGTTCATACTTAATATATACGCATCTCATAAATACATATACACATCATATACGCAACGGAAGTCTAAAAATCATATTGTGAACACAATTTAAAGCATTTAATCACATTAAAACTGAATTGAGAAATTTTACATAATAAGTCTTTAGATTTAAATTTTCAAGAGGTCGCTTGAAATGCAACTCATAGGCAGTACTAGTGATCAACTGGGTGGGCTTAATCAGCTAGGCAGTAGCTTGAATATAACTTGTGTTTAATTCTTTAAACACTCTTAATTGCTATTTGTTCTCTATTTGATCAACTTTTGATCAACAACAAAAAGTTTGTCTTGCTCTTTAATGGTTAAGCTTGTTTGAGAATATAAAGAGAAGTGATTTCAAATCTTGAAATCAAAAGCAAAAGAAACAATTTCCTTAAATTTTTCTTTAAATGACCAGGCAAAGAGAGAGAGCAAAAAGCTTTTTATTTTTGTTTTAATTCACATATAAATATATTAGCGCTATTTACGTAACTTAACCATAATTAAAAATTGACCATGGTAAGGTTAGATATTTGGCCACTAAATATCTTAATTAAAATAATGTTTAATTGATCTAATTATAGTTAATGTTTAAGCATAGTTGGGTCAAGTAAACTTGCCCATCAAGTTTACATAAATATCAAAATATATTTATATTTTAATATAATATAATAATTAAATAATTATTAACTCAACTTTGGTTAACTTTTATCTATGGTTGAGTTATTCATATTATTTAATATATTATAATATTAAAATATCTTAATTATTTAACTCTTAAATAATTATATATGTAAAATTATCAAAATACCCTTATTTAACCTAATGTGGGTCCGACCAAACTTAATTGTCACGCCCCAGACCCAAAAGATCTGATACATGACATAACTTACACTCATTCATATAATATTTAAACATTCATTTTCTCATTCTTTCAGAATTATAGCAATTGAATTATGACTGAGACAATTAGTAAACCGGAGATACGCAGAGTTTTCTCAGAGATTAACATTCTACCACGTCACCAGTAGCAACTTTGTTACCGGAAGCCCAGAATATATTCATTGCAAATTCTTGCTTAAAATTAATCCATAACCACACACAATAAAATAATACATAAGTATTTATTCAATAGGGACAGATCAAATATCTTATCCCACTCCCCAAATAAAACACTCAGCAACCTAGCAACTTAGGAAACCCAAGGAACAACAGAAGCCTTGCCAAATCCGCTAAGCACACATGTACCTTATTTACCTGAAATCACCATAAACTATAATGAGTATAAAACTCAGTAAGCATACTAGATTTTCATATATCAAATATAAATACAATACTAATGTACACAATGCATATGTATGATATGCTGGGATCAATCAAAATCATAATCTTATCAAATCACATGTCATGTAAGCGCTTACACATTCTTTCAAAATATATTACAGGAATACCATTACTCAACTTCTACTTAGTAGGACTTACACATCACATATTACATAATAAGCCAAATGTCACTCGTAGTGATATACCATATGAGAGGAATAATACAAGTGAGGTTTAAATTACACATATATAATGCTCAAGCTCAAAGGTAAGAGCCAAACCCTCACCCTGATCATCGATGAGTCCTCTCACATGTACCAATACACCACCACACGAATGTGATGACTCAATCTTCCTTTAGGTACCAATAGGATCCTCCCTACACACGGAACACATAATATATACCAATCTCGAAGGAAAGGCCACATATAAAGGCTCCACAAATCACATAAGATGCCTACTAAGTCAACAGTAAGTTCAAGCATCCTTAAAACACAAAATGTTTCTCATGGACATATTACACTTCAAAGCTTTCTTTGTTAAACACATTTTATTTTGAAAGCTCACTTTCAAAAACACATGTATGTCCATGATCAATGTCAATGCTCATATTCATAAACATATGTCTTTCACATTTCATATCAAATACACTTTGGCATAACATAAATATATTTCTAAGCACATTTACAAAATCATACATAGACAATTACTATGCTTATTGTGATTTCAGTAAAAAGTCTAGTATACTTACCTCTTAACACTTTCAGCTACAAGGCTTAAATCTCCTTAACCTATCAATGGAGATTAATCCTTTCATAAGCCTCAAAATTCATACAAAATACTTTAAATAGCTTAAAAAATTATACACAATGCATTTATCACATTAAATTGGTCTAAATACTTAGTTTCTCAAAACCTGTCATTTTGACTACTTACACTTAACAAAATTTTCTAATACATCAAATGATGTTTAATTACTCCAAAATCAGAATATATCATTCTTGACTCATATATCCTTCTTATATATGAATATTATATCAAAATTCCTACACAATCCATTCCATACACACCATCGAATCCAAACTACTAACTTGACAGGATCAAGATACTTACTGAACAGTATTCAATCTCCCAATTTTATAAAATTATATACTAACTCAAAAATTATAAAACTACCACATAATTACTCTTAACATATATCTAAATCCATGATAAATACTTCACTTTAAAATCACTGTCAAAAGTATTTTAAAACTATTTATTCCATAACTTTAAAAATCTGTTAATCAAGTACTGCAATGAGCTAACACTTTTTAGAAAATCATAACAATTTAACCACATTGATCTAAATTCTCAATTTTCAATATATAATATTAGACATATAAACTTATCATATTCTATAAATTCGTAATTTTTGAAGATCATTAAGCAGATCAAAAATTGTTTGTCATTGTATCATACTGTTAACACAAAATTTCCAGAATTTTAGGGTCATTTTGGTAAATTCACTACAAATTTAATTTCTGAAATTTTCAATCGATTAAAAGTCTCAGATGATCATAAACATGTTTAATTGCATATACTCAAAATTAAAAACCTGAATCAAATCAAAACAATTTATAAAATTTCTGGATCAAGAGACTATCAAATAGAAATTTTACAATTTATCATGATTTATCAAGCTATCTACATAGATCATCATCAATTCTCACAATATCTTACGAAATACACATCAAATCCTCAATTATACATATTTACAAAAATTAAAAATTAAAGGAATTAACTTAATTAACACCAATAAATTGAGAAATAGTTGTGATATACCTCTTAAAATTCAAATTTCTAATTTCTTCTTCTTCTTCTCTTTCTCTCCCCTTTCTTTCTCTCTTTTCTCACTCTAAAAGGGATAGTTCGACCCAAAAGAGTGAATTAGGGTTTTAAAAGTGTATTTTTATACTAAGAGGCTAATTTTTGGTATTTACAAATTTGCCCCCAAAACTTTCAAAGTATTATAATTTGGTCCCTAAAATAAATTTAAAGTCTTGCAAACAAACTCAATGCTAATAGTATATTCTTAACTTATAAAAACACTACTAATAACAATATATAAATCAAGGATCACCCACATACAAATAAAATATATATTTATATATATAAATACATATTCTTACCAGTTGTGGATACTGGTTACTACACCTAACATTTGAGTTAAATTATCCAAATGCTCACACTGCATCATGTGTCCCTATTTAATTAGTCAACACTAATTATTAACAAATTAATATACCTAACTCTTAAGTATGGACACACGCGCATCCCGAAGGTTCGTGAAACAAATATTTTACTTTTGTTAGATTTTACTAGATTGAACTATTTAATTCGGTAAGTTGCCAAAGTGCACAACAAGTACGCTTTATATTGCGAGACTCCCTAGGTCTATGCCCAATTTTTTAAATAGAACTATTCCACGAGTCTGTGATCGATGCCCATGCACACATCACGGATATCATAAATCAGAGCGTTAAACCATATAAGTTGATATTAGAACGCATACATATAATCATTTTGTTAATTATACCTTGAATGAATAGGAATATAGATAAGCACCATCAAATCTATATATGCTCATCCATAATCTTATCTCCAAATTCGTATCTCAATTAACAATATAAATAAATATTTTTGTTATATTATTCAACCCTGTGGAAAACTTCTTTCTCGAGTTTATTGCTCACGACGGTAAGACTTTCTGAGACATAATCTACAAGCATTGGATATACAACTCACCTATGTAAGCTGATGGATCCCGTATATATGTACACTAGATTTTATGAGTATCAAACCACATCCAGCGACATATAGCGGTCAGACCATGAAAGGTCTCTAACATCCGTGGAACCAAAGTATGGTAGATCACCTATAAGTCAATCGTGGCGCTCAGCTCAAAGGACTACATATACTACTTAACTCGAGAGGACCTACTATTAACGGTTTCATAGGATATCTATTGGGGTCCTCATAAGTCTGTTTTGTATTTAGTCATAACTGAATACTCATATGCCTATACATGCTCTAAATTTATGGTCACTTAAGAACAACCATCTATATCCTATAGATATAGACATACACTGATCTATATGAAAGGGATTCACTGATAGATCTACATTAGTAAAAATAGATCAGGAATAGAGTGTTTGAGAATACACTTGCATAACTACATTTCTTAGCTCCTATTGTAACTCTTTACAATAATTTCATTACTAGTGTACCCTCAGGTATTTATCCCATTATAGACAAAGTTTTAACTCTTTAGATTTCGATGACTCTGATAACTTGCTAGCTCTTAGCAATGCTAACTATTAACATTTATAACCCCCAACTTTGTTAACTCTTAGCACTAGTCTAAACTCATTTAGATCGGATTTGAACCCTTTCAGATCATACAATGTCCGTAATGTGACAAGCATTATTACCATTTAATGAAAAGTATTAGCGATTTAATAAAAAATACATTGTATATATATGTTATCAAATAAGTATACATACAAACAGGGATGTCACATAAGCACATACCCTAACAACACTATCATCACTTATACTCTCAACAACACATGCATTAGAAACAGACATGTCTTTTTCTTTCTTTTTCAACTTCGGATAATTTTTCTTCTAATGCCCTTTCTCCCGACAAAAAGCACACTCATATTTTTCAACTTTACCCCTCGACTTAGAATTTTTTTTTTTAATTTTCTACTCTAACTACGCCTTCTCACTGTCAATGCTTCTATTGACTCATCTCTATGTTCTCTTTGATTCTTTCTACGAATTTCATAGTTTATCAAAAAGAATAAATTTCTTCAAACAACAGTTTATCTTTCCCATAGGTGAGAGTAATACATAAATGATCTAATTCATCCGAAAGAGAACCAATTATTAGTATAGCCTTTATTTTATATTTGAAGGTTTTCTCTAAGTTTAACAAATCAGCAATTAACTTATTAAACTCATCAATATGAGAGCTAATACTCATACTTGGTCTCAGCTGAAGAGGAAACAATCTCTTCAACAGATACAGTTAGTTCTAATTGCTTTCTTCATATATTTGTTCTCTAGGGCCTTTTACAATGCAATGGCTGACTTCTCTCTGATAAAAGAATACTTTTAGTCTATGATAAAAAAATCACAAACTTTTATATTAAGCCTGTTCCAGTCTGTCTCTTTGATGTCTTCTGATTTTGTTTCTTCCAGAACCATACCAAATCTTGCTAACACAATCCATCCAACACCTTACTCTGCCATAAGCCCAAATTATTTTGGCCATCAAATTTTTTCACATCTATTTTTACACTAAACATTGTCACTGTCTTCATCAATGTAGATGATAATGATGTTATAGCTACCTCACACAAACGAGCTCGATACACAATATCACAAATAACCAAGCTTCACCAAACAATTATATCCAACAACTAGCAATCCAAATTCACAACCTAGAATAGTAGTAAGTGCTCAACAGGAAATAGCCACTCACAGTCCTAAACCTAGAGCTCTGATACCACTTGTTGCTCCAAAATCATTCAAACAACAATTAGCACTGTTATCAATTGTTATACGAAATACAATTTTCAGATAACCTAAACACAACTAACTAATAATGCTAGCAATGAAATATAATATCACAACGAGGTAACCAGCTAACCAATCATCCAATACAATATGTAAAATAGAAATAACACCAAATTTAACGAGGTTTGGTAATATTACCTACGTTCTTAGGCGCCGTTGGAATAAATCTACTATCTTCAAAGAGAATTTATAAATTTTTTAAGCCACAATACAAATTTCAAACTGTTGGGTCAAACTGTAAATACTCAAATTGTAAGGCTAATATAAATACCCAAATAGTGGAGTATTATTTATAAATGCTCAAAAATAAAAGAAAAAATTAAACTATTACAAACTTTAGAGACTTATATATAAAATTCTTGAACTATAAAAATTTTATTGAGAGATCCTACAAATTAAAGGGGGAGAAGAGAATTATTTAAAAATATAATAAATAATTAAAATGATCTTATTTTATATAAACACAATCAAACCACTTTAATACCATCTCCCACTAATATGAAATTGACTTTATTAATGTATAAGCCAATTTTCAACAGATTCCACTACAGCAAAATTGATAGATTTTATCGATTTTTAATTTGATTTACTGAAAATAAAAAATTGTAAATCAAATCAAAAATTGACTTTAAAAAAACATAAGCTCAAAACAATTCGTTTTAAATTGATCAAAAAAAAAATTCGATTTCATAGAGGCCACCAGCAAAAACCCCACTATACCTCTTCCCCTATGAATTTTGCTCCACTGGTCACCATCGTCCAAACTCCCGACTATCTGGTGTCCACCACCACCCTAGCGCCCTCTGAACCGAAGTTTGAACTTAATTCAAATTTTGAGTTTCAATTGAATGATTTCATCGCCATAATAAATTAAAAATGCAAGATTCAATTTTAATTTTATAAAACTCAGTTGAAAAATGAATATAAATTAATTAATTGAAGTGTAAGATTCAATTTTAATTTTATAATATTCAATTGAATGATTTTGATTTATGAACATAAATTAATTAATTAAAGTACAACATTAAATTTTAATTTTAATTTACTCAATTAAATAGTTTCATTTTATGAACTTAAATTAATTAGTTGAAATACAAGATTCTATTGTAATTTTATAATATTCAATTGAATAATTTCATTTTCTGAACATAAAATAATTAATTAAAATATAACATTGAATTTTAATATTATGAAACTCAGTTGAATGATTTCATTTTATTAATATAAATTAATTAATTGAAGTGTAAGATTCAATTGTAATTTTATGATATTCAATTAAATGATTTCATTTCATAAAACGGAACCAAAATACCCATACCCATCTTTTAAAACGGGCTAGGGTCAGTGTTCGCCCCGCCATTATAACTAAGGATAACAAAAACGTGGTCTGTTGGACATGCAGACTTTATATTAAAACAAGAGATTCGGCTTCCAAATACGATATAGGTTTGTAATTAATTGGTTTATTATGTAATAATTCAAATCAAAGCTATCTCTTCTTTTGTTTGTGTAGTGTTAAATCCGCGCACTTAAGTCTGAAGAGTTGACCTACTTTATTTCTTTGCGTTTTTGTTTAAACCTAAACCAATTTTAAATTGGATAATTAGGGCTTCATGTTTTGTTTCTATCTTCGGATGCAAAGAAACGAAGAGACAGAGACGCCGACGAGTGTTCTTCATTAATCAAAAATCAAATGCTTGGTTTCTGGGGTCTGCCATTGACTCTGCATTTTAAATAGTGTTCAATTCATGCATTTGTATATGCCATTGGTTTGATATTGGACAATTTCTTATCAAAATATAATTTATAAAAAAATAAAATACTCTTAAATTAATAATACAAAGTAAGTATATATTTAAACATTTAACACTATAAATAAAATTATTCAAATATTTGATTAGTTTTCATTGACAATAGGGTACTAAAATTAATAATTAAATAAATATTCGCCATACAATGTTAGAATATATGAATACTAAATTACTAGATGAAAGTAAAAGTTTTATGATCTTACCTCTAGCCATATCAATCCTATTAAATTTAAACCACTATATTTCAAAAAATATATATACAAAAATTTTCTAATCTATCCAAGCACTCAATATCTCAAACATGGAATTTCACAATCTTATCTTATTGGACTAGAAATCCTTTTAAAAATATGGTATGCTTTTTTTATGTATAATTTTCAAAAAATCATCTTCTCCCATCAAGAATATATGTATTTAAGAAAGAGTTATCTAATGAGTTAGCTCATAATTTTTAACAACTTATAGAGAGTTTATTTGACACTTAAATATTAGGAGTAACTTTTAATTTACGTACTTTAATGAACCAGTTAAGTTATACACTACTTCACAATTATTTGGTAAAGAAAATTAATTAACTAAATGCCAAAATTAAAGTAGTGGGCATGTTTAACATTCTCCCACTTAGCTTATTAATACTAAAGGTCATACGCACAATGATACAAATATCCTCTCTTAATATATTTTATATTCAATTAAAGAAGTTAAATATAATATATCCCAGTGATAAGTCTTTTTAAGTCAAGTATTAGTTTTCATGTATTATAATGTATTTTTCTACTTTGAGTGTAAATTATATGTGGCATATATATCTTTAAGAATAAAAATCCATGTGTTCATTTAAGGTCTTCATCCAATAATTAAACAAACAATATTGCTATTCTCTAAACTTCATGTGTACAACGAAATAAGAAGAACAAAGTTAAAAATCAGAGTTTTGAATATTAAATATTGTAAAACAAAATTAAAAGTATCTAAATTACATTTTACAAAATAAAACTAAATTTCATGTGCAGCACATATTCCTTATACAATTTAAGTGGTAAAGCTTTAGTCAAGAGTCTACAATCATGAGCATAATGCTTATGTGCTCAATGGCTACATCATTTTTCTTACCATGATCTCTAATGGCTAAGTATTTTATATCGATATACTTATTTCGACTACTGCACTCTTGTGGTTCTTAGCAAAAAATATTGCAATTGAATTATCATAATAAATTCTTAATGGCCTAAAAATAAAGTTAACAACTCCAAACCCCAAAATAAAACTACTACGCTAAATAGATTGTGATGTTGCTTTAAAATATAACACAAACTTTGTCTTTATAGTCTTGATATTGACTTTTTAGAGTCTACACACCCAACAAAGTTAGAATTTGAATACCTAACCATTTTTAAGATGATTATATCATCTATAGATAAGCATGAAATTATTTATTCCTTAAAGATATCTCATAATTTTCTTTACAGCTATCTAGTAGTCTATTATAAGATTACTTTAGTCTTTACCCAACATTTTTACTATATATGCAATATCAAATCTTGTACAAACCTATGCATACATTAAACTTCTAATTGCAAAAGCATAAGGAATGGTCTTCATATGTGCCACACTAGGTAAATAATCTATCATACGAAATATTTCAAGGATTTTATTGATATAGGTTTCTTGAGACAATCCTAATGTCTCTTGGGATCTATCTCTATGAATCTTTAAGCCAATTATATAAGAGGCTTCATGCATATCTTTTACGTTAACATGTTGTGAGAGAAAATGTTTTGCTACATATGGGACTAAGAAAATGATTTTACTCATATTAACTTTATGGTATATACATTAATACATAACATTCTTTGTGAAATCAAATAAAGAAATAATATTATGAAACTTTAAGACCATTGCGAGAGTCGTGCTTAAGCCTATATATAGATTTTTTAAGCTTGCAAACAAGGTGATCATTTCTATTTGAGATGAACCTTGTAATTATTTTATGTAAAACTGTTTCTCTAAATCACCATTGAGGAAGGCTATTTTCATATTCATTTGATGCAATTCCATATTAAAATGGGCTACTAATGTCGTGATTATCTTGAATGTATTCTTCTTAGAAATTGGAGATAATATATCATGATAATTAATTCCTTCTTGTTGAGTGAATTCTTTTGTTACTAGTCTCATTTTGTATCTTTCAATATTATATACAAAGTCTCTTTTGGTCTTAAAGACCCATTTACATTCATTGGTCTTTGCTCTTTTAGGCAATTCAACAAGATGCTAAACTTGATTACTAGCCATTGAATCCATCTCATCTTTCATGACATTGTACCACAACATACATTTATTTTCATTCATAGCTTGTGAAAATTCGACATGGTCATTCCAGTATAAGCATCAATGTCAAATTCTTATAGGTGCACAATATAATCTATAAAAATAGTAGCTTTTCTTATTCTAGGAGATTTTTTAAACGTGATTCTAACATTCTTTTATTGAAGCTGTTGATCATCTTGATCTTTTGAAACCTCCTTAATATGTTAATATGATGTGGGTAATTTAATAAGTGGTTGTTCATTATTTTTCAAATTTTGATGATAATCTTGAAATACAACCAATGGATTTGAAGCTTTAAAAGGCTTAGAATTCTGAATTCCCTCAAACATTAAATTTCCAGATTGTTTCACGCGAAACAAAGTTTTGAAAAGAAACTTTACTGTTTTTTAATTGTCAAAAAAATATGCAATCAACCGACAAAATATATACAGCCTATCAAGAATGGTTTTAGTCCTTTAGAGCTCATTTGTTTATCAAGAGAGGCAAGCAAGTTGTCAAGTTGACTGCAAAAGTTGGCGTAGTAGTGACTGAAATGCTGTGACCACCGTTTCAACTTTCAACAACCGCTTAGCTTGCTTTATGCGTTGATCAAACCAAAAAGTTAAGATAGATTTTGTGATATCTTAAAGTGATCTGAATGATATATTTTAAATATGTCAGAAGAATTTACATAGATTTGAACTATTTTATTGTATCCATTTTTCATGCCCATCTTCTTAAAAGAAAATATTATGAATCAATTTGAAACATCGATAGAGGGCAAGGGGATAACAAAAACATGGCCTGTTGGATATGCAGACTTTATATCAAAGCAACAGATTCAGCTTTTGAATTGCATAACGTTCTCTTTGATCTTGGAACTTTCTTGGATTTGGCTAGATTCTAATCACCCTTGTCGTTCCCCAGTGCTTTGCATCCGAAATCTAGATCTTCTTTGTTTATATTAATTAAGTGTGAACTTGCTCTTAAGAGTTGACCTAGATTATTTATTTTGTCTTTTAGGAACTAATTTGTGAATTGGATTGGGGCTTAAGTAGTTCTGTTTTTATCTTGAGATGCAAAGAATCCAGCAGACAGCATCAAGCGTTCTTCATGCCATGCCATTAATTAATTAGGCATTTAGTCAGTCATATTTCATCCATTTAAAATATTATTCAATTCATGCAAAGTACTATGAGTAATTATTCACCCTCCCATTTCCTTTCTTTATTTCACAGAGATGTTCCGCAGATTCCAGAAGAATCATTTATATTTATTATAATGTTTTTGAACTTGAATTAAATTAATGTGGAAATTCTTATTAAAAACAAATCATGTGGAAGATCATATGAGTCTCATTGATAACTGATAATAGATCAAATTAAAAATCAAAAGGTAACAGTAAGATTTATTACCTCCTTCATGCATAGGCTTGAAAGATACATAGCTGAGCGATAGCACGAAGAGGAAATTGAAATCCTAATCCTAAAATATACTTAGAAATTACATATTAAATCGAATAAAAACTTAGGTTGCGGATAGAAACATAACCATATATATATAACATGCATTACATGGAATTTGAAAATATACCTATTAGAATTACAACTATATATGTACTAGAAATGACATTTATATATATATATATATATATATATTAATGTTGAATGAATGAATGACCATTGACCTGCATGATCAAGCTCAACTTGCCAACTTGCACATCTCGGCCCGGGCCATAGCTCTCTCACTAATATAATCTCTTTGCAAGCAACTAGCTTTATCCTTTTCCAAAAAAACAAAACTAGCTTTATCATAAAAACGAACCTAGAAATCGTTTTCTTTAAAACAGCTAAGCCAGTTTTAAATATAGTCTGTAAATTCTCGACCCTATATAATTATTCTGCCTTTGCTATTATATATTATTTTTCTTTTCTTTTCTGATTCTTATTCTTCTTTTTCGTTGGATTTTATATATATGTAAACAAATTAACAAGAAACAAAGAGAGATCTAATAACTAGTAGTCAGACTTTCATGCATGCATTTGGAGCTATATTTTCAACTTGCTTAATTTCAAAGTCAACGGAAATTGTAAAGAAGAAAGCTTTCTTCATCTTCAACATTCAAATTAAACCGCTGATGGGGGCCATTTTGTTTGGTATATACGTACTCTACTGTTCATATCTCAGACAAGGATACTTCAAAAACGTTAATGGCCCTGATTGGACCCATTCTCACTCTCTATTCATTACCATATTTGTATATATATGATATATCCTATCCTAACTTATGTAGCCCTTAGTTACATAATTAGTTATCGTGTTAATGTGAAATACTAAAGCAAGTAATATTCACTTAATACATGACAGTTTATATTAATATCACGTACAAATTTTGTATATGTTTTAAAATTCTTGTTCGATTGATTTTATTGACTATTGAGTAGCTAAAGTCTCTTGGTTCATAACGTGGAGTACTAAAATATACCGAATGAGACATCTCATGTCTTGATGACGATGAGCTTGGTCTGAGAAAATAAAGTGTGTTTATTCGGAGAAAGCATTGAATCTTATATTGATCGACCAATGCTGATGATTATATATATATATATATATATTAATTATATATATATTAAACTTATCTAAAAGAAATCTGTCAATGTTACAACAACCATTCATCAGATGCTCAATAGATCATACTTGAATCCATTTTCACACGATACAGTAACCCAATACTGATTGTTTGAGCAATTGGAGTTTACGCACGTGCTATGTAACATGCATATTGCCTTATCATAAGTTTATATATGTCGAAAATTTAGTGATTTAATAATTTTAATTAAATAAGAATTGAGATAAATATCAAATAAGATAGTTACAAGAAATTTAAAATGTGTGGGATACGTATGAAAAAGTCTAGAACATATGAGATACGAAGGGAGAAGCGAAATAGAACTCAAAGACGCGAAGAAAGTGAAAAAAACGGGACACCAGGGCTGAACACCACGGCACCTAGACCAGAAGCTCAACGCCGAGTGCCATACAGTTAGTGCCGCGGCGCCAGAAGCGATAGAGAGTTTATTTTTTATCCAAATTTTGAGTTTTGAAAAGTTTTAGACTTTTAAAACAAGTGAACTCTTACTCCATCAAGGAATAGGGTTAGTAGGCACGAAATAAACCCTATACAAACACTTGTAAACCATTTAGTTGAAGATTAAGCATTAAGAGAGACTCTAAAAGATGAGAAGAACTGGGTAAACACTAAGTGTTTGTGTGTGCTAAGGTGGAACCATCCTTTAAGTGTTCATTGCTTATGGTAGAGTAAGGGTTCACTAAACATTAAGTCCTTTTGAAGGTTTTTCATTGTGTTTTTCTTATAAAATTTCTAGAGAGTTAATAAAAAAGAGTAAAATACTTGGATCCATCGTGGACGTAGGCAATTGACCGAACCACGTAAAATTATATTGTACTCTTTTATATTATACTTTAAATTCTTACTATTTTACTTGATAAATGTATTATTTCGCTACACAATGAGATTAAGATTTAAAGTTGAACTTAAAATTTTTCACTTTAACCTAATCTTAAAAGGGAGAATGACAATTTCTTTCTCAACAATATATATACATATCTTCTCGTACGTGAGCTAGCTCATGTATACGTACTCCGATAATACAAAGTGTAAATGTTTCTAATACCTGCAATTTTAGTTTGTTGAGAGTCAAACTTAGCTGTATAATTGGTTTTTAAAGGAAATCAATGACATAACAAATTAAAATATATGTATCATACATACTGAAGAATAACAATATTATATATTAAAAAGGCAAATTGCACCGTTCTAAGTAAAGGGGAATCCATATATACAGACGGCACACTTTTGCTTCATGCATCCACTAATTTCAACATGTGATCTAATAATAAACAGCAGATGCGAGTCATACCTAAATCAGAGATTACGAAAATTTATTATTTTTTTTATTTATCATGCAACAGTTGAGCTTACTGATTTACCACTAGAAGCAAAATTTACCCGGGTCCTATTGAAATTAATTAATATAAAGATTTAAGAGCTTATTATAAATAAACAATGCCAATTAATATCTCAAAAGAGTGTCAAGGATAAAAGAATAATGTAATTAAGGCATAAAGCATGAACAGGATAAAGGAATTAGAGGTTATGCTAGTTAATTAAGTACAAAATGAGAGGTTATCCAGCTAAGCAAGAGATTAATATAGGAATAATTTGCATTAATATTCCCGAAGTTTCCTAATAAATTACTATATGTGTATTTGACTAGTGCAACTTGCCCAAGAAAAATGTATTCAAACAATTTAACCCTTTTTTTTTCGCTTGACTAGGTTAACACACCACTAATTAATTTTTTTTTTTGGTGGCTTTTATAAGCCTGCAGATGGTTGAGCCCCTAGAATGTATCCGATTTCAGGGTCCCAGGTTTTGGCAGTATTCTAAATTCAAATGATTCTTTTTTATTGAAGTTTCTTGCTTTTATCAACTAATTAATGGCGGTTTCTCCACCTTGTTTGAAAAGGTAATAACTCTCTTTATCTTTTATATTACAGCTATAAATTCATAAACCGATCACATCGATCGATTATCCCTTTTAGCAATTTGGCCAATTCGATGGACATCCAAATTTAGTAATGGAATTGGAATCGCATTAGGCTGAAATTTAACCTGTTTACTTGGATTCTAAAGCGCATGGACGGCAGTCCATATCATCCTTAAAAGGTTCCTTTATATGAGAAATCAATTCTCATCCCAAATCTCACATTCTCTGACCTGCTTTGCTTGATCAGAAATATGGAAATGTAGATTATTGGTGCTGAGGAAACATAGTTCCTGAAAAAAAATATGTTAATGAAATATAAAAAGAGGTTCAGATCCTCTCTTTTAATTTATGCTCTTTCGCTTTTAGAAGGGTCGAATTCTGGTAGAAATTAAGAAATTTTGATTTGAAATTTATATTGTAATACTTGTATTAAAAAAAAATTATACTCTTTCATCTGGCTAATTATTTAAGATAAATATAAGAGAACTAATGATAATTTTATTTTATTTTTATATGAAGGGAGATTCTAATTCAAGACCTTATTTTAATAAATAAATGTTCACTTTAAGTCTTTTATTATTAGTCTATTATCGTAATGATAATTAAACATCAATTCTTATTTTTTTTAAATTTAAATAACTGCAAATACAAAATACATTCACGATTAACCAAACATTTATCATATATATCATAGATTAATATACATAACCCACTCGCATGGTTACATTTACTAAAAATTCATTAGAGCTGCAACCTTACCCAACAAATTAGTACAATTTTTTGTTTAAAAAAAAAAATACACTATACATTCAATAATCAACAAGCAGTAGATTGAATCATTAAATTTTTGTAATGACAATACTAAGAAATTACTTGACTGACGAAACCCAAAATCAAAACACAACAACGAATAAACAAATAATCAAATCTCCAAATCGTATCCAAAAAATGTAGATTGGAGAGAAAGCCATAGAAGCACTGTTGTTATCATTTATTTTTTACGTAATTATTTTGTTTCTTCTCTTGCTGTTTCACAAATTCCGCTTTCGCAAATTTAGCGGGCTATTTGGATACGAAAACGAGACCTGCCACGCCTTAATCTCACCGTCCAGACTTCCACTAAAAACCGAGACGGCACCGTTCTGTCCATCTTCCATAACTGCCGCCAACGTCTTCACTGGCTTCATGTGACCTTCCAAAATTGCCAAACAACCGTATTTCCCGTCGCCTCCTCGTTGCCAAATCCTCACCGTCTGATCAGCCGATCCACTCAACAACAAATTGGAGACGTTGATCAAACATAGTATCGCCTTCTTGTGACCTCTCAAAGCTCCGGTCACCATCATGTGGTTAGCACTGTCCTCTCTCTCCCACACCAAGATCGAACGGTCACATGCTCCGGAAAATAACACCGATCCGTCGTCGTTTAAGGCCAGAGCATTAACCGCCGACTTGTGCTTCTCTAAAGTTGCTATCAAAGTGTGCTTCTTTTCATTAAACGGCTTGGCCCAAACCCGAATCCGCCTGTCAGCCGATCCCGTGTAAACGGTTCCGTCAGCGGAAACTGCCACGGCGTTCACGGCGTCATCGTGCGCTTTTATAGACTCCAAGCACCTCAGATCAGAAGCGCGCCAAATTTTCAAGCTTTTGTCCCAAGAAACCGAATAGATCAAACCGTTGTTGACGGCGAGACCAGTAACGGCGTCAGCGTGTTCAATCCAGAGTTTCTTTCTATGACGGCGAACGTTGACGTAGCTATTGGGGAGCATGAAACGTCGCAAACGGTCGTTAACGGTAGGCAGAGTAGTTTTCAGTTTGTGATGTTTAACCGGTGTTAACTGCCAGACTCGGATCTTGCCGTCCTGGTGAGCCGTGAAGATTTTTCCGTTGGATAAAGTGATAGACTTGACGGAACCGGAAGAGGGATCGTTATCATTGAAAGTATCAATGGCCGTCCACGTGGTGCGATCGTAGACGTTGATTTCGTGAGAGGAAGCGGCGTAGAGTAGGTTATGATGGACGGCGATGCAGCCGATGGGGAGCTTAGGTCCGGGTCTGAGAGTGTTAATGCAATGATGAGAAACTGAGAAGTTTAGGGTTTCGTCTGGAGAGAGTTTTTGGAGGGAAGGGACAGACGGCAAAGTTTGAAGAGAAAGGTTGCTTTGGAGACTGCTGTAGCTGGTCTCGCTTGGTGACGTGGCAGTATCGGAGGAGCTGCTGGTTTCGGATACTCTGTGTCGTTGATTCTTGGGAAACGGCAGCGTTGAGTCCTCGGCTGCGGCTGCGGTGGTGGTGGCGGCGCAGGTGGCTAGCCATGAGCGAACTCTCATGTTTGTTGGCTTTGGGTTTGTGTTTCAAAGAGGCAAAATGAAAGTCTAAAAAGAGAATTTAGAGTGAGAGGGGAAGGAGGGAGTTCGGTTATATATAGGAAATGGCAAAAGGAAGAGACGAAATGAGACCATGCCACGTGGCAGGGGAGTACGATTGGTCCGATGTTTTGAACGGACAAGAAAGGGCATGTCTATCTATATATATATATATATATATGCTGTAGTCTGTACTTGCTGTTGCTGACGGTGGAAGAAACCAGCGAATCATATTGCGGCTTGTAAGAAAAAGTGGCATGCCCATTCGAGGGTACTTATGTAAATAAGAAAAGTGATAAGAGTGGGACCCAATTTCCACTAGTAGTACATTATACTATGGTATTAGTATTTTCAATTGTTGCTTTACAGGAAAGAGTATAAGGACGTGCGAAACGCGCTGTTGACCCACAAAAAATTAAGAGATGATAAGATGAGATGAGATGAGATGAGATATTTCCGTATAGTTGCAAGATGGCCCAATTCTTCTGCTGGGTGTTGGCTGTTCTCGATCGGCGCCTTATCACATTATCATCATCATCATAAAAATATTAGCTGTCTCGGATTCAATCTCTAGTAAAAAGTGACATGATAGTATTCTTATAGATTTTTTTCTCTTTTATTTTTCTTTTTAAAGTACTATTTGTCAGGAAACTTTTTGTAACTTCTGGAAGGCACATTGTCAAGAAGACAGTTGGTCTTCTGATGTTTGGTTTCTGAAATAGTGTGTGAAATTAATGATTCTTTTGTGTAAGAACACGTTTACCAGACGAAGAAAATAAGCGGATAATGTAATTGGTCTATGTAAACTGTAAAGCAAAAGGAATAAAACAATTGACTAACATGACTTTCTTGTGCTAGAGCGTTTGCAAAAAGATTTTGACTGTTGAATTTAAATACTTTTTTACTATGGACCAAATGAATATACACAGTCGTCCTCGTCTTCATGAGGCAAATGCTGGTTTAAGGTTTAAAGCAAAGTCATGCCGAAGCATCAGCGAAAATTTCATAATCACACTGATACCAATCAAATAAATAAATAAGAAGCGCTTAAATCTTTATTGGGTGTTTTGTACAAGTAATTAAAACTTTAAACAAAGTATTTACATGTCTGTCTATGATCATAAGTTTCAGTTAAAATAGATCAGGATATTTCTTAAATTAAAAAAAAAAGAAGAAGAAGTTCTTCTAGTCTTGTTGCTAGAAGAATACATCATAGTTGGCATACATACGTAAAATACTTTTGATGAAGAAACGAATTTTCTTAAAGGCAGATCCTATCCTATAAATAAATAAATAAAGCACTTGAGATTCCAGTTAAATTTGAATCAAAGTTACATCAAACCTACTCATCCAATTGGTTTG
The DNA here is from genome assembly GCA_946807835.1 of Ailanthus altissimus. NCBI lineage: Eukaryota > Viridiplantae > Streptophyta > Magnoliopsida > Sapindales > Simaroubaceae > Ailanthus > Ailanthus altissimus. The sequence continues at coordinate 23,683,988 of OX327692.1, read as the reverse complement.
TTTGTGGTCATTTCTCTTTCAGCTAAGATTAGTATCAAATATTTTATTTGCACTTTATTTTCGACAAACTTATGGATAAATATATGTCACTATCGTTGTTAAAACGCCAACCATGTCGCTTCAAAATCTGAAGAAATAAAATTTCTCATATTATCTTCAAAAATATATTATTGTTGTTAGGTGACTCGCTACGATAATAATTAATATGCCACTTGCAGGTTGAAAAGCTAACAAATTTTTTTTAATGCCAATTATTTTGTGTTTAGGTTAATGGATATTTGATCGTCTTGACGGGAGAGGCAATGATAAGAATATGAAATCGTCAAAAACAAAGACGACAGTGGGCACCAAGCCATTTACTTGCTAAATTAAGCATTCATTCACTTTTTTCTGGGTTACGCCATGCACCTTGTTGTATAGTGAAACTGAAAGCTCGGTTCACCAACCATCTTCTCTTATATAATCTTGACTTGTTCCTTCTCCATCGAACTTGGGAGAGTAACTCCAAATTTTACATTAATTAATCAAGGTTAAGCAGCTTATAAGAGGATATAATATCTACTTTTTCATTGGTTTTTTTCACCCCCGCTACCAGAAAATTCATCACAGAAAAAGTGAATTCCTATTTGGCGGAAAGCACATATAATATTAAAACTAATAAAAGACAAAGTTTCTGCAGAAATTAAAGAGGAACTGAACCATTATTATGCATCCGGGATCTCTTCAGAATATAAAAGCAACTTAGTTGTATGTGTTATATATATAGAATTCCATTGATATCTTAAACGGGATTCGGAAACAATGTCGAGTAATCGCACTATTGCATATTAAGAGCTAAATTGTTCCCCCTCAAAGGATACGTGTCAAGTGGGCAACAAGCATTTTCAAAGTGTTTAATTACAATATTACAGGAAAAAAGTAGGTTGGTTTCTTGCATTTGTCATTTTTCAAATGCACATGGTGGCTAGCTGCATAAAATTGAAATCCAGCAGAGATGAGAATCAGGATTAATCGATAAATATAGGAAAAGTTATGCATGCACTCTTTCTATTTCTTGTTTTAAGGAATATGGAGTAATGATGCTTTGATTGCCATCACATGTTGGTTGGGATTTTCTTGCAGCTGCTTTAATCAACAAGAATCAGCTGATCGAAACTGTTTCAGTTACATCTGCTACATGTGTCAATAAATGGGTTGAAGTTTGTTTACCAATTAAGTTTTTTATAATTATTGTACTTCCAATATTGATCCCTTTTTGGGTAAAAGAACATGAAACTAATGCAAAAGAATGGTCATCTATCATTTTTTGCTTATTTAATATCTTTTTTCTTTTTTTAATTTTGTTTGTTTGAGGTAGTCTCACATGCATATGTAAGAGTCTAAGACAAGAGAACAGAACAAATAGCTTGATCCCACTTTAAATTGCCAGAAGATCAATATAGAGTAAAATGGTTGAAGAACTTCTTAATGAAAGTCTCTTAATAAATTTAACATCCTAAAGCTAATCATCAATGATAGGAAATTTAGGTAAAACTTTGTAACATGTAAACATCTATTTTTATAAAGATTTAATTTTAGATACAAATGTTTGCACATATTAAAATAAGGATACAACCTTGATAACATTGTGTAGTTTATTCACATTCTTAAAACATCTGCATTGGAGATTATATCTTTATAATTAGTAGCAAAGATGTATTTCTAGTAAATGCGTATTCTTCATAAGAGTCGAGAGAGGCTTGTTAGTAAACAAATAATTAATAATCGAAAATATTTACTGTGAATTTTGTGTTATCAACTGTCCCCTGTTAAAAAGGATTTACCTTTATTTTTTCAGTTTATTCTGCTGCTGAAATTTTACTACGAATGGAAGTTTATAGTGAATCCTTTTCACTTTCGTTCTTTTAATTTGTAATCAATTATTAGCCCATTATTTGTTCAAAGCTCAAAGTTCCACTGGCCAGGTTGGCCCATTAATATTCGGCAAGAGTTCCAAATTATCTTTACAGCTGAAATTATTAGAAAGCCTAAGAACTCCAGTATATGCAATCTATGAGAGTGGAAGTCTGTTACAAATTAATATGCAGTGATCATATAGTTTTTATTTTTTTATTTTTTTTATTTTTTTACAGAGCAGTGATTTGTTTACTAAATTCACTTCCGTGCATCTTGTTGTATAGCGAAAGCTCAGTTCATCGACCATCTTCTACTTGTATATTGACTTGTTCCCCTCTCCATTTAATTTGGATTTAGTTATTATAAATTAGTCAAGGTTAAGCAGCTTAAAGCTGCTAATGTCTACATCAATTTATCATGGCTTTGTTGCACCCGACCTATCAGAAATTTCATGTGATTATGCAGAAAAGAAAAACCGAGCCATTATTATGCATCCAAGATCTTTTCAGAATATAAAAAAACAACTTAGTTGTGTTATAAAGATTTGGAAACGGTGTCGATTTATCGCACTATATGAATACTGAAGAATGGAGATCTAAATTGCTGCCCCCCCAAGCCAAAAGAATACTGTGTCAACTTCTTCATAATAAGCATTTCAAAGTTTAATCAATCTCCCGAAAAAGGTATGTTGGTTTTTTCACATAAGTTATTTCTCAGATACAATGGTTGCAGCATAAAATTAAAATCAACAAAGATGTGGATAACAAACAGAAATCGTTAAATCGGAAACTATACCTACTTTCTATTTGGTGAGGATATAATTTCTTGATTTTCTGGAATGTGTAATGTACTCTTCATGCTTTCAGTGGCCTCACATGTTGGTTGGGATGCTGGAACTGCTTTAAATCAGCATGAATCAGATCCAAATTTGTTCAGTTACATCTGGCCACACATATATCATCGTATACTTCTGAGTTTGTTGTACCTGTTACCTCCTGCTTATTTTACTTTCGGTGATCTTTGAAAGAAGTGTAAATTATCCCATTGCCATTTATAAACAAGGACAAGGAACAGTATAAATAGCTTTGATCCCACTTTAAATTGCCAGAAGACCAAATATACAATAAAATGATTGGAGAACTTCTTATATATAAAATTCTCTTAATTCATTTAGCATGGTAAAGCGCTATAAAAATATTTAAAATAAAAAAAAAAAAACCTCTTAGATGAACTTGTCCATTAACATTGCAGCAAGTTTCTCATCATTTTTCCCTCCCACTGCTTTACAGCTAAAACTATTGGAAAGCCTATATTTTATGACGAGAACTTATGTAGGATTCTGAAAGCTTTGAATCTACAGGATTCCAGCTTATAATTTTACCGTACATCATTATTTATGCTTTCCAACTATGCGAGTGAAGTCTGTTGCAAACTTAAAAAGGTAAAGATCAAACGGCATTACTTACCTCTTTCATGCTGGCTATGTGCTGATTTATAATAGTATCAAATGGTTCTGCGTGTACTGAAAAAAATTTGAACATTAGACAAAATTCAAGCTCCGATTGCAATGTTTCACATGTAAGGAGGCTTAGTGCCTTGTACCTCAACTAGAGAGTAATAGGCTCCTGCACTCCCCATTCCTACAATACTAGAATGTGTTCCTTGCTCCACAACTTTCCCATTCTTTATCAAAGCTTTATGGTCTGCGTTTTGAATTATGGACAATTGGTGAGCTACAACAACACATGTTCTTCCGACCATCATCTTCTCCGCTCCACTCCACTGCTTCCCGGACTAAATTCTTTGACATGCTATCAAGGGCACTGGTTGTCTCGTATCACAGACATTTTTTAGAATTATGCGACCTTAGACGCATTGTGCACTAAACAGCTTAAAAAATTATTAAAAATTGGCTTATATACCAATTGAGCTAATCTCACATTGGTGGGAGATGGTATGAGAGTGGTTTGGCTGAGTTTATATAAGATAAAGCCCTCTTGATATTTATTGTACTTTTGAATAATTCTCTTCCCCTCCCCCTTAATTTGTAGGATCTCTCAATGAAAACCTTATAGTTCAAGAGTTTTACATATAAGCTCTTGAAGTTTGTAATAGTTTAATTTTTTTTCCTTTATTTTTGGGCATTTATAAGTAATATCCTATTGTTTGAATAATTACAGTATTAACCTTACTATTTGGGTATATAAAATTTGATCCAATAGTTTAGAATTTGCATTGTGGCACATAAAATTTGTAATTTCTCTTTGAAGATAGTGGATTTGTTCCAGTGGCGCCTAAGGACGTAGGTAACATTACTAAACCTCGTTAAATTTAGTGTTATTTCTATTTTACATATTGTGTTGGATGATTGGTTGGTTGGTTGACCCGTTGTGATATTATATCTCATTGCTAGCATTATTGGTTAGTTGTGTTTCGATTACCTAAAAATTATATTCCGTATAACAATTGGTAACAGTGCTAATTCTTGTTTGAACGTTTCTGGCCAAAAAAATGGTATTAGAACCCCAGGTTTAGGACAGTGAATGGTTATTTTCTGTTGAGCACTTACTACTATTCTGAATTATTGAATTTGAATTGCTAGTTATTGGATATAATTATTTGGTGGAGTTTGGTTATTTATGATATTGTGTATCGAGCTCATTTGTGAGAGATAGCTATGGCATCATCATCATCTACATCGATGAAGACAGTGACAATGTCTAGTACAAAAATAGATGTGAAAAATTTTGCTAGTCAGAATAATTTCGGCTTATGTTAGAGTAAGGTGCAGGACGGATTATGTCAGCAAGATTTGGATATGGTTTTGGAAGAAACAAAATCAGAAGATATCAAGGAGATAGATTGGAACATGTTTAATATAAAAACTTGTGGGTTGATTCGTTCTTGTCTGTGTAAAGAGCAAAAGTATATGTTTATCAGAAAGAAGTCAACCAGTGCATTGTGAAAGGCCTTAGAGAACAAATATATGGAAGAAAAAAAAAGTAATAAGAACTGATTATATTTATTAAAGAGATTATTTCGTCTTCAGTTAAGATCAGGTAGAAGTATCAGTTCTCCTATTAATTAATTTAATTAGTTAATTGTTGATTTATTAAACTTAAAGGAAACCTTCAAAGATGAAATAAAGGTTATACTATTGATTAGTTCTCTTCTGGATAAATTCGATCATTTATGTATTACTCTCATCTATGGAAAGGATAAACTTTCATTTGAAGAAGTTTGTTCTTATTTGACAAATTATAAAATCCGTAGAAAGGATCAAAGAGAATATAGAGATGAGTAAATAGAAGCATTGACAGAGAAAATGTGTAGTCAGAGTAGGAAATCAAAAAAAAAGAAAAAAATCTAAGTCAAGGGGTAAAATAAGAAAAGACGAGTGTGCCTTTTATCGGGAGAAAAAGCATTGAAAGAAATATTGTTCTAATTTAAAAAAGAAAGAAAAAGACATGTGTATTTCTAATACATGTATTATTGAGAGCATAAGTGATGATAGTATGTCAAATTTTTATTTAAGTAGTCATTCATCCATGTCTAGTTCTGACGAATGGATTATGGATTCGGGTTTTACTTATCATATGTGTCTATATTGAGAATAATTCTTTAATTTTGAAGAGCTTAATGGTGGAGTTGTGTATATAGGCAATAATGATAGTTGTCATACTATTGGGATAGGTTCAATTCAATTGAGAAATAATAATGGATCAACTAGAATTCTGACAAATGTTTAGTATGTATCGAAGTTGAGAAAGAATCTCATCTCTTTTGGAGCCTTAGAATTTAAATGCTGTATTGTATCTATACGAGATAAAATTCTGAGGGTCACTTCAAGCACTCTTGTGACTTTGAAAGGCATTAGAAGAAACAATTTGTATAACTATAATGATAGTACAGTGATTGGATCAGTGGCCATAGTTTCTGATAATGATGCAGATTCAAATACCACTAGATTATGGTGCAAATGTTTGTAAGCTAAATTTTTGTGAGCATTGTGTTCTGAAAAAATAGAAAAGAGTGTAGTTTGGCATTACTATTTATAATACCAAGGATATTCTTGATTATGTTTACTCAGATGTATGGTGACCTTTCCATACTACATCTATAAGAGGTATGCGCTACTATAAACTTTTTTCAAAAGAACTTAGGTGTACGTTTTGAAATCTAAAGATGATGTACTTAGTGCTTTCCTTAAATGGAAAAAAACGGTTGAGACACAAACTGGCAAGAAGATCAAGTATCTCAGAACAGATAATAGTGGTGAGTATTGTAGTGATTAGTTCTTAAAATTGTGTCAACATGAGGGTATTGTACGTTATTTTACTGTGAGATGTACACCACAGCAAAATGTAGTGGCATAATGCATGAATCAAACATTGCTGGAGAAATTTTGGTATATGTTATCCAATGCGGGATTGGGCAAAGACTTATAAGCTGAAACTGTGATTTATGCTTGTCATCTCATTAATCGTCTACCGTCAGGTGCTATTGGTGATAGAACTCCATTGAAGGTTTGGTATAGACAATTTGTTTCTAATTATGATTCTTTACATGTATTTGGTTTTCTACATATTATCATATGAAAGGATATAAGTTAGATTCTAGAGCCAAGAAAGCAAATTTCTTAAGATTTTCTTTAAGAGTGAAATGATATCGTCTTTAGTATTCGAGTTCGAGGAAGATTGTATCCAATAGAGATGTAGCATTTGATGAATCTTTTATGTTGAAGAAATCAGATTACCATATAATAATAAATAGTACTCCGCAACAAGTTGAGGGTACTCAGTAGCAAGTAGAGTTTAAAAAAACTACATTGAACCTGGTTCGATCTGTATAGACAGATAATGGTACTTCTATGACAGAGGAGGTTATAGAAGATGATGGAGAAGGTTCTACTCAGAAACCTCAACAACAACAAGAATCTATTGCAATAAATAGGCCAAGACATGAGATTCGAAGACCTTCTCGATTTGTTGATATGGTTGCCTATGCACTTCAGTTGAAAATGATAATGTTTCTTCCACTTATAGATAGGTAGTCAGATATTTCGAAGTTAATCAGTGGAAGACAGCTATGAAGAAAGAGATGCAGTCTCTTCAGAAGAATAAAACTTGAGAGCTATCTCAACTACCAAAGAGTATATGCAAAGAAAGATGGCTTTCCTGACAAAAAAGACATCCGCTATAAAGTAAGGTTGGTGGCTAAAGGCTACGCACAGAAGGAAAAAATTAATCACAATAAGGTATTTTCTTTGGTTGTAAAACATTCTTCCATTAGAATTTTGTTGGCCTTGGTAGCTCAGTTAAATATGAAATTAGTTCAACTCTATGTAAAAACTGTAATTTTTACATAATGACTTGGAAGAGGAAATCTATATGACTTAGCCAGATGGATTCAAAGTTGCTAGTAAGAAAACATTAGTTTACAAACTGAAAAGATCACTTTATGATTTGAAACAATCACTGAGGTAGTGGTATAAGCAATTTGATTATTTTATGATGGGTCAGAGGTACACAATAAGCAAATTTGATCATTGTGTGTATTTTCAAAGGCTATATGATAGCTCTTTCATTTATTTACTCCTATATATTGATGACATATTGACAGCTTTAATAAATGTTGAAGAAATTGAAAAATTGAAGACTCAGTTGAACAGAAAGTTTGAGATAAAAGATTTGGGTGAAGTTAGAAAGATACTAGGCATGGAGATTAGTAAAGACAACGAATGAGGTAAATTTTGTTTAAGTCATAAGCAATATCTGAAGAACGTATTATAATTTTTTGTCATTTTAAAGGAGTCAAAACTTGTAAGTACCTCACTTACTTCTTATATAAATATCAGTACATCTTTATCTCCTAGTTCAGATAGGGAACGAGAGTATATCTCTCAAGTTCTATATGCTAATGTAGTTGGTAGCCTGATATATGCTATGGTGTGTATGAGACCCAACATTTCACATGCAGTTAGTGTAGTGAGTAGATATATGCATGATCCCAGTAAAAGACATTGGCAGGCTGTGAAATAGATTCTACAGTATTTACTGAAGATCGTAGATGTTGACTTAGTCTTTAAGAGAAATGATACATGTGATCAATATGTTGTTGGCTATGTTGATTCTAATTATATTAGTGATTTGGATAAACATCAGTCAACAACCTATTATGTGTTTACTCTTACAATAACATCTGTAAGTTAGAAGTTTACTTTACAGTCTACCGTTGCTTTGTCTATTACAGAGGAAGAGTGCATAATAGTTACAGAGGCTGTGAAGGAAGCTATTTGGTTATAGGGATTGATGGATGAGTTTAGAATTGGTGAGAAGAAGATTCCTATTTATTCTAACAGTCAAAGTGTTATCCATTTAACTAAGAATTTAGTGTATCATATTCGAACGAAGCATATTAATATTCGGTATCATTTTGTGCGAGAGATCATTAGTGAATGAAGAATCTTACTTTAGAAGATTATAACTGTCAAAAATCTCATAGATATGTTGACTAAGGTAGTGACAATAATTAATTTCACCCACTCTTTGGACTTAATTAATATAGTTTGAGTTTGATAACGTCATTCGGCGTAAATTTAGAGGTGTTTCATTTGGATAGAGAATTTTTTAAAAAAAGAAGTTTTGTGGAGGCTTGGCATATTCGTCAAGGTGGAGATTTATTAAAAATTAGCTTAAATGCCAATTGGTCAAATTCTAGTAGGAGATGGTATAAGGGTGGCTTAGTTGGGCTTATATAAGATAAGGCCCTCTTAATTATTTGTTATATTTTTGAATAATTCTTTTTTTTCCACTCAATTTGTAGGATCTCTCAATGAGAATCTCATAATTCAAGGGTTTTATATATAAGTCCTTGAAGTTTGTAATAGTTTAATTTTTTCTTTTATTTTTTAGTATTTGTAAGTAATACCCTACTATTTGAATAATTATAATATTGACCTTACTATTTATGTATCTGCAATTTGACCCAATAGTTTAGAATTTATATTGTGGCATAGAAAATTTGTAATTTCTTTTTAAAGATAATGGATTTATTCCATCGACACCTGAGGATGTAGGTAACATTACCGAATCTCGTTAAATTTAATGTTCTTTTTATTTTGCATATTATGTTGGATGATTGGTTAACTGGTTGCTTCGTTATGATATTATGTCTCATGGTTAACATTATTGGTTGGTTGTGTTTCAGTTACCCAAAAACTATATTTCGATAACAATTAATAACAGTGCTAATTATTATTTAAATGCTTTTGGCATAATACAAAACACCACACAAAGAAGAGATAAGAGACACACTACGCAAATAAGAGAAGAGAGACACACATAAAGTGTTTGAGAAGATACTCTCTATTATGACTGAAAAAGAATACAAGTTAAGATGATTTTGTACAATTGAGAATGTCCCCCTTTTATACTAGTAGCTCTATACAATTAATAGTTAAGATTTAAATAATTTAACGGTGTATATATAAGATGGGATAATATTTTAAAGAATATTCTAAGATGCCATCACATATCCCATGAAATATTCCCCTTCCAAATAAGGTTGTACATTTCTAATAAGTTGTAAGTTTGGCTTGCATCTTCATTCATGTCAACGGATCATCTAGAAGTTCGGCTTAGGAACCTCTTCACTAGCCCACATAGCCTCTAAAAGGCTTCATCGCCCATTAAGTGTTCGAGAAAATACTTGAGAACTTTTGGGACGCGACATTTTCTCTCACTAAATCACGCAACACCCTCACAGCTTTTTTACTGGAATTTGTGCAGCTCATTCTTTAGATTGTCGCAGTGCATTCTTGTGTTCTGAGCATGCTCTCTTATCAAGCAACCCTTTTCACTTGAAAAAATTCTCACACCTCAGAAGGTAGTTCTTCTTCTATATCGTTTGTCCGACCTAGATGAGTTCCGCCTATTTGTCATATAATATAGAAATCCCTAAAAGTTCCCATTTCTGTGGGTCAAGTTTTGATCTTTCGTACCCCCTACAGTTCTAATAGTTTGTGGAAGGCATCTGATGCACCCGCTGTCTCGAAGGTATTCTAACCTTATGCAAGACATTGTTAACCCTCTTAGCAATAGGAAATAGCCCATCGTCTCCACGATCAAGGCCCTCGTGAAGTGGGCACACTGACTTGCATTATGTTAGAAGTATCATCTTCATCACCAAGTCCCCCATAATCTTTCTTTGTGCTGAAAGCGCACATAATATGACATCTTAAGTTACTGGATGACTTTCGCACCCGATAACTTCTTCATCTGCCCCCGCAACTCTTTTAACTCTGGTTGAGGCATCTGCATTATACTTGGAAGCGTAAACCCTTGCTCTAACTCATGCCCATGATCAATATCACACCTTTGTGTTCTTTTGCGGTATGACAGTTGAAACGCCATCTTTGTGCTCCCCGGGCACTTTCACATCCCACGTTGGTAGCTCATCTTCTCCTCCTTTTACCTTATCATCCGTACCCCTCACTATTTGGATGTGTCTCTCATTTGCACTTGACAACTCTAATAATTATATGATAAAAAGGGGTTTGGTGTTAGCTTTCGGCTTGGATTACCCATCTTTGAGCTTTTTTATTGTCAGTATTATGTAAAAACCTCATTCCATAATGCACACATAGTCGTATCGAGAAAGAGACACTACGTCATATCACCTCAAAAATGCCACACCTAGCACCACATCAAAAATGTCAAAATGTGCTATTGAGAAATTTATCTTGCCATGGCAAGTCCTTAAGTGGATTTCCACCTCTCGAACAATCTCATCTAGTCGTTTAGTCACTATATTCAAAGATTTAAGGAATCCTTCATTTTTTTTCACATAAAGTCCCCAGTGCTCTACTTCTGCACATTTAATAAAGTTATATGTTGCTCTCATATCTATTAGCACTTAAGTCTTTATGCAGTTGATATAGGATTCAATGTATATAAACGTCTTTCCTGTTGGCTTACAAGCACTCCGCTTAGCTTTCATAGTGTTAAGTAACTGTAAACACCCTATTTAACACTACTCATTCGCCTTGTATGCCACAACCATTGTGTTGTGAGCCATTTTCTTTGGACAGTTTTTAACCAAATAATCTCTAGTGTAAATGAAGTAACTCAACTTTGGTCTATGGTCATTATGCTTCTGCTTTTCCCACTTAAGCAGCTTGTCTTTATCCTCCTCATCCTCTGGAGGATGAAACTGCTTGGTGTCCCCACCTTTATGGTGATTAGATATAAAATTCTTGGACTTCCCATGTCACCCTTATAGTAATCCATAAGTCTCTCTACTAATATAATGGCGTCAAATTTTTTTTCGCTCCACCTACTTCATCTCATTTGATGCCTATGTTTGCAATCCATTTAAGAAATTAAACAGCAAGTCCTCCTTACTTATGTTGAGGATCTATAGCATTAATATAAAGTACTCCTTTATATACTCATTGATGGACTTAATTTGCTTCAATTCATTCAAATGCTTTTGAGCATTATGCGTTACGCTCTCTAAATAAAATTAGCGTTTCATCTCCCATTGCAATTCCACTGAGGTGTTGATGGTCCAGGTACCCTTGCGTATCTCCTTACTTTTTCTATGCCACCACAAAATTGTAAAATTGAAAAGATATAAGATCGTGGTATTTACCTTGTCTTCATCTCACACACCCATGGCATCGAAGTATCTTTTTATTTGCTAAAAAGTAGTTATCAAGCTCCTTTGCGTTTTGCTTACCGTTGAACTTCTTTGGCTTAAGAGCCTCAACTCTTGGCATCCTTTGAACAACAACAGCTCCATTCGCTATCGCTCTCTTGCACAATACCACGTCTTCCTTGACAGTTTCAAACCCTCTATGCAACTCTTCCACTTAGGCTTAAACCTTCTCCATACTAGTATATATCTTCTCTTAGAAAGTCTTAAGCCAATCTTGTTGCCTACCAGAGTAACTCGTCTCTTTGAATGTCGATGTCCACCTCGAGCTTCTTCATATGCTACTTCGACTCTCTAAGGTGATTCGTTTGCCTTTCCCACAGCACCACCGAACATTTTCAAAATGATCTCCAGACCATGGTTAGGATTAACAGACTTGTCACGTGGTACAGTATCGTGCCTCTTAGCTTTAAGGTACCTATCCATCTCTTCAATCACCTCTGACGATGTTGACGCATCTTTTTTCATCTTTCTGCGAACTCGCTATAATACTAAATGTCACTGATTTTTTTTAAAACCGTGCAGCGTTAAATGCATTAGGCGCTAAGCAGCCTAGAAAACACCACACAAAGAAGAGAGAAGAGACACGCATATAAGGTGTTTAAAAAATGCTCTCTATTATGACTAAAAGAGAACAAAGTTAAGATGATTTTATACAACTGAGGATGTCCTTCTTTTATATTAGTAGTTTTATACAATCAACGATTAAGATCTAAATGATCTAACGATGTATATACAAGATGAGATAATATTTCAAAGAATATTTCTAAGATGCCATCACATATCTCATGGAATATTCTCCTTCCAAATAAAGGTGTACATCCTTAATAAGTCGCGGATTTGGCTTAGATTTCCACTCATGTCAGTGGGTCTTCTAAAAGTTCTGATCCGTGAACCGCTTCACCGACTTATATAATCTCTAGGAAACTTTGTCGCGTACCAAATCTTTAAACAAATACTTAAAAACACTTGAAACATATACTTATCTAAAAGTAGGATTAAAGGATTCTTCAATATTACTTGAGAAAGTGCAATCCTCTGCTTTTGTCCTCCAGATAGCTGAACTCCTCTTACTCCGCAATATGTGTCATAACAATCTTTCTTGGAACTGCACAGTAGGCAAATAAATTTGTTTTACCCAAAATAGATGTAGATTTTGTAGTAAATTTGTTATTATCTTAGAGAAATGAGTACCTTAAAAAATTCATGAGCACTGGCCAGAATAGCAGCCTTCCTCATTTCAGCTTCTGTTGCTTCCTTTAAGGAGAATGTTACCATTGACAGGGTCATAAAATCTTTCAAGTAATGAAATGACAGTGGACTTGCCAGAACCATTTCCTCCGACAAGGCCAACACTCTTTCCGGCTTTTACCTTAAGACTGAATCCTTGAAGAATTGGCGTACCAGGTCTTGTCGGATAACTGAAGTCAACCTCTTTAAATTCAATTTCACCTCTCACATATGCCAGGATTTTCCCCTTCTCGTCTTCAGAATTTTGACTGGAACTCGATCAATCATCTTTAAAATCCAGATAGCAGCAGTTGTTGCCTGGGAGATGAATGAGAGATTGGGCAGTACAATCATAATTCCCCTGAATATACAGGATTGACGTTGTTAAAAAGTCTTAAACAATGTATGTCCATGGTTGAAAGTAGATAAGTGAAGCCTATTACATAGATGTTCCAAGTGAACTTCCAGAGAAAACTTGTGTTTGTCTTTGTTTGTGTTTGCATTTTGTGTATGTTGAAAGAGAGAGTAGATCCAAGTCTATTTGAATTTGAATATAATTATTCAGTTTTAGTAGAGTTCCCCACAATTCCATTTACAAAATCACTCGTTCTAGTTTCTCAGACACAAAAGGTTTTCTAATTCCTAGACTCAAACTGAGAAATTATACAGATCTTTCTTAGATGACAAACTTCTTATAAATTTATAGCATTGCGGATTTTAGGAAAAGATTATTTCCAATACAATACCGGTAGTTGGATGGTATACGATAGATCAGTGGTGGAAGAAAAACAGCATGAAGACAAGCAACTTACAGTCCTCCCAGTATTGTACAGATTCCAGCAATGAAAACAGCACCACCTTTTCTCCTTTCTCGGTACCAAGGATGCTACCAACCAAGCCTGGAAAGCCCAAGCTCCGTAAATTATTCCCATGCTCCTAAGCAAGAATCCTTTTGTCAACCCTTGCTTTATGCCATGCTCCATGCTTTTCTTAAGAGCATGGCTAAATCTTTCCAGAGTTTGATGCTCTCCAACATATAAATAAACAGTTCGAATTGGTGATGTAGCCTGTTCTGCAATCCCACCATCAACCTCATAAGCATCCTTACTCTTGGCTCCTAGGTCCTTCTGTACGTTTCCAAATAGAACTTCTGGAACAATGAACTAGAGCAAAAATGGCAAAGCAGCCAGGGCCAGTCGCCAAGAGAGTATGAATGCAACTGCGAGGCTACCAATGAATAATGTGAAATGAGCAAGGCAGTTGGGTATCTACATGGAGAGTAATTTAAATGCTGTGAATGAATAAAGAATAAGGAGGAGATGAATAAAAGGTAAGATGATAAATGAATAATTAACCTTCTCAGCTATAGTGTCTTGGATTGAATGGGTATCTGCAGTGATGGTAGAGACAACTTGGAAGGTGGAAGAAGAAGCAGTTTGGTTATCAAAGAAACCAACTTCTTGCCTGAGAACTGATTTGAGGTACTAATTCCTCATACGAGATGTCTGCCTTCTGCAGTTCTTGTCCAACATATTCCTTCTGCAAAAATGAATGTATACAGGTACAGAATGGATATAAATGAGACGGTAATTCAATCTTATATGGTTATCTATTGCTCATTCTTTTTTATTAATCCTAAAATATCTATAATCCAGCAATTCAGTGGTGACATTGATGAAGTATTAGCATGGCTTGAAGCAAAAATGTGAAATGCCAACTTAGTTATTAAGAAACAGTAGGTTGAAAGAAAATGTCAAGCAAATGCGCAAGCTTGAGGTCTAAAATTTTACACAGGAAAATATAAAACATATCCACAAACTGACAAAGTCCAGGCTGCATAATCTGAAGCTTAAGGCAGAGTTGCAGGCTTGCAACTAATAGCCATAGCCTGTCACCTGGTAGTAGTAGCATAAATTATGAGACTACTGGTTTCTTGTTATGAATTTGAGATGAATTGAACTCCAAATAGTTTGTATTTTAACAAAATTGTACGTACCAATGAAAGCAGACGTTCCGACAAATATTGCAAGGCAGAGAAGCCTTAACGAGAACTGTATAAAAGATGAAAGGCAGCTTTGTTAACTAGATTTCATCATATGTTAACTTAGCAGCACAAATTCTCAGGAATTTTTCTAGAAGTAAACTTCGTTAAAGATACATAAACATGATCCAACAGTCAAAACTTTATCCCCAGTATAATCAGTATATAGGTGCATTCTTAAATGTAACAGCAGAAATCTCTTGGTTGGCCATCAATTTTTAGTACCTTGTCAACAATTTTGTTGGAGATTGAGATATCAGAAGTTCCAAGCTCGTTGATCACACCGCTGAACACGTACATCGTGACCGGAGACATCAACCCATCTCCGATGCTGCCCAAAGTTCCACAAAATAATAGCAATTTGTCTGTGCCATCAGCAAACCTGAAAAGACCACCTTTGGTCCCCATATCACTAGCTTCACTTTTTCTGAGATATGAGCTTTTCTGCAATTCAATATGCTCAAACAGAAGTTTTTACGTCCAAATGCAAACTTATTGGCTACCATGTGATAGCAACCCTTATTGTCGTTCACAAATTTCCTATGCCAAATGGACAAGAGTAAAAACATTCAAGTTCAGGCAAATTTGCATGTTTAGCTTGTCTTGTTAGATTAAGCCGGCATTCAAGCTTGATACTTTGGTCCTTTCAGTCTTTAGAAAGGTCAATTGCAATTATTACAACTGTTTCAGGAATTCAACTTTTTGGTTTGGTTTCCTTTTGCCCTTTGGGTACCATGGGATCAGATACAAACTAAGGATTCTTGTCCTCCTCTTCAGTTTAGTCATAACTCATATCTATCGGGGCCATGCAAAAAGCTAATATTCCATAACAAATTAACAATTGGCAAGGTGAAGGCGAAGGTGACATCACTGTGGAGGATTCGGCACCGGAACAAGTCGAGATTTCGGAAACCTTTGGGCATTGATACTGAAATCCCAATTAAATTTTAAGCTCCAGAGTCTATAATCTAGATCAACAACAGGCCCAATTACTGTGTAGGCCAAGTCCGCAAGAACTGGCTACTAGGCCCATACTCATGGCCCAAAATGAAACGACAGCGAAGAAACCACGGTGCAGTACAAATAAAATACACGAGTTTCACAATATAAGTCCTCGACGGTCGGCCAGATTTTGTCCTCCCAAAGTCTGGACAGATTGATATCTTTTTTTCTCATAATCGCCAAAACCAACAGCAAGAAGAAGCTCGAAGATGGTGAGAGTGGCAACATACTTCGCAATGTCATTGGGGGCCTTCATCTTCTGGCAGTCCATGGACAAAGTCCACGTCTGGATCGCCCTCCATCAAGACGAAAAGGTCCCTCATTTTTCCCCCACCCCAAACCAATCATCATATTAATTTCCTTACTCTAAATTTTATTTCTTGTTATTACTTTTAATTCTTAAGATCTTACTCTGAAATTTTCACTTTCCTAGTTGATTTCTATATATAGTTTGGCGATTCATTAAACCCTAAAATTTTGTATTTTGAATTTATATCTATGTGAGGATTAATTTTAGCAGTTTTATTAAGTTAATGACAATGCTTGTAATAAAATGATGGAAAATGGTTGCCTTTGATGTGACAGAAAGAGAGGTTGGAAAGGGAAGCGGAGATCAGGAGAGTGAGAGAAGAGCTGCTTAAAGATAACAAATACAAGGATTCTCTTTAATTCTGTATTTGATTCATACTTTTCATCTTAATTAATGAATTGTTGTGTTGTGACTCAGTTGAATTATCATAAGCATGATGTCTATTATAAGCTCATGCCCTTGGTTGTTATAAACACATTGTTATTTTATTTCATAAGATGACGGAATTTATGGTTTATTTGGCTTAAATTGACAGTTGTCTGCCTTTTTTTATGCATGCTCCTGTAGTTGTGAAGTTGGATTGTGTGGGAAAATGTTGTTTTAGAATTGAATTGTGAACTTGTGTTGTTGTAAGGGTACGATCAGTAGTTGGGCTCTTAATTTTATTATTCAAATGACTAAATCAGGAGCAACGAATTCTGGCAATGAGTTTTATGCATTGTGTTCATTTGGATTTGCTGATGTGCACCCAATGCCCTTTTCCGTCAAACATAATGTGAGTTGTTTATCTGAACTTAATGAGTAGTTTGTTAGCTTAATTGTAGATCATCACCCTCAAGCTACCTTTCAAGGCTGTTTCTGAACTATAAATGAGAATCATTGGGATAAAAGTAATTATTTTAGGATCTTATACAAAACCGACATTTATGGGAATTTCGTTGCTTATTCTGAACTTTTTTGTAGCCTATAATGCATTTTCTTCATTTGTTACTCAAATTGAGAAGTGTTGAGGACACTTAGGTGATTATTAAACTCAGAGCTCAAGTTACATCTGCATTCAGCCGCCTACAGGTTTTATTCACATCAATAGCCTCACAAATGTAATAGTATATTGGTTTAGTTGCTGAAATAATTGCAGCGGGTAATGTAGGCTAAGCTTAGTTGGTTGCTGTTAGGGGCCAGAACTTCTCATTATATTGGTTTCTGGAGCAGTTCATGGTAGCCACTGACCAAGATCCTCTGTTTGTTCCATTTGACTCCGGTAACTCAATCCATTTTTTTTTGGAAAATTGGTTACCTTTTATTCATCTTTTGCACGATCACCACCGATATCTATTATTCGACCAACTAAGAAGTTTGAAAGGAAGGTTTTACTTGTGACTTGTATTTTATGTTTGCACACCGTTATAGTATCACATTAAAGGTGCCCAGCTACAGAAACTCTTTATTTTCAAAAACTCCGGCAGAAAGCTAACATCAGGAGTTGATATGATCAATACACAACCTTCACAAACATTCGTAAGAAATTTACTGACAGAGGACAATCACCCAAAATTGGTCGCCTGAGCAGTTCCCATTTAGACAATGATACATTTTAGGGCTAGATATGTTATATTTTGAACTACAAAGGGAATCAGGAGGAAGTTTGGAATACATGGGATAGATATGAATAATGATGGCCTCTCAGAACATAGTTCAGTATGGGCTATTTGATTGTGTTAAGCTATGGCGGTGTGACTAATTCAAGACCTAGTGGTGCATCCAGGGTTAACATTACACGCGTCTCAGTTCCAACACCTGCTTATCAACTCTTTTTACATTAAAGTTCTCAGTGAAAACGAGAATGCTAAGCTGGACAAGTGCAGAGAAACAGATGAATGAATGTTGAGCTGGCATGAGAAACGCAATATTAGCATAACAGAATCAGTAACAGAATTTCTTAAATTAAGGAGCAATTGGTTTACACTTTTCCTCTCAAATTGTGTTATTAATATACCAAATCAATCATGTTATGGTTTTCTACATCTTAGGTTTTTTTGTTCCGTTATCTAGTTTATGTTCTTCATGTAGCATTTAGACCGAATGACTCTATGAAATTTCGTCAATACTTTCATATATTATGGGTAACGTAAGAGACATCTCTATTTTTTCCTAGAAAATTCTTATAATTACCATTGCTTAGTTTTCAATTCGTCTCTGACCATCAAATTAAATGTGAATAACCCGTCCTCCTCTCTTTAAAACAAGGGGCACTTTTGGTTCTGTCGGTACTTGAAACAATTTTGTCTTCTCCATATTACTATATCATTAGTTTATTCATGTAGTTTTTATTCTCTTCTTATACTATATAAATGCTCTCATACATTATGCAATAATGAATTTAATAAAATTCACAAATTTCTTCAACTTATACGTGTTTGGTTCCTAAGAAAACTTAGAGTTTTTTGAAAAATTCTTTCTATTTCTGAAGTTCATTTTCTTTCTTGGGCATCTGAGCTTGCAAATGGCTAACGCCGAATCATCCAATACTAATAACACAAGCTATATGAATCAAAGCATAACAAACATCTCAAGATCGATTGCTCAAAGTAGTAACTTCACTTTTGCAGCTCTAGTCAAATTGGACTACAACAACTTCCTCTTATAAAAATCACAAATACTTGCCTCAGCTTGTGGCAATGATCTGGATGATCTCTTGCTTAGAATAAGAACTTGTCCAAGCTATCTCACAGTTCTTTCAGATGATGGTTCTGAAACTATGGCTGTTATTAATCCTGAGCATAATGTTTTGAGAAAGCAAGATGCAATGCTTATGAGTTGGTTGTACTCATTCATGACTTACTCTATCTTGAGTTCAGTCATCCATTATTAGTTTTCTATTGAAATATAGCTACATGTTGAAAAGATGTTTGGAATCCAATCAGTTGCTCATTTAACTCAGTTAAGAGTACAGCTACAAACAATTAGGAAATGACCTCTTTCTATGAGTGATTATTATGTAAAGATCAAAACAATAGCATATAACCTTGCTATGGCAGGAAAGTCAATTAGTGATGGTTGGATTAGGATCAGAATATGATTCAGTTGCAGTTTTTGTGTCAACTAAATCTGAGGAGCTCAGCTTAGCAGAGATCTATTCCATTCTTCTCAGTCATGAAAGAAGGATGGTGCTAGCTAATAGTGCTGCTGGTACAAACATTGGTGCAAATTTGACTCAATTTGGAATGAAGCAAGGATACAAAGGGGGATATAACAACAAGAACTACTCAAGATACAACAAAGCTACTGGAAATCAAGGAAATTATAACAATCAGAATAACTATAAAGGAAAAAGTAGAGGAAAACAAAATTCCGATAATCAATGAAAGAACACTTCAAAAACTAAGTGTCAAATTTGCTACAAAGCTGGTCATGGAGCTCTAAAGTGTTGGAGCAGGTTTGATGAGGATTTTGAACCGCCAAGCCAAGTTCAAAATCAACAACAACAAGTTGTTACTGACAACAATAAAGCTAATGGATGGTACATGGATAGTAGTGCTACGCATCATGTCACAAACAATGCTGACAATCTAGTGAATCGAGGTGAGTTCAAAGGTAAAGAGGTTATTACTATTAGCAATGGTTTTGGACTTGTGATTAAGCATATTGGCAATTTATGGTAACTGAAAAAAAAAACTATCAACAGCCTATATTTTTTAAACATGTATTACATGTACCTCAAATGACAAAAAACCTTATTAGCATATCTAAATTGATATGTGATAACAATGTAAAAGTTGAATTTGAAAATGGTTTTTATTTTGTTAAGGATCAAAAAGGGAATCTTCTTCTTCAAAGGGTTGTTAAAAGATGGCTTTATCAGCCGATAACCTCAGGTCCCAATTATTCTTCATATCTGTCCAGTGGTTCTACTACTTGTGATTTTAAATCCTTGTTTGCTCAGTGTCATGTTAATAAAATTTTCCGTAATATACAGCCCTGTGAACAATCTGAACAAATAAAACCTCTTTCAGCAGTGTTGAAAAACATTAATATGAAGTCTGTAAATAGTTGTATTACTGCTGATACTTTACACCAAAGATTTGGACATCCAAATCTTGAAGTGTTAAAGAAAATAGCCTCTTATTGTAAAAATTCTTTGCCAAGAAATAAAGTTCTTTCTTTAAATTTTTGCCATACTTGTCAGTTAGGCAAAAACCATCGATTACACTTTGAAAATTCAATAACCAAAACAAAAGAACTTCTAGAGCTTGTACACTCTGATGTTTGGGGTCTAACGTCTATACCTTCAGGTGATAACTTTAAATATTATATATGTTTTATAGATGACTATACTAGGTTCTATTGGATATATCCATTACAGCTAAAATCCCAAATGACATCTATTTTTAAACATTTCCAAACACACAGTGAGAGGTTATTGAACAAAAGAATTAAAGCCTTACAAACAGATGGTGGAGGAGAGTTTATTGCCTTAACTAGAGCTTTGAAAAACTTAGGAATAACTCATAGATTATCATGCCCCTACACTCATCATCAAAATGGGAGAGTTGAGAGAAAGCATAGACACATAGTTTAAGGTGGATTAACATTGTTAGCTCATAGTAAATTGCCTTTAAAATTCTGGTGGGATGCCTTTTCAACTATTGTATTCCTTATAAACAGAATGCCCTTGAGTGTGTTTGATTTCAAATCACCATATGAACTACTTTTTGGAAGTAAACCTGACTATGGCTTTATGAAAGTATTTGGTTGTTCTTGTTATCCTCATCTAAGAGATTACCTGAATCATAATTTCACACACACACACACAAAAAATGTGTGTTCATAGGTTATAATTATCAACACAAAGGCTATAGGTGTCTTAATCAAAATAGAAAAGTGTATACAA
Organism: Ailanthus altissimus; assembly: GCA_946807835.1. NCBI lineage: Eukaryota > Viridiplantae > Streptophyta > Magnoliopsida > Sapindales > Simaroubaceae > Ailanthus > Ailanthus altissimus. The sequence continues at coordinate 23,662,901 of OX327692.1, read as the reverse complement.
CTATACATGTAACCTTTAATGAATCAGAATTCCCTTATATTTCTGATTCAACCTTTAATCCTAGTCTTAACTCTGTTGTTCATTTTGAGTCTACAAGTAGCAAAACAACACAGTCCTTACACACTTTAACTTAGTACTATAATCTTGAAACATTGTTTCCATGTCAAGCTAATGAAGTTCTCAGTTCTGCAACACCTAAAGATGATGATACTTTGCATACATCTAACACACAAACACAAACAATAGTTAACATTCCAATATCCCAGCAGAATCAAGCCATTAAATATGCTGATCAATTACAGCATAACCTTCTAAACACAGACTCACATAATACAAATGATCAAAATATATCCCCTTCTCAAAACCTCCCTACAAATGAACCAAATTAGATCACAAACTTACACCTCATAATAACCAGGAATAAAGCTGGAGTTTTTAAAACCAAAAACATACATTGCTGATATAATCAAAGATTCGGACTATACACCAACATTAGTCACATAAGCTCTTTTTATGGCTCACTGAAAAAAAGCCATGGAAGAGGAATATGAAGCTTTAATGAAAAACAACACTTGGAGCCTAGTACCAAGAGCAGAGAATAACAAATTATTTGAAAATAAATAGGTGTTTAAAGTCAAGAAGAATGCAGATGGTAGTGTGTCTAGATATAAAGCTAAATTGGTGGCTAAATGGTATCATCAAACACCAATAATAGATTATGAAGAAACGTTCAGTTCAGTTATGAAAGCAAGCACCATTAGAATTGGTCTTAGTCTTGCAGTAAGTAAAAGGTGGAGACTAAACAAGTAGATGTGAATAATGCATTTTTGAATGGTGAGTTAACAGAAACAGTCTTTATAATACAACCAGAAGGTTTCCTTATGGCTAGAAAAGAAACTTGGGTTTGCAAGCTACAAAAAGCATTAAATGGTCTTAAACAAGCCCCAAGGGCTTGGTATGAAAGACTGACAAATGCTCTATTGGAATAGGGATTTCATAATCAAAATCAGATAGTTCAGTTTTTATTTATAAAGATTCATCTCTCACAATCAAAGTACATATCAGAGTTACTGCATTCTACAAATATGATGACACCCAAAAGTTGTGGCACACTAATAAGTACAAGACAAAAGATCACAAAAGATAGAGAAAAAACCTGTTCTAATGTTACACATTACAAAAGTATCATAGGAGCACTTCAATACTTAACCCTCACAAGGCTTGAAATTGCTTATGCTGTAAAAAAGCTAAGCCAGTATCTATCAGCCCCAACAATTGTGCATTGGCAATGTTGCAAGAGACTTCTACGGTTTCTATAAAGAACAAGAGATAAAAAGTTGATGTTTAAGCCTGGGAAGCATTTAAACTTAAGTGCATTCACAGATATTAATTGGGGTTGCGATGAAGATGATAAAAGATCGATGGGGGGTATTGTGTCTTTCTTGCTGGAAATCTTGTCTCATGTAGTTCTAAGAAGCAAAAGGTGGTGTCTAGATCAAGCACAGAGTCTGAGTATAGGGCTTTAGCATAGGTCACAGTTGAAATAATTTAGATTCGATCCTTGCTGTCTGAGTTTCAACTGGCATTCCACAAAACACCAATAGTCTGGTATGATAATTAGAGTGCAGCTACTTTGACTACTAATCCAGTCTTTCACAATCGAACAAAACACTTGAAAATTGATCTATATTTCGTAAGGGATAAGTTTTTGGCCAAAGAACTTGATATCAGATATATTCCTTCACATGATCATATTGTTGATATATTTACAAATGCCCTGCCCATCTCACAGTTTCAACTCTTAGCATCCAAGCTCAATGTGACTTCCAGACACATAAGCTTGAGGGGGGATGAAAACGAGAATGCTAAGCTGGAGAAATGCAGAGAAACAGACGAATGACTGCTGAGCTGGCATGAGAAATGCAGTATTAGCATAACATAATCAGTAACAGAATTTCTTAAATTAAGGAGCAATTGGTTTACATTTTTCCTCTTAAATCGTGTTATTAGATTAGTTTATTCGTGTAGTTTCTAATCTCTTCTTATACTATATAAATACTCTTGTACATTACGCAATAATGAATTTAATAAAATTCACAAATTTCTTAGCGTGTGTGTGTTTGGTTCTTAAGAAAACTCAAGAGTAGTTTCTTGAAAAATTCTTTCTATTTCTGAAGTTCATTTTCTTTCTCTCAGGACCTGCAAAACATCGTGTTTCATAGCCGCTATCAACATAATCAATTCCTCACCTTGTATAAACAAGTTAAATAAACGTAACGTGGCTATCATGTAGGCAGCAAAGTGACTACACAAAATGTGCAAACACCGTCTCTAAAAATAGATAGATCTAAATAACCTCTGAAAAGACAACCACCTTTTTTCATTAATTTCTGTTTAAAGCTCTAATATAAGCACATTCATTGCGTCGCTATAGAAAATCATACAGCTTCATCATCTATTAATCCTCGGTATCTATACTGCTATTGCTTGTTCATGTGTATAACACAGTTTCGTATTCAGTTTCTTCCTTCATAATGGATACAAGAAAATTCTTCCTGGTGGTATTACCATTGGCTCTGCTTCTGTGCTTGGCCGAGAGTTTTAATTACCAAGAGAGTGACTTGGCTTCTGATGAGAGTCTCTGGGACTTGTATGAGAGATGGAGGAGCCACAGTGTCTAGCGATATTAAGGAAAAGAAAATTCGCTTCAACGTGTTCAAGCAGAATCTGAAGCATATTCACAAGGTGAACCAAATGGATATGCCTTACAAGTTGAAGCTTAACATGTTTGCAGATATGACCAACTATGAGTTTATGAGCTCCCGTAGCTCGAAGGTAAGCCACCACAGGATGTTGCGAGGCCCCCGGAAACAGACTGGGTTCGTGCATGGAAAGACTGAGGATCTGCCTCCATCTGTTGATTGGAGGAAGCAAGGAGCAGTCACCGGTGTCAAGGACCAAGGCAAATGTGGTCAGATTTCGACTCTTCAACTTCTTTGCTGAAAATATTGTCCGGTGTCCCCAACTTAATTTATGATTATTATACCATAACCAGTTCAATTTAAGATATATGATTACAAAATCCTATTGTCAAGAAAATATTCTTGACAGCCATATTTTCCAATATGTTCTTGAAACTATTAAAATACACAACAGAGTGAAAACTGCAGAACGGAAGAAGCATTTTGTACACAGGAATTGTTGAAGCAACAGAAAAGGCATGATCTGCAAGACTCGGCTATTCATGATTAGAATTACAAATGCAATACTTACTTTTACGTTAAATCATTCTGGGCAATTCCGTGGTATTATGTCATTATTGCCAATCCCTTTCTGCCAAATTGGAATGTGAAGGACGATTTGAATTACAAGTTTGTTACTGCTAGTGCTCTAGGTGTCAAGTCTTGTCGATGTGTTATGCAGCTCCATCACCTATGCTTGAAAGACACTGAAAATTGTTGGTTTGACAGGAAGCTGCTGGGCATATTCGACTGTAGTTTCACTGGAGGGCATTAACAAAATCAAAACAGGTGAGCTATGGTCTTTGTGTGAGCAAGAACTGATTGACTGCGACAAAGATAATAGTGGTTGTGATGGAGGATTAATGGAACAAGCATTAAATTTCATCGCAAAAAGTGATGGATTAACAACTGAAAAGAGCTACCCCTACACAGCCAAAGATGGGACATGTGAGTTGCCCCTGGTAAGTAACAGAGTAACATAGATAACTACCATAATTTACTGGTACTACATCCTCTACCTTAATATGTCTTTATGGGAAATGGGGATATTTTAAGTACTTCATATCTTGCAGAAGAATGCTCCTGAAGTAATTATAGATGGGTATGAAATGGTACCAGAAAACGATGAGAATTCCTTGATGAAAGCCGTAGCAAACCAGCCCGTGGCTGTGGCAAGGATTTTCAGTTCTACTCAGAGGTAACAAGTTTCTGCATCATTTCAGTAGTATCGAGTTTTTTGGCTGTGAACAAATTGAGTTTTCTTGTGAGTGCAGGGAGTATTCACAGGAAACTGTGGCACAGAACTAAATCATGGGGTCGCTGTTGTGGGATATGGAGCAGCTCAGGATGGAACAAAGTACTGGATAGTGAAGAATTCATGGGGAACTGACTGGGGAGAAAAAGGTTATATAAGAATGCAACGTGGGATCGATGCAGAAGAAGGGCTGTGTGGCATCATAACTTTGGAGGCCTCTTATCCTGTCAAGTTGTACTCGGACAACATTAGGCATTCCCGGAAAGATAAACTCTAGTCACTAGATTGCAATCAAGTCAAAGATTTGTTTTCTAATTTCTACGGTAGAATCATGAGACCTGACCTGTCTGGCTCTGGCAATTAGGTGCTTACTGCTTAAGCTGGACCAGGTGTTTGTAATTGTAATCCATCTTTTTCTGTTTTAATCGTTTGCATTACAATGAATCTGTTTGATGATTCAAATGCATGTGTGGGATTGAAGATTTTTATCAGCTAATGCACAAATGGGTACACTGAGCTATTTAGCCCCCTTCTTTCATCTCATTATACCCCTAATATCAATTTTATTCTAATTAAAATTATTTCCTTAAATGTAAATTACTAAAAAGGACCTAAATAGTTAATTTATCAGCCAAGTTATGAAGATCTCCAACAATTGTGTTTGTATTAATTCCATTATTAATTTCATTACGTGGAATTTGCTCTCACCTACAACAGAAATTGTGGATTAAAAACAATTTATCAATTACTATTGTTTCCCAAACACTTGTGAGATAATTAGAAGTTTCAGAGGAAAAAAGATGAATAAAATATTAAAAAATAACAAAACAAATAAATTTTGGCAAATAAAACTCGCAAGACAAATCTTTTATTCCAACAAATTACTTGTGGTCCATGGAAAATCACTACCAACATCCAATGTTTTAATAGCTCTCCTTTTTTTCAGTATCTTTCAGGTCTAATGAATAATGACATTAAATGTTATATTTGTGGCTTAAAAAAATATTGAGAGAAGAGATTTGAAAGACCGAAGGCTCAGAATCATTGCTCTCCCAATCCTCTGCCAATTGGATGATTTGGTAACTTGCGTAGATGCATAAACAAATTTAATTGATGTTAAAATTTCAATGGGTCTTAGAAGGTGAAAAGTTGGGACTGCTAGTTGCAAGTACATATCCAGGCCATAAACCCAAGCCGAAAGAAATAAAAAGATCATAATGCCCACCAGGTAAAAATTCAACTAGGATTATTTGTAGCATTAGCATAGGCCATAGCCTAAGCCTGACTGCCACTGCTGTCATGATTTGACCCCAACACAGCGCCTTTCAATCTCAATTATCAAAGCCGCCGAATTTCCTAGTTTAAGACATTTATGGAAATTGCTCTGTCATTATCCACAAGATAATGATGAGCTTCATGTCTATTTGACAAGCCGAGCGAAGAGATAGCCCTATTATCCGATTTGTTTAATTAATGGGATTAACGATACATTTTTCGTTTCGTTTGAGAGTTTGATACACATCCTTTTTCTTTTACCATATATTTGAGACTGCAATTTGGCATCATGGCAAGTATAATATCTCTAATAGAACGTCAACTTGGGTTCAAATAAACAAAAAAAAAATTTCCCAAAAGAAAACAATATTAATCTAGTTATCCTCATTTTGTTTGTTTAAAGTTTAAACTATACAAAAGAAGACAGGCAGCCGTACAAATGGGTGGTTTTCCAAAGTTCACCCATATCCAGGTAAAAATATTATATGTAAAATATAATTGCAAATAATTAAATTTAATTGGGTTTTCAAAAATCAAACAATTTGTCGAGTAAATTAAAAAGAAGATGGGTCCAAGTGGCCAACCGTGTGGCCTTGATATCTCAAAAAAGTACCACTTAGCCACGCACGCATCTAATTCCACGTCTTTGACCACTCACCGGTCAAACCATTTTGCCTAAACAAATCAAAACGCTTTACAATTACAAGACAAACCTACTTTCACTTTCGTCTGGGGAACCCTGTTAATTAATTATGTAAGGTTAGATATTTATGGCTTTTAATCTGGTTCTTGTCGGTTGATTAACTAATGATCTTAATTAGCTCGTGTGTTTGTAGGTATGTGAAGTGAGATTGAAATTGGCATTTGGCCAAAACCTTGTGCTTGCAATTTGCGACGTCTCCTTGTAAATTGTAATTAGCAGAGTTTTGGTCAGGCTTGACTGCTTGAGAGACCATGTTTCCAGAATCCCTAGAGCATCCAATGATAATCCATCAATACATAATACGTCTTCTTATTCCAACATAAAAGTGTTAAATGAATTAATGCAAGGGAAAAAGGAATTAGATGGAAGTATTATGCTCCTGCTGAATTTACTCTTTTTCTTTAAAATATTCTAATAACAAGAGAATAATGAAAAATGCAAAGAGAATACGACAACTAAATCTATAATTATGAAACCCATTAATATCCCACCAAGAAGGTGAAGAATTAATCAAAAAATCAGTCACGGTATTATTTTTTTAACATAGTGTAAGTAAATCTAAAATTATTCATAGAGGAGATATGGCAATGACAATTTAACCAACTGATGTAAAACTGCCACCGAGAATTCCAGGTGGGATTGTTAAGGAGATAAATGATCAAAATCAAATCACTATGGAGCAAAGATTTGTCTCCAGCTTCTTTCTTCCAGAGCATGCTCAATCACGAAAGTATCCATCTCCAAGAGGCTTGCTTACTAAAGGCGTCTCTAAAAATCAGAATTAGCCTTAATCTAACCCTCTAGGAGGAGGCTTCCAACTAACTACTCAGAATCAAAATATCACAAATCAATTAGTTCAGCAAATATGAACAAATTAAGTGATCTATCAAAAATCCAAACTTTTTGTGAAACAAATGATTTAAGTGGTCCTGTGAACTTGGTAATTTACGTTGAGTATTGATCTGGGATTGTTTCTGGTCATAAGACAACTAGAGATTTGTCTGTTGCATGGATTGGTCCACACAGTAACTATAACCATTATTCTTATGATTGTCATTTGACAACAAAAATACGAGGTTGAGCGGGAATTGTTGAAAATTACAAACCCAGCATTGCCACGCAGGGCAAGGGCGAACGTGGAAGACATCAGGTGGTCCACGTGTCAAAACCCTATGAAATCAAGGAAAAGAAAAAAAAAATAGGAGAGAGAGAGAGAGCAAGGAAAATAAAAAGGAGGCACTAAAGCCATGGTCCATGATGCAGAGAGGGTGACAGAAAAGATGAGAGCTACAGAATGGAGCATTAAATGGGGGTAACAGTGAAATGTCAAATGAGAAACCGTAGAGAACAGTAGCATGACTTGAAAAAACAAAAACCAATAAAAGAAAACAAAATTAAAAAGTAGGAACTGTGAAGTGCGACGGACATGAGTGTGACAAAAACGAGTACTGAAATAGCAACGAGGCGGATGGAGAGCCAAAAATGAGAAATCTTCTGAAAAAAAAGGCTGGGGGGCTTTAGGCTTTAGGCTCTGCTGCTTCTGCTGGCGCTGCTGCATGGTACGGATTGAGGGTCAAAGCTTTTTCAGCCACAAGTGATGACACCACATCTTCTTGTTCCTACGTGGCATTAAATGTTATGGTGTATATATATATATATATCATCTGTCAGCAGTTCACGTGGTCTTCTCTCGCAATTTTTTTCCTTTTCTGCTGTTTGTATTTGTATTGTATTACAGTTCACGTAGACAATCGAGCCAGAGCTTATATACTCGCAATGATATATTCTCTGGGAAAGAAAAGAGATCGATTGACCCTACAACTACTGCCTACTGCCTCTTTCTCTGCAACTTTAACCCTACTCTCTTTTTATTCATTGATGATCATTTCATTTGCTAGGAATTGCTGCATCTGCATCTCAACTCTCAACTATCATCTAGTTTTAAATGTGAGAATTATCCGATAACAAATGGCATTATCTATCCTCACTTACAAACACGTACGGGGGTAATTATGCGCCAATATATATCCTATCTGTTGGCCAGATATTATGAGAAAAAAAGCTGATGTAAATAGTAGTACCACAAACTTCTATAACTACATGAACACAAAGAAATTATAGAATAATGCTGGCCAAAACCCTAGCCCTTATTCTTGTATACGTTAGCTCAAAAGGATGTGAATCTGCTCTTTTAATTATTTCTCAAGTTCAATGAATACTCAAGGTTTGAACCATTACAACACAAATTATGGATTAAATGATATTCACAGTGATACCAGATAACGATGAGAAGAATGAAAGCACTTCCTACGTTCTTCTAGAGGTCAGAGGTTGTTAACAGTCCTAAGCTAAAGATTTAACATTTCCCAGCTACTGTGAAATGACAATTAAGTCGGGAAAAGAAAATTGAAAGCAATGTAGAAAGATTCAGGAACCGACGGGTATTCTGATGTCGTGATTTTAAACCATAATATGAATATAATAAGTATTTCATAACATTAACTCTTGAAATAAATAAAAAATAATCTATTATTTGAATTCTTTGTATAAATTTTAATTGAATAACTATAGAGTAAAATTAATTTAGCTTTAAAAGTAAAAATTATAATGTTTTTCAATTACTTTAATTCTTGTGCTTTTGATTAGTAAGAAAAAAATGATGTGCTTTTAAATTCAAACAAAAACATTGTAATATCAAATGAATCCACAGTTTTCAAGAGAGAGCACTAGCATCTTCATAGGTCAATACGTATTGCCATATTTTCTCTTAATACTATTCTAAAAATGAATCAGGGCAGAATTATCCAAATTCAACGTATATATTTAATTACACGCACATAATTTGTACCTAAAATATTACTATTTCAGATCATTTACCGAATAAGAACATTGGTTTGAAACTCATATCTCATGTTGCAATAGGAATAGTTAGCTTTAGCGAAAAAGCTGTAAATACAGTGACTCGAGGGGAAATGACAGCAAAAAGATAAGTGAAATATACAAACTAGCTAGCTGGTTACCATATAATATGCCCACCGATATAACAATGGCGAGAGTTGGTGGCTTCTTTATATCCGCTGGTCAATCCTTCAATTTATAATAGAAAAATTACCACCACAGAGAGAGATGCTTCAATGTTTCCGATGAAACACTTGGCTGAAATAAAAACTCATAAACCCTAGAAAAAACAGTAATATTCACGCCAATTTAGGTACTGCACTTTTCTATCTTTCTTTTCGCTCTTTTTGAAACTAGCAGCCACACTAACACTTTTAAAATTTTAAAAAAAAAAAAACAAGAAAACGAAAAGATTAAGCTACAATATGTTACTGCTAAAATACAACAGACGAGAAAAAGGAAAGATAAGTTAATGGAGGTGCTATTTAAAGAAAAGGCTCGGTGCTCAACAAGCACCCATTGGGTGAGATAGATATTTCAGCAATGAACAAGATTATGCAAGGGTTAACTAAAAAAAAAAAAAAACAAGATTATGCAAGGGCACATATAATTTACACATTTATATATATTGTGCAATGTACCCTCTTATCAAGCTTCTGATCAGACCCCTCCTTCACTAATTAGGCTACAAGATCAGCGCTGCCACTATCACTGTCATCATCAACCATATCGCCGCCGTTTGGGCTGCTGCCAATGAGACGATGGGTTTGGTTAGCGTAATAAGAGTCATTGGCATTATCCAGCGTATCTGAACCGTCTAACTCGTTATCATCATCTTGATCATCAACAACAGTGGCACTTGGATTGGTGAGAGAATGACCAATGATATTGTCGATGGATTGCTGATTATTGTGACCAAGACCAACAATGGGTAGTGGCTCCGTCAGTTGCCTCCCGTCCCGAGGTGGCGAAAACACTACTGGCAAATAGTGGTCCACCTCGCTTGGGAACTTCGAGTTCTTGAAGTGCTCTTTCAAAGCTTCCAATCCCTTCATTATTATTATTATCATTTCCAATTTCACACGCAACAAATTAAATTAGAAAACATATATAACCGATTACCGCTATTTTGCAAATAATATGTTAGAAGAAGAAATAAATTTAAATAAAACCTGTACTCTCGCATAGGTAACTTCACAAATTTTCCTGGAGTTGAAGACCTCCCAATTTTGCATATGAAAGGCTTTGTACAACCTCAACGTTGCCTCCGGGGACGTCATGTTCACGAACCCATATCCCACGTTGCACTTGTTGCTATATTTCAACAAGCAAATGTACAAAAAAAAATTTTGTTATAGATCAATTAGTAAAAAGATCATCCTCATTTCTAGATAATATATCAGAATTCGTTTTTTACTTTCACTGTTCTTTCAGATTCTTTAAAAAAAACCCAGAGTAGAATAAAGAGGGAAAAAAAAAGAGAATTACTTGAAATCAATGGGGAGATAAACGAAATCGTAGGAGGACAAGGGCTGGTCATCTCCTTCGGCAATCTGTTCATTGCAGTGAATGCAGTGGTTGTCCAACATATTCAATAACAGTTTCTGACTGCAAAATGTTTTTTTTAAATTATAAAAATGATAATACATAAATTATAAATTCCGTGAAAATTACTATACAAAAAGAACTATATATTATAAAAAAAAATTAGAGAGAATTTCTAGCACAACCTGTACTTGTTGGGTATGTTCTTGATCATGACAGTCGTTCGGGAATCTTTGCAATTAGAATCCAATATGGCATCTTCGCTTATAAGAAAACGAGCATCAAATTTCTTAACATGTCTGCCCTTCCAAGGCCTGCTCCTACTTTTAACTTGCTGCTGCTTAGCAGATGAGATTGACTGATTGCTTTGGCTTTTCTTGCCATTTCTCCTTGAATAATTACCATTATCTTCAATTGCATCCGCGGCAGAACCAGCCAACGACAGAGAAGCCACAGAAGCTTCAATTGAACCAGTCTTACTATAGCCACTCAAAGTATTAGGGTTTCCCTTGACAAAATTTGAAGGTGATTTCTGTTTCAAGTGCTGGGTTTGAGAGAGTAAAGAACGAGGTACGTAGGAAGACAACGGTAATGGCGGCTGCAGATAATCTGAATTTCTGGTTTGATGATTAGATTTTATGCTTGTCATGTTTTTGTTGCAAGTTGTGCTGGTGTTAGCATTGAAGAACTTCTTGCTGTGCCCACCTGGGCGGCTGAATTCTATAACGAGGGGCTTACCGTAAACTTCCTTTCCATTCATTTCTTTGAGAGCCTTAGCTGCATCTCTTATATCATAGAACTCAATAAATCTCTGATGTTTCTTGAATGGCGTCTCTCTTAATTCCTTCACTGGGCCTGTAAATTAACCCAAAACAAAAACGTGCCATTTCATCAAGAAAAAGATCTAACTAGCAAAAAGGCTCTTTAAATCTGGTCAAAGATAAACTAAAAAGGGCAAATAATTTGAGAAAACGACCCTTCAGAATTCAGATTGAAAAAATAAGGCTCACACCACACATTTATCACACCAAAAAAAAAAACACCAGTGAAACGAACTAAAAACTCAAAGAGATAATAATAACAAATAAATAAAAGAAACTTTTAGATCTTATGAACACTTGAGAGGTAATCATACATTAAAACCCCAGAAAAACCTACAACGAAGAGAAAATAGTGATGATAATAATAATAACTTACCAAAAGCCTGAAAATTTTCTTTGAGAAAAGAAGACGAGACCCCATAATCTAAATTGAAGACGACGATAGTGCCTTGGTTGCACCCATCAGGAACGGCATTACTCGCCGGAACTATGAACTGGGCCCAAACGGCCATGCCCGCGATGAGCCCACGCGCCGACGCAGGCGATGAGACACACGAACTCATCATCAAACTCTCATAGGAAGGATTCTTCAACCCGCTTTGCTGCTGTTGCATGTGTTGCTCTCGTATCTCCTTAAACGCCATCTCCGCATGTCTGAGATCATAGAAATGAACGGTCACGATCCCTTCCATCACTCTCTCCATCTGAACCCCTCTAACCTCGCCGAAGACCTCCAGGTCCCTTCTCACGATCGACTCACTCATATCTCCCGCCACGGAACTCAACAGCAACGTCCGCGTTGGTGCAGCCGACGGAGGGGGGACAGGTGGACACGCCCCCGCGGCGCTAACATACGCCAAATGCGCAGGGTACTGCGAGTAGCCACCGTCACAAAACGGTACGACCTGGAGGTCGTTTGAGGGATACGGAGGGAAAGGAGGAGCGTATGGATAGTAAACTTGTGGGGGTGTAAAGAGTGTAATTGGGGTTTGGTTATTTACGGGGTTTCTTGGTCTGAACTCTTGAGCTCTGGGGTCCAGGTTTCCCGGAAACCGGACAACACCGGTTTCTTCCATCGGAAACCAGAGACGGGACGATGAAAGAGAGGTCTTTCCGGTTAAGTAAACGGCTAGTTTCACTCGGAGTTATTGGCAAATTCTTGGGCCTGCTACTGCTTTATAGTTATAGTACAAAGTCTCTCTCTATTCTCTGTCACCGGTTTTCATTTGGAGCTCTCTCGTTTCTCTCTATAAACTTAAAAGGCACAAATGGGTTTCCTTTTTTACAAGCCAGAGTTGCTAAAAATGTCCTTTGACATCTAATACTCTGAGTGGAATTACATTAATGTCCTTTGCACGAGAAGGGGTATGATCCGTACACGTGGGTGATAAGATGAAAGTTGAGCGGATTAAAGGACGGAAATGATAATGTGGGGGCAGGAGTAGAGTAAAGGTATGGTACGTACACACACGCACACAAATCACAAAAGACCCATTACCCGAAGGCGCTCAATATGCAGAAACCGGAGAGTAATAATTGCCGGTGCATGGTACTTTTCATGTTTTGGTATTTTGACTACTCACCTTAATTAATTATTTTCTCTGAACTCTGACCCCTCCCTCCCTCCCTCCCTCCATTTACCTTCTATTTCAATCGAATAAATAAAAAGTAAATTTTAAAATAACAAAAAAAAACATACATTACCCAGAAATTCAAATCTATATATAAATATTAGTATTTAGCGGAGAGTTCATGCATTCGCCTTGCCTTTGTCTTTGTTTTTGTCTTTTGTCACATTTAAAAGATTTTTAAATAATTATTTAAATATTTAATATGTGATAAGATCGTTAAAAAGATATTTATTTTATTTGAATTTTTAGAAGGTATAAATTAATTTAGGTTAAAGTTATATTTATGTGATAAGTGAGAGAGTATTTTAAAGATAGTATATGTTTTGGGATATTTTTGTAGTAGGTGATATTTTTAAAATATTCCTTTGTGTATTCTTTTCTTTACATATAAACCGTTTAAATTAGATGAATCATAATCGTTAATTGTATATAATTTTAACTATAAATAAATAGAGCTCTCATTTGAGTAAACTATCCTCAAAATACTTCAAACTTGTAATTTAATAACTTTGCAATCTCTTTAATAATAATATACGAGAACATTCTCTCAAACACTTTGTGTGCTTCTTCTTCATCTTTTTCTTTGGTTAATTGGTCTTGTAAGCTGCTTATCACTTAAAAAGTGTCTAAGGTCGCGTGAGTTCAATAAGTAATCCGTGGCAAGTGGTATCAGAGCAGATTCAAAGAAGATGGTGAAGGAAGTTGCTGGATCATCCAAGATTACTGAAGGGAAGGATAGAGAGTGTTTGAGAGTGTTTCACCAGAAAAGTTCGTTGATTCGAACCATGAACTACGAGACATGGTTATAAAGCTCAATGGTGTTGTGAGCAAGGCGACAGATCGCCTTGGGGAGTTGGAAGAGCAAGTCAAGAATCTCAAGGTAGGCCTTGATACTCAAGGGGACGAGTTGCGCTCCCTCATCGAAAGCTCTATTGACGAGCATGCTGACAAGTAATGGGACTAGATCAAGACTTTTCAAGATAATGTTTACAACACCATGGACAAAGTTCAACCCCAAGTGGAAGAGCTACATATAGGGTTTGAAGATGTCAAGGAGGAAGTGGTGTTGTGCAAGCGAGTGGTTGCTAATGGCGTAGCTACTTAAGGTATAGTGGTTGCACGAAGGGTTGAAGCCTCTAAACCAAATGAGTTTAGTGACAAACGGGATGCCAATGAGCTTGACAACTTCTTTTGGCAAATGGCGAGGTATTTCGACGCTATGGGTGTATGGGACAAACATAAGGTAAGTACCGCAACTTTGTACCTTTTCGATCATGCAATTTTGTGGTGGCGCAGAAAAAGTAAGGAGGTTCGCAAGGGTACCTACACCATAAACACATGGGAAGAATTGCAACGAAAATTGAAGCTCCAATTCTATCCAGAGAATGTGGCACACGACGTTCGCAAGCGATTAAAGGAGTTGAAACAAACAAAGTCCATTATGTAGTACGTGGAGGAGTACTATTTGTTAATGTTGCAAATCCGCAATATAAGTGAGGAGGACTTGTTGTTCAATTTTCTATACGGGTTACAATCATGGGCTGCCAATGAGTAGAGACTTAGTGATGAAAACGATACTTCCACCACAACGCAAGTCAGCACACCCACTTCACAAGGTCTTTGCTCATGGAGACGAAGGGCCAAGGTTTATTACAAAAAAAGTTGACAATGTCTCGCATAAGGTGGAGATATCTTCGAGATAGTAGCAGAGCTACATCCGGTGCTTTCCGCAAGTTGTTGGAAGCATTACCGATGAGATAGGGAAGGTGCGGAGTTTGAACCATACAACCAGGAACCTTTAAATATTTTCACACATCACGACAAAAAGAGAGAACTCAGGACGAGACTTGAGTACTGTGTCAAGTGGAAAGGGTTGCCCGATAGGAGAACACGCTCGAAGCACAAGAGTGCATAACCAGAGTTTGAAGAACGAGGTACACAAGTTCCAGCGAAGACACAACGAGGGCGTCGCATGAATTTGACGGCGGAGAATGTCACGCTCCAAATATTCTCAAGCAATTACTCGAAAATTTGGAGCGCGATAAAACCACCAAGAGGGTATTTGGCCTATTGTGTGATACATGGGCTTGAATTTCTAGAAGACCCAAATTGACTTAGGTTAAGGCCATATTTTTTTAGTAAGTGAGAGAGTATTTTAGAAATGACATATTTCTTGAGATATTCTTATGGTAGGTGGTATATTTAGAATATTCATTTGTATATTCTCCTTTTTAAACGTGAACTGTTAAATTAGATTAATCCTATTCGTACATTATATATAGCTTTAGTTATAAATAAATAGAGCTCTCATTTGAGCAAACCATCCTCTAAATACTCAAAGCTTATAATTCTATAATTTTGTAATCTCTTTTTATTAAAAATATACGAGAGCATTCTCTCAAACACTTGGTGTGCTTCTTCTTCATCTATTTTTTTAATTAATTAATTTTATAGGCTGTTTAATACTTTAAAAGTGTATAAGGCCGCACTAATTCAAAAAATAGTCCATGACATTTTGTTGGACTATATACTTTTTCTTATTGAATTACCAAAATTTTACATACAAAATTGATTTTACAAAAAAGTCAAAAAAAATTGACTTCAAATAATCGTTTATTTGAAAAATTAAAACACTCTAACTTGAATTTCTTAATTTAAAATAAATTATGGTGATCTATGGTGGCATCTCATTGATGGGTGTAGTTTTGTTTTTTGAATTTTAGTTTTTATTTATATAGATTTAGGTAAAATAAATAGAATTATTTTATTTAAATTAATTATTACTATCCATAAATTTAAGGCTTTTGTACTGTAATGCTTTTACATTATTTCATGCATAATTTGTGATTGTAAAATATTTTTATTTGTGATATTAAGTTTAAGTGTTTATTTAAAAAAAATACTTTTTTTCTCTTTTAAAGCTTGATATACTATAGTGTGTTCTTATACATATAAAAGTCAATAATGGTCTTAAAGTATTTTTGATATTTTATTTAAGGTAAATCTTGTACTTCTATAAGTTTAAGTTACAAGAAGAAGAATACCTTACGAAAAACCTTAAAACAAAAAAAAAAAAAAGCTTTCAACCCTCTCAACAGCCGTCCCTTGAGATCTACTTCTTGTCGAAGAGGGGGCTCCTACCCCTTCTTCGGTGACTTTTCATTACTAAATACTTTAAATCTTTATGGTTTCATTTTCATTTTTTAGCTTTGTTTCATTTCTCTTACTTTTCAGGTTCCACCCTTTAGTTTTCGGTCTCCTTCCCCTCCCTCCGATGTGCATTCCGTCAACGTCTCCGGTTTGAGAACCCGCGATGCCGCCAAGCCGTCATGTGTGGCAGATGCACTGGTGTGCGGCCCTTTGCCATCGCATTCCCTAGCGGCCGGATAGTCCACAGTTTCTGCCGCCGTGCAACCATCATTTTCCTCTAGTTTCCACGGTATTCCCTTAGCCGATTTTTGCTTGGATCTGGCTGACATTGCTTTCCTAGTTCCGCACCTCTCCCGGCGACTATACAGCTAGATGATTTTGCAACGGAGGCCTTCTGGCTACTGTTCCGACCACAAGCTCCGTCGCCGCCGGCCATTTATTAAAGTCATATAGTGCAGATTTTTGCTTGTTTGTTGTGTGCATAGATGACTGGGATTGGGTGTATTTGGATTTGGTATATTTGACTGTGTTGTAGAATAGTATTTTGTATTTTCGTTTAGACAATACTTTAGGTAATAATCCTCTTGCGTGAGATTCTTTCCGCTTGTGTGAGGTAGCTTTTTATATCATGAGGTTAAATTTTTCGAGGTTAAATTTTTCGTGTGAGGATTGAATTTTTCCGTCCATAATAAGAATAGATATCTTTTATGGGATAGATCTCACTTTGGAATCTCATTATATTTCCATTGTCGGAAAAATAAATTCGGGTGGGTCATGAAAATTTTATTCTATCTCTGTGAAACATTTTGATAAATATCTAATGTATATCAACAAACCTACCATATAATTTTGTAAATTTGTTTATAATATTACACTTGAAATTAAAAAAAAAAAAGTTATAAGAAGAACTAAAAGGAGTACTTTTAAAAAATGAGAGTACAAAGTGTTATTACATAAAATTGCAAGGTGATCGGACTTTGGATTAGGGATGCATTGCATTTTGCTCAGGTTCAAATACAGATTTTTCTATGAATATGAAATTCAAATTTTCTAGTTGGGTCGAATCGGAGTTTAAGTTTAGGCATTTAGATTTGAATTTAAATTTGAACTTTTTTTTTTGGTATTTTTTTTAGATTAAAATTGATTTTTTTAGTATTTATTTTATAAAATAATTATTAAATTCTTATATATTAAATTTATGACTTAAAAAAGATAAAATTTAAAGTTGAGCTGAATTTTTGAGTTTAAAAAAAAAGTTAAATCCAGCTTAAATTTGAATTTTTAAAAAAAAAGTTCAAAGACCAAATTTTTTGGACTCAAATCGAATTGAGAGTCAATTTGAATTTTCATATTTTTTTAAATTTAAACTAAATTACCATCCTATCCTAAATGTCATAATTTCAAATCTACTTAAATACATAATTTATATCAACATTTTTCAAGTGTATGGGAAAGTTTTTCAAATTTTATTCTGTAAAATTGTATTTCTTCTGAATTTGAGTCGAATATTACCTTTTACGCACACAAACATGAACACATCCAAACAAAATTATTACTAGAGTCGTTTTAGACATGTTCCAAAAATAAATAAATAATGCCCATCTCGTATGGAAAATCCAAAACACATTTGAGCTGTGACAAACATAAATTAAGTTTCTAGTTTATCATCTGGCATATGCCACCAATTTTAGAATAATAAAAACAAATAAATTTGTTTAATATTATGATATTAGGGTTTTAAAAACAAAATAATTATGAATTGAAAACCGCCTAACGTGTATTTTTTTGGTTTGAAATATTAATACTTAAATAGGTTTAAATTCGACTAAAGTTTGAATAAATATGTATTTATATGTTTGAATAGCTTGTATTCTTTTATTTTTTTTAAAAACATATCTGAATATAAATATTAAATTTTTTGTTTTCATAAATTTAAAATTCTAAAAATTGATATTTTAACATCAAAATCCTTGTTAGTATTAATATATTTTATATTTATATGTTATAAATATTATTAATAAGTTAAACAATTGATAAGATGAAACTAAAGTTATTTAAAGATCATTAAGAAAACATTTTTAATTGTGTCAATTAATAATTTTAGATGTGTATAAAACTCTAGGAAGAAAAAAAGGAAACAATTATTATGAACATATAATATAATAATGTAAAAGAATGCAAGGGCAATCCTAAATTCAATAACAAAAGAACTTGATTGATGGGTGTTAGTGATGTGATGCTACTCTAATAAATTGATATAGATGAAAAGATGAAAGTATTAATTAGGAGAAGGAAATAGGTAATTTCATTAACAAAGACGTAAAAATTATTATTTACAAAGCCCTACAATTAAATAAATATGGAAGAACATATGCAATCATTTTAATCAACCCCCTCCAAGATGCATCATGCTATTTATTCCCCTACCGTTTTCTCTTGAAAATTCCATCACATCCTTTTTTTTTTTGGAAATTTTTTTTTAAAATGACCAAATTTTTATCTAATTTTCCTTTTTTAGCTTCAAAATAATAGGCTCGTTTTTATTAACCAAAATAATGTGGAATGGACATAATTACACTTATTGATAAAAATATAATGATAAATAAAATATTTAAAAACAAAAACACAATATCAACCAAACTTTTATATATCAATCTTAAAAATTATACTTTGAAATTTATAATAAGTAGATTCCAGTTTTAAATAGTAAATGAAAAGTAAGATTATTTCTGATATCATATAATATATTTATTTTATATATATAAGTCGAGTTATTAGTATTTTTTTTAAATTATGCTTATTTTATAAATATATGAGTATGAAAATACAGTTCTAATGTAATGTAGTAAAATTATGGAGAGAAATAGAATGAATGTGAGTGAAAATTTAAAAAATCTAGAAACTTGTTCGAATTCATTGTGCGAGACTATTCTTGCCTACAAGATTGGCTATAAGAAATAATTTGGCCAGCAATCATATGCACAAGAAAGCCATGCACGAAAAAATGTTTCATACGAGGATAAGACCATACGAAAATGTTGAGGGAGGGGTCTTTGCGCCACTAGCATGCACCATGTTGGTGCACACCTCCCCTTACACGCAGGTGCTTATGTGCATGTCACATACGAGAGAGGCGTGCAATGTACCCACAAATTTTAGGCGTTTAAAACACCAAATTCATGTCTATTTGCGCAATTATTTATTTATATATATATTTTCAATTTATAAGGTTTTTTCAATAAGTTTTTGTTACAAATGTCATAGAATATAAGTTGGTCGTTGTATGTTTCAGAAGTAGGTGAAAGAGCTTTGGTTATGTTTAAATTTGATATTTGATATATTTTGGTTCTTCGGTTATGAAGAATGTGAATTACGATTCACTCATTATATAACTTAAATTTGTCATTTTACTTTGCTACCCTGATATATTCGTATAACTTAAGTTTATCATTTGATGTCATATGTTGTTGTATTTATATAACTTAACTTAAATTTATCATTCATATATATAAAATTTACATTAATTTCAAATCTGAATCAAGCATAATATTTATTTATTTATTTTAAGGCATGTGTTTATAACTTTATAGCTATCTTCCGTCTAAAAAATAACTCATTATGGGGACTAAAATTTAAGGATCAACCTAACAAAAAGTATTCAATGAACATACAGACAAAAATTCTATAATTCTCACTCTAGACTATTTGTTAGGGTACACCCTCTCTTAATCTAATTAAGTTAAAAGATAACAAGTCTAGTACAACATCCCTCATAAGATCATAAAACCTACTGGCTTGGAGATAGTGTAGCATCATAATGCATAATGGAGCAACATGAGTATTGATAAACACTTGAAATTACATATTTAATAAGAGTTTTACATGATTATTTTGTATTACTAGTGTATTTAATTTTCTTAACTTAAGTATGTTTACAATATTGTACTTAATTATCTTTTAACTGTTTTGTGATAGGTTCAGTAAAATGGGCATAACTTTCTACCTAAAGATCCAATTTTAGGTGATTCTTGATCCTGTGAAGAGCTGACTTAACGGGCTAACATATTTTATTTCACAAAGCATTTGAAATTCGAGTGTTTAGATAGTGAAAAATGGCCTAGAATAGAACTGATCTGCAGTACAGACCAAGTTTGAATAATCATCAATATTTGGCCCATAACTATAGAAATGCGTATCTAATACGTATGAGATTACTCAATTTGGAAAGATAAGAGACTTATCTACAACTCTGATGTTTTGAGTGACAGTTAATTCGGATCACATCAATTCCACATTGGATAATCAAGTGGGTGCCCTAGTGATAATTAATACAAATTATTTTGCCACCATTCTTGACTTTCATCCCCCAAGTGGTTCCCTCCAAAATTGTCTCAATTTATCCATATTTTTCTATAAATAGGTGGCTTGTTTATGCCTAAATGATGTAATTTAGAAAGTTAGAATTTAGTTCAAAATACTTGTCT
Organism: Ailanthus altissimus; assembly: GCA_946807835.1. Lineage (NCBI taxonomy): Eukaryota > Viridiplantae > Streptophyta > Magnoliopsida > Sapindales > Simaroubaceae > Ailanthus > Ailanthus altissimus. The sequence continues at coordinate 23,642,398 of OX327692.1, read as the reverse complement.
TTTGTATATATTTCTTTGTAATATTATTTCCCTTGTTTACTATTAAATCATGTTATTACTTCTTCCATTTCTTTTCTTTTTCTTTAGTTTTATTATGTCCAAATAATTTTCTTTAAGCTAAGGTGAAAGGGTGAAGCTCTTGGCAAGGTAATAAAATATGTTTAATATTTATTCATGAATTTAATGCTTCATTTTTAAGTTATGTAAATTTATATATGATGTATTTATTTTATTTGTAGAATTAATACCCTTTATTCTAAAGTGGTGATTTTTGATTTATTATTGACGAACTTAATACTTGGCACAATAAATTCTTGAAACTATTTACAAGATTTGGTGTATATAACCTTTCTTGTAAAGTATGAGTCTTGATTTATTATAGACAAATATAAAGATTGACATAATAAATACTTGAATCCATTTATAAGATTTGGTGTATAATAATTGATAGAAATAAATACTAATCAATATATAAATGATGATGAACTTTAATTGTTATATTTTTCAGTTGGAACCTCATTTGTGTGAGGATTCCATTTGAGTTATAAAAAAAATTAAATATATTCTTACCTCTTATGCCAATAGTGGATCCCCATAACCTTAGCTTTTTATTTGAATTGGTTAATTGAAATAATATTTGCAAACATCTTATACTGCATTAGTTATCTTTAAAGTATTTATAATTTGTAATTTTAATTCTACTTCTCTGTGGATCGATCCCGTTCTCATCGGGTTATTTATTACTACGATAATCCTGCATTTGGGAATAACTTCTATATTCTGGACGTGTCAAGTATCCACCGCACCGTTAACATATTCATTGAGGCTAGAATCGTAGATAATAATCTTTTGTTGTACCAAATTTGCCTCAACCACAATCAAATGTTCAAACTTATAGTTAGAGAAGGCAAAAAAAACTAGATCCAAAAAACTCAAAAACAAAAAAAAAAAAATTAGATTCGAAAAAAATTCAAAATTTTGATTACTTTTTTTTTATCTAGGTTTCATTTTATTTTATTTTTATGTTATTTGAATATGGGCTAGATTTTAAGATTAAAAAAATCCAGCCCGAAAATTGGATTTGTTTTCTAATTTTTTAAACTTAAATAAAAAATAATTTGGGAACTATAAATCAAAATGTTATTAGTATTACAAATTTACAATCAAACCAATAAATTCATATTTAGTATATTATCATGTTTTAAAACTAATATACAAATTATTGAAAAAGAAAGACGAGTTTATGAAAATTGAAAGTTGAAACAAAGTAAGAAAATAAAATTAAAATTTTAATAATCATAAGAGGAAAAGAATTAATAAAGTTTAAAATATATTATATTATAAATAGAAATTGTCCAGTACAATCACAAATATTGAACAAAATAAACACTCTAAAATTTAAAAATTTACCAAAAAATTAGAAAAAAATAAAAAGTCCAAATTAAAATTTGAGTTCCGAGTTGTTTAGATTCGGCCTAGACTTTAATTCGGACCTGACTGCTCTAAAAAGACTCGGGTGCAACTTGGATTTCGAGATAAGTAAAAAAAAACTCAGATTCAAGTTTAGTTGACCAAAACTTGGAATCGAATTCGAAAATTACCATCCCTACTTATAGTTGACAGAAATATAAACTTACACGAAGTTTAGAATTGTCTTGTAAATAAAATAATATTAAAACAATAAAAATAAAAAATTTAATTTATAAATATTTTATCTTGTCAACCTCAGCCCATAATTTGCTATATAATAATTATTCTTTGAGTCTTAGTCCGTATGACGGTGAGCATGAATCCCACGTAATAGTAGATAGATTTGTGGCGTATTACATGTAGACGAAATTAAAAAACTCTTAAAATTTCAGCAGAAAAAATAATCAATATATATGAATGACACAATAAAAAAATTAAATTGATAAAAGAACTTACAAAAAAATAAATATCCATACGAGTTGACTCTTATAGTAATGTGCGATGATATTTATATTGCTTTTGTCGAACTAACATCAAGTATTTATTAATGTGCTACAAAACCCAACAAATAAAGATAAAAATTATTTGCATTAGGTTCATGGTTATTTGACCTGAGTACTATGACGAGTATGTAAGTGATCCACCATACTTAGGTTCTACAAACGTTAGAGATCTTTCATGGTCTGACCGCTATGTGTTGCTGAGTATGGTCTTATACTTATGGAGTCCGGTGTGCGAGATATAAGATCTGTTAACTTACATAGGAAGTTGTATATTCGATACTTCGAAATTGTATCTTAAAAGTTCTTATGGTTATAAGCGATAAATCTGGGAAAGAAGTTTCTTCAAGATTGAACAATATAGCAAATGTGTTTGCATATATTGTTCATCGAGATACGAATCTAAAGATAAGTTCATGGATGAGCCTATGGGAATTTGACGGTGTTGATTTATGTCTTTGCATATTCAGAATATAAATAATAGAACGACTATACGTATATGCTATAATCTCAACTTATATGGTTTAACGCACTGATTTGTAATATCAGTAACATGTGCCTGGGGCATCGATCACAGACTTATAGAATAGTTTCATTTGACAAACCGGGCATAGACCTAGAGAATCTTGCAATATGAAGTGAACTCGTTATACACTAGGGTAGCATATTAGATTGAATAGTTCAATTTAATAAAATCTAGCAAAACTGATTAATTGTTTCAAGAACCCTCGGGATGGGCGCGTGTCAATACTTAAGACTTAAGTATATTGATTAGTCAATAATTATTTTTGTCTAATCAAATAATGACACGTGGCATATATTGAGCATTTGATTAAGTTTACTCAAGTGTGTAGTTAGATGAGACTCACTTTAGGTTAACTTGGCAACTAAGTAAGGGTTTAAAGGTAAATGTGTAAAATTCATGGATTGAAATTATGCCACTTGTTAATTTTTTATTAGTTAACAACTCTTGTCAACTAATTAAATAATGTACTTAACATTTAAGTTTTGACAAGTGTATAACCTAAGGAATCCTGAAACATATTTTCAATTTGCTAGAATTTCTTGCACCAAACTATTTAATCCAATACGTTGCCCTGGTGTATAACGAGTATACTTCATATTGTGAGACTCTCTAGGTCCATGCCCGGTTTGTTATATAGAACTTGTCTATACGTTCGTGAACAATATCTCATACACATGTTACAAATATTATAAAATAGTCTGTTAGACCATATAAGTTAAGGTTATAACATATTTGTATAATCCTTCCATCATACATATCCTAGAAGAGCAGAGATATAGACCAACACTGTCAAGTCTCCATGGGCTCGACCATAAACTTATCTCTAGATGTGTATTTTAATAAATAATATCAAACACTTTTGCAATATTATTTATCCTTAGGATAAAATTTTTTTTTCCGGGTTTAACTACTTATGGCCATAAGACTTTTTGAAACATAATACTGGAGCATCATGATATATTACTTATCCAAATGAATTGATGGATCCCATATATATGCACACCGGACTTTATGAGTATCGGACCATACCCAGCAACACCCAACGGTCAGATCATAAAAAGTTTCTGACATGTGTGGAACTAAAGAATGGTGGATCACTCACAATTTTACCGTGGCACTCAGGTCAAAGGACTACGAATACTACTCAACTCGAAAGACCTTCAATTGACGGCTTTATGAGATGTCTATTAGAGGTCTTCATGAGTCTGTTCAGTATTCAGTCCTTACTGAATACTTGTATTTCTATATGATTCCACTAAACTCATAGTTTGCTAAGACTAACCATCTGAACCATCCAGATATAGACATACACTGATCTATATATTTATTAAAGTCTTCACTAACATACCAGCATTAGTGAAGATAGATTAGGAACATAGTGTTTGAAAACATACTTGCATAATGACATTTTTCAACACCATTTATAACTATTTGTAATTATGTCATTACTAATATATTCTTAAGTCATTGTCTCATTTCAAATAAGGTTCTAACTCTTTAGATTTTGCTAACTCTTATAAGCTGGTAACTCTTATCAGCGTTAACTCTTAGTATTTATAATTCTCAGCGTTGCTAATTCTTAGCACTAATCTAAACTCATTTAAATCAGATATGAACTCTTTCAAATCATACAATGTCTGAAACGTTACAAGCATCTTACCATGTATAAAATATAATTAGCAATTTAATAAAATGATAATATTATAAATATCAAACAAATATTCATACATAAAAGGGATGACACGTAAACACAAATTTCAATATATACCATATGCATACACACCCAGTTTAATCATCACCTAACACTTCTATGGTATGAGATTTGTAAATAAGGTGTGTTTAAACCATGCATCCTTATATTACTTGTTAGGGTCGATGCTTACGTACCATTCTTGAATGTACATATACTTGTGTATTTATACAAGTGTACATTCTCATTAAATTACTAACACCCATTTATATAGTATTATGCATGTAACGTTACAGACATTGTAGATCTGAAGGAATTCAACCCTTATCTAAAGAGTTTAGACAAGGGCTTATGGTTAGCCACGCTGAGAGATATAATTACTAAATGTTAGCACAACTAAGTCTTAGCTGGTTATAATACACAGCAAATCCAAGAGTTGAAGCCTTGTCTGTAATAGGACATAGACTTGAAAATATACTATTAATTGCATAATTACAAGAGTTGCAATTGGGTGCCAGGAAATGCAAGTTGCGCAAGTATGTTCTCAAATAATAGTCCCTAATTTATTTCTACCGATGCAAGTCTGTCAGTGGATACCCTTTTAATATATAGATCAGCATATATAGTACCTATCGGGTATAGACGGTCGTTCTTGACCGACTGTGAGCTTGGAGCTCGTATTGACATATGGGTATCCAGTTAGGACTAGATATGAGACAAACTCACGAGGGCCTCCGATAGATATTCAATGTAAGCCGTCAATGGAGTATCCTCTCGAGTTGAGTAGTATACGTGGTCCTTTGACCTGAGTGCCACGGTGGCCTTGTAAGTGATCCATCATACTTTGGTTTCACGCATGTCACAGACTTTTCATGATGTGACCACTGGGTGTCGCTCGGTATGGTCTGATACTTATGGAGTCCGGTGCGTACAGATATGGGATCCGTCAGCTCCCATATGGAGTTTGATATCCAGATGCTTCGAGACTATATCTCAAAAAGTTTTGTGGCCATAAGCAATCATCCCGAGAAAGAGTTTCGCCAGGGTAAAACAATATGACAAAGAAGTTTGCGCATATTGTTCATTGAGATACATGTCTGGAGATAGGACATGGATGAGCACAATGAGATTTGATGGTGATAATCTATATCCCTACACATCAAGGATATCATGATGGAAGGACTATACGTATACGTTGTAACCTCAGCTTGTATAGTTTAACGCGCTGATTTGTATATCCATGACGTGTGCGTGGGGCATTGCTCACGGACTCATGGAATAGTTCCATTTGACGAATCAGGCATAAGACCTAGGAAGTCCTACGATATGGAGTATACTCGTTGTGCACTGGGGCAGAGTGCTAGATTAAATTGTTTAATCCAGTAATATTTAGCATTACCACGGGAATGCGTGCGTTTTTGTATTTTAAGTGTTAAATACAATAATTAGTTAATAATTGTATAATGACACGTAGCGTATTGTGGACCCTCGATTGAGTTTATCCAAGTGTGGAATTTGGTGGGATCCACTAAGGGGTAAACTTGATAATTATTTATAAGAAGCAAAATGGTCATTTCTTAGTTTGATTATTTAATAGTTAAATAATCAAAATATCTTTCTTTTTTATAATATATAATATATTATTATTATTATTATTATTATTATTATATATATAAAGAAAGAAAGAGAGAAAGGAGAAAGAGAATTTGGCCAAACGACCAAGAGAGAAAGAAGAGAAGAAATGGAGAGAAAGAGAATAAAGAAAGAAAGAAGAAGAAAAAAAAAAGAGGAGAGGAAAAATAAAATTGTTTCATTTTTCTCTATGCTTCTATTTGGAGCAATTATGAATTGCTTCAAACTCTCTATTTCTTATCATTTTGGAGAAAAGGATGTAAATTCACTCTCGGTCATTTTGGGGATTAAGAGTTAATCCCGGGCTGAATATCAAGCGGTTGTTCTAGTTCAACAAGTCCACCGTGTTGGTGACTAGAACTACACACGAGTTAGTCTACATGTGGACTCCAGAAAAAACTCGTGTATAATGTTACACGTTTGGTGAGTTCTCTAATCTATTAATCTATTAATGTGATTAATATATTTATTTATTGTGTTTGTTGCAAAATTTATGTTTCCGCTGCGTTAGGCAATAGACATAATTGCATATGCATACACCCACGTGCCTAAGATTTGTCGCCAATACTACTGGCCATACATACTTATATCTTTACAAGGACCAAGTTAGATCTGTATACTAATGTAACTGTCAGTCGAGTATTGCAAGTCATACCTAGAAAAAGGAGTCTAAATGTCATATGTTGTATTTTTTTGTTCAAATTAAAACAAAACACACAAGTATAAAGTCATGTAACCTAAATTTAGTTTCTGTAAGTGATATTTATTCCCTTACCATATTATGACTTGTGTCAGCCTAAAAGGAACATGATTGAAAATACTATCAGTTGCATCTATATGCATAATATTACTATGGACCTAATCAATCCTCTTAAAAATCAACTTTTAGTCCTAATACATTTTTTACATCAGCTCAACTTTGTTTCTATCCATTCTTTGCAACATCCTAGCTTTGTCTAACCTCATATGTTCCCACACATTTATTCAATATTTTGTGTAATGTCATGATTTAATGATGTACTTTGTTCAAAATGCACGAAGAAATAACCATAGTCAATGTACATTTTAATACATCAATTAAGCTAATTTTATGAAAAAGACAATATACCATTACTTAAAATACTTATGAGGGCTTCTTCTCATGGCCACCTATAATGTCCATATCATCTTCAAGGTTAGTAAAATAAATAAATGTCCTTTTGTTTTGTGCAACACCACAAACTAGCAAGTCTCTGGCAGAGTACCTAGTTGGAATCTAAAAATATTTGATTAACTGGATAACTTTTTTATCGTTTTCATGTTCTTCCGGTACTAACTTATGATGTACCTCAATAACCTACACATATTTTAAAATTTTATATATCATCTAATTGTTAGCCACTAACAAAAGTTATATGTAAATAAGATAAAGAAGATTAAAAATATTTCAAACCCTTTTGTTTCAATGTCCATAAATAGAGTAGCCTCTCTACTTTGCCAATTCAAAATAAAACGAAAACAATCACAATTGTGAAGTCCAAAAACTTTATCACAAACTATTGTTACCTCGTAAATTCATATCTTATATAAATAAAAAGTAACAAATTATTTTCTATTAAAATAAATTATTAAGATCAATAATAATCAACAAAATTATTATGCACCTGAAAGTTATAAGAAAATATGTACAAAATATATCTCTCCATTCTCTTAGTAAAGGCTTTCCTTACTTTCTTTAACTTCTAGAGGCCATTATGCTGAATTAGTCATACAACACGATTCATGCAACGCTGTCCTATAGATATGCATTAAACTCATAAAAAATCATCAAATATACTTAACACAGTTTTGAATCCCTCTAAAATCGTCACGTGAGAATAAAACATGATGAAGAAAATAGAATAAACATAATTTTAATACATCTTCATTATTGATTTCTCCTAAGTCTTAGCATACTAAACCAACTATTCACAAGTTTATATATCAAGATCTTTTTACTTAGAAAGAGTGTTTCTTACAACTGATTATCTAATTTTTTTTCTCAACTCTCAAACGAGTAAGTAATCTCTCATCTTCAACTTTGTGATTAAAACATATTATTTATGGGAGAATTAGATGCACTTCTTGTAAATATAAAATCACATTTTCTCATATAGATTGTCAGTTTAAACCTGCCACAATAAAATTTTATAAATCAATATTTTGAAAATAATAACATTCTACGGGTCCAAATATCACCATATACATGTACCTTTGAACAAATCCATGTGAGTGGACGTCAATTTATGTTAGATGATATATAGGGTTTACATCTTAGAGTATGATGTAACCAGTCATTTGCTGGAACTATATATTCTTTGGACATGTTTTACTTTTTGTAAAGAACAAAAATAACAAATCTTATTACAACTAACAAATAGATTAAATAATTAAAAAAGTTTAAAATTTAATAAAAATAATTTTTATTTATTTATTAATCAATCGATAAATTTATAAAATGTCTGGTCAAGTTAATAAAATCGATTAATTTAAATGATATAATTAATATTATTATTAATTTGCATATTAATTAGTTAATTAATTATCTATTAAAAATATAAAAATTAATATTTAAATAAAAATAAATGAATTACATAAAAAATTAATATTTTCATTCACCACGCAGCGTAATGCGAGACGCAAGGGGCGTCAAATGGTCGTCACTTGCATGTGCGCCACGTAATGCTTGTGCAAGGGTCACATGACACGTGTTACAAAATGTTTCACGCAGATGGTGGTCGGGATGCTCCACCGACCACCGTATGTGCGAAACGTTTCGCACTTCTCGAGCCACGCCATTGGGTAATTTTGGCTTTTTTATATATTTCAACATATTTTTTATTAAATCTACTCATATTTTACTTATTTCATTAATAATCTAATTATTTTTACTAATTTTTAACACAAAATTATAATTTTATTTTAAATTTAAAAAATTTATCAATTATTGATAATTTTTTGAATTTGGAGTTAAAAGACACTGACCTACACAATACCGCTTTCAAAATTGTCAATGTTTGTAATGCTGATTTGAGAATATTTTTGAGAGATAAAGAGAAAAAATAAAAAAATAATCAATCACACATAAAAAAAAATACATTAAATTATGGATCAAATTAATGACGAGTATGAATGTACAATATCTTAAACTAGGCATTATTAAAAAAAAAATTGTAAGATGAAAAAGTGAGTGTAGGCAAGGTACCAGCACACGTGCGCCGGAGATTCTAGTCGCAGGTCCAACACGAGGTTTCCGATGCTCTTAACACCACAATCGAAGTGTTTTTAATTTAATCTGCTCTTACTTTGCCCACTATTACTGTCTCCCCTTCCACGTCCTCTATTTTATTTTTGGTTGTCTCTAGTCAACATAGTCATCCTCTTCTTATTTTAATGGATTACATTACAACATTAATTCATATATTTTGACATTAGCTCTACTGAGCTTCAGGCTAGCAGCAGCAGCAGCAGCGTATGAAGTGAAATGGAACATTTGCTTTGTAGTGTTTTTTTTTTAAAAAAAAAAATCTTCTATTGTGACAGGAGATCATTGTTTATTATTATTGTTAATAACATTTGTTTTTTTTGGTAATCAACAGAAGTTTTAATAGTTTATTAGTTGCACATTAGTTAATGAACTTAGTAGATTACTAGGTTGTGTTGCTGTGTTCCCCATTTCCTCCACATAAATTCATGGGCCATTACCTACCCTTTTTAAGGACCTAAAAAGTAAGTGAAAGGGATGTATCCCCCCTCTCCTTGTTCAGTCCCCACATATCCCATCTTTTAAGGAGATTTACTATATTAAATTGCAAGCCCACACAAGACATTCCGTTTGCTTTTGCTGTGCTACTGCTAACTATTAAGCCTTTTCAATAATTTTCTTTAAAAACATGGCATAAGGTGTTGCATCAATCAAAAACTTTTTAAGAAAGAGAAGCAATGTCTGGTTTGGTTGAGGTTAAGGCAGATATGGGATTTGCCTGTTTGTTTCGGCGCATGTTGAGAGAGAGACATTGGTCCGTGAAATAGATGAGACCATCCTCCTTTGCTCCCCTTGTTACCAGGCTTGCTGCGGCCTTAAAAATGGGTGTTGCCCACCGCGCTAGTGCCTCCATACAATCATCGTTGTGCGTGTACATAGTATGAAGTATCAACCATGTCATGTCGTGTCACCGCTAATTAATCAATACCCAGTTGGGGGCTTGTTAGGAGAAGGGTTTATAAACAATTTCTTAATGTGGTTTTAGATTCTAGATAACTTAAAAAGAGTTCATTTTCAATTTATATGTTTCGTATGGCTTTAGATTCTAGAAGGCTTTAAGAGTGCAATTATATGTTCATGTTAGCCACTTTTTCAATAAATGTTTTACACTACGATCAAGAATGTTCAGGTATTAAATTATTAGGGCAGAGCAGCCTAATCAAGAAAACAAAAAGAAAACTACATCGCTGCTCCCAAGATTACAGTTCCATAGAAAGTTTCACCTTGGAGCTCAAATTCAATAAGCAAAAACAATTGACCGTGGAATGCTTGGTTACCCTTTTATTTATTCGTTTCTATTTAATCATCCACTGCCACGCTTTTTTTCTTTTTAGTTGCAGAGAAGCGGCAAGATGGAAGAACATTTATAGGAATTGAACAGATGGAACAATTGATAGTTAATTTCCATCTTCAGACAAACTCTTTTTGAGTTATAATTGTTCAGTGAGGTTAGCAAATTCTCAGGATTGTTAGCCCCATTGGCTGCAATTGCCTCTATATTCAAGAGCATGAGCTTGTACTGTATCCCGGATCTTGAGTCTTGACATTTTCCAAATAGTCAGGCATTCAGATAATTAGCTTAGACACCATTTCCCGAAATGAAACTGGTATAATAGACATGACACAGATTTGTCGTTTGACGTGTTTATTGGTCCATTAAGAGAAGAAACTGAAAGAAGTTGGACCGAGGTTCAAAAATCAGTCAATAGATGATCTTTTGCAGCTATTAGTTTGAGCTTTACACCAAAAATCTACACCTGACATAGCTTAGTGGCACGACTTAGTAGCTTAGTGGCACGACTTATGTTTCTCATGTCAAGCGGGGTTTGTTACCTTTAAAAAAACAATTCTCATGCCATTATATAAACATGTTCCTCGAATAAGGTGATACTAGAGCTCATTCATCTTGTCAAACATAAAATGAATAACAGACACATTTGCTACCAGCCCTGCCATACTTAAAAGGTATACCATCCACCTTAGCATTATGATAAATGAAGAATCACGCAATTAAATTCCATACTAATTAGTATTATTGCATAATTATCTATAGGAAAGGTGGCAGAATCACAACAGGAAGTTGCAATATGACATATTCTCTTGTGATGAGATTAAGAGTGGGCAAAAAAAAAAAAAAATTTGAGAATTAGAAAACTGGCTCGAACCAAATTGAATTGGTTGGTTCGATTTGATTTTTTATTTAGAAAAAAAAAGATCGATTTTAAAATATAAAAAATTAAAAAAACCAATCTATATTCGATTCGGTTTAGGTGAAAATTGAAACCGAATTGAAAAATTGATTTTTTAATTATTAATATTTAATAATTTAAGTATAAAATAAAAAATTGTGTTTTAATATCAAAATTGACTGTTGCTCAATTGGTAGGGTTGTATTTATGTCTTTTGCGTGTCTATGGTTTAAATCTTGTGTTTTGAATTTTAATTATTAATATTTTTAAAGTTGTATAAAATAAAATAAAATTAAATGCATTACGATTCAAAATCTATTTTTGGCTTGGCTGGTTAAGTAAATATTTAACTTATATTTATTTCAAAGGTTTGATTCCTCATCTGTGTTGTTGGGATTTTTTTTTATTTTTTAATAAAAAAAGTAGTGATATAAAATACTTAATTGTATTTAAATTTAAAAGCCATATTGGCTCAAGTGGTAAGGCACTTAAATTTATTATTTATGGGCATTGGTTTGATTCCCTCGTGTTGTGATTTTTTTTTTAATTGTCAATATATGAAAGTGGTGAATATAAAATATTTGATTGCATTTAAGATTAAAAGCCATATTGGCTTAGCTGGTAAGGAACATTTAGTGATTAATTTGTGGGTGTGGGTTTGATTCCCATCTTTGGCCATTCTTTAATTTTTTTTTTAAAATTAACATCAAAAATTAAAAAAAATTGAACCAAATTGGAAAAAATCAGTTTGGTTTCGATAAAAATTGGACCAAACCGAATCGTGCCCAGCCTTTAAATGAGATATCAAGAAATCGGACTGAACTGAACCGTGCCCAGCCTTAAATGAGATACCAGCTATGAAAAAAATCGAATCAAATCGAATCATGCCCTAACCTTAGATGAGATACTAGCTATTAGAGACAACTAGAATTTACAAGTTTTGGTAAGTTTATTTTAAGTTGCAGTAGGGATGGCAAAATGCTCTGCGGGAATGGGACCTCACAGTTTTTTGGTTCGGTTTAGACAAAAACCAGATCGAACCAAACCGTACCCAACCTTAGATGAAATACCAACTATGGGAGACAACTAGAATTTTCAGGTTTTGGTAAGTTTATTTTAGGTTGCAATAGGGATGAAAAAATACCTTACAAGAATGGGACCTCGAGGGGCCTCGCCTTAAATGGGGTGAGGACGTGGTGATTTTTGTAAAAATGAAGTGGAGCATGAGAAAAAAATATTCCCAAATTATTAATGGAGCGAAGATGAGATTAAGTCTCCTTGCCCCATCCTCGCTTCGCACTGTTTTATATGGACATATGAAATGTAACTTTTAGTATAGTTTTATATATCATATAGTTTATTAATTTTTTATTTTATAATTTATATTAAACTAAATTACTAGAAAATATTTTAATAATATAATTTTATTAATAAAAATTAAAAATATCCAATAAAAAATCATAAAATCTAGTATTAAAGACTTTTATCTTGAGTTGAACCATCATTAATTTTATTATCTCATCAAACTTATTTTCTCCATCCTTATGACTTTTAATGGAAAAAAATGAACTAACAAGAAAATCAATAGACATTAGAATATTATTTAAATTATTTTTTTTAAATTTTTTGTTTTATTCATTATTTACTTAACATTTTATTTATTCACATTGTTAAAGGATATGGTCATATTAGTCTAGCTTATTGGTTTGGTTCCTTTTTATCATAATATGGATTAATTTTATATTTTTATAATTTATGAATATAAATTATACTTAATATTAATAAATAGAAATGGGGAATAGAGCGGGGATGAAAAAGTCATTCTCCGCATGGGGATTCCCCATCCCTACCCTGTTAAATTTTTATGCGGAATGGGTTGGGGACAGTGTTTAAAATAAAAAATGAGGTCGGGCATAGGAAAGGCCTCCCCTCCCCGCCCCGCTTCATTGCCATCCCTAGGTTGCGAGCAATTTTAGGTTCTCCGCCCTGCATCAAAGTAATGTAATTTCTCTTGCCTTGGCTATATTGCTTGAAAGTTGAGATCAATGAGATGAATATTCTCACGAGTAAATAAATGACTTTAAAAAATTGGTAAAAATTTAATGAACCACACAATAGCTTGAGAAACCTAATTTCAAGGTTTTAATGCTCCCCTTTGTGGTTCATTCAAATTTACCAATACTCTTATGAGTAACTAAGTGACCTCAAAAGGTATATAACCTAATTGACAGGTATATTTAGCATCACATGCAGATAACTTTCAAAACTAATAAGCATTGAACTAAATTTGACATAGTAATTCAGAAGCAGACACATGTAAGTGTAACATTGTTCTCCACAACTTATAACACATCCCACGTCCCATGTTCATATGCTGGATGGGATACTAGTATCCATGTCTATAGAGAATCTTTTTTCTTTATAAAGAAGCTTATATAAATGCACATGTACAAAACATATTATCTGCTATTTCCATCTTTGAGTGAACGGAAATAAGATTTGTACCTCTGTGCTAGTCCAAACATGCCAAGCGTGCCACCAGTGTGAAGCATTACCACATTTGCATCCCCCTTCAATTCCTTATCACTAAGAAGTGTTGACATCTCCCAGGCAGCTAAAGTATACACAGGATCTAATAAAATACCAGTTACCTGTGCAATTTGTTGGCATGCCTCTACTTCCCCTTCCAACACATTGCCAAATCTGTGAGAGAGCAATAGGGCTCAATACACTAAGCGAACAAATAGAGATGAAAATGAAATTCTTCTAGAAACCAATAATAAAAGAAAACACATTATATTCACCTCCACTGTTAAAAATAATCATATCACCAAATATAAATGCATACTGATCAATCATATTTAGTTTCTATTCCCACCATTTCCCTCATATATAGAGCCAGTAAGGATTCACAAGAAAACTATATACATAAAATACCGAATGGAACAGTTCAAAATTATCAAAAGAAAAAAATTGGATTACAATTTCCTACTTAAAATCTTGTAATATATAGAAATATTTGGGTGCAAAGGTGTATCTCAAATTTCTTTCTTAAGTTGCTTTCACAGGATAAGAACCAGTTTAAAGAAGTTCAGTGAAGTCAGAATATATGAAATATAAGTATGAGAGAACACCATTGACTATTAAAAAAGGGAAAAAATTACACACTTTCTTGGCCGACAACGTTCTACCCAATGTACAGTTCCACCACCTACTTCATTTAAACTGCTGTTATTAAGAAGAAAACCAAATAGTCTCTTGAATTCGTAAATCAAGTGTTTCTCCTGTTGCTTGTATCCGTCAATCTTATCAGCCAACATTACTGCAGTTACCTCCCAGGGAAGCCTGGGAAAAAGCAACAGCAGTGGTGAATCGTGATAATGAATCAATTCCATAAGAAACCAATGTAAACATTCAAAAATCCCTAGACTGTTCATCTAGAAGTGTGCAAAGAAGAGTGAAACTCACCCCAAACATATGGCTCCAAGACCTAAACCAACAGCTGTTGTTCCAGTACCAGCATCCACAACAAATTTTACAGCCCTCTTTGTTCCAAGTAAATGATCCTGAGATAAGTACTGCAGTAGGCGAAAGATACCTATTGGAAAAAACAACTTGAGTTGAGCTATTATAGCCATGTTTCCTGGTTTATTTACAAGTGGTATTCAAGCTCTTATTTTTGCAACTTCAGCTGCGGCTTATATAGGCGAATCTATGGAGGGCCATCATTGACATCAGTTACAAAATCAGTGATACAGAAAATCCAACTTAAAAACAGATCTTCAGTATTTACTATATTAACATAAGGCAGACCTTTAACATTAAAGTCCATGGTGGGTATCATTGGCCTTCCATATGACTTAGTGTTACCAGATCATATTGATGTTGAAAGAAAAATTTTACGGCAAATTACCCTCATAAGTCATATGTATGACAATTAAGATCAGTCTTAAATCTGTTCATGTAAAAAGTTGAAACTTTGTATCATTACCACAAGAATATTAACACTAGGAGCTGAAACCTGAGAGTAATAATAAGTTCTCAGAAAGATATGCTGATACGAAGATGGCATAAGCCTAAGGCTCATTGGAATGTCTGAATCATTAATGTTAAACATCTTTCTTTATGCCGACTCAGTAACATCTTATCATTGCCCATAAAGGCTGAAAGATTCCTCAAAAGGATATGTAGCATGCACACATGTAAAAGAAAGGATGAGAATCTATATTAAAATTGTCAATATTGAGATACCTAGTAATGCAACAGCATCCCCTGCACCTTCATTGACAATTACAACCTTTCTTTGGCAGTTGTAAGCATCTCTATGCCCATCTGTTTGTACAAGGTCTGGATCCCTAGATTTTTGAGCTGTTAAGAATGCCTCAAGAATTTCATCACACCACACAACATCACCATTATTTCCCGCAACCAGATTAGCATGTCTCTTCAACATTTCTATCCTTTGGGCATAAATAGATCTTGGTACATATGTGACATTTCCATATATCGTTGAGATCAGGTTATAGCCAGTCAAAATTTCAGGTTGCTCCCCTCGCAGCAGCAAATGTGACTTTAAGCCTCGCTCTGCACATGAAACAGCTGCAAATACACAAAAACCAGCAACCTGAAGCAACACACAAGATGGCTGACTTCACTGAGCAAAGAGAAGACTCAGTAGCACAGAAAATTCAGAGAAATTTCCAAAAACAGCGACAGCAGGAAATCACATACCAACAGCCGTTGCATGTGCGCTTTGACAACCCCCACACGTAACCTAGAAAAGGTCCCAATGGAATGTTATTTGGTCTTCTAAGTTCCTAAAATTGAAAACGACATTGCCTGGTAGGTGATGATTTCACATAATTAATTACCACAAAGTGGTTAAGATGAGAGAAAAACAAACATAGACACAAAAACCTATGATCACACATGCATATGCATATAGGTACGAGATGAGATTTCTTCCAAGGTTGGATCCACTTAAAAAGTTATCCTAGTAATAAACATGACAATATGACCTAGCCATCTGCCTAGAATGTCCCAAGGTTGACATCTAACTTTAACAAATTGACACAAGGGAATGCCAAAACCAAGCTTGATTAAATGCTGACAACTGCTTGCTCCAAAACAATAGAAATAGTCATGAGGCTAAGTTTGGTAATACTATTTAAACTTATGGACCTGTAAAGTACTGATGGGTATGTGCTATGTCCCAAGTGCAATGATATGCATCATGCATGTCATGAACATACTCAGAGACAAAAAAAAGACACGCTTTGTTTCCTAAGGCAACAATTGGATGTACTAACATGGAGGTGCCCAAGAGAGGCCCGAATTCCAACTAACAAACAGATATTTCCAATATACATTAGCCACCTAATAACCAAAAGAAATAAAATCTCACCACATCAGTCACTAAATGATCTTGGAGAAGAGGAAGCAGTCCATCCAATTTTCGCGCTTTATTACCATTCATCAGAGGATGCAACAAATCATCCCTAACAACATAGAAGCATCGATCTTCATCTTCCATTATTATGCCATCACCAAGACAAGGACAAGTGTTATTTAAAAAGGAAATACCACCCAATGGTCCACCTCCATGCTTTCCTTGGGCAGGGAAAAGCTTTATTTGGTGAATTTTGGTATCAGGGCTTCTCAGTGTCCAGTCTCTGTCAAGCAATTTCAACAGGAACTCTCCACTACTCAGTCTAACATTGCATACACCCTGACAAACATTGATCAACTTAAAGATTAAAACTAGTGAAGTTAACAAGGAAAAAACACACTACACATTGATAAAAACTTGGGCGATTTATTATGCATTTGAATGTTATGAGATAATTTAATCATCAATTATCTGCTACCTTTTCTCAACGGAAAAGGGGTTGGATGAGACATAAAATTTCTAAAAATTTCCCAAATTGGGGGTAAAACCAGGAAAGAAATACAATGTTAGAACTAATATTCACTTACAAACCCAAATACAGAATTCAAAAGAAGCGATTCTTCTGCTGCGAGAAGCTAAATGGATAAAGAACAGACGCACTAAAAAAAGCCGTCTCATTTGCAACAGAAATGTTAGAAATCGTTGTCAACTTACAAAGAAAATACTTTTATTATTAATCTCGAGTGTGGATGGGAGAGAGGGAGAGGACCTGAGGAGTGTTTAATAGCTGGCCTGAATATGAAGATGAATGGAGCACTCTTTTCATGGCTGCAAAAGCTGTTTTACTGGGCAAAATTTTCACTGTCATAGCCGTGGTTCGGAAGTTGAACTGAATGAAACTCAGTATCTCAACAACACAAAACGTAAAGGCGTTGCAAGTGCAGCTCTGAGCTAATCAAGTTGTGTGATTACAAGGGGGCTGTCTTTGCACTTTGGTTTGCCATCATATCCTCGTCGCTCCTGCCGATAAGTGTTGTGCCTCCGAGCTTTTTCTTAAATAATAATATTTGTTATTTTTAAGAGGTTTCGAATTTATTTAAAATAAAATATTAATTTATTTAAAATTTATTAAAAATTTAGAATTTTATTATTAAATTCGCTCTAATAAATTTATGCTAATTATTAAACCTCTAATTAATTATTTATATATTTTAAGTGGGTTATAAATTTATATAATAAAAAATAAAATAATAACTTTAATTTAAATTAAAATTTATAAAATATAATAATTATAAATTTATAATCATATCATTAATTTAAAAATATTATTAATCAAAATATAATAATTTTATCCGCATTCCTTGTCATTTTTTTAAGTGTGTGTTGATGTTTAACTTGAATCCATCTCAATTTTTATTGTTGAAAATTCATTTGTATAATTAATATGAAGTTTTTAATCATTTATTTAAAATAATAAATTATTATCAACTTATATTTGTTCAATAAGAAAGCATTAAAAATTAATTATAACATTATAAAAATAATCAAATCATTTTACATATAAAAAAAAGTTATTAGATGAAAATGTAATAGATACTAATTAAATAAAATTAAATAAATTTTGTAAAAAAAAACTAAAAAAAGTCTTTAAAAAAAATTAATAATACAAAAATTATAATAAAATTATCCATTTATTAATTTTTTAACACAAACAAAATAAATCAAATAATTGAGTAGAAGATAAGAGTAAAAAAATATAAAACTTATTACAATGAATAAGACGGCTGTAGAGCATATGAAGTTTAAGTGTTTAATCTTAAAAAAAAAAAAAGTAATAAAATAAAATTAGGACAGCATTTTAAATTTAACTTAAAATTATTAAAAAATTATTTTAAAAATAATAATAATAATATTTACGAGTATGCAAATATCCGCATATTTTATACCAAATTTGTAGCCGTACTAAATCCGTTATATATTTTTATTTTGTATATGAAACTCGTACTAAACTTATTTCAACCCTTACAAAAAACTTTTCAAATACATGCCGGTTTTAGTGAATTTGATAGTATCCCTAATTAATTTTCTCTTTTAGGTTTTCTTTTAAACTAAATTTACTGAGAGGATCCATAAAAATTACTTTGTAAAATACAATTAAGAAATGAGTTTTTAGTATTGAAAAATAAGTAATGCTACACTTTTTTATATGATATTTTAAAATTTGTATTTTAAGTTAAGTGTCAAATAATTATTAGGTAATGAAATTATTTAAAATTTAAAATTATTTATTTTATTATGTCACTACTCAATAATTATTTAACATATTATGTGAAATAAAAAAATTTAAAATATTATTTAAAAAGTATAATATTATTTTTAATAGTTTAAAATAAAAATAAAAATTAATGAAAATAACACGTTTATAAATAATAAAAGGAAAGAGGACTATTGAACCCCCTTGGTTTTACTTAATTGTCTTAAACAACTTATAGTTTTAAAACTATTTTAAAGACCTATTTTTGGTACTAAAGACTTAGGTGTTTTATGTCTTAAACACCCCAAAAATGAATATTTCAAATAATTTTAAAATTAAAGAGTGTTTCAAGTAATTAGACGAAATTAAAAAATTTCAACAGTTGTTTTTCTATATTAAAATTTGTAGTTTGAAGCAATAAAATAAAAATTTTCTATTGATTCTACTAATATTTCATTGAGGCAAAAGGTAAATCCATTATTTCTCAGTTAATGATAAGTTTTTTTTATAAAAAATATCATCGTATTTTATTTCTTTAGTTTTATAATTTTGAAATTTCATTAATTTAAAAATTGAATCTTTTTCTTTTCATCTTTTGGGGAAGGGAAATAAAATAGAGTGAGAGACAGAGATAGGATGTGCGAGGGTGCACAAGAGGAGCCGACACAGTCCTCAGATAAATATATCTAGGGTTTTGCTAGGGTTTTTGAAAATTTGCCCGAAAAGCACGCGTCCACTGCACCACCACACCATCGCAATTAGGCAGCCAATGTCCACTCACCATGCAATCACCGGCCTCTCCCCGGAGCCTCTATCAGCATCTGGTCGGAGCTCCGAGAAACTAAGTCTTCCGTTACTTCAATCGAAAATGAAATGCGATCCGGATGGCTACGAAGACGAGCTGACGCTCATTTACAAGCAATTCAACTCGGCTCTCGATTTGTTTCAGCAACAAGCAGCTCTAAACTTTGGCTCCATCAGCGGCGACCCTAACGTCGCAAAAGACCTCGGCGACCGAGCCATGTTTTTGGCACACGTCATGCCATTTTATCGCAAGCAACTCGCAGAGTTCCCCGGTCAGCTAGCCGAATTTTTGAAATCTTCTGCGCCAACGTTGCCGTCGGGGCTGAGGTGCCACGTTGCGCAAGCGCTTATTCTTCTTGTGAATCGAAAGGTATATATATTCTTCAATTTGGGTTAATTGTCATTGTCATTCATGGAAACTGTTGTTATTTTGTTTAGTTGCTTAGAATATGGATGAATTAGAATAGGTTGGAAATAGCATTACTTTTATTGCAGTTTGATTTTTATATAATGCTTATAACGTAAATATATCAAGTATTTTTCTTTTCTTTTTTTTAACTCTAATTTGTTTGTTTTAAGCTTTATCCAGCTGTTAAGTTCAAATTTTGATTTTGATTTTATTGGAAATGTATCACAGAAAGAGTTACCGTTTTGTTATGATTTGAATTTGACACAAATGTTTGCATTTAGATAGTTGATATCCAAGACACCCTTGCGTTATTCATGGAGCTCCAAACGCTAGGCGATAGGAATATGAGAAAGTTGGCATTTTCTCATGTTGTTCATAGCATTAGGCGCATGAATCAGCAGCATAAGAACGAACCAAGGAATCGAGCACTTCAGAATATCATGTTCTCAATACTACAGGTCAGTTTTGGTCTTTATCTATGGCCCCTGGTATTATTATACTATGTCAATTACCTGTAAGGTTTACGCTGATATTTGGATCATTTTGTTTTATCTAGGCAGAGGAGGAAACAAGTGCGATGAGATCGCTTTCTACTCTATGTGAGCTTCACCGAAGAAAAGTGTGGTTTGATGATAGAACAGCAAATGCTATCTGTAAAGCATGTTTTCATTCCTCATCAAGGTTTCATTTTATTTTTCCATCTTGAATGCTTCATGTTTTACTGGTTGGAATTTAAGAAAGTAATATTTGAATGTGAATTCATCAGGATCATGATAGCTGCTTTGTCATTTCTTTTGGACTATGAGAAGATTGAAGACGATGATGATAGTGATGCTTCAAGTGATGAAGAGGACTTGACTGCTCACGCCCCACAAGTGGCCATTAGTAAAGAGAGAGTTTATAAGGTAAGTTCTCACCCAAGTGATATAACTCAATCATATATTCTCATAGTGAATGTCAGATTAGCAAATGTTCCCGGAGGGTATTTCTTGAATCATTTAATGCCAACGTGTAAGATTTTTAAGTCAAGGCATTTATTTTTCAATATTGCATGGTTGTTGTTACAACATCCATTCCGCCTCCTTTATGGAGAAGTGGGGATGGGTTTCCTATAGTACACTTACTGTGATCATAGTTTATTGTGAATTTTGAAGATTGATTAGATTTAATTTCAGTGTTGTAATTTTGTGTCAAAGTTCAGGCACATCATAAAGGTACAACTTCTAGCAAGAGGAAGAAGAAAGCAAAACTGCAGCGTGCCATTCGTAACATGAAAAAGCAGCAACGCGTGTCATCACAAAACAACTCCTCAAGTTATTACTCACCACTTAACCATCTGATTGATGCCCAGGTCTGCCCCTTTTGATTTATCATAATGAGTAACTGTATTATGGTTCATTCTGTTTATTTGTTTATGATTAGAAGATTTATATTTCATTCTGCCTGCAGGGATTTGCTGAGAAGCTATTTTCTCGTCTTCAAACTTGCAATGAACGATTTGAGGTGAATATGCTTGATGATTTCCTTTTAGCAGATTTTATGTTGCCTCATCTAGCTTTTTTCTTTTCTTAATAGCAACTAATGTCAAGTTAGTTGATGTGTGTATTTTTCATTTTTCCTAGATGCAATTATTGATAAAGATATTTGGCATTTCATATATTTTTTGTTTGATTCCAAGTTTGTCTTGCATTTCCCTGCTCTTTTTACAGCTTTAAGGTTTCTTTCTTCACTTTTTTGGCATGCCACTATGGTGATGGTTGATTCAGGCTTTGAGAAACGAAAAGTTCTGAAACATGAGGAAATTAGGACATGCTACTGGGAGTAGCTAAAAGTGAGGGGTTTGTAGTTTATCAAGGGAAGTGTTGGAACAGTAGAGGTCATTGTTTACAGATAATGACTGCTTAATGTAAGATATTCCATGACAACAAGCAATTTTTGAAGTAACGTCCTACAAACCAAAGAAGGCTTTGCTTTCTCTCTATCAGAATTTTATATTTAGTTGTTTTTATGCGCATTGCTAATTGACATAATTGTTGCAAAAAACTTTTGAGATTAAATAGATTAGCACATAAATGTGTATTCATTGTAATAGTGGATGAATTACCTTGACTCAACTTATGTTTCAGCGATCATTCCACTCTACAAATTGCTGTAAGGATGGAATTACTGACTGGAAAGATGTTGAATTCATTGTGTAATAGAGGAAATTTTGGATTGTGTCTCTATTTCTTTAGTTCTTGGCATAACCCTTTTTCCAATTTGTTTGATTATTACCCTTGTTGTGAGCATCAGGTTAAAATGATGATGTTGAAAGTGATTGCTCGGACAATTGGGCTTCATCGATTGATAGTATTAAATTTTTACCCTTTTCTCCAAAAATACGTTCAGGTAGATTATGTGACTCATTCTTTCAAGTTGTGATTCTAATGGTCAATAGAATTCTGACTGTTTTGGCATGTGCAGCCCCATCAACGCGATATCACCAATTTGCTTGCAGCGGCAGTTCAGGCTTGTCATGATATGGTATAATTAGTTCAATGTTTTATTTGAATGGATTTAGTGAGATGCTCTTTTCTTCTTTTTGGCTGCCTATTGAGATTCAACTTTTTTTTTAAATTTCTTATTTTCTTCTAACTTTTACTCAACCAGGTGCCACCTGATGCAGTTGAACCTTTATTCAAGCAGATTGTGAATCAGTTTGTACATGATCGTTCACGTACAGAGGTACAGCTGCTGCATAATATCATTTTTAATCAATCACAGATGGATTTATATTTTATTTCACTTGCTGGTGCCAGGCCATTGCTGTTGGATTGAATGTTGTTAGGGAAATATGCCTGCGTATGCCTTTGGTAGGTACCTTTCCTAGTTATTTATCTATTGAACCCTGCTCCTATTGCTCAACTGTGATAACTTAACATGTAGAACTCATATCTTATATATATAGAATTGTTTCTTGATTTTAATCTTGTCTTTATTGTACCTCTTATGCTTTGTTCAACTTTACATTGCTTTTGAAATTTTTCTCTTTTTTTTACCCTTTTGGGGGTGGCCTCTAGTTGATGACAGAAGATTTGCTGCAAGATCTTGTATTATATAAGAAATCACATGAGAAGGCAATTTCAGCGGCAGCTCGTTCACTTATCACTTTGTTTAGAGAGGTATTGAGAACATTCTCTTTTGTCTTTGTGTGAGGATGTGTATGTGCATTTCATGCCTGTTCAATTTAAGAAGATTCGTAATTTTGTTTGCTGGTAGGTTTGCCCTTCATTGTTGGTGAAGAAGGATCGTGGGCGACCCGTTGATCCTAAGGCCAGGCCAAGAGCATATGGGGAAGTCCATGTTTCTAGCAATGTTCCTGGTGTTGAGTTATTAGAACATGATAATGACAGTGATGACAGTGTGGATGATGATGGCACTGATGATTCTGCATTTGATGCCTCTGATGATGATCATAATGACGATGAGAATATTGCTGCTGATAGTGATGAAGAAAATGAGTTATCCGCCAGTGATGTTGGAAGTGAGGAGGATGACAATGATGACAACAGTGCAGTAGATGAGGATGATGCTAGCAATAATAGTATGGATGAAGACAGTGGTGTTAGTGAGGATGACCTTGAAGACGAAGATGATGAGGAGGGGACAGAGGATGTAGAGTCAGAGCAAGCTGAGGAGTTTGAAGAAGGTAATGACTCTGCTAAAACTGGTGATAATGGTGCTGGAGATGGCAGTGCAGCAGCTAAAGAATCTAAAGCAAAAAAGAGGAAGTATTCTGATTTTGATGGACAACTAATTGCTGCTGACACGAGTCTTCGGGCTCTGAAGAGATTGGCAGAAGCAAAAATAGGTCATGCCTCTTTTAGTGACTTCAGTGATTGTATTCTTTCTAATGAAGACTTCCAAAAGATCAAGGAACTAAAGGTGTGCCAATTTGTTCTCAAGCTTTTGCCAAATATTAGTTATGGTGTAACCTTGCATCTTATTGATCCTTATGATTGTGCTTCCTTTTAATAAATATATCCTTAAGTGTAATACGTTGGATCAGATGTTTATTGCTTGGTGCTTCTTTGGGAATATGTCATCAGGCAAAGAAGGATGCAAAAGTTGCTTTGGCTCAGCAAGGGTTTAAGATTCCAAGTTCTGATCAACTGAGTGTTAAGCGTGTGGATCCAGCGAAGCTTGAAGTAAGTTTTCTATGCCTTTATTTGCCATTCATTTTTTCAGCTTGCTATTGTACTTCCTTTGGTGAATTGGCTTCTAGGCATCACAAAAATGCAAGCTTTCTGAAGAAGGGAAAAAAATGACTTTTCTATATGATTTGAGTTGTCAAATCGTATATCTTAAAAGCGTAATCAATTGGTACATTATAACCATTCTTATCATATTATTCTTGAAAGAAATTAGGAACATTGTACATGCTTGTAGTGAGATTCAATGGTATCGAACATAATGAACTGTCTTATAAAAAGGTAGAATGCTGAAGGTCTTTCTTAAGTGTGGATTCCATTGATTTTCCTCCCAATCCCCTAATCCTTCTATGACTATCTTTCCTTTCAATTTTTGCATCGCTAATTTCCTTTCTTATTTTCTTTCTTTTGCCTTCCCACTTCAAATGTTGCTTGTCACATAAAATATATTTTTGACCTGCTTATATAAATTTTAGGCTCATGTACGTCACAAATTAAGCAAGGAGGAAAGACTTGCATTAGTAAGAGCTGGAAGGGAAGACAGGGGGAAGTACATGGCTCGAGCTGCTGTAAAACAGAAAAAGGTACTTTTTTCCCGCACTATTTTAGTGTACATTCTTTTAGTAATGGAATGATTGATGGTGGCTGAATTATCAATTATTTTATACTTTCCGAGTTAAAATGTAACCTTTGTTTCTGATGTAAGGGAAAAGTGGTCTTTCTGTTCTATACTCGACTTTACTGACATAGTTTACTCTCCTTACAGCAAGTCTCCACAAATTGCAAGAGCAAAACTTTTGCATTGAATTATTTTTCCCATTCCTTGAATTTAAGGCAGTTTCTGTTTTTCAGTTATACATTCATTAGCTTGGTGTTGTAACTGCCAACTCTTGTAATCCAGATATATTTATAATTTTTCTTCTCTAACCTGCTGCATATCTGAGATTTGGCACAGCTTCAAATGTGTTTAACCTCTGTTTATGATGAGTTATTAAGCTTTGTCATTGATGATTTTTATTCAATTTTAATTCTTGATTTAATGTTATGTTGGACAGACGGGTGGTTTGAGCAATCGACAGAAAGAACACAAGAAGGCTATGCCTCTTGCTGCAAAGAGAGCCAAAGCTACTAAGTCTCGAGAAGAGAAAAAGAAAAAACATCAAAGATCTGGCAAGCAGTTCCGAGGAAGGAAAGCGTGGAAATGATCTTGAGCCTCCTATATCTCCGCTAAAAAACCTATTTCCACCTTTTATCTTTCTCCGCTCCAAGTGTAATATCATTTTGAGATTTAGAATTTAAATCGATATGGTTGGTTTTTCATTCCGCCCATGTAAGCAGCAGATATCATTTGGTGATTATTTTTAAGATTCGGACAATGCAAAAAAAAAAAAAAGGTGAAGAGAAATTTTGATTCTTCCATCTCTGTTGATGTCTCAATATCTGTTCCAGCACTAAACTGGCAATGCCATCTGACAAAATAGTTGGCGTAAAGACAGGTTGTGTGTCCCCGTGTCAACTGAACGTTGAAATGCTTCAGTTGTAGTAAGTTAGGGAGGGGGGGTTGGTATGCATATACAAATTTGATTTGATTACCAAAACCATCTAGATCAACATCACTAGCCTTTCTTCAAGATAAAAATGATTAGTGCCTACCAAGCCTCCTATGATTGCAAGACAATGAGTATTGACATTACACCATAGAGAAACACAATTATAACTCAAAAGACAACCTACATCTGAAAAAGGGAAAGTAAATATAAGAGACGGGAAAAATACTTAAAGAGCAAACTGGGAAAAAAGGGCAGGCCTATTCTTCTACAAAACTAGAAGGTGAACCACTGCTCTGGCCAAATATATCAGGAATACCATCCCAGTTCCCTTTCTCTCTTGTTTCCCAGTAACCACCAATGTAACGATAACAACCGTCCTCATCTTTCTGGAACCAT
The DNA here is from genome assembly GCA_946807835.1 of Ailanthus altissimus. Lineage (NCBI taxonomy): Eukaryota > Viridiplantae > Streptophyta > Magnoliopsida > Sapindales > Simaroubaceae > Ailanthus > Ailanthus altissimus. The sequence goes on along the minus strand of OX327692.1, from coordinate 23,616,116 downwards.
CTTGGCTGCCATCCACTTTCCTGCAACTTCCTAGCCTGTATCACATGGAACACAAGTTGTGCAATGTCATTACTACCTTATAAAGCTTATTAAGTACATCAAGTTTCTGGAACTAGGCTAAGCAATGCATAGCGGGTTAGTTATAGGAACATGAAATTTAACTGTGTTTTCTAGACCCATGCCGGGATGCTAGATTCCAGCTACATTTCTGCTGCAACGCTCTGTACCAAACATATTTTCATTGTAGTGGGTTAATTTCTTAGTAGAGGATTCCCTTTTCAGTCTTTTGAGTTCTTATTTCTATTTGATCTAGTAATGCTGTGGTCCAAATTAGTTCTTTTTTCCCCATGAAGATCTGGATTGAGTTTGTAAGGAATCTCAAATTGGAATCACTTTCTTTTACTTCAAGGAACTATCATTAGATCAAACACCGTAATCCCAGAACCCTAAATTCTGCCTAACCAAATTTTGCAAACCTCAATCTTAGTTTTAATTACGCAAGGGTTCCTTCCTTCCTTGCATGGTACTTCATAAAGTAATTCAGAGTCCAGAGTACGATTCTAAGCTACTCATGAATGCTAGGGTGTGAGGTAAACAAGCACATAATTTGGACCATTCAACCCAATCTGCAATAGTAAAAAACGACTGAAGCATAGTAAAATGTCTTGATGTTAATTCCAGCAACCATATCTTTGTGAGACAACTCAAGCTTTGACAAGTATATTTGTTGATGTTTATGCAAGGTTAATCGTGCTACTAATTAAATAGTTTACCCAGTTGCGGGCTAAATCATAAGACTTAATAACTTATGGCCATCGCGAATTAGACTCCATAAATACAAGAATAAACACAAACAGAAGATCTGCAGGTGAATACCTGTCTCTGCAACTGTTCCAGTCTTAGCTTCTCTGCATTTGCTAATTCATATTCTCCATTCTCCAAGTATCTCTGATCTGGCCTTAGCCTTGAGTCCGTTGGAGGCAATTTCTCCGATAAGCCCGGGGTCAATTCATTTAAGGATATTGCAAACGGCGTAAGGTTGTACCTTGTCTTGGTAATAGATTTGTCTCGTTCCCACAGCAACACAGCTTCTGTCATTGGATCATATCCCTTCGGTTTTGTAGTTGGATCTCCCAGAACATAGTACATAGCTTCATCCCACTTGCCCACCAACATCGCCACCTTCTCTCCTGTTCTATTATCTTGCACAAATCCATGAACCTAAAAAAATAATAAATAAATGTTAAACATTCACATGCATGCATTCATTCATGTACATACATATGTATATATAAATTCAAGTACACTTATTTCATATTTTGGCATATCTGGAGGAAGCAGATATCCAGGCATTTGAGATTTTCATTGTGGTTCACGGAACTGGTTTTGAAGGAAAGCTAGGCAACTTTGAGGGGTAAGCACTAAATTTCTACTTCAATACAGTATTGTGATGGTTTAGGTTGAGAGCAAAAAGGGGCAATAGTCATCAATTCAAATTTCTACTTCAATACAGTATTATGATGGTTTAGGTTGAGAGCAAAAAGGAGCAATAGTCATCATCAATCTTCCCTCTTGGAAGTGTATGATAGTTTAATTAGATAACAGAAGATCATGCCAGCATCATAATCAATAAGCCAACAAAATTTAAAAAAGGATGAGAAAAACACAGATAAAATGCTAATAAATGCCTAGATTTGGTAACAGAAATTGGGGATTTGCTACGGACGATTTCATTGTTCGGTCAAGATGAAGGAAACCAACAAAGAAATAAGAGTTATACATCGTAAAGAGCAAATTATCCTTCAAGCGAATGTGTTAGAGTGCCAATGATGTGTTAGAAGTACAAAAGTTACCTGATGAGGATTTCGGTCAATGATAGACTGTTCCTTGAATTTGAGCTTGCATGAGTAGTTACCACTGCCCCTAATGCGCATGGTGCCATAATGATCACAATAAATTTTCCCAAGTATGATATTGTATATAGAAGTGGTGACCTTGCTCCACTGGAAAGTCTCGCCGTCCTCAAACTGTAGGGTAAGGACACCAACTGGATCAAGCTGGATAGACCGCCCCCAAAATTTTCCTTTGAGATTGGAGTCTGCCCAAAATTTCCAGCCTCTTCCCTCGCAGTGACAAGCAACAATCATGGGATGATGACTAACCTGAGATAAAAGAGTCATATAAGAAATGCGTAATGGAAAAGTGTCAGATATCAGTGTTACTCCAACAAGAAGTCAGATTTTAACAGGTGACTTCAATTTTATTTTTCCATCATTCTTGGGTCAAAATTTAAAATATAGTAGAAGAAAGAAGCATACCTTTTCAGAGAAAAAACGAAGTCCTTTATCTGGATAATCAGCCTCATAGGTCTCCCCAAGAAGAGGATTGAAGGGTTTGCATTGCCGACCTTCCGTTGATGCATAGCCAGATACAGCAAAAGCTGCAACGTGTAAAATTCTCATCAAGTCATTCTCCTGCAACATGTAAACTTCTCGTCTTAGATAGTCCATGCCAACATGTAAATATTCCATCTCCACCTGATGGCCTCTAGTACAAAAAAGTGGCAAAATTTTTTTTTTTAAGTTCTACAGTTCTAGTAAAGGTTAGAAAAGGCTCATTTCAAGAAATAGATTGTCTTGAATAAGCTGATCCAACCAATATCCAGCCACTATGAATGTCATGACCCAATATTTTCTTTCTCATATTGGCCTAACCTCTTTCATTTTCCCTTTTTCCCTCTAGGAAGCACATTGCACCAAACCTATGAGCACCTTGTGCTAGTTGGCAACTTCCTGGACCTAGAACTTATGTGTCTTAGGAGTAGGTAATTCATAAAGAAGCTCCTAAATTTATTGAGAAACAGACTATTTGCTGAATGCCAAATCCTTCATGATAAAATAAGAATACTTGAAGCTGAATATTAGATCACATAATAACATTTTTTCTACCTTTCACACATATCACAATGAAATGCCTAGTTGACAGTTAAAGGGATCATCAGTACAACATATGAAATACTTATATGGACCCAAGAACAAAGCTTAAGTATCTTTGGGCAAGCAGTGATGCTCTAATCCACTTAAGAGTGTAAGATCATTAGTTCTTTCAGAACTAAGCCTGCACATTAACTACCTGGTATATAATATAACTAGCAGATCATGCTTTAAAACTGCTTTGCCACAAAAGAAAGCAGAGCAGAGGACCTGACCTGCTTTCCCCATTCCAATGCTTGATCAACCAAGGATGAATATTCCAAGTCCTCAAAGCACTTCTGCAGAGAAGAGAGTGGTTCATTAAAATAAACTGGGAGACAAACTCCAGACAAGTCCTTTCCAATATTGTCCTTAATAATTGACCACAAGCCAACTGGCTTCTCCTTCTCCTTGGGCTCCGGCAAACTACCCCTTCTTTTAACGTAGGGATATTTTATTGGCCTGATTTCATTTTCAACCCCTCGTAAATGATCTGGAAGTAAAAATTCTTTGTCATGTATACAGGCATTTCCCATAGCTTCCCTACTTCGATAAGAAGCACTTCTTAGAGCCTCCGAGGACAAAAAATCATTTGTATCAAAAAACATTGCATCGTCTTCATCCGTTTCAACATCTGCTCCATCTCGACTATCATTTTCTGCATCAGAGTCACTTGCACTGCCCTCCGACATGACAGAATAAAAATCTGAGACATGGAGAGAAGATAATAATAAATCAGCTCTGGATAATAGCAACAAATTCTACCCAAATCTCTCTCTAAAAAAAATATATATAAAATCTTTCTTCCTTTGAAAAATTTCACTGAATGTTCCTGCTCAAGCAAATAGCATGATTGAGAACTGGGAATCAGACAGGTAACATTGACGACAAAAAAATTAACAGGCTGACAAGAAACGCTCACATGGCCCTTTTAGGTTTTGCAGAGTGCACGGTAGTATATTCAAGTGTGTAACTTGGCATTGTTATTATTCATTTGAAATATTTTGCATGTAACATCTGGACAAGTTATCAATTCCTTCTTAAAGAATAATAAATTTTGATTTCTAAAAGCATCCTGTAGTTGGTTAAAAAATATTACACCACAAGATATTATGATGTTCAAGGAAATTCACCTGCTCCAAATACGTAGGTAACTATGTTTTCACCCTCAATAAGTACATATTCATGGATAAAATTTCTGCACGTATTTATACACAACGAGTTTACATTCTAAGAACAACTATGTAGTAAATTATCGTCATTGAAGAAGTTGAACAGCACAACTAACCACTATATCTTCTATTCCCTTGTCCGCAATATGATTCACGTTCCTTTGTCTCGTCCACTACAGTAGCTTCCAGCTCCATTTTCTCTGTCTGCAAGACAAATTTTACCCAGAAAATTTTACATGGGAGAAAAATACAACTAAATTTGAAAGTTGTTGGAGCACCTTGAAACCAATCATTTAATTATGCCATTCAAACACTTGATGTATCATTAGATAATACAAAACAAATCATGATGATTCAACTCAGAATTTAATATGCCAGTCAACTACAGATGAATCGTTATGTCATATATGAAAACATGGTCCATAACAAGCTAATATTTTAAGTAAGGTATCTTGTTAACCTATGTTAGAAAGCAACATTAATTGTAAACATGAACCTTATGTGTTTGACTGGTAAACAAAGCGAAATGAATCGCATTTAAAGTAACAGAGTTACTTATCTTAACCTTCTAGATAGTTAGAATCTAAGGGAGTGAGTGAGAGAGATAGAGTGGGAGAGAGAGACTACTAGCTAGTTCCAATACAAATGGTCGCAGCTATCAATTATCCTAAAACCTGGATTAATTTACTAAAAGATATAGCACTGAATTTAGACATGGAATAATGAAAAATACCTCTAGTTGCCTCAAGGTTTCAAGCAACATTATATGTTTACGTTGAAGAGTGTTCAACTGGTTTTGCAGCTCAGAGTGTTCCGAGAGCATAATAGACTCGCAATCTTTGATAACCACCTCACCGATGCCTTCCTTCAATAATCGTTGTCGTAGCCTCTCCGTTGAAACAACAACATCTTCAGAAGGTTTAAAATCACTGCTTGTCAACACCTGAGGGAAAAGATCTTTAGCAGTCTGCAGTGCCTCAATCCACAGAGATCTGTCCTCTCTAGATATACAACGCAAGTGAAGAGTCTTTGTTCCTGTGAATATGGTCAGCCGCTTATCGTCTGACTTGCTTGCACGAACTGAAGATACCTGTGCACCATATAACTTCAAACTCAGAAACCACTCAAAGAGGTTATGGAAGACAGAATTCATGACCCAAACTAAAATCTTCCCATGCATAAGACAAAGTTAGAAAATATGACCACTACTTCCATCATAAGGAAAACAATGCTGCCAACATGCCCGGGATTAGAGAGAGAAAAAGTGACAAGCACTATTTTTCATAATCTATGTTAATAATCACAGAATCAAGGAGGAAACATTTAAGAATTATACAAATACATCATTCGTAAGTACATGGATGAAAACTTGAACTTTTTCTCCTGAACTGAAGATTTAATCAATAAAAGAACCTACTCCTGGACAATGAACACTTCCATAGCAAGTGCGAGTTAGGTGCATCAAGCCAGCTTTGGTCTTCAGGAAGCGAAAATAAAAGTTGCTGAAACCATTTGATTTCAGTTACTGAAATTTTATACAAGTTTACTCAATGGTAATCACTCTAGACCACAAAGTCACAACTAGTGCAGCATAACCAAGCAGTGGACAAACCCGTTAATGTAAATTCTTTTACTTAATATCCCATAAAAAGATTACTAGCAATAGGCTTTTAACATGGAACACTCCCATAAACCATCATAGAATTTTTTACATTTAACTAAAGAATAATTTCATCTCATAAACCTCAATTTCATTAAGGATTCGCGCTAATCTTCAGTATTTCCTAACTTCCATTAATTTGCAGTCCATGAAAAGAAAATTTCCTACATTATCCTCACAAAGCAACGACAAAAATCGTTAGAGAAAAAACACCACCACTCTCACTCTTATTTTACTTAAAATAGCATCAATTATAATTTGTGCAGTTAAAAAAAAAAAGAAAGAAAAAAAAACCTTCAAGTGTATTTCACCGAAGGGCTTGCAGTGGCGAGCCGCGGAGCCGGGCCGGTAAGCGGTCCAATTAGCCTTTCTCAAAAACCTAACGGAATCTTCACCGATCACTCTAACGCTGTTATCTCTAGCCGGACTCATCAAAATCTTATCCGGTCCATGAATCTTATAATACGACAGCACTCCGTCTTCAAGCACAAACCATCTCGACTTCCATCCTTTCCCGTAATTCACCCACTTGTACAAAATCCCTGACACGCTGGCACTTACGCTCCCGCCACTTCCGCTATACCGAGATTCTGCCACGGACTCGACAACGACGTTAGCAGTAGACGATTTATCAGAGTCGGTGCCAACGGACGAGACCTGAGCCGACAAACTCGGTTTAACGGTTTTAACGGCGGCCGTTTCGTGCCCTATCTGACAGTGAGTTGTTGATTTCGTAACCACAGGATTTGCCCGGTCCCGATCGATCGAAACCGGAGCAATGCAGCACAGAGGATTCATTTTATTTTATTTTATTTTTAGTATTTTACCAGCACAGCATTCAGTATTGAAACGACGACGGATCACGAGAATGTATTATAACCTTTTGTTGTGTAGTGGAGGCTGGGCTGGGGCGTGGTTGGGTTGAGAAGAACGCGCGAGTCCCGATCGGAGCTCGGAGAGAGAAAGGAAAGGCTTCGGAAATGACATAAGAATAATAAGATCGGAAGCGAAAGGGAGATTTGTTGAGAGGAGGCAGTTACAATTTATGAATGCGGTGCAGATCCATTTATGGCAGTCTTCAGTAGAATTCAGTGCCCAGCCAGAGTTGGCCTCTAAATATATAGAAATTAAAAGTTACTATTATATTTTTGTTTATCAGAAAAAAAAAAAGAGAGTTTTTCTTTATTTAAATTGAAAATTACTTGAAAAAAAAAACGATTGGTAATATTATAAAAACACATAAAAGGTCAACTTTCAAATCATGAACGTGATGTCTACGTGGATATAATATTAATTTCCTTATTTTTGATAATCTTAAATTAGGATTTTACACTCAACTCAAGTACCTAATTTCCTTATTTTTATCAGGAGAATAAATAATTTTTTTATAAAAAAAAATTATTTGGAGTGAAAGTGGAGAGACAGCTAACATGCGCATTTTAGAGTACAGGTAGTAATTACTAATTGGGCGGGGGTGGGGAAGAGCGTGTCCGTTGGGTGAGGGGAAGACTCCTTTTCAGGCCGTGGCCCATGGTTGTGATGGCTCAATTTCTAAATGACGGTTGTGCCCTTCAGTGCTCTTCTTTTTGGTGATAATTGACTGATTTTGACGTTGATTGTGGTTGTTTACGTCATTTAAGTGGGTAGGAAAGCTGTTGGTGAACAACGCATGCGATCCCCGTAATAGGAAATCGGAGATTTGTGGGAGTCAGAGCTGTTTTTTTTGTGTGACAAAGATGCATCATTCACAATGGTTGCCTATCTCTCCAATTAAATAGTTAGACGTGAAACTACAAGTAATTGCATTTACAAAAGAATTGCCATTTCATTTACCTTTAATGCAATGGTAATAGAATGGAGATTCGAGTTAAAATTAATATTTTAATTGATATATTATACATATATTGGTTATCAAATACATTTGTTATTATTGTTGATTCATTTTAATAAAAAAATAATAATGAATAACACTAGGGGCAGGCATCAATTTGGTTTAAATAAAAATTGAACTAAATTAAATTTTTTAATTTAATTTAATGTTTGATTTAATTTTTTAAAAATAAATTAGTTTGATTTTAATTCAATTTCAATTTAATCAAATTAAAAAAATACACTAAAAATTTTAAAAAAAAATTAAAAATTAAACCGAACCGATTCGATTCTATATGATTAAACTGATCAATTTTAATTTTTTAAAATTGATAAGTTTGATTTTGAGTCAAATCAAATTGAAATTGAAAATGACCACTCCTAAATAACATTGATAATTCATTTTATTAGAGATCAAATTCCTTTCACCTTTTATATGTGAAAAAAATGGGTGGTTATAACACTAATATTTTATCATAATGAATTTACAGATATCAAAAAAAAAAAAAAGGGAAAGGACTTTGGATGTAGTAAGTACTAAAAGTGAGTAGGTTATATGAACAAATACAAGGAGAGAGCGAAATGGCAAAAGAGGTTAATTTGTTGAGGATGGAAATCGGAAGTGACAGGTTTTGGTTTGGATATTTTAGAGCCCTAGCGGCCATCATTATTTATGTTGCAATGGATACTTTGGTAATAAAAATAAAATTAAAAAGGCTTTGGTCAGTCGTCACTTGACTCTTGGATGCTTATTCCTATTCCGTAAGAATGTGATTGCAAAGTGAAAAGGAGAGATGAGTCAACTGATCAACAACTCCATGTGCATAATGCATCCCCCACTAATCGACGCTTTGATGGTTAGTGGTTACACTTACATAAACTATTTATCATCTTCTTATTTTTTAATGGATTTACTGTTGTATTAAAAGTAAACAAATATAATTTTAGATATTTATATATATATATATATGTATTATCTATCGAATGATTGTGAAATAAAATAAACTATTTAAAGTAATATTGAACATATTTGAACTATTATGCTTTTATCTAATTGCTGTGTTTTAAGGGTTGTTTGATTTTGGTTTTTACGTTTGAATTTACTTTATTTTGAAACCTTTGCGTACTTTAAGATAATTTTTTTATTTGCAATATCATAATTTATAGGCAAAGTTCATACACTAATTTTCTAACCACATTTTATAATTTAAGTGTTAAACAGTGTGACATGCTTTACCAGAATTTTTAAGTGTTAACACAAACGATTATAATTTTTTTTTTTTATAATATCAAAAGTTTTTATCGATGTTAATAATAATATTGGCCTTTTTGAAATGCTAAGACTTCCAGCAAATTTTTTTATCTTTGCAAAATACTCAGAGATGGTAATTGTTCATTTTTTAATCATATTAAATTGTCTTTTAATTTTTAGACGTCTTGCTTCTAATTGTGAGTAAAACATTCTTTTTAAGGCTATAATAATTTAAGTGATGTGTTTTAAAGCTGCCATAATTTAAGTGATGCAATATACTTTGTGCACTGAACATATTATATTTTCACTTAAAGTTAAGAGCAACCAACTAAGAAGTAGTTGGTCCTGCCTTTTCGAGTAATGATAACGAGAGGGGTTTCAGTGGTTATCATGTTTTGTGCTTCATCAAGAGAGATGATATATCTATTTAGAATTATAGATGATCATTCAATGAAATTTTCAAGGTCATTCTCACAGATAAAGGAAAGGACTTGAGTATTTCATATTATATAATTTATTTGTGACAGTGAAGGACAAATTACTTCCCATTTGGTTGTTTAAAATTGTTCGATTCTGTATTGTTGCTGCTCTTGGTTAGTGCTGGCAAAATGACCCGCCGATATGTAAGCCCGTGGGTATCCAATCCATTTAGGGCGGGTAATTGGGTAAATATTTTAAAAAAATTTAAAATTGAGTTGGATAAAAATTATTCGAATTATTTGGGTAAAATTATAAATTCCCAACCCAACCCAAAATACCCGATATATATATAATTTACCCGATCACAATACTGTTCATCTTCATTTCTCTTTCACCTGCGGCTCACATTCAAGGAAATTAGGGATTGAACTCGACTGTGGAAAGCATCTTGCAAATATCGACTAGGATTCTTTCGCTTCGTTTACATGAAAATATTCTAGTGAGGTAACAGAGATGTTTGTGCAATTTTCTTTTTCATCTTTTCAGAGAATTGTTTGTGTTTGTAATGAGGGGTTGTTGTGATGATCTTGCCCTTTTTTGGAATGTTATAATTTCATTAATGATCCAGAGATGGTCTATTATTTTTAATTTTCTTTTTAATTTCTCTTTTATGCTGACCTTGAATCTAGGGTTTTAAGATTTGAGGTTTCTAAAATGCAAACGGTGGAAAAGAAAAAGATATATTTATGGTTCTTAATTCCTTTTTCAGTAATATTTTAATTTCATATGCTAAAACCAGTAACATATCAAGAATAGATATGTTTGTGGTTCGAAATTTATATTTTAATTTCATATGCTATATTTATTGTCATTAGATGCTGGGGACGAAAGATATATTTGTAGTTCTTAACTCTATATTGATGTTGACCTTTTCAATTTAATATACGAAAAATGTTTGTATCAGCCACCATATATCTGGTTGGGATGAGAAATGTTGGGTACAAAATGCAGTTTGCTTCTCAGTTTTTGATATCATCTGGGTTCTCTCTTGTGAGAAGAATCATCTAATTTAAACATTAAAATTAGTGGAGACTCATTATCAATGTTGATTTTAGAGTAAAAGTTGTAGATTTAGCGAAATTTAAAATATGATTCAGCTGTTTCTTGGAGGCTATTCTGCGTATCCAAGTAGATACCTTATTTATAACAGCTTCAATAACTATGAAAAGATTTAAGTAGCTTTTATATTTTTGTTTACCATAAATATATATAACTGTGACAGCTTATATATTTTCTCTTTAATGTGATGTGACTAACTCTAAGATGAAGATAGACTCAAGGTTTTTGTTTTCCTGCTGCTTTATAATTTTGGTCATGCATGTGTTTCAGATTCACTTTGTGCTTCTTATCAGTCGACAAGGAAAAGTAAAGTTGACAAAACGGTATTCTCCTCATGCACAGAAGGAAAGAACTAAGGTATGGCTTATAAATCCTTGTCATTAAGATCTTAACTTTGTACATTAGAAAATATTTCTTATTATATATGTCAAATAACTTCTTGTTGTTATCATTGTTCTGTGTTGCTATTTTTGTGAAATTATTTTATTACTAATGGTTAAGCTGATTCTTCTTGAAATTTGCATTTCTGAGAAGGTTATCCGTGAGCTGAGTGTTAGCGTGTTGGTTTTGCTTGAAAATTTATATGCATTTGCTTGTGAGTCAAGTTATTTTTGTTTAACCCATGGAGAAAGCAAAACTATCATAGTTTTTGGGATTCTAGTTTCTTGTTTTTGGGTTGATATGTTATATTTGTTATATATGCTGTGTCAAAACGCACATTTTTGCTTATTGCATTTGTTCTTGTCGTTATAGTCGGCTATTGAATTTTATTTCTTATCATCCTATATTTTCTCGGTCTATATAGTCAATTCTATCAATTGATCTTGCAGGTTTGTCATACCTGATCCTGGTGGACAATTATTGTGATAGGAAATAAAATGTTTGAGGCATTTTTGCCTTTATAATTTTCTATAGCTAGAATCTTCAGTTTTCAAGAATTATGTACTTTTGCCGACTTCTACATGTTATGGAGCATGGTCAACATTTTGGTTTGGTAAGGTGTGTGGAACATCTTTGAGCTTAAAGTGTAAGTGATTTTATTTCTTTAATTTTTTATTTTAAGTAGGCCGACTACAATCCTTATGAAAGTAAGAAATTATTAACTGAATTTATTTTCCCACTAGAAATTATTTGATTATCGTGCTTTTTATTATGTAACTGTTGTGATTTTGCACCAGATTGTATTGGTGTCATCTTAAAGCTAATTTTGATACATGCCAGATATTCTTGCTTCTGAAATCAAGAGGAAACGACACCAGCTCTTTTGATATTTATTAGTTGGTGAGGTTCATCTTCAGTCATGCCTTTTCTTTAACTGTTGCCGCTAACTGAACATGGCCGGAGTATTCTATCATCAAGAAGGTATTAATTGCTGTGTTGTATACACTGTTAGGGATAATCTATTATTGACATATCTGCACCTTGAGGAACTCAATTCTGTTGGTTGTATGGATTTGGCATTTCCATCTGTGCTGTCTTGATATAATATTATTGACATTTTGATGACTGCTTAGGTTAGTTCTTTTACAATATCACATCCATCTCTAAGTGAGCAGATAGTCCATAAAATTTCTTTTGAGCTAAGCTTGAGCCTGAGCTTGCTTTGGCTTCATGGGAGCTTGGGTCTATTAGTTTTGACTGAGATGAGGTCAAGCAGGCCAGTAGTTGGCTCTGCTAAACTCTTTTAAGTCTTATAAATAATGTTCGAAAGCAAAACCATTGGTGTTAGTATATAATTGACCATTTCCTATTCTTAGAGGATCTTTGAGATTTCTTCCTCAGGTTTGAAATTAAAGGACAAAAGACTGTACTTCTCTTCCTTCTAGGACTTGGATATATATGTCACATGATTAACGAAATCTTCCCTATTTTAAGTGTAAATTTTACTGAAGTTAATAACCTTTTTTACTCTGAGATATGTCCTAATTGTATTTCATTGATAATTCAAGTCAAATTATCAAAACTGATGTTAATTTGTTGTTGCTTCCAGGTTTGTGAGATGGACCTGATATTCAACTTTCACAAGGTATTTGCTATGGGCTTATTTTTTGGTTTGGATTTTCCTTTAGTAAAAGGTTACATTGCATTAAACAGTGATTGATGTAATAAGTGGCTGCACATATATGTTATATTTTAATTTATTGTTTCTATCAATTTTATTACAATTTATTTATAGATTTATTTGTTATTCATTTTGTAGGTTAAATATGTCAAATCCTACACGACATGAAGTGGATGATGATGTTCAAAGTGGTGATAAAATTTCAACTCAACAATCTGTCCAAATTGATAGTGGTGGGGGGGAAAATGACAAGGTTGCGATTGATTGTGTGGCAACATTTTTATAAAAAAGAAGTCAATGGGGAGCAAAAAACTATATGCAAATATTGTAGCAAAGAGTATGTGGGGAGAAGTAGTGATGGAACTCATAATTTGTTGATCCATATGAACAAATGTAATATAAAGAGGCAAAATAAAATGATGAAGTGTAAAAGTGCATTGAAAACTGTACAAGATGACGAGGGAAATACAAGAGTAGAGACTTGGAGTTTTGATCAAGAAGTTACAAGGAAAACAATAGCACGTGCAATTATCAAACATGAGTACCAATTGAGTATAGTAGAGCATGAAGGGTTTAAAGAGATATTAGTATCCTTTAATCCACTATAGAAGAACATAACTCGTAATACAATAAAAAAAAAGAAATTATTAATTTGTATGAGTTTGAAAAGGCAAAGAATATGAGTTTGTTGGAGGATCTTAAAGTAAGGTTGCTATTACAACGGATATGTGGACTGCAGACGTACAAAACCAAGGGTATATAGTAGTCACTGCATACTTTATTGATGACACTTGGGCTTTACGGAGTCAAGTTTTGAGGTGACTTTTTAAATTTTATTTACAATATAACAAAATATCATTGTTGTTAAATATTAATTATAATATTTTATTCTTTTTCCTTAATTATTATTGTAGGTTCATACGTGTGCGACATCCATACACCGGTAGAACACTTGCTGACTTATTGATGGTTTATTTGGTGGAACTTAATATTGAGTGCAAGGTATCTTCAGTTGCTGTTGATAATTGTTCTACAAATGATCGTATGATTAGTTATTTGTTAACGAAGATTGAAAAGTCTAACTTGCTCATGAGTGAGAATTTATTTCATATTCGTTGTTGTGCCAATATCCTAAATTTGATTTTAAAAGAAGGATTAGACATGTTTGGTGATATAATAGGCAAAATTCGTGAAAGCGTTATTTTCTAGAATGCATTACCGAAAAGAAAGGAAAAATTTGAGGATAATGCTATTCGGGCTGGTATAACAAGTGGTAGAAAATTAGTGCTTGATTGTCCTACTCGATAGAATTCTTGTTATCTTATGCTTTCATCTGCATTGCATTTTAAGAATGCTTTTAGTCGATTGCATCAAATTGATGCACAGTACACTGCTATGCCTAGTGAGCAAGAGTAGAATTTGATTGGTGAATTAGAAGATAATTTAAAATCATTTTATGATCTCACTTGTTTGTTTTCTGGTACAACATATCTCACATCAAATACATTTTTTTATCATGTTTGTGAGATTAGATTATCCTTGAATGATTGGTCTTTATCGGATTATGAGGAGATTAGAAATATGGCTTTAAGCATGATAAAAAAATTTAAAAAATATTGGAAGGATTTTCATAGTTTGTTAGGTGTGGCTTTCATATTGGACCCAAGGTACAAAATGAGGTTGATTGAATATTACTTTCCTATGCTTTATGATGTTGACTCTCTGCATTATGTTGATCAAATACGTACCCTTTGTGAAGACTTGGTAAAGGAGTATCAGTTGAATTTTTTTTCAAATGATAGTTCTTACACTCAAAGTAGCTCATCTTCTATTTCTTCTGTTTATATGGAAATGAGGCCTCCTCGTAAGAGAAAAGCTTAACGATTTTTGGGTTATCAAGACTTTGTGAGGGTAGACAATACTTTGAATGGTAAGACAGAGTTGGAAACATATTTAAATGAAAATGTATTAACATTTGAAGAGGGTTTTGATATTTTGAGTTGGTGGAAAGTAAATGCAAATAAGTATTCTATATTGGCTCGTATGGCTAGAGACATCTTGGCAATTCTAATTACCACAGTTACTTCTGAATCAGCGTTTAGTATTAGTGGTAGAATTCTTACTCTACATTGTAATAGCCTTCATCCAAACACAATTGAGGCTCTAATGTGTTGTCAGAGTTGACTACGTGATAAATCAGAAGGTATAAAAGTTTTTAAAATATATTTTCATTACTTTTTTATTATTATTTTTATTATAATTAACGTGTTGTTTATCTTATTTTTTTTATTTTGAATTAGCTATCTGTTTTAAGATGAGAATTGACACATTAGCTGATGATGAGAAGGAAGCTTGTAAAGAAGATGAAGAACATGAGGTGAATATTTTTATAAATATTATTAGTTTCTTATATTAAACATATTTAATATTACTGAACATAATTTTTTTATTTTTTTATGATGTAGGGTTGTGGAGAAACTTAAAGATAGTTTTTTTTATATATTAAGTTTTTATTTGATGTAATTTGGCTGTTTGACAACTATATATTGTTTAATACGTTTACATTGTTATAATTAATGATATTAAGTTATTTTGTTTAAATAATTTGTATATTTTAAAATTAATTTAATAATATTATGTTTAGTTATAATATAATTAATATTTAATAATTTGAACAAATATTTTTAAAAGTAATTTTTAAAAATTCTTTCAAAAAATAATTTAATTTATTTTAAATAAATTTAATAATTAAGTTTAATAATAAAAATTGAGTAATGAGCTCCATGGGTTATACCCATTTTAATTGGGTGTAACCCTGCCCAAACCCATGTCATATACTCTATAAATTCAGGGAAATATACAGTTGGTACAGTGAGGTGTCTTTAACATTTGCTGGTTTTCTATTGGTTCAGATGGTTCAATATATGCTACTGTACTTTACACTTTTTGGTCTTTTATTGGTACAGGTACTCCAATTGTATGTTGCCAAATGTGTACCCTGAAACCACCACTTGAATTCTACTTAGGTTCCTATGGAGTGTGCCAACAACTAAACCATGTCAGCTAATAGATATTATAAACTTATCAAACTCTCCATATAAATCATTGTGTCCCGTTTTGGATGATTTTCTATGGAGATATAATACTTAGATATGAAGTCAATATATAAGCACCCAATGTATGGGTCATATATATTTATATATAGATTGGTTTGTTCCTTGAATGTGTCGTGCATGCACTTTACATTTGATCACTCGAATTTAAGTAAAAATAAAGAGTAAAATTTTTATATTCTTTGAAAAACAATTAGATTAATTTAGTTGGAATTTAGCTCTTATTATTTGTTTTTCCAATAACCTTATGGAAAGTAACCGGATTACTTTGACTCATATAACTCAAAGTGAAATATGTTTCTAATGCTATTCATACAAAAAAAAAAAAAGTTTATCTCAATAAGATCAACTTAAGAGACACAACTTTATAAAAATTAAGTTCTACAATAATTTACAAAAACTCTAAAATGAGAATACAAAGACCCAAAAGGAGTGTATAAAAACTAAAGATCATAAGTGAAAAGCCCTACGTTAGAAGTCACAAGGCACAAAATTTAACAAAAAAAAAAGCAATAAGTCACTAGGCTCAAAATAAAAAGCCTTAAGCTATAAGTCTCTAAGCATAAAGTAAGAAGCCAGAGCCACAAGTCGCCAAACACCAAGCAAAAACCTTAGTCACAAGCCGTTATGTGTGATATAAAAAACTTAAGTCTAAGTGATGCGTGAATATTTTTTTAGAAAATATTCTTTAAATGTTGCAATATATATGTATTGCATCGACTACAAAAGTTGTTTAGACTTCTAAGTTATAATTAATGAACACTTAAAATTATATATTTAATAAAAATTTTATATAATTATTTTGTATTATTAGTGTTTTTAACTCTCCTAACTTAAGTATGTTTATAATATTATACTTAATTAGTTTTTAACTGTTTTGTGATAGGTTCGGTAAAATAGGCATAATTTTCTACCTAAGAATCTAATTGGAGTGATTCTTAATTCTATGAAGAGCTGACTCAATGGGCTAATATATTGTACTTCACAAAGCATTTGAAATTCGAGCATTCAAAAGGTGAAAATGGCTTAAAACAGAACTGATCTACAGTACAGATCCAGTCCGAACAGTTATCAGTATTTGATCCATAACTATAGAAATACGTATCTAATATGTATGAGACAACTTAATTTAAAAATATAAGAGACTTATCTATAACTTTAAATTTTTGAGTAACAGCTAATTTGGACCACATCAATTCTAAATTGGATAATCAAGTGGTTGCATTAATGATAATTAATGTAAATTATTTGCCACCCTTCTTGACTTTTATCATCAAAGTGGTTCCCTCTTTATTTATCTTGATTTATCCATATTTTTCTATAAATAAGTAGTATGTTTATACCCAAAGCATATAATTAGAGAGTTAGATTTTAGTACCAAACACTTGTATTTTGTATTATTTCTTTGTAATATTATTTCTCTTGTTTACTATTCTAAAATCATGTTATCTCTTCTTCCATTTTTTTTTAAAATTTTATTATGTCCAAATAATTTTCTTTTTGTTAAAGTGAAAGAGTGAAACTCTTGACAAGGTAATAAGATATACTTAACTCTTATTCATGAATTTAATATTTCATTCTTAAGTTATACAAATTTATATATGATGTATTTATTTTATTTGTAATATTAATACACTTTCTTCTAAAGTGGTGTATCTTGATTTGTTATAGACAATTTCTATAATTGGCACAATAAATTCTTGAAATCATTTACAAGATTTGGCGTATATACCCTTTCTTGTAAAGTGGTTGTCTTGATTTATTATAGACAAATATAAAGATTGGCATAATAAATACTTGAATCAATTTATAAGATTAGTATATAATAATTAAAAGAAATAAATACTAGTTAATATATAAATGGTAATGAACTTTAATTGTTATATCTTCCGGTTGGAACCTCCTTCGTGTGAGGATTCTAATTAAGTTATAAAAAGAGTTGAATATATTCTTACTTCTTATGCCAAGAGCCTTAACTTTTATTTTAATTGGTTAATTGAATTAATATTTGTAAACATCTTATACTGCATTAATTGTCTTTAAAGTATTTGTAATTTTAATTCTATTTCCCTGTGAATCGACCCTATTCTCACCGGGTTGTTTATTACTTCGATAATCCTACACTTGAGAATAAAATCCTATATTCTGAACGTGTCAATGACTAATACTCAATAAAAAGAATATTCACACATCACTAAGTTCTCTAACTCACAAGTCACTTAAACTCAGAAATCATGACCAATATTCAATAAAAAAATGTTCACAAGTCACTAAGTCTCGACTAATGTACAAAGAGAAAATTTACAAATCATAAAGAAACTTTAGTGGAGCTAAGGTACAAAAAAAGTCACAAGTCATAACTAGAATGCATTAAAAAAATATTCATAAGTAGTGAAGAAAGAAAAATTTAAGAAAGCAGAAACCTAGCACAACTATTAAATCGCTTAAAATTACAAATATACCTATGATGTAAATAAGGGCGTTGAAGATATCCATGTAAAGCAATGCATAAAATAAAAGGAAATTTTTTGCAAATAGCCATATTTGGGGGCCTTTAACTTTTTTAGCCACCATTTCAAAATTTTAACTTATTTAGCTATATAAGTTATTTTTGGATACATTTACCCCTAAAGCAAATAAGTGAAGACTGAACTTTCGTGACCGTGGAGAGGCTTGATGGTGATGGCGACAGTGACAATAACGACAGAGGCTTGACAACGACAACAATATGAGGTAATAACCATTCCAATCTTTGTTATAATCTTTGTAAGTGAAAATTTATTATTTATTTTGTGAAATTTGTGGTTTTTGATGAAGGTTTGTTGTTGTTTAAGGTAATTCATTGTATGATTTGTGTTATTATTGTGGTTAGGAATAAGATAATATGGGTGTGATTTGTGATGTTATTGTAAACTTTGTTGTTGTGGGTGTGTGGTTCGGTGACGGTGGAGGAAGGGAGGGATGGGTGTGAGGAATATGGTGGCAGTGGGGGAGGAGGGTTGTAGGGTTGTGGGGATTCAAGGCGGCGGTGGTGATAAGAATACAGTTCTTATCGTGCTAGGTTAACTGGCGCAATAAGTCTTATCGCTCAAATTTCCAGTAACGTACCTTATTTCTCAAATTTCCTTAATGATACCCTTATTATCATGTCCCCAATTATTTTAATTAATATTTGTATAAATTTATTTGTAGTAATTATAAATATATTTATTTGATATTTAATTAATGATTTACCTTTATTTTTTAAGAACAACGCATTTTAAAAAAAATTAAAGATTGCAGTTAAAGATCATTTTTCTGCCACCATTTCGTGTTATTCCAAACTTTGGGCTCTTGATACTATAAGAGACAAGTTGACGAATCGTAAAAAAAATAAAATAGAAAGACATATGTATGGGTTATTTCTTAGAGTTGCAACAAATTAATTTTTTGGGCATTTTAGTTTACCAAATGTTACTCTACGAGGTGGAAACCATGGATAAGGATGATGAGTTTTGTTTTCTAGTGAACAATAAGTGCATTCATTTTAGTCAGTAGAAGTTTGTGGTTATATCCAATCTAAAGGGGGAGAATATCCAACATTGAGGCAGTTGTTGAAAAAATTAAGTTATCGCTTACAGAGCGAGTACCTACCCAGAAAAAAATGTCTCATTACAAGAGTTTGATAAGATATTTAAGAAATATAATTTCAACAAGATGGATGATGAAAATGTAATTAAATTTTCGTTGATGTATTTTATACACGTGTGTTATTAGGGTGGAGAGAGAAAAGTTATCTAGATCCATTTTTACTATAGATAATGAATAATTTGGAAGAATTCAATAAATATCTATAGGATAATTTATCATGGGAGGCCACTCATAAATGTCTTCGAGATTGGACATTGAAGAAAAGGCAGAGAGATTCAAGAAATTAAAGGCAAAAAATTCAAAACATAAAGAGGAAAAATATAATTTGCAAGGTTTTCCTTATAATTTTTAGGTACATAACTAATTTTTCAATTTATGTCATTTGTCATCTTAAATATTTATTTATTATTGTTGACTTTATGCTATGATAATTTTCATTATAGGTATGAATTTTTGAGGCAATTCTTTTATCTGGGAAAGTATATGCACAAGAAACTCTACTGAGGGTCTCTCGTATGCTGAAATGGAGGTATACTAGGATCATAACGCACAAAAATATGCCGAATAATCTTTTTAATGAAAAAATAGTTAGCTTTTATGAATATAATAAAGTATCAACAATAAAAAGATGTAATTACTTATTCAATTAGGTACTTTATTTTTGTAGAAGTTTAATGTGATTTGATAGTTGGTTCTTGAAAAGCATTAGATGGGAGTAAATTTTATCTAGACGTTGATGCAATTCTGGGGATCCTTGGTAATTATGGTGGACACCTTGATTAAAAAGATGAGCATGAGGATGCAGATGTTATTCATGAAGATGAACCTCAAACACATAGAGATAAGGTACATTCATTGGTTTATATTGTGTAGATGTATGTACATATATTAAGTATTTTGCTTATTTAAAGAATATTTCTTAAATTTATTATGCCCAATTTGAGCAACACACGACACCACCCACATATCCAAATGACCTTACAATGGTTTCAGGTGATCATAATAAAGAGATTTATTCAATTAGAGAACAGGTACAATATTTGGTATAATATACATCTACAAACATATGTCAACTAACTTATAATTAGAGATCACTCTAATTTACTTTTTCTTCAAATTTAGCAGGCCCAATTTTAACAACGCACAGCGTCGCTGACATATCCTAATGAATACTATTGGCAATGATTTGATGCATTATATGGTAAGGTTGGTGAGTTGAGGAAGGAGATGCGAGAAGGATATGCCAACTTACAAGAATAGCAACGAAAGGATAAAGAAGAGATACTAGATAAGATGCGAGAGGCGCATCTCAATTTGCGAGAGTAGCAATAAAAATATAAATAAGTGATGATGGGGAGATTAGAATGATTAGACAATTACTGCAAGATTCTTCTTTATGTATGAGTGCATTCGATAATCAGGTAAATTATCTATGAATTTATGATCTTTATTTGATTATGACTTTTGATTCACTTATAATTGATATGCGTTGTACATGATTCCTGGATTAATTATCAGTTAGACGTATATGTTCCTGATTATCAAATGAAGACTGACTATTAGCCGGAGGTCAAGCAAGTTTGTAAGCAAATGGATAATATTCATGTGGTACTTGGTGGGAATAAGGGGGTAAGCATGTATAGATGGTAATACAGACCAGCACGGGTGAAGTCTACACCTTATACATATTTTTTTACAAGAAATTGTAGAGGGCGAGACTAGAGAGCTAGCAAGTTTTTGAGCAGACAATTAATATGGATCCTATACGCCTAGTTGACTTGACATTTTGTGTGAGATTCATGCAGTGAATTGATGAAGGTATTGGAAAAATGGATTTGCCAAATGTTAATGCACCCACTTCATGGTTTCTGGTACTTCGACAGTACTAGTTGAAAGAAATTAGAAGTATTTTCAATTACAATTCGTTAATTACTCTTTTTCATAGTTGTCAGTATATCATATAGAGTTATATTTTGATGTGACAGCATATCAACGAGTATCTGAGATTGATTTTCCTTCGATAGTGTAAATACCCACAGTAGTTACTCAAATGATATACTACAATAGACTTGTATTTTTTTGGTAAGTTTTTCTAATTACCTCCACGAAATGACTATTACACATATTAATGTATTTTGATTTTTTATAATGCATATTAATGGATTTGGTTGTCTTTAAGACTCTTTTATAAGAATATACAAATAGAAACTGTCAAATTTGTTATCGATTAATTGGGACCCTAAACTATTACAATATGTAAATGGGGATAATGAACACTTGTATGGTTGTAAGCCCTGAGTCAATGTTGATAATGTGTGTATACTTTTACACATTCATACCTTTATGTTAAGTCATTATAAAATTAACTTTATGTATATTTATCTGTTTAATCATGTGTATATTTCTATTTGTTGACTTTTTAGTCATACATATTGATGTTTTGATGATAACAAATCTCATGTTTAGGCATTGAAAGAATTAAATGCATAAGTGAGGTAAATTAGAAGCAAAAAAGATAGAAGTGCACATTAAAAATTACATTGGTATTGTATGAGATAGCAAATGTGTACAAAATTATTGATAACAGAAAGATAATTGTGTCAGCTTTCCAAAAAAATTTACGAAAGTTAATTTATAGTTGTCTACAGAAAGTTATTATCAAATCATTCAAGTACATTGAAGTTGGACCAAAGTGTAAAGTTTTGAAAGTTTCATAAATAGACTAAAATGCAAAAGATCAAAACTTTTAGAAGATCATTGTAGCGACACTATAGCAACTGTAATGACACTGTTGCAACGATTATGTTATTGTACAATCAAGTACTGTAGCAACATTTAAACACTGTAGCATGCATTGTAGCAAGAGGAAAAGTTACTATAGTAATGACTATTTTTCACTCCTTATAAATACCTCATTCATTTAAAGCTCAAGAACAAGAGAAGAAGAGAGAAAATATAATATATTGGAATTGAGAATTTCATTGTTCTACATTTTCATATTTACTCATTTGGGAGTTCAATTGTTTTATTTATTAATTCTTGTATTGAGTTTATTTAAGCATTTGTGGGAAATGATTTGAGCAAATATTTGTGGGAAACACTTTGAAATGAGAGTGATTACTCTTTTATTGTAAGGGTTTAATTTGTATCTTGAAAACCAATTTATTGTAAAGGTTTCTTGACCTCTTAAAAGTTAAGTATATCGATTCTTGGCCTTAGTTTAAAGTAAGCTAGTGGAATCCTTAAGACGAGTTGCTTGAAGTATAAATGTAGGTCGTGTGGAGTGCCAAACCACATAAATATCCGGTTGCAATTTTCTTTATTATTTATTGCAATTATTTGTTGTTAAGTTTTTTTATATTTTAAATAATTATATAAATTATTCATATCAGTGCATTAAATTTTAAATTACCCAATACATGCCCCTCTTGGGTTGCCTATTTATTAAATTTTCACTATCGATTACCGTAACGAGCATTGGGTTGCAGTGTAAGTTGATTTCCTACGGTAACAAGTTATTATATATGACTCTAGCATTAAAAGACACACTGACAGACATATTGAGAGACATGTAGCATGCTTGTGCAGTTTGATGCCTATATATCTCTATCGGACCTAGTTCCTGTTGATGAGAAGTGACATGACTCAAGATTTGTCATCCTACAGTATCGTGCAGTTAAAGAATGGAGTGCCTCAATAAATGGTTAACAGTGGTGATTGTGGAGTGTATACTAGTAAGTTTGGACTTTGAGCTAGAGACCAAACTAATTTTTAAGGAGAGAATGATTATTGATTTGTGATGTAATGAGATGCAATAATGCACTGACAGTTAGCTTTGTACAGTAATGGATTTGATTTGTGATGTTGACGATATTGTAATGTTGATGATATTGTGATATAAATTTTCTAATGACGTTAGTTTTCTTAAGTTGTAGGTTTAGAAAATGTCCAAAATTAAAGGAAATGCTGTCAATTTTTTTGATAAACTATAATTATAACAAATATACATCAATTTTCATTACATGTTTCCAATAACGTACTACAAATTACAAAAAATAAAATAAAAAAACAAGTAAACTAAATAATACATCATCTTCGATTAGCAGTTACAGTATTGATTAGCAATTACAGTAGAATTTTTATATATTTATTGGTTGTGTCCATGTTGCTTGCACCTACTACAGGCATTCTTCGAAGGCACCTCCCCATGGGATGATATATGTTTCTCTCTATGCCTTCTCGACTGTCTACATGTAACTAGCGGCTGTATCTAAAACTTTCGCACCTCGTCTGGAATAATCTAACTCAATTGATGGTTAACAGGATTTATGGAATTACCATATACAGTCAATAAAGTCGTAATCGTGTAATAGCATGAATAAAGATTGAGATATTATAACTTAACATGTCTGCACACGGCCATTGCATGGACGCATGGCAGTAGGCGAAAGTCAAATTTCTTACAACTGCATATTTTTGTGGCTACGTTAACTATCCCGTTCTCCATTCATACTGTTATCCTTCACAACAAACTTGCAACTGGATTGACTACCATTCTCAAATATTGATCTTTGTGCTTCTATACCTTATCATGGGCCTATCTAGTCAAGTTAGTGGTAATTTTTTTTGCAGTCTCTCTTCTATTATAAAATCAATTCTGCATTAACTTTCATATCCATTCAGCTACTGCAGTTCTAGGTAAGGAACGAGTAGATTTTGCCACTGCATTGATACTTTCTACAATATTGGTGGTCATAATATCATACCTTCTAAATGCATCCACTGATCTGGCCCACCTGATATAACTAGCTTCTTCCTTAAAATACTTTATTGCCTTAAGTTTCATGCTTATTATTCCACTGGAAATACTTTCTTGATAGCCTTCTCATGGTTACATATCGATACGATACAAATATTGGTGTAATGTTATCACCAATAACACTCTATAGTGTCTCTATAAACCATTATCATGATGCATCATTCTCAGAATTGACAATGCCATATATTGCTAAATAAATTTGATTATTTCCATCCTTATAAATATACAACCAAGATAAGGGTCTTTCAAGAATATACCATCAACAACAATTACCGGTTTGATAGATGTGTGAAAACTCCGAATACAATGACCCAATGCTATAAAAACGTATAAGAAGTATCCGCTGTTATCAACCTTCAAATGAGTGATAGTATCTAGATTCTTGTTTTCGACCACATAGCAATAAGATAGAAGTTGTCTGAATAAACCTCAGCAAAATCGATCATCACCTTCTTTACATGCTCTTTAGCTTGATAACCTATTATATATGTTAAATTCACACCATATTCCTCTCATACATCGGCCACGGTATTCTTTGATCTATAAAGTCTATTAACATATTTAAATTTATTCTTGATTATTTAAGAAATTATTCGACCTTTTGCTTGACGATGACCATTACGCAATCGGTTCAATTGATATGTGTGCTCCTTGTTAATTCTTCTCACAATGAAATATTTTTGAGCAATTGTGGACATGGTGCGAACTCGCCAAATACACATTTCATCATCATAATTTTCCTCAAATCGATCTTTCGTAGACCTGAACACTTTGAAGCTCAAATTACTGTTCAATGCATGTATACTGAAAGCATCATATATTGCTTTCTTGTTAGGAAACAACTTCCTAACCACTATTTTCCCAATTCCTAAACACGATGCCCCATCTGATGGATTCAAGTCAAAATATGGTATCAGAGAGATAAATTGAAATGAGTTTTGTGGGTGAATAATATTGTCATGTTCAACTACAAATGTTGGACATAAATCATGAAGTTCTTCATTTTGATAATCTAACAAGTTTCCTTCACCTCACTCTTTTATATCATTTAAACCATCTTAATCATCATCTGAAATTTGGTTTTCGTCATTATTGGTATTACCTCTATCTTCATCGACATTACCTTTATCATAAGTGTACTCAGACCAATCTATCTAGTTGTCATAATGAGTATGAGGTGGGTCATCATTATATCTCAGTGGAAAAATATTGTAGTCGTATGACGTGTTGGTTAAGATGTCCACAGATGGTAATGTTAGGGCCATGCTACTAACATGGTTACTACCGCTTATGGATTTGAAGTGGCTATGCGGAGGTTGTTGGCTCTCTACAGGAACTTGCAAAATCTCATCAAAATTAAGTAGTCTAAGATTCGTATTAATATATAATGGTATAAAACATATTCTATTAACTTCAAATAAAAACTGCACTTCTTGATCACTTTGGATTGTCAAAGGTATAGTATTCAATCCTATTGTAGGCACTAAAATTTTTATAGTGACATTATACTGCTTAGAATTCACTCCAATTCTACAACACACTAAGTTTTGAAGTTGTTCATAAATCATATCACTAGGAACCGTCATAGCAACGCTTTGATACCCAATATATATCTCTTCGTTATTACTAGAACTCTCTCATCTTCTCCCTAAAATATATCAAAAGTGACTCAACCCCTATAATACCTATATTAAAGAAAGAAAAATTAAAAATTGTGAATAAATAATGATAAAAAAATAAAATGTTGTCTTTTGGCTCCATTGTGCGGTGTAATTGGCACAAGAAGTCCTATTGCACCATCTAATTGGTGTGATAGAAATATATTGTGCCATGGCACGATAGAAATTTATTGCGCTAAGCCCGGTATGTTTCTATCATGCCAATTACACGGTGCAATATATTTTATATTAAACTACGTGATGCGTTTCTGGGTTTTCCTCAAACATCTTGTTCACATAAATATAACACAATGTATCTCATTTACACACAAATTTATTTACAACAAGTAAATATATTTTTTGATCTAAATATCAATAATTTAACAACTATAAACATGTTCCAAGATTAAATTACAACAACATAAATCATAAATACATTTCAATCTTACTTTTTTGTTTATTTAGACAAGTGATTCTCGGTAAATGCTCTGTTTAAATACAGATTTGTCTTTTTTTTAGGACA
Organism: Ailanthus altissimus; assembly: GCA_946807835.1. Classification (NCBI taxonomy): domain Eukaryota; kingdom Viridiplantae; phylum Streptophyta; class Magnoliopsida; order Sapindales; family Simaroubaceae; genus Ailanthus; species Ailanthus altissimus. Next base: position 23,589,847 of record OX327692.1, on the reverse strand, counting down.
AATAAAAATGTAAAAACTAGATAGATTGAGTTTTTTTTTTACCAGTGAACTAATATATATAAAGAGGGCATTTTTGTCTAAAAATAATTTATTCAGCTAAATAAGTTAGAAAGTTGAAATTGTGGCTAAAAAAATTAAGAAATCTCAAATTTAACTATTTGCAAAAATTTCCTAAAAAAAATAAAGAAGGATAAAAAAAACATGAAGCCATTTTATTACACTCTAATAATTCTTTTACAATAAAAGAAGGAAGTACTTGTATAAACAACTTTTAAAATACAAAGTTTACTTAGACTTCTTTCATAACTATAAAGATTTATAATACAAATGAAGAATAAAAGTATCACCAAGTGAGTCACAACACATGAATTATATAGATATAATTTCTTATAATTTTATATACACAAGTTGTGTATATATAATTTTTTTTTTCATTTAGTCATGCATGTACTCATACATAAAATTGCTAGTATATTATTTTGATTACATGGATATATTAAATATAAAAAAATAAATTCAAGAGAATAAAATAAATAGTAAAAGCTCAAATTTTGGTATTTAAAAATTTTTTTACAAGGCAAAAACAAAAACAAAACAAAAATGATAAAATAACAAACAAATAAAGCAAAAAAGAAAGAAAAAAAACTCTAGGCCAAATGTTGCTCGAAAGGGATGAACTATTAGCCAAGTATAGTCCAAGAATTAAATACAATGAAATAAAGACAAAATTTATTCAAAATCCATAACAGTTCACATAACATTATTAAAGCAATATTCTTAAAGTTCTAAGTCACATGAGCAAGTTCCAAAGAAAAAGCTACATACTTTTGAATGTTGATCTACAACTTACTAAGTAATTTAAATGCTTACTTTCAGCTTCCTATAATAAATCGCAAGCAAAGTAATACAACACATACTTTTAAAAAGAATTATAACCTCTAAAATAGTGACTATTTGTATACATTTCCCTTTATATTTTCTCTCAATGTTAGCAAGCATTGGCTTAAGTTTATGGAATTAAAACCCTTCATCTTCGTGTAGGAACTCTCTCTTTTTTCTGTTTCTATTCTTTCTCATTTATGGTAAATATCATTATTGAAATTATAGAGATCCGATCGTGAATCCTCCAAATACATTTCTAATATATACATTTAAAAAAAATCATTTTCTCTCGTTGCTAAATTTAAATGCAACTGTAGTAATTCGAAAAATGCAATATAATTGCATTCATAACTACAACTCATGAGTTGATGAGTCAGTCTAACAAGCCCAAAATAACAGAGTAAGTTTAGTGAGGTTGTCATGTGTCACGGGTGGACGTTTGTCATTGATTAAAAAAATTAATTTATTAAATAATATTATTTATCAGTTTAAATATATTTAAAATTTATTTAATTTTTATTTTATGTAGAATGTGTCATTTTTTACTATCTAGTGGCAATTTTCACTTGGCCCGTATTACCCATTTTCATGGATACACAGGAAACCTTCATTTTATGTAGTAATTTTCGTTAAAGTGATCTTAACGGTCTACATGCAAATGAGAATTCAAATTTACTTTAATATAAATATATATTACCTATCCCGATGAAGACACAAAGGACTTATATTTTATGTAATAATCTCCATTAGAATGATTTTAGGTCATACATACAAATGAGAACTCATGTTTATTTTGATATAACTTATTACAAATTAAACGTTTGTCGTTAATTTAAAAAATTAATCTGTTAAATAATATTTTCTATCCATCTATATATATTTAAAATTTATTTATTTTTTATTCAATATAAAACATGACACATGCAAGTAATTCATGGACAACAATTAGCAAATAATGGCGTGTCCAAGTTTACACGTTAAGATAATATAACTTTAGTTTTTGAAGATAGACTAGTCTTCCTAACTAGCTTATGATAATTACTACAACAAACGAATAAATTTCTGCAGAAGTTTTACAAGATATACTCGATGTTTAACAGCTGCCAAAGTCCCGACTGCTTCACCAATCACTAGCAGAGATGTAGGACACACACCAGTTGCCTCATTTTGAGAAACTCTAGCTACATTTACATTAAAAATATGTATGTATGGAAATTTAGGGGGGCAAAATACTGGATTATAATTAATCAGGAAAAAAATTTCACTAATATATTCCAAATTCACGGATCATAGTCCTAGGTTCCAAATTATGATATAAAATAAACATTAAGAATTTATGTTATTCAATCATAAGTATTACTTCAAAAAATTGAATATCATGATTTTCACAAGACATAATAACATTAGGAAACATATCTTAATCCATAGCTTGAAAGTTTGGAGAAAATTATGGATCAAAATTGTGTTTCTCTCTTAACCTCCTTTAATTTTTTAATGTATGTTTTGGAATGACCATAATTCTCTTTACCTCCTTTGATTTTTTAACGCAAGTTTTGTAATGACTACAAGCTACTTTTACAGGTAGACAATGGACCAATTATTCTTATCTTATTATAATTCACTTTTCATCAAAGTAGAATCCTTGTAAAAAAATAATTTCTCAACAAATAAATTTAAATAATTAATTAATTATTATATTAAACCTACAATATATTAATATGAGCTATAAATATATGTTATGTGAGCCACAAAATTCTTACATTCTCCCACTTGTCCCTTATGACATATTTTTCTTGAATTATTTTATATATGCAGTGTGCATATCTAAAAATATCAACATTATAGTTAAGAATAATGCTAATGTGAGTCATAACGGTTATATATTATTATGTGCAACTTACTTCCTTTGATGTATCGCAATGTTAGTATATAATTAATATAGTCTATAATTAAGGAGGATGAATAAAAGGCTTAACAATAATGTCTTTGTAATAAGTCGACTATTCATGTTTTCATGCATTCAATCTCGTGTGTACATAAATAATTAATAACAGAAAAATATCATTAACATATCATTAACTCAAAGTGTCAACCAATAATCTTTATGTAAATCTATCAATTATGGCTACACCTAAGATCCATTCTTTTCACATGGTCCTTAAATATCTTTGGTGGTAATCCTTTTATCAATGGATCTACAATTATCATTTTTCTATTTATATGTTCTATTAAAGGTTTAGCACTTTTAGAATACTTATCGTTTTTTAGAGAAGAATACAGTTGTAGAGTTGTCACAATAAACTTTCAAAGGATTGACAGTAGACTCGACAACTCCAAATTCTAAAATAAAGTTTCGCAGCTATATTCCATATACAGTCACCTTCAAGTAAGCCACAAATTCAATTTCTATAATGGATGAAACTATGAAAGACTATTTTGCACTTTTCATGAGATTTCTCCTCATGCTAGTAGCCTTCAAGTAAGCCACAAATTCAATTTCTATAATGGATGAAACTATGAAAGACTATTTTGCACTTTTCATGAGATTTCTCCTCATGCTAGTAGGAACAAATAACTAAAAGTAGACTTTCACTATCTAGACATCTAACAAATCTGAATTTGAATAATGAATTACTTACAAACGATAAGATCTCTCGAATGTGAGCATAAGATTTTTTTTTTTCTTACAAGTTTCTCAACACTTTCTTGGTAGTTTTTCAATGATCTATTCTTAGATTACTTTGATATTTTTTCAATATATTAATAGTAAAGCTGATGCTTGGTCTTATGCAAATATAATGCATACATTAAGCTTTCTACTAGAGATCATAAGGAATATTTTTCATTTATATGTGCTTCAATTCATTTTTTGGACAGTGCATGAGACTAAACTTATCCCTTTTGTATGAGAGTAACATTTCTAGAATAGTTTTTTTTTTTTTAAATCTTTTAAGAATGTTATATATATGCTTTTTGAGATAACCTTAACAATCATAGTGACCTGTCCTAGAATATTTCAATTATTGTCACGTAGGTTACCTCTCCAATATCTTTCATTTCAAAGTTCTTAAAAGACATTTCTTAATTTTATGCAACATACAAAGATTATTAGTAGCAAGCACAATATCATTAACATATATATATATATATATATATATATATATAAATATAAACTTGCTCCCAATGACCCTTAGATACATACATCAATCAACGATGTTTTTTTACAGTCCAAATAAGGTTATAATATTATGAAACTTGAGATGCTGTTGTTAGGAAACTTGCTTGAGTGTGTATATTGACCTTTTAAGTTTGTATACCATATGTTCCTTTCCTTTAATTGAAAAGCTCTCAAGTTGGTCTATGTAAACTTCTTTCTCTAAATTTTCTTTTGTAAAAGTTGTTTTTACATCCATTTGATGTAACTTCAAATTATAATAAGCTAGTAGTATTATGATAATTATAAGTGAACGCTTTTTGGAGACTAGTGGGAATGTCTCCATATAATTAATGCTTTTTTTTATTGAAACCTTTAGCAATAAATTTAATTTTATATCGTTTAATATTGTCATGAGAATCATATTTGGTCTTAAAGACTCGCCTATAACCAACTCTTTTACATCTTTGAGGCAATTTAATAATTTCTTAAACTTTATTCTCTTCTATAAATTTCAACTCATCATTCATAGCATTAATTCATTTAGTATAGTCAACATTTTCTATGGCTTATGAAAAAGTAACCGGATCCTTACTGATTTCAATGTCAAAATTAGATTCCTATAAATAAATCATATAGTCATTGGAAATAACAAATCTTCTTTTGTCTTTGAGATTGCCTTAATGATATTTCTTGTGGTTCTTTAACAAGTGGCTCATTTATGGTAACTTCAATATGGAGTATATTATCATTAATTGTTCAACATTGTCACATTGTACGTAATGTGGTTATTCAAAAAGTTGGGTAAAGGTTTCACTACTTATAACTTCTCAATTTGCCTTACTACAATTTGCCTCAATGAGAACAACTTTCTCAAGTGGTCCACTTTGTTTGAATGTTTATTAGAGATAAAGGAAAAATTGGGTATCTAACTGGTGATGTTACAGAACTAGAAACATTTATGCTAGCTATGTTATTTGGCATGCTAAAAACTCTATGATAATGATCTAGTTAGTAAACTCCATGAAGGAGGACATAAATTCAAACTACATGTATTATGTTACTGCCAAAGATCTTTAAGATAATCTTAGCTTGATGTATTCTGACCTTGAAAATCAATCCCAAGTATATGAGTTAAAACTCAAACTAAAGGAAGTCCGTCAAGGTGAGAATTTTGTCACTAAGTATTTCAATATTCTTGAAGGTTTGTGATAGGATCTTGACTTATTCAACGATGATTGTGAGTGGAAGAATGCTGATGACTGTAAATACTTTAAAAAGAAGGAAAATTCATGGATTTTCAAAATTTTTGCTTGGCTTAACATTGTTTTGAATGAAGTATGAGGCATGATTATTGGTCGTAAACCTCTCCCCTCCCTTGGTGAATTTTTTTTTTTTTTTTGAAGTTCAACATGAAGAAAGTAGAATGAATGTCATGCTTTGTAATAAACACACCATTGGATAAGTGAAAAACTCAACATTAATGTGGACTGTTGTTGTTGCCATCGCACCTTTAATACCCAACATCGCCAAGATGACAAACCAAATGTTTAGTGTGATTACTATAATAAACCATGACATACTCATGAATTATGCTGGAAATTACATGGGAAACTTTGCTAATTGAAAACTTGTTGAGTGGAAGAATGGTAAACAAAATGATCTGAATCACGCCCAAGCCAAAGCATATGCTACAGTTGCTATTGAGATCAGTAAAGAACAAATAAAAGAATAGTTGCAATTGCTGAAATCTACTCTGCTGACTCTCGGTACCCCTATAGCATCCTTGGTTCAAACAAGTAGTCACGTGTTGCCTATTCCTCTTTGTTAATTGCATCTTGGATAATAGATTTAGGTGTCTCTCATCACATAATAAATTTGTCCCATTTGTTTATATCTTATGAACCTTTTTCTGTAAATAAAAATATACGTATTACAAATGGAAGCTTATTTTTTATTGTTGGTTAAGGATCAATTCGTTTATAAAAAAACATTATTCTAAAATTTGTTTTACATGTCCCAAAACTCTCTTATAATTTTTTATTAATATGTTGTTTATTTAAGGATTCTAATTGTCGTGTTATTTTTTGTAACCTTGCTATGAATTCTAAGGATGATGATTTGTAGTACTAAAATGATAGAAGACTTCTACTATTTTGATGACAATTGTATTGAGAATAAATAAGCTCAAGGTTTTATTAGTAGTGTTCATTCAAACCATGTTCATGATAAAATAATACTTTGGCATAATACACTAAAACATCATAGTTTCTTTTTGTTGGGGGAGAAAATGCCCTTCTCCCTTTCGAGGTTATGTTGAAGCGAAGAACCCAAGATTCAACCTAGAACCCTAACCTCATTGCGCAGTGGAATAACCTGTCAATCAAGCAAACACAACAAGAATCCAAAGCAGAAAACAAAAGAGCACAACACAATCTTACGTGGTTCGGCTAATTGCCTACATCCATGGTAGATCCAAGGATCTTAGCCTCTCTTATTATAACTCCTTAGAGATTTTATAAGGAAAATTCAAATGAAGAACTTTCAAAAGGACCTAAACATTTAGTGAACTCTTGCTCTACCACGAATAATGATCACCCAAACAACGGTTCCACCCTAGCGCACACAAGCACTTAGTGTCTACCCAGTTATTCCCCTCTCTTAGAGTCTCTCTTAATGCTTAATCTAAAATCAAGGGTTTACAAGTGTTTATATAAGGTGTATTTTGTGCCTACTAACCCTATTCCTTGTTGGAGTAAGAGTCCACTTGTTTTGGAAGTTCAAAACTTTCCAAAACTAGAAATCCCGAAGAAAAATGGACTTCTGACGCATCTGGCGCTGCGGCGCTCATCCCTGGGCGCTGGGTTGCTATCTTGGGCTCCGCAGCACTCAGCCATTGCCGCCGCGACGCTCAGCCCTGCACACCTATCCCGCATTTTCTTGCTTCTTTCACATCTTTGAGTCCTGTTTCACTTCCCCTTTCGTGTCCCACACGTCTTAGACTTCTTCATACGTATCCCACACGTTCTAGACTTCTTGTAACTCTTCACTTTTGTATTCATCTCAATTCTTGTCAATCCAAGATTGTTGAATCACTAATTTTCCAACAAACAATTCCTTGATTCAAAATCTTCCGAATAAGAAGGCTTTGGGATCCGATCCATACCAATACTCTATCACCTAGAGTTGAGTCCAGTTAAGCCTCCACCAAGACTTAACTTTCCCCGGGCTAGTAACTTCGGCCTCCAAAGGCATTCATGCACCTTGCATAGGGTATGGATGCGTTGCTCTCATTTTCGACCCTTATCACCTCGGTGAGCACGGTTTGGATGTCACCTAGTAGTCTGCATTACCTCAATACCCTACGTTGGGCCATTCATGGCCATCTTAAAAAGCACATAGAGCCCCTCATTGTGCTTCTCACCCTCAAACCCTATAGGTTCTTCATTTACCCTTAGTTTTTCTTTTTTTGCTCTAACCGAATACCCTTCCTCATCGAGCTTGCCTAGGGATATCAAGTTCTTCCTTAATTTAGAAATATGCCTTACACTATGTAAGTCCCTAGTTTCTCCACCTTACATCCTCAGCCTTATATCACAAACTCCCATGATCTCATAAGTCATGTTATTTTTCATTAGAGCTTTACCTCTTTTGACTTTATAGTTAGTAAACATCGATCTTTCGGGACACATATGGACGCTGCACCCCGAATCTAGTATCCATTTGCTAGCGTACTTTCCCCTTGAAGCTACCAATATGTCTACAACTTCAGTATCTTCCTCAGTACCGATTGCATCCCACCTTCCTTGGCCTTTTGATTTTGGACAATCCTTCACAAAGTGCAATTTCTTATTACAAAGGAAACACTTCTTGGATCTCCTCCTTAATTGGTTGCTCTTCCTTTCTTGTGCAAGCAATGCTGCTCCACTCTCGAACTCAGATCTCTTTGTCAATTCTTTTGAGTTCAATGATGCCTTGACATCATTCATCGTTAAAGACTCCTTTCCATACAGCAACGTATCCACAAAGCTCTCATAGCTCTTTGGCAATGAACTTAACAGGATAATGGCCTTGTCTTCATCCTCAGTCTTGATCATCCTCAGTCTTGATGCCCAGTTGCTCAAGACTTATGATGATCTTGTTGAACTTACTAATATGAGCTCTCAATGAAGTTCCCTCGTGCATTGTCAGCTCATGTAATCTATTTTTCACAAGAATTCTATTTGCAAGAGACTTCTTCATGTACAATGCCTCGAGTCTCTTTCATAGCCCAAAAGTGGTTTCTTCATCACCAACTTCCCTTAATACTTCGTCACTCAACGCTAGGAATAAGGTGCTGTGAGCCTTTTTCTGAATCGTGTCCCAATCTTTCTGCTCGAACTTTGAGGTTGTCGCCTCATCACTAGTTGAGTAGCTGGCTTCCTCCAAAGCTGAGTCTAGCCCTTCCTTCACTAGTAAAGCCCTAACCTTCTTCCTCCAAAGATTGAAGTCATTTATCCCATTGAACTTCTCTATTTCTTGCTTGATTGTAGCCATGGTTTAAATACCACATGTGTGTATTATCGAACCTCTAGCTCTGATACCAGTTTGTTGAGAGAGGAAACACCCTTCTCCCTATCGAGGTTATGTTGAAGCGAAGAACCCAAGATTCAACCTAGCACTATAACCTCCTTGTGCACCAGAATAACTTGTCAATCAAGCAAACACAACAAGAATCCAAAGCAGAAAACAAAAGAGCACAACACAATCTTACGTAGTTCGGCTAATTGTCTACGTCCACGGTGGATCTAAGGATTCTAGCCTCTCTTATTATAACTCCTTAGAGATTTTATAAGGAAAATTCAAATGAAGAACCCTCAAAAGAACCTAAATGTTCAGTGAACCCTTACTCTACCATGAACAATGATCACCCAAACAACAATTCCACCATAGTGCACACAAGCACTTAATGTCTACCCAGTTATTCTTCTCTCTTAGAGTCTCTCTTAATGCTTAATCTGAAATCAAAGGTTTACAAGTGTTTATATAGGGTGTATTTCGTGCCTACTAACCCTATTTCTTATTGGAGTAAGAGTCCACTTGTTTTGGAAGTTCAAAACTTCCCAAAACTAGAAATCCCGAAGAAAAATGGACTTCTGACTTGTCTGGCGCCGCGGCGCTCATCCCTGGGCGTTGCGGCGCTGGGTTGCTATCCTGGGCGCCACAACGCTCAGCCCTGCATACCTATCCCGCATTTTCTTGCTTCTTTCACATCTTTGAGTCCTGTTTCACTTCCCCCTTCGTGTCCCACAAGTCTTAGACTTCTCCATACGTATCCCACACGTTCTAGACTTCTTGTAACTTTTCACTTTTGTATTCATCTCAATTCTTGTTCATCCAAAATTGTTGAATCACCAATTTTCCAACACTCTTTTTAAAATATTTATTTCCAGATTAATTTAAAGGAGTGAACTATAACTCTTTGGTTTATGAAACTTGTTTTTTTAACTAAAAGCCATCAAAATTCTTATAAAATAAAATCATATTGTACTTCCAAACCTTTTTATCTAGTCTATATTGATGTTTGAAGTCCTTTTAAGATTATTACTTTAACTGAAAGAAATGATTTGTGACATTCATTGATGATCATACACATCTATGTTGACTTTACCTAATGAACTCGAAAAAAATGAGATTGTAGAACTCTTTAAAGATTTTTACTCTTTATTCAAAAACTAATTTCAAACCAAAATATGTATTTTTTGAAGTGACAATGGAACATAATTTTTTAATGCATTAAAAAGTTTTTTGCCAAAAAAAAGAAGGTATTTTACACTAATTGACTTGTAGAGATACTCCTCAACAAAATGAAATTGTATAATAAAAAAATAAGCATTTACTTGAAGTAGCTACGGCTTTTATGTTTTACATAAATGTTCCTAAATAGCTTTAGGAAGATGTAATCTTAATAAGTTGTTGTTTAATTAATAGAATGCCTACTAGAGTTTTGAATTATGAAACTTTATTACAAACTTTTAAGAAATCTTTTTCACACATAAGGCTCACCAATAATCTCCCTTTAAAACTTTTTAGGTGTACGGTGTTTGTCCACGTTCTATCTCATCTTCATTTAAATTCTCCCCCTGAAGAAGAGTTTTGGTATAAAATAGAATTGTTTCAAGAAATTAAACATCCATACTAACATGAAATTTTTTTAGTGATTGGATTAAAACATTTATAGCATTTTCTATTGAGAGAATATCTTAAAAAATACATTTTTTAACATCCATACGGAACACATAACATATACCAATCCCGAAGAAAAGACTACACATAAAGGCTCCATAAATCACATAAGATGCCTACTAAGTCAACAGTGAGTTCAAGCACCCTCAAAACACAAAATGTTTCTCATGGACATATTACACTTCAAAAGTTTTCTTTGTTAAACACATTTTATTTTGAAAGTTCACTTTCAAAAACACATATACGTCTATGCTCACATTCATAAATATATGTTTTTCATATTTCACATCAAATATACTTTAACATAACATAAACATATTTATAAGCATATTTACAAAATCATATGTAAACAATTACTATATTTATTGTGATTTCAATAAAAGTCTAGTATACTTACCTCTTAGCACTTTCGGGTACAAGGCTTAATTCTTCTTAACATATCAGTGGAGATTAATCCTTTCATAAGTCTCACCATTCACATAAAATACTTTAAATAGTTTACAAAATTATACATATTGCACTTATCACATCGAATTGGTCTAATTACTTGCTTTCCCAAAATCTGTCATTCTGACCACTTACAATTAACAAAAATTTCTTATACATCAAATATTGTCTAATTATTCCAAAATCAGAATATATCATTTTGGACTCATATATCCTTCTTATATATGAATATTATATCATAATTCCTACACAATTTATTTTATAAACACTATCAAATCCAAACTATTATCTTGACAGGATCAAGATATTTACTGAACAGTATTCAATCTCTCAATTTTATAAAATTATATACTAACTCAAAAATTATAAAAATATTATAGAATTACTCTTGACACATATCTCAATCCATGATAAATATTTTACGTTAAAATCCCTGCCAAAAGAATTTTAAAACTATTTTATTCTATAGCTTTAAAAATCTATTAATCAAATACTCTAATGAGCTGATACACTTTAGAAAATTATAAAAATTTAACCACACTGATCTAAATTCTAAAATCTGAATATATTATATTAGACATATAAATTTATCATATTCCAGGAATTTGTAAATTTTGCAGATCAAAAATTATTTTTCACTGTATCATACTGTTAACACAAGAAATTTCTAGAATTTCAGGTCATTTTGATAAATTCACTACAAATTCAATTTCTGAAATTTTTAATCGATTTAAAATCTCAAATAATTCTAGACATGTCTAGTTTTATATTTCTAAAATAAAAAATTAGAATCGAAGTACAAGAATTTATAAAATTCTCGGATTAAAAGACTATCAAGTAGAATTTGTGCAAATTCATCATGATTTATCAAGTTATCTACATAATCATTATCAATTCTCAATATTTATTACAAAATTCACATCAAATCCTCAATTGTACATATTTTCAGAAATCAAAACTTAAAGAAATTAATTTAATTAACACCAATAAATTGAAAAATAGTTATGATATACCTCTTAAAACTTAAAATTCTAATTTTTTTTCTTCTTCTCTTTCTATCCCCTCTATTTCTCTTTTTTCTCTCTATAAAGGGGTGGTTCAACCCAAAAATGAGTAAACTAAAGTTAAAATATATATTTTTATACTAAGATGCTAACTTTTAGTATTTACAAATTAACTCCTAAAACTTTTAAAGTATTATAATTTGGTCCTAAAATAAATCTAAAGTCTTACAAATAAATCGAATACTAATAGTATGTCCTTAATTTATACAAACAATACTAATAACAATACATAAATTAAGTATCATCCACATACAAATAAAATATGAATATTATATATATATATATTTATTATTTTCGGTATTAAATAAGTGGTTACTACATATACAATACCATGTGTCATCTAAAGGGTATGTTCTCCGAGCCTTCAATATTCAAACTCAAAGTATAAGACTCACTTTTTCACATAATTTTAGACAAGAAAATAGAAAAACCATAAGGAGTTGCACCTTACTTATTCACCACCCAATTTAAGTGTTGAAGGGTCGACATAGCTATCTCATTATCTTCTGCCTTTGACTAGTGTTATTTTCATGCTACGCATGTTTTTCTTGGCTCCATTCTACCTCCAACTTTATCTAGCAACTTTTCAGTTAGCTCTTCACTTTATATAACCTTTAAAATGGCTTAAGTCCATCTCTGACATAAATTAATCCATTAAATTTAATTTTTTCTATTCTAAATAAATTCTTATTATATGTGGTTTAAAGTTGTACCAATTTTGATCACAAACACTAGAGTCCAATATTAATCGTTCATTTTCACAAATTATAGTTTTGATCTATTATAATTTAATTTCCTCTCATTCTTCATCATTTATTTCCTAATAAAACTCTATGTGAAACAAGTGAATACCATAAAACTGAATTTTTTAATTCAAATCTATTTAACTAATGTTTATATTTGCTATTTTAACTTCCTACGATAGACAAATGTACAAAATAATATAACGAGTAAAATTAAATATAATTATACATATGATATAATTTTTAATAGGGGTGGATAATTTGAACTCGAACTAATTGAATCAACATATAAACCAAACTGATTCAGTTTGGTTCAATTTATATATCAATTCACTATTGGTTTATTTTTTTAAAATTGATCGGTTCAGTTTTATTTTATTCAATTCAAAACTTAAAGAATTAGTTAAAATAAAAAAATTTAAAAAATTAAATACCAAATCAAGTTAATTCATTTTGATTCAGTTTAATGAAAGAGTCGACTTAAAGTCGATTTACAATATAGTTTAGGTTCAATTTTAAACTAAAATGAATCAAAATTGACTCTATCCAAACTTATTTTTTAGTGCCTTATAATAAAATTAAAATTACGAATTAACAAAATAAAAACACATCATAACATAAGTAAATGTTAGTTGACAAATGTAATATATTTTATTAAAAAATATTAGACAAATTTCTAAATGAAGTAGTATTATATAAAACAAGTGTATTATTACATAAGAGGCGATATATCACATATAATACATTACTTTCTTTTTTTGAAACTTACATATAATACATTACTTAAACATAATATATATATATATATATAGATAAATTTTGAGTTGTTTGTCAATTGTCAGTAGTGTATGTTGTCAGCGAGAGGCAGATCTAAGACTCAACCACCGTCCTTACTCCTTAATGCTCATTGGTTCTACGTCCATCAAATTACTCGCCCTTCTATTTTAAATCTAAGTTCGATTCATACTATCCAAAGGAATTATCTACTGAAACACAACACTTTGTAACCACTCATCTGATTTAGACCTTTATGGGCCCCATCAAATTGCTCCAATCAGCATGACTTGGACGTGCTCTGGGGTCAAACATTAGACGGTCCAGATCCAACGTCAAACCTGTTACAGTCAAATCGACAGATCGCACTTTAGAGTTTAGCCTAAATAGACCTCTATGACTATGTGCAGCGTATAGTTTCATTGATCGCTAAGAAAAGTATCGAATTAGTCACACAACAAGAAAGGGGAAAATGAAAAGACAGTAATTGCGATAGCGATAGCAATGATGATGAAGTTGATGAGAAGGGCTTATCGTTTTGACGTTCGTTGTTGTTGTTGTTGTTGAAATGGGTAATTGGATTTTCGTTCACCAACTCGAAGCAGCGACCAAAATCAAGCTGTGCGTTGAGTCGCTCCTTTCACTTGCGTCTCAAGTCTTTGTTATACCACTTTCTGCACGATCATGATCCTTTGCTTTAAACCTTCTATTGGATCTCAGTCGCGGATCCACCAACACCACCACCTCGTTAATCACTTCCTCATTTCTCTCGACAATGGACCCCTCCTCCCGTCCGGCCGTCGTCATCGACAACGGCACCGGGTATGTCTATAGTATTCATCTATTTACGTTTATTGTTCGTGTTTTATAAAAATATGCGCACACAGCCTGTTCGATGAAATGTCCGAATTTTTTTTTCTTTTGGGTTTTGGTCTATGTTTCTCTGTTTTTATCATTGTCGACCATGTATTTACTAAAATTCCCCATCTGTATTTGTCCCTATTTATTTAAAAAATTTCAAATTGCTTTGTGGTTTTTTTTTTTTTGGGGTTGTGTTACAGGTATACTAAGATGGGTTTTGCGGGTAATGTAGAGCCTTGTTTTATTCTTCCAACTGTAGTAGCCGTCAACGATTCATTTCTAAACCAATCAAGAACTTCTTCAAAGGCCAATTGGCTTGCACAGTACAATGCAGGCGTGATGGCCGACCTTGACTTCTTTATCGGAGATGAAGCAGTTTCAAAATCGCGATCTAGTAGTGCTTATAATCTTTGCTATCCTATTAGGCATGGTCAGGTTGATAATTGGGACGCTATGGAGAGGTATTGGCAGCAATGTATATTTAATTACTTGCGGTGTGACCCCGAGGATCATTACTTTTTGTTGACTGAGAGCCCACTTACTGCACCTGAGAGTAGAGAGTATACTGGTGAGATCATGTTTGAGACTTTTAATGTTCCGGGCCTATATATTGCGGTGAATTCAGTTCTTGCTCTTGCAGCTGGGTACACAACATCGAAGGTTAGTGTTTAGTATTTGATGAATGTATTATTTTATTGCATTGGTGTATGTACAATTCATCAGGATTGAAGTTTGCTAAGTTTGATGTTTTCTTTTAGAGTTACATTTATTTTGGGTAACACTAAAGTGGGGCTTTATATTTGTTCAATGCAACATGATTAATGACAGATTACACGATGTAGGACTCAACTGAGTTTGGAATTGTCATAGCAATAGGAGGCAAACAGTGAGTTCTGTAGAAGTGACCATGGACTTCTATGATTGTCTGAATATGATCTATACAAGCATCTGAACTGAGATTATTTTGTAAACAGACTGCTGAATAAAAGTTGCAAGATTGATCCTTTTTCCTGGCTAGGATTCTGAATAGTGAATAGATATTCATAACAATGGATTGTGTGTACAAAACTTTTTTGAGTATTTCCGATTTGGTAGTTTTTAATTTTAAAATCATGGGAATCAGTGTTTTTTTATATTTCTTATTTTTTATAACTCCTATATAAATCCAAATGTATTTTCTTTTTTTTAATTCTGATTACTTTTCCTTTTAGATTGACATACAATTCTCTTTAGTGTGAGATGACAGGAGTCGTAGTGGATGTTGGAGATGGAGCTACTCATGTTGTGCCTGTTGCAGAAGGTTATGTCATTGGGAGCAGCATTAAGTCAATTCCTATCGCTGGAAAAGATGTCACTCTCTTCATTAAGCAGCTCATGCGGGTATGCTTGCTTTGTCTCTCTCAGTATAGACCACCATTTAGTGGTCTGTGCTTGCTTTTGTTAGGTGGTTATTGTTTCTTAATAATTACAATGTTAATTTTTTAAGATTCTTAGGTTGTAATAAGCCCAATATTAGGTGGTAAAGGTGAAACAGACCTTCCGCTAAAAATTCTGATTCGTGGATGAATTGTAAGGGCTTTGACTTAGTTATTCCAGATTGTAACTTTTTTTCCCAAGAAACAAAAGATACAACACTATGAATGCAGCATTATGAGGACTAAACTGATAATGGGAACTCTTCTGATGTATTTTATCGAATCACCTTATTATGGTGGCCTTTTGAATTATAAGAATGTGACTAATAAACACTTCGTAGCTTAGTGATCAGAAGTGAATTTTGATTAAATAAATTAGACATGTAGTAACTTTCTTCAACTTTTGTGATGATAACTGTAGTCATTCTTTGGCCTGGTTTCCTCTCCAACTCATTGATAAACTTGAACACTTCATTTATATTCAAGGAGGTAGACCCCAACCTTGATGCATGACAGTATATCATGCAGCTCCTTTTGTTGTGATCTGCATTATGTCATTATAGGATTTTGTTCCTGTGATTATTTGTACAGTGATTGTTTGGTGGTAACTGTAGATAAAACATCATGGTTTTAGAAATTATTACTTGGCTTGAAAAATGGTCATGTACTATTTTCGCATAAGATAGATAAGTTAACGATAATTATTCAGTGGTCGGAGATTCTTTTTTTAATTATTGTTTAATGTAGGAAAGAGGCGAGAATGTACCACCTGAAGACTCATTTGAAGTAGCTCGGAAAGTGAAGGAAATGTATTGCTATACTTGTTCAGATATTGTGAAGGTTTGCTTCTTGAAAATTAAAGTTGAGGATTTTGGTATAATGTAATGCCCTTGATATTCATGTTGAGCGTGAGAAACCTAGATGATTCTTCAATGATTCCAGGAGTTCAACAAGCATGACAAAGAGCCAGCGAAATATATTAAGCAATGGAGAGGTATCAAACCTAAGACAGGGGCACCATACACATGTGATATTGGTTATGAACGATTTCTTGGCCCTGAGGTTTGTTGTTTCTATCTTAAGAACATTTATCTTTCTAATGAATGCTATTTTAGGCATTCTTCCACTTCTAATCAATAAAGTCCAAACAAATGTATGATTACTTAAGCGAACATCCATGTCATTCTTTCTGGCAACTTCTGTATGACCTTTCCAGGAAGATCTGTTAATCCCATAAGAAATGGCTGGCCTTTTGGCTGTTTAAAATTTTTCCTTATATTAATTTTTTGCCATTTTACAACATGTCGGATGTAATTTTTCTAATTACTTATGTAAGAATACTGTTTGATAATTCCAGACATTACTGAATAAACACCAGTAAACTGTTTGCTTTTGAGTTGCATAACCCGCTTGTTGCTTAACATTTTGATGAGTTGCATTGTTTGACAGGTGTTCTTTAATCCAGAGATCTATAGCAGCGATTTCACCTCTCCCTTACCAGCTGTAATAGACAAATGTATCCAGTCTGCACCAATTGACACAAGAAGGGCTTTGTATAAGGTATATATAACATGGAAAGGATTGATAATTTGGTCCTTGGATGAGAGATGTCTCAATAAAACAAAAAGAACTACCTTTAGTATGTTGGGCTGAAATGCGGTAATGTGGAACTTTGGTTTGTTGGTTGCAAGACCAAAATGCCATAAACTTATTTACTGTTTGCCTGATTTTCTATAACGATCCATACTTACATGGCCCTTACTTTAGTACCTTTCTGGCTATATGAATACATTTATACTTGTGTATTAGGAAAGTGTAAAGCCATGTCCATCCATATTTCTGAGTTTTTTACTAGCAATTTTTGTCTATTGTCTCAGAACATAGTTTTATCTGGAGGATCAACCATGTTCAAGGACTTCCATAGAAGGTTGCAACGAGATCTGAAGAAGATTGTGGATGCCCGGGTTCTTGCATCTGATGCTCGACTGGGTGGGGAACTAAAAGTAAACATTTTTCTAATTGTAAATCATTTTCTTTTAATTGTATGCTAAATAAAACATTGATAATTATTAACAATAGAAACAATGAGCTGAATGCTTTTTCCTTTTGTTGGTTCTAGGCACAACCAGTGGAAGTTAATGTACTCAGCAATTCAATTCAAAGATTTGCAGTGTGGTTTGGTGGTTCTGTACTTGCATCTACACCTGAATTTTTTTCGGTATGATCAGTTTGAAACTGTGATCAATGGTTGTCACATTTCCTTTTGCTTGAATCTGCAAGCTCATATTTAACTCTTTCTTATACCCTAATTTCTCCTTCCTGTATATTTGCTGCATGTTCCACTTACCGCCTTTTAGGTTTAAAAAGGTTTCCCTTGATATAGGACTGAAATTCAAAGAGATGTTTGTGATATGACTTTCAACCCTCCTACTGAAACCCTTGGATCAACATCATATTGATAGGTGTAATCAACTGTAAAGGAATGGACATTTAGGGTAGTTGAACTTAAGATAAAAAAAGGTGTAATATTTGGCCACCTACCTATAAAAAGAACTGACAGTGAAAGTGTGCTACAAATGACACACTATGACTTTTTAGGTATTTGGTGGTTGGATTATATAAGTTGCTTCTTTGCTGTATGATCACCTACCTATCACACTTGTTTGTTCTCAAGGAGACCAACTCATTTGGCCCCTATCAATAACTTTGGTAGTTTAACTGGGCCATGATATAAATATTCTACAATTGGATTTCATAAAGGGAGTTTGGGTTAAATTAGAGGAGACAGAGAAGGAGTCATTCAATTACTTTACAAGAAGTTTAATTTCAAATGGATTTTGACATTCATTTACTTACCTGCATTTTTGCATTTGGTGGTTCATTCGTCAGCATCTCTTTTGCTTATGATCACTTCTATTGGAGTTAATTACTCTTCGGTACCAATTTTTTTATTGAAAGTTTCTGCTCAATGTACAGGCTTGCCATACAAAGGCAGAGTATGAGGAATATGGAGCAAGCATATGCCGCACAAACCCTGTCTTCAAGGGGATGTATTAATCCGGAGACCATTATCAGCTGATCTTTTAGAAGACCAAAGTATTTCCTGATTTTGTTCGCTGAATTGCCTCTAACCTATGCCCACCTCCCTATACACATTTGCTAGGTTGTCAACATGTACTCACTGATGAGAAGTGTAAAATATAGATGCTGCTCTATTGAGAAGAAAAAGAGAATGAGGGATTTCCCGTGTCATTCATTGATCAGGGTGGTACCAGTCTTCTGCCATTGAACAATAGGAGGTAGTCTCTGTTGGCACTTCAGATCAGATGAGAAGTGTCAAATATGCAAACCTTGACTGGGCTGAATTGCATAATAAGTGTTCAGCTTAGAAGGATGGGATAAAAGTTTTCTTTTTTTCTCTTTCTTTTTTAAGTATTTGGTTGAGGGAGATTATTTCACTGAAGTACATTATCAGGTAGGAAGTGTCGTTTGGAGTAATGGCAGTAGTAATTTGAGTTAGAAATTCGTTAATGTGAATTCCCTTTAAATTCTTTTTAGGTACATTTTCTGTAAATTAATCGATCCAAGGATATTGTACAATGACGATCATGGTTAGAAATCACAATTGATATGGTTTATGGATTGTGATGGTTTGTGCTTTCATGCATCAGAGTAGAGATTGATAGCACTACCACTGACATAAAGCCAATTATGGGTATCTCCTTTTAAGCAAGGCACCTGACACTTCGTGCTCTTCTACCACCAGAAAAACAAATTTATGTGATATTACCAGCATCAGCATGAATGTAATTCAAAACCAAACTTCCATCTTGTGGAAAATAGGTCATTGCATTTGCAGCGGTTAAAGAGTCTCCTCGTTTAACACCCTATTATTTTTATTTTTTAGGTTGGAAGGGGTTATAATTTATTACTTAATTATTTTTCCAAAAAAAAAAACAGATTGAAGGCTTAGACTTAGAGATAGCTGTATAACAAGTTGGTGAACTTGGGAAATGTCATGAAAGCATTCATACACGAGAAGTGTTCTCTTGGTCCATATTTGGCTCAATTCATTGCAATAATGGATGCCTCACAAGTTACCATTAGAAACTCGTGGAAAAAAGAATGCCATATTACAGCCACAGACAAGGAAGAATGTTTGCACTTGCTAGTGCCAGGTAATTATATTTTTCACAAAAGCCATCAACATTCCCTTTCCCGCATCTCATTTTGCCCGAGATTTATTTATTCATTTAGGTTTCTTTATCTTAATGTAATAGTAGTTACAAAGTTTTACTTTTATGAGATAATATAATTAGTAATTAGTTACTTTCTGAAAGCAATTAGTAATTAGTTATTGATGAAGATAGAATAATGATAGATTATTGTAAATATTTTTATTCTTATAAATTATAAGTTGTAAATTTTTACAGCTTTTTAAATTACATTAATGATATGAATTTTTTTTTTTTTGAGAATGCACATTAATGATATGATAATAACATAAAAATAAAATTTTTGACTGAAAACAGTCGTTATACGTAGAAAGTACACAAAGGCTAAAGATCAACGTGGTTAAAAATTTAATTAATAATATGTTTATTGAGACTTAAGATAGAATCATCCTGTATCCGCCCATTGGAGAAGGCGAAACCTGAATCAAATCCACAAGGGTTTTACTGTACAACGACTCCAGAGAACAAAGAAAAACATAAACACAGGGATAAAGAGAAATACAATTTGATCGAGCGCTCTTCGGTTAAAGCTACGAGGTTATTAAAACTCAGAAGATACTGTAAGAGAACCTTTTTAAACCATAAACATTAATCCGATTCGATTCTGCGGGGTTTTTTTTTTTCCTTCGATGTGCTGCAGTTAATCTCTTGTCAAATACTCGTAATTTATGTTTACTGTATTATGTAATATGAGAGTAGCCTATGAGATTTCTTACGATTGCTTTCCTTTGACTTTATCTAGTGGGGAGTTGGAGATTTGTCTGTTTTATGTAAATTCTTCACATGGGTGTGCGGTGACTTCGTAATTCATATGGTATTACGATTTACGAGGTGGGTGTCTGAGATTTTTATGTTTTTAGTGATATTATAAGATGGGTCGTAACTATTTCTCATGATTCTTAACGTATTTCTAGGTGGGTAGTAGGTTTGTTGTATTAATTCTGTTTTAGGCTTCATTGTGGGAGTCTTATTTGTTGATATTTTTTCTTTGTACCTGTATTGATCTTATGTATATGTGACCCTGTTGTTGTTCTCATTTTTGCAGGAGTTTAATTTATGTATGTTCCATTTTCTCTTACTTTGGTTTTGTACTTATATTTACTCTTTATATTATGTATTGCATTCTGATCGATTATCTTTGGTTTGAGCTTTGTTTGTGCATAAGAATGTTTATGTTTGAAACTTGTTGAAGTTTTGTCTCTCAATCTTGTTGATGTGGAGAATGAGAGGATAATTTTAAGTTTTCCTCTAAATTTGGTTTTAGTTTTGCATAGGAGTAACAGATGTAATATTTCTTAATTTTCTATCACTTGGTCAGCTTGAATGGACTCAATGGCTGATGAGCAAATAGATTATGAGGAAGAGGAGTATGGAGGGGCTCATAAGATGCACTATCAGGGAGCTGGAGCAATACCTGCTCTTGCAGATGAAGAATTGATGGGCGAAGATGATGAATATGATGATCTCTATAATGATGTCAATGTTGGAGATGGTTTATTGCAGTTTCAGCGGTCTGAGGCTCCTCCCCCACCTACTGATATGGGAAATGGAGGACTTCAAGCTGAGAAGACTAATGTTCCCGACCCACGAATTCAAGCTGGGGGATCACAAGGGTTAAGCATCCCTGGGATCTCTGTTGAAGGAAAGTATCCCAGTGCAGTGACCCCCTTTCCTGCTCAAAATGATATGCAGGTTGCTGTTAACAGACCGAACACGGGATCTACCAGTTTCCCAGGTGTAGATTCTGTTTCACAAAAAGGGAGTGGTGCATCGATAACTCACGATGTCCAACTCAGAAATGTGGGTTTTCAAGGATTGACATCAGTTGCCCCCAAAACTGGGGTTGATCCTTCTATTATGCCTGGAAGAGTGGCCAATGAACCTGCCCCTTTGCAGAATCCTGGTGCTGCTGGTCCTCAAAGTGCTCTTCAGATTCCTGCTAATCAAATGGGTGTGCATGCAACCGTCAATCGCCCAATGGTGAATGAAAATCAGATCCGCGCTCCTGTAGAGAATGGGACAATGTTGTTTGTTGGAGAACTACATTGGTGGACAACTGATGTTGAGCTTGAAAGTGTTTGTTCTCAATATGGTAGGGTCAAGGAGATTAAGTTTTTTGATGAGAGAGCTAGTGGTAAATCCAAAGGCTATTGCCAGGTTGAATTCTATGATGCAGCTGCTGCAGCTGCATGCAAAGAGGGAATGAAAGGCCATGTTTTTAATGGACGAGCATGTGTTGTGGCTTTTGCCTCTCCTCAAACATTGAAGCAGATGGGAGCTTCTTATATGAACAAAACCCAAGGTCAGCCCCAGTCACAGCCTCAAGGAAGGAGGCCTATGAATGATGGCGTGGGGAGAGGTGGCAATATGAATTATCAAAATAATGATGGAGGTAGGAATTATGGAAGGGGTGGCTGGGGACGAGGTGGGCAAGGTGTGCCCAACAGAGGTCCTGGTGGTGGACCAATGAGAGGAAGAGGGCCTATGGGTGCGAAGAACATGATTGGGAGCAGTTCGGGAGCTGGAAGTGGTGCTGGTGGTGGAGGTTATGCACAAGGGCTTGCAGGTCCTGGCTTTGGGGGTCCAGCCGGTGGTATGATGCATCCACAGAATATGATGGGAGGGTTTGATCCAACATACATGGGCAGAGGAGGTGGTTATGGAGGTTTTCCAGGTCCCGGTTTTCCTGGCATGCTTCCTTCATTTCCTGCTGTTAATGCAATGGGACTTGCTGGGGTGGCTCCTCATGTCAACCCAGCCTTCTTTAACCGAGGGATGGCAACTAATGGGATGGGAATGATGGGTTCTTCTGGAATGGATGGACCACACCCAGGAATGTGGACTGACTCAAGCATGGGTGGATGGGGAGGAGAGGAACAAGGAAGAAGGACAAGAGAGTCAAGTTATGGTGGTGATGACGGTGCTTCTGATTATGGGTATGGAGAGGCAAATCATGAAAAGGGAACTAAGTCAAGTGCGGCCTCTCGCGAAAAGGAACGGGGTTCTGAACGTGAGTGGTCAGGGAACACTGATAGGAGGCATCGAGACGAGAGGGAACAGGATTGGGACAGATCTGAAAGGGATCACAGGGACCACAGATACAGGGAAGAAAAAGATAGTTATCGTGACCATCGGCAAAGGGATCGTGACTCAGCTTATGATGATGATTGGGACAGGGGGCAATCTTCTTCCCGACCTCGGAGCAGGTCTCGAGCAATGCCAGATGAAGATCACAGATCTCGTTCGAGAGATGTGGATTACGGGAAGAGGAGACGGCTACCATCAGAATGACAGAATCATGCTGTTCATTTTTCTGTGGCATGTCATACAAGATCTCATATTCTATATCTTAGTGTACTGTTTTTGGGTCGCAACAGTGCATCTAACATCACTCTCCCGGGTTTTCCTTGGCCGAATTGCGGGTGGCTTCATGAGGAAAAGTAAGTTCTCGTATTTGTATGAGGGAAGAATAGGTTCTCTATTCTTTCATACTGCACTCTATAAACATTATTAATGACACTTTGTTTGTGGAAAATGATGAGTGGCTTTGAGTTGCATGTCAATGTGGATATTCTTTTGTGGTGTTGGACTCATGGTATCCTGCTTCTGAATATCCCATTGGCTTTAGATTTATTTTACTGAATCCTTTATCTGAGACAATGGTTTATTGGGATTGTGGTCTTCATACACTTGGAAACCTACTCGTTGATATGGTAATTTGAATTAATGCCCGTATGTTATTCTAGACCAATTGTCTTCCGATCTGTTGCTATGGTGAAGGTGTTAGATGAGGCAATGTGATTGTAAAGGACATAGTTAAAGGCTCATACTTTATAGTATCATTTCATTTTTAACTTATCTTGCTGGTAGAATTTTGCCTGAAAATTTTCTCACTAAAACATGCGAGTTTTATTTTGAATCTGACAAAAATTCGAAGTGCCTTTTGCTGGGTTGTGTTTGCATGTGTTGATTGTAGAATATGACATGCCAACTCATATGTTTACTAAAGTTCTTGATATTGTATTTACAGTATTTTCGGAAGACTAAATCGGTGGATGACTTTTAGTATTTTATTTGATGCTTGTGATGGCTGTCTTCTGCTGGGCCTTTGTATTGCTTCAAGTCAATTCAGATTTAAAATTGGAGTTAAGGGTTCACTAGTTTTAGTATTTCATTAGGGTAGTTAGATTTTTTGATGGCGTTGGTGATTCTAGTATATGAAAGTCTGATGGAGGATGTTGTTCCTCTTCTGTCAATCCCTGCAAGGTTCAACTGTTTGTGGATGCTTAATCCTGTCTTGAAAATGAACTCCAACCCTTGGGGTTTCTCATGGATTTGGTTATATTTAATATGTAGCCTTCCTATCTACCCTTCAAATTGTCCTTCTGTAGAAGAGAAGTAATGGTACTTATGTCCCATATCTTTAGTCTCTCTTCAAGTCAGAAAGTCATTGAAACAATGTTCAGTAAAATATTACAATGGCATAGTAACTATTTATTAAAGTGGATGCCATTCATGCTCCCACAGTGAACTATGTCCACGACTGATATGTGGTACTGTTCATACTTTTGGAGTGGTGGATTTCTAATAATCTTCAATTCTTTTAGATCATTCTTCTTTTGCTTGAAATTGGCAGTAATGATTAGTTGATATAATGGTGAGATTAGTAACTATTAGTTATTGGTCTCGTAAACAGTTTTTGATATTCTCTTTTGGAAGTTAGTGAATGCTTAACTTAGTATTAACTTTTTTAGAAGCCATGAATTGTAATTGGTTTCTTGGGAGGGTGTTGTAATGTTTTTTCTTTTTTTTTCTGGGGGGTTGTTTTGCTTACTTGTGCTGGTTGGATGGATTGATTGCTCACCTGTATTGTATCTTTGTATCTCTTTCTTTGTCCTCTGAATGTGATCTGTTTTGTTTCCTTCAAAAAAGAAAAAAGATGAAGATTCCAAAAGGAAAGGGCAAGGAAAAAGAAGAAAAAGGCTTTTCTTTGAAAGCTTGATAGCCTACTTTCCTTTGTTGCTACTCTCTTTCTCCTACCTTTTATCCATCTTTTATTATGTTTCTTCAAAATTTCAATCATCAAAATTTATTTGAAGGGTTCTTTTGAGCATCATGCATCTGCGAAAGCAGCCTCTAAAATGCTAAATCTACTTCCCAGTCATTGTTTATCTTCTACAACAACCCTACTTCCAAGAAGTATTGTTATTCCAATTGCTATTAATATATTTAGAAAAATATATGAAATTTCTAGTGTATGGTATTATTATTTTGGTGTATCCTAGAATGAAAATTTGTTGTATCAGGTGTTGTAAATTTTAGCATTGTATGTTAGTGTTAGAATCTCTATATACAAAATTTGAACCAAAATTACTAATGTATTTGTGTTTTATAGAAGTGTCGCACCCATACAATTGTCTTGATGAAGGGGTGGGTTTGGAGATACTTGAGTTTGATTTGCTATCTGATAATGTGGGGCAATACCTTCCAGTTAAGGACTTTCTGTCCCTGCTATATTGGAATCTGGACTGTTTATCATCTAGTACATGAGGCCCACATTCATGAGCAGTTATGATTGATGCAATACTTGTAATAATGGTCCTAGACATAGAAAGTTGAGTGGCGTCTTTGGGAGCTTGAATTTTCTTTTTTTGAAGTCTATTGGCTTACTTTCGAGAAAAAAAAAAAAGTCTATTGACATGGGGACTTTCTTTTTATCCTCATATTCAGGGAGTGGAGTGGGCAACCCTCTGTTTTCATGAATGGATGAGTCTCGAGGAAGATGTGTTTGATGGGCTGAATTCATTCGCTTCCTCAAATAATGGCTTTGGTCTTTCAATTGTGCAAAAGAAGCCTTGACAATTTTGGTTTTCACCCTTTTTTCTTCAAGCGCCCTTTAAGAATCTGTAAATTGCTCTCCCAGAAGAAAATGCCTAGAAATAGTTGAAGCCATGAACTTGTTGAATATGGAAGGGATTTCTATAGGTTTATATATATATATATATTATCACTTTGTAAAGCATCATCTCACTTTGTATAGTTGGGTACATATATTAGGTTCACACATGTAAAGGCCTCTTTCATGTTTATTTGACCATTTGTAGCTCGATGTGAGCTTGTAAATATGTTGTATGGACTTTCGAGGCCACATCTTTTTCGTATTTGATGCAGTGTAACTGATAATTTTAGTAGAGTCCGTGATGGGCTATTAGCAAATTGTTACCTGTAATTGCTGTTTCGCCTGTATTTGATAATTGTAACATATGTAAAACAAGTTGTTGCTGCTGCTGCTGCTGCTGCCGCCATATGACATAATGGATTTCTGGGGTATTTATTTTTTAATCTATTTATGTAAAATTTGAGCAACTGATCTTAGGAGTGATGAATTGTGGACTTCTCCTGCATTATAGTGAGCTGGAACCAAGTGTGGTTATTTTGGGCATGTTCTCTATAAACGCATGATGCTGTGGTCCTTGTAATCAGATTTGATAGAACATCTTATTTGTACTGTTTTTCTTGATGGAATTGTGTTGTATAGATCGTGTCTCTGGGTTTATATGCCAGAAAAAGTGAATCAGGAGGACCAGTGAAATGTTTTCTGGTTTGTTTTGAGAGGATTTGAAATGTTGCTATTCATTGGATATTAGGTTTTTTGGTTTCTTATATCTCTATATGAGCAATATCATTATCAGTGTGAAGGTGATTCTCAGACACCCGCCTTCCTGTATTGTTTTGATGGTTTCTTGTTTGATAAGGAAATTTCAAGTCAGGCTGAACAATACTCTGCTGCAGCTGCAATATGTGCTCTCATGCTTTGTTTTTGACCTTTGTATTCTTATACAATATCACTCCTAGTATTGTTTTCTGGAATTTTTGGTTTTTGTTTGTAATTTAGGTTTTTGATATGAACGTTGGTCTCATGTTTTAAGTTTTCTTATGATGCGAGAGGTATTGCACAAAGGTGCTGATCCTCCCAGCTTTCATTTTGCAACTTTAGCCTTCGGTTTGCAATAAATTTTACTTGTTAATAATGTTGTGGATTTATAATTCAGGGTAACATTACCATGCAGTGACTCCATGGTACGTCTGTTCCAAGCTTTTATTTACATGTTTCAAGGTTTCCTTTATATGTTCTAGCTCGTGCATTGTCTCATTGTACTTTCAAAACTTGTAATTATAACCAAAAAAAATTAAATGATCAGCGGAATGCTTAGACCATGTGACAGAAAAGTCAAAGGACTATAAAATTAAAGCAAGCTATGGATTGAATGACACAAAACAAGCTAGTATTGCTTGGAGTTAGAGAGAGGCTGACAATTTGTTAAAAAGCTTTTTGCCGTTGATACTAGCCGTTACTTCTGTGGGTTGTTAGTTTTCATGAATGCAGCCCTGTTGCTTGCCATCCTGCGTCATGAATGCTGTTCATTTTTTTTCTCTTCACTATTTTCACTTTGAGCATTTAAATAGTGTTAAAATATGCTAACTTTGTGTTATATCTCTCTCACATTGAATAGAAATTGAGTAGATTTTTGAGTATATATGAGTGAATAAACAGTATTACTTGACATATTAGTTTGTGTGACAATGATAAGCGGTCGATCCGTGACAAGTGGTATCAGAGTAAATCTGAATTCTCATTTATATGTGGGCTTTTAAAATCGTGTCAATGGAGATTGTCACGTGATTAATGAGTTCCTCATGTCCTTAGAGGGATAAGCATTACGGACCAAGTGGGTTTTAAAAATTTTATGTCTTGAGTCTTAATAGAGATTACCATGTGGTTAGTAAGTTCTCTAGCCTCGGAAAAAGGGTTATACAGACCAAGTTGGCTCATGAGTTTGTGTCAAACTATGACGAAGATATTACGTGATTGAGTGCAGGAGAATGTCATGTCCCACATTGAATAGACTATGACGAAGGTGTCACGTGATTGGGTGGGGGAGAATGTCACATCCCACATCAAATAGAAATTAGGTGGATTTTAAATATATGTGAACAGGTAGACAATATTACCTAATAAGCTATTCTTTTGAGTCAATGACAAAAGTCAAGTTTGTGACACCTGACTTCCCTTGCAACGAAAGTTTAATGATAGGTAAATGTGGTGTGGGCATGGGTTCTTGGAATGTTTAATGTTGTACCTATTGGGATATTATTTCTAGATTTAGTTAATTATGGTGTTCACTCAAATTTGGGTTAATGGAAAACGTCCGGTCCATGACACTTGACTTCTCTTGCAACAAAAGTTAATGATAGGTAAATGTGGTATAGGCATGGGATTTTGAAATGTTATTAATGTCGAAGTCAAGCGTTTATTGCTATTGGGATCATACTTTTAGATTTAGTTTAATTATGGGGTTCATTCGGATTTTGAAGCCTAAGATGAGTTGTTCCCAGTTACCAGACAATTTTACATCAGAAGTCAATTGAGTAATCAAAACTCATTCATATGAAAAGAGAGGAGATAAGATTAGTGTTATTTCGAGTTCTTGGGGGTTCATGCATTAGGAGTCTATTGAACATTCTCATGTTTTATATTTTTAATGTTTTGCATATACACATATGGCTATGTTGGATTTTAATCTCGTATTAAACTTGAGCTTAAGGCTTAGTTAAATTTAAAAGAAAATTTGATATTTTAATCCTTGCGTTTTTTTATCAATTACTTATGTTGTCTCTAACTTTTCTTATATTATCTCAATTAATACTTTAGAGATAAAAATAAGCATTTTTTAAAGATGAAAATAGTAGCAAATGTCAATTTTCCAAATGACTAAATTTTAATTTTACAACTCAAATCTCATTGTTTAAGTTAAAGAAAGTGTCACGGTTAACATTCAAAATTGTGGCAACCCATTCTTCAACCTCGATATTATGACATCTTTGCTAATTGTTATGTTGGGAAATAAGACGATGTGCCATGTTTAGCAGATGTATAAGAAATTTCACCACTGTTTGTTGTCAATTGTCACCAATGTCTTGGAGTTGAGGATATGTTTAAATAGCTTCAGATTGCTGCTTCTCCACAAGGTGTATATTATTGGCGCGCGCGCGCGCGCGCACACACACACACATATATATATATATATTGAATATTCAAGATATTTTCTCCTTATCTTACTGCAGTCATGTTCTTACGAGTGATTTCAAGATAATGAATAACAAGTGCTTCGAAATTTATAATAATGATTCCAATTTATTAAAAAAACTGTCACACCATATGCCATATGTGCATGTATTGTTAGTTCAACGAAATTAGACATTATGTGAAAGTAGGGATGTCAGCGGGCGAGTTTGGGATGAATACTTCGAATATTATATTTATATCTACTTGAAACATAAAATATTATATCTTTTTCAAACTCGTTATGGGTTTGGAGTATCGTTATCAAACCCGCATTTGCACGTTTGTACCTATTACCAAACCTGTAACGGGTTATCCGCGAATTTTAAACAGGTTTTGAATTAATATAATAAAAAATAAAATTATAATATTAATTTAATTAAAAAAATTTAAATTATAACAATTAAAATAATATCAATTATACTTCCAATTTTATTTACATTAAATGTTATAATTTTAACTTCAATTTTATTTACATTAAATGTTATAATTTCAAATATAATCTCGATTTTAATTACGATAAATGTTATAATTTCAATTATGTTAAATATTTTAATTTTGATTTTAATTACGTTAAATATTATAATTTCAAATCCAATTTCGATTTCAATTACGTTAAATATTATAACTCTAAATCCAATTTCGATTTCAATTATGTTAATGTTATAATTATAATTTCAATTTCGATATCAATTATGTTAAATATTATAATTCTTATTCTAATTTTGATTTCAATTACGTTAAATGTCATAACTCTAAATCAAATTTTGATTTCAATTACATTAAATTGTTATAATTATAATTTTAATTTCGATAATTAAATATTATAATTTCAAATTCAATTTTAATTACGTTAAATATTTTAATTTTAATTCTAATTCTAATTTTATTTACATTAAATATTATAATTCTTGTGTTAAATGTTATAATTTCAAATCCAATTTCAATTTCAATTACATTAAATGTTATTATTCTAAATCTAATTTTATTTCCAATTTCAATTGCGTTTAATGTTTAATTCTAATTACAATTACAATTTCAATTATGTTAAATGTTATAATTTCAAATCTAATTCCAATTACGTTAAATATTAAACATTTTAGTTCTAATTTCAATTATGTTAAATGTTATAATTTTGTTTTTAATTTCAATTACAATCGTTAGTCCTTTTGAACTAATTTTATTTATTTTTATTAAATGGTATGAGCAATGTCAAATTAAATATAGACTTTTTGATGTGAAATAAAAATAAATGTAAAAATAATTAACTTATATTTTTATTTTTTTAAAATATTTTTTAAATATAGTATATGCGGATACCTGTTGTGGGTATTTGCAGATTTTTTATTAAAATTATACCCGTATCAAATTTGTTGTGAATTTTAATTTTATATACCAAACTCGTACTAAACCTGTTTTAAATTTTACCAAATTCTTTTCAATGCAAGCAAATTTTAGCGGATTTGCAAATTTTTTTACCATCCCTATGTGAGACTTTTATTGCTGTTTGCTGGAAAGGAAAAACGAACCAGAGCTAAGAAAAGACAATGAATTTGTTGAGAAACTGATTTTATTATACTTCTTCAATCAATAAAAAATAATGAGTTCTTTATATACTGATCTTAATACAAGAATGGTACACGTGGCAACTAAACCGTGTGGTTAGCTAACAACCACTCAATTTGCATAACAAACTATCCATGTAGTGAAGAAAATTATGAAGAGTTGAAGAGGTAAAATTGTTAGTGATGATTAAATTTAAAGTGCATGTATGTAGTTTGTGTGTCCATTATATAAATACACGCATCACATACACATATATATATATATATATATATATATATATATATATATAAACACATATGCTACATGTATCTACCCAATATTAATCAACACTTTAGATTCGTACTTATAAGCTTTGTTATTTAGATTGTTCTCATTATTGGTTAGATGATGTGCAGCTCCAGAGTCAAAGTACCAGCCTACCTAACAGTCTCTTCTTGTTGAGATGCCAAACAAGCAGTTTTCATTAATCCTGTACCTCTAGCACCATAATTTCCATGATTTTGATTCCTACCAGCCCCATTTCCAGCTTGTTCTCTAGGTACATAATCTCTATAATAATACTTTGATGCTGAATGCCCTTACTTCTCACAAACTTCAACATATAAACTTGGATGAGCTACTATAATTGCCATTCCTTCCACTGAACCTTCTAAAAAACTATTGTCCTCTGCCTCAGTTTTGATAATTTCCTCTTCCATTTCCATTAAAAGCACCACCAAAGTTATTGCTTCCAAAATTACTTACTCTAAATCCACTGCTATTGTTATATCGAGAGTTAAAACCTCATATTTTTTGGTCCTTTTGTCCATAATGTGCTGAAAAATTATGGCTATCAGTTTTATTACCAACATTTTGCAAATTTCTGCTCTCTTGTCTTTGTAACATTGAATAAGCTTCATTTAAGTTCATTGAACCTAAACGACTTGTTATTAACACAACAGTTGAATCAAATTCAGGTCCAACTCCAAATATGAGATATTCGATCAACTTTTCATCATCAACTGGACATCCTGCAGTTGTAAGCTCATTTACATGATTTTTTACTTTCAAGAAATAATCAGACATAGTCATAAATCATTAGTTCACCATTGATAATTACCTCTTTAGCGGTATGATCGAGCCTTAGATTCTGATCCAAATTGTCTCTCAACTAAGATCCATAGCTCTCAAGATGAAGCACTATTAATCATTAGAGAAAGAATTGTATCATGGATAATTAAAAAGAGCTAGCTAGCAATTGATCCTGACGAATCCATGGCTCAAACTCTGGATTTTCCACCACAAACATTGTTTGATCTGCATTTACGCTTTTAAGAAACTGATCTGGAGCGATTTTGCTTCAATCAACAAATTAAATACTCAAGTCTGTTGCCTTTAATGGCAGTTAAGACTTGTGATTTTCAGATTACATAATTGGATTGAGTAAGCTTAACTGTAGATGGAAAGGAATTGAAAGTATTTGAACTAACATTCGTGCTTGCAGCAGCTAAATTCACATTTGAAGAGCCGGCGTTAGTCATTACCGTGAAATATTTCTATTGCGGTTGGGCAAAAGAGAAAAACAAACCAGAGCAAGAGAAGAAAATGAATTTGCTGAGAATCTGATTTTATTATTACTTTTTCAGTCAATAAAAAATAATACAATAATGAGTTTTTATATACTGATCTTAATACAAGATCGTACACGTGGCAATTATACGGTGTAATCAGCTAGAACCCACTCAATTTGCATAACAAACTCTTAGTGAGAATGTCTGTTATAACAAACTATTGACAACACCTTTAACACCTTCAGTATTCTTTAACTCTTCATAATCTTCTTTACTCGATACTCTCCGAGCTATCAACCCAACAATAACTCAACCACACATATTATACTCTAATATTATAGAATTAAACATGATATAATCCTATGACAAATGAGAGTAAAATCGCCTGGTAGAATGCTAGGATTATCCACTGCAGAAAAAGACCAAAACTTGACACACACAATCAAAATTTGAAAAAAAAAAATTAGTTTTTGACATCCCATCAAACTACTAATGTAAGGTCTTTTTCGAGTTGAGCAATATTTGTGGTCTTTTGACCTAAACATTATAATGGACTTGTGAGTGATTTATCATACTTTGATTCCACACTTATCAGATACCTTTCATGATTTGACTTTTAAGTTTTGTGTATGGTCTGATGCTCATGGAGTTTGGTGTGCATAGATATATGATTCGTTAGCTTATATGAATAAGTTGTATATCTTAATACTCTAAATTTGTATTTCATAAAGTCTTGCAGTCACAAACATATACGTTGGAAAAGATTTTTCATAAGGTAAAACAATATCACAAAAATGTTTGGGAATATTGTTTATAAAAATACAAATCTGAAGATAAATTCATGGTCGATCAAATAAAGATTTGACGATTAAGATTTATGTCTATGCTATTTGGGGATATAGGTGATAGAGGAACTAGACATATATTTTAACCTCAACTTGTATAGTTCAATACGCTATTTTGTAAAATCTATAATATGTATGTGGGCCAGTGTTCATGAACTTATAAAAAAGTTTCATAAGATAAATTAGTGTAAACCTAAAGAGTCTTACAATATGAGTATATTTGTAGAGCATTAAGGTAGCGGACTAGGTCGTATTGTTCGATTTGAAATTTTTTTGATAAATAAGATTTGTTTCACGATCTCTCAAAATACACATGTGCTAAAGCTTAATTATTAAGCTTATTTTATTATGTTAAAAAATATTTTTAACTTAATTAAATATGTGACAAGTGTTGTTAACCCTTTAAAATGATGGACAAATGACTTAATAATTGGTATACTCATAAAGTATTGGAGTTATAAATTAGATTAAATTGTTTGATCTGAAAAAATAAATAAATTTTTTTTCAAAATCTCTTAAAATGCACACGAGTGAATGCTTAATTGTTAAGTTTATTTTATTAAACTAAAAAATATTGTTAACTTAACTAAATATGTGACAAGTGTTGCTAACCCAATGAGACAAATGACTTAATAATGGACATGTGTCCATTAACAAAAGTCAAAGGAATATGCAAATGGTTTGCATGTCTTGAGGTCATTTTGGTTTGACCATATGAGATGAAAAGGAGAATAATTGTTCATCTTCCATGACTTGGGAAGCATTCGGCCATTCTATAGCAAAAAGAGAGGAAAGTTCTTCTTTGTCCTTGAGTCACCAAACCAAGTGATAAATTGCTAAGTGTTAAGCATCAAAATCAAATCCTGTAAAATTCAAAGTTATTATTTTAGTGATTTGATCCTACCGATGTTAATTCATAGAATTGTTTATGGGAAAGATTCAAGGTGATATTCTGCACGATTAAAACTTTTAAATTACACCAATGATTTTTAAAGATATAATTTTTATTATTATAATTAAATTTAATTTGAAAATGTATTTGTTAAAATGAATTTTATGTTTCATTTACATTCCGTGTGACACGCATTTACATTTTAATAATGACACACATATAAACACTTATATTACTCTGATACCACAAAAGTTCTTTGTGTGACACGATTTACATTTCAATAATGACACACATATAAACACTTAGATTGCTCTAATCCCACAAAAGATTTCTATTACTATTTGGCTGAAAGGAAAAACAAACCAGAACAAGAGAAGAAAATGAATTTGTTGAGAAACTGATTTTATTATTACTTCTTCAATCAATAAAAAATAATACAATATTGAGTTCTTTATATATTGATCTTAATACAAGAATGGTACATGTGGCAATTAAACGGTGTGATCAGCTAAAAACCTCTCAATTTGTATAACAAACTCTTGGTGGGAAAGTCTGTTATAACAAACCATTGACAGCACCTTTTAACGCTTTCAGTATTATTTAACTCTTCATAATCTTTTTCACTCGATGATCTCCAAACCATCAACCCAACAAACTTGATCACATATATACTCTAATATTATGGAATTAAACAGAATATAATCTTATGACAAATGAGATTAAAATCGCCAGGTCGAATGCTAGGATTATCCACTGCAGAGAAAGACCAAAACCTAAAACACAGCCACAGTTTGAAAGTTTCTGCATTTCATTGTTCCAAACTAAAAGGCTCGGAAGACCCAAAAAAAAAACTATGCTAAAACATTATTCAATCTGTAAGGAGAAAGAATCAAAGCCATGTTACAGCTCCACTCTCTCTTTAATTTGAACTCATGACATAAATTAAACTCGATTTATAATATAAACCAAAATATCATGATGATGTTATGCTTTAATTTTAACATCTATGAATGTCAATGAACAGATACATTAGATCTTTTTGTAAAATTAAATAGCTCAGTAGAAGAAGCCAGCGACAGCGACTCCAGCCACGACGGCCGAGACTCGGAGTGCGCTTGCGCCGCTCGGGCTCGCCTCTTCATCCTTCTTCTCAGCGCCAACTGGTCCTGGCATTGCAACATCAGGCATCTTACTAGGCTCAGAAGCTGTGGGTTCTCCTGCTGGGGCATCTGATGGGGAGCCGTCAGGAGCGTCGGCGAGGCCGCCGGACGGAGCGGCGCTGGGTGCAGAGCTGCTGGAGTCAGGAGCATTAGCAGATGGTACGGGTGCAGGTGCTTCCGCCGGTTGCTGGTGTTGCAGTTGGGCTGAGGCCAACCCAACCATGGCAACGAAAACGAGAGCAAGAACAATGATTTGGCGTGCCATTTATGTGAATTCTTGTTTCTGCTTTGGGCTTGTTGCGGTTGTGCTTTTGTTGCCCTTTTTATGCAGCGTTCTCTGCTGAATATAGAGAACACTGCTGATGGCACAAAACAAATTCACAATGTGAGGAAGAGAATTGGTGAGGTGTATATATTGGGTTTGGTGGTGAAGCTTTGATCTTCTTCCCGGAAACTAGGGCCTGGTCAATAGCAGTACTTGAAACCCGCTGAATGTTTCTTTATGCCTAATTTTAGCTCAAAATCTACTATTACTGCTTCGGCTTTCTCCATCTTTTGCCGTCATCAACATCACGCATCCTTTTTATATTCTTCATTTTCCTACTTGATCATCATTTAATTTTTATTTTTTCTATCACGAAAAACAAGATAAATACAAACTAGTTAATTTTCTTAATGAAAAACAGCGAGAATGGCATGGTGGATAACTTTTTGTATATTGATCATTCATACATTTTACAGATGGAGCAACTTCATTTATATACAACACAGTAGCTTGTGGACAAAGAATTGTAAAGAATACAAAAAATGTAATGATTACATAATGATTCAAAGAATAATTATTCCTTTGCTTGATTTTTGGAATGGTCTCTCATTGGTCCATCTGCCTCTGCATTTGATCTTTTCTCATTGGTCCATCTGCCTCTGTATTTGATCTTTTCTCATTGGCTGCTGATTTCCTTTGATGCCAACTGTAGATGCCTTTTGTGTTTTTTGTCTTTTTCTTTACCGTGAGCCTTGAGGTTTTTTTTTGTCTCTGATGCTAATCATTTGAAAGGCTTCTTCCTTTCATTTGTTGTTAATTGCTAATTCAAATATTCCAACCCGCCCACTCAAACTCAGTTTAGAATGACTTTGAGTTTATCTTTCAAATAGTTAAACCTTTCAATTTTGAAACTTTCAATTGAAAGGGCCTTTGTCAGCAACTTGCTCCTTTAAGCAAACAAACTTAATTTTAATTTCATTATTTGCTAATTTGTCTCTGATGAAGTGCACATCTATTTTGATGTGTTTATTAGTCCTAACATGAAAGACTAAGTTGTTAGCTAAGATAGCAGCCCATTGGTTATAGTACCAAATTACAAGTTTCTTTGTTAACTTAATATGCAGTTCAGTGAGAAGAGAGTTTAACCACGCAATTTTAGCATATGCTTGAACAAGTGATCTATACTCTGACTCAGTGGTGAATCTTGAGACCACCTTTTATTTTCTTAAACTCCATGAGATCAAGTTTCCACATAGTAAGATGCTGAAGCTTCATGTTGATTTTCTATCATCTATATCATTTACCCAACTAGCATATGTGTATCCCTTTATTTCTAACTTTCCATTTTCTTGTAAAAAAATAGGCTATGATTTGAGGTTCCCTACAAATATCTTAAAATTCTTTTGCAGGCAATCCAATGTTCTTGTTTGGGTGAATGAAGAAACTTGCTTAATTTATTAACACTATAGGCTATCTCAGGTCTTATGATGGTTGCATATTGTAAGGTTCCTATGGTGCTTCTATATAAAGTCACATCATCAAAATTCTTACTTTCATCCTCATTTAATTTGAGATCAGTACCTATAGGAGTGGGATATGGTTTATAGTTTAATAAACATACTCTATTAAGCAAGTCAATAACGTATTTGTTTTGACTGAAATGTATTCCTAACTGACTTCTTTTAACCTCTATTCCAAAAAGTAGTTCAGGGATTCTATAACCTTTAAGGAAAAATCCTGATTGAGTTTGTTTATTACAGTGTTACACATGTTTTCATCATTCCCAGTCACCAAGATATCATCAATATATACAAGCAATATTGTAAGTTTATCACTTTTTCTAAGAACAAAAAATATGTGTCAAATTTGGCATTTTTGAAGCCCTATTGCAGTAAGGTCGATTTGAGTCTTTCAAACTATGCTCTTGGAACTTAATGAGTCGATATAAAGCTCTTCTTAGCTTATAAATTAAGTCTAGTTTTTGTTTGTCTTCAAAACCTTCCAATTGAGTCATGAATACCTCTTCTGTAAATCTTCCATTCAGGAAATTTTATAGGTTGATGGCATTTGAATCTTGTGTAAGTAAGGTGTTTTTTGGTTCATTTTGATAGGTTTCAAATGTTTTTGTTGTGCTGTGAAGATCTTGATGACAAGAGACCTCTATATGGATTGGTTCTGGTTTATCTTCATCAACAGCTAAGGTACCTTTGACATTTTGCTGAAAAGGCAGATATATAGGGTACTTATACATGGAATTTTTTGCACTTTGTGGTGTATTTTCTCTTAATGCTGAGTTATCAAAAGGGAATTAATTTTCATTAAAAGTAATCCTGTCTTGAAATAAAAAAAATTTCTGATGGTAACAAGCATTTGTATCATTTGTGCTTTGAGTTATATCCTAGAAATATACATCTATGTATGTGAAATTATAGTTTATGTTGGTTCACAAGTCTTAGGTTTGGGAAGCATGCACATCCAAAGATTTTCAATCTACTATAATATGGAACTTTACTAAAAAGTTTAGTGAAAAAAGGATCAATCATACTTTAACTATTTGTCTATGCTTTTTTTCAATTTTTCCATTCTGATATGAGGTGTAAGGGCATGTGTGTCTGAAATGAACTCTATTTTCTTTTAAGTAATGTCTCAGGGGCATGAATACATTCCTCATATCTGTCTGAATGGTCTTTATTTGATGTTCAAGTTATTTTTCAATGAGTTTTATAAAGTTAATGACAATATTTGTGAATTGTGACTTAGTTTGCAGGCGATAAATTCAAACATATCTTAAGAAACTACCAACAATCCCAAGGTGGAATCAAAAACCATCACCAGAAATAAGAGGTGCTAAACCCCATAAGTCAATATGAATTACCTCTAATGGTTTTTTGGCATAGTTCTTAAATTTTGAAAATTTTAGTTTGTGATTTTTGCCCATTTTACAAGCATCACAGAATGGTAAAACTAAACTTTTATTCAAATCAGTTGACTTGTTATAAGATACGATGACCTTTTCCATTACATAAATACTAAGATGACCAAGTTTTCTATGAAGAATTGATAGATCTCTTGACAATTCTGAGTTGGCTTTTTGATTATCTAAACTAGGATTTGTTTTGGAAAATAAGCAAATAAAGATACTAGTGGACTAAGGTTCATGGTTCTTATAGTGATTTTGAAGTTTCCTACCATTGGTACCACTGTTAATTGATAAAGGCCTCCTTTAGCCATTCATTGAAGAAGTTCCTTCTGTATCTTGTCCTTCACAACACACAAGTTATGATTAAATTCAATTGTGACTTCATTATCTCTCATAAGTTTAGAAATGCTTATAAGATTTTTTGTCATTTTAAGAACAAATAGAACATGCTTAAGAATAAGTGTTTTGTCAATGTAAGGTATATGCAATGAACTTGTACCGACATGTGAAATATAAAGCTTCTGACCATTACCTACAATAAGTGACTGATTACTTTTGTATTCTGTCCTCGTGGTAAGATTGTTGATGTTGTTTGTCACATAATTTGTAGTACCACTGTTAATAAACCAATCCTTATCATCTTCATCTTCTTGAGTTACAACATATGCTAAATTTTGTTAACCTAGCACCTTTAGAACAAACTTGTACTTAAATTTGTGCTAACAATTAATTGGCTTATATCCAAGCTTGCCAAAAATCTAGCAAGTTGTCTTAGGCTTGTCTTTGTTCCCTTGCTATCTCATTTTTTCCTTAATTGCCTTGTTGTTTTAATTTCCCTTACTATTGAAGTTAGAGTTCATGCCATTTCCTCTTCCATAGGCTGGACTCATTTTACTTCTTGCATCTTTCCCATACTGATTTTTTTGTGTGGATTTCTTTTATTGAAGGCCATATTTGCCTCAAAGTCACCATTCTAAGTGGCATTTCTCTCTAGTTTCTCTTCAAAGTTAAATAATGTTGCATATGCATCTTCAAGAGAGGTGTTGTTGAGATTTAAGGTTATTATTACAACCACAAGGTCATATTCAAAGTTTAGACCCCTTAGAATGAACTGAATTAATTCTAGATTTGTAATAGGCTTTCCAAAAGTTGTTAGTATGCCAACAATTTTTTTCATCTTACTGAAATAGTCACTCATGCTCATTGAGCATTTCTTTGTGACATAATTATCTTTTGACCTCTACAATGTGAGCCATTGACTATGAACAGTACATTTTTGTCAAGATCATACACAAGTCAATAGAGGTGCTATAATTTATAATTGAGCTTAAAATGTTTTCACTCAATAAGGACAACAACCAGTTAAGAATCAGTTGATCATGTTTCTTTCATAGTAATACAGTGGATTAACTATGGTTTTTGGTAATTGATTTTCATCTATGGTAGGAATAAACCTGCTTGGTGCTCATTTGTTTCATCTATGTAATCTTTAAGTTCATTACCCCTTATGAAAGGAAAGGCCTGAGTTTTCCAACTGATATTATTATTTTTGTTGAGCTTAATAGGGATGGCAAAGGTTAGGTTATTGGCTACATTATTGTGCACAAGACTATATGTTATGTTTGTTTCAATTTTAATAGGGATACCAAGATGAGAGTCGATATTTGCCATTGTTGTTGGCAGATCTACTTTGATACCAAATTAATTTTCTTAATAAAAAACAAAGAGAATGGCAACAATGGATAACTTTTTGTATATTGATCGAGCAACTACATTTATATACAGCATAGTAGCTTGTGGACAAAGAATTGTAAAATAGACAAAAATTGTAATGATATACAACATAAACACACAAGAGTATAGAATAATTTTTTAGTTAGGAAAAATAATATTACTTTAAAACAAATTATTATTCAAACAAAAGAGTATACATTAACTAATGCCATAACCTTCTTATTCCAAAAAAAAAAAAAAATCGACACTCACATAAAATAGATTTGTTTAATTTAATCGGATAATATGTATAAAAATATATAGGTGTGCGAGCATATCACATTATTAAGTAGTTCTGATTTCTGAAACCGAAAGACGAGAATTAAGGAACGAGCCGGCCCAAATAGACTGAGAATTAAGGGCCCGTTAAGTCTCTTCCCGAAATTACGAAATGACCACTGAGTTAGGGCTTTGAAAATGATAACGCTCCCTTTGAATCTCACTAACTGTGCTTTGTTTGTTGATTGTTACTAACAAAAGCCAAGCAAAAGCTTGAAACCTCTACCCTCTTCTTGAAATCGCGTATTTGTTGAGGTGAAGGGGCAGAGGAAGAAGACGAAGTATCACTGAAAATCAAGAAGCGAGAAATATGGCTTTAGCTTTCGACGAGTTCGGCCGGCCGTTCATTCTTATAAAACAGCAGGACGAGAAGGCCAGATTGCGGGGACTCGATGCTCAGAAAGCCAACATTTCGGCGGGCAAAGCTGTGGCTCGGATCCTCCGAACCTCTCTCGGACCCAAAGGCATGGACAAGATGCTCCAGAGCCCTGACGGTGACGTCACCATTAGTATGTCCTCTAAAATCACTTCTTCCTTTTTAATTTTAATTTTATTGTTTTTACTAGTTAATGAAGTTTGATGGATCTGAGTGAGTGCTAAGTTCAGAGTCTCTTTAGATTGTGCAAGTTTAAGGTTTTGTGTAACAAGCGTTTATGTATTTTGTTTAAAAGTTGGTTCGTAGTTAGTAAAAAGAGATTATGCTGAAGAGCATGGATAATTTTGTAGATTTACATCTGTGATGAAAAATGATTACGTGGCCAAAACATTACTCACTAAACAGAAATTCTAGTACCTTCTTATGTCTCAGAAATTACTGAAATGGGGACCTAGTTTCCTTGTGCTTTTGAAGTCAATGTCAGAGATTGAATTGAACAAGCATTGTCTTCTCTATGCTCTCTTTGTAATTGCATCTGTTAATGTCACCAAGTTGCATTTTAGTGATAAAAGTGAAGGCATGGGTTTGTTTTGCAGACTGCTTCTTTGGCTACATTTGGGGTTTCCTTACCTTTTTATATGTCTTATTTCAGCAAATGATGGTGCCACAATACTGGAGCAGATGGATGTTGACAATCAAATTGCAAAGCTGGTGGTTGAACTATCTCGGAGTCAGGATTATGAAATTGGTGATGGGACAACCGGTGTAGTCGTTATGGCTGGTTCACTTTTAGAGCAGGCAGAGAAGCTCCTGGAACGCGGAATTCATCCTATTCGGATTGCAGAGGGCTACGAAACTGCTTCTAGAATAGCTGTTGAACATTTGGAACATATTGCTCAGAAGTTTGAGTTTGGAATGAATAATTTTGAGCCTTTGGTACAAACTTGCATGACTACTTTAAATTCAAAAATGTAAGCTTGTCCTTTGATACTACCTAATCAAATGCTGCCCTTTGCAAGTGTGTTTGGCTTCATAATGATATATACTACATTTGGTTTTTCTTATCAGAAGTTATTATTTAGTAACTTTTGAATTGGCTTATACATAGTAATTCCTTTTAACATTTTCCTGTTTGTCCAAACATAGTTGTTAGAGTGTATTTTCAAATGGTACATGTTTGATCTTTAAAATCAATTTGTACATTTACTTTTTGACTTATCCTTATCAAATGCCTTCATGTCTATGATCTTAATGCTATTCATCTGCGTAGCTAAATGCAATATATATATTTTGGTTGGGGCTGTTTGAGTCTTTGAGAAGCCATCTGGTGAACAAAAGATCCTATATGCTCTGTGAACTCGTGTTTGCTTGAAAACAACAGGTTGACTGTTGAAGTTTGCATGCAGGGAAATATAAATATATTGTGATGATGTAAACGCAATATTTTATTTTTATGGGTTGCGTGTGTGAATATTTATTTTATGTGCTGTTAATTCAATTTTCTTTCTTGCTTTGCAGTGTGAATCGTTGCAAGCGTAGTTTGGCCGAGATTGCTGTTAAAGCAGTTCTTGCTGTGGCAGATTTAGAGAGGAAGGATGTCAATTTAGATATGATCAAAGTTGAGGGAAAGGTAGGGGGAAAGTTGGAGGACACAGAGCTAGTATATGGTATTACCATTGACAAGGATATGAGCCATCCTCAGATGCCAAAGCGAATTGAAGATGCAAAAATTGCTATCTTGACTTGCCCTTTTGAGCCACCTAAGCCAAAGACTAAGCATAAGGTGGACATTGATACTGTGGAAAAGTTCCAGACTTTACGTCAACAAGAGCAAAAATACTTTGATGACATGGTTCAAAAGTGCAAGGTGGGGCTGCATTCATATCAAAACATTCTGTCAACATATGACTGCATTTTAGTTGTATGGTGGTCTTGGTTTTTCTTACCTAGGTTGCTGATGTTGAAGTCAAATATAAAATGCATTTGTGTGTGTGTGTGTGTGTTTGTGGGGGGGGGGAACTCTTTTTCCTCTTACATTCTTTGTTGAATCTATTGTTAGATTGGTTTACTGTGTGCCTATTTTATCTAACATCTTTGTTTTACTCTTTTGTAGGATATTGGTGCCACCTTGGTTATCTGTCAGTGGGGTTTTGATGACGAGGCTAATCACTTATTATTGCACAGGAACTTACCTGCTGTCCGTTGGGTTGGTGGTGTAGAATTAGAGCTAATTGCAATAGCCACAGGTTTTGTGTTGGTCTAGCTTACTACTTATAGTGCTTCAGCCCTTGTTATAGCTGCTATGATTCAGCTACCTTCTTATGACTGAAGTAATGGTATCTGCATTTTATAGGTGGAAGAATTGTTCCAAGGTTTCAGGAGCTGACGCCAGAAAA
This sequence comes from Ailanthus altissimus, assembly GCA_946807835.1. Taxonomy (NCBI): domain Eukaryota; kingdom Viridiplantae; phylum Streptophyta; class Magnoliopsida; order Sapindales; family Simaroubaceae; genus Ailanthus; species Ailanthus altissimus. Next base: position 23,546,901 of record OX327692.1, on the reverse strand, counting down.
GTTGGGAAAGGTACATCCTGCATTTTTAATCCTTTGTTTTGCTGCAAAGTGTAAGGGTAGAAAATTACAAGCATGGCTTAATGTGGAAAAGTTTATTTTGAGTAGATTTCTAATGCTAATTATGTATCTGAATTATGGGATTAATGTTTCTGACGCACTTTTCTGTGTTGATATGCCATCCTGATTCATGTAATTTAGCTCATACAGCATTTTGATGGTACAATAATGTTAAGATGTTACTTCTAATTTTCTTTTAGGCTGGCTTGGTTCGAGAAAAATCTTTTGGTACTACGAAAGATAGAATGTTGTACATTGAACATTGTGCAAATTCAAGGGCTGTTACCATATTTATCCGTGGAGGTAGAATAATGTTTCTTTGTTTTTATATATTTAATATCAGATTTTATGATTTTGGTATGTTACATTTGTTAATAATGCTTTCAGTTATATGTCTGGATATATCATTCAATCAAGTTTGTCAGTTTTGTGAGGATGAGGAGGCAAACTTAATAATAGAATGATTAATGATGTATATTTCAATTTCTTTGCATAGTTTCAATTAATCACTTTGCCTGTTCACTCTATGTGAATCATCCTCCTGATTGCCCACCTCTTTAAGTGTTTTCTTAATTAACTTCTGCAGGAGGAAAAGATATTGCCTTGTGTAGGTGACAGGTGGTAAAGTCTTGTAATTACAGCCTGATTGATAAAAATATAACGACTTAGTTATGAATCAGTTTCTCAATCAGTTTCCTATTGATTGTCCACCTCTTCAAGTATTTTCTAATTAACTTCTGCAAGAAGAAAAGACATTACCTACTCGTAGGTGGCAGGTGGTAAGGCCTTGTAAGCAAGCCTTATTTGTGCTCTTTGAAGGCCTAGTTGTGAATCAGTTTCTTGCTAATCTACTGAAATCTAATTATTACCTGCCTAAGGGGAAGAGAAAAACTTTGTTGATAGGGTTATGCATGGCATATTCACTGCAGTAATGTCTGTACCTGCGTGTAAGACATCAGCTAGTTTCTTTCTCTTTTCCTTGGCTTTTTTTTCCCCCCCCCCCCCCCTTTTTGCTGCATTGTGGGTTGTAGTTGGTTTAATCAGTGCTTGATTTAAGAGGTTATATATTGTTCACAATAATGCAGCAAGAGAAGGTCTTCTCATTGCACATTACACTATTCAATACAATAGCACAACAGAAATTTCTTAAGTGTTGGTTAGAAAAAGGATCAAGGGAAATATAATAGGCTAATGAAAGTGCTGAAGAAAAAGTAAAAAAACGTAGAGGACCCTGACATATTTAGATGATCTCACTGTGGTTGTGGTGTCTCATGATGCACTAGGTAACAAAATGATGATAGAGGAGACCAAGCGCAGCATTCATGATGCATTGTGTGTCGCTAGGAATCTGATTCGCAACAATTCCATTGTTTATGGTGGGGGTTCGGCTGAGATATCTTGTTCAATAGCTGTAGATACAACTGCAGATCGATATTCAGGAGTTGAGCAGGTACGATAAATTTCTTTCTTAATCATTTTCACAACTCTATTGTTGCATTTCTTGCATCTTATTAATGCATACGGAATTCTTGTCACCTTTTATCTGCAGTATGCTATTAGGGCATTTGCAGATGCTTTGGACGCCATCCCCATGGCACTTGCAGAAAATAGTGGTCTTCAACCTATTGAGACCCTGTCTGCAGTAAAGTCTCAGCAAGTGAAGGTAATGGCTGATCTCGGTCTGACCTACTGCTTCTGATTATCTTTTCCCAGGAAGATTTTGTTTTGTGATCGAATTGTAGTGATGGCACGATTTTTATATTTCATTTGAACTTGTTATGCAGGAGAACAATCCATACTGTGGAATAGATTGCAACGACGATGGCACAAATGACATGCGGGAGCAAAATGTCTTTGAGACTCTGATTGGGAAGCAGCAGCAGATCCTTCTTGCAACACAAGTTGTCAAGATGATCTTAAAAATTGATGATGTCATCTCCCCAGCTGATTATTGACATTTCAGGTTTTAAGTTTTTATTTGATTCTGCATTAACAAGAATGAATTTCAATGTACTGTATTTTGTTGGCTTGATATGGACTTTTTAAGTTTTAAGTTACTCTTGGACCATCTGTCCACCTTAATGAAATCTAAAGATTTTGGATAGATTTTTGTTGGAAATGAACCATGACTGCTGCGGTGGTTAGTGCGGATTGATGATTTTAATGGTTTTATAGTAAATTGTGTCGTACTTCATTTCCATTTCCATTTCCATTTCATATTCTCTTGTATCCTAATTAGTCTTTCGAATCGATACCGACTCAAATAAAAAAATTTATCTGTTAAGAGATGTTACTGTTCTTTGATGGTATACAAAGTACAACTACTGCAACAGGCGGTATGTCTCTTCTCGTGGACAGGGCAGTGTGAACTGTGAATAAAATTTAAGAGATGAAGGATGGCCCCTGATGTCGTCCGTTTGGTGATAATATTGGTTTAATGCTTAACGTCTTGTCCTCGACCCGGACAAATGGAGTACGTCGGAAGGGAAGATGACCCCCGTACGGTGCGTAACATGCAGTTGCTGCCACGAACTGTCTCGTCATGTTTAGTAGCCAGACCGTACCCCCGTTGAACCCATCACTCGGTTATGTAAGCGTTATTTTGATTGGTTCAGCTCACCTTGTGCTTCTGATTTATGAGTCACTCCTGAATTGCTTTGTACAAATTGTTCTGGTTTCAGGGCTTGATTGGATGGATGACCTCACGAAATTGCTTGGGGTGGATACAGTTAGTTCGATTCCGTGTTGGTTGGTACTAAATTAAACAAGGCTTATTTAATTCTCTTACGAGGGAGAATCGAATATAATTAATTTTTTGGGTATAATTGAAGTAGATCGAATTAATTTTTTTTTTTTAATTCAGGGATTCGATCTTTTTAGTTTTGAACTCAATTATTTTGTATTGATGGAAATGGGTTTGCTTTTATTTATTTATTGAAAGTACTAAGAAAAAGTCAATTAAGAAATAGTATTTTTTTCTCAACTTATATATGAATTGTACGATACGGGTGAGTTCGGTGTAAAATTTTGCTAGGGTCAATAAGATACTTCTATGTGGCAGAAATTTTTTATCATTTATTTAAAAAATAATTTTTCAGTTTGAAAACCAAATTGGACCATCGATTTTATACTCAAAGTAACTAATTGATTTTTTGGCTCGATTTCATTTAAATTGATTTTTTTAATTTTTTTTACCCACCTTTAATCGCAAGGCAAAGTTCAAGCAACGCATAAAAAGGCCACCATAAATAAATGCTAAAGGTTCGTTTGATAAAACTTTTATAAATAATTTTTTTTTAAAAAAGTTATTAATTATTTAATTGTCAATTAAAATAATTTTTTTAAAATATTAAATCGTTTGGTTATATATTTTTAAAATTTTTTATCTATTATTAAATTACCAAAAAAAATATTTAATAAAGTTCATATTCAAATTTTAAACAAATTAATTTTTTTTATACATAAGTTTAAATTTATGTTGCATTTGCTTAAACTCAATCTCTTAAAACATAAAAATCCAAGTTAAATTATACATACCAATTAATGAATCAAATAAATTATTATGTTACGTACAAAAGTTTAAAATAAAATAAATAATACTTACCGATGTCAACAAATTTTTGATAGTGTTTTGTAAGGATATAATAATTGTAGAGATCAAGATATAATAACTTTTAAGAAAATAATTAAAATATATTACTTAAATAGTATTTATTATAATTACTATATTATCAAATTAAAAAAATATTATTAAAGTAAATATGATATTACACAAATATAAAATATATATAAGATAAAAATCTACTCTCAAAACCCAAATTTTAGCTCTCAAGTAAAGGCAAAAATGACTTCTTTAATTTTCAAAGCTCTTTTTCGGTCACAATCAACATTGCAATAAATAAATAAAGATTTTAGCATTAAAAACCTTTTTTAGTCAACAGAGAAGCCTACTAAATAGGCATTAAGACACTTTTTACGTTGTCGACAAAGATTGCACCAAACAATGTTAAGTCTCAGGGGAAACCCAAAATAAATAAATTAATAAGTCTATTCATTCCGAATCAAGTTTACACGTGCTAGCTAAAATAAAAAAGTCCAATATTTATATTAGGTATGCGGATACATTCAAAATATTGGATTATATTTTTAAGTGTGGGAATGTTAAAATAATAAATTATTTAATGAAAATGGAGTCGATCTTTAAGGAGTATTATTTAAAATATATAAGTATAAATAATTTATAAAATAAAAATAAAGATATAATATATTTACAGATAATGATATAAATAATCAATTTAAAATAAATAATAAGATTAAGGGATCCACTCTTAATATATGAAACAAGAATACTTTCAACTCTCTTTTATAATTTAATTGTAATCCTCACACAAAAAAAAATTTAATTAGAAAGATATAACAAATATGGTTCATATATATGAAATTGTATTCTATTCTTTTAATTACCTTGTCGAGATTACGCCAAATCTTATAACGGGTTCAAGTATTTATTATGCTAATCATTATAATCAACACTCTCACTTTAGAAAAAATAGTATCTACACAAAATCTTATAAATGGGTTCAAAAATCTATTATGTCAATTATGAAAATTGTCTATAATAAATCAAGATACACCACTTTATAAGAAAGGGTATTAATATTACTTAAAAAAAATACAACATATATAAATTTAATCTACTTCAAAATGTAAACATTAAATTTTAAATTGAGAGTTAAAATTTAATCTGATTACCTTACCAAGAGTTTCACCATTTCACCTTAGTACAATGAAAATAACAAGTATGATGGAATTAAAGGAAAGAATTATAAAAAATACTAACATAAACTTCAAAGTAGTATATAAAAAATAATAATACTACAAATAGATAATATAAGAAAAAAGTATTATAACTAAAATCTAGCTCTTCATAGGCATAGATAAGCTCTCTATTTATAAAAAAAGAAAAAAAGAATACAAGTTAAAAAAAAGGAGGCCACCACTTTGATAGATTGTTAACAATTTAAGACTTATTTCATATGCCAAATTTGATCAGTGAACTTGTCACCAACAACAAGCAAATTTGATTTATATGTCAATAGTAAAGTTGTAGGTATTTGTTTCAGCTTTCTAAAGTGAGTAAGAATGTCTATATTGAATATTTATTTTTCAAGTTATAGGCTAAGAACTGAAGCCTGCTCAGGCTTGGCCTGCACTACAAATAAGTTATCTTCTAAGTCATTTTCACCCTCCAAATATTTGAATTATAAAAATGTGTGAAATCTAATATTATTGTATATGAAATCAGCTCTTCACAGGTTTAAGAAGTACTCAAATTTAATTATTTGATAGAAAGTTATACTCAATTTATCCAACCTACTCTAAAGTAATTAATAACTTAATAAGTATAATATTAAAAACATATTCAAGTTAGAAAGGTTAATAATACTAATAATACATTCAAGGATTAAAGACTCAACTCTCCATTTTTCATTTTTACCTAAACAACCTCTAGTTTTTGCTTTGTAATCAAGTTTTGTATTTGGATGCGGTCTCAAAATATTTTTGGATGTGATTTTTGATTTATCACTTCATACACATGTAAATGTTATCCCATCTTAATATCCCATCACTCATTTTCTTATATGTTCTTCGCTTAACAGGAAAATCCGTTTGTTTAGCATAATTCTTGTTATAAGTGAGCATTTCTTCAACACTTTTAAATAGCATCCCAACCTTTAGTTCGTTTAATTTTTTTTAAACCATCTACATTATCAATCCTCAATTTCTACAATATTATCCTCCAAACCATTAACTTCATTAAATTCTTCCAAATCTCCAACTTCATGGATTTTATTTATGTCCTTCATTTCTATATAATAAAGTCAATCTTTAACAAATCCAAGAATTAAAAATAAAAAAAAATTAATATTTCTAAACAAAAGTTAAATTATAAAAATGAAAGAAACATGCAAGGAATAAGTTACAAATAATTACTAACTATAGTGAATATATATATATATATATTAATTATTATACAAAAGCAATTGCTTGGGCACAATGCATATTCATGAAATCAAAAAATAAAAATAAGAGAATTTTTAAAATAATGTTCAATTCTACTATTTTGCAAACCTAGAATGGATGACAATAGATTATGAATAATAACAAATTTTATGGTTTACTAGAGATCATAATATATTATAATGAAAATATGATGCAAAACATTACCTAGGCAATTATTATTCGTCATTTTTATCGCCAATTTCAATAAGAAGTTCTTTAAAAAAAGAGTAAAAGAGAAAGTAATCTCAAAGTAATAATGGAAAAGTTTTAAGTCTTTGAAGATTTTAGCGAAAAAAAAAGGTCAAAAAAAAAAGATCATGATAAAAAAAAAAACTAAGCACGTATAAATATTAAACTTTTAAGTTATTTTGTTCTTTTTCTTTTCTTACATGTTCTTCGCTTTACATAAAAATCTATTTGTTTAACATAGTTCTTGTTATAAGTGAACATTTCATCAACACTTTTAAATAACATCCCAACCTTTGGCTCATTTAAATTTTTTTTCAAACCATCTACATTATCAATCCTCAATTTCTACAACATTATCCTCCAAACCATTAACTTCATTAAATTTTTTTAAATCTCCAACTTCATGAATTTTATTCAAGTCCTTCGTTCCTATATAATAAAGTCAATTTTTAACAAATCCAAGAATTAAAAATTAAAAAATAATAATATCTCTAAACAAAAGTTAAAATATAAAAACGAAAAAAACATGCAAGGAATAAGTTACAAATAATTACTGACTATAGTGAATATAATTTTTTTAATTATTATACAAAATCGATTGCTTGGGCACAATGCCTATTCATGAAATCAAACAATAAAATAAGAGAAATTTTAAAATAATACTCTTTACTAATATTTTGCAAACCTAAAATGGATGATAATAGATTATGAATAATCACAAATTTTATGGTTTATTAGAGATCATAATATATTATAAAAAAATATGATGCGCAAAACATTACCTAGGCAATTGTTGTTCATCATTCTTATCATCAACTTCAATAAGAGAATTAACAAAAAAAAGAGTATAAGAGAAAGTAACTCCAGAAGTATTAAAAATTGAAAAGTTTTAAGTCTTTAAAGCTTTTAGCCAAAAAAAGATCATGATAAAAAAAAACTAAGCATGTATAAATTATTAAACTTTTAAGTTTTTTTTTCTTTTTCTTACATGTTCTTCGCTTCATAGAAAAAATCATTTGTTTAGCATAGTTTTTGTTTTATGTAAGCATTTCATCAATACTTTTAAATAACATCTCAACCTTCGGCTCATCTAATTTTTTTTTCAAACCATCTACATTATCAATCCTCAATTTCTACAACATTATCCTCCAAACCATTAACTTTATTAAATTCTTTTAAATCTCTAACTTCATGGATTTTATTTAAGTCCTTCATTCCTATATAATAAAGTCAATATTTAACAAATTCAAGAATTAAAAATTAAAAAAAAATTAGTATCTCTAAACAAAAGTTAAAATATAAAAATGAAAGAAACATGCAAGGAATAAGTTACAAATAATTACTAACTATAGTGAATATAAAATTTTTAATTATTATACAAAAGCAATTGCTTGGGTACAATGCATATTCATGAAAGCAAAAAAAAAAAAAAAACAAGAGAATTTTTAAAATAATATTCTTTACTAATATTTTGCAAACCTAAAATGGATGATAATAGATTATGAATAATAAAAAATTTTATGATTTATTAGAGATCATAATATGTTATAAAAAAAATATGGTGCAAAACATTACTTATGAAATTGTTGTTCATAATTCTTTTCATCAAGTTCAATAAGAGGTTTAACCGAAAAAAAGTATAAGAGAAAGTAATTTTGGAAGTAATAAAAGATGAACAGTTTTAAGTCTTTAAGCCTTTTTTTTTTTTTAAGTTTGGACTGCTATAGGCACTAATCCTTCTATTTAAAGTTTCATTTCTCTGGTTGAATGTAGTTTCTTCGGAATCAAGTTATTGACTAGCAATAACCAAAATGGAGAGAAAACTAGCTATAAAACGCCGAAAGGCGCTAACAAACCGACTCTGCCTGCCTACAGAGTATACCTTCCCTTGAACACGAATTGCGAATATGCTTTAGTATTCTCATATATTTATTCATATGTTGATTTATGTTCATTCGCTCTGCTCACGGAGCGATATAGGAATATCTATTAAAAAGATAAAAAGATGCTATTTTTCATTTAATTGTGCTTTAAAGAGAGAAGATATGATAAAAGGTAAGCTCCAATTCCACTAAAAAATTCAATTTAGTTAGGTTGAATTTTTCTCTAATATGCCTTTTTGTCTACCTTCTTTAATTAATATCGCATTTCGAGTAACCAATCGTTTTTTTTAAATTTGCTTGTTGAAAATTGGTGATTTAACAATCTTGTATGAGTAAAAATTGTGATGAATACCAAGATGAGAGTTATTATGAAGTCAACTACGCATTGAGTATACAAGGGATGAGTAAAACAAAAAGTTAAAAGAACGGTACTGTTCACAGAGGGCATTGTTTGTGCACTGGGGGTATTGTTCATGGTGGGAACTATTTATCAATTACTGTTCACACGCAGTACTGTACATGTGGTTATTATTCATATGGCATCTTAAGGGTATTTCTTGTTTTGGGTCAATTGGCTTCTTTAAATAGGATTAAGACTCTTATAAATAAATATTCTTATTCCAACTAGGTTTAAGATTTTTAGGGGTGTTTTATTCACTATATAAACCCTTTTGAAACATAAAAGAAATACAAGTATCTAAAGTTTTAAAATGTAAATCATAAGAGAGAATAGAGGAGCTAGGAGTGCATGGTGCACTAGGGTGTAACCTTTTGGAGAGTATTTTCTTTTGATTCTTGAGTGAATAAAAGAAACACCATAGATCATTTTAGCTTAGATGTTCGAGCTATTCTTATATTTTTTGTAAAAATCTCTTATGAAGAGATACTAAGAAATCTTGGGGAAGTCATGATGATCAATGGTAAATACTTAGGAATCTCTATGAGAGATAATATGTGGTCTATGGAAGATACTTTGGGTATTGTGAGATTATTGATGATGTAAAAAGATATTTAATGATTTATATTAATAATAAGAAGTTGGATCATAGATCCTTTGTAGATGTAGGTAATTATGGGCCGAATCACGTGTATCTTGTATCTTATTAATAATTTATTTTTTTATATTTTTATTGATGTGTTAATCGTTTTTATTTTTATTTACGGTGTGAGTTATGATTTTCGTTGCGCATAAAATTAAAATAGTATAAAAAATTATGACTTAGTTGATGTCATAAAAATATTAAACTGAAGAGTATAACTTAATATCCACAACACTACCTTCTACACTATACGACTTTTCTTTTCGTAACACCTTTTTCTCTCGTACACTAAGATAGTTTTTTAAAAATAATAAATTAAAAAAAAATACATCTTTAATGAAAGAAAGAATAATTAGGTCAAAAGCATAACGCAATGCAATTCAATCAAAAAAAAAAAAAAAGTAAGACAATTTTATTTTTTATTATACAAAATTAAGTAGTCAGAACTGAAGCACATACATATAGAGAACTAAAGCGTATACATATGGAGAAAAGTGCTTTTTGGTACACTAAATGCCGCCGGACCGACGGAATTGTCCAATCCTATCTTTCCTTTTCTTGAAATAACCCCGAGCGGGCCATTTTATAGACATCTAAAAAAAAAGCAAGCAACGACCCTATATTAAGAAATTTGACGATGACAGAAAGGCAAAAAGGGGTAAGCTGCTGTAAACAAGGCATTCCACAGCAGTCTTGGGTTATTTTCTTCTAATATAATTACAAAGTGGGAGCCAGCAACTCTTTAAGCAGTAGGTTTGAGGCCATACTTTTCTTCCTTTTTTTTTGGGGTTAGTTTTTAAGTCTTTAAGATTTTTAATATTTTTTATGAGGTTCATACCAATAATAAATATTAGACTTTTTAATTTCAACTAACACGTGTAAATTTGATTGGGACACATTCCGACCATTTTTTCGGGACGAATAAACTTATTGTAAATAAAAATAAATAAATAAGTATGGGAAAGGAACGAGCTTAAACCTTACTTCTATCCGCAAGGCGGGCATTAATGGATGTCAGGATTATGAGATTGGCTGGTGTCATTTATGGCAAACTGGAGTTGTCGGGGGACAGGAGCTTTTATCTCTGAATTATGAATGATATGGGTGTATATCAGGGGGTTGAATTAGCCGTCAAGCGTAAATGCTCGAGCAACTTTTCTCAAACAAACGAACATGTAGTTCTGATCACTCCCAGTTTTTTCTTTTAAATGGCCCCGAAATTAAAAATTACCCAAGGCATTCTTGCAACTTCGGTTCAATTTGCACTCACTACATTTACGATATACCAGCAAATTACCAACCCCGATGTGAAGGGAACAACAAAGTGGGGTCTAATATTAGAAGAAAATGGTACCCTGTTTGATGTATAATGCCAAATTCCATTAAACATTCAATTTATCTATCTCACAGACAGTACCTCTGATATTGTTTCTTTTAATCCCCATCACAATTCTTGATAGAACAACAAGATGCTGGGTCGTCCTATAGAAACAGGCTAATACTGTTACTATATACACTTATAAAGTTATAAATATTGAAAAAAACGACAAAGAACCATAGTTTGCAAGAATGTAGATATCCTAATTCCTTGTAATTAGAATTAGCAGCACTTCTTATTCTTATTTCACTTAAGACTTTTTTATTATGGGCCGAGTTTGGGAAGCCGCCAAATGGCAACGCTTGCCTTTCCTGCAATTGAGTGCACCAGCTTCGGCCGTGATGGAACTTATTAGAGAAGATGGTCTTGCTCCCAAGCTCGAAGCCTTAGCATAACTAGAAGATGCTCCAGCTCCAGATGGTGTGAAGAATGCTCCATTTAACATCAAGTCTCCTTCAGATCTCCAATTCCAATTCTTCCATTCACTCTCGGGTGCATCCTCATGTTTGGTTACCTGTTCGAACACGTAGAGTATTGAATATTCATATTAGTTTTTATTTTTGTCTATTTTCAATAATAAAATTGATCCCTTGTTATGGCATAATTACTGACCTCTTTGTTAAATCTATCATTTGGAGCAAGAAATCTGTTGCCTTGGCTGTTAATGGTAGGATCAGCACTCCCACCAATTGCATACATTTCCCAATGGGTGTAGTCATTGTTCACTACATGAAAATACCCATGTCTACATCTGCAAATATGTGAACCAAAAAACGTAAAAACGAAAAAAAAACAAAAACAAAAAAAAAAATTAATGGTGAAGCCTTAATATTGGTGCCTGGTGACGTATATTAAAACATTTACTTACCTTGGCATTCTCTGAACCAGCCCTTCTCCAAAATGATTGAAGGCGATTGTAACTTGCATGTTCTTGTCCCGAGTATAACTATCGCTGTGGCCCAAAAGCATGACCTTATTATGATGGGTCATATAATTGTTCGAGATTGTGATGGCTGTGGATCCATGAATGGCATCAATCAAGCCATCATTGCAATTGGAAAAAGAGCAATGATCAACCCACACATGGCTTCCGCCAAAGATCGAAACCCCATCACCATCTGATATAGTTCTCCACCCATAGTGACTTGGGGAGTCCCGCACATAAGCATTTCCTCCTCGCTTACAATCATGTATATTTATTCCGTGGATAATAATGTTGGTCACGTACTGTATGGTAATGCATGGACCCCCGGCAATGTGCACGCTAGCACCTCGACCATCGATCGTTTTAAACGAGTTCATCAACAACTCTTCTTTCAATTTGATCACCATGTCACGTGCAAATATGATCCACAATGGCTCATCTTGAATCACAGCATGCCTGAGAGTGCCTGGCTTTGGGTTCACTGGGTCATCATCTCCCGAGTCTGTAACAACATATATCTTACCATCTCTGCCACCTATGGCGTGCTTGCCGAACCCGATTGCACAATCGGCTAGTCGCTGGCGGTTCTTTTCCCAATGGGGGTCACATCGCCAGCAGTCGTCGATCGGATTGCCCGTCCCGCACGAGAGAAAGCCCAAGTTCCTCCTAGACGCATTGATGCTCCTGCCACATATATGTAAGACAATGTCAAACACTATATAGAGTTAGTATAGTAAAATGAAATTAGTACAATGATGCAAGAGGGTCATACTTGTGTACTTCTTCTACAACTAGTTCAGGATCTTGAACCGGTGAAGAGAAAATGCAGGTTGGAGCTAGAAGATATAAGAGAAATATGATAAGGGAGATTGGGATTGCCATTTTTCCCTCTTTGCTAGGAAAGAAAAGCATAGTAATAGGAGAAAATGGATACACGGAAAAATATGTGAACACGGAGAGTTTATAAAGAGAATAAAGTAAATGAACTTTTAATAATTTAATCAAATAAATTTGGGTACTATTGGGTCCATCTTCTTGATTTCTTGTTCCAAGAGTCCCATTAACTCCATTGTGGTAGTTTGGGGCCGTTGGCGCGCGCTCCTTCTCTCTCTCTCAAAATGCAAATCAGCCATTTATATTTACAACGTAAAATTGTATGTTAATTGACTGACCATGAAAATTTTCTTACGTGTATAGACGCAATGTACTGTGAGCACCGACACTTTCTATGAATTGACACTCGTGTCGGTGTTGCGTCGAATTTGAAGGACTACCCTTTTTCTTTTCTCCATTCCAAATTCCTGTTTACATGTACATGTACTTTCAGCCCTTATATAAACAGTGATTTTACTGTGAAGAGTAGCTTTACCGAAACTTTTATGCAAGAAAGATCAACTTCAGGGTTTCTTAATTTCACGGCAATTTCGAAAATGTTAGTGCCTGTTTGTGTATTGAGACCTTGAAGATCGATTCTGACTCTCCCACGTGAAGGCTTGACAAAACCTGACAATTGTGGCTCAGACCCAGACTCAGACTTGTTTATATTCGATTTAGGGAAGTCTTTAAATTCTTTGAATAAAATATGCAACCAGCCGATCTACTTTTATCATCTTATTACATTTACGGTTGATGAATTGATGACCGTCAATAATTGGTTATGTATTCTATACTGATACTGCATCTTTATGAACTTCAATCTCCTTGAGAAAACCAGCATTCACCACATCTCATTTCATATTCACACACAAAAAAAAATCCCTTAGAATACTTTCGGTACAATTATAAAATTTTTTGATCTGTTTTAAGTATATACTTGTGTTAAAGAAAATGAAACAAACTATAACCTAAAAATTGCGCGGGGAATTGAAGCGGGCAAAGAAAATGTCGAGGTGGAGGAGTGGAGCTACGGTGACTTCTTATTCTTTGATTTCTTTCTTTTATTAGTATATATTTTCTTATTTACTTTCAGCTTTCAACAATTTTTATTTATTTAAATTTTTGTTATTTGAGAAATAAGATTAAATGAATGGCGAAATGGGAAGTAAGTCAAATTGATGAGATGGACTTGAATTTTCTTGAGAATGGGCACGCTCTCCCATGTGAGCTTTGTTCCCTTCCCTAATCCCTACCCTTTGATTTTGGATTTGATCAACGGGGATTGCAGGGGGTCACTAAGGTTAAGGTGGGCTCAAAATAAAACTGTACATAAAGATGATCCTCAGCCATTAGTTAATTTGGTGACGAATATTATTATGCGATGCATGTTGCTGCCGGCAGATGATGATGATTCTCAGCCATTTGTTTTACAGACGCTGTAGCTTTATTTACCCAGCCTTTCCTGGGAATCAATCATATCATTGCACCATGAAATTTGCAATACTTGCAAACCATTTGGATAGTTTGGTCAAGGCATTACTATCTTGTCTTGGTAGTTTGTGTATAAGATCATTATCACTTATTCCATCATTTCATACTACCATAGTTATTGCATTTCTTAATTGTTTTTCATAACTCGATATCTTAGTTAAATATCTACCGAGATCTTATTCATAATATTTTGTGATAGTATCATTTAAAATTTTGCGCTTTACTTTTGTGCAAATTTTCATTCTCATTTTTAAGAGAATTTTATTCTTCAACAGTGGAGAAACTTTGAACCCACCTCAACTTAGAGTGAATTGTAAACTACTAAGGCAATGGGTGATTGGCTCTTAGAACTTTGAGCATTGCTTGCCCACAATTGGTGTCTGTTTGTGGAAAATTGTGGGTTTAATTTAGCTAATTAATGCATGTCTTGGGAGCACCGTTGACACCGACAGCTCTCTGCACGTAGAAGTGTGGTACCTTCTGGGTACATATGTGTACATTTATGATAAGCATGTGAGATTTAGACTAAAGAAAAAAAAATATATATATATATATGAGGTTCATAATCACGAATAATATTCAAAGCCTATTAGAGTTCAACTTAAAGGACAAAATATCAATAAATATTAAATAGCAAATTGAGGGTAAGATTGTTTGAGAAGTGACCAGATTCCTAATTAGTAGATGAAACTATCTGATCCTTCTGGTGTGGGAGTTCTAATCGGACCAACATAATCAATATGGGTTTTTTTTTTAAACTGTTGAAAGAATATTATTCCAAATAAAGCCTCCTTAAATAGAAAAAAAGAATTGCTAAAGGTTCTCGGGTGTCATAATTCTTCGTTGAATCATGCAAGTGCAGTGAGGCAAAGCAATTCTCTCAAGTCTGAATGATGATGGGAAGGAGGTCAGAAAATTAAACATCACCATATGACTATTGGCTGAGCAAGCCATGTGCTCCTACAGGTCATGATGCCGATCCCTCCTACCTATATTTGTTGCTAACACATTTATCAATTGGGTAGGGTTATTCTAACTTAAGTTTTTAACTTAATTTGGGAGGTTAACCAATAACCGTCTATTAATATCAAATCCAATGGTCACTAAGTGAGACTATCAATTTTTTTTTTTTAAATTTAAATAATTTTTATACTATTCATCATTGTTCAAATTACGCATTTTTTTTTATTGAGTTTTATTATTATTTTGCTCTTTTTTTTAATTCTTTTTCAATTATCACCTTCTTTCACTTTCACTTTCACTTTTACTTTCATTTTTTTTTCATCAGAACTAAAAAATGCTGCTGAAACAAACCTAGTCTGCTTTGCTATTGAAAGTAGACTTAAATAACTCTCGTCATAAGAAATTCACTTATGGAAAGTACAAAAAATGAGAACAAAAAATAAAAATTATTGTACTACTTTCAATAGCAAAGTAGATGCTGCTTTAAAATTGGCTAACAAATTCAAGAATGATGCCATTGACACTACTAAATGTAGAAAATTTAAGAATTGTAGCAGTAGGACATCGAAAACTTTGTCCAAATTAAAACAAGAAACACCTAAGACTGACAAATTAGAACAAAAAACGCCAATGATATCCAAGATAGTATGAAAGAGGGTGATTATTTTTATAATAATATGAAAGAGGGTGATAATTGCAAAAAGAATAGAATAGAATAGTAATTCACTCAACAAAAATGCGTAATTTAAATAGTGATAAATAGTATAAAAATTATTTAAATTTAATAAAAAAATTCGATAGTCCTACTTGAATTGGTGGCCATTGGATTTGATATTAATATCCCAAATTAAGTTAAAAAATAAAGTTAGAATAGCCCCACCCTCATCCATTTACTCCACCTTTTTAGCTCCTACCCACATGTCATCTTAATACAAATATTCTCCGGAATTAAAGTCTAATATTGCTAACCCCCTGGTTGAACAGTTTGAAGATATGAAGTATGATCAACCATTTTTTTTTTTTTTTGGCTTTATAAGAGCAGAGGCCACATTTTCTCTGTTAAAGTGGGTACCAACCTCTAGTCTTTATAGTGTGAACCAATAGTGCCATCTACTAAGAACAATATGGAGATCATATTGAGATCGAATCGAGGCTCGGCATTGATAATGATGATAAAAAGAGCAGCTTTACTACTTGATGATAATATCACACAACAAAAATCAAACAATGATAATGAGGACATCATTAATCCATGACAAACAGAAAAAGCTTACAGAGTGCAAATTAAGTGCCACGAAGAGGTGTCATTTACAGCCAAAAAAAAAAAAACAAGAACTTGCACATCTATTTTCCCATGGACTTTCATCTTCTATATATAATGCCGAAGATTTGGCCGTTAGTCATGGGATGAATTGTTATATAATACCAATCGAATTCATAAGTTAGGAGAGTGTTTAAAGATACGAGAAAAAAAAAATTCTTTTTATATTATTTTATACCTATGTTTATACTTGAAAATATGCTTTTTCTTCAAGAATAAACACTCCCCAATGCATTATAATTTATTAATGATGTCATATTACTTATGTTGAGATTTTTGACGTGTACTTTAAAAAAATTTTAAGCACGTGCAAAAAATTTTATTTACAAATAAACTAAGAAAAAAAAAATTATATAAAGAGATAAACAATCACATAATTACACAACAAATTTTTCATCATTCAATAACAAACACATACGTTTATGATAGATAGCAGGATTTTAATCTTTTTTATTCGTTTACAAAAAATTCAGATTGCAAAAATTTATCACAAAAGATAATAAAAAAATATAATCAATAAACAAGTTCTCAAAGATTTATCTTACTTTCTTGATCACTCAACTTTCACGTATTTTTATGAAATTTCTCTCCAATGTTTAATTATTTTAAGGAGTTACAAGAGTTTTAATAATGTTTAAAAGTTTTTAAGAACTTTATTTTAGTTAAAATAATAATTTATACATGTAAGAATCGAAATCCTACTCAAAGAAGTGGCAGTGCAATGCTAGTGAGTCTTCATGGTGGGACTGTGGCTCCACCTAGGCTAGGCTGTGGCACTCAACCTTTGTCAAGGTTAGTGACATGGCTTGGTCACTTTGGGGCCATCTGAGGTGCTCCGCTCATGCTTCAAGCCCTTCCTCATTGATGGCTATTCCTTTGTCCAATACGTCTTTAATCTCGTATTAACTCTTTATTAATTTTTAATTTAAAATTATATACAAACATAATTTTTGAATTACCAAAATTTTAACTTCTTCATTAATCCAAGGAGCTATGTGTAAAAAGAAATCAATCGCTTTTCTGATGATTGGATCATGTGGTAGGTTATGTGTTCATAAAATTAGTACATTCATTCTGTTCTTTTTTTCTAAATTATTGATTATCAAATCGATGGATTATATACGTTAGAAAAAATGTTAATAAATTCAGATGATCTTCACGCTTGCATTATCAGTATGTGTGACTTCCTTATCTCTTATTTTCTTCCTGAAGATTGCAATGGTGTCTAATAATTCTAGCTGGATTTTCTCAAATGAATAAAGTTGGAAGATAATATATATTATAACAACGTACCTATAATAATCCAAGCTCGAGCATGAGGGCTCAGCCTAATTGATTGAGCTCTTCCAAAACTCACATCCCCACTTGACTTCAAATCCCGTCTCCCTTCTCAAGTGGTGCAAAAAATAAAAATATATTGTAATCTCCTTCAAAATAAAAATAAAAAAAAAATAATCTAAGCTCACTCACTCTACTTTCAAAAGCATGCAAGCATTCCAAAGAAGTTAGCCCATGATGAATGGATCACGTCAGATGGACTCGTAGGTAAAGCCCATGTATGGTTTAGAATTAGACTACCGTTAATAAAGCATAGTATTTATGAAATTAGAGATTCTCATAAAAAAAATTTAAAAAAAAAAAACAGAAACAATGATTCCATCATTTAAGTTTTGTTCTAATAGATCTAAATTTAAATTTAAGATATCTGAGACTACAATTCAATCATATTTGTAATTAAAACTATTATTTAACCATCCATTCAGATTTGTTTAAACCCCAACCTTTTTTCCCTGTGGGAAATGTCACCAATAATAACTCTCTTTCTCTATTAAAAAAAGCACGTTGTCAATTTCCTTTTCCAATATTTTCAGCTTATGATGCATCATGCATGCTAGGATTCACCATTAGTATATTGTCATCCAATTGACATAGGTTATATCAATCTTTCAAACTCAGCACATTTTTTTTACGGAGAAGGGGAGTTTTGCTGCCAACAGAGGCAAGGTAATTGATTCTTGAGACCAGTGAATGATTAATGGTTGCCCGTGGAGTAACTTTATTTTCTACGCAAATTCTTGAGACCAGTGAATGATTAATACTTGACGTATTACTTAGTATGAAAAATATTGAGATCACAATTGAAAAGTGTAGTATATACGGAGCTTTAGCCATTATGTTTTATCTTTTATTTGTTGACATTTTTAGGCCTTTAATTTACTTAATTAGCTTGCTCCTTTTTTAGTTTTGCACTTTCAATTCCATGTCAGTCCGAAGAAACAACAATGCTGATTGTCAACAAATGAAGTTTCCCTGTATATTTACTTTGACTTCAGATGCTAGCTGCGGAAAGTCTTTAATTGAAATCCTGCAGCAACTTTATGGCTATTGTTAGAAAGCCACCTGATCTTAATGTGTCGGAAACAAACAGTTTATCATGACAAGTTCAATAATTTATGATTTCCTGAAGAAGTTTAAAAATACGAAGGATTTCACAAAACGAAGCCATGCAGTATTAATTATCGGAGTTGCTTTTTATACTAGTACCGTTACGAGACAATGAAACATGAGGACTGCATTTATATAATGGTTAAGATCAACCGTAGAATATAACTGTGGTGTGCTACAAAGAACACTATTCATATTTGTATTAAAAAAGAAAAAATCGAGTTGTTCACTTGTTCTTCATTGGAATAGCAAAGATGGTTGTGACTTGTGAGGCCTAAGTCAAGAGGGGAATAGCAACGTGAAGAACCTGCGGTGTTGGGCTGATCTCAATTCTCACAGTACTTCAATCAACCCCTTTTCCAATCAAGACTCAAGAGGCTAATCTCCTTTGTCTGGGCAGCACCTTGAGTAATTAAAGAGCGAATCCACCAAAATCAGGACATCAACATTTATATCATCATGCATTTTGCAAACCAGTAAACACCCTTTCCCGTTTCTTCACTTCACTCGTTTTAGGGTTTTCACAGACAGGTTGAAACTGAAAGATTTCGTCATTCCTTTCACGTCACTTAGCCTCAAGTCTGATGTGCATGGAAATGCATGATGAACCCGACGGTGGGTTCAACTTGGTGGTCAACCACAGCGGCGATGCCACGTTCTTGATTCATCAAGGGGTTGATGGCTCCAAAATTCCCTCATGATCATTATATAATCATATACTTCTTCTTTTTCATTTTTTTTAACAGATGAAAATTTCCTCAAGAGGAGTTTCGTATATGTCATTTGTGGACGAAATTTTCTCAATTAATCTTTTCTTAAATAATCCAATGCTAAAAGAGAAATAAGTAACTACTTAGGTTTTCTAAATTTTATATAAAGCCTTAGCAATAGCCTATGTCATATTTTACATCGAATAGAAAATGGGTAGATTTTAGATATATATAGGCGATTAGGTAGCATTACTTTATAGGGTAGTCTTTTTGATCAATGAAAAATGTTTAGTTCGTGACAAATGATATCAAAACAAACTTGAATTCTCATTCACATGTAATTCCCCAAAATTACTACAATGGAGATTACCACATGGATATGGGTCTCCTACGACTCTGAGGGATAGACAATATAGGTTAAGTGGGCTCTGAAAATTTGGTGTCTTAAACTTCAATAAAGATTATCATGTAGGTAGTGGGTCATTATATCTTAAGAAGATAGGCAATACAAGTCAAGTGAGCTTTGAAAATATTGTGTCTTGAGTCTCAATAAAGATTGTCACGTGAGTAGTATGTCTTAGAGAAATGAGCAATACAAACCAGGTTGGCCCTAGGTTTAGGCCAGACCATAACGAGAGCATTACGTAATTAGATGTGGGAGAATGTCATGTCGCACATCAAATAGTAATTAGGTAGATTTTAGGTATATATCAACGGGTAGACAACATTACTAAACATGTTAATTTTTTAAGTTAATAACAAGTGCCCGATTCGAGACATTTAGATAGTTAAATTTTTCCTACGAATTTAAGTTTAATTAGTATTATGTATATAAAATAAATAACGGAGTTTTAATCAATCATTCTTTAACTAAATGGCCTTGTTCATGTCATAGTACACGTCAACACAAGAGAGAAAAATAAAGAACCATTTGCAGGCCAAGGTGATGACGTGGATGATGTATGTTATGTTAAAGTTCTTGATTCGGAACACATAGTGGAAATTTTGTTTATACTTATCAATAGCGCACATTATGTGATGAAACTAATTAGGTGCGTGTATGTTATAGATGTATGTGTGTGTTGTAACACTAAAAAAAAAAAAAATTAGGTGCGTGTTTGATTAGATTTTTTTACTAGTTAAAAGAGTTTTTTTTAATGTTCAAATTTTTTTTTAAAATTTTTGATAGTGTTTGGTTGCAATTAGACAAAAAATTTTAGAGATTAAGTACATATTTAGTTGGACTTTTTTACTGACCAAAAGAGCAATTTTAATACTTAAAACTCTTTTTAATTTTTTTGATAATTTATGGTTATAATTGGAGAAGAGTTTTTAGAGATTAAAAAAATTATTTTATATCTATTTACAAAAGCTTAAAATTTGAACTTTTGAAAATAAATATTTTTATGTTATATATATATATATATATATTTGAGCATTATTAGGGTTTCACGGAAAAATTTACTCATAAATATACAAGAATTGAGAGATCACACAATAAATAAAGAAAATAATCAATCACACAAGGCACATAAGAATTATATAGCTTAGCAAATTACCTGTATCCATAGTGGATCAAGGATCCTAACTTCTTTTATTACTCAGTGCTTATCACGAATCACTCAATTATCACAAAGATTACTCAAGAGATTTGCAAGGAATACACGACAGAACAAACTTTTTAAATGTCTAAACAGCACTCTTTTGTGCACTAAACATTCAAGCACTATTAAGCTCTTTATTTTCACTCTTTCTTATGCATTCTCAACCTTTACTCTTGCAGTCAAGACCTTTGTAGTATTAGTATGCTCTGATATTTTCTTCAATTCTTTTAAATTCAATGAGGCTTTAAAATGTATTAACACATATACCTTATTAATATTTTTCTAATTCTATAGTATATCTTTAATAACAATAAATTTTATTCAACTAATATTTTTTTAACCCTTTGTTAAAAGTCACCATATCTCTATATCTCTACAAGGCTCTACCAATTTATTTTGGTCATAGATATGCAGTATTTTATTCTATTTTAAAATTTTAAACTAAACATAATAATTTATTTAGTTCATTGATTGCTATGTATTAATTTTACTTAAATTTTTATAAATTTATATTTATTTATGTTTAGAGTTTTAAATTTTGGCCATTATTTCGTAATAATTGCAAAACTAAATTTTAACACGAATCTTTTTTGTGTTGTCTATAAAAATACATTAGTAAATTTTAAAGATTAAATTATAAATTTTATTTCATGTAAAAAAAATAATTTGTATAGAATTTTAATGTAAGTTTTGTTAAGTATCTTTTTTGATAATTTAATAACAAATAAGCAATTTTAATAATGTATAACTAAACAATGTACTATTTCAAAAGAGTTTTTTTTAATTGACAACTAAATGATTAATGATTTTTTCTTAAAAGTTCTATTTTCAAAAATTCTACTTTCAAAAACTCTATTTGAAAAGTTTAACCAAACAAACATTAAAATTTATTTTGTCTCTACTTGCAAAAGCTTAAAATTCGGGCTTTTAAGAGTAAAGTCTTTTAAATTTTTTTTATTTTATATATTTGTGTATAGACAATTAGACACATATATTCTAATAATATTTTCTCAATTTCATGGTACACTCTTAATAAAAATAATCATATTTAACTAATATGTTTTTAATGTTTTGTTAAAAGTCATCATATCCCTATATTTTTGCAATCATCATATTTCTATAAGGTTCTAACAAATTTTTTTTGTCACAAGTATGTAGTATTTTTATTATTTTATTTATAATTATTATACCAATTACAATATTTTATTTAATTTATTAATTATTATATTTTAATTTTACTTGAATTTTTATAAATTTGTATTTATTGATGTTTAGAGTTCTAATTATTTTGGTTATTATTTCATAATGATTGCAAAACTAAACTTTAATACGAATCACTTTTGCGTTATCTATAAAAATACATTAGTAAATTTTAAAGAATACATTATAAATTATATTTTATGTAAAAAATATTAAACTGTCTAGAATTCGAATATGAATTTTATTAACTGTCATTTTTTATAATTTAATAATAAATAATACTTTTAATAATATGTAACCATACGATTTATTATTTAATTTTTTTTTAATTAACAACTAAATAATAAATAATTTTTACTTAAAAGTTGTACATCTAAAATTCACTTTCAAAAACTTTATTTTCAAAATCTCAAGCCATAATTATGTTGTATAACTTAAAACACGACATCAACAAAATGAAACAAATAGTGAATGGAAACAAAACTGGAAGTATATAAGACACCGAGATAAGAAAAATGGACTACACTTTGTATTTCCTCGCATCATTTACATTTGGATACCACGTGCATGCTAAGTGGAAAAATGCATGCAACCAAGTGATGAGAATTTAATCAACTTTCTAACACTCCTTAATTTCCAACACTTTATAATAATAATAATTTTTTTATTTTTGCTGCAAAAATATTCAATAAAATAAAAAATAAAGAAAAAGAAATACAATAAAATGATTTTGTCCGTTATAGGTGAGCATTTTCAATTCAATTCAACTTTTAATTCTACTCGAAAATTAAATCTAAACCGAATAATTTTCCAAAATTAGAAATAAAAATTAAATTAATTAACATAAAAATTAAATCAAATTAATTCAATCTAGTTCGATTTATTTCTTCTGATATGAGCTGTTGTTGTTGGGCTTTACCATGCTCATCCGTTTTAGCTTTTTTGAGACATAATTTAGTTTATTTTTAGGCTCATTTTGCTTTTTTATTTTGCACTTCTTGTTGGGATACTAAAACTCCTCTTTTTCAGTAATACAATAACTCATAAAAAGCCCAATAGACAAGAGTTATAGTTTTTTTTTTAATAAAAAAAAGAGACAATAGTTCTATTTTTATCTAACTTTGTACATCTTTATACCAAATATAAAACTTAAATCAAACAATACAATAGAATAAAAAAATATATTTAACAATTATAATTTGTACAATTATGTTATAGCACAAAGTTAAAAAAAATTATTCTTTGAAATAAAATTATAATTTATACAATTATATTATAAAAACAAACATAAGTCTTGAAAAATTAAATAAAGTTCTAACAATCAAAAAATTATAAAATAACAATAAAGGTATAAAAGTCTAAATTGAAATAAAAGTTAAATGTCCAACAATCCAAATTATAAATAGAAGTTCAATAATCACCCTAACTATAACATAAAAAGTCAAATAATTAATAAGTCTATATATACACAAAGTAAAAATTCATAAAATTAACCCTAAAATAACAATAATTTCAAGTTTTCAACAATTTTCATATACCAACATTACTCGTCATAGCTTTCCACATTTGTAATTGTAGTCGTATCCAATGATGTTACACAAATATCTCCATCTTTATATAAAATTAAATTATAACATATCAATAATACAATTAAAATCCAAACCACAATTACGACAAAAATATATTGATTCCACAATTTTAATAATCCAAACCACAATCAAACTCCCCCCCCCCCCCCCCCCCCCCCCCCAAAAAAAAAATACATGACAACTAAATTTTTTTTTTTCTGGTGCATTATACAACATCACAACCAAATTTCACAAAAATTCCTCAAAATTGATGGAGAACTCTATACAACAAACTAATTTCATAATTTTATAAATAACATATATGAAACAAAAATTGGAGAATTATATTAATTACAAACAGAAATTTCATATATTAAAAAAAATCATATTAATTAAAAAAAAAATTCAAACAAAAATTTCATATAATTGTTAGTGATATTAATTAATTTTAGAATGTAATTTTTGTATTAGAAAAAATAAAAAAGTGTGAAACTTACTAAAAATTAGAGAAACGGCGAAGACCGTCACCCATTAATATAACGTCAACATTATTGTTACCTATTCAAATTCTTCTAATTCACCTGTTATTACTTCATCAAAACTATAAATACGAGCAATATCATTACCTACTTGAAGGACGATACAAATATTTATAATCTTTACTTCTCTTTTATATTGTTTAATACGTTCATAGATAATAATACTAATCAGCACTAATTGTTACCATGAGTATTTCTTAATTTTTTTAGAAGAAAAAAATGCCTACGGTAAAATGAATAATTAGTTATTTCTTTCATTGCCTTAAACATGCCAATATTAGCATTAATGGTACGTAAATGAAACTCCTTGTTCAAACAACTATTCAAAGTTCCTAGCATTCCTTGTAAAGCCTGCTAGAAAATTAATTGTTAGACTTGATTAAGTGCTCTTTTTTATTCAAAATAAATGGTTTTATTTTTATAAATTTCTAATTATTTTAAAGTATTATAAGTTGAATTAATCAAATTCAATTTTTTCTTGTCCTGAGAGTATCCATTCACTTGAAACTAATACACTTCCATTTTGACTTCTTGTAAGTTGGCTTAGGCTTTTTTTAGCTGTTCAATGGCACCCTCTTACTTTCAATTATAAACCACTTAATGAAAGTAGATAATCTTTATATTTATCTCAAAATTCCACGATACCTTCTTGAACCAAACATGAATTTTTTAATTTATTTAGCTCTCACACTCAATTATTTTAACTACTTATATATGAGAGTGGAAATTTCCATATCTTTTCTTTTTTTATAAGGTAATAAGTCTATCCTCTCCGTCTCTTATCCATTCATATTCCAAAATGAATGTTGCTACTATACTAATCCAAGACTAAAATATTCAGAGGACTCTTCTAACTAAACAAAAATATATAATTGTTGTTCCTTCTATAAGTATAGTGTATATATATAATTGTTGGTGAGGTAAACGACTGAGAGCTCCACCACGCGGTAGCAAACAACATGGGGAACCTTTCCTCATTAAAAATCTTTGCAAATAAAATCTAGTATGATAAAATTTGATTAAAGAGAAAAAAGTATAGTGCATACAAATCTAAAATAGTTGTATAAGTTTTTTCATTTGTAAATTATGTCCCCTCTGATCCAAAAAGCCTCATTTAAGCTGACATGTATCAATTTGATAGTTTGTTGAGACAACGCATATCAATGTCATGTATCATCCTTTTCAAAGTGTATGTAGGTAAAGCTTTGGTGAATAACTCTATAAAATTATTCGTATCTGTTTAATATTAATTTTCTTATTCTCTTGGAGCTTATGAGTATAGAAGAGCGTCAATGAGATATACTTGGTTCTATCCCTTTTGATGTATCCTCTATAACTTGAGCAATGCAAGTATATTATCTGCACATAATTTTTTGAATATGATAAATGATTTATTATAAGTCTTTTACATTATCTTGTCGCTTTGTGTAATGTAAAAATTTCTTCATGATTTGAGGAGGTGGAAACGATAATCTGCTTCATAAATTTCTAAGAGATCGTTGTATTATTATAAATAAAAACTAGAGGTGGCAAATGGGTTGTACCGTATCGGCACAACATATCACATTTCTACCCAAGCAGGCTATCGTGCCCGGGCTAGCACGACACGAAATTTTTTGTGTCGTGCCGACCTAAGCACGACAGCCTGGGTCACAGCCCAGTATAGCTCATAGGCACAACACGAAGCCATGTCGACACAACAAGTCAAATGGGTCGTTTTATGGGCCTTGACTTTTTTCTTAAAAAATTAAACTAAAAGCTGCATGAACTTTATATTAAAGTATATCTTTTTAAAGTGACCATTTGATCAATGTTCTTTTTGACTGTTTATCAACGAACACAATTTTGTTACCGTGGGTGCTTATAAAATAGCACCTATGGTCCATACATATCATATTCCCAACTCTCTAGCTCTCTCAACTCATCTTAAATTATTTTAACTCTTTTTAAAAATTAAAATCTCTTAAATTATTTATTTATTTTTCAATTTTCATTTTTCAATCACAAATTCTCAATACAATTATTTTTTTTATTTTTTTTAATTCTCATTCATCCAATTCTAATTTCTAATTTGCAGATAATTATAAAATGAATTATCAATCATCCCAAAATGACAATAATAACATTCATTCTCAACATCATTAAGATAGTGACAATGAAGATTTATTCCAAGTATAACTTGCATGACATAACAACTTAATGAAAACGAATTTAAATCATTATATAGTCATAGGTTCAATATAAACAGTTAGTAATCGTATTATAATATTGAGTTGTAAATACTGTAACCAAACTTTGGCCTATACTAATCATTTTGGCTTGGCGCACATCTATCAACATATTGCAAATTGTATGAAAGATCGTTGAAAAAAAAATTATTTTGAGGTTTAATGATTAAATTATGATATTTTATTTTTAGATTTAATGTTAATTTATTTAAGTTTATATTTTGAAAATTTTATTTAAATTATTGTGTTAGTCTAGTAGAAATCATTCAAACTCTTAATTTATTCAAATTTAGAAAATATAAACAAAAGTGTTGTGTTGGTCTAGTGGTTGGTAGAATAATTATAAATATTAAAAATAATTAAAATATTTAAATAAAATTAAATATAAAATATTAATAAATAAAACAAATAACACAACCCATAGGCCTATTCGTACCGAGATGGTGATGGGCCGTGCCTGGCACGACCCATTGTGGGCTCATATCGACACGTGTCCCATCATAGACCCGTTCTGGCACGGTATGCTGGGCTACAGATTTTGGCCTAGCATGACACGCTCTTTGGGCCATGTCATGACAGACCACGACATGCTCTATTGTTGGGTCGAGCTTCTATGGGTTACTTGACTCATTTGATACCTCTTGTAAAAACATATCCTGTTTGTAAGTAAGCTTTGTAAGGATCCGATTAATAAACTTGTATTAGCATAACCAACAAAATTTGAATTTTGTGTTAGCTTATTGGAATAATATAATTTCGAATCCATTATTCCATGAAGATATTAAAAAAATATATTTAAAAACATTGTAGTATCTTCTGATTGATTCAAAATTGAACATTGCCAATGAATTTATTGAGAATGTATATCTGGTCTAGTGCATTGTGCTAGATATAATAAAGTATCGGTCGAATTTAAATAAGCTACTTCTGGATAAGTACCTATTCGTCTCTCTTTTTAGAACAAAATAGATCATTTTTAAACTTCAGAAATCGAGCAACCATTAAGGTACTTTTGAAAAAGATTTATCCAAATTGCTAAATTTTTCAAAATTTTCTCAATATAAGTTTTTTTTTATAGATAAAAGTTTTATTTTGTGCTTAAGTTTGCAGCCTATGACAGTATTTAGTTTTTTTTCCAAATCTTTCATCTTAAATTCACCTTTTAAGTATTTAACAATTTTTTGGAGCTTTTTAAGAGTTCTAATTATATTCATATCATTGACATAAATTACTATAATGTCAAAGTCAAATTATCACTTCTTAATGAACATATAAGGACAAATGAGATCATTAATATATCCATCTTCTATCAAGTACTTATTGAGAAAATTATACCATATGCTTCTAGATTGCTTTAAATCATACAAAGATATTTATAACTTTATAAAAAATAAGTTACAATATGGTGATTAGAATAATTCAGGCATTCTAAATGCTTTAGAAATTTTTATATAAATATCAATATCAAGTGTCTCATTTAAGCATGTTGTCACCACATCTATAAAATACATGTCAAGGTTTTCTGATACAGCTAAACTAATCAAGAATTAACATGTAATGGCATTTATTATAATAGAATAAGTTTACTTAAAATCAATGCATGGTTTTTTTGAGAAGTCTCGAGCAACAAGTTTGGCTTTATATCTCACCATTTTAATTTTCATATTACGTTTTCTTATAAAATTGCATTTGTATCCGATGGGTTTGACACTTTTTAGTGTTTGGATAATCGATCCAAATACTTCATGTTTGACCATAGAAGTCAATTATGCTTGAATTGCTTTTTTCCAGTTTGGTTAATCATGCCTCAATCTATATTCATCAACAGACAGGGTTTAAAATGATCATTCATGATATCAATAGCTATTGTAAATGTAAACATATAATCAATAATTATTTTTAATATTTCATTTGCTTCTAAGGCTTTTACTATATCATGATTGTTACACTCTTTAGAAGCATTTTCAATTATATCTCGAACATTATTCATGATAGGATCTTGATTTAGTATTTTACTTTTTCGTGGAATGAAATTTTTTTTTGTAACCAAATCACATTTTTGACATACTACAAACATTTCCTCAATTGCCTTTTCAATAGATTGTTCTTATATAACAACTACCCTGGCTGGTGTATTAGTATTTGACACATATCACTTGGTAACTTTTGATGCATTTATAAATGCAAAGGCAATTGATTTACAATTTTACGTAAATAAACTATCTTTTGGACTTTATTTTTAATTTGGGTGGTGCAAGGATTTAGATGAGATATATAGGTTACTTTACAGGATAATTCATGTGTATTTTCTAAAGGCATTTTTCTCACTCTTAACGGAGTAAACTTCATATCATCAAAATGACAATTTACAAAACATATAATAAAAAGATCATCCGTTAAGGATAACAGATGGTGAGTTAAAATTCACATAATTGTCAAATGATATTGAGGCCTCATCTTATGCACTGAGGAGGTGCAATTGAACTTGTATAGGATAACCAAAAGTTTTTAGATGGGATATATTAGGTTGATAACCAAACATCAGTTGCAATGAGAATATTCATGATAAACAGTTAGCTTTAAGTGCATTAACGTTGTAATGTGAAAAATTGTGACAAGTCCTAAATATAGGAGTTTATTTCTAAGTGCAGAATTGTCAAAGTAATAATTAACCCGGTGAGAACGAGGTCAATCTTCAGGGAAGTAGAATTAAAATTACAAACTATAAATACTCTAAAAATAAATAAAGTAATATAAGACGTTTGCAAATAATAATTCAAACAACCAATTAAAATGAATGCTAATATTAGAGGGATCCACTCTTGGCATATGAAATAAAATATATTCGACTCTTTTTATAACTCAATTGAAATTCTCACACAAATGAGGTTTCAATCGGAAGATAACAATTAAGGTTCATCATCATTTATATATTAACTTATATTTATTTATTTTAATTATTATATACAAAATATTATAAATGGGTTCACGTATTTATTATGCTAATTTTTATATTTGTCTACAATAAATCATGACTCCCACTTTATAAGAAAGTGTATCTACCCCAAATCTTATAAATGGCTTCAAGAATTCATTGTGCCAATTATAAAGATTGTCTATTATAAATTAAGATACAACACTTTGTAAGAAAGGGTATCAATATTACAAAACAAAATAAATACATCATATATAAATTTGCTTAACTTAAGAATGGAATATTAAATTCTAGAATAAGAAAGTATATCTTATTATCTTACTAAGAGTTTTACCATTTCATCTTAGTAAAATAAAAATTATTTAGGCGTAATAAAATATAAAAAAAAAGATGAAAGAGGAGATAATATGAACTTTAGAATAGTAAATGAAAGAAATAATACTACAAAGAGATAATACAAAAGACAAGTGTTTTGAACTAAAATCTAACTCTCTAATTATATGCGTTGGGCATAAACATACCACCTATTTATATAAAAATATGGATAAATCAAGACAAATGAAGAGGGAATCACTTGGATGATAAAAGTTAAGACGTGTGGCAATTAATTTGCATTGATTGTCATTAATGCACTCTCTTAATTGTCCAATTTGGAATCGATGTGGTCCAAATTAGCTTCCACTCAAAAATCTAAAATTATAGATAACTCTCTTATCTTTTCAAATTGAGTTATCTTATATATATTAGATATGTATTTCTCTAGTTATGGGCCAAATACTAATGAATGTTTGGACCGAGCCTGTACTGCAGAACAATTCTCTTCTAGGCTATTTTTTCACTCTTTAAATGCTCGAATTCCAAATTCCTTATGAAATATAATATTTTAGCCCATTGAGTCAGATTTTTACAGGATCAAGAATTACTCCAATTGTATTACTAGATAAAAAGTTATACCCATTTTACCAAACGTACCACAAAATAGTTAAAAGCTAATTATGTTCAATATTGTAAACATGCTTAAGTTAGAGAGGTTAATGACACTAGTAATACAAAACAATAATGTAAAACCTTATTAAATATGTAATTTTAAGTATTTATCACACCCCCCAACCAACTTATTGTTAGTCCCGAGCAATTCAAGCATAAATAAAATTTGAACACTACTTAAGTATTTTAAATTAAACGTTAGTTCAAGATCAAAATCGCTATTAAGGTTATTTCAATTATAACTTTCAAAATTTTGTGTGTGTGTGAATTAAGCCAGAGCCTTCTTACCACAAGGCTTAATATTGTGCTCAAGAAATGATTTCGGAAGTTATTATTTAGTAACTTAAATATAAAAAGTGACTTAAACTAAACAATTTTGAAGTCGTACCTTGATAGTAAAGCAATATTATTTACACAAGAGTTGCCACGAACATAAGCAATAAACAAATGTACATGAAATGTATTAAAATAAATTAATTAGAATGTATTTCAAAAGTTTAGTAATGTACTCTTTACTCTATTACTTTAGAACTAGAATATGTCTCAAGACTGCATAAATGAACATTTTTCTCACGCCATTCATGATGATTTTTTTTAATATTTTTTTTAAAGAACAAAGTGATAGTAAAAATTAACACTAACATTATATATCAACCACCTACCCCTAACCAAGTTGAGACATTATCCTCAATGTCAAAATATAGAAATAGTAAAGTATATAAGATATCACCTAAAACATCTTTTATTGAAAATAAATCCTGCAACAAAATAAAACAAGCCACACAAAATGTTTTAAAATACTTAAAAGTAGAGAGGCTACAGACAGAGAGTCAAATTTATCTTGCATTTCTTTTCACTATCATCAGTATACTAATCTATCTGACGCATTGTTAAATCAGATAAAGGTATAAAAACTTGTAATTCATTGAGTAATTGATCAATAGTTGAAGTAGAAATGAAGATCTATCGTGTTGTAGATGAGATGAATTATTTTTTCACTGCATAGTCAAGAAAAGATAACAACTCATTATAAAAACTATCAACATTTAACAAACCAATAAGTTTTTAGTGAATTTGCTATTGTACTTATAAGACAATTTAAAAATTTTCCTCCAAAGTTTCGAAACCTTCAGGTAGATCTATGAAGGCATTAGTATTCCAAAGTATAAGATATATTCGCTCATGCATTGATGATGTTTGTAACTCATCCCAATTATTTTTTATATAATATTCCCAACAGTTAGAGCTTTTGGTATGATACCCAAAACTCGATTGCTTTTATTTTGTGCAGTTGTTGTCATACACCCCATTAATTCATAACTACATCCTCTATATATTAAATGAATTTTTCGCTCAGCTAACACCTTACCAAGGATTTTTGTTACTTCTACAAATTCTCTAATTTTCTCAGGGCTGGATCCACAAAAGACACAAAATTTTATGAATTTACGAGTTGATGTTTCCCCTATTATTACACTCACACTATCCTTTGAATGATTTTGAGTTTGTATAAAAATATAAAAATAATACAATGTATTCATAGAGCTAAAATGTGTTGCAATATAAAGTTATATGGTTAGTTGGTAGTTAATGGATAAGATTAAATTTTAAATAAAATTTTTTTAAAATTGATTATGAGTGGTTGGTTGTTGTTTGAGAAGACGTTTAAGGTTGAAATGAAACATTTAACAATAACAACAATGATAAATATGTACAAGTAGTTGTAATGGTGGCTCACATCTTCCTTTAGTTTTACATCTAAAAACGGCTTAAACGCCCTTTATGGGTCGAGGATAGGCTTTCCATCTAATTTTCTTATAAATTGGCAAACATGGTCATTTAAAGTCAAATTCTCGAGACTATACCGCTCATGTTCCTTTAAGAATATGTCTCATAATTCACAAATTGCAATATGCGCATATCCACTAGGATGTATCTCAAGAGTTAATAAGATATCATCTAAAGACTCCTTATTCAGGCCATCCTTAATTAATTGAATTTTATCTTCACGATTTATAGACACCATTCCTAAAGTGCCGCAACGTGTGTTACAAATCATGTGTGCACACTTGTAACAAACACTTAATCTTTTTTTTCTTTATTTTTTTGTAAAAGAGCTTTTACCTAAGTCATGGATGTAGAAAATTAATGAGTCTGAAAACTCGCCTGCCAATCGAACATTGGCTTCAATTAACCAACGTACATCAGCAGGTATGTTCATAATTATTAATAACATTAATCTTTCACATGTTGCTTAATAAATTTTCTTTAAGACATTTTGAAGCAATGAATGAAAATATTTTTTCAAATTCATTAGAATGTAATCCATTTTTTAGAAAGGAGAAGAAGAGAAGATATCAGTATTTATGAAAAACTGACAAAATTGACTTAAAATATCACGGAGTACCGTTATTCACCACTTAAGCGAGGTGTAAAATAAAGCTTAACACAAAAATATTAAATCAACCTCTAAGTACAAAAAATAAACAAAGTTAGAAGAAAAATAAATATATATAAATATGTACAATAAATATCAATTGACCTCGTAACAAAGGTCAGATAGGGACACAAATTCTTCTTGAAAAACTTGGTTTTCTAGAAACGGCTTAAATTTTTGCCTATTTACCTTAAACACATTATCATTTCTAAGATTTTCAATGTCAATTACTCCATAAGGGTACACATGTTTCATAATAAAAGGGCTACTCCATCTTGATCTTAATTTTTCAAGAAATATGTGAAGTTAATAATTATAAAGTAAAACCTTATGACCAACATCAAATGTTTTTCTTTGAATTTTTTGATCATGAAATACTTTAATTTTAGCTTTATGAATTTTTGAATTCTCATATGCATCATTTCTCAATTCTTAAAGTTCATTTATTTATAATTTACGTATCTGTCCAGCAGAATCAAAATTTGTGTTGAAAGGTTTTAATGACCCAATAAGCTTTATGCTCAAGTTTAACTGTGACAAGGTTTCTCATAAACTAACCTATAAGGGGACATACCCAATAAAATTTTAAAAGGAGTTTTATAAGCTCAAAGTGCATCATTAAGTCTTAAAGACCAATCTTTGCGATTTGAGTTTACAATTTTTTTCATAATTTATTTTATCTCCCTATTTGCTAGTTCAACTTGTCCACTTGTCTGAAGATGATAAGGGATGAGAACTTTATAAGTAATACTATATTTTTTTATTAATGTTTCAAATGGGCCTATTACAAAAATGCTTACCCCCATCACTTATAATGGCTCGAGGGATTCTAAATCGACTCAAAATATTTTCTTTCAAAAATTTCATGACTGTTTTATGGTCATTGTTCCCCAACAATCAAATAGCTTTAATCTATTTTGAGACAAATCTACTACGACTAAAATATACGTAAATCTAAATCATAGTGGAAATGGTCTTATGAAATCTATTCCCCAACAATCAAAGCTTTCAATAACACAACTGGGTTCAAAGATTTTTGCAAATAAAGTAAGCCAATAAATTTCACACTGCAAGTTTTTTGCAGCTATTTTCTTTGATGAAAAATGTCTTCTACATGCTTCAGAATAACAAAATTCAATAACTTCACTTACCTCATTGTTGGCTATACATCTTTAAAATATTTGGTCAAGATAATATTTGAAGAGATAAGGATCATCCCAGTAAAACTTTCTCACCTCAGTTAGAAATTTTTTTTTGTCTTGGACATTTCATTGAGGTGGCCTTTCTCCTATCACAAAACAATTAACAATATTAGCATACCAAAGCAGTGTAACAGCAAAAAATAAAAATTCATTAGGAAAAAAGTCATTAATTGGTGTTATTGTCTTTTATAGTGATATTAAATTCTTAAAGCAATAGAATTCATCGAATCAGTCTTGGTGTTGCATCATATTTTGACATTAAGTACCTTACAAACAATATGATCAATAAACACAACAATTGAAGAATCAATTAAGTAAGAGCGAAATTTATCCCATGTAAATATTACAGCAAGTAGTTTTTTTTCTTCAGTTGTTGTGTAATTCATTTGTGCACTGTTTAAAGTTCTACTTGCATATAAAATTACATAGGGTTTACCTTCCTTTCTTTGTCCCAATACAATATCAACAGTATAATCACTGGCATCACACATGAGCTCAAAAGACAAAAACTAGTCAGGAGATTGTATGATCAGAGCAGATGTTAAGAGGCCAATTAATTTTTTAAACGAATTTTAACACTCTTAAGTCAACTCAAATAATACATATTTTACTAAGAGGTTACGAAGAGGTCTAGATATAACACTAAATTTTTTTATGAACTTTCTATAAAATCTAGCATGTCCTAAAAAGAATCGAACTTCTCTGACTGTTTTTAGTATGGGCAAATGAGCAATAAGTTTATCTTTTGCCTTATCTACTTTAATTCCTTTAGAAGATACTACATGTCCCAAAATAATTCTAGAAGTGACCATATAATGGCATTTTTTCCAATTCAATACAAAGACATTTTTCTTTACATCTTTTTAAGACATTTCCTAAGTTTTCAAAACAAATATCAAAAGAATTTTTAAACACAGTTAAATCATCTATGAAAACTTCTAAATAATGTTCAACCATATCACTAAAAATACTTAACATACATCTTTGAAATATTATTGAGGCATTATAAAGTCCAAAGGGTATTCTTCTAAAAGTAAAGGTCCCAAAAAGGCATATTAAGATAGTCTTTTCTTGGTCTTCTAGTGCTATAAAATTTTGATATTAGCTAGAATAACTGTCTAGAAAGAAATAGTAGGGATGTCCCACTACTCTTTCTAAAATTTGGTCAAAGAATGGTAAAAGAAAATTATATTGTTTAGTGACAGAGTTCAACTTCTTGTAATTTGCACATCCTCCAACTAGATGAGACTTGAGTTAGTATTAACTCACTTTTTTCATTTTTAATGCCCATGATTCCAGATTGTTTTGGTACTATCTGAGTAGGACTTACCTACTTACTATATGAGATAGGATAAATGATTCTTACTTCAAGTAATTTGAGAACTTCAGCTTTTACTATCTCTTTTATATGTGGATTTAATCTCCTTTAGGGTTGTTCGAAAGTTTTGGCATTATCCTCTGCATGTATTCTATATGTGCAAATCAAATGGTTAATGCTTTTCATATCTTTTAAAGTCCACCCTATTATATTTTTATGCATTTTTAATATTTTAATTAACTTACCTTCTTGTTTGCTTGCGAATGTAGAAAAGATTACCACTAAGTAAGTTCTTTTCTCTTTAAGAAATGCATATTTCAATCCTTTAGGTAGATGTTTCAACTCCAACTTTAAAATTTCATTCTGTTTATCCTCATTTTCTCCTAATTCTTCAAACTTTGATTTTCGTCATTTATTTTTTATCACTTGTGTGCAGTCAAGTAAAGAATATATGTTAGAGATTTTAGGATCTAATTGCATGTTTAACTTAAATGAATTCATTAAACAAATTTTTTAGGGGTCAATAATTCTTTTTTCAATATGATCCTCCACAATTGTTTCAATCATGCTAGCTGCTTCATTTTCATCTTCCTCCTCGTGTGGTTGCTTACACATATTGAAAACATTGAGCTCAAGTGTCATGTTTCTAAATAAAAGCTTCATTACTCCATTCCTACAATTAATTAAAGTGTTAGAAGTTTCTAAAAATAGACAACCCAAAATAATAGGTATCGGATTACATCATTTAACTGGTTCTGTGTCTAAAACAATAAAATTCACAGGATATATGAATTTATCGACTTGAACTAACACATCTTTCACTATCCCTTTTGGTACTTTTATTGATTTATCAGTAAGTAAAAGAGTTACAGAAGTTGGTTTTAATTCACCGAAATTGAGCTGTTGAAAACTGAATATGGTAGTAAATTCACACTAGCACCAATATCAAGTAAGACTTATTTAATTTTATGACTTGCAATAATGCGTGAAATTGTAGAACAACCTAGGTCTTTGTATTTCAAAGCATTATTGTTCTAAAGAATGGTAGTTACTTATTCATCTAAAAATGCTTTCTTTTTACTATGCATAAATCCTTCAAAAAAATTGCATAAGAGGGAATCTGTTTAATAGCATCTAATAAAGGAATATTAACTTTTACCTGTTTGAAGATTTAAAAAATTTTAGAATTGTAATTCAACTATTTAGCATTACGTAATGCATGAGAAAATATGGGTGCCAGTGTTTTTTTTCACTAGGTATAGGTTTAACACTTTGTGTACCCTTAGAGATCGATTTATTATTCTCATGAGGTTCGGAAATGTATTTTTCAATGATCTTATCATTCCGAAGAGTGATAACCGCTTTAACTTGATTTATGTGTTGGCTTTGTGAACTATATATATTTGAGTTATGTTATCCTTTAGAGTTTGGTTGTGGTTGAGAAAAAAATTTTCCTTTCTCACGAATATTCAATGCAGATGCAAATTTAGCAATAGTATATTTCAAATTAGCAAATTTTTTAGCATTTTGAGATTTAATAAACTCTTACTTTTCAATGAATGTATGTAAAGTTTCTTCAAGATTTTTCTTAGGAGGTGGGACATATGGTGCATAACCTTGAGAGTTTTGAAAATTTGGTGTGATTGAAAAGGTGGTTGCAAAGCCTGTACTTAAGTTTAACTTGATCCATGTGTTGGCTTCGTGAACTACATGTATTTGAGTTATGTTATCCTTTAGGGTTTAGTTGTGGTTGAGAAAAAAAATTTTCTTTCTCATGAATGTTCAGTGCAGATGCAAATTTAGTAAGAGTATATTTTAAATCAGCAAATTTTTGAGCATTTTGAGAATTAATAAACTGTTGCTTTTCAATGAATGTATGCAAAGTTTCTTCAAGATTTTTCTTATAAGGTGGGACATGTGGTGCATAACCTTGAGTTTTGAAAATTTTGGTGTGATTAAAAAGGTGGTTGCAAAGCCTGTACTTGAGTTTCATTCATCCAACTAAAATTTAGGTGATTTCTCCAACCAGAATTGTAGTTTTGTGAAAATGTTAGTTTGACTGCTTGAACATGTTTGGAATGATGGCTTGTTCATGGAGACATTCTCTAAATGCAGGCAAAAATTAGTTGTAGAGTGATCATGAGTTTCACATACGTGACAAATAATTTCTTGAACAAATTTTAATTAACCACTATTTTTTATTTCTAAGATTTTAACTTTTCTAACTAGGGATACTAATTTGGCTTAAAGGTCATGGTTTTTCCTAAAATGATAAATACCCCCACTAAATGTAGTGGTTTAAGTTTTGCTAGATGCTTTACTGGTACTAACAATATTCCAATTTTGAGCATTTTCTACTAGTAAGTCTAGGTAGTTCATTACTTCTTCTGGGTCTTTATCCTTGAATGTTTCATTACACATTATTTTTACAATTTGCTTAACTTGGGGTGTTAAGCTCTCGTAAAAATTTAAGACTAATCGCCAAGTTTCAAAACTATGATGGGAATAGGTATTAAGTGAATTTTTATACATTTTCCAATATTGGTAAAGGGTCTCTCCTGGTTTTTTGGCAAAAATGATAATTTATCTTTTGAAAGAATTTGTTCTATGGGGAGAATTTTATTTTTCAAAGATTGTTGTTGCATCTCATCCCATGAAGAAATGGATCATTCCCTAAAGTTTTGTAACCATATTTTAGTTTTATCTTTTAAAGAAAAAGGAAAGAGCTTAAGTCGAATTGTATTAATACTACAATTTAGGTCTTTATACGTATTACACACTTCTTCAAATTTCCTTAAATATAGGTAAGGGTTCTCTGCATCTAAGTCATGAAAAGTGGGTAAAAGTTGAATAATGCCCGACTTTAATTAAAATGTGATGCATTTGGATGAAAAACTAAGCAAGATGGTACATCGATACGTGTGAGGTTCATATAGTTTCTAAGTGTCCTAGGTCAGTTATGGTCATTATGTTGGGACTGATTGTCCCCCAGGTCTATGAGTCCCTCAATTTAATTATCGGTCATTGTGTTAACTGGTAAAGAATGAGAAGATAAAGGAGAATTCAACAATTATCAAAAGAAGTTTTGAATTTATCTTTCACCAAACGATGAGAATTAGGATCTCGAAACCAACTACTCATACAAAGAAATAAAATAAAATACGATAGTAATAAATATTACAAATAAGAGAAAAAAAACAAAATATTAAATAAAGGCAAATAAAATAGGCAATGTTAACAATAAAATAAAAGTTAGAAAAATAGTTAGAAGTAAGATTAGTCAATATTTGATTAGGATAATAAAAAGTTAGTAAACAAAGAGTATGAGGCTTAGCCTTCCATGAAAATAACAAATAAAAAATAATTAAAGTAAAGCAAGTTAGGAGGCTTAGTTTTCCATGAAAAAAAAAACTTAGTTAATTTTACTTCCCCAATAATGGTGCCAAAAACTTGAGACGTCTAAAATATAAGAGTTTATTTCTAAGTACATGATTGTCAAAGTAATAATTAACCCAGTGAGAATAGGGTTGGTCTACAGAGAAATGGAATTAAAATTACAAACTATAAATACTCTAAAGATAAATAAAGCAATATAAGACGTTTGCAAATAATAATTCAAACAACCAATTAAAATGAATGCTAAGGTTTGAGGGATCCACTATTGACATATGAAATAAGAATATATTCAACTTTTTTTTGTAACTCAATTAGAATCTACACTAAATGAGGTTCCAATAAGAAGATATAACAATTAAAATTTATCATTTATATATTAACTTTTATTCATTTCTTTTAATTATTATAAATCAAATCTTATAAATGAGTTCAAGTATTTATTATGCCAATCTTTATATTTGTCTACAATAAATTATGACTCCCACTTTACAAGAAATGATATCTATGCTAAATCTTGTAAATGATTTCAAGAATTCATTGTACTAATTATAAAGATTGTCTATAATAAATCAAGATACTCTACTTTGCAAGAAAATGTATTAATATTATAAAATAAAATAAATACATCATATATAAATTTTCTTAACTTAATAATGAAATATTAAATTTTAAAATAAGAGTTTAAGTATATCTTATTATCTTAACAAGAGTTTAACTCTTTCACCTTAGCAAAATAAAAATTACTTAAACATAATAAAATAAAATAAAAAAGATGGAAGAAGAGATAACATAAACTTTAGAATGGTAAATTAAAGAAATAATATTATAAAGATATAATACAACAGACAAATATTTTGAACTAAAATTTAACTCTCTAATTACATGCTTTGAGCATAAACATGCCACATATTTATAGAAAAATATGGATAAATCAAGACAAATAAAGAGAGAATCACTTGGATGATAAAAGTTAAGAAGGGTGATAACTAATTTACATTGATTATTATTAATACACTCATTTGATTGTCAAATTTAGAATTGATGTTATCCAAATTAACTTTCACTTAAAAATTTAAAGTTGTAGATAAGTCTCTTATCTTTTCAAATTGAGTTCCAAATATTGATAATTGTTTGGACTGGACCTGTATTGTAGATTAGTTTTCTTCTTGGCTATTTTTTACCCTCTAAATGCTCAAATTCTAAATTTATTATGTAATAAAATATTTTTAACCCATTGAGTCAGCTCTTTATAGGATCAAGAATCACTCTAATTGTATTACTAGATAGAAAGTTATCCCTATTTTATCAAAACTATCATAAAATAATTAAAAGCTAATCAAGTACAATATTGTAAACATGTTTAAGTTATGAAGGTTAATGACATTAGTAATACAAAATAATGATGTAAAATCTTTATTAAATTTGTAATTTCAAGTGTTTATCAAATTGTATGACTCAATACTAAAGTAGGTAATTAAGTATGTAAGAGTAAAGTCCTTGCAATCATTTGAATTCTCTTAAAGAATGATTTTGCCAACCCATTTTGGATAACATGTGGAATTTGATGTTCTATGTCAATTTTTATTGACATGCAGTAGTCATCAAAGGTATTGATAGTGAACTCACCAGTATTATTAAGACGTTAGGTCTTGATTAGGTAATCTAAAAATTGTGCATGTAATATTATAATTTGTGCCACTAATCTAGCGAAAGCAAGATTATATGTAGATAGCAAACAAAAAACATGTGTCATTGCACAGATGCATCAATTAAGGCCATGAAGTAACGAAATAGTCTACTTGAAGGGTGAATGGGTTTACAAATATCTCCATGTATTTTCTACAAGAATGATGGGGACTCAAAGCCAATTTTAGAAAAAGATGGTCTATTCATCAGTTTACCCCATGACAAGCAATGCAAATATGTTTGTTGGTTGAAAGACTCTTCAGGTTCTTAATAGTTGTCTATGAGAACTTTTAGTAATTTTTCACATCATTATTGATTTATGATGGCCAACATGGTCATTCCAAAACATAAAAATTGATATTTTAGCTTCTCATTCAAGGTTACATAACTCTTGAATGCTTTGATTATTGTATAATATAAGTCAAATAAAAAGCAAAAAGCTTTTTTCAAATGTCTGCTTTTAACTAAAGACTTTAGAAGCAACACAATGATAATTTACATTATTTTCATTTGTAGTCTATTTATGGATATCATTATGACGAGTATTTTTGAAGTTAAGTAGGATCTTCTTGATCTGGGTGAGTATAAGATATCATAGATACATAATTTTGTGCCATTTGTTGAGAAAATCATAATTTTTTTAAAGCTTCAATCAAGTTTGTAGAGCCTAATATAATATTCACTTTCACTTCAACTAGTATTAAATTCGAAAGATACTTCTATCTCAAAGAATTGCAATGTATCGCTCTATTTGTTAGACACATCTCTTCATCTTTTATGAGGACATATAATTCGCTATTTAATCTATGTAACAATCCGCTCCTACATAGTATGATATTGTCCTTTTTAGGTTTAGGCCAGCATGATTTTGTTCTTGAGTCTCCCTAAAAGGTCTTATACTGATTGAGAAAAGGATTTACATATATAGTCCAAAAACTTTATCTAACCACACGATGTGGGATTTTGACATTTAACCCTTACATCATCCATTTTAGCTTTGCTATTTATAGCGTCAAGAATCTTAGATCTTAGGTAATAAAATATATTCACATTATGATACAAATATGCAAAAGGAATAGTAATTAAAACTTAATTGATATGGATATTCTCATTAGCAACTAAGTGATTGTTCTTTGGATCGGTATCTCCAAAGAAGTTTGAGACGTTATGATGTGTAGTGTTTTCCTAAATTCATGTTGTCAAGATAATTGATCTTGGTATTCTTTTCCCTTTTTTTTTTTCCAAAGATGCCTCGTATAAATCAGTTAGATGTTTGGGCATACGACAAGTACGCCAATAATGGTCATTTGTCATGCATCGAAGACCAATGTCTTTATCTTACACTTTTTTTTCCTTGATCTCACTTAAACTTATTTTTATTATAATTGTCATAAAGTCGATAATTATATTGACCACGACCTCAACCTCAACTACATCCACGACCATGACCATGTCCATGCTAATGATTACCATAACTATTTGAAAGCTACTTTTATTTCACAATTTTGTGAGATAACATTTACTTTAGGCATTGGTGTAGCACTAATAAGATGAGATTGATGATTCTTCATCAAAATCTCGTTATTGTTTTCAACAAGAAGAAAACATAAAATTAGATCAAAATATTTCTTATATTCACACGCTTGATATTATTATTACAGAACCATATATGAGACATGAAATTTTGAAAATGCATTTTTTGGCATGTCTTCATTTGTTACTTTTTCTCCATAATTGTTAATCATAAGGCGTTAAAAGTTAAAAATATTTTTTAACATGTCTTCATTCGAGCATATAGTAGGATAAATAATTCTTGTCTGAGATATTTAGGATGTCAAACCCAAACTTTATGAATGAGATTGACATCTTGATTAATATTCAATTTCTTCTAAGTATTCATCAAATTATTAAAAGAATTTCAAACTTCAAGATCATCTAATTCTTGAGCTCTAAACTTCAATATTATATGTTTCTTCTTCGCTGTCTTTAGATTGTAGATCAGAAAATATGGTAACCCTTATTTGTTTATATGGAGGATCCAATTTAATAGTAACTATAGAGCATATAAGTTATGAATAGTTGTATT
This sequence comes from Ailanthus altissimus, assembly GCA_946807835.1. Lineage (NCBI taxonomy): Eukaryota > Viridiplantae > Streptophyta > Magnoliopsida > Sapindales > Simaroubaceae > Ailanthus > Ailanthus altissimus. Next base: position 23,504,374 of record OX327692.1, on the reverse strand, counting down.
AAATATCTGTTCATGTTAGGTGGCTAAATGCATGCAACCCAAGTGGTGGGAAGTTAATTGACTCACAACACTTTATATGATAGTTTGGTGCCCAGAAACAGAAATAACTGTCACAAACAAAAACATTGCTATTACTTCTGTTTCTAAACAATAGAGAATCTAGTCATTGTTTGAAACACTCGACATTTATTACCCTGTATTAAGAGGACCGCTATATATTAAACCCCAGACTGAGAAATGGGTCTTCCCTGAAACTACCGAGGGAAAGTCAGTAAGCATTTGGATTGAGGAAGTTGCCGCTCTTCACCGTGGTAAGCTGAAGCCAAATTTACTAAGGTCACTCTAGAGCAGAGCAGGCTTTATATATTCATGTTCCTGTTGAAGGACCTTTCAAGCCTCCGACTCCCGGAAATTGATCATTAGGCTTGTCTGAAGCTGCTTGTATATGTGCCGATATCCTGTGTAGGAAGCTCGTCTCATGGTTCTTTTTTTTTTTTTATACACTTTATAATTAGTATTAAGTCAATCATATTATACAATTGATATTACATCATATTGATTACTGATATTTATATCAAATTATACTATCGAGATCATTTATATTATTGGGATCATAAAAAATAATACATATAATATTAAACATATCCCACCCAAATTACATGACTATTTATATCAGACTACATTATTAGAATTATCTACATTATTGTGATTATCAAAAATAATATGTACAACGATAAACGCACTTCACCCCAACTACAAGACTCTTATAAGATGGAAAAAAAAAATTTATACTGCCTGACATCTACTAAACTCAAACCCCTGATCTAGACATAAAAAATGCATAAGAATTAAGAATTACCGCCGGAGCAAACCATCAAGTGCACTAGTCTCATGGTTCTACTAAAGTTATTTTCGTGTTTTGTTTTGGTATCTTCTAATATGGGAAGATGGTTAAATCTCTAAGTAAATTATTTTACGTCGTCGCAGTTTATTTATGTTATCACTATAACACGTGTATAAGATCCCAAACCAGGAGAGAAAGATCCTGAAATGGAAATCAGATTACAATCAATTATTGGTGGATACAATACAATCCTTCATATTGTTAAATGCCTAAATAAGCCAGCTGTAATTTTCATATTGTATTTGAGTAATATGGTAAACGCAATGGCCTCGAGCCAGCTGGTATTTTATGCTCTCTATAAAACAATAAGATAAGACATCATTAAGTACGTTGCCCTTGAACGAAAAGTTTCAACTAATTATCATCTGTTCATAAGAAATACATCAGCCCAATCATGACTGAATCCAAATTCTGTAAAGGCCAGCAATCCTCTACGTTGAGTCTCGTAATTTTTCCTTGTGTTTATGGATTGAAGAGAGACAGGGCAATGCCACCAAGGAGAAGAAATATACTGCATATATTTTGGGGTAAATCATGAAAAGCACACAATCCCCCCATGATAGCTCCTCAACCCTTTTATATGGGGTTGAAGGGTTACAAATCCTGACAACATTAGGTCCACCAGTTGCCACTGGTCGGCCAAAAATTGACTACCCCAGTGGAAAATAGTTCCACCTATAGGCGACAGCTGCACTGATGTATCTAATCACCCAATAGAACAAATTAAAGGATCCACTAAATTCATGTGCTAAATCATATTTCAAGTTTCAGCCATGCACCATTTTTTATAGGCCCCTGCTACCTAAACTTAAATCTTCACACATTCTTTCTTTGTTTCTATGTACAAAATAGATAACAAAATCTAAACACCAATTGCAAATTGAGTAATGATAAATTAGCAGGTGGTATGGTGTCAGATACGAGGGAAAGCCCTTAATTTGCTAACTGAGATTGATATCAACCCTCTCGGGATTTCCCCTTTCAGTTTGATTGTTAACTAGTTCTATGCCTAGCTGCCCCTTGTCCCCTGCGCCAAATGCGTACAGCTTTCCTGTTTCAGTGAGTGCAAAAGTGTGGGCATTCCAGTATATAGAATTGGTCAGGCTGATCTGTACAACCTTCTCATTCATCTGTTTCAATGATGTTACTAGCTCTGGAGTCAACACATTTGCATGTCTATTACCCTGCAAGAAGCAAAAAAAAACCAAAAAAAAAATATATATAATCATTATTCAATGACTTTGTGAAATTCACACACGCAGGAAAGACAATGCCAATACTTGGAAGGCATGCTTCAAGCACTAAGTACATCATCAAATACCATAGGTTGACAATGTTGTTGTCAGCCTGTCACTAAATACATTTGTCTATGGTGATAAGAGACATGTTAATAATTGTAGAAAGTAGGCACACAAAGTCATGAAGACCTGTCAATCCAAATTAATCAATACAGAAATTAAAAGACCGGGAGAACAGAGCAAGCAGACCTGTCCATCTGCAATAGCATTGTGACCGAGACTAGCTGATTCACCACAACCAAATGAATAAACATCACCATCATCAGACACCACAAAGGTGGTGTAATCCCCTGTAGCAACATGGACAGCTTTTACATGGCTCAATGCTTGCACCACCTTAGGAACTGATTCACACTCTTCATTTCCATGACCCAAGCACCCATAACGGCCCCAACCCCATGTGCAAACACGGCCATCACGCCCTACAACAGCAGCATGCCAGGCTCCAGCTGCAACTACCACTGGCTGCAGATTCAAAAGTTGAAACTGTTCAATAAGTCGAGGGTGCTTTTCATCAGTTCTTGAACCATGTCCAAGCTTCCCACCCAAGCCACAACCAACAGAGTACACTGACCTGAAATTTCCCCAAAAAAAATAGAGCACGGGGATTAATAATATATTCTGATACCATAATCAACTTGGCATCAATAATGATAATGCTGCAATATAAAGATGGATGCTGATCAGGATTCTGGAATAATTCATGCGCTTAAAAATCCAGAAATTAGTACTCATGATGTTTTTAAAGAGCAAATGAAATAGAATAATTCTAATTTAGGAACATAATTGAAAGAGATATTACCAACATATTCCACATCATGAGGGCTCATAAGTGCTCAGAAATCATCAATCAAACTCAGAATTATAATTCATGTCTAATATGAAGATTACCATGAGTGGTTTAATAGAGATATGAAAAATTTTTCTGAAGGTAAACAGATGAAGGAGCTCACATTCCACTAGGTTGACAAGCCAGTGCAAGAAGATAGCAGTATCCAGCAGCAATTTGTACCACTGGTATATTCTCCAGAGCCCCTAACAAAGGATGAGGCTCCACATCATTTGGCACAGTATGGTGACCAAGTTTTGCATCAGTTCCCCAAGAAAAAGTATAAACCCTGCCTTCCCTTGACAATACAGCTGTGAAGAAATTTCCAATTGCAGCTTGCACCACAAATATACCTTTCAAAGACTCAACCAGCTGTGGAGTTGAGACCAACTTAGTTCCTTGGACCCCATACTCAGCTTCGCCAAAGGAGTCCTTGCCAAAAGCATAAACTTGCCCAGCATCACTAATCAGCATTGTCCGGCCAGCACCAACTGCTGCTTGGATGATTCGAATGCCTTGCAGAGATCTGCAACATAATGGAGTTCCATTAAGTTCCCTACCCAACAAATTCTCTTTATCATTTCTTTTGTTTACAATATCAGGTCTAAGGAGTGGTGAAAATTTCGCAACCTGATAGGCCGAGGCTGCCATTCTTCATCAGTGGTGCCATGTCCAAGCTGTCCAGAGCTATTAGTGCCAAATGAGTAAACTACTCCATTGGATGTCACAGCAATACTGTGACCTGGCCCTGCTATTGCCTGTGATTTCTCCCTCCTGCAACATGCTTCTCCAGCCAACAAAAACCTCAGCACCAGTTTCCATGAACCCCCACATCTTTGCTTAAAGTCTTGACGTTGTTCTTCCGTCATTGGCTTAAATATAGCTCTCTTCTGGCACATGTCCAGAGCTGCAAGCTCTGATATCGACAATTGATAGTCAGGGGCAAAGTTTGCTGGCTGCCTAAAGAATAAGCATGTTGCCTGCAACACATACATTTGAAAATCAAATCAGCAGCATTATCAATTCTACCATTTATAAAGGGATTCAATATTAAAACATAAAGAAAAATGCAACTTGCCTCTAGCTTTGCAAGATCGTGGGGATCCAAATTACATGTAGTGAGGACATGAAGCACAATGGAGGGACTAGCAGCCAAGGGAAATTCTCCAGGAGTGGAGTTCCCAAAGCAATGACGCTGATTTCTTTGAAAAGACGGTACAGGAGCAACAACAATAGCAGTAATTGGCTGGTCAGGAATGTTATGGTATTGTATAGCAGGAGTGCTGCTTGTTGTAGCGTCCATGGGCACTGCTAGCTTGGCAGTGCCCAAGCTTGACAGAGGAGAAGGTCTAAATAGCTGGAAATTAAAACATGTTAATAAATATCACAACATTACTTTTCTCCAATGATCCAGGATAGCATATATAGTAAGAACTTTAACTTGTTGAAATACCAACTTTGTCTAAGGTATACAAACATATCTACCTTAGATTATGGGACGATCAGCAAACTTCAAGTCTCAACCCTGCGGATAAAACACATGCTCATAAAAACTCCTTACAGAAAAAGTGATAACAGAACATTAAAAGAACTGTCATAAAATGATGTTGAAAGTGCCGAAAGTGTTGTGACTGCTCATACAGAGATGAAAAAAGAAAAACAGATATACAATTTGAAGCACAAAAAACTTATTAATCCGATCAATCAGAATTATTCTTGGCCAAAGTGAAAACAGTCAAATTCAGATCATCGAAAAGAAGATGAGCAAAGATAGACAATTTAAAGAAACCAGAAACCTTACAAGAAGTTACAGTGCCGGAAGATATTACCAAACCATGAATCGAGAACAGAATTGAAAATTTATGGGACACAGAGAAAGAGAAAACTTTCAAGAGAAGAATACTAGTCTTCTGTTAAAAGGATATTCCACTTCCAAAAGAAAGAAAGTAAGAAAAGAATTCCACATCAAAAGAAGCACTCCTATTCACGTAAACTCATTGTAATACAAAACAAGAAAGAAAGTCAGGTAGACACGATTAAAATGAACCAACACAAGCAAAATAACAGCATCACGAAAACAGGGGAGATAAATATCATATCAGCCCTCTTGTTCAAAATTAACCCATAAGAAAATTCCGATTTTGAGACAAACCCAGATCACAAAATACATCAAATGATACATTTCACAAGTAAACTTGATCACGTCAAACCAAATAAAGCAACCAAAAGACAGAGAATCTAAGAGGAAACACAGCATGATCACATGTTCAGCAACTTCTTTTTATCTTTTTGTTCTCTCATATGTACATTGATGATCATTACAGATCGAAACATAACAATCAGAAAATAAACTATTACATGTAAGAAAGACCCACGATTGCCCAAAAGCCATCTGCATCTGTCAATAACCGAAGAGAATTATACAATTTTGTCAACCAAAAACAGCAAACTTTTAACCAAATTCAAGTGGGTATCTGATCAAAAACTTGCTCTGTTATTTTAAAAAGGCTTCAAAAACAGATTTTGATCGGGATATGTGAAGAAATTCAGAGAGAAAAGATACAAAAAAAAGAGAATTTTTTTGGTATAAGGCTTGATTTTTCTTTTCTCTTTTTTTTTTCTTCCTACAAGAGGTGTCTCTCTTCTGCTATATCTATACGTTTTATAAAGCTATGAGGTGTCCCTTGGATGATAGCAAAAAGGAAATTGCAACAACATTACCCATGAATTTATAGTCTAGGAATTTTTACACGTCAGCTTCTTCTTAACTATGGTAACTGGCTTACCACAAATTATGGTTAGATAGAAACTGGGGTTAATTTTCCTTTTCATTGAATTAACACGATGAATATAAGAATAAAGTATGATTAATATTAAACATTTCAAATAATATTTTAAAATTTAAATAATTTATTAAATAATAAAATAATATAATAAATAATTTTATATTTTATTATTTAATACTTTAATTTAAAATTTAAAATATAATTTAAAAAGTATAATATAATTTATAGTATTAAGTTGCTATTAAAATATTTAAGTGTGAGTTTGGCTCAAAGTTATTGTAAAGAATTTTTGGGATGTTGGAATTGTATAAAGATAGGTTGCTTTTAGTAGGGAAAAAAAAAACAGAGTAGAGTGTGTAGAATAGAAATATCTAATTTTGGATTCAACTATAAATTTGATGGTTCCATGGGGAAATTGGGTTGCCATAGATATTAAAATTGTTGTTAAAAATTATGATTTAAGATTGTTCCTTATTAATTGAGGAAATTTGGAGGTTTTGTTTATGGATATGCAAATGAATTAGATTAACAGCCAAGATATGTGTTGATACAACTGTTTTTCTTATAAATAGGAGCTTTATTAGTGCTCTATTATTGTTTGGGATATGTTTGCTCTTCAGGTTGTTTAAAATTTCAAATGCTATTAAAAAAAAAATTATCTTCTTTTGCTACAAATGTAGATAACAAATCTATATATAAAAAAAAAAGTTGAAAAATAATAGTTTAAAGAATCTCTTATATTCATTTTAAAGACTATGTCAAACATATGCTTAAGCTAATAATACTTCATGAATTTCAATGTTGTTTTCCTTTTTATGTTTATGTAAAATTCTAAGCCGAGAGTGATTCCTGAGTCATATCAATGACTCTGCTGCCATTAGAATTTGCGGTGCCATAGAATTCCAAATTTGCATGTATAAGAAGCTTCACACCGATTACCACATTGTGTTGATATATGACTTTCGGACTGGTACAACAGTAATATAGAGTTGGATTACAATATGTAATATAGGTTTCGATTACAATATGTTGTATAAAATTCAACACAGATTCAGGTTCAAGGTGTTTGAGAAAAGTTTTTTAATTTTTTTAAATAAATAAAAAGATAAAATATTAATATAGTTTTAATATTTTAAGTTAATAAACTATCATTATTATTATATTTAAATTAATTATTAAATTTATATTAAATATTTGAGAGTTACAAACATTTTATTTATAATATTATTATTATTTAGGAATTATTTATTTTAAATTATTATAAGAGTTACAATATATTAAATTATTTTTATTAAATATCAGAGTTAATTCTAAGAGTTATAAAATATTTAAAATTATAATAATATTAAATTAATATTGATATTAATATCTTAACTCTTGTTTACCACTGTATAAAGGATACTAATTTTCTTTAGAGTGTGTGAATAGAAATTAAAAGAAGAGAAATGTGTGTGTGTGGAGTGAAAGTAAAGAAGAGAAAAGAAAATGAGAATTATTTTATGTATAAAATATAAATTAAGTATTCTCTATATTATGTATTGAGTAATTATGATTATAGGGATTTTGTGTTTTTTTTTCTGGTGATCATGCTTATCGATGGATATTGGCTGCTAATATTGGATTGTATATTAGAACTATATAAATCCGTCGTTATTCGTATAAAGAGAGAATTATTTGACTTTAAGACAATATTCTCTAACTATCTCTATTATGCTCAATGCTAATTTTTTTCTTATACTCTCTGTATATTTAAGTTTGTATTTTACTTTTTAATAATTTATATCTAATAAATATTTGACAATATATATTTTAACATATGATTGAAATAATATGTAAAATAAATTTACCCAACACAAGCTCATGCACATATTCAAATATGTTAAATAAGATAAAAATATATAAACTCAAATTACTTTATATACATATTTAGGTATGTTAAAAATAAGACATGTGAACCCAATTCGCTTCACAAGATTTAATTTATGGGTCGAAACTTAATAGATATAAAGTTGTATTAAATAAAATTCGAAGCATATGAACTCTTAGATCAAAACCCATTTGAGAGGAAGGTTAACTTAGATAATAATAAGTCATGTAATTAAGGCTAATGCTCAAATATGATAAGTCATATAATTAAAATTAATGAAGAGACACAAACTTAATAAAATACTTTTAGTCTTTAAGAGACCTAAAATTAAAGTATAAGTTTTTTTATTTAACTTGGTAAGTAATTAATATAATAATATTTTATTTAGAATAAAAATGATATTTACTTTTTTTAATTATCAAATTTATATTTTTTCTTTTAACTATAGTAAAAACTCATTTAAATAATATATATTTTAAAAAGATTAGGAATCAAACGAGAAGTTTTAACCTAGTATATAAAATTCTAACTCTACAAAAATTACTTTCTTCACACGGACATACCTCTTTTACACTTCTTTTGACGTTTTTCTTCAAACAAATTCATAGTTCAGTACTTATCAATAAATTACAGCATTCATAACTCTTAAAAAACAGTGTAAAAAACTTTAGACAAAATTCAAGAGGCAAATTTCCTCTAATCTCTAAACTAGGTTTCTTATAGCTAAAAGTCTTAATCTTGTACCATATACAAAATATTGTAAAGAATACCCTAATATCTTTAATCGTATTTCTCCGTTATTTATTGTATAAGAGTTTTTACATTACTCAAAATTTAAAATTAAATTTATTTAATTATTTAACTTTTATCTCAAAATTGTCAAAGTAAATTTATGATACCGAGTCTCTTGAACTTCAAAAACTTTTTAGGAGTATAATGTGCCTTATTCTTAAAATCACAAAGGTGAAAGAGATTGAAATACATCTTACCACATTACTTCAATATTACTATAATTAGTATTTTGCATCTCCATATTTCACCCAAACACAATACACTCTTATTATTTGCATATTTGATTAGTAAGGAGCTATTAATTCTCTCGATTATCGATACTTGAGATTGCATTTCAATATTGAAACAAAACGCCAATAGTGTAAAGCTTTCAGCACACTTATAATGTAATGAACCGAGTTTATTTATTTTTTTTTTTAAGAAAAAAAAAGCTACAAGTGTGAACAATGGAGCCTGCTGAAGTTTATTGAAATAAGAAGCTCAAGGGTCCACAGACACAGAGAGCTCAGAGTTTGCTTCATTTACACCTCTTCTTCAAGAACGTTTTATGTACAATAACAATAGTATATATTGGTAGACCCAACAATGAATATCAGATGGCCATTGACAATCATACCTCAATATCTTCATGAATGTAACTGAGCTCAAGATCTTGAAACTCTGCCCTGCTTATGATCCCAACAGTAGGATCTTACTTTTACACAAGTTCAAAATTTAATGCATGCCTTGTTATTTTTTTATTTCTTAATATCAATATTCGAAATTAAAAGAGTTATTACCGAGACTAGAATAAATTAGATCAGTTGTGATGTGATATGGAGATTAGGCTTAGAAATGGTATAGCCTGCTCCTAATATCTGCTTAGGTATTAACTTCTTTTTTTTCTTTCTTGAACACCCATATATGTGTGAGTTAAAGGGCCATCGAAACTAGCATAACTCAAATTCATTGTTGGATAGTCCAACTCGAAAAGGATTAGGTTTGCTCCTAATAATTAAGAGAAAATTAATTCCCATTTTACATTAGAGAAGAGTTAAACTCCTTTATTTGTGAAATAAAAAAAATGAAGGTGACTGCTAACTTAATCAAAGCATGATCTAGAGATTAATTGATTGAAATATTTTTTATTAGCATTTCATATGTACATATATATATATATATAATCAGCTTAATTAAGGATATAATAAATGATTCTACAAAATAAGGGTTCTTTTTCAGCAGAAGTTGCAGCATTCTATATCAAGATAGATGGGAGATTAATGGGGATTAAGCTGCATTTATGCAAAATGAACCGACAAGGGCGAAGATTATCTGGTTGAATGATGAAGCAATAAAAATTACTAAATTAGGACTTAGAAAACAGAAAGTGGAGACAAAGGTTTGATAAAAGATCTTTAAAGAGCGATCAAAAAATGAAAAGAATAAAGCAATCTGAGATAATATTCTTGGATGTTCTGTTGTAGTGAGGCTATCAATGCCCTTTATTTTCGGCCAATGAGCAAAAATTTGCATGTGAAGTAAATTCTCATTACATAAACCCCAACGAAAAGCAAAATTCTCTCAAAGAAAATCTGTTCCAATAGCATAGTACCCAAAAGCAAGAACAAAATGAAATGAGTTCCATAAGACCAGGCTTATGAAATTGCATGCCATCAATTGCGTCATATGTTAAAAGAAACACATAAATAAATCTTCATCAGCTGTCATTTTTCAAAAAGGAAACAAAACCTTTCATGATGTAACTCCCATGAAAGACACACCAACACACACACACCCTCATAAATGACACTATAATTTTCTTGAATGCCGTAAAATTTTGCATGTAAGAGTAAGAAGCCACATCTGAGCCAGATTTGATCATGTATGAAGCAAAAATCATTACTTGCCCCTTGGTCTCATTCTAAATTATATTCTTACAACGAAATATGATTTGTCTTCTACCTAAGAACCGGGTGGAATTTGAAGGTGCAAGTTCGATTCCCTTGCGAAGTGGGGGTAGCTTCCTTCTATATTTCAGAAAAGAAAATAGTTACAAAAAAGTTAGACAAAATCGTCCGTTGACATAGAATTTTCATAGTTATATATATATATGAACGATCAAATCTAATATAATATTTAATCACTTAATTCAATAAAAATCAAGAAATCATGAAAAGAAAACAATCAATAACACATAAATTTAAATTTACGTAATTCGAGAGAATCTATATTCACATACTAACACAAGAAAATTTGATGTTATTATTCAATTAAAATCAAAAAATTACAATCTTAATTACACTAACTCAAAAACACTCTAAGACTCAAATAAAGTAATAAATTACAAAGAGTGAATTAAGCTTGAGGTATTTATAAGTTAATAGTGAATTTTTTTGTAAAACTCTAATAAACTTAATTAACTTTTACCACATGTTAGTATTTGATAGACTCAAATCAAGTGAAATAATATATTTTTTATTAGTATTGTGTACGTTGCACCGTACTATAGGTGATTATATGTATTATTAAATAATTTAATAATAACATTTTATGTAACGAAATAATTATATATTAAAATAATTTTATTACACCAATAAAATTAAAAGATTCACTTTTAAAATGTATCTTAAATAATTTTAATTAAAAATATAATAAATTTTTTTAAACTAAAATAATAACTTTTCTCTCACAACATACAAAGTAACAATTTTTTTTTTTTAAAATTTTAACCCTCGAATGAAGATACTGCTTCTATTTATTATATGTTAACTACATTTAAAAGCTATAAAATTTTTTAATTTTTTTTCTTCTCCTCGCTAGCAACTTTTAGTTCATTCACTTTATATAGACAACACTTTACCTCTAAATTAAGTAATAAAAATTAATTGTTTGCCACTTTATAAAAGTAGACAAAGCAATTGAATTTGTCAACAACTACATGGCAATTTTGCTGAATATAGTTAATGTCTCAGTGGCCAGTTGGCCAGCTTACAATTGTTTTAAGACAATGGAAATTTGCCACCTTAAGCTATCAAAAAATTCAATCAAATTCAATTTAATTTATTTTCAATTGTTTTAGTTAATAGGAATGCAACAACTTTATATTGTTTATATTTCATCAAATAAAAAATTGATAAATTGTTAAATTATAATAAATCAAATTAATAAATTTAATTAATAATTTATATATATTATCGAATTGAAATATAAAAAATAATAATTATTTTATTTTTATTTTTTTAATAATTTTATCTATCAATACTTAAATTAGTATTTATATAAATTATTGATATAATTTGAGACATACAATAAGTAGATAAAAGTGTTAAATCTCACTCGGCATAATTTTAAATTTAACACTTAAACTTTAACTACTCTCCGAAAGACCCTGAAATAATTAAATGATCGATTGATTTAATTTAAATAAAATAACAATTATTTCATTTAAATAGTAGCTACATTCATTTATGTCCAATTTAGTATCCATACAAATTATTGGTACAAATTGAGACATACACTAGATATTTAAAAGTGTTAAGTTTTACTCAATACAATTTTAAGTTTAACACTTAAGCCTAAACTACTCACCGAGAGACCCTGGAATAAATTCATATCTTTTTTTAAAAAAATTTGAATCAAACAATTCGATCTGGTGCGCTACCCATGTGCTTAAAGAGTAACTTCATATAATGAGACTTCTTAAATTCACACTCATTTTGTCTCACGAAATATTTTCATAAGTCCATAACCAATACTTCACACACATACATGTTATGGATAATACTGTTGGAGCTGGTGCTCACGTGCCATTCCAATATTGTATGAATATTAATTGCTAATATTTATACAATAAACATTTCGAATAAAGATTGTTAATATCATATTAATATGGTAGAATGCTTGTAACATTACAGACATTGTTTGATCTGAAAGAGTTCAGATCTGATCTAAAGGAGTTTAGATCAGAACTAATAGTTATCAAAGCTGAGAGTTATAAATACTAATAGTTAGCACTGTTAATAGTTATCAGTTTATAAGAGTCAGCGAGATCTAAAGAGTTAGAACTTTGTCTATAATGAGACAAAGACCTGAGAGTATACTTATAATAATATAGTTGCAAAGAGTTGCAATAGGTGCTAAGAAATATCATTATGTAAGTATGTCTCAAATATAATGTTCCTGATCTATGATCACCAATGCGGGTCGTCGGTGAATTCACAATATATAGATTAGTGTATATCTATATCTGACTAGTTCATATGGTTGTTCTTAGCTGAGCATGAGCTTAGAGCTTGTATAGGCATGCGGGTATCCAGTCAGGACTGGATACTGAACAGACTCATGAGGACCCCAATAGATATCCTATGAAACCGTCAAAGGAAGGTCATCTCGAGTTGAGTAGTAATCGTGGTCCTTTGACCTGAGCGCCATGGTGTCTTGTGAGTGATCCATCATGCTTTGGTTCCACATATGTCAGAGACCTTTCATGGTCTGACCGCTATGTGTCGTTGGGTATGGTCCGATGCTCATAGAGTCCGGTGTGCGTAGATACGGAATCTGTCAGCTTACGTAGGTACGTTGTATATCCGATGCTCCGAGATTATATTTCATAAAGTCTTGTGGCCACAAGCATTAACCCGGGAAAGAGTTTCCCACAGGGTTAAACAATATAGCAAAAGTGTTTGCATATATTATTTATCGAGATACGAATATGGAGATAAGATTATTGGATGAGCAAATGGGGATTTGATGGTGCTGATCTATATCCCCGCACATCCAGGGTATAAATGATGGAAGGATTATACGTATACGTTATGACCTCAACTTATATGGTCTGACACGCTGATTTGTAATATTCGTAACGTGTGCGTGGGGCATCGATTACGGATTAATGGAATAGTTTCATTTGACAAATCGGGTGTAGACCTAGAGAGTCCCAATATGAAATGTACTCTTTGAGCAGTTGGGCAGTGTACCGTATTGAATTGTTCAATACAGTATAATTCAGCAATTACTAAGGTTACGTTAACTAAAGTATATGGTTAAATGGTGGGACCCACTTTAGGTTAACTTGGTAACCGAGTAAGGATATAATAGTAATTTCACTTTATGATTATTTAATTGTTAAATAATTAAAATAAATATTTATTTGTTTAATTGTTAAATAAATGATTTAACTTAACTAAGGTTAAAGGTTAACCATAAGGTTAAGTTAGTTAACTTTACTTAATAGTTAATTAAAGGTTAACCTAACCATGGTTAATTTAGTTAATTATGGTTAAATTAATTAAATATTTATTAACTTAAAGGTTAAGTTAAAATAATCTAACTAAGGTTAGGTTAAGCCAAATGAAATGCAAATGAAATTTAAATTAGTTTGGAATTAATGCATTTGTATATAAAGTGAAATGAAATTGAAAATCATGAATGTTTTAGATTTTAGGTTTTGCATTTTGGGAGCCAATTCAATTTAAGAAATTGAAATTGTTTGTTTTGTGTTTTAAGTGTTAGAACAACAAAATAAACTAGATAAATGGTTACTAAATGTAATAACTAAAAACAAGATTTGTTTTATTTATTCAAGAGTTGAATAAAAGGAAAAACAAATTTGATTAAGTTAAATTGTTTAACTTTGAAAAATGTTTAAGAGTTAAACATATATGCTGGATTAAGATGCTGCCATTCTAGACAATCAAACCCACCCTTGTTGATTGTTAGGATTGATCAAATATTCATTTCATGGTGGACTTCAAAGAAAATTAATCCAAAGGCTTCATTGGTGATGTTTCTCAATTTCGAATTTTCAGTTTAATCAATGTTATTTTCTGTGTTCATTATATTTAATCTTCCGATGTGCACATGTATGTATGAGATATGTATATTGTTTGTGTGATGAACACAACCCACATGTAAGCACCCTAGTTTTATTTGTATACCCCATAACCCAACAAATACAAAATAGTAAATTGAACCATACAAGTTGAGGTTAATCCATATTTGTACAATCCCTCCGTCATTAATATTCAGGAAGAGCGAAGACATCAATACAGTCAAGTCCTCTATTGCTCAACCATAAACTTATCTATTTGGTTCGTATTCCAATAAACAATATGTGCAAACTCCTTTGCGATATTATTTATATCACAGGAAACTCTTTTTCGAGTTTAATGCTTATGACCATAAGACTTCCTAGAATACAACCTTAGAGCATCTGGATATTTAACCCATCCATATGAGCTGATGGATCCCATATCTATACATACCGGACTTCATAAGCATCAGACCATATCTAGTGGTCATACCATGAAATGTCTTTGACATGTGTGAAACTTAAGTATGATGGATCACTTATAAGCCCACTATAGTACTCAGGTCAAGAGACCACAAATACTACTTAACTCGAGAAGACCCTCCACTGACAAATTTATGAGATATCTATTGGAGGTCTTCATTGAGTCTATTCAGTATTCAGTCCTTACTAAATACTTATATATCTACATGAACTTCTACTAAACTCATGGTTTGTTAAAATTAACCATTTGAACTATTTATATATAGACATACACTGATTTACATAAATCGATTCCACTCGACAAACCATGCATCGGTGAAAATAGATCAGAAACATATAATTGAGAATATACTTGTACAATGATATTTCTTAACAACTCTTACAACGAGAATATACTAACAATGATATATTTACAACTATTTGTAACTATATCATTGTTAGTATATTCTAGATTTTTGTCCCATTTCAGATAAGGTTATAACTTTTAGACTTGATCTGAACTCCTTCAGATCAATATAATGTCTGAAATATTACAAGTATCTTACCCAATAAAATTAATTAGTGATTTAATGAAATATTTATTTATTTCATAAAGTATGAAATTATAATGTTCATAAAAAAATTGAGATGGCATATGAGTATAAATCCCAACAACTCTCATTTGCTCTAGTGCTATTCGTAGTGGTATCTAATACCTAACGACTCTACGTATTTTTCAAATACCTTTGGAGTTAAGGCCTTAGTGAGTAGGTCCGCTACATTATTTACAAAATTAACTTAATAAAATACAACATCTCCTCAAGCCAAGATCTCTCTAACAATGTGATATTTTCTCTCTACATGTTTAGATCTCTGGTATACTCTTGGCTCTTTTACTTATGCAATGGCCCTGTTATTGTTGCAATATAATGGGATATGATCCACTAAACTTGGGACTATACCCGAGATTTGTGACAAACCTCCTTATCCATATTGTTTCTTTTGCTGCTTCTAAAGCTACAATATATTCTACCTCGGTGGTAAAATCTGTTGTGGATCCCTGTTTGATATTCTTTTAACTTATGGTGGCACTATTAAGAATAAACAAATATTCAGATGTAGACTTTCTATTATCCGGATTAGACTGAAAGTCTGAGTCAGTGTATACTCTTACCTATAAATCATTTTCTCTATATATGAGAAACTTGTCCTTTGTACCCTTAAGGTATTAAAGAACATATTTGACTGCCATCTAATGGTTATCTCCTGGATCAAACTGATACCGGCTCATAACACTTACAACCATATTGATGTCAGGTCTCGTACACATCATGGTATACATTAAACTTCTAACAGCTGATGCATAAGGAATATTAGATATTCTAACCCTCTCATCTTCCTTCTGAGGACACATCTTCCTCAAAAAATGAATGTCATGTCTAAAAAGTATATTAATTATCTTACAGTTACTAAAATTGTACATTTCTCAGACATTATCAATGTATAAAGATTGGGAGAGTCCTATCAACCTCCTAGCTCTATATCTATAAAGTTTTATACCCAGTATATAGGAAGCCTCTCCCAAATCTTTCATAGAGAAATTCTTACTTATGTAACTTTTTACTAACTACAACATACCAATATCATTCCCAATTATCAATATATCATCCACATAAAACATTAAGAAGACAACTATGCTCCCACTGACCTTTTTATACATACATGCCTCTTTTTTTTATTTTATGAAACCAGATCCTCTGATTACCTCATCAAAACGAAGATTTTAGCTTTGAGAAGCCTTCTTAAATTCATAAATAGACTTCTTCAATTTGCATACAAGACCAGAAGAAAAGCTGGATGCAAAATCTTTAGGTTATTCTATGAATATCTCTTCCTCGAGAAATCCATTCAAGAATGTCGTATTTACATCTACCTGCCAAATTTTAAAGTCACAGTACGCAGTAATTGCCAACAAAATCCTTATTGACTTAATCATCGTAATTGGTACAAAGGTTTCCTCAAAATCAATCACTGATCATTAAGTATAATCTTTTGCTACTAGATAGGCCTTGAAGATTTTTACCTTTCTGTCGGGCCCACACTTTCCCTTGTAAACTTATTTACATCCGATAGGAACTATTCTTTTGGGAAGCTTAACCAAGTCCTAGACTTGATTTTGATGCATAGAGTCAATTTTATATTTCATAGCATCTTGCCATTTTCTCGAATCAATATCTGATATTTTCTCTCTATAGGTTAAATGATCATTTTCTTCCACTAAGAAAATCTCTGAGGTACCTTCAGGTATTATACCATACCTTTTAGGTTGCCTTGATATCCTTTGTGACCTATATAGAGAGTATGTAAAAGGTAATTTGCTTGATTGAGCCTGTGGTTCCATCTGTGGTTAATTCTGATTAATTTCATCAAGATTAATCTTTCTACAATCCTCACGATCTATGAGAAACTGTTTCTCTAAGAAAGTGGCATTCCGAGCAGCAAACACATTTCTTTCCTTGGGATCATAGAACTGATATCCCATTGAGTTCATGGGATAACCACTGAACCGATACTTGTACCCTGTGGGTTTAAGTTTATCTTATTGTGTAACTTTTATATAAGCAGGACAACCCAAAATCTTAAAATATTTAAGACTTGGATTCCTTCCAGTCCATATCTTATAGGAAGTAGAGGGAACAACTTTAGATGAAACTTTGTTCAATACATGAGTAGCAGTTTGTAGAACATAGCCTCAAATATATTCAGGAAGATCGGTGAAACTCATCATCGATCGGACCATATCGAATAAAGTCTGATTCCTCCTTTCTGAAATACTATTGTGCTGTAGAGTAGCTGGAGGACTATACTGAGCGAGAATTCTATTCTCCTTTAAATAATTCAAAAATTCACTGCTTATGTATTCACCGCCTTGATCTGATTGAAGGCATTTGACATACATACTGGTTGTTTCTCTACCTCAAGTCTAAATTCTTTGAACTTTTCAAATATTTCAAACTTGTGTCTCATAAGAAACACATAACCATATCATGACAAATCATCAATGAAAGTTACGAAGTATTGAAATCTTCCCACAGCAGCGTGATTCAGTGGACCATATACATTATTATGTATAAGGTTCAATAAACCAATGGCACGGTGTCCCACACTAATAAAATGAGATTTGGTCATTTTCTCTTGAATACATGATTTATAAACTGGATAAGGTTTTATAGTCAAATAAGGTATTCGACCATCCTTAACCAGATGAGATATATGTCTAATGCCTATATGACCCAATCTCATATGCCATAATTCTGTTTCATTTAAAATTTTCGAACTACTTACTATATTTACCTATACATTCATGACATTTTGTGTTGTGTTCAATAATATAATGACCATTAATTAACTGACAATCAGTTATAAAAATATTATGTATATCATATAAACATAAGGAACGATTCTGTGTATATATATGATAACTCTCACTATCAAGTACAGGAAGGGATACTATTTGTTT
The DNA here is from genome assembly GCA_946807835.1 of Ailanthus altissimus. Lineage (NCBI taxonomy): Eukaryota > Viridiplantae > Streptophyta > Magnoliopsida > Sapindales > Simaroubaceae > Ailanthus > Ailanthus altissimus. Next base: position 23,486,128 of record OX327692.1, on the reverse strand, counting down.
TAAAATATATGGTACAAAAAGATAATTATACAACACTATAGTTCTATTACATGAGAGATGTAAATCAAAATATCCCACAGCCTCGACCTGAAAAAAATCTCTATTTTCAACACGAAGTTGAATATCTTTTGGTTGGAATAGTCTAACTTTCCTCAAACCCTACAATATATTACAAATGTGAGAAAGAGAAGCAGTATCCAATACCCAGTTAAAATTAGCATCATATGTTAAAGAAATGTCAATTATAAATAAACTTATACCTGAAGGATTCTTCTTTACTGAGGCAAGGTATCTCTAACAACTTCTCTTCTAGTGTCCTTCCTCACTACAGTGAAAATATTTTCCTTTATCTTTCTTTTGTGGTTTAGATATGGGACGCCTTTGAGGACCAATCTTGGGTGTCCACCTCACCTTATTTTTCTTCTTTTTTTAGGCTTCCTAAAAGCCTTAGGAGCTGAAAATAAAGCACCCTAAACAAAGAGGGGCGATCCTACCTTTTTTATGTCCTCTTCTGCTATCTTCAACATATTATGAAGTTCAGCATAAGACAGAGTCATTGCTTACATATTAAAATTCATTATGAACTGTCTAAAATAACCCGGAAGCGACTGGAGAATCAAATTATTTCCCAAATTTTTGTTCAGCATAATGTCCATCGTCTTTAACCTCTCGATTATAGAAATCATATTAAGGACATGGAGATTGACTGAACTGCCATCAGAAAGTCTACACTGAAAAGGTAATTTAGCAACCTTGTAAGCCTTAACCTGAGGACGGTTAACAAATAACTCATTCAGTTGAAGCATAATGCTAAAAGCATCACTCATATGAGCATGCTTTCTCTGTAAACTTGTAGATATAGAGGCAAAGATGTAAGATTTAACTTTAAAATCATCATCCAGCCATTTCTGATAAGTTACCCTCTCCTCTAAGGTGGCTTCATTAGAAATTCCTTTGGGCATACTCTGATCTATCACATATCCAAGTTTTTCAGAATTAAGAATAATTCTCAAATTCATCAACCAATCTATATAATATTTTGAGCTTTTAAGTTGGTTCGCATCCAATATGCGTGCCAACGGATTAGATGGGGCCATTTTATCTTCACAATAGAAAATAAAAGATGTTAGCGAAAAATAAATATTTCAATCGCTAATTTTCGTTTTAGATTAAGGATATAATCAAATTATAAATTTTTAAATCTAAAACACTCTCCCACTACTTTACATAATCTCCTAAATCTCTCAAAAAGAAAAAGAAAAATTTAAACTCTTTAAATTGTACAGCAAGAAGTAGACCTCATTGGTATTTTACTCTGGTCTTACGCTTTAACAATATTGGCCATTGTAAAATCCAAAAGATAGACAACTCTTGTCAATTGCATCTCATGCAACTCTTATCAGTGATCTTAAATACACCTTACCTCACACTTTAGCAATATTAGATAAATATATTTTAGATTAGCTTGTTAATAATCAAATATATGTTACTGATACTACCCTCACGCTTTAACAATATTAGGCAATACATTCGCATATATTTACCTCTTCTCATGTTTAACCGGCATAGTTAAAATCATACCGACCAAATCTCTCACGCTTTAACAATATTAAGAAAGACAGATATGACTTAACTAATACCGTATTGACAAGATGGATCAACGTGTATATTATCTTATAATTATACACTATTCAATCGTTTAAGAGAGATTAAAAAATTCTATCCCCATCTCACAAGGCCGTGATTTTTAATCACTCATTTATTTTGTGCTAACACAATTAACCCCCACCAGTAGGGCTCCCATTATGGTTAACAGCATAAACAAATGGTCCATAATTTTATATTGCATTTATAACAATTATAAATAATAAAAATAAATTATTTATTTTTAAACTCTTTAAAAAAATAAACATTTAAAGTAACTGGCATAATAACGATTTTTCTTAGGTTCCACGAACTACAAATTGAAGGCCCCACCTCTAATGTCGCAAAATCAACCTAGACGTGTTATGGTGATAGGGCCTCTACTTTAGCACCACTGACACTTAGCCTATAGCACTATAGTATCCCCTACAGCGCTATGGTATCCCTTTCAACTACGTCTTGATTATGAAATTTTCAACACTTGAAACACATAATTGATAGCACCGGAAAATTCAATGACGCCACATACACTCTAAATTTAAGCACACATCACAACGCCTTGATACTAATTTTGTTAGTGTTGTGTGCATATGGGTCGTGCCACGGGTGATTATGTGTATTATTAAATAATTAAATAATAATATTTTATGCAACGAAATAATTATATATTAAAATAATTTCATTACACTAATGAGATTAAAGACTCACTCTTAAAATATACTTTAAATAATTTTAATTAAAAATATAATAAATTTTTTCAAACTAAAATAATAACTTTCTTCTTAAAACATACAAAGTAGCTTTTCTTATAAATTTTAACTCAGGTGAAGATACTGCTTCTATTTATTATATGTTAACTTTTAACGTACATTCAGATGCTATAAAAATTTTCAATTTTTTTTTCTCTTTACTCGCAACTTCCGGCCATTCACTTTATATAGGAAACACTTGCCTCTAAGTTAGCTGATGAAATTGTTTGCCACTTGGTAAAGGGTGACAAAATAATTAAATTTGCCAGCAACTGTTTGGCAAATTTGCTAAATATGATGATTGCCTCGGTGGCTAGTTAAGGAAATTATTGGCTTGCAATTGTCTTAAAACAATAGAGAATTGCTACCTCAAGCTATCAGCAAATTGAATCAAATTCAATTTGATTCATTTTCAATTGTTTACTCGATAGAATGCAACAACTTTACATTATTTTTATTCCGTCAAATAAAAATGACAAATGGTTAAATTATAATAAACTAAAAGAAATAAATTCATTTGAGAATTTTTATATATATATATTGCCAAATTGAAATATAAAGATTAATAATTATTTTATTTTTATTTTTTAATAACTTTATCTATTAATACTTAAATTAGTATTCATACAAATTATTGGTATAATTTGAGACATACACTAAGTAGATAAAAATATCAAGTCTCACTCGACATAATTTTATGTTTAACACTTAAACTTTAACTACTCCCCAAAAGACTCTGAAATAATTAAATGACCGATTGATTTAATTTAAATAAAATAACAATTATTTCATTTAAATAATAGTTACATCCACCTATGCCCAATTTAGTATCCATGCAAATTATTAGCACAAATTGAGACATATACTAGGTAGATAAAAGTATCAAGTTTTACTCGACACAATTTTAAGTTTAACACTTAAGTTTTAACTACTCACCGAGAGACCTTGGAATAAATTCATATTTTTTTTAAAAAAATTTCGAATTGAACAATTCGATCTAGTGCACTACCCACGTGCTTAACGAGGATACTTCATATAATGAGACTCGTTAGATTCACACTCATTTTGTCTCATAGAACATTTTTATAAGTCCATAACCAATACCTCACACACACACGTTATGGATAATACAAAATGATGAATTGAACCATACAAATTGAGGTTAATCTATATTTGTATAATCCCTCCGTCATTAACATCCAAGAAGAGCAGAGATATAAATCAATACCGTCAAGTCCTCTATTACTCAACCATAAACTTATCTCTTTGATTTGTATTCCAATAAATAATATGCGCAAACTCCTTTGCGATATTATTTCTACCTCGGGAAACTCTTTCCTGAGTTAAATGCTTATGACCATAAGACGTCCTAGAATAAAACTTTAGAGCATATAGATATTTAACTTACTCATATGAGCTAACGGATCTCATATCTACACACACCAGACTCTATAAGCATCGGACTATACCTAGCGACACCCAGCGATTAGACTATGAAAGGTCTTTGACATGTGTGAAAGTTAAGTATGGTGGATCACTCATAAGCCCACTATGGTGCTCAGGTCAAGGGACAACAAATACTGTAAGATTATGGTGGAGCCCACCAACACCTTAGTCCAACCAGTGGCTGACACCTCAGTGCCTACTGACATACTGTTAGGGTCGGTGCTTACGTGCCATCCCTGAATGTACATATACTTGAGTATTTATACAAGTGTACATTCTCATTAAATCGTTAATGCTTATTTATATAGTATTATGCATGTAACGTTACAAACATTGTAGATTTAAAGGAGTTCAGATTAGATCTAAAGGTGTTTAGATAAGGGCTTATAGTTAGCCACGCTGAGAGATATAAATGCTAAATGTTAGCACAACTAAGTGTTAGCTGATTATAATACTCAGCGAAGATCCAAGAGTTGGAGCCTTTTCTGTAATGGGACATAGACCTGAGAATATACTAGTAATTGTATAGTTGTAAGAGTTGCAATTGGATGCTAGAAAATGCTAGTTGCGTAAGTATGTTCTTAAATAATTGTCCTTGATCTATTTCTATCGATGCAGGCCTGTCGGTGAATACCTTTAAATATAGTTCAGCATATGCCGTACCTATAGGGTATAGATGGTCGTTTTTAGCCGACAGTGAGCTTGGAACTCGTATTGACATATGGGTATCCAATTAGGATTGGATATAGGATAGACTCACGAGGGCCTCTGATAGACACCCTATGTAAGCCGTCAACGGAGGGTCTTCTCAAGTTGAGTAGTATACGTGGTCCTTTGACCTGAGTGCCACGGTGGACTTGTAAATGATCCACTATACTTTAGTTCTACGCATGTTACAGATCTTTCATGGTGTGACCGTTGGGTATGGTTTGATGCTAATGAAGTTCGGTGTGTACAGATATAGGATTTTTCAGCTCCCATAGGGAGTTTGATATCCAAATGCTTCAAAATTATATCTTAGAAAATCTTATAGCCACAAGTATCAATCCCGGGAAAGAGTTCCGCCAGGGTAGAATAATATGGCAAAAGTGTTTGCGCATATTGTTCAGTGAGATATAAGTCTAGAGATAAGATATGGATGAGCAAAAAGGGATTTGACGATAATAATCTATATCCCTGCACATCCAGGATATCATGACGAAATGACTATATGTATGCGTTGTAACCTCGACTTGTATGGTTCAACGTGCTGATTTGTATATCCGTGGAGTGTGCGTGGGGCATTGCTTATGAACTCATGGAATATTTTTATTTGCCGAATCGAGCGTAAGACCTAGGGAGTCTCGCGATATAGAGTGTACTCGTTGTGCACTGGGGCAGCATGCCGGATTAAATTGTTTAATCTAGTAATATTCAACACTTCCACAGGAATGCGTGCGTGTTTGTATTTAAGTGTTAAATACAACAATTAATTAATAATTGTTATTTACTAATTGTATAAGGACACGTAGCATATTATGGATCCTCAGTTGAGTTTACCCAAGTGTGAAATTTGGTGAAACCCACTAGGGAGTGAATTTGGTAACTATTTATAAAGGGCAAAATAGTTATTTTTTATTTTGATTATTTAATTGTTAAATAATCAAATATCTCTCTTTTTATATTATATAATATATTATATTATTATTTATATTATATTATATATATAAAGGAAAAAGAAAGAAAGAAGCAAGATTTGTGTATGTGAGGCCGAATTCGGCTGAGAGAAAGAAAGAAATGAAGGAGAGGAAGAAGAGAAGAAGAAGAAGGACAAAAAAAAAAAAGGAAAAAGAGGGTATGTTTCTAATTAGAGCAATTGTGAATTACTTCAAATTCTCTATTTTTTATCCTTTCGGAGAAAATGATGAAAAACACACACCAGCCATTTTGGAGATTAAGAGTTAATTCTGAGCTGAATATAGAGTTGTTGTTCTAGCTCACCAAGCCTACCGATTTGGTGACTAGAACTGCACGCGTGTTGGTCTCCATGTAGACTCCAGAAAAATACGTGTATAACATTACACGTTGAGGAGAGTTCTCTAACCTATAAATATATTAATGTGATTAATATATTGTATTTATTATGTTTATTGTAAAATTTATACTCTTCCGTTGCGTTAGGTAATAGACACAATTGCACATACATACACCCACACGTGCCTTAGATCCATTGACACGTACCACACACAAAATCCGCAGGTAACCTATGCCCCCAACCAATGTTGAACTTAGTTTAATGGTTGTATCCATCAGACTGGCCAACTTGATGGGTACAAGGACGAACCTCTAAAGGCCTATAAGGCCTCCATGAGATAGGGTGGGGTTTAATTCCTTAAGGGTATAGGTAACCTGTGGATTATGTGTTGGGACACTAGTAGCTCTGAGGTGTCACCCAGCTAGTGAACCAAGGAGTTGGTGGGTCATACACTAGTTGGGTGACACCTCAGAGCCACTAGCGTCCCAACACAGAATTACATCTCATACACGACCCCCAACCGTGTCAAACCTAGGATTTCATCCCTTATAGACCTTTAAGGTTCGATGGTTGTACCCATCGGGCTACTTTTTTGTAAGAGTGTGTGGAGCCTACCCAACACCTTGAGTCCACTAGGGTATCAACTGGTGCACCACTCACCCCTTCCCCCCCCCCTCCCCAGCGTCGCGCCGCACCGCAAGTTACTTATGCCCCCAACCCATGTCGAACCTGGGATCTCATCCCTTATAAGCCTTTAAGGTTCGATGGTTGTACCCATTTGCTGGCCAGCCTGATAGATACAACCATCGAACTTTAAAGGCCTATAAGGGATGAGATCTCAAGTTCGACATGGGTTGGGGGCATAAGTAACATGCGGCGGGAGGGGGGGCTGGCCAGCCTGATAAGTACAACCATCGAACCTTAAAGGCCTATAAGGCCTCCATAGAGATGGGAGCAGAGGTTCAATTCTTTGGGGGTGCAGGTAACTTGAGAATTGTGTTGGGACGCCAGTGGCTCTAAGGTGTCATCCAACTAGTGGACTAAAGTATTGGTGGGTCCCATACACTCTAACAAATACGACTCAACTCGAGAAGACCCTGCACTAACTAATTTATGAGATATCTATTGGAGGCCTTCATTGAGTCTGTTCAGTATCCAGTCCTTACTAAATACATGTATATTTATATGAGCTTCTACTAAACTCATGTTTTGCTAAGATTAACTATTTGGACTATCCAGATATAGACATATGTTGATCTATATAAATCGATTTCACTCAATAAACCCTACATTGGTGGAAATAGATCAGGAACATATAATTTAAGAACATACTTACACAATAACATTTCCTTGTAACTCTTGCAACTATTTATAATTATGTCATTGTTAGTATATTCTCAAGTCTTTATCCCATTTCAGACAAGGTTCTAACACTTTAGACCTGATCTGAACTCCTTCAGATCAATATAATGTTCGAAATGTTACAAGCATATTACCTAATAAGATTAATTAGCAATTTAATAAAATATTTATTTAATACATAAAGTATGAAATTACAATATTCATATAAAATTAGGATGGTACATGAGCACAAATCCTAACATTTTTAACATTTTTGGACCTTTCAGGACTTTCTCATTTTAGCACTTCAACTTTCTAGAAGCCACAATACTTTCTTTCATTAGTATTTAAGCCCCCAAAACTTTCTTTATTTTACAGTTTGGTACCTAATACAAAACACCTGACTCCGTCGTTAATTTTTAATCATCATTTCAAAATCTCTACCTTGATTCTAAATCAATGAACATCTTCAATCTTCTTGCTAGCCTTTCTCGCATTATCCTCATCTATTAGTTATACCAATCAAGTTGGAATAAAGCTTGAACTTAGTCGAGGGAAATTGTTTTGTCATCATATTCATTGGATTATCGAAAGTGTAAACCTTAACTAGATTTACTACTCCCTTAGTAATTTGATCTCAAGTGAAGTATACCTTGATATCAATGTGTTTCGTCCATTAATGGAATACTTGATTTCTACTCAAATGTATAAATTCTGGCCATTGCAAAATACATCCACCTCCTAATCACTATGATTAGCTCCGCAATCAGACCCTTCATCCAAATTGCTTTATTAATAACTTCTGTAGTTACTATATACTTTGCTTCTATAGTGGACAGTGTTGTAACTGGCTGACCTTTTCAATTTATGCATCGCCCTTTTACTATGAACAAGTATTCTATTAAGGACATTCTCTTGTCCAATCACTTTCATAATTAGCATTTACAAACCTTTTTAACCACTTAGCTTCAAACTTACCCTTCCTGAGTACTAAACTATAACTAGAAGCTCCCTTTAGGTATCTTAGTACCCATTTCACAGCATTCCACTGTTCACTTCGTAGATTAGCCATATACCAGCTTACCAAACTTATAGCATGGGAAACATTAGGCCTTGAGCATATCATCACATACATGATATACCCAACAACACTGATATAAGGAGTTTTCAATATCTTTTATTTCTCTTCCTCAGTAGAAGGACATTATGGAGCTGAGAGTTTAAAATGCATAGCAAGAGGAGTACTTGCAAACTTTGCATTTAGCATCCCAAATCTATCCAATACCTTCAAGATGTATTTCTCTTGCGATAAAGATGTATTTCAAGATGTATTTCTTTTGCGACAAAAATAAATCAATATCATCATTTCTGTTTGAATTTCTATGCCAAGAATTTTTTTTCACAAAACTAAGATTCTTTATCTCTAACTCTCTTCTCAATGTATCCTTCAATTTGTTAATTTCATCTATTTCATGTAAGCAACCAGCATATCATCAACATACAACAACAAATAAATGAGCTTTCCATTACATACTTCTTTGAAATAAATACAATTGTGATAGGAATTCTTTATGAAACTATTCCAAATCATAAAATCTTTAAACCTCTTATATCATCGCCTCAAAGATTGCATAAGTATATACAGAGACTTCTTAAGCAAACATATATGATCTTTTTTCCTTATAACCACAAACTCGAAGGCTAAGCTATATATGTCTTCTTTTTTAGATCCCTATGTAAAACTACAGTTTCTACATCTATTTATTTCAAATGTAATCCCAAATTTACCCACAAAGCCAACAAGGCTGTGATGGAATAATGCTTCACTATCGGAGATAAGATTTCATTAAAGTCTTAATCTTTTATTTGTGAATACCCTTTTACCACTAGTTTTGCTTTGTATTTTATTGATTCTACTCATTTGATTCCTTCATTTACTTTAAAGATCCATTTGCAATTGACAAATTTCTTTCTTGGTGGTTTAAAAATCAATTCCTAAGTTCTATTCTTTATAAGAGAATTGATTTCATCTTCCCTTGCTTACTTCCAGCTTTCGTTATCCCTACTCTTTATAGCTTTGTATATGACTTGGGTTCCTCATTATCTAAAATATCTGCCACATTAAACACATATGCAATAAGGTTAACATACATAAACCTCTCATGAGGCTTTATTGTCTTTCTAAGTTTGACTCTAGCCAATTGTTATTTTGGAGACTGACTGATAAGAGAGTAAACATGAGTTGTTTGCTTTCTAAGTTGGGTTTTTTTAGTAAAATGGACTACAAGTTTGAATCTGAATCGTAGTCTTTAGAATATGATCTTTCTTTTTCGAATGCTCCACCTTAAACTCAACCACTTCATTACCCCATTAATTTTCACTTCCTGATGCTTTATCAATGCTACTAACTTCAATCAATAGTAAAGTTTCATTGAAAGTTACATCTTTGCTGATTACTACTCTCAGTAGATTCAACTCAGTATACCATATTTTATCCCTTAACCCTTTTATAAATAACCAACAAACACCCTCTTAAATGCCCTTGGTTCTAATTTTCCTTGCTTAACATGAACAAATCCAATGGAACCAAATATCTTCAGGTGTTTATACTTTAAAACATATCCAGACCATTTCTCCTTTAATGTCTTAAAGTTTATTAATGATACTGAGGAAGAACTTCTATTCATTAGGTAAGCTGTTATCATCACTACTTCTTTCCAAAACTTCTTAGGTAATTCAACATTTGACAGTATATAGCTTACCTTCTCTAAAATGGTCTTATTCATCCATTTAGCAATGCCATTTTTCTGTAGAGTTCTCCTTATTGTCTTGTGCCTATGGATCCTATGCAGTTTTTTTGAAATGCTATAGATCCTATAGTTGGCACAAAAGAGATCAAACTTAGAATTGTAAAATTCTAGCCTATTGTCTGTCCTAAGCCTTTAAACTCTTTTTCTAGTTTAATTATCCATTAACGCCTTCTAAGTTTTAAAAACATTAAACACTAGGTCCTTGCCCTTCAACACATACACCCAGAGTTTCTTTGAGAAATCATTTATCAAAGCACCTGGAGACTTAATTTTTGTAAGCCCTCAAAGATCAGAATGAATATTCTTTAGAGTTGACTTCATAATGTGTTCTCTTGTGCTGAATTTCACCTTGTGAGTTTTTTCTCACACACAATACTCATAAAACTCTAGATGTAGTGATTCCAAATGATAGTTATAACAATGTTGTCATATTAGTTGCATTTAAGGATGTTATTAGAAGTGAGTGGATCCTAGATTTTAGATACACCTTTCACATGAGTCCGAACTTAAAATTGTTTGTCAACTATCATATTGTAAATGGAGGAAAAGTATTAATGAAAAATAATTCAGCATGCAAGATTGTTGGTATAGGGACTATAAGAATGAAGATGTATGATTAGGGTAATTAGAGAATTGAGGGATATAAGATACATTCCAGATCTAAATAGGAACTTGGTTTTTTTAAGGGAACTAGAATAAAGTGATTGTTCTTTCAAAGTAAAAGAAAAAGAATCTTAAAAATAGTAAAGGGTTCACTTGTGTTTATAAAGGAGACTAGGGGGTTAATAGTCTTTATGTGTTGAATGAAAGTACTATTGAGGGATCAATTGTTGTATTAATGGAAAATTGGCCTAGATAAGTCTAAAATGTGGCATATGAGTTAGGCTTATTTGGGTAAAAAAAAGACTTAAAGAAATTAAAGATAAGTGAGTATTTGGGAATGACAAACTAGGGCCATTTCTTAATCTTTTGATTTTATCTTGACCTTTCTTTCTAAATAGACTTTCTTAAAATTACCTTCTTTCTTGCAAAAGAAGCATTTCTTTTCTTTAACCTTAAACTTTGATTTATAATTGTTCTTTTCCTTTGATTTTTGTTTCTTCTGACCTTCCATTGTTGGATAAAACCTCACCACTATAATCTTTAGCCTCAATCTTTTTTGCTAATTCCTTTAAATTCAAAGAAGACTTTACATCATTCATGATCAAAGATTCCCTCTCATATAAGAAAGTATCCGTTAAATGCTCTTACCTTGTTGGTAGTAAACTGAGTAAGATAATTTCTTTATCTTCATCCTCAGTCTTCACATAAATAGTTTTAGGATCAATTATGATCTTGTTAAAACCATAAATATGATCTTTAATAGAGTTCCCATCCCTCTTATTTAACTGGTAGAGTTTCTTCTTCAGATGTAACTTATTGACCAAAGATTTGGTCATATACAGATAATCTAGTTTCTTCCATAAATCAATTATTGTTTTTCCATCGGCCACCTCCCTTCGAAATTAATCACTAAGGTTAAGGATGATGGCACTTCTTGTTTTCCTCCTAATCTCAATACAACCACCATCTACCTTTGAAATTTCAATTTCTTGCCTTGTGAATCAAATGCAACCTCTTCAATTATAGGTTCGAGCCCTTGACTAACCAAGAGTATTTCAATTTCAATCTTCAAAGATTAAAATCATTCTCACTATTAAACTTTCCAATAATAAATTTGTAAAATGCCATTAGGTTTTCAATCAAGCTCCGATACTAATTGTTAGAATGATCAAACCTAATCTAATGCTTAATTATATAATTTAATTTCAGAATCAAGAAAAAAAAAACAATCAAGCACATAGATGAATTTGCATGGCTCGGGAGAGCTTATATCTACAGGCCAATACAAGAAAGATTAATGCTATTATTCAATCAAGATCAAAGAATTATAATCTTGATTAGACAAGCTCATAAGCGCTATAAGAATCCAAAAAAATGATAAATAAAAGAGAATGCATTAAGCTTCCCAAGTTCAAGTATTTATAAGCCAAGAGTGTAGGCTTCCCTTTAGAACTATAACAAACTTAACTAACTTTATCATGTATTAGCATCTGATCGGTTCAAAGCCTTTAAGTGAATCGCTGCATTTTAGACATTTCTAGACCTTTTAAGACTTTATCATTCTAGTCCTTCCACTGCGTTTTAGACATTTCTAAACCTTCTAAGACTTTATTATTTTGGTCCTTCCACTTTTATCTAATTACTCTTGAAGCCACAATACTTTCTTCCGTTAGCATTAGGTCCCCAAAAACTTTTTTTCTTTTGCAGTTTTGTCCCCGATACAAAACATCTAGTTCCATCATTGATTTTTAATCATCATTTCACAATACATTATTTCTTAAATAAAAGATAAAAATAAAATTTCACCTATGTTAACATTGTTTTAAATGTTAATATTGTTGTTATATCTAGTGAGTTCAAAATTCAGAATTTAGGTATGGTACTTATTTATCATCACTACTTCAAACTACATTGACGTATTTTCTAGATTTGCTATGTTATGAAGATAATATCATTAAGTAATAGAATTTTAAAACTCTAAAATGTAATAATTTATGATCTTAAAACCTTGATTTGTTATTTTTTGTGTTGTAATCTATATTGTCAACTTTATAAAATTTACAAGGATATTATATATATGCGAATTTTTTCAACAGGGAAACCCCAATAATATATCAGCTAAACTTATAGGTGGCTTATACGTGCTTCATGATCATTGGTGCATCCCTCCTATTTAATATTTTTTATTAAAAAATTTGGTAAAAAATTAAATATCTCTAATTAACCAAACTTTATTCTCTCCTCTTATTTGAACTCAGGTGGATACGGCGCTGCTGTGCAGCTTAATGACCACCTAACTCACTCCCCTCTATTTAATATTGCTAATAAGCTACTATTTTGGAACATTCAACCAATGATGAAGGGAAAATGGGGTCAGCTTCATCTTCCATTATTGCAAAAATTTCACAACCCGAATAAACAAATCTGCTTTGAAATAGACTGCAGCAGCATGTCTGCTCCACTTAGAAAAAGCCTTTGATAAAGGGATTGACTCAATATAGTAATAATAATTATTTTCACATTGATTCCACTTGAACTATACTTCTTTAAAGCTACTGTTTATTACCGAAACAACACAAAAAAGAATAAGAGAAAAAAAGAGCATTGATTTCTTTTGTGAGGACAAGATATATAATTTCTGTAAAGTGTTGCTATCACCATGATCAAAGGTTGGTGTAATTGGGAACAGATTTTCTATTGGAATCAGTAAAAATTGAAGATCTGGGCAGCCACAGGATTTCACTTTTCACCACTCTGCTTCTTCTTTTTAACACAATATCATGTGATCTCGGATTCTCAAAATCAAAGCTTTACATGAGAATTTTAGCTGATAACAAGTAGTGACAATGGCTGCATTATTATCTTATCTTTCTTTCAGCATCAATAATAACTAAGAAGAAATGCTTACAGCTCACTCCATTAGCATGTGCACCAGCGAGTAAAATTCACCGGACACTCCAAATCAGGGGATTAAGCTTGACGGAGTCAGTGGGTGCGTGTGTTCATAACCATAATTGCGGACATGCAAGGAACCCCTTTGGCCTTTGAGGTGTCAACAACTTGTTAGCAGCTACGCATGCAATGATAATGTTTAAAATAATCAAACACAATTCATTATTCTGTGAAGAAAGTTAAAAAGGCAGCAGGTGCAGGAGTCAGGAGGCATGATTCAGGTGAAATAGAATCAGGCTGAAATTGATAGCTGGTTGTCTCAAGATTGTGACTCATTGTAATCCTCCCAACCCCGGGATCCTTGGTCTAGTTGAATGTAAAAGTCAAGGATCACATGCCAAAAACTTTGACATGGGCACATCTGGGTTCGTTCATTTCTGTTAACTATCATCAAGCAACCCAACAATAACCATGATTTGTAATTGGAAGACCATGGAAGATGTGAATGATTGGTTTAATAACCCACTTTGTCTTAGTTTGAAAGGATAGGAAGTTTCATTTTCTTTGGAGATACTTGTAGTTTGACATTTGATTTGAGTCCTCCAAGAGTTAAAAGGAGTTTTATTTTCATTATTTATTGGAGGTAATCATAGTTTGATATTTGAGTTTTATTTTCTCTATTTATTAAAGGTAATTGTAATTTGATATTTGATTCGAGTTGTGAGAGGGTTAAGAAATTTTATTTTTACTATTTATTAGAGGTAGTTGTAATTTAATATTTGAGTTTTATTTAATCTAGGAAGCAGTTGTAATTTAATATTTGATTCTAGTAGTGAGATTTGTAATTAAATATTTGATTTAAGTTATGGGAGGGTTAAGGAGTTTTCTTTTTCCTATTTATTAGAGATAATTGTTGTTTAATACTCAACAATTTTTTAATATTTAACAACTACTTTATAATAAAATATTTGACAATTATAAATATATCTTGTATTAAAAAAAAAAAAAAACTTCCTGACCTGCGTATACGCCAAGGCATTGCCATCTTTTATTAACACAACACAACTTCTTAAGTCTTACGAGTTCCATAATTTTTTATAGAAAGCTACTGGCCGAAACTAATAAATGAAGTCTCAATTATTTGCTGTCGTACTCGCAAGTCTGGGAAACAATTTTTTTTTAAAAATAATTAGTTGAACCGTGTTAACATCTCAAGCCCTGTGCTAAAAAAGTAATTTTAACTTCAATTATTTGACTTTAACCGATGTTTTTTTTTCCCGATACTCGCTTAAATCAGCCAAATTCCTCTCTTTTTTTTCTTCAATACTTGTACATAGTAGAAATTAGCCAAGACTCCCTACGTTAAGGCTATCAACTCCAACAAATAAAAAGAGTCTTAAAAGAGGGAGGTAACTGTTCTAAACCATTCATTTACCATAATCCAACTACTTTTATCACGAATTAGCAAAGCTTAGGTTATTGGATTATTATTATTATAGATCGATTATTCTACTCTTTCAAAATCTTTCATCTCCGTCTCATCTCGATAAAACAATTAAACGAGGCTACAAGGCAAAGCAGGACAACCAGAACCAAATTCGGGTTATGTATTTATTTTTTATCATCTAGTGTGCAGAGGTAAATTACCACAAAGAATTACATATTCAACATTCTGCTTCTATTGACAATAACAAACAGCCATAAATGCAAGCCACTTTTACAACTAAGCTCTTGCCTTGCGTATAACTCATCTCCAAAAACCTATTGCTGCCGCTATCCATCTGCTTTGTAATAATGTACACCCAGTTAACAAGGAAGCTCTTTTGGAGGTCATCAAGTGAAAAATACCTCAATTCCGGAGAGGTGCCATCAATCACGGATAGAAATCTAATGTGACATGCCATGACTTTCTGCTGCAACAATATTATCAAGCTGCTCTCAGTATCCAGCTTAACAGGAAAATGACTTGGGCCTGCAATGATCATCAACTTGAAATGATGATTAAATGGTGGTTGTGCTTTCCTCCGAGTTGGTTACTCCCTCATTGCTTCATGCTTATCTCCTCCACAAAGTTTGTTATCTTTAGTTGCTGAACTTGCACATACTTCAACTGCTTTCTGAAATATTGAGAATTTGGCAACGGCATGGTCACGAAATTAGTACAAAAGCTTCAAGTATATCTACACATAGAGAGAAAGAGAGAGAGAGGCTACCTATGGCCCTATTATGTTATCTGATTAGAAATATATCCATCCCAGTTAGTTCACTTATGCTGTCATACTAGTAGATTAGTATTCGGAGGCATTCTAATACCCTATTTATACATCATCCGCTCATGGCGGAAAAAATAGAACAGTTACAGCCAAACAAAGCACACAATTAAGGCAGTTCATGAGCACACACCATGGAAAGAATAAGCAGGAAGTGATAATCAGACAGAGCAACAAAAATGCAGCATGTGGTTAAGCATCTGCTCATCTAAACTCCCTAACCAATGGGCAAGCATATTGTCCATTTAAGGCAAGATTCAAGAGATACCTTTCCTAAATTCTCAGATGATTGTGGCTCATCCCTCCCATCAACAGCAGAGTTGGCAGAAACTTCACTGTCCTCTGCCCTGAATACAGATATTGCATCCTTATCTTCCTTAAACTCTTGACTGGAAGTATTACCATTCACAACAACTCCATTATTGGAGACATCTCGACTTGTTACAGACTGAAAATTCCCATTCTCTTTATCTAGTAAGTCAGCAACTGCTCCATTTTTCCTCTCATGTACATTTGTTTCACCCTCATGTCCCTCATTGGTAGTCTGATTTCCTTTAGTTGCCACTTCCGCAGCTTTTCTCTTCTCTTCTTCGTTTTGCTGTTTTCTTCTTGCCTCTTGCTCCTTTAACTGTTTAAATCTGGAGCATATCAACAGATTAAAACCACAAACAGATATAATAATAACAAGTCATAAAGAAACCAGTGAAATAAACAACTAACCTTTCACCAGGATGCAGTCCTTCAGCAGTCAACTTTTCCTCTCGCCTGGCCTCTTTCCTGGTAGAATTTAATACAGAAACAGACTTCTTAATATCAAGTTGGTCTTCCTTAACTATATCACTTAATTGGTTCAATGGATTTTTAGCTCCCCCAAACTTTTGAAGCCACACTTGTTGGGCTGTACTCAAAATGTTATTTGTCAACCTGGGTAAAAGATTTAGAAAATGCAGGCAAATGTCACCATGAAAGGTTCAAAAAAACATGTCATGTGGTCTTGTAATAAAATTGCTTACATCTACTCACCAATAAAGGCTTAGACCAGAAGGAACAGAAAGAGAAAAATAACCAATCAATAAAGGAAGGAACTTTGTTATAGCTTGAGAATTCTTCACGTTTGGATCATTACTCTGCAAGTAAGAAGACATGTTAACAGACATACAAAATGAGTTTTCAAGTAACGAGTGTATCATAAACGTCAATACTTTAAATGCATGTAAAAGCCTCTTAAAAATGAGTTATCAGATCAATATTAAGCATCTATTTACATCATCTTAGATTTTGAGTACTTCTCAGTGTTCATTATTAATTCTAGAAAGATCTGGGAAAAAGGTTTTTGCCACCTTTTTTAAGATCTCCCAAGATCATGAACATAAACATAGAGCATGCTAAATAGAACTCAGCTAGGATCTAACCAGCAAAAACAAAAAAAAAATCATGTTACTAAGGCCCTTTCCACCACTATTTTGGCTGCATGAAGGCAAAATCTAAGAAATTTGTCATGCATTCTCATTGCTCGAGGGAGATAGCATAAATTTGGACTTCAGTCACGTGCCCGAAATGCCAATAACTATACGGTACATGGTTTTGAAAAAAAAAAATAAAGCCCAAAAGTAATAAATTAATTTTTTCAGTCAACTCAATCTAGGTATGACTGTGAGCACATGCTTAAGTTCATGGGTAAGCGGACTATTTACATCAAGGAAATTACTGACCTGTGGCTGTGATGACTGCATGATCTGGACAGAGATATATTGTGAAACAACCAATAACATAGGCAAGACAAGGTATGCCGACGTATCAGACCATCCAAGGGGTGGATGACCATCCTGCCAAAAAGGTTCACGCGAAGAATGAGAAATTAGTTTCCCAACTTCCAGGATCAAAGAAACCATATATGAATCTTAATCAATTACACAACTTCAAAGTCTAGAATAATTATGACGCAATTTCTCGTTAAAAATATTTTTCTGATACACTTGACACCATACAGCAATATTGCTTCAGGAGAGTAATCCTAAGTTCTTATGGGAAATAAAGCTGAAAAAATTCCAACAGAAAGGTTCCTGATTGATTGAGGAGTTTATAATTACTTACTACAAAAGGGAAAAGCCAAGAGATGCCGCTACCACTTTGTCGAGCAGCAATTGTAGTTGGACCAGCTAAGGAGGGTATCCAAAAGAAGCCTTCAGTGAGAAGTCCCTTAATGTTTAGCAACATTCAGTCAAAGACATGGTTAATTGAAATAGGACAAAAAGAACACCAGAACAAGCTGTAAATAACAAATCAGCAAGCTACCTCATCCGCCACATTTGAAAGTGCTCTATATAAGCCAATCCAAACTGGTATTGTGGCAAGTGTAGGCAGACATCCTGGCACATTGAGAAAAAGAAGGAATGCAGTGTCAACTAACATAAGTACAAAAGGGACTATAGTTGTAGCAAGATACGATATTACGGAAAGTAAACGAATCAAAAGTATAAACCCATGCCATGAAGGGACTGTAGTTATAGCATGAAA
This sequence comes from Ailanthus altissimus, assembly GCA_946807835.1. Classification (NCBI taxonomy): domain Eukaryota; kingdom Viridiplantae; phylum Streptophyta; class Magnoliopsida; order Sapindales; family Simaroubaceae; genus Ailanthus; species Ailanthus altissimus. Next base: position 23,467,842 of record OX327692.1, on the reverse strand, counting down.
GATATTACGGAAAGTAAACAGATCAAAGTATAAACCATGCCATTATATTTCTTCCCCTTCAATGATCCCTCTTTTTCAATTACTTAATGAATATCCTTTTTTGACTGTAGATTGCAACTTTCTGTAGCACAAGTACCTGCAAGAGGATTTATGCCAGCTAATTTATATAATCGAGCAGTCTCGAGTTGAATTTTTTCCTGGAAGTAATTAAAAATATCCAATGAGTGATATTGACCATTGCAATGCTCAAACATGTTGGTCAAGAAAACATATTCAATACAAAAATGAACTAGATTTGACCTGATCACCAGCGTATCTTTCCTGAACAGCCTTCACTTGCGGCGCCAAAGACCGCATAGCCATTGCAGATTCCACCTGTGCAGAACAAATTAAATAACTACATTCACTCACAAAACTATAAAACCAGTACAATAACTCAAAGAAAAGAATCACCCACTGTAATTCAACTGAACTTACTGACCTGTTTCCTAGTCAAAGGGAAAGTAGCGGCCTTAACAAGTACAGTGAGAAGTATAATGGCAAACCCATATGAATATGGAACATGTAAAGTAGATATCCCATCTTTTAAAACCTGAAATTACACAGAAACGTACAAACTTTACATATACCGAATTAACAAAAGCATATGAAGATCACATCTTTATATAAATAAATGTAAAGCTAACCTTCAAGACAGTTTCCATCACATTTGTGATACCGGAAAGCCAATCAGAGCTCTGTTTGGTTGTTGTAGTTACTGCGTCGGAAGAAGACACCGCAGCATCGGCTATCGTAAAAAGCAAACTCTCAACGTGGGAAAACAGGTCCTTAATCACGACGTCCGTGGATCCCGTGTCGGGTCTGAGTCCGAATTTGGCGACCGAGACTGAACCGCGAAGGAACGGTTTGTGAGCAATGCTAGTTCGATTAAAAAGAGGGTTTTGAGTTGCGGTTCTATGTGGGAACGAAGAGAGTATGAGGTTGGGTTTAATTGAGAGAGAAGTGGCCATGATTTTTGAGGTTTTTGTAAAACCCTAGATTTTGAGTTAGATTTTTGGTTTTAGTTGAAGAAGTTGCAGCGTCTTTTGGTAAGTGATGCTGACGATGAACGATGATGCCACTCCACTTCTTTGGGATTTAATAATTTCATGGAATAAATAAATTGTCTTTTTTTGGTGGAAAATTTATCATGTGATGTGACTTTTTCCAATTGAACTGTTTTAGTAAAATATTTAATCAATCTATTTCATTTGATTTTCTTATTCTTCTGTTGAAAGAGATTATCTCAATCTTTCTGGAGTGATGAGAGATTTTATAACAATAATTTATATGTTAATTAAAAATATGCATCCAAATTATATATGGATGTCTCTTTACTTATGAAAATATACAGTAAAATCTAGATAAACTAATATTTGATAAATTAATAATATCAATTAAATAATATTTTTTGTCAGTTTCACTTAGATACAACGTGTAAAATTAATAATTGATAAATCTATAGGAGAATACATGATAAAAACATCCTTGTAGTTTACATAAATTATTATACAACTAAATATATAAGAAATGTCTTAAGACTTTTGTAAAATATATATTTAGTATCATTATTATTTTTTTTTTTTAAATTGTCATCGATTTTAATCTCATTTCTAATTTTTTCATAATGCACAAAAAAAAAAGAATTCTATTATAACATTATTGTATCACAACAAAAAATTATTCAATAGTATTATCATCTTAACTTTTTTTTTTTTTTACACGATATAGCCTCTATATTACAACTATAATTTTTTACAAGTAAAAATTTATTCTTCTTAATTATATATAAAATAGATGCAATATTTTACCAAAATAAAGGATATCTTCGTAAATTAATAATCTATTAATTAATATTTATTTAATTAATAAATTTTTGTTATTCTTAAAATTTTTTTTTAATCATCATAAATATAATATCATTGATTAAATCATAAATATTACATTCTGTGGCAGATATAAAATGAGACAGATTACTTAGACTCTACATAAAAATAGTTTTATTGAAATACACTCGAACATAACTCTCTTATTAAAAGAGTTATAAACCACTTCATTACGAGCCAATCATTCTTACAATTAAGATCTCTCTCTTTATTAAGAACAGAGAGTTCTACCCTCACACAAAAAAAGAGTAAAAAGTACAAAATAATTATCACGCATAAAGAATATTACAAAACACCACTATATTATATACATCCAATAAAGTTCTAGCGCTACACATTTCAGTCCTAATCTAAAGCCAACATCCAATATAAATGGCGATAAAAGGCTAAAAAAAGCCATCGAAAGTAGTGTCTCCATCGAATCAGGATTGAGCAATATTTGCTTGGTTGACAGTGGTTGTTGCCCAATGGTGGTTGATAGCAACGACAAAGTACTAGAGTTTGTATTTAAGATAGTATAGATGGTCGGCGGCAAGAGTGGCTGCTTTGTCGGAACAACGAGAGCCGTTTGGGTCTCAGCCAAGGCCAGCAAGAATGAGGTAATAACTGATGACAGCATAGCAGGATCACAACTTAATGGAGATCAAAAATCTCAACAGAGGACATGTGACGACTAACCGACAAGGTCGTAACTCGACAACTGCTTGAGCTTGTGCATCCACAGTCGAGAATCTTGTTGGCGAAACTAAAGCCACCGTAGGATCAGAAAAGAGGAGAAAAATGGCAAGAAGAAAACGAAAAAACTAAAAGAAAACTAAAATTAAAAAAAATATGGGAAGATTTTGGTGATTTGTGTCCACCAGAAAGAAAAAGTCGAAAAATTCTTCTCCTCTCTTGTGAGAATGGGAAGTTAGGCAGCTGGCGATTGAGACTAAGGTTTTTTTTTGTTGGGTTGAGAGAAAATTTTGGAGAGAAAGAGTTATGATAATTGTCACGCCCCAAAATATTCTCAAGCAATTACTCGAACATTTAGCGCGCAATAAGACCACCAAGAGAGTATTTGGCCTATTATGTGTTACATGGGCTTGAATTTTTAGAATGCCCAATTGACTTGAGTTAAGGCCACATGTGTGTGATATGTGGAAGAATATTCTAGAGATGGCATATTCCTTGGGATATTCTTGTGGTAGGTGGCATCTTTGGAATATTCCTTTATATATTCTCTTTTTTAGATGTAGACCGTTAGATTAAGTAAATCTTAGCCATCCATTGTATATAACTTTAGTTATAAATAGATGGAGCTCTCATTTGAGCAAACCATCCTCCAATACTCCAAGAGTGTAATTTTATAGCTTTGTAATATCTCTTTAGTAATAATATACGAGAGCATTCTCTCAAACACTTGGTGTGTTTTTTCTTCATCTCTTTCTTTGGTTAATTGGTCTTGTAGGCTGCTTAGTACTTAAAAAGTGTCTAAGGCCGCGTGGGTTCGAAAAATAGTCCGTGACAAGTGGTATCAGAACGGGTTCAAAGAAGATAGTGAAGTAAGTTGTTGGATCATCCAAGATTACTGAAGGGAAGGGTAAAGACCCCAAAGCTAGGAGACATATGAGTGTTTCACCAAAAAAGTTCGTTAATCCGAACAATGAACTTGGGGATATGGTTATGAAGCTTGGTGGTGCTATGAGCAAATCGACGGATCTCCTTAGGGAGTTAGAAGAGCAAGTCGAGAAGCTCGAGGTAGGCCTCGACACTCAATGAGATAAGCTGCGCTCCCTCGTCGAAAGCTCCATTGACGAGCATGCTAACAAGTAACGGGACTGGATCAAGGCTTTTCAGGAAAAGGTCTACAACACCATGGACAAAGTTCAAGCCCAAGTGAAAGGGTTGCATAAAGGGTTTGAAGATGTCAAGGAGGATATGTTGCTGTGCAAGTGAGCGTTCGCTAATGGCATAGCTACTCAAGGTACGATGGCTGCATCATAGGTTGAAACCCCTAAACCGAAGGAGTTTAGCGGCAGACGGGATGCTAAGGAGCTTGACACATTTTTTTTGCAAATGGAGAGGTATTTTGACACTATGGGTGTGCGGGACGAACATAAGGTAAGTACTATAACTTTGTACCTTTCTGATCCATGCAATTCTGTGGTGGCGTAGGAAAAGCAAGGAGATTCACAAGGGTACCTACACCATAAACACATGGAAAGAATTGCAACGGAAATGGAAGCACCAATTTTATTCAGAGAATGTGGCGCACAACGATCGTAAGCGGTTGAAGGAGTTGAAACAAACAAAGTATATTAGGGAGTATGTGGAGGAGTACTCTTTGTTGATGTTGCAAATCTGCAACATGAATGAGGAGGACTTGTTGTTCAATTTTCTAGACGGGTTACAATCATGGGCTGCCAATGAGTTGAAATAGCGTGGAGTACAAAATATCTCCGACGCCTTTACAATGGCAGAGACGCTCATGAATTATCGCAAGGGAGAAACGAGTAAGTCCAAATATTCTAAACCCAATCACAACAAGGGTGGGGAAGCCAAGGAGTTTTAACCTCCATAGAGCAAGAAGAAGAAAGGTAAACCGCCTAAGTGGAAGGAGCAGAAGTGCAACGGCCATAGAGGTAATGGTCCGAAGTCGAACTATTTCCTTTACGACGGGGATCATTGGGTGAAGAACTGTCCGAAGAAAAAGGCTTTCAATGCAATGTACGAGGCATAAGAGGAGAGCAAACAGAGCCGTGTGGGTTATATATAACTGTTCAATTCCCTCAAAACCAAGCGGTGTACCAACGCGCCAACGAGGACGACGCATATGTATATTGAAGCCTATGTCAATTACATAAAAACTCAAGTGTTGGTTAATAAGAGCGCTACATATAATTTCATCAAGCGTGCGGAAGCTGAGCGCTTGGGCCTTTATGTGAAGAAATGAGAAGGATACCACAAGTCCATGAATGCAAGAGCCAAGCCGCTGGAAGAAGTAGTTTGAGGAGCTGAAATTCACCTAGGCAAATGGCACGGTGAGGTAAATTTCTCGGGAGTATCTCTCGATGATTTTGATGTGATGCTAGGTATGGAGTTCTTGCGGCAGTATAATGTAGTGCTACTTCCTCAACACAACTACATGTGTATTTTGGAGGGAGGATCTCGAATGATATTAACGGTAGACAAGCCCATAGGTGGGCGATCCAAGCCAAATGTCAAGGTCTTTTCCGTAATGCAACTAAGGGTAGATGTTGAGTGCAAATAAGGGTTACATCCAGCCACAACAACAGGGATGGATGATGCGGCAAAAAAGGGCGAGGATGACATACCGAAGGATATTATGGAAGTGCTCGGGGGGCACAAAGGGGTTATGACTACTGCCTTACCGAAAGAACCACCTTCAAGAAGGAAAATTGAAGGCAAGTTAAAGGTTGAGTTTACGCTTCCAACCATGGTGTGCACGCCTCAATCGGAGATGGAAGAGTTGCAGGGGCAACTTAAGGAGTTTATGGATGCGGGTGTCATCCAACAATCTAAGGTGTCACATAATGTGTGTTTATTGCACAAGGAGTGGGTCAAAGACAAGTAGCAGCGTGACAAGTATGGTACGGGAGACTTGGTGATAGAGACGATACTTCCACCACAACGCAAGTCAGCACACCCATTTTTATAAGGTCCTTGATCGTGGAGATGAGGAGCCAAGGGTTATTGCCGAGAGAGTTGGCAATGTCTCACATAAGGAATGGATACCTTTGAGACAACGACAGTGGCTACATCAAGTGCATTTCGCAAGCTGTTGGAAGCATTACTGTGGAGGTACAGAAAGCGCAGAGTATGAGCCATACAACCAGGAACCTTTGGAGATTTTCACACATCATGACAAGGATAAAGAACTCAGGATGACCTTGCGTACTTTGTCGAGTGAAAAGGGTTACCCGATGGAAGAGCACGCTCAGGACACGAGAGCGCATAGCCAGAGTTTAAAGAACAGGGTACGCAAGTTTCAGTGAAGACACACGGAAGGCGTCGCGTGAATTTGGTGGGAGAGAATGTCATGCCTCAAATATTCTCAAGCAATTACTCGAACATTTGACGCGCAACAAGACCACCAAGCGAGTATTTGGCCCATTATGTGTTACATAGGCTTGAGTTTCTAGAAGGCCTAATTGACTTAGGTTAAGGCAACATATGTGTGGTAGGTGAGAGAATATTCTAAAAATAACATATTCCTTGGGATATTTTTGTAGTAGGTAGCACTTTTAGAATATTCATTTGTATATTCTCCTTTTTAGATACAGATCGTTAGATTAAGTAAATCCTAATAGTTCATTGTATATAGTTTTAGCTATAAATAGATGGAGTTCTCATTTGAGTAAACCATCCTCCAAATTCTCAAATACTCAAAGAGTGTAATTCTATAGCTTTGTAATCTCTCTTTAGTAATAATGTACGAGAGCATTCTTTCAAACACTTGGTGTGCTTCTTCTTCATTTCTTTTTTTGGTTAATTGGTCTTGTAGGCTGCTTAACACTTAAAAAATGTTTAAGGCTGCACGGGTTCAAAAAATAGTCCGTGACATAATTCAATCCTAGGAGTATTAATTTTATCGTATTTAATGTTGCTATGGTAAGTTAAATTGCAAGATGTGTCTTTTTTCACCTAAAAGTTAATTCTTGACATTAGTCGGGCATTAATTATTTTTTTGACAGGAAAAAATCAAAAAAATAAAAAGTGTCGTATATATAATTCAATAATAATTAAAACTCGTTTTTATATTGGAAAAATAATATTAATGACTATTAAGTATTATCACTATAAAAGTCAACAAAAAATATTGTCAAATGAATTTTTTATATCAAATGCAGTTATAACAAAGCAAATTTGAGGTTATTTTCTAAATACATTAACATACATAAAATAATTAAAATTGAGGGTTCTTTTTTAAAAAAAATATTTAGCCATCTTCTTTTGTTTTGTTTTGTTTTTAGCCAAAAACACTTCAAAATGAATAAAAATATCTTAATTTAAAATATTGAACATTTCAAGCAAACAAAGAGCTGTGTTTGTTAAAAATTGAATAACAACAAACAAATAAAAAGATTTGAAGAAGTATATTTTTAATCGAATATTAGTTCATCTCAAATTTCTTTTTAAAAAATGTGAAATTGAAATTGAAAATTAACTTAAGAGTTCTTTAAACAAATGAAAAGGTTGTTAACTTAATAGTTTTGTGCAAAATGAGTGGTTTTTTAGGAAAAACAAAATGTAGAGTGTTGACGTTTAGTCTACTATGGGTTCGTTCGGTTGAGCTTTACAAATAAAGTTTTTGAAAATAAAACTTTTGAAAGTAGAGCTTTCGAAAGTAAAACTTTTAAGAAAAAATCATTGATCGTTTGGTTGTCAATTAAAAAAGTCCTTTTGAAGCAGTATATCGTTTGGTTATATATTGTTAAAAGGGCTTATATGTTATTAAATTACCAAAAAAGACATTTAATAAAACTTATTATAGTAACCACTTATCCACAACCGATAAGAATAAATATTTGTATTTGTATAATATTCATATTTTATTTGTATGTGGATGATACTTAATTTATGTATTGTTATTAGTATTATTTGTATAGATTAAGAACATATTATTAGTATTTGGTTTATATGCACGACTTTAGATTTATTTTAGGGACCAAATTGTAATACTTTGAATGTTTTAGGGGTTAATTTATAAATACTAAAAGTTAACCTCTTAGTATAAAAATGCACATTTTAAACCCTAATTTACTCATTGTTGGTCGAGTCACCGCTTTTAGAGTGAGAAAGGAGAGAAAGAGAGGGGAGAGAAAGAGAAGAGGAAGAAGAAATTTGAAATTAAAAGCTTTAAGAGGTATATTATAATCCTTTCTTAGTTTCTTGGTGTTAATTAAGTTAATTCCTTTAAGTTTTAATTTCTGTAAATATGTACAATTGAGGACTCGATGTAGATTTTGTAAGATATATTGAGAATTGATGATGATTATATAGATAACTTGATAAATCATGATGAATTTACAGAATTTCTATTTGATAGTCTCTTGATCCGAGAATTTTATAAATTATTGTACTTTGATTCTAGTTTTGGATTTTGAGAATATAAAATTAGACATGTCTAAAATTATTTAAGACTTTAAATCGATTAAAAATTCTAGAAATTAAAATTTTAGAGAATTTACAAAAATGACCTTAAAATTTTAGAAATTTCCTGTGTTAACAGTATGCTGAAGTGGTGAACAATTTTCGGTCTATTATAAGATCTTAAAAAATTACAAAGTTTTGGAATATGATTGTTTTACATGTCTACTATGATATATTCAAAATTAAAAATTTATATCAATGTGATCAAATTGTTATAATTTTCTAAAGTATATCAGCTCACTGTACTATTTGATAAACATATTTTTAAAGCTATAGAATACAATAGTTTTAAAATACTTTTGGCAGGGATTTTGAAGTAAAACATTTGTCATGAATTGAGATATGTGTTAAAAGTAATTCTGTGATAGTTTTATAATTTTTGAGTTAGTATATGATTTTATAAAATTGGAAGACTGAATACTGTTCAGTAAATATCTTGATCATGTCAAGATAATAGTTTAGATTTGATGGTGTTTATGAAATGGATTGTGTATGAATTATGGTATAATATTTATATATAAGAAAGATATACGAGTAAAGAATGATATATTCTAATTTTGGAGTAATTGGACATCATTTGATGTATAAGAAAATTTTGTTAAGTGTAAGTGGTCAGAATGACAGATTTTAAGAAATCAAGTCATTAGACCAATTCGATGTGTTAAGTGAAATATGTGTAATTTTGTAAGCTATTTAAGGTGTTTTGTGTGAATGGTGAGGTTTATAAAAGGATTAATCTCCATTGATAGGTTAAGGAGAATTAAGTCTTGTAACTAAAAGTGTTAAGAGGTAAGTATACTAGACTTTTACTTAAATCACAATAAACATAGTAATTATTTATGTATGATTTTATAAATGTGCTTAAAAATATGTTTATGTTACGCCAAAGTATATTTGATATGAAATGTGAAAGACATATGTTTATGAATGTGAGCATTGACCATGAGCATGGATATACAGTGTTTATGAAAGTGAGCTTTCAAAATGAAATATGTTTAACAAACAAAGCTTTTGAAGTAGAAAATGTCCATAAGATAAGTTTTATGTTTTAAGATGCTTGAACTTACTATTTACTTAGTAGGCACCTTATGTGATTTATGGAGCCTTTATGTGTAGCCTTTCCTTCAAGATTGGTATATGTTATGTGTTTCGTATATAGGGATGATCCTATTGGTACCTAAAGAAAAAGTGAGTCCTCACATTCATGTAGTGGCGTATTGGTGCATGTGAGAGGACTCACCGATGATCAGGGTGAGGGTTTGGCTCTTACCTTCGGGCATGAGCATTATATATATGTAATTTAAACCTCACTTGTGCTATTTCTCTCATACGATATGTCATCGACAAGTGATGTTTGGCTCATTATGTGATATGTGATATGAAAGTCCTACTAAGTAGTAGTTGGGTAATGGTATTCCTATTATATGTTTTGAAAGTATGTGTAAGCGCTTACTTGACATGTAATTTGATAAGATTATGATTCTAATTTATCACGGCATATCATACATATGCATTATGTGCATGTGTGTCTATATATATATGTGTGTGTATTTGTAATTTGATATATAAAAAACTAGTATACTTACTGAGTTTTATGCTCATTATAGTTTATGGTGATTTTAGGTAAATAAAGTATATATGTGCTTAGCAGATTTGGTAAGGCTTCTGTTGTCCTTTGGGTTTCCTAAGTTACTAGGTTGCTGAGTATTTTATTTGTGGACACGTAGTTTAAGATATTTGATTTGTCCCTATTAAATCAATACTTATGTATTATTTTATTAGGTGTGGTTATATTTGGTTTATATTTCACCAAGTGTGGTTATGAGTTGATCTTTGTGTTGAGCTTACTAGCAACCTACTAAGGATTCCTATGTTAAATTTAAGTTTGAAATTTTATGCAATATTAATTATGAGTGCACATTATTGAATGAGTGTAAGTTATGTTATGTTTCAGATCTTTTGGGTTTAGGGCGTGATACTTATATTCAAATTCTAAACAATCTAATATTTTTTTAAATATAAGTTTAAATTTATTAGCTATTTTTTCAAATTCAATTTCTTAAACATAAAAATTAAATAAAATTAATACATAGTAATCAACGAATCAATATAAATTATTGTCTTTTGTACAAAAATTTAAAATAAAATAATACTTTTTTATATTTTAAAAATAAAATAATCAATAAAAAATTTTAATAAATTTTTGTAAAAATATTATAATTGTAGAGATAAGCCGAATTGGAGATATGATTACTTTTAAGAAAATATTAAAAATATATTAATTTAATAAAATTTATTGTTATTAAAAATATTATATAAAAATAAGAAAATATTATTATGATAAATATGAGTAACAAGTTTAAAAAATTCTACTTCTAAAAAATTTAAAATTTAAATTTTTATAAATAAAAATAAAATAACTTTTTTAATCTTTAAATTTTTTTTTTAATTATAACTAAACATTATAAAAAAATTTTAAAAAAATTTTTAACATTAAAAAATTTCTTTTAACTAATAAAAAAATCCAACCAAATAAATACTATGCACGAGTAACAAGAAATTCAAAGTCCAAGAAATGGCTCATCAGTTATCCCTCAAGCGATGACCAGTGGTCATGTAATTTGTGTATGGGCCAAAATGGACTAGTTTATGGGCTCCTATATGGCATCAATATTGGGCCCATGACCATTCTTTCTTTTTCTATCCAATGGTCACCATAACTTGATACAAAATCAACAGACAATCCATGGTGTTGACTCTTTAATTACACATGAAGTCCAAGTAACGAGTAGTGATAAGAAACTTAGGGTGGGGTGCGGAATATGAGGTCGAAATCTCACCGATCACACTCTTCGGATAAGAGAAGAATCTAAAAAACATAACTCCATTGGTTCTCATTTGCCTCACTTGGCATCAAATCTTCAATTCCCATTTTCCCAATCTCAATCCTCAAGTCTCAAACAAACCACACAAGTCCATTCCCATTTCTTTCCCTAAGAGAGTAAGCACAAACCCACCCTCTTACATTCTTGCTTGATTAGGCCTTAGTGATTCATCATCAAGCTTCAACCAATGGCTGCAACAATGGCTACAATGGCTATGCTCAATGCCAAGTGCTTGACCATCAACTCCCCCAAAAACATGCCAACCCCAAAACCCACTTCCCTTCTCTCCATGCAAAACCTCTCAAAAGGCCTCACAATCTCAAAACCATCTGACTCCTCAGCCCCATCATCACTAGCTAGCACTGCCATTGCTGGAGCAATCTTCTCAACTTTGAGCTCATGTGATCCTGCTTTTGCAGCACAGCAAATAGCACAGATAGCAGAAGGCGACAACCGCGGCACAGCACTATTACTTCCAATCATCCCAGCCATAGCTTGGGTGCTATTCAACATTCTGCAGCCAGCACTTAACCAACTCAACCGCATGCGCAGCACCAGGGGTGTGATCATTGGGCTAGGGCTAGGTGGGCTTGCCACATCAGCGTTCATGGCAACGCCACCACATGCATCTGCTGCAGCCAGCGAAGTTGCCATGATTGCCGATGCTGCTAGTGACAACAGGGGTCAGCTTCTGCTTTTTGTCGTTGCTCCTGCTATTCTGTGGGTGCTCTACAACATTTTACAACCGGCTTTGAACCAGATCAACAGGATGAGGTCTGAGTGAGATGGATTTTGTGAGAGGTGTAATGAAATGAATTTACTTGTATATTGCACCTTATATTGTTAATGAACTGCTTTTTCTCTTTAACAATTTCCTTTTTGTTTTGTTTTGTTTTTGCTGGGTTGAAAGTGTACTTATATATGTGCTCAGAAATGATTATATTATCAGGCTGTTAATTACTTTTGTAGAATTAATGTATAATTTGCGTATGATAGCCCTATGCAATTCCACAGTGAAGTGTTAAACTTAGACCTCGACACGAAGAAATCAATTAACGTAATTGATGCAAAGTAACCTTACACAATTATTTTCTTTTATCAGCAAGATGGGTGTTGTATTGGCTGTATATTAAATTGACCACTGCAGCACTGCCCAACAGTCAAAGTCTTCAAGGAAATATTCTACATGATTGTTCATTATAACAATAATGAACAATTGTGTAAGGTTATTGATGAACACTTGAAATTATACATTTAATAAGAGTTTTACATGATTGTTTTGTATTATTAGTGTATTTAATTTTCTTAACTTAAATATGTTTACAATATTGTACTTAATTATCTTATAACTGTTTTGTGGCAGGTTCGGTAAAATAGGCATAACTTTCTACCTAAAGATCCAATTGAGGTGATTCTTAATCCTGTGCAGAGCTGACTCAATGGGATAACATATTGTATTTCACAAAGCATTGGAAATTCGAGTGTTTAGAGGGTGAAAATTGGCCTAGAACAGAATTGATCTGCAGTACAGGCCCAGTTTGAACAGTTATCAGTATTTGGCCCATAACTATAGAAATACGTATCTAATACGTATGAGATCACTCAATTTGGAAAGATAAGAGCCTTATCTACAACTTTTATGTTTTGAGTGACAGCTAATTCGGATTACATCAATTCCAAATTGGATAATCAAGTGGGTGCCCAAGTGATAATGAATGCAAATTATTTTGCCACCATTCTTGACTTTCATCAACCAAGTGGTTCCCTCCAAATTTGTCTCGATTTATCCATGTTTTTCTATAAATAGGTGGCTTGTTTATGCCTAAAGAATGTAATTAGAAAGTTAGAATTTAGTTCAAAATACTTTTCCTTTGTATCCATTTCCTTGTACTATTATTTCTCTTGTTTACTATTAAGTCATGTTATTTCTTCTTCCATTTTTTTTCTTTTCATTTAGTTTTATTATGTCCAAATAATTTTGTTTAAGCTAAGGTGAAAGGGTGAAGCTCTTGGCAAGGTAATAAGATATGTTTAATATTTATTCATGAATTTAATGCTTCATTTTTAAGTTATGTAAATTTATATATGATGTATTTATTTTGTTTGTAGAATTAATACCATTTCTTCTAAAGTGGTGATTCTTGATTTATTATTGACAAACTTAATACTTGGCACAATAAATTATTGAAACCATTTACAAGTCTTGGTTTATATAACCTTTCTTGTAAAGTGGGAGTCTTAATTTATTGTAAACAAATATAAAGATTGGCATAATAAATACTTGAACCCATTTATAAGATTTGGTGTATAATAATTGAAAGAAATAAATACTAATCAATATATAAATGATAATGAACTTTAATTGCTATATTTTCCGGTTGGAACCTCCTTTGTGTGAGGATTCCAATTGAGTTATAAAAAAATAAAAAGTTAAATATATTCTTACTTCTTATGCCAAGAGTGAATCCCCGTAACCTTAGCTTTTTATTTGAATTGGTTAATTGAAATAATATTTACAAACATCTTATACTGCATTAATTATCTTTAAAGTGTTTATAATTTGTAATTTTAATTTTACTTCCCTGTGGATCGACCCCGTTCTCATCGGGTTATTTATTACTTCGACAATCCTGCACTTGGGAATAACTTCTATATTCTGGACGTGTCAAGTTTTTGGCGCTGTTGCCGGGGAGGTAACGTTAATATTTTGTTTTGTTATTGTTTGTTTGTTTATTTTATTTTCATGGAAGGCTGAGCCTCCTACTCGTTATTTATTATTCGTTTTTTTTATTTTTATTTTTATTTTTTTTATTTTCATGGAAGGCCGAGCCTCCTAACGTACTTTATTATTATTCTGTTTTTATTTTTGCGGAAGGCTGAGCCTCCTACTCTTTATTTCGTTTATTTATTATTTTTTACTTTTTATTTTAGTTTTTTTTTTTTTCATGGAAGGCCGAGCCTCCTAACGTACTTTACTTTATTTATTATTCGCCTTTTATTTTCGCTTTTTATTTTAATGGAAGGCTAAGCCTCCTACTATTTATTTATTAACTTTTTATTATATAATCTAACATCACTAATCTAACTTCTAATTATTTATATTTATTTTGCTTTTAGTTTTACATATTTTATTTACTTGTGTGTAATATTTTATTTTATTTACCTGTGTTTAATATTTTATTTGTATTATTGTTATTGTATTTTGTTTTGTTTCTTTTTATGAGCGGTTGGTTTCGAGATCCTAATTCTCATCGTTTAGTAAAAGGTAAGTTCAAAACTTCCTTTGATAATTTGTTAGATTCTCCTTCATCTTCTCATTCTTCACCAAGTAACACCATGAGCGAAAATCAAATTGAGGGACTGATAGACCCAGGGGACAATCAGTCCCAACATAATGACCATAACCGACCTAGGACACTTAGAGACTATATGAACCCTACACGAACCGGTGCACCATCTTGCTTAATTTTTCCACCGGATGCAGCGCATTTTAATTTTAAGCCAGGCATTATCCAACTTTTACCCACTTTTCATGGCTTAGATGCAGAGAACCCTTATCTACATCTAAGAGAATTTGAAGAAGTGTGTAACACGTATAATGATCAAAATTGTAGCATGAACACAATTCGACTTAAGCTTTTCCCTTTTTCTTTAAAAGATAAAGCTAAAACATGGCTACAAAACCTTAGGCCAGGATCCATTTCTTTATGGGACGAGATGCAACAACAATTCCTGAAAAAGTTTTTTCCCTCCCATAGAACAAATTCTTTCAAAAGACAAATCACCACTTTTGCCCAAAAACCAGGAGAGACCCTTTACCAATGTTGGGAAAGGTATAAAGAATTACTTAATACCTGTCCCCATCATGGTTTTGAAACATGGAGAGTAGTCTCAAATTTCTATGAGGGCTTAACACCCCAAGTTAGGCAAATGGTAGAAATGATGTGTAATGGAACATTTGAGGAAAAAGACCCAGAAGAGGCAATGAACTATCTTGACTTACTAGCAGAAAATGCTCAAAATTGGGACACTGCTGGTACCTGTGAGGCACCTAGCAAAAATCAAACCACTACATCTAGTGGGGGTATTTATCATCTTAAGGAAGACCATGACCTTCAAGCCAAATTAGCATCCTTTGCTAGAAAAGTCGAAACCTTAGAAATGAAAAAGAGTGGTCAAATAAAATCTGTTCAAGAAATTGTGTGTCACATTTGTGAAACCCATGATCACCCTACCAATGATTGCCCAACTTTGCCTGCATTTAGGGAATGTCTCCATGAACAAGCCAATGTTTTAAACACGTTCAAACGGTCAAACAATAACCCATATTCACAAAACTATAATCCTGGATGGCGAAATCACCCGAATTTTAGTTGGAGGAATGACACTCAAGCACAGGCTTCGCAACCACCTTTCCAACCACACCAAAACTTTCAAAATCATCAAGGTTATGCACCATATGTCCCACCTCCTAGGAAAAATCTTGAAGAAACCTTGCATACATTCATTGAAAAACAAGAGTCTGTTAATTCTCAAAATGCTCAAACATTTGCTGATTTGAAAGATACTCTTGCTAAATTTGCATCTGCACTGAACATTCATGAGAAAGGAAAATTTCCTTCTCAACCACAACCAAACCCCAAAGGACAACATAACTCAAATGCATGTAGTTCAGGAAGCCAACACATGGATCAAGTTAAAGCAGTTATCACTCTTCGGAGTGGTAAAATTGTTGAAAAAGAAATTCCTGAACCTCATGAGAGCGATGAATCAATCTCTAAGGGCAAGGAAAGTGTTGAACCTACACTTAATGAAGAAAACACCAAACCTTCACCTCCACCCCCATTTCCTCATGCATTACGTAATACTAAGAAGATGAATCACAATCCTGAAATTTTTGAAATCTTCAAACAGGTAAAAGTTAATATTCCTTTACTGGATGCTATTAAACAGGTTCCATCTTATGCAAAATTTTTGAAAGACTTATGCACAGTAAAAAGAAAACTGAATGTGAAAAAGAAAGCATTTTTAGCTGAACAAGTAAGTGCCATTCTTCAGAACAATAATTCTTTGAAATATAAAGACCCTGGTTGTCCTACAATTTCATGTATTATTGGAAGTCATAAAATTGAACAAGCCTTACTTGATCTTGGTGCTAGTGTGAATTTATTGCCGTATTCAGTTTATCAGCAGCTCAATCTCGGGGAGTTAAAATCAACATCTGTAACTCTTTTACTTGCTGATAGATCAATAAAAGTACCAAGAGGGACAGTGGAGGATGTCTTAGTTCAAGTTGATAAATTCATATATCCTGTGGATTTTATCGTCTTGGACACAGAACCTGTCAAAGGATGTAATCCGATACCTGTTATTTTAGGTCGTCCATTTTTAGCAACTTCTAACGCTTTGATTAATTGCAGGAATGGAGTAATGAAGCTTTCATTTGGAAACATGACACTTAAACTCAATGTTTTTAATATGTGTAAGCAACCATATGAAGAGGAGGATGAAAGTGAAGAAGGTGACATGATTGAAACGATTGTGGAGGATCATATTCAAAAAGGGAGTTCTACCGATCCCTTAGAAATGTGTTTAATAAATTCATTTGAGTCAAATATACAATTAGATCCTGAAATCTCTGACATATGTTCTTTACTTGACTGTGCACAGGTGATTGAAAATAAAAGATGGAAACTAAAGTTTGAAGAATTGGGAGAAAATGAGGATAAAAAGAACGAAATTTCAAAGTTGGAGTTAAAACCTCTGCCTGAAGGACTGAAATATGCGTTTCTTGGAGAGAAACAAACTTACCCGGTGGTAATCGCTTCTACACTCACAAGTGAACAAGAAGATAAGTTGATTGAATTATTGAAAATGCATAAAAATGCAATTGGGTGGACTTTAAAAGACATAAATGGTATTAATCCTTTGATTTGCACACATAGAATACACCTAGAGGATAATGCCAAAACTTCCCAACAACCTCAAAGGAGATTAAATCCACATATGAAAGAGGTAGTGAGAGCTGAAGTTCTCAAATTACTTGAAGTAGGAATTATCTATCCGATCTCAGATAGTAAGTGGGTAAGTCCTACTCAGGTAGTACCAAAAAAATCTGGAATCACAGTCATTGAAAATGAAAAAGGTGAGTTAATACCAACTCGAGTCTCATCTAGTTGGAGGATGTGTATAGATTATAGAAAATTGAACTTGGCCACTAGAAAAGACCATTTTCCTTTACCATTCCTTGATCAGATTATAGAAAGAGTAGCAGGACATCCCTACTATTGCTTTCTAGATGGTTACTCTGGCTATTATCAAATTCCTATAGCACTAGAAGACCAAGAAAAGACTACATTCACATGTCCTTTTGGAACCTTTGCTTTTAGAAGAATGCCTTTTGGACTTTGTAATGCCCCAGCAACATTTCAGAGATGTATGTTAAACATTTTTAGTGACATGATTGAGCATTATTTAGAAGTTTTCATGGATGATTTAACTGTGTTTGGAAATTCTTTTGATAATTGTCTTGAAAACTTAGAAAAGGTCTTAAAAAGATGTGAAGAAAAGAGTCTTGTATTGAACTGGGAAAAATGTCACTACATGGTTACTTCTGGAATTGTTTTGGGACATATAGTATCTTCTAAAGGAATTGAAGTGGATAAGGCAAAAGTCAAACTCATTACACATTTGCCTCCACCAAAAACAGTCAGAGAAGTCCGATCCTTTTTAGGACATGCTGGATTCTATAGGAGGTTCATAAAAAACTTTAGTTCTATATCTAAACCTCTTTGTAACCTCTTAGAAAAAGATGTATCATTTAAGTGGACTCAAGAGTGTCAAAATTCATTTGAAAAATTAATTGGCCTCTTAACATCTGCTCCTATCATACAATCTCCTGACTGGTCTTTACCTTTTGAGCTCATGTGTGATGCTAGTGACTACGCTGTTGGTGCTGTATTAGGACAAAGAAAGGAAGGTAAATCCTATGTAATTTATTACGCGAGTAGAACTTTAAACAGTGCACAAATGAATTACACAACAACTGAAAAAGAACTACTTGCTGTAATATTTGCATTAGACAAATTTCGTTCTTACTTAATTGGTTCTTCAACTATTGTATTTACTGACCATGCTGCTGTAAGGTACTTAATGTCAAAACAGGATGCAAAACCAAGACTGATTCGATGGATTCTATTGCTTCAAGAATTTATTATCACTATCAAGGATAAGAAGGGAGCTGAAAATGTTGTTGCAGATCACTTATCAAGACTCACACCAGATTCATCAACAGAAATAACACCTATTAATGATTCTTTTCCCGATGAATTTTTATTTTCTACTGTTACAATGCCCTGGTATGCTAATATTGTTAATTTTCTTGTAACAGGAGAAATGCCACCTCAATGGAATGCTCAAGACAAAAGAAAATTTTTAACGGAGGTGAGAAAGTTTTATTGGGATGATCCTTATCTCTTTAAATATTGTCGTGATCAAATATTTTGAAGATGCATACCCGACAATGAGGTAAATAAAGTTATTGAATTTTGTCATTCTGAAGCATGTGGGGGACATTTCTCATCAAAGAAAACAGCTGCAAAAATCTTGCAGTGTGGATTTTATTGGCCCACTTTATTTAAAGATACACATGCATTTTGTATAACTTGTGAAAATTGTCAAAAGTTGGGATCAATTTCAAAACGAAACATGATGCCTTTGAACCCCATTCTTGTTATTGAAATCTTTGATTGTTGGGGAATAGATTTCATGGGACCATTTCCGTTATCATTTGGATTTACGTATATCTTAGTTGCAGTAGATTATGTCTCAAAATGGATTGAGGCTATTCCATGTCGACATAATGACCATAAAATAGTCATGAAATTTTTGAAAGAAAATATCTTAAGTCGATTTGGAATCCCTCGAGCCATTATAAGTGATGGGGGTAAGCATTTTTGTAATAGACCATTTGAAACATTAGTGAAAAAATATGGTATTACTCATAAAGTTGCCACCCCTTATCATCCTCAGACAAGTGGACAAGTTGAATTAGCAAATAAGGAGATAAAACAAATTTTAGAAAAAACTGTAAACCCAAATCGCAAAGATTGGTCTTTAAGACTAAATGATGCACTGTGGGCTTATAGAACTGCTTTTAAAACTTCATTGGGTATGTCTCCCTATAGGATAGTTTATGGAAAACCTTGTCACTTACCTGTGGAACTTGAGCATAAAGCCTACTGGGCTATTAAAACTTTCAATGAAAATCTTGATTCTGCTGGACACATACGTAAATTACAAATAAATGAACTTGAAGAATTGAGAAATGATGCATATGAGAATTCAAAAATTCATAAAGCTAAAATTAAAGCCTTTCATGATAAAAAAATTCAGAGAAAAACATTTGACACTGGTCAGAAGGTTTTGCTTTATAATTCTCGACTTCACATATTCCCTGGAAAATTAAGATCAAGATGGAGTGGCCTTTTTATTGTGAAACATGTGTACCCTTATGGAACAATTGACATTGAAAATCCTAGAAATGGGAATGTGTTTAAGGTAAATGGGCAAAGACTCAAGCCGTTTCTAGAAAACCAAGCTTTTCATGAAGAATTTACGTTCCTGTCGGATCCTTGTTACGAGACCAATTAATCTTTGTTTTATATATTTACATATTTATATATATTGATTCTTCTTCTAACATTTTTTTTTTTACTTGCAGGTTAATTTAGTAGTTTTGTTAAAGTTTTGTTTTGCACCCCGGTTAAGCGGCGGATAACGGTACTCCGTGATATTTCAAATCGGTTTTGTCAGTTTCCCATAATTACTGATATCTTCTCTTCTTCCCCCTTTTCTTAAAAAAAAAATGGATGACATTCTAAAAAATTTGAAAAAGCGTTTTCCCTCATTGCCTCAAAATTCCTTGAAGAAAATTTACCAAGCAAGATGTGAAAGATTAAGGTTATTAATGATTATGAATATACCTGTTGATTTACGTTAGTTAATTGAAGCCAAAGTTAGATTGACAGGTGAATTTTCAGACTCATTAATTTCCTACATGCCTGGCTTAGGTAAAAGCTCTTTTTCAAAAAAACGAAGAGCAAAACGATTAAATGTTTGTTACAAGTGTGCACGCACGACTTGCAACACACGTTGCCGCACTTTAGGAATGGTGTCTGTAAATCGTGAAGATAAAATTAGGTTCATTAAGGATGGCCTGAGTAAGGAGTCTTTAGATAATATCTTATCGACTCTTGAGACGCATCCTAGTGGATATGTGCATATTGCAATTCATGAATTATGGGACATATTCCTAAAAGAACATGAGTGGTACAGTCTCGGGAATCTGACTTTAAAAGACCCTGTTTGCCAATTTATAAGAAAATTGGATGGGAAGCCTATCCCCGACCCATAGAGGGCGTTTAAGCCGTTACTGGACGTAAAATCAGAGGAAGATGTGAGCCACAATCACAACTACTTGTATATATTTACTATAGCTGTTATTTTTAAATGTTTCATTTCAAACTCAAATGTCTTTTCAATAATCAACCACCTATAATCCTTTTTGAAAATTTTGCATTTTAAGCCGACAACCCATGTGACTTTTCCAGCTAACAAATTGAAAATTGGTAAAAGGTATTGAATCTTGTATTTCAAGCCAATAGCCATGTGATTTAACTTTGCAATACCTTTTGGCTCTATAAATACATTGCATTATTTCTGCATCTTTGTACAAACTCAAAATCATTCAAGAGAGAGGGTGAGTGTAATCATGGAAGGATCATCAACTCGTAAATTCACAAAAATTTGTGTCTTTTGTGGATCCAGCCCTGGAAAAACTAGTGAGTTTGTAGAAGCAGCAGAAATCCTTGGTAAGATGTTAGCTGAGCGCAATATTCATTTAGTATATGGGGGAGGTACTCTTGGATTAATGGGACGTGTGGCAACCGCTACACAAAATAATGGCAGTCGAGTTTTGGGTATCATACCAAAAGCTCTAGCTGTTGGAGACATTGTAGGAAAAACAATTGGGGATGAGTTACAGGTATCATCAATGCATGAACGAATTTCTTTTATGCTTCGTAATGCTGATGCCTTCATAGCTCTACCTGGAGGTTTCGGAACATTGGAGGAAATTTTTCAAATTGTCTCATGGGCACAATTGCAAATCCATAAAAAACCCATTGGTTTGTTAAACGTTGATGGTTTTTATAATGGGTTGTTATCTTTTCTTGACTATGCGGTGGAAAAACAATTCGTCTCATCTGCAGCACGACAGATCCTCATTTCTGCTTCAACTGTTGATCAGTTACTCGATGAACTACAAGCTTTTACACCTCTATCTAATCTAACAATGAGTCAGATAGATTGGTATACTGATAACAGTGAAAAGAAACGCAGGATAGATTTGACGCTTCGTCTGTAGCCTATCTATTTCTATGTATTTTTAAGCTTTTTTTTGTGTAGCTTGTTTTATTTTTTTTTTTTTTTTTGTGGCTTGTTTTATTTTGTTGCAGGTTTAATTTTCAATAAAAGATGTTTCAGGTGATATCTTCTATATTTTACTCTTTTTATATTTTGACATTGAGGACAATGTCTCAATCTGGTTGGGGGGAGGATAGTTGATATATAATGTTAGTGTTAATTATTTTATTTTGTTGTTGTTATCACTTTGTTATGTAAAAAAAAAATTATCATGAATGGCGTGAGTAAAATGTTCATTTATGTATTCTTGAGACGCATTCTAGTTCTAGAATGGCAGAGTAAAGAGTACATTATAAACTTTTGAAACACATTCTAATTAGTTTATTTTTAATGCATTTTATGTATAATTGTTTGTTGCTTAAGTTTTTGGTAACTTTTGCGTAAATAAATTTGCTTTACTATCGATGTATGATTTCAAAATTGTTTAGTTTAAATCACTTTCTTTATTTAGGTTACTAAAGAATAACTTCTGAAATTATTTCTTGAGAACAATACTAAGCCTTGTGGTAAGATGGATGATTCAATATATATAGCCAAGAGAATTTCCATGTTTAAGTATACATATTATTTTCTAAACTCACATATCTTTTGTGAGTGAGTGGAGAGGTTTGAGATAACAGCTTACGAACTTTTATTGATCCTTTGAAATGGTTAATATTTATTTGGAATAACATTATTTGGGATGATGAATGATTTGGTTGCTTAGCTGAAGGATAAAAAAAAATAGAAAAGTATTATGGTGATAAATTGCTCTTATGTTATAATGATTTCTTATGTCTTTCAAAAAAAAAAAAAAGAGTAAAAAAAAAATTTTAAAAAAAAGAAAAAAAAGAAAAGAAGTCAATTCAGTTCAATAAAGTCTTCATTCAATTTTAGAAGACTAAAGTCATTAGGAAGCAATCTTATCACCGAATTCTATATTCGTAAGATTCGCATTAAATAATTAAAGTCTTGAAGCTGGCATTTGACAATAATGGTTTGACTCTAAATATTTGATTTTCCTATCTTTGGATCAATGTTAGTTTGTCTGTCTGTCCTTAAATGTAACTTTTTCTTGAGCGATTATCTGTTTTCCAACTCCATGAGTGAAATCCTAAGTCATTAAACAAATTATTCACCTGTAAGGATATGGAGTTGAGGCTTTTACTTGGAACATTTTTAAGGCTATATATGTTGTGGTTTGTGGTAAGAAGGCTTTGGCTTAATTCACACACACACAAAAATATTTTTGGAAGTTATGATTGAAATAACCTTTATAGCAATTGTGATTTTAAAACTGACGTTTTGTTTGAAATACTTAGGTAGTGTTCAAATTTTATTTATGCTCGAATTGCTAGGGACTAGCAATAAGCCAGTTGGGGGGTGTGATGAACACTTGAAATTACACATTTAATAAGAGTTTTACATGATTGTTTTGTATTACTAGTGTATTTAATTTTCTTAACTTAAGTATGTTTACAATATTGTACTTAATTATCTTATAACTGTTTTGTGGCAGGTTCGGTAAAATAGGCATAACTTTCTACCTAAAGATCCAATTAAGGTGATTCTTAATCCTGTGCAGAGCTGACTCAATGGGATAACATATTGTATTTCACAAAGTATTGGAAATTCGAGTGTTTAGAGGGTGAAAATTGGCCTAGAACAGAATTGATCTGCAGTACAGGCCCAGTTTGAACAGTTATCAGTATTTGGCCCATAACTATAGAAATACGTATCTAATACGTATGAGATCACTCAATTTGGAAAGATAAGAGCCTTATCTACAACTTTTATGTTTTGAGTGACAGCTAATTCGGATTACATCAATTCCAAATTGGATAATCAAGTGGGTGCCCAAGTGATAATGAATGCAAATTATTTTGCCACCATTCTTGACTTTCATCAACCAAGTGGTTCCCTCCAAATTTGTCTCGATTTATCCATGTTTTTCTATAAATAGGTGGCTTGTTTATGCCTAAAGAATGTAATTAGAAAGTTAGAATTTAGTTCAAAATACTTTTCCTTTGTATCCATTTCCTTGTACTATTATTTCTCTTGTTTACTATTAAGTCATGTTATTTCTTCTTCCATTTTTTTTCTTTTCATTTAGTTTTATTATGTCCAAATAATTTTGTTTAAGCTAAGGTGAAAGGGTGAAGCTCTTGGCAAGGTAATAAGATATGTTTAATATTTATTCATGAATTTAATGCTTCATTTTTAAGTTATGTAAATTTATATATGATGTATTTATTTTGTTTGTAGAATTAATACCATTTCTTCTAAAGTGGTGATTCTTGATTTATTATTGACAAACTTAATACTTGGCACAATAAATTATTGAAACCATTTACAAGTCTTGGTTTATATAACCTTTCTTGTAAAGTGGGAGTCTTAATTTATTGTAGACAAATATAAAGATTGGCATAATAAATACTTGAACCCATTTATAAGATTTGGTGTATAATAATTGAAAGAAATAAATACTAATCAATATATAAATGATAATGAACTTTAATTGCTATATTTTCCGGTTGGAACCTCCTTTGTGTGAGGATTCCAATTAAGTTATAAAAAAATAAAAAGTTAAATATATTCTTACTTCTTATGCCAAGAGTGAATCCCCGTAACCTTAGCTTTTTATTTGAATTGGTTAATTGAAATAATATTTACAAACATCTTATACTGCATTAATTATCTTTAAAGTGTTTATAATTTGTAATTTTAATTTTACTTCCCTGTGGATCGACCCCGTTCTCATCGGGTTATTTATTACTTCGACAATCCTGCACTTGGGAATAACTTCTATATTCTGGACGTGTCAATTATTGACATGTAAAAAAAAATGTTAGAAATTTGGGTGTTTGAATACTGTTGTAAGCAGCAAGGCAACAGGCAGGCAGCAGCATAGATAAGCCAAAATCAGCAGCAAGCCTAAGCAGTATTTATAGGAGAAAAGCTTTTAAAACTTAATATTAATTATCTGTTTTACAATAGTAAATATTATTACATGGTGCTTACATATATTTTAAATTTAATGGTTAAATATGTGAAGAGTTATTTTAAAATTATTTTTACTAATATTAAAATTAAATTAATAATTAGGAGTAAGTATTAGGGATAAGAGCAATTTTATGTTTTAAATTTGATCTAATACCTAATTTTGTCCATGAAGTTTCGAATTATTTAATTTTATCTTTTTCGTTATTCAATTTCTGTTACATTTGACGAAAAAAGTTTATTTTTCTGTATAATGATATTTTTATCAATGCGAAAATCTATGTGTTAATTATTGTGTTTACGTGTCAACAAATAATTGATAATTAAAAAAAAAAAGAGACATGTAGCGCATTTAGATAGGATTAAATTTTAATATTCATCTTTAAATATTATTTTTAAAGACTAAATTATTTAAAAATAACATAAACATCCGTCGACGGCAAATCTTCGGTGACAGCGGGCTACCATCAGCCACCGATCTTCAGTGACAAAAATGATTAAAATTTATATCATTGAATTCTATTTTCTCTAATCTATATAATCGTGTAATCATTTTTGATAAAAAAAAAAGACCAAAAGACAGCCTAATACACAATGGGAGTAATGGGAGGGCGCAGCCACTGGCGGTGCACGTCAAACGGAGTATTCGTGACATGCATTGCTAGTAGTTGCCGCCGCCCTCTGGGATGGCGGTCACTGTTAAACAGGGCGATGGTGACGTACACTCTAGTGGTCGCTGCCTTCCACCAAGAGATGGCGGTCGCTGCCTTCCACCACGAGATGGTGGTTGCTGTTAAATGGGGAGGCAATAATGTGCACGACTAATGGCCGCTGCCCTCCCTTTGCTCCCATTGCGTATTTGGTCGCTTTTTGGTATTTTTTTTATATAAAAAATGATTCCAATATTATATAAATCAGAAAAAAAAAGTTCAATGATATAAATTTTAATCACTTTTATTGTCGGAGACCAATGGCCAACAACGGCTTGCCACGAGCAAATAATGGTAGGATTTTTTAATTTTTAATTGTTTAATTAATTAAAATCAATTATTATTTGACATGTGTCAAAATGTATTAATATTTTTCTATTTAGTTACGATTATACACTTTAATCGTCAAATGTAACATAATTTGACTTATGGGGTGGGGTACGGGAATGGCCTCCCCGCCCCCGCTTTGCCTTATTGCCATCCTTATTCTATTATGTAGCAATTATAGTTGTTTTCGAAGTTGAACCAATACTTCGTGCTATAATATCTATTCAAGAAATTTGAGTAAATTACTTCTTAAATTCAACTATTTTGACTAAACTTCAACTATAATATATATAATAATAATGAATACTTGATACTTGATTCTAATGACAACTTTAAAGAAAATAAATATTTTTTTTAAGAAAACTCTTTTTTTTAAAGAAAATTCTCACCAACTTCAAAGTCAATAGGAAGTTTAAATTTAAAAAAAAAAGATGTCTAAAAAAATTAATTAGCTTTTAACAATCTTCAGCATTAATTTTTCATTCGAAAATTGACATTTACAAAACATAACCATATAACTTACAAAGCAATATTTGTTCTGTTTTTCTTAAAAAAAATCTGATACTGGAAAAAGCTTTTTCCTTTTAAAAACAAACTAATACTTATTGTATATTTTACTCAAAACTTAAATGCAGTTCTGCATCTAACTCCTTGGCTGGTTTTCTAAAAAAAGGCTTGGTAATCCTTTTTATTGACTTTATTATTATTATTATTTTGAGTGCTTCTTTTTATATAAATCATAGAAGTTTGTATCCTCCAATATAGTGAAATTAGGGTTTTTTTTTAATTAAAGTTTAAAATTGGGGTATTTTTTAAAATAAGAAAAAGAAATCTAAATCTTTAAAATTTAAGAAAAAGAACATGTATATTTTTTAAATTTTAAAAATCTCATTCATACTCTTATTAGGTAATAAAATCCATTAAAGTTAACAGTAGAAGGAATAAAAATAAAAAACCATCCATTTTAATTGAAAAAATAAAATTTTGATCAACCCTAGTTAATACTGGTCAACAGTCGTCGACCAACATCAATTAACAAACTATGGCAATCAATTGTCAATCAACATCAATAAACAAACGTTGGTCAATAGTCGGTCGTCATCTGGTCAATGCCAGTTTACGATTGGTCAATTCTAGTCAATGATCGTTGGTCAACATTGGTCAATAAATGGTTAATGGTGATCAACAACTAATCAATGCGGGTCAACGGTTGACAGTTTAAGCCCAATTTCTTGAATATTTTAGTTGAGTACAATATGTTAATAAATTTTTAAATCATATATGAACAAAAATATATTTAAGTTGGTTGAAGTGTTGGTTTTTATTTATAAAGTCATTCATTATTTAAGAAAAATTAAAAAAAAAATTAAACTTTCAAACCCCACTTTTAACATTTAATTGAATTAGACCTTTTTTTTAGTTATAATAGGAGCATAATAGTAATTTCATTAGTTTTAACTTTTTTTTTATTGAAATTAACAAATTTCGTTAACTAATAGAAGTGCAAATAAAATTTTTAAAATTTTAAGAATTTTGTATATACTTTTCCACAAATCTTAGGGTTCAAATGACCTTATCCCCTTAAAATATGACAAAAATTTAAAGAAAGTAATTAAGTTGAGATCAAGCAAACATGGTTTTGATTTTTTATAGTAGCCTAAAATTTGGGCAATTTTCTAAATTATCTCCAAACCAACTCTTACAACTATTATAGCTAAATACCTTAAAAATAGACAAAAATGCCAGCATCTATTGTTTTTTTAGTTTCACTATTATAACTATAAAACATAAAATACACTCCAAGCTATTTGTGGATAGAGAGCTAAATTTACAGTCGAAGCTATTAGTGTGAACAGGCTCTAAAATATTGTGCTCTTAATCGGAGGATAGAAAATCAAAGGTAAGATTATTTTATCATCATTCCGACTCAGTTTACTTTTTTGAATTAAACTGACTTTTTTTTTTGTGTGTCTATTTAGCAAATATATAAATATAAAAATATGGATATAGTGTAATGAAAGTTATTAGAGAATAATGTATTATAGATTGGATTTAAATTTTAACTTACGAACTTAATAGAAAAATTGCAGGTAAAGGAGGTGCGTGGTGCAATCGCATAGTCGCATGTGAATTCTCATTTACATGACACTTTACATGAATTCGGCCGCGTGATTCACACTACCATCTCATGAGATGAGCAATACATATACTATATCGAATATAAATTAAGTAAATTTTAAGTATATAAAAGTGGATATGTATCATTATTTAATAAGTTAATCTTTTGAATTAATAATAAATGTTCGATTCATAACAAGTAATATCAAAGTAAATTTGAACTCTTATTCGTATGTAGACCTCTAAAATTATCTTAATAGAGATTGTCATGTAAAATGTGGGTCTCCCATATTGCTAGGAAGATAGACAATACAAACTAGGTGAGTCTTAAAAATCGTATGTCTTGACCCTAATAAAAATTTTCACGTGAGTAATGAGTCCCAAACCCTCGGTGGGATGGACAATATGAACCAGGTGGACCATTGATTTTGGACTACACCATTATGAAGGAGTTACGTAATTAGGTGGGAGAAAATGTTACGTCTCATATCAAATAAAAATTGGGTAGATCTTAAATATATAAGAGTAGGTATACAACAATTTTTAATAGACTAATTTTTTGAGTCAATAATAAGTGTTTGACCCATGACAATTGGCTTGCATGATGTAAGTTTTGCTTATCTTCGCATGCTTTTCTTAAACCCATATTTTTTGACCCTATTTTATAATTTTCTAACCATTTTTTCTTGTTATAAATAGCATAAAAGAGAGTCACTTATTATTTATTTTGAAAAAAGGTGGGAGAATTCAAGTGATAGTGAAGATGGATATATTGGATACCAAAATGTGTATATTTTAATTCTAAATGTGAATTATCAATAACTTTGTTAATATTGTATGTGGTGAAATTGAAGTTGATTTTATAAGTACAATATGATTATAAAATTTCTGCGTATGCAATGATATTAAAGTTGAAACTAATTAAAATATGAAATAATGAAAATATACCGTTCTTCGTGAGAGTTAATAAAAGAGGCTTTACACTTGTACGTGTAAATATAGATTTTAGAGCTTCTACATATGGATGCATAAGTGCTGGTAGAGAAATAACAACTTTTTCAGTAAATTGTAATAACCAAGTTAGTAGCACAACCTCAATAATATCAAATACTATATCTCTATTAAACACTACAATAGACTATTTGACATTCCCCTATAAGATTTAACGAGGATCCAATTCATATAGATTATGATAATTAAACAAATAATGACGCCGGTGATGATAAGAATACACATGATGTGAGAAGTGGATGGATTGCATGATATATAACAGGATGGCCTACTTTTCTAATAGTTTTGAGGATAAGGCTACTGATGTGTATAATTCACATATAAGAGAAGATGAAGTTGAAGTAAAAAACCTTTTTAGTTTCTTCCTACAATACCCCCATTGAACTTCATAATATTTGATGAGGTATTGTGTCCTAGATTGGGCAATGAGTTTATGAAAAAGTTGGATGATAATAAGAATACACTATATGATATTATTAACTTGCTTGTAAAAAAGGTTAATTAGAGTTTTAAAGTTTCGAGTCCACAAAAAATTATTTTAAATTGACAAGTGTCGATAAGAAATAGAAATAGCGAGTATATATAGTATTGATAGATGTATGAAAATACTTCATCATGCAGAGAATCAACAAAGATTACACATATCAATTAGACCAATTATATAATAGCCACTGTCAAGTTAAGAGTCGAATTATTGTTAAAATTATAAAAAAAATAAATTCGTAAATATGAATATAATTTATACTAAAAGTGATCCAATATGATATACATGAAGAATTAGGTGTAAAGTCAACATACATGACAACTTGACGAGCTAAGGAGTATAGGTTAAAGTTGATAGCTAGTACTTCTAAAGATTCATTTGATTTATTTCTTATCTATTGTTACATACTAAAAAATCAAAATTTTAGTATGAAACTCATTTGAAAACAGATAATACTAAATACTTTTTGTACTTCTTCGTGACGTTAGAATTTTTTATTTAAAATTTTTAATCATCTATCATATCAGTTATTATTGTGATAATACTTTTTTGAAAGGTGTGTATTTTAGTATGGTTCATGATTATTTTTAAAGATGAAAATAATTAAATATTTTGATTAGCATAAATATTATTGATTTAAAAATAATGCTTCTTAAAAATAATTTATAAAAAATTACGCGGAGTTATAAGAAAATTATTAGGAGTCATAGGGAATAGTTTTTAGGAAAATTATAGGGAGCAAGATGAGGACGCTATCTGCCTAAACCCTGAGTCATAAATAGTGATCCTTTTATGAAAAAAAAAAAAAATCCTCTTTACCAATCCAATGGTGTCTTTTATAATTAACTAAAATGTATATCCACAGGATGAACTGAAAAAATCATCATAAAATGATTACTTTTTCTAACATAATCCGTTAAGGATAAGAAATTGAAAAAACTAATTGATACATATCTTCACAACATCAATCCATTGCTTAGCGCTAAGGAAGCTATCATTTTTGTCCAATTTCATAATTTATAATGACTGGGTCCATGCAATTACAGATCAATCATAAGCCTACTATCTATTCATACCATTACAAAACTCCTGAAATAATAGGCATACAGTAAATACATGTAAAGGCCAATAATTATTAATAAACATTATCAATATTATGTGGCTTACAAGAATACATACATAAAAATATATATCCTTAGTCATACATAATTGTGGCAATGCTTGTGGATATTGGCGTTAATGCAAGTGGATCAATTTCAGTTACATATTTATATGCTACGAAAAAAAGAAACACAGACACTCAATTTTATATTTTTCACAAATTATACAAACAAAAAAATTATGTCTTTATAAAATCATTTAACTAATTTTTTATGAGTTGAATAAACTATAGCGAGTCAATATTTATCCAAGTTAAATTGGCACGTCTTTAACCATTGTGATCCTAAGCCTCAAACTCTACTAGAACAATTAAGTCAATCAATAATGGATCAATATCCACCATCGTCTTATTACTTGGCTACTCATTTTGGGATTGTGTCTTTTTTCCTATTTTTCATCTTTCTTTGAATGAGATCGATAAAAAAGATGTGTTTTATTAATGCGATCTTATATTTGCAACCAAACATACTCGCACCTTTTACTGTATTTAGTAAGATTTGAATACTTGCATCATTACTAGGTTGAAACTCAATGTATGGCTAGAAGTTGTGTTTTCATTCTCTAAACCAAGAGTTTCAACATCAGTGGTTAAATTCGCTAATTCAATCAAATAAAGAATCTAAAAAACTTAACCTCACCATATTCTGATTGGTGGATACAAAAATGGAAGGTGATTACAAAAATTGCTTGACCAGTCTCATCTGATACATAATCTCTTCTTTATCTTGTCTCATTTGTTGCATAATCTCTTCTTTATCCTATCGCATTTGTTACATCATCTATATTTCTCGGTGGGATATCATTAATATCTAATGACTTGTATTATTCAAATTGTGCATAATAGCTAAATTAATTTTTTTTGCCTAAATATTATGTTATAATTAGAATAAAGAATTTGGTGTCCAAAGATATACCTTAGCTCCAAGCGCTTCAAGGGCCTTTTTGATTATGGCCACTAGACTCCACATTGACAACATCATCGTTAAATTAAGGTCCCTTGCACAGCTGCTAACTAGATACTTACAAATCATTCAATACCGTAACAAAATTTTCCTCTTTTCAATGACAACTTCTGGTGGACCTCCAATACCTATAATAAAACAATTCAAGAAATTACCCAATGAAAATGTTATTAAGTTAATAAAGTACATGTTAGTCTTATTATATGTTGGAAAAACTAACTGTTTATCGTTAGACATATCAGCCTCAACATCTTCGTGCTGTGGAGTACTCTTTGACTGCCAATTCAAAACATAAATAGTCTACAATTCATCATGCATATATCTTAGCACACAATAGGATCACCTTGTAGATACAAAATTGAAATAGCATTAAATTCTTAAGTTAAGGCAACCTAAGTGGGGAGATTGGGTATTTAAAACTTGCTTTAAAATAAACAATTTATAAAATTATTAAAATATAAATAAATTAAAGGGTAAGTAATTACAATAGATAAGAAAGTAAGAAATAGAGAGAATGACATATAAATATTTATGTGGTTCAATTCTCTGCACAATTTACGTTCACGCTTTAAACAACATATTTTTAGGATGATAAAATTTAAGACAATTGACTTTCAAAATGTCAAGGAACTTTTATAATAAATGAGTATCACTTTACTTTTAAAATGTTTCCTACAAATATTTGAATAATGCTAATAAAAGTATTGATATAAAAGGAAAATAATCTAAACTCTCAAATGATTTAATTTGAATATGTAAATACAATGGAGATTAAGGATGTTGAAGTGCGATGTTTTGATATGTTGGGCTTCCTTCAATGAGGTATTTAAAGAACTAGTCATTGAAGCCTAAAATTAGTCGTTACAATACTTTTCTAGTGTTAAAGGAATTATTATTTTCCTCTTGAGATTAGGTTAAAGCGAAGAACTATAACCAAGTTCAACCTTGAACCATAACCTCTTTGCGTAGCGGAATAACCGATATATCAAGCAAAAATAGCAAGAATTCAAAGTAGAAAATAAAGAGTACAACACAATTACTTACATGGTTCGGCCAATTGCCTACGTCTACGGTGGATCCAAGCATCTTAGCCTCTCTTATTAATTCCCTAGAGATTTTACAAGAAAAACTCAATGAAGAACTTTCAAAAGGACTTAATGTTTAGTGTACCTTTACTCTACCACGAGCAATGAACACTCAAATGATAGTATCACCCTAGTGCACACAAGCACTTAGTGTCTACCTAATTCTTCCAACTCTTAGAGTCTCTCATAGTATTTGATTTTAACTTAAAGGGTTTATATAAGAGTTATTTCGTACCTACTAATCATAATCCTTAATGAAGTAAGAGTCCACTTGTTTTGAAAGTCTAAAACTTTTCAAAACTCAAAATTCTAAAACAAAAATAGACTCAGCCCGCTCTGGCGCCGCGACTCTAGCATACTGATCTAGGCATTGCGGCCCTCAGCCCTATCATTAGCTCTGCACTTTTCTTCGCTTCCTTTGCTTTTTCGAGTTCTGTTTTACTTTTTCCTTTGTGTTCCACACGTCCTAGACTTCCTCATGCATGTTCCACATATTCTAGACTTCTTGTAACTCTCATTTTTTATATTCATCTCAATTCTTGTCCAAACAAGATTGTTGAATCACCAAATCTCCAATAAGCTATTTCTTGATTCAAAATTTTCTAAATAAAAAGGCTTTTGGATCTGATCCATACCATTACTCTATCACCTAGAGTTAAGTCAATTTAAATCTTCACCAAGATTTTACTTTCCCCGGACTAGTGATTTTGGTCTCCAAAGGCATTCGTGCACCTTGTATAAGATATAGATGCATTGCACTCCGTTCTGACCCTCATCACCTCGGTGAGCATAGTTTGGATGTCGCCTAATGATCTGTATTACCCCAACACCCTGCGTTGGGCCACTTATGGCCATTCTAGTAAGCATATAGAGTCCCTTATTATGCTTCTCACCCACAAACCTTATAGATCCTTTCTCCACCCTCAGTTTTCTTTTTTTTTGCTATAATCAAATACCCTTCCTCATCGAGCTTACGTAAGGATATCAAGTTTTTCCTCAAATTAAGAATATGCCTTGCACTATGTAAGTTCCTAATTTCTCTACCTTGCATCCTTAGCCTTATATCACCAACTCCTATAATCTCATAAATCATGTCATTCCCTATTAGAGCTTTACCTATCTTGGCTTTATAATTGGTAAACATCGATCTGTTGGGACACATATAGACGCTACACCCCGAATCTAGTATCAATTTACCAGCATACTTTCCCTTTAGGGCTACCAACGTGTCTATAACTTCAGTATCTTCCTCAAAAGTACCGGTTGCAACACACCCTCCTTGGCCTTTTAATCTTAGATAATCATTCACAAAGTTTCCTTCCTTATTACAAAAGAAACACTTCTTAGATCTCCTCCTTGATTAGTTGCTCTTCTTTTCTTGTGCAAACAATGCTACTCCATTCTCGAACTCAGATTTCTTTGTCAATTATTTTGAGTTCCATGCTGCCTTGACATCATTCATTATTAAGAATTCCTTACTATACAGTAGCGTATCTACAAAGCTCTTATATATTTTCAGCAACGAACTTAATAGGATTATTGTTGTGATTTGTGCTCACGTGCCATTCTATTATTGTATGAATATTTTATTTTATAATATTTATACAGTACATTATTTGTTAAATCGCTAATTACTATTATTAAATGGTTTAATGCTTGTGACGCTACAGAAATTACATGATCTGAAGGAGTTCAAATTTGATCTAAAGAAGTTTAGATCAATGCCAAGAGTTAGCATCACTGAAAACTATAAATGCTAAAGAGTTAGCATGTTATATTGATCAGTGAAGTCTAAGAGTTAGAATCTTGTCTGTGACGGTATAAAGACCTGAGAATACATTAGTAATAACATATTGCAAGAGTTGCAATAGGTGCTAAGAAATGTTATTATGTAAGTCTATTCTCAAATTATATGTTCCTGATCTTAATTCACCGATGCAGGTCTGACGGTGAAATTCTTTTACATAGATAAGTGTATACTATATCAGATAGTTTAGATAGTTGTTCTTAGCTGACCATAGGCTTACTGGAAGTTCGTATGGCATACAGGTGTTTAATGAGGACTGAATACTGAACAGACTCAACGAGGACCCCAATAGACATTCTATGAAGCCGTCAATGGAAGGCCCTCTTGAGTTGAGTAGTATACATGGTTCTTTGACCTGAGTACCACAGTGGACTTGTAAGTAATCCATCATACTTTGGTTTCATACATGTTACAGACCTTTCATGGTGTGACCGTAGGTGTCGCTGGGTATGGTCCAATACTTATGGAGTCCAGTATGCACAGATATGGAATCTGTCAGCTCACATGGATGAGTTATATATCCGGATACTCAGAGACTATATCTTAGAAAGTCTTATGGCCATAAGCAACGAACCCAAGAAAAGAATTTCATACATGTTACAGACATTTCATGGTGTAACCGTTGGGTGTCGCTGGGTATGGTCCAATACTTATGGAGTCCGGTATGCACAGATATGGAATCTGTCAGCTCACATGGATGAGTTATATATCCGGATGCTCAGAGACTATATCTTAAAAAGTCTTATGGTCATAAGCAACGAACCCAGGAAAAGAGTTTCCTACAAAGTTAAACAATATTATAAAAGTGTTTGCATATATTATTTATTAAGATACGTGTCTGGAGATAAGTTTACGGATGAGCACATAGGAATTTGACGATAGTGATCTATATCTCTGCTCTTCTAGGATATAATTGGCAGAATGATTATACGTATGCGCTATGACCTCAACTTGTATGGTCTACTGTATTGATTTGTAATATCTATAACGTATGCGTAGGGCATCGATCTCAGACTCACAGAATAGTTCTATTTGACAAATAAAAAATGGACCTAAAGAATCCCGCAATATGAAGTGTAATAGTTGTGGACTAGGGTAGCGTACCAGATTAAATAGTTCGATCCATAAAATTTCAGTAGACCGAACATTTACTTTAGTTTCCCTCCGGTCGTACATGTGTCAAGACTTAAGAGTTAAGTACATCAATTAGTTAACAATTAGTTGTTGACCAATAGGATGTTGACACATGGCACATATTGACCAATTATTGTTTGATTTAGAAACTACCAAAATGACCTTATTTGTTGGACAAATAATATTATTATTTTATTCATTAAAATGTTTATTGAATATAATAATAATAATATATGATATTATTATTTAAATTGAAATCAAACAATTAATTTTTTATTTAAATTGGCATGTGTTTCTACCATGATTTAATATGATTAAATTATTTATTTAATGTTAATTAAATGATACGATAAGTATAAATGGGTGTCATTTGTTAATGGTAGGCCTTAAGATATTTTTTAATAATGAGAAAGTATTTTCTCATTTAGCCTAAATTAAAGCCAGATTCATTTAAATGATTTTCCATTTGGTTTATTGTAAATAATAATAAACAAAACACTAATGGCAAACATTGACCTAAAAATTGGATGTCATTAGGTGAGAAAATGAAAGATAATAATAAAAAAAAATACTAATGACAAACATAATGGATGTCATTATGTGAGAAAATAAAAAAAAATAATAAACAAATGAAAGTGCAATATGTTACTCAATTGCTTAAGTGAAAATTAGGCCAAGAGATGAGTGTGAATGGTAGAGAGAATTTTAAAAGACTAAATGTTAGAAAATTCTCTCAAGTGTTGAGAGCAAAAACACATCTTCTACTTTTTCTTTCATTTTTGATCACCCATACTACAAGGTAGAAATAAGGATTCAAAAGTTGATTCATTTGCTGGAAAAGCTGTCATTCTAGTTTCCTCAAGCCCACCGTGTTGAGGAACTAGAATTATGAATGGGTTGCTTTAAAGACGGGTACTCCGGTTCGACCAAATACCAAAGGCTTGACAAGGTACTATTTTTCAATTTTGTTGTATTTTACATTTATGAGATAACATGTAAAGTTTATTTGTGTTTATAATTATAAAATTTGTATTCCGCTCATTCACTACGCATGTATGTATGTGATACATATACTATATTTGAATGATAGACACAAACCCACATGCATGCACCCTAAGTTTAAAATCACTCACAATTATGGCCTAATTTCTCTACCTTGCATCCTCAGCCTTATGTCACAAACTCCAATGATCTCATAAGTCATGTCATTCCCCATTAGAGCTTTACCTCTTTTGGCTTTATAGTTGGTAAACATCGATCTGACGGGACACATATAGATGCTACACTCCAAATCTAGTATCCATTAACTAGCGTACTTTCTCCTTGAAGCTACCAACATGTCTATAACTTCGGTATCTTCCCCAAGAGTCTCGACTGTAGCACACCCTCCTTGGACTTTTGATCTCGAAAAATCATTCATAAAATGCCCTTCCTTATTACAAAGAAAACACTTTTTGGATCTCCTCATCGATTGGTTGCTCTTCTTTTCTTGTACAAGCAATGCTGCTTCACTCTCGGACTCAAATCTCTTTGTCAATTCTTTTAAGTTTAATAATGCCTTAACGTCATTTATGTTGGGATTTATGCTCATGTGTCATCCCAATTTTGTATAAACATTTTATTTTCATACTTATGTAATAAATAAATATTTTATTAAATCGCTAATTATTTTTATTAAGGTAAGATGCTTATAATATTCCGGACATTATATTGATTAGAAGGAGTTTAGATCAGGTCTAAAGAGTTAGAACCTTGTCTAAAATGGGATAAAGACCTGGGAATATACTTGCAATGACATTGTTGTAAATAGTTGCAAGCGTTGCTAAAAAATATCATTGTGTAAATATGTTCTCGAATTATTTATTCATGATCTATTTTCACCGATGCAGAGTTTTTCAAATAGTTTCGATTAATATAGATTAGTATATGTCTATATCTAGATAGTTCAGATGGTTAATCTTAGCAAACCATCAGATTAGTGGAAGCTCGTATAGATATACATGTATTTAGTAAGGATTGGATACTGAACTAGACTCAATAAAGACCTCCAATAGATTTCTCATAAATCTGTCAGTAGAGGATCTTCTCGAATTGAGTAGTATTCGTGGTCCCTAGACTTGAGTACCACAGTGGGCTTATGAGTGATCCACCATACTTAGGTTCCACACATGTCAGAAATCTTTCATAGTCTGACCGCTGGATGTCGCTAGGTATGGTCCGATGCTTATTGAGTCTGGTGTGTGTAAATATAGGATTCGTCAGCTCATATGAGTGAGTTAAATATCCAGATACTTTAAGGTTGTATTCCAAGAAGTCTTATGGCTATAAGCATTTAACTCGAAAAAGAGTTTCTTGTGGTATAAATAATATCACAAAGGAGTTTGCATATATTTTTTATTGGAATACGAATCAAAGAGATAAGTTTGTGGTTGAGTAATAAGAGACTTGACGGTATTGATATATCTCTCCACTCTTCGAGGATATTAATGATAGAGGGATTGTATGAATATGGATTAACCTCAACTTGTATGGTTTAACTCGCCATTTTGTATTATCCATAACGTGTGTGTGTGTGGCCTCGATTATGCACTTACGAAAATATTTAGTAAGACAAAATGGGTGTGAACTTAGTGAGTCTCACTATATGAAGTGTACGTGTTGAGCACGTGGATAGCGCATCGGATCAAATTGGTCGATTTGGAAAGTTTTCGGAATATATTAATTTATTTCAAGGTCTCTCAAGGAATAGCTAAAGTTTAAGTGTTAAACATAAAATTGTGCTAAGTGAGACTTGACACTTTTATCTATCTAGTGTATGTCTCAAATTGTGCCAATAATATGTATGAGTATTAAATTGAGCATTGGTAGATATAACTACTATTTAAATAAAATAATTATTATTTTATTTAAATTTAATTAATTAGCTATTTATTTATTTCAGAGTCTTTTGGGGAGTAATTAAGTTTTAAGTATTAAACTTAAAATTGTGTCAAGTAAGACTGGACACTTTTATCTATCTAGCGTATATTTTAAATTGTACTAATAATTTATATGAATACTAAATTAAAAATAAAGTTATTAAAAATAAAATACTTATTATTTCTTTAATTTTTCAATTCGACAGTATATATCAATTATCAAATTCATTTGATAATTGTAATCGGCCATTAAACTATCAAATGTATATATTTCATTTGATTTTTCTTTGTCAAGTGCCAGTTTTTTGATTCATTGAATTAAAATCAAATTGCAAGTTATTGTAACTTTATTGGCTTAACAAAATTTAATAGTAATTTATTAACTTTTCATTGGCGGAAGTGAATTAATACAAATTTAGTTTGAATTTGTTTCAAATTAAAACAAATTTAAACTAAAAAGTATGAAGTGGTGTAATTTTAGCCACTAATAGCCTCACAAATTCGCCACCAAATTCACGCAGATGACTAACTTTTTAATTGCTTTGTCACTCTTTTCCACTTGTCAACAATTGTTCTGTGATTGGTTGATTCAAGTGGCAAGATTTCCTATAAATAACCGAGAGATGAAATGAATTGTGTGGAATCAAAAAATTATCCGAATTCCTTTATTATTTTCAGTAAGTGAATTTAAGTGCTTATGTTCAGTGTTAAGTGTTAACATTAAAATAGAAGCAAGAATATTCAATATTAACCCAAGAGATAAATAATAGAAGTAAGAGCTGCTTTAAATAATTCTGAAAAGGAAAGCTACTATTCTAGTTTGAAGAAGGCTATTACATCTTTAATTAGAATTGTTCAAAGTATGCTTTGAGGGTGAGTTCCATAATCTCATTAGTGTAATGAGATTATATTAATGTGTATTATATTTTTGCTACGTTGCACATGTGTTATGCTATTATTATTAAATTGTTTAATTATGCACACAAGTGCACACGCACATAACACCAACAATTCATTATTAAGGAATCCTTACCATATAGTAGCATATCCACAAAGCTCTCATAGCTCTTTAGCAATGAACTTAATAGGATTATGGCATTGTCTTCATCCTCAGTCTTGATGCCTAATTGTTCAAGACTTATAATGATCTTGTTGAATACGTCAATGTGAGCTCTCAATGAAGATCCATCGTGCATAGTTAACTGATGTAGTTTCTTCTTCACAAGAAGTTTATTTATAAGAGACTTCTTCATATATGATGCCTTGAGTCTCTTCCATAGCCCTAAATCAGTTTCTTCATCACCAACTTCCCTTAATACTTCATCGCTTAATGCTAAGATTATAGTGTTATGAGTTTTTTTCTGAATCATGTCCCAATCGTTCTGCCCAGACTTTGAGGTTGTCATCTCTTTGCTAGTTGAGGAAATGGATTCCTCCAAAGTTGAGTTTAGCCATTCCTTCACTAGTAGAGCTCTAACTTTCTTCCTCCAAAGATTGAAGTCATTCATCCCATTGATCTTCTCTATTTCTTGATTGATTGCATCTATGGTTTAAACACTTCTAATGTGTATTATCGAACCTGGCTCTAATACCAATTTGTTGGATGAATTACTTTTCTCCCTGTGAGATTAGGTTAAAGTAAATAACCCTAGCCAAGTTCAACTTTAAACTCTAACCTCTTTGCGCAGTGGAATAACCTATATATTAAGCAAAAATGGCAAGAATTCAAAGCAAAAAATAAATAGCACAATACAATTACTTACATGGCTCAACCAATTGCCTACATCCGTGGTAGATTCAAGGATCCTAGCCTCTATTATTAACTCTCTAGAGATTTTATAAGAAAAACCTAATGAAGAACCCTAAAAAAGATCTAATGTTTAGTGTACCCTTTCTCTATCACGAGCAATGAACACCCAAATGATGGTTTCATCTTAGCGCACACAAGTACTTAGTGTCTACTCAATTTTTTTTTTCTTAGAGTCTCTCTTAATGCTTGATTTTAACCTAAATGGTTTATATATGAGTTATTTCGTGCCTACTAACCCTAATCCTTATTGAAGTAAGAGTCCACTTATTTTGGAAGTCCAAAACTCATAAATCAAAAACAAAAATGGACTTAGACAGCTCTAGTGCCCGGTGCTAAGCATGCAGCACCCAGCGCCGCAATACTGGCATAGCGCTGGGTGCTAAGTATTGCAGCACCCAGCGCCGCAATACTGATCTGGGCACTGTAGTGCTTAACCCTAGGCACAGCGGCGCTCAGCCCTGTCACTAGCTCCACGCTTTTCTTCTATTCCTTCATGTTTTCGAGTCTCGTTTCACTTTTTTCTTCGTATCCTACACGCCCTAGACTTCCTCATGCATGTCCCATATGTTCTAGACTTCTTGTGACTCTCCTATTTGATATTCATTTCAATTCTTGTCCAAACAAGATTATTGAATCACCAAACCTCCAATATCTAGTTTCTAACCGCATGACCACTTTTGAAAACCACACAACCGATTTATCCAAATTTAAGAATATAGTCGTTGGACCTAGAACTGCACAATTGATTTTAACAAACCAATTCAACAAGTTTCAAACCGGTTGGAGCTGATTTGATCTTTGGTTATACCTGGTTAGCCTTTATTTGTTTCGAATGTCTAAATTGGTTCTCAAACCACACAACACCTTTACACTTTTCAGTTTGTGCATGCTTAAATCATCAAGTCATAACGTATCGTAAAAAGTTTCAAATTAACTTACCTAAATGTTTTTAAAAAGATGACACAATTATCTTTCTAGTGACACTAAGCTTGTACACAAATCTAGTCTCATGAATTGTCAATATATTTCTCAAAATACTTTCTATTTTGCTAAAGTATTAAAGTTTTAGAGATGTCATGAGCATTTTTCTTGCTTATAATATGCCTCCACTATATATATTTAAACCTTCAATACCTAATAGACTAATATATTACAATTAACATGAAATTTGTTATCAAAATATTAAATTGTATAATTAAAAAGTTAATAATCTCCTCATTTTTTTATAATAATAGTTAATATAAGAAGCATCAAAATCATGGATTCAACAAGATATAAATTTTTACATTAAATACATTAAAATTCTCCCCATTTTGTTATCAACAAAAGGCTAAAAAGTATTAGGAGTAATTAACACTGGTCCAATGCTCATATATATATATATATATATTCACCTTTTAAGAAGAATTTTTTTCAATATATTTATTAACTTATAAAATTACTATTTCATCATAACATCATAAAATAACATAAATGACTCATTCATAATCACCATAATCATAAATATTATTAATTATGTATAAAAAAATACATCCATTTTTTGCTCTTTTGACATTATATGAATATAAGTCATGATCTCAAATGAGTCAAATAAGATGAGTCATCAAGAACTTGTTCACGAGAAAAATTTAAGCTATAAAGAAATTATTCATAAGTTCGTCATTCACAAATTATATGCTTTAATACAATGTTCTCCCTAAATACAATATACATAAATTTCGACTTTAAAAAAATTAAAGATGTAATAATATACTAAAGATTATTAGAATAAAAAATAAACTCCCCGTAAGACATTTAAAAGTATATCAAAATTTAAAATAAAATTTTCACCTCTAAGGTATAACCATTTTTAAAATATACAAAATACATGAATATTTCTTCCCCTTTTGATGAATTAATGAGTTCATAAATTAACATGAAAGTTGTTATCATCAAAATATTAATGTGTATGATTATAATGTTAGTAAATATAAATAATAATAATTAATTTAACAAACAAAAAAATTAAACTTTTTAAAATTGAATCAATAATTTCACTTATATTGTTTGGGCTTTAGATTTGGTTTATGAGCTTTTGAAAAAAAAAAATTCAAGTTTTGATTGATTTCTTCTCCAAGGACGTGTTTAGTAAATCATATATTATCTTCTATGAGATGCTGTTTCATGGGTAGCTATTAAATTCATCACGATCATCCACTATACTAAGCATAAAGCTTTGGATGAATCTACGCTCGTTGCATGCCATTAAAATGCAATGAACAAAATAAACTAAGATTCCAATGCATCTTTATTATTTATTTCATTGAAGTCAAATTGTTGGTACACTCTGTCTAACTCCTTCATTGTTAATTTTTCTCTTTCACCAATAAGATATTCCATCATAGTTGACTATCAAGGTTTTTAGACAACTCTTCGTGCGGCGGATAATCTTCGATCTTTAAGCTTATTATCAATCCAAAATCCTTATAGAAGAAATGAATGCACCTCATTGACATAAAGAACCACATTTCTTTATAAAGATTTTTTTATTTGCACTTGCCTCAATAGATAATTATTCACTAAAATTCTTGAAAATGTAACTCTTTATATATCTAAAATTTTTCCCATACACGTGACTCTAAACAAAAAATCATGATTGGGCATCAACTTATGTTTTATAATATTGAAGACCTATATTTGAGTATGATGTTACGATTATTGAAAAATACTCTTTAATTAGAACTTAAAAAATTTTAAACACATTTGACTTGTTGTAAAAAAAATTAATATAATTAATGTAAAGGACACATAGATTTTTGAAGTGTAACAAAAAGGACTAAAAAATTTCTAAAATTTTAAAAGGACCATAGAGATTCTTGTCAGATGATAAAGACTGTTTGAATTAATAATTAAATATGTGAAATTGTCTTTTGACTATTAAATATGTTAAAAGTATCAAATTACCCTTCTATGTACTTGTATATATTTTTAAATGAAAGCTTTTAAATAAAATAATAAAAATAATGAACTATGTGTTTTTAAATGAAAGAATAAAAATAATAAACTTGGTGAGACTTGAACCCTAAACCTTTGGGTAAAAAGGTAACACCTTAATTAGGATACAATACTTTATTAATACTAAATGTATATATATTTTATATATACAATAAATTAAATTAATTAAAAAGTTAAAAAATAATTAAAAGTAAAATTGGCCCACCATCACTGAAAAATGGCGATCGGCCAACTGCCATTTTATGCCGATGGTGGAGCATTAAAAAAATGTCAAATTTTATACAATTAGATTCTATTTTTCTTATCTATATAATAATATGTCATTTTTTGTATAAAAAAAAGACCAAAAGATGGCAAAAAATAATGGTGAGGAGCAGCGGTCATTGTCGCCTACGATCAAATAGAGAGGTAATGACTTGCACTGCCCCTACATATGAACAAATCGGTGGGTTGATTTTATTTTTAATTATTTATTATTTATTTTATTTCATTTTAAAAATATAAACTAATTACATAATAACACGTATTATATATAAACTAATTACATAAGTATTTTGATACTTTACTTATTTTTGACCAATTGACCGTCAACATAAACGGTTCTTATCATTTGACAAAAGTTTTTATGACTATTTTAAAATTTTGAGAATATTTTAATCTCTTTTGTCAAATTTTGGGAGTTTATAATAATATCAAAATATAAAATTTATGGCAAATAATAATTAAATTGATTAATAAGATAAATTAAATTAAATAATAAAATATTAAATTAAATAGTTAATTAAATAAATTACAAACTAAATTAATTTAATTAAAATGAATAATTATATTTAATTTGATTTAAAAAATTTAAATTAAATGAATTGCGTGAACGGGCACCACGAGCACATGTTGCTTGTTTGTGCAGCTCCTATGCTGTGTGACCGCAACAATCACACAACTTTGGTGCTGCCGAATGGTTGCGTGAAGGCAACATTTGTGCTGCCAATCACACAACTTAGGCTCCGCGCCAATGGCTACACGAATAGTTGCCTTCGCGCAGCAGTTCACATTAGTTTCACATGGTGAACCCAATTGATTGCAACGTCAAAAACGAGTGTAAACCAGATCTCTTTCAATTCTTTTCCAATTTATCATTCAAATACTTAAAATTTTCAGTTCTTGCACAAAATACGCTTTAAAAAAAAAATCGTCTAATCCTCATCTAATTTTATTTTTACCTAAAATTCATTTTTTTTTTCTTTTTAAAATCTTAACTTTATCATCTCAAATTTAAACTTCCAATTTTCATATTGTATAATTAATAATTTAAGAACCAATGCACAAAATTAAAACTTACCACAAACTCGAAATAAAAAATGTGAAATCGAAACTTTAATTTTGTTGCCACCTCCACTCCCCGGTCTACCGCTTTGAGATGTTTTAATTTGAACTGATATATGGGTTGTGTTGAAAAATGAGGGAGGGGACAATTTTTATCCATTTCCAGATTACTTGGTTAAAAATAATTGTAAAAATCAATTTGGGGTTAAATTAAAAAATTGTCCGAAGTATGTAGATACATGGAAGAGTCTCGTCATCAATCAAGTGTCGTGAAATGGGCTTTTCTCTTTTTGAATTTTTCCTTTATAAAATCAAAGATGGGGCGGTGCCCCTGGACCAATCCTCCATAGAACTTATCCTATTTAGTTTTTATAATTCATTTTATTTTACATATATGTTTGATATTTATACATTAAAGATAAATAAAATTCTTTTTATTTTAATTTAAATGTTTATGATCTTGTTTATTAGATAAATTAAAATGATGAAATTATAAGGCAATAACAACTTTGAGCTTGTTTGATTTTTATGAAATATGTATAAATACTGAATTAGAATATTGCCTCTGACAATCAAATTTATAAAAAGTAACGCTCTCTCTCTATTTTTTTATAAAAAAATCTATTGTTGAGTGAATAATTTGTAGATAATTTACTAAGTACTTAACGAAATTACCTTCTAACTTTTTAGTT
Source organism: Ailanthus altissimus (assembly GCA_946807835.1). NCBI lineage: Eukaryota > Viridiplantae > Streptophyta > Magnoliopsida > Sapindales > Simaroubaceae > Ailanthus > Ailanthus altissimus. The sequence continues at coordinate 23,422,876 of OX327692.1, read as the reverse complement.
TTTCCATGGCAATTTGAAATTGGAATCCCCATTGCCATGTCCATGTAACAAAAGACAAACAGCCTTCAACCGACGTAAGCCCCCTTTTTAAGCACCGTTTTGGGTTAAAACGACAACGGCAATTACATCATACAAGCAAAACGCCACGTTGACTGGTGCATGCGTGCTGCGATCCAGCTGTCTTCATCTGATCGGTTTACCTAAATCAGTTCTTTTCAATTTCCTTTTTTTCTCCCCTCCAATTTCAACTAATTTCCCTCGAAGAGTACAATAACATTCATTTTCTTCGTTATAAATATAATTTATCCATTTGTATCAACTAGGTCCTAGACTCTTCCCTTATAATATTAAAGTCCGCCCACCACATCAGCGTGTTTGGGTTAGGGACCAATTTGTATAAAAATAAATCTATATCCTCGCTTGAAAAATAATTAAAAAGATAAGGTATCTGGATGTTATTGCCCATTTTCCTTTTTCCCTCCATCCTTCTGTCAACACATGCTACAAACTCGCGTAAACAAGCAACAATCCTAATTCTATGAGTGAGACAAAGAGAGACAGAGAAAGTCATGCAAGCCATAAAATGAAAGCAGCAACACAATCAAAGACGCCCATTTTCAAGTACTTTCTAATCTCCCTCTTCCTCTCTCTCCTCCTCCTTCTCCTCCTCTTCTCTCCCAAAACCGCCGTCGTCGACTCACCACCACAAACCGCCGTAAATGAATCCGACGAAGACCTCAAAATCCGACCCGGGTACTCCTCCTACGATGCCTACATACAACGGCAACTCAACAAAACCCTCAATCCTAAACTACGTCAAATATGGACCACTCGTGACTGGGACCGCAAGATTCAAGTCTTTGTCGAATTCTTTAACGAGTTGAAGCAAAACAACCTTCTTTCAAACGAATCAAAAGCTCTCTGCATCGGCGCACGTGTGGGCCAAGAAGTTGAAGCTCTGAAGCGTGTCGGCGTGTCCGATTCTGTTGGCATCGATTTGGTGCCGTATCCGCCGCTGGTCATAAAGGGCGACTTTCATCAGCAGCCGTTTGATGACGAGACTTTTGACTTTGAGTTCTCGAACGTGTTTGATCATGCTCTTTATCCGGATAAGTTCGTCATGGAGATCGAACGGACGTTGAGGCCCGGTGGGGTTTGCGTTTTACACGTGGCGGTATCAAAACGGGCTGACAAGTACTCGGCTAATGATCTGTTTAGCCTTAAGCCACTGGTGAAGTTGTTCAGGAGATCGGAGATGGTTCGGGTCCTGAAAATCGACGGGTTCGGGTTGGATACTGAGGTGGTATTTACAAAGAAAGCTATGCATTGAATTTAATCCAACGGTCACGAAGGTTTTTGGTGTCTTGGTATGATTTTGTTTTTGTTAAATAGAATAGGACGAGTACTGGACGGGTAGTTGATTCCTTTTTTTTTGTTCGTTCATAGTTGTTGTTACTGTTTGTATTACAAGGTTACGGCAATATTCACTTTCTTTCTTAATTTTTTTTTTAATTCAATCAATGAAATGAGAAAAACAAAAAATTTATGAATTGCAACTAAAACCCATTTAAATCTATATTTTTCCTTTAATTTCCCGTTTTGTTTCAAGTTTACAATGGAAGTCCTAGACGAAATGAATTATATATAAAAGAAAGAGGAATGTTTTAGTGGTGTATTTGAAGCTATAATCTTAAAAAAGAAAAGGGTTCCAATGGTTTATGGAGATGGGAATATGCCTATGTATAGTTTTTATAATTATGAATATATTATATATATATATCATAACCAGAAAATTTGTATTGTGAGTAATCGGATTGAAAGATATAAAAATAAACAAAAGCTGGAATTTGCCCACGTATAAAAAGAAAGAAAGAAAGAAAGAAAGCTACAGCACTTATAATGGAGCCGAGCCGTGATTGTTGGCGTAATAACACTAGATTAACGTAAAGCTAAGAGAATAAAGGATGGATGCCCAACGGGACAAGCAAAATAAATTTGATTGGTCTCAAGGGGACAAGAAGTCTACACAATTATACTCTCACTAAATAATAAAATAAACAAAACCCTTTAGAAAAAGTAAAGGTTTTCATAATACCAAAGATGATTGCGATTTAGGCTTTGCTTAGACATGGTTTCTTGAACCAAGAATGAACTTAAATTCGAGGAGAAACCCAAATATTTTAATGGAGAATGAATTCAAGTGAAGTGACACCATACCAATTCGTTTTGCCCAAAAAACCCCGTTACACACTTAACGAACCAAAATTTTAAAGTATATATTTGAGATATTTAATTAAATTATATAATTAAAAGTTAAATATTTTAAGTTCCATTAAGATTCTTCAAATTTTATATAAGAATATGACTTGGATTAAAAAAAATTTTGTGCCATAAGTAAAATTTTATATTATAAATAAGTTAGTTTAGAAATTTTTAATCATACAATACACATTTTTCTCTAAAAAATATAATTTTAAAAATTTTGAAAATGAGCTAGGAGATTCTTGAAGAAAATTTGAAAAGGAGTTAAGAGATTCTTGAAGAAAATTTAGAGATAAAAAACGTAATTTTTCAATCTTTTAAATTGTTCTTCATGCTATCCATTAATTTAGAGCAAGTTTATGAAAAGTATTAAGAAGAATAAGGGATTAAATTCTAAATTGAATGTTCTAGGGTTATTAGGCTTGAATTTGAAGAGTTATTGACTAAAAGAAATCAATACATAGGATAAGGTAAAAATCAAAGAAGTTTTGCAGGTTCTGTTCATGATAATATTATAATTCAAAAATTAGTTTAAAATTTTTATTATGAGTTGTACCAAGATCTTTATGCTAGATTATAATATATATTTAGAATCATACAAAATTTTGATTCATCCAAAAATATAATAAATTAGATTTTTAGTGATTTTTTGAATCTAACCCTAAGTTTTTAGAATCTATCAAATTTCTGCAGTATGACTAAACATTAGGAATTATTTGGCTGAACAAAACACCTTAGAAAATTATGAAATTTGGTATAGTGATTCTTTTATGTACCTAATATGACATGTTACAATTTGATGGTCAGATTATATATTTTCAAATTGTAATGAATTTCAGAGTAAATATATATATATATATATATATATATATATATATATATATATATCAGTACCTAATTCTAAATAATAGAATCTAAAGGTTCCAAAACAAAATTTATATAAAACTATTTGAGTTGCTGTAAGATACAAATATTTTTTTGAGGAACCCTCTATGTGTTTATAATTTTTCTGTCAAATTTTAAGAGATTTTCATAAGTGAATTATTTGTTAAAAATTGGAGACTAAGAAATAGTCAGTGAAAGATCAATTTCTGACAGGTTTTGTTTTAGATTTTGAAATTTATATAAAATATGATTAAAAGGATTTGTGTTCTATATTTTTGTATAAGATTTAATAATGCACCAGGATTATAATATTTTGAATTCATAAGCATTGGACTTTGTTTAGGCCTTAAATTTCTTTTGATAAAGTAAAGAGTCAATTTTAGCAATTTAGAGAGGCTAATTTGATAGGTTAATTTGATGAGATAAGTAAAGGGCTTAACAAGTTATTGTAAACTTTTAGTTTTGTGATGATATTTATGAGAGAATTTATTTTAGATGTTAGGTTAAAGAGCTTGAGTTTTTATTGTAATCCAGTAAGAGTATTCTAGACTTTTACCGAGATCACAAAAAATATATTATTGTTTATGTATATGATGTTTTGTATATATTTCAAATTATGATTATGTTTTGTGCCAAATATATTTTAATATGAAAGTATGAATTTATTTTATTTGTAATGTGAGTATTAACATTAAGCATGGACATGCATAAGACTTTATCTGAATAAAAAAATTTGTTTCAAAGTAAAAGTTTGTTCATGATATAAGTTTTATTTTTTTAGGATACCTAAACCTAATTTTTGCTTAGTAGGCACCTTCTGTATAATGTGGAGCCTTTCTTTCAGGATTAGTATATCTGTGGTATTTCCTTCAAAATTGGTATATGTGTGACTTTTTCTTCGAGATTAGCATATGTAATCTATTTGTTTATACTACTGTATGTTGAGAGGAGTCCTATAGGTACCATTAAAATTTATGAGTCTTCACATTTGTGTGTCGACACATTGGTGCATGTGGAAAGACTCACTGATAATCAGGGTGAGGGTCTGACTCTTACCGTTGGGCATGAGTGTACTATGTGTGTAAAATCTAAGCCTCACTTGTGCTATTCCTCTCATATAATATATCATCGATGGGTGACTTTTTGGGTTCATTTTGTAAGTTATGAAAGTCATACTAAGTGATAATAAAGTGAGGGAATTCTTAACATAAGTGAAAAGAATTTGAAATATATGTTATGATATGTTTTAGGATTTTGAAAAAGATTTCTTTGATCATGGCACTTTATGCACATGGATTATATATATGTATTTATTTTGCTATGTGAAAAACTAGTTATCTTACTGAGTTTTATACTCACTGTAGTTTGTTGTGATCACCAATGACTGAAGGTTTATGTGTATAGTAGATTTAGCGAGGCGTTTACTGACCGTTGGTTCCCTATAAGTTGTTAAGATTTTTAAGAATGAACTTTTATTAGAGTGTTATATTATTTTTAAGAATTTTCTTTTCATACTTTTGACTTTGAGGATTATTATGATTAAGTATGTTTTCTTAATTATTTATTAAGTATAGAATTCACATTTTGCATAGTAAGTTTGGTTAGGTGTGAATCACTCTTTTGACCTATTCGGGTTGGGGGCGTGATAGTTGTGGTATCAGAGCTTTGTTTATGATCTTATAGACTTTTTTGTTTTAGTCAATGGAACTAAGTAGATGTCAAATCATTAGGGTTATATATATGTTTAATATGATGCTTATCGTTATGATGTTATTTTGAGTACATGGCATGAACTAAAGGAGTTGCTAATGGTGTTGCTGCATATGGTGATATGAATTAAGAGAATATTATTAGTAAAGTTATAGCTCCAAAGAATGGTACTAGGAATGTTATGATTGAAAATTTTGGGCAAAGTAATGACTAATAGAATGTATGTGCAACTTTTGGTTTAGAGTTATGTGCTGCAACTCGTTTAGAGAATTGTTATATATTAATGAAGTGTTGAATACCGGTATTGACTATTTCATACATTTACTTACAATAATAGTTATCAATCTACCATTTGTATGGCTCCGTATGAGGCTCTTTATGAAAGAAAATATAGATCTCTTGTGCATTGGAAAGTTAGAGAAAGAAAGATTTTAGGTCTTGAAATTATTGAACAACCTCGTAAAGTTATTGTAAAGATAAGAGAAAGAATGAAAGTAGGTCAAAGTAGACAAAAGAGTTATGCAGATAATTGAAGGAAAGACATAGAGTTTATGGTAGGTGACAAAATATTTCTCAAAGTAGCTCAAATGAAAGGGGTTATGAGATTTAGTAAAAAGGAAAAGTTAAATCCAATATAAAAAGTTAAATCCAATATTTATTGGCCTTTTTGAGATTCTTAAAAAGATAGGTGTTATGGCTTATAGGCTCGCTCTTCCTCCATCACTATCAAGGGTTCATAAGGTTTTCTATATATCTATGCTACGCAAGTATATTCCTAACTCTTCACATGTACTAAATTATAAGCCACTTCACCTTAAAGATGATTTAATATATAAAGAAGTACTTATCTAAATCTTAGATTAGAAAGAACAAGTTTTGCGGATGAAGAAGATTCCTTAGTAATGGTTTTATGGAAAAACCATTTAGTGAAAGAGGCAACTTGAGAACAGAAGAGGAAATGCAGTCAAAGTATCCTAACTATTTGATTAATGAAGTAGTGAATTTCGAAAACAAAATTCTTTTTGAGGGGGGAGAAGTTGTAACGATTCAAATTTTAAGGTAAATATTTGGGATATTCAGTTATTTATTTATTTAATTGAGCTAATATTTTGAGTTATATGATTAGGAATTAAAATTTTTAAGTCCTATTAAGATTTCTTAAGTTTTTTTTTTATAAGAATATGATTTAGATTAGGATTCCCTTGTGCTTCGACAAAAAACTCTATACTATAAATAAGATTTTTTGAAGTTTTTAATCATACAATACATGTTTTTCTTTAAAGAAAACAGCCTTAGAAGCTTTGAAAAGGAGTTAGAAGATTCTTGAGGAAAATTTGGTGATTAATGAGATAATTTTTCAATCCTTTAAATTGTTCTTCATGCTATCCATTAATTTAAAGCAATTTTATGAAAAGTATTAAGAAGAATAAGAGATTAAATTCTAAATTGGATGTTCTAGAGTTATTAGGCTTGAATTTAGAGAGTCATTCACTAAAAGAAATCAATACATAATATAAAATAAGAATCAATGAAGTTTTGCAAGTTCTGTTTATAACTCACTAATAATTAGGGTGAGGGTCCAGCTCTTACTTTCAAGCATGAATGTACTCTGTGTGTGAAATCTGAGTCTCACTTGCGATATTCTTCTCATACAATATGTTGTCGATGAGTATTTTTTAAACTTATTTTATAAGTTATGAAAATTCTATTAAGTGATAATTAAGTTAGGAGATTCCTAACATATTTAAAAAGAATTTAAAAAATATGTTATGATATGTTTTGAAATTTTAAAAAAGATTTCTTTGATCATAACACGTTATACACATACATTATATATATGTATTTATTTTGCTATGTTAAAAGCTAATTTATACTTATAATTTATTATGATCACTTAATAACTAAAAATTTATGACTATAAGTTTTAAAAAAATTTCTTTGATCATAGTACATTATATACATGCATTATATATATATATATGTATTTATTTTGTTATGTGAAAAATTAATTTATACTTACTATAATTTGTTATGATCATCAAATAATTAAAAATTTATGTACAAAATAAATTTAAAGAGATGTTATTGCCTCTTGATTCCCTATAAATCGTTAAAATTTTTAAGAATAGACTTTTATTAATGTTATTTTATTTTTAAAAATTTATTTTTACACTTTTAACTTTAAAGATTATTATGATTAATTATATTTTTTTAATTATTTATTAAATATAGAATACATATTTTACATAATAAATTTCGTTAGGTGTGAAACACTCTTTTACCCATTCTGATTGGAGGTGTGACAACTAAGCTTTTTCAAAATTTTAATGATTACAGCTGGAGGAAAAAAAAATGAGAACGTGGCTCAAATTTAGTGTAATTCTTTTTCTTACAATGAAAACCCAGAAGCACAAGAGAGACCTCTCAAGAGATATAAAAAGAGAACATAAGATCCTCAAGGATAAAAATCAAACCACAAAAGCAAAACAAGGTGACTATGACTATAGGTTGCCCAGGCTGTCCGGAACAAATTCTACAGGCTGGCTTTCAGTGTCTTGGAGTTGAGACTGAGAAGCTGTTAGCTTGGCTGCCTTGTATCTGCTTGAACTTCTTAGAATTGTATCCAATTTCACATTTGCGCTGCTTGAGATGAACCAACAGATGAGGATTAGCACTTAAGATACTACAAATGCACAAACCAACTGAGAATTTGCCAGTCCTTTCCTTCTTTTCACAAGAAAACTTGAGCTCAAGATATGTAAATGAAATTCTTCTCTATATTTTTTCCCTTTTAGAAAATTTCTGAACTTCGACTACTATAAAACTTGCAGAAGGGATACATGCCTGGAGAGACAGAACAGTATATATCATAATATACAAGTTTTTATATAATTACATTCATACACTTCAGCCCATAGGGAGAGGAAGTCTGGAACCAAAATGACACTACTTAAATTGGGTATTCATTCAGGCAGGAAAAGCAAACATCTAAGGTTCTCCAGCCAAGCATATCTTTGGGATCAAGATGAGCATGGAGGGAATCAACATACTCCATTAAGAGAGACGTACCTCAAACATATGCAAATTAAATTTACCAAAATTTTGCATATGAAGAATTTCTTAAAATGCAAAATTATTAACAATGTAAGAAGTCCACTAGGATATTGACTTCTAAAGTGGCAAGAGGTTAATTATATGTGCATTTAAATTGCCAACATTAGCACCTTAAAAGAAAATAGAAGATCTATATCTAATAATAGAAAAAATTAAACTTACCGTGATTTAGTGATGTTTCTTCTTGCACTTCCCTTTCTTTTCGATCCAAAAGATTCTGCAACAGATTATAAAAACAGAAAAAATTAACCCTTCAATTTTAGCCCACTGTTGGAAAATTAATACAAAAATATTAATATATAATTGTTATTTTTTTTATGTAAAAGGTTTTTGGGAAAGGGATGTAGTGAATTCCAATAAAAACACAAAATGAAACAAACAGACAATCTCTCTGTTAAATTTTATTAAAAGGGTAGTAAAATCCGTCGGCGAACCAAGAGTACCAGAGGACAACCTAATATAGGACTGAATTAAGTAGAGGGGCAATCTGAAATCCTCAGCAATTATAAATGAGATTATCGTACCAAAGGCTTTCACATTGATTCATCAGCCAAATTCATGATACAACTAATTGGGAAGGCACTAATACATCCAAAACAAAGATTTTAAATTACCATTTTGTCGAGCAGTGCTATCCCCATCGGAGTAATCTGATGATGAGGAATTATTTGATGGAGTTCTGGTGCTGTTATCTGAGTTTTCTACTCCATCAGAACTCCCATCACTATCATCCTTAAAAATAGTGGCTGATGTAGCTAATAAGCTTTTCTTGGGTTTTGAGCTATTCACAACTTCCCCGTTGTCATTATTACTGGAAACTTTTGTAATCTCCACATGTGATTGATGCCTGTTACCCCTTTTACTTTTGGGAAGTAAGCTTTGAGAACTCTCCAAGCTAGAACTTGATGCAGCAACAATTTTCTTGTTTTTACTTGAATGAGTACATGCCGCAGAAGTGCTGACAGCATTGGCTCCTGTAGCATCCACAAGTTTTGGGTTAAAACTATCAGGCTCCATGGATCGTGGAGCTCTTGCTCCACTACCAGAATCTTTCTGAAGCTTTGTTTTAGTGTGAAGCTTGAGGCTATCACCATAATTTTTTGATAACGATCTTCCGGCTTCATTCCCTTGGTTATCAGAGAACTTCAGAGAACTTTGTAAATCAGGTGAGGGGTTATTAGACTGTACATCAAGCTTTTCCTTGTCCTTACCAGCTTTTACCACATTATCAGCTTCTTCCGTTACAGTCACCTTGTCAACAAGCATCTCATCAGAAACAACAATTTCAGGCTGATGTTGGCCTGGCACAAAATTATAATAAACAATGGTCCTATTACTTTCACAGGATACTTCCGCATGATTAATAGCTTCAATTTTAGAGCCACTTTTAGGGAAATTACCATTTACATCTTGAAGTGACTTCCCATCATTATTGTCCTCAGGATTGGTTTCCACCCCATGCTTGGAACTTGTCTTCACCAACTTGGACTTTGTCAATTTAGATGATGCATGCACCTCTACCTCCATTTTATCATTAACCAATGGTGTTCTATTTTTACAATTGACATCATCTTCTGTTTGCAATCCTGGGAGACTCTTAGCAGCTTCCTGTTTTCTCTTAGTTTTCTTTCTTGATTTCTCATCCTTATTTTCTGCATTCAATGGATCTTTGCCGATAGCCTGCAAGGACTCCAACACGTTTTGAATCACATTATCAGTTTCTTTATCAGTAGCCAAAATAGATGTATCTACTGTTGATTTTGATACTTCTTTCCCCACAACTGGGGACAATATACTTTCCTCCATTCTAGATTTATCACTTGAATGATCCTTATTTGTAGGCTCATGTGGCTCAGCAAAAGAAATACCAATATGTTCTGTACCTGATGCAACAGGATCCCTGGTCTTTTTGGACTTCTTTCTTTTCTTTGAAGATTTCCCAGGTTCCAAACTTTCTTTAGAAGTGAACAGATCAGAACTGGCTACTACTTTGGAGTTCATTTCGATTTCTTGCCTATCAGAAGTGGTGCCATTTGATGGCATTTCCTTTGAATCATTATTTTGTGACATTTCTCTTTGTTCTGCAACTCTAACAGTCTGATCACCTCTAAGTTTGTGATCATCATTAACAATTACATTCTTGTGTCTAGAAACCCCCGTGTCCTTATTGAGATTATTGGCCTCTTGAACCGCAAGGGGAGGATTGCCTTCGTTGGCAATGGTATGAAGATCCTCTGAAACTCTCACTCTTTCTACAGAAGAATTACCTTCAGGTGAATAGATTTTGCTTTTAGCATTTACAGCATCAGTAGCACTCATATCAACATTTACCCAAAAGGGAAAAAAGAAAGAACAGTTTTAATATTAGCAATGGATATCTCCTTGTTTTCTAATTAGTGGGTGATCTGAAGAACAAAAGTTAATCACAATGGAAGCATAACTACATAGATCACATGTCAAAACAAGACAAGGAACTTACCAGAAGGACAGGTTACTTTATTGTTTTCTCCTACTTCCTGTACCAGAACACAAGGATTTTCCTTCATGGAGTCAGAAATCACTGCACCATGGACATTTATTTCAGGAATAACAGCTGCATGAGGTTCTCTTCCCAAATTCTTATTGATTCCCACTGTGTCAAGAGAGCTCTGCCCCTTATCGTTCTCAGTGAAAGAGGAAACTGAAGCTTCAACTTGACCAACAGATTTGGATGATTTCCTTTTCCTCTTCCTCTTCCCACTGCCTGGAGTGGTGGTCAACAACTGGTCACCCTTCGAAACTTCAGTAGATACACAGTCCAAGGTAGCATTGGCGCCTTCCTGTTTCTCCACTACGGAGTGTGAAATTTTAATCCCTGGGTCAGAGGTTTCTTTAGTAGAATCACATACCAGAAGTCTGTTGTCTTTGGAAGAATTTTCATTGTTATCTTTCTTGATAATCTTCTGCTTTTTCTTCGCAGCAGGCCCAGGTGAAGCTTCTTCCAACAACATATTGCCCTGAGCCTTAACCAAAGAATTCTCAAAGTTACGTTCATCATGCTCAACTTCTTCTTCAGGAAATGAAGTTCCACCGCTTACAATGTCCATCATCTTTTTTTTATTGTCTGGCCTCTTGTTGGCATCAGAAGATGAAATCCCGCCAGATTCGTCAACATCATCTCTGCTTCCCATTTCTGTATTATGAGCAACTACTCTACCTCTATCTTCATTGAGTAAAGAATTATCTGGGATCATATTGTGTTGCTGTGATGCATCTTTATAAGATATACGAGTCATAGCATTGTCTTCCATCAAAGTATGGTTGTGAACTTCATCATTACTCCTCTTTTTAGTTTGACGTCTTTTCTTTGCTCCTGTTTTCATAGATCTTTCCAGTGATAAATTGGACGGAGCATCACCAGTCACATTCCTTGAGCTCTCTCCCTTACTTTCAGTATGTCTCAGGGGATCTTCATATTCATTCCTGTATAAATCACGTTTCTCCTGTAACTGAGGATCTGAGTTATTTTTGGTTTCGAGGAGCAAGATTTTGCAATTATTATCAGTATTACTGTCAGAAGCAGGCTTCTGTTTTGCGGTCTCATCTCCCTGAACTTGTGGCAAAGATGAATCATCAACATTGGATAACTCTCTAGCAGGACCACAAGTTAGAAGATTACCACCATCAGCTGAAGGATTATTCATGATGCCTAAACATGTTAGTATGTCTCCAGAATTGGGCTTTTCCATATGCCAGTTTTCACCTTGCTCCTCCACACTTGAAGCATCAACAGAAAGAAACCAACTTTTGCTGACCCCATGAAAAGCACTTTTTACAGTCATTGAATCTGATAGATGATAAAAGTATCCTTTACGTTTTACCTGCCAAATTCACAAAACCCCATCAACACAAAGGATATTATTAACAGGTGGTACAGTCAATAGCCTTAAAGTGCAAGATAAAGCAGTGTACCTTTAAGGCATGAATATTTATCCCCCTAATGGTAGGAAAGCACGATGAGTGTTCATCCATTATTTTCTCTGCACATCAACAACATAAATAAGTCATTGAAATGAAAACTAACAAGTCAAAAGTAATACGCAAACTATAAATGCTTTTAGAAATTGTCAATAACAACACCATCAATTGAACACCTTTAAATTTGTAAGAAGTACTCTCTTTTAATTGGACCGTTCAGATTGAGTCGCCTGCCTATATGGCATGTTTGCAAGCATTGTTTGCACGGTCGAAGGCAATTTCAAATAGCTTAAAACATTTTAATGTCTACATTTATTGTTCGGCTAAAATAAAGAAAAAAAAATTGAGATAAACAAAACTTAAAAGAGTGCTTTTTCGAGAAGCACTCGGTAGGTGTTCTTCTAGAAGGTGCTTTTCTAGTCACTTGATTATAATACTGATGATTGAACAAGTAGAGGCTCGCATTGCACAACTCGATAATCATTAATCATTAATCATTGATATACGAAAGTAAAACAATGGAAACAAAAACAGTTGTATAATAACAACAATAATAAAGAAAAAAAAACAAAATTACTTTGGAGGTCTGAAACGGTGTCGGAATCAGAGACGATCATGGCCAGGTGAGTATCGAGGGTGGTGTCTATAAACACTGTGTAGTACGGTGTCGTACCGCCGGAATCCGAAGCAGAACCCGGTTTCTCCATTGATAAGATACGGTCAGTAGCAAAGCCGGAGAAGTGCTTTTTCTCTGCGCGTTAGCTTTTTCGTTGAGGTTTTATTTACTAGGGCGGAGATTCTGTACGGACTCGACACGACGAAGAAGGACCGTAATGGCCGCGGCTACACTTATATCTATTTATATTTTTTAAATAGGACTTGGGTCCCGTAGGGCCTGCCGTCACGGGCCCATTTCAATGCGATTATTTTTTTTCTTTTCCGTCTCGTGTTTTTGTGAATGTATTAGTAGAACTTTTACATTTATGGTTAAGATATGAAATATCAAATAAATTTGACCGAAATTGATGCTTTTATTAATAAAAAAAAATTCTTAACGTGTCGTGGTTATTTCATCTAGATAAAAAAAAAGTGAACTTTCACATATATCAACTAAATCCGTTCCCTTTAAAATTTCGATCCTGGTCTATTAATTTGGTGGGCGTAACATAACTCACAAGCTCAATCATTTGAGAGCAGTTTATTTGAATTTATGGTTGATCCTACCAAAAGCATACGTGAAGCAAGTCACAAGTTTCGAACTATCACGAATGAAAGGCTATAAAAAGTATCCTCAAGACACATTTGCAGATCTCAATTCATACAATACCAATTAGCACTCTTTAATGCCAAGCAAGTAGTCCTTAATAATTAACATTGACCGAGCAGACTACACAAAGCCTTTCACATAGGGTCGATTAGTCTCCCCCTTTAAAGGAGCTTAAAGGTGTTCATTTGCCACCAACCAAGAACCAAAGAATTAGATTATCCGACCCAAAGCTCGGACTTTTCCATTGTTACCAAAAACCTTGGGATTTCAAGAATTTCGACATTGACCCTTCTATAATCTTGAGATCTAGCCTAGACGAGAAAGATTATCGCAATCTTGATATATGACTAGAATAGAAAAATAATAGTTTGCCCTAATCCTATAAAGATTCAACTACCAAGTTATAGGATATGGTATTTACGTGTCATTCAAATATTATATAATTATTAATTATTTAATATTTATATAATATATATTTTAAATAAAATCATTAATATTATAATAAATGGTAAGATGTTTGTAACATCTCAAACATTATATGATCTGAAAGAGTTTAGATCAGTGCTACGAGTTATCTACGCTAAGAGTTAGCACTACTAAGAGTCAACAGGTTATAAGAGTCACTAAAATCTAAAAAGTTAGAACTTTATCTAAAACGGAAAAAAAACTTGAGAATATATTAACAATGACATAGTACAAAGAGTTGTAAATGGTGTTAGAAAATTCTATTATGCAGTTTGTTCTCAAACACATGTTCGTGATCTATTTTACGGATATGGGTCTATCAATGAAACATTTTTAAATAGATAAATTTATGTCTATATCTAGATGGTCCAGATAATTAGTCTTAGTAGACCTCGAGTTTAGTGGAAGTTCGTATGAACGTACAGGTATTCAATAAGGATTGGGTACTAAACAAACTCACGGGACTTTTAATAGACATCTTATGAAGTCATCAATGGCAGGTCCGCTCAATGACATGAGCGCCACAGTGGGCTTATAAGTGATCTACTATATTTTGGTTCTACAGATGTTAGAGATCTTTTGTGGTCTGATCGTTATATGTCGTTGGGTATGGTCACATGTTCATAGAGTCTGATGTATATAGATATGAGATTTGTTAACTCACACTAAACTAAAAGTTTTTCGCAGGGTTAAACAATATTGTAAAAGTGTTTACATATGTTGTTTATGAAGATACGAATTTAGAGATAAGTTTGTAGATGAACAAATAGAGATTTAACGGTAGTGATCTATATCTATGCTCTTCTAGGATATAAGTAACGGAAGGATTATACGTATATGTTATGACCTCAACTTGTATGGTTTAATATGCTGATTTGTAATACCGTGACGTGTACGTTGAGCATTATTCACAGACTCATAGAAGAGTTTCATTTGACAAACTGAGTGTGGACTTAGGAAATCACGCAATATGAAGTACACTCGTTGTGCACTTGGGAGTGTAGTAGATTGAATAGTTTGATCTAATAGATTCTAACAAACTAAATATTTATTTCAGGATCTCTCGAGGTGTGCACTTGTCAAGACTTTTATTAAATACATTAATTAGTTAACTACGTTAATTAGTTAACAAGAATTATTAATCGGTGAGATAGTGACAAGTGGCACAATATGAACTATTCATTTTTTGATTTTAAAATTACAAAATTAACCTTATTTATTAGACAAGTAAAACTTATTTAATAATTCAAAAATTATTTTTTGAATCCATGACTTGACTTGACAAAATGTAAAGGATCAATTGGCTTTAAAATGAAAGTGTATATTCATTTTCTTGGCCAAGGAACGGCACAACAAAGAAGAGAGGGCTAACTAATGGTCGGGCCTTTGCTTAAGTGTTAAACATATGAATAAAAAGACTTATAAATGAATTGATATTTTTCATTTGGTGAGACTTGATGATTCGGCCAAACAAAAAGGAAAATGAGAGAAAAAATGTGTCGTTTTATTTTATTGAAGTAACTAATCATCTTATTTTCTCTTTCATTTTGACTGGTCACCAGCAAAATTAAAGTTTATTTTTTTATTTTAAAATTAAACAAATTCAAAATAACTAATTTTAAAATTTAAATAAGAATTAAGAGTTAATCAAATTTATTTTTATTAAGTGTTACATACAGTGTTAAAATTATAGCTATCATT
This sequence comes from Ailanthus altissimus, assembly GCA_946807835.1. Classification (NCBI taxonomy): domain Eukaryota; kingdom Viridiplantae; phylum Streptophyta; class Magnoliopsida; order Sapindales; family Simaroubaceae; genus Ailanthus; species Ailanthus altissimus. The sequence goes on along the minus strand of OX327692.1, from coordinate 23,407,515 downwards.
TTATAAGTTCAAGTCTAACCTGTTAAGTCTTAAAATTATTTAAAATAATATTTTAAGATAGATTAAAATTTTAAATTCAAATTTTAAAAACTTAACAAGGTAAATTTTTAATTTCTATTTTATTATTATATTGAAAAACTTAAATTAAATACGTTTATCGCTTTAAGAAATTAAATATTTAATTTTTCTGTGCTAACATATATATATGTGTGTGATATGCATATTATTTAATAATAAATATATTACACATGCGTACACCTTAATAAAATAGCACACTATCATAAGTCTAATGACTCGTAGGGAGCTTAATAATTGAATAAATGGATTTTTTTTCTTTTCTTTGAGACTCCTTTCTTCTTTTTTTGGATTTGGCCAATCAGTTCACAGCATCTCAAAGCTTTTGGACAGCTCTCAGGATCCCATGGCTGCAGATTTTCTATTCAAGCTTATTTATTGTAGAGGCTATACCTCCTTATACATTAATATAAAAATAATTATTTAATAATACTACTTGAGTGAGTCAAGAATCATAAAATAGATAAAAAAATTTATAGAATGTTATGATTATTTTTTATTTAATTCAAGGCTCCAAAGAGCCTAGTATATGCCTGAAGCTCATTAAATGTTATTGAATGGTTAATTCGATCTCCTTTATTAATAAAAAAAAATACAAATCTAACTTGTTAACGTAAAATCATCCAAAATTTGAGGTCAACAAAATCTGCTATGATTTAAGCTTTTCTAAAACTTAAAAAAAGCTTATACACAGGAGATTGTTATCATGCATGATTAAAATTTATTTATTAATTATATTTTCTTTATTAATTATCATAATAAGCTTGCATTTACTTTAATTAAAAATTTGATTCTATGGACAAAAAGAAAAAGAGAAGAAATTAATTACGTAAAGCCGGTTTTATTTATTGAGTTAAAAAAAAAAAGTGTTAGGACATTAAGGAATTTTACCGATTTCAGGACATAGTTTACACCTAATCTATTAATGAATATTTTTCAATAAATGATTTTAAGTATGTTAGGTCATGACTACTTCAGCTTATCTAATAAAAGTTTAGAAGCTTCTTAAAGTTGGATTCAAGTTATAAAAAAAAAAAAAAGATTTGAGACATATTTTATCATCAAAAGGAATATAAAACTGTTTCCTTTCATCTAAATTGGTTGCATAACTAAAAACCAGCAGAATTGCTGCATAAATGAACAAGTATGCAATGAAACGTGCAAATAAAATTAAAAGTTTTTATAGTATTCAGGATATAGCTTGGTTAATCGCGAATGTCTTTTATATTTGTGGTTATCCGAATTTAAATAAAAATAGAAAGTAAGAGTTAGTATAATGACGAAATTTTTAATCTCTACCTGAATTTTTTTTTTTAAAAAAAAGGTTCTTTTAATTTTATGCAAGTCAAAACTGTTCGATCAATATTTAGTGGGTCAGAGTTTTCAATCCCATCTAAACCTTTAAAAAAATTAAATTTTTTTTAATAATTTTATGCGAGCCAAAATAATCGATCTGGGTTTGAATAGGAAGATAACGATGTTTTTACAAAAACTTTCTAGTTCAAAATGAGAAAAAGAAGGTTTCACAAAAGTTGATCAGTTTAATTATCTTGAATTCATTCCATAAGGCATTAATGTCAGCTGCAAAATCAAAAGATTTCGTGAAGATAGACGGCCTCTATACAATTGTCCTGATTGTCATTTGATCTTCTCCTCAAAAGCATCAGTGTCAGCTAAAATCTTTTCAGAATCTTCCTCTCATTTTCCTTAATTATATATTTGAGTTTAGAAGAAAATGAGTTAGGAATTGAAATCTTTAAATTTTTTTCAATGTCTCTGCAAAGCCATTGGCCTATGCCTCTAAATCAGCCATGTATTTCTCTGTCTCTTCCAGCCGCTTCATCGGCTTGTCTTTCTCAAAGTTGGCACGCTCGATGCTCTCTAAAGTTTGGTAGAAGTTAGAAACCTTGGTTAATTCCCATCTCAAAATTACAACATCTCATTTGGCCTTTTTGGCCTTTTTGATGTTATCCTGGCACTTCAGATATTCGCTTGAGCTTTTCAAAAAGTTTTTAGTGAAATGTCCTTACGAAGTTGAGCATGTCAAGCGGGAAGTAGCCAACTTTCATTAGCTACTTGAGGGAAGAGTGAAACTACACCCTTTTCCTAAGATGCACAAACAGTCCAAAATTCATGAAGAGACGTTGATTGAGGAGACCTTTGGCCAGAGTAACATTTGAGCAGCAGATGGTGCAGATTGTGAAGTGTTAGGAAGGTTTTCATGGGACTCATCAAGTGTAAGCTCGAGCTCTTTGAAGAAGGCCCGTGCCTTACTCACATTAGAAAATGGAGATCAAGGAGTCTCCTAAAACATGATAAACAAAAAGAAAGTTTTAGAATATACAGGGAAAGGGTAGAGATGCCCAAGAAGTTGTTAGTTTTTGGTTATGTTGGGTCTATTAAATAAGCCTAGTAACTAATTTCACTTCAAAAATAAAGTCTATAATATTTTAAGGTAAAGTTGGGCTAAAAAAAGAATAAAGCGAGCGGTAAACAATTCAAAAGTCAAGATTAAATAAAAGAGAAGACTAGACCGAATCACTTTAAAATTTCAATAGAGGTCAATAGACCAAATTGTCTCAAAAAAAGATAAAAAAGACAAATTGTCCAAAAAATATAAAAGAGTACGAGTATATTTTATCCTCTATCTTTATTTATTCTGACCATGCATGAATTCTATTTATAGAAACATTTATCTAACATATGATTATTATTTTATCACATAAAGTGCATAGCTATCGCAAATATGATTACGTTGTATATGCATTAAATTCTGTCACTATACACTATAAAAGGCATGCATAATTTTATTCAAGATTTATTCAAAAAATAATTGAGAGAGCATTCATATATATTTAGAAAATAGAGAAACATAAAAGTACTTAATATTTTCTTGCTTGAAATACTTTGACATACTGTATGCTTGTATTGATTATATACTGATTTGAGCATTAAAGTATCTTTTTTTTTTTTGCAGGAGAATGATGCTCATTTTCAGCAATTTGTGACAATTCACTTATGGAGGAGAAAAAGTGGATTCATACGGCTTAACTTTGCCAGGTGCATCTAATTGGTTTCCTTCATCAGTTCAAGTACAAAGGGTGACATTAGTTGCTTTCTTAAGCTAGGATGCTAAGCTACTGGCATTATTCTCGGGAAAAAATTAACTCATAGCTACTGATTGGCTTGAAAGTAAAGATGTTAAAGTAGTTACCATTGTTGTAGTGGCAATAGGAGAAGGTTTTGGTGTAGTTTCTTGAGAAAGTGTGAATACTTATAAAGAGAAGACGTTAAAAACAAAGCCAAAGGAATTCAACCAAGTTGGAAAAGTATAGTTATCCTTGATTGAAGAAGAAGATGGAATTGAATTGCATGATGCAAGATCCTCGTCTTAGAATGAAAAGGCCTCGATTCTTGATGAAACAACATAGTCTTGCTACATGTATACAGTATGCTTTACCTGAAACCTTTTAGGTGATTAATCAAGGGATTCAAATAAAGCATTTAGGAAAGATATTACCTTTCCTCTTACCAAGTTGAACATGTCAAGCGGGAAGTAGCCAACTTTCATTAGCTACTTGAGGGAAGAGTGAAACTACACCCCTTTTTTAATATGCACAAACAGTCTAAAATTCATGAAGAGGCGTTGATTGAGGAGACCTTTGGGCAGAGTAACATTTGAGCAATAGATGGTGCAAATTGTGAAGTGTTATGAAGGTTTTCATAAGACTCATCAAGTGTAAGCTAGAGCTCTTTGAAGAAGGCATGTGCCTTACATTAGAAAATGGAGATCAAGTAGTCCCCTAAAACATAATGAACAAAAAGTAAGTTTTAGAATATATAGGGAAATGGTAAAGATACCTAGGGAGTTGTTAGTTTTTGGTTCTGTTGGTCTATTACTAATAAGCCTGCAACCCATTCTACTTGATAATAAAATCTACAATATTTTAAGGCAAAGTTAAGCTCAAGAAAGAATAAAACAACCCTATTAAGGGTAAATAATCCAAAAGCCAAGATTAAATAAAAGAGAAGGGCTCGACCGAATCACTTTAAAATTTCAATAGAGGTAAAAAAGTTCAAATTATCCTAAAAAAGGTAAAAAAGACGAATTACCCAAAAAAGATAAAAGAGTACGAGTATATTTCATCATTTGTGCATAAATTCCAATAGAGTTTATTCTGGTTATGCATAAATTCTATTTACAATAACCTTTATTTGACATATGATTATTATTTTATCACATAAAGTGCATAACAATGAGATGATAAAAAATCATCATCTTCTCGCAAATATAATTATGTTGTATATGTATTAAATTCTGTCACTTTACACTATAAAAGGCACGTATAATTTCATTTAGGATTCATTTGAAAAATAATTGAGAAAATATTCATATATATTTAAAAAATAGAGAAACATAAGAGCATTTAATATCCTCTTGCTTAAAATACTTCCACACATTGCATGTTTGTGCGATCATACATTGACTTAAGCATCAAAGTATCTTTTTTTTTTTTGTGTAGGAGGACGATGCTCATTTTTAATAATTTGTGATAAAAGAACTCACTTATAGAGGAGAAAAAGTGGTTTCATACTGCTCAACTTTGCCAGATGCATCTACTTATTTTCTTTGCTCAGTTCAAGTACAAAAGGTGACATTAGTTGCTTTCTTAAGTCAGGATGCTAAGTTACTGGCATTATTCTCGAGAAAAAATTAACTCATAGCTGCTCATTGGCTTGAAGTAAAGATGTTGAAGAAGTTACTATTATTAGTGGCAATAAAATAAGGTTTCGATGTAGTTGCTTGAGAATGTGTGAATACTTATAAAGAGAAGATGTTAAAAACAAAGCCAAAGAAACTCAACCAACTTGGAAAAGTATAATTATCCTTGATTGAAAGAGAAGATGAAGTTGAATTACATGATGCAAGATCCTCTTCTTGGAATGAAAAGGTCGCCAAATCTCTATTAAACAATATAGTCTTGTGACATGTATGCATTATGCTTTACCTTAAACCTTTTAGGTGCTTAATTAAGGGATTCAAACAAAGCATTTAGGAAAAGATATTACCTGTAATCATTATTCCTTCTTCTTATCCCAATACAAGGATATGCCAATTAAGTGTCATAGATCTTTTTTAGAATCGTGTTGTCTTAGACGTGATGTGTGCTACGTAGTTTAGAAAATACAACACAAAGAAGACAGGAGAGACAAGCACACTAAGTGTTTGAGAAAAATCTCTCTATTATAACTAAAATATAATACAAGCTAAGATATTTTTATACAACTGAAGGTATTCCCTTTATATACTATTGAGCTTATATAATTAACAGCCTGATCTAATGTTGTATATATAAGATGGGATAACATTCTAAAGAATATTTTAAAATGCTATTACATATCCTATAAAATATTCTCTTTCCAAATAAGGGTCTACGTCTTATATAAGTTACAGGTTTGGCCTAGATCTCCACCCATATCAGTGGGTCTTCTAGCTCCGGCTTGCGAACCACTCCACTGCCCACATAACCTTTAGGAGGCTTTGTCATGTACCAGGTGACTGAAGAAATACTTGAGAATACTTTGGGCGTAACATTCTCCTCTACTAAATTCACGCAATGCCCTAATAACGTCTTCACTGAAACTTACACACCTCGCTTTCCAAATATCGATAGTGCACTCTTGTGTCCCCAACATGCTTTAATATCGGGCAATCCTTTTTAACTTGACAAAGTACTCACGTCTCAGAGGATAGTTCTTCTTTCATATCATCTGTTTGTTAAGGATGAGTTATGCTTTTTTATCTGTTAATCATACTCCGTGTCTTTCATACCCTAATGGTATAGCTTCCAACAGCTTACGAAAAGCTTGTAGGTAACCTTACCTTACACGACACAATGCCAAACCCTTTGGCAACAGACATTGGACCATTATTCTTATGATCAGGGCCCTTATGAAGTAGCGTGATGACTTGCATTATGTTGAAAGTATTGTCTCAATTACTAAGTCCTTCCTACCATGCTTGATATACCGCTGCTTATTTTTGACCCACTTTTCGTGCTAAAGCTCATACTATATGACGCTTTAGGTTATTAGATGACTCCCGCACCCAAAAACCTCTTAAGCTACCCCTGCAACTCACCTAACGCTGGTTGAGGTATCTGCACTACAGTTGGAAGTGTTAACCCTAGCTCTAACTTATTCTCACAATCAATCTCCCCTCTTGATGGTAGCTTATGCGGCATGATAGTTGGCACGACCGTTTTGTGATCCCCAAGCACTTTCACAACCCCTGTTGGTAGCTCATTGTTGCCACCCCTTTCGCCTTATCATTCGTCCCCTCATATTGTGGCTGGATGTATCTATTTGTTGTGCCTGGCAACTCTCTATAGTTATATAACAAAAAGAATTTTGGTGTTGGTTTTTGGCTTAGATTACCCATAGGATTGTCTACTATTAGTAGCATGAGAGGACTCCCCTTTATGATACACATATAATTATGTTGAGGAAGCGACACAAGATCGTATCGCCTTAAGAACTCCATACCTAGCACCATATCAGAATCATCAAGATGTGCTACTGAGAAATTTACCTCACCACGCTAAGTCTCTAGGTGGATTTTGACCCCTTCAAACCACTCTATCCAGTGGTTTAGCTGTAGTGTTCACAGACTTAAGGTATTCCTATTCTTTCTCCACATAAAGTCCTAAGTGCTTCGCTTCTACAAGTTTAATGAAGTTGTATGTTGCTCCTGTATCTATTACCACTTGAGTTTTTATATAATCGACAATGTACATGAGTGCCTTACTTGTTTTTGCATGGGCACCTTGTTTGGCTTTCATAGTGTTGAGCAACTACAATCACCCTATTTGGCCCTGCTCACTCACCTTGCATACCTCTACCATTGTGTTGAGAGCCTTCTTATTTAGACAGTTCTTAACCCAATGATCCCTATTGCAAATGAAGTAATTTGACTTTGATCTATGGCTATCACGCTTCTGCTTTTCCCACCTAGATGGCTTACCTTTCTCCTCCTTGTCTTACAAAGGATAAAACTCTGTACTGCCTCTATCTTTACTATGATTGGGTCTAAAATTCTGAAACTTTCCCGTGTCACCCTTACGGTAACCATGAACATTTTTGCCAATGTAAAGGCATTAATATATTAGCCACTTCGCCCCACTTCAATTCATTGGACGCCTAAGCTTTCAATCCATCCTGGTAATTGAATAGCAAGTCTTCCCCGTTCATATTGAGGATCTATAGCATCAATAGGAGTACTTCTCTATATACTCGCTCATAGACTTGATCTGCTTCAATTTCTTCAACTGCTTTTGAGTGTTATATGCCACGTTCTCTATATAGAACTTACATTTTAGCTCTCGTTGCATTTTTTCCCAAGTGTTGATGGTGCAAGTACCTTTGTATATCTCTTACTTTTTCTATGCCACCATAAAATTGCATGTTCGGAAAGATATAAGGTCGTGATATTTACCTTGTCTTCATCCCATAAACCTATGGCATCAAAGTATCTTTTCATTTGTTAAACGTAGTTATTGAGTTCCTTAGTGTTCTGCTTGCCACTAAACTCTTTCAACTTAAGAGCTTCAACTCTTGGCGTCCCTTGAGTAACAACAACTCTATTTGTTATCGTTGTCTTGTACAGCACCACATCTTATTTGATAGCTTTAAATCCTTTACGTGGCTCCTTTATTTTGGCTTGAACCTTGTCCGTTATGGTATATACATAATCTTGAAAAGCCTTGACTCAATGTTACCTGTCAGCGTAACTCTTAATGGATATTTTTTTCACGCAAACTTGACAATGCTAGAAATTTATTAATGAAATAAGAAATAAAAAATTACAAAAAAGGGCTAAAATACCTTACCTTTGAAAAAAAAAAAAAAAAAGATACAAAATAATTCAAAAGAAATATTAATGAAACCTATAATTAAGCATTCTATTTGCATCCTTAAATAGCATAGGACTAATATCTAAAGAAGGTCGTAATCACCAAGTAAAATCATCAGATTGTAATTCGAGATTCGCCAGTTTATCTATCACTGCATTATTCTCTCTAAATGTATGATTAAATATAAATTGTACGTGATCAAAATGATCCTTACAATATTGTCACCTATTATGAATTTTCTATGGAGGATATCGTGTAAGCTTAGAAAGAAGATGGAAGACTAAAATAGAGTCAAACTCCAAAATTATCTTAAACCATCCGTGAGCTATAGCTATCTCCAAAGCTAAGATGACTCTCTATTATTACTGCATAGTAGGTTGTCTCAATTTCTAGGGGACAAGAGAAACCTCTTAAAAAAGAACCTACCTTATCCTTGAAGATTTTTTCAAAAGCAGTCTTACCTCGGTTACCTTTTGATAGTCCATCTATGTTGATCTTGATCCACCCCTGTGGAGGAAAATTCTAAAAAAACAATAATTTTTTTAGCACATCTCAAATTAGTTGTAATATCAAGATGGTCTAAAATATAAATATCACCACCAAAAGTAAATCTATGGCAGAAAGTAGTAAAGTAGTGAATATGTGCCAAATAATTTGCCTTAATATCAAAAGAATTGAAACTCTGATTATCAAGTCTAAGGTTATTCCAACTTCTCTAAATCAAATGAAACAAATAAACAGCTAACAAACTCCATAAGTTTAAAAGTTTGGGGCTAAATTTTTTTGATAAAATCATTTTCCAAAATTCCATAATAGTTTAAACTAGAGGAAGGTTTTGTTTAAACACATGATTAAACCAATGCCAAAGCTTTATAACTAAGGCAGCTAACAAAAATGTGACACCGTTTCAGTCTCTCTCAAACAAAATCAGCAAACAGAAATAACACAAATACCACGAGACCATAATAATTCATCGGTAGGAAGAAAGTTTTGAAACAGACGCCATATGAATATTGAAATTTTAGGTGGAAAAAAACCATGCCAAAGAGATAATAAAGCTGAATCCGTTATTGTGATACTATTGATGAAATTATAGCTTTCTTTTAAAGAAAGAACTTCATCTTTAGCAGAAATTTAAACGAACTTATCAGCTTTTCCATAAATTGGTAGAATAATATCATTGACTTATTCCTTTAAATGAGGAAAAATAGAATAAAGAGAATTTAGAATCCTCCATTGTCCTTCTTTAATTACGTCTTTTACCATTCCTTCTAAGTGTAAACCATCAATATAAAGAATGGGTTCATCTAATCATTTATCATACCAATAATTAATAGACTTTCCATCACCAATGATCCATTTTGTCCCTTTATGAAAATAAGAAATAATAGATTTAAAACCACTTCAAAGAGAAGAGTTGATGTATTGCTTACTTGCATCTCGAAAATTATACAATTTTCTTAGGAACTTTGAACAGATAAAATCTACTTGATGTATGTCCCAAAGAGCTTTAAGTAGGCAAGTTTTATTAAGTAAGTTCAGTTTACGAAGACCTACTCCACTATCCTTTTTCGATCTATCAAGTCTATTCTATGACATTAAATTCATTTTACGAGAGCAATGATCCCCTGAGATAATAAAATTTTGAACCCAACCATTCAATTACTTAAAAAGAAAACTTGGCCAAAGATATACCTTAAAACTATGCAGCATGATGCTTTAAGTAATTGTGCGAACAATCTCAATTCTATCAGCCATTGAAAGAATTTTTTCTTTCTAGCTACTAAGATGTGCACAAGCTTTATCAGCCAAAACTTGCAAGTATTGGCTTTGTGGGTAACCTTTAACGATTGAAACTCCTAAATAAATAAAAGGAAATTTGCCCAACAAGAATCCCAGAAGACTAGAAATTTCCTGATAACGGTGTGTAACATATTTACCAAATGAAGAATAAGTTTTTTCTCATTGTTTATCACTTGACCAGATGCCAAGCTATATATCAGAAGAAAGTCCATCAGAGAGCGAAGAGAATTATTGTCACCCCTACAAAAGAGAAAAATATTATCTGCATATAAAATATGATAAGAAGCCAGATACTCTCTTGGAACAAAAATTGTGTTCACCCTCTTAAAATCCACCAAACTTTAAATGCCTTATGAAAGAGCATCCTCAACTAGACAAAAAGCAAATGAGACAAATGATCCTTTTGGCGTACTTCTTTATCACATTTGAAAAACCCTTTCGCAGTATCATTAATCATAATACATAAGCAAGCAGAATGAAGAATGTTAAAAATCCACTAAATGAATTATTTGTTGAAGCCAAAACAATTAAGGATTTCAAAAAGGAAATCCCAATTGATTGTATCAAAGGCTTTAGCAATATCCAGCTTTATTCTTATATTACCACCATCAACTCTTCTATCCAATAAATTAACCCTCTTCGATACCATAGAGATGCAATCATGAATATGCCTACCATGAATAAAGGTCATCTGATTCTACGTGACTAGATTAGGCATTAAGACTATTAATCTATCAGCAATGATCTTAGTAATAATCTTAAAGAATAAAATTCGCCAAAGCTATTGGCCTAAAGTGATTATAAGAAACTGCATCATTCATCTTAGGAATTAGCACTATAAAAATTGAGTTTAAATTTGGAATCAGAAAATTCTGGCTAAAAAATTGTTGAATGACCAGTACATCTTTTTTAATAATCTCCCAACAATGCTGAAAGAACATACTAGTAAAATTGTTTGGCCAAAAAGCATTAAAAGGGTTTAATGAAAAAGTACCTGACATCACCTCCTCTTCTGAAGGGATACTGGTCAGGACTTAATTATCTGAATCTGAAACAAAAGAGGGAATGTGATTATAGACTTGAAAAAATCTAGTAGCATCTACTGCAACCTCTATATAGAGTTCTCTTTAATACTCCACAATATAGTTAGTCACCTCTTGCATATTATCACTTCAAGTACCATTAATTAGGAGCCTTTTTAGATGAGATTTGACCGTATGAGATTTTACATAGCAGTAAAAGAACTTAGTGCATTTGTCTCCATCCTTGAGCTATTTTAATCTAGCTCAGTCATGCCAAAAAGAAACCTGCACCCGTGTAGCATGTAAAACTTCTAACTTTTTTGCTGCTTCTGCTTTAAGCAAATCCTCTGAGGCCTCCTTTAAACCAATATCCCTTTGAACTAAAGCTAGATCTTCTCGAGCTTTCTTTAGACTATCATGTACATTCCCAAAAACCTCACAATTTTATTTACGCAAATGATGTTTTAGAACTCTTAATTTTTTTATAACCATAAACATTGGGCATCTATGACAAAGAACTGAATTCCATACTTTAGCTACTATATCCTTAAAGCCCAAATGAAAAGTTCACATGGATTGGAACCTAAAAGGTTTAGAACTTGTTTTATTAGAATTTTCAAAATAAATTACCAATAGAGAATGCTTAGAGAGTGTACAAGGGAGCACCACACAAGAAGAAGAATCATAAGTATCCTGCAAAGCCAGATTGAATAAAGCTTTATCCAATTTTCTTTCAATATGACCACATGCGACTGTTGTCCTTGCCTAAGTAAAGAATATTCTTGAAGAAGGAATTTTTTATAAGCTGACAAGAATCAATAAAATCTCTAAAATCTGAGCATGATAATAGGCTCAGAAAACCCCCTTCTTGTTGTTCATGGACTCCTAAGATAGCATTGAAATCACTAATCACTAACCAAAGAAAGTGACAATGAGTCATATGTAAATTAAACCAAAGCTCTCGTCTTTGCACATACTGAGAAGTTGCATAAACAAAGGACAATTCACAAACTTGAGAATTAATAGTTGTTTTAATAGTAAAATGTTGAGAACTAGCTGCAATAACATCCACACCCGCTGTGAAATCACTTTTAAAAACTTACATCTTTGGAAGAATGTTTCTTGTATGCCCAACTAAAAAAATATGTAAGGATATCCAATAAGTGTCAGGAAGTGAATAAAAAAATGTCATAAGTTCACTAATATCCATAAATAGTGGTTTGTGTAAATAGCACAAGTTGGTCAATTTATTACAAGATTAGGAGTTGGCCACTCCCGAATATTTCAATAAATGATCTTTATAATTTCATAGCAGAGTCTAAATTCTGAAATGTATATATCGCTTCAATACCATTTTTCTTTGCCCTCAACCTCTTTTTGTGAGACATAACTATCTCAAAGTCATCTTTTATTGGCAGCTTAGTTAAAATACTAACTACTTTTTAAAGGTCCTTATCAAGTATACTCACATCATCTTTCTCTTTCGATCCAGCCTCACGGTTATAACATCTCAATAGTTTTTTTTATCTTCCATCATTTGTAGAACCTCTAAAGTAACATGCAAGTTATCATTCTTCTTTGCATCCTTGCATCAAGTATACATGTCCTGTTTAGGAGTATGAACTTAATAAAAGAGATAAAAGCCTAATGATCTTTATTTCAGCCTTTCCTTTCAATTTCAAGTTCAAGTTCCTGTTGAAGTTGAACTATCTTGTCTTCATTACCAACCTCAATAGAGTCTACATCAATCAAGTTATCTTCTTTTGCTGCATGATGAGACGCAAAAGTTGAGGACTGACTTAATAAAGGAGAATGAGCCTCTACTAGTTTTGAATTTTTCAAGGAAGCTATTGGTTTGTCCCTATTCTCTTTCATTTTTTGTTGAATTCATTTTTTTTCCACACCTTAACCAACTATATGACCACGAATTTGATGTCGACATTTGAAGATGTTATGCTCAATTTTATCACAACTAGAACATTTAGGTGGCAAATTTTCATAGTAAATATCCACCTTAAAATTAAACCCCTCTCTGTCAACTGTTAAGAATTGCGGCAAAGGCACAAAAACATCAACTTCAAACAAAACTCTGACATAGAATTTATAAACTCATTCTCTAGTGGCTCTATCTAGTTGCAATAGAAAACCAACACTCATTGCAATACCCATTATAATCTTGGGCTTTAATTGTGAGTGATTTTAAACCTAGGGTGCATACATGTGAGTTTGTGTCTATCATTCAAATATAGTATATGTATCTTATACATACATGGGCAGCGGATGAGCGGAATACAAATTTATAATGATAAATACAAGTAAACTTTATGTTATCTCATCAATGTAAAATACTTCAAGATTGAGAAATAGTACCTTGTCAAGCCTTTAATATATTATCGAACCAGAGTACCCGCCTTAAAGCAACCCGTTCACAATTCTAGCTCTTCAACACGGTGGGCTTGAAGAAGCTAGAATAGCAGCTTTTTCAGCAAATGATTTAACTCTTGAATCCTTATTTTTACCTTGTAGTATGGGTGACCAAAAATAAAGAAAAAAATGGAAGAGGTGTTTTGCTCTCAACACTTAAGAGAATTTCTAACGCTTAGCCTTTCAAAATTATCTCTCTCCTTCACTTAACCCCTTGCATAAATTTTTGATGATTAATTGAGCAACTAATTGCTCTTTCATTTGTTTATTATTATCTTTTATTTTCTCACCTAATGACAACCATTATGTTTGCCATTAGTGTTTAGTTTATTATTATCTTTTATTTTCTCACCTAATGAAATCCATTATATTTGCCATTAGTTTTTATTTATTATTATCTTACAATAAACTAAATTAAAACAAAACAAAATAGAATATCATTTATATGAACTTAGCCTTAATTTAGGCCAAATGAGAAAACACTTTCTCATCATTAAGAAACATCTTAAGGCCTATCATTAACAAATGCCACCTATTTATACTTATCTTATCATTTAATAAATATTAAACAAATAATTTAATGATATTAAATCATGGTAGAAACACAGGCCAATTTAAATAAAAAATTAATTGTTTGATTTCAATTTAAATAATAATATCATATATTATTATTATTATTATTTTATTCAATAAACATTTTAATGAATAAAATAATGATATTATTTGTCCAACAAATAAGGTCATTTTGATAATTTTTAAATCAAATAATAATTGGCCCACATGTGCCATGTGTCAACATTCCATTGGTCAACAACTAATTGTTAACTAATTGATGTACTTAACTCTTAAGTTCTGACATGTGCACGATCGGAGAAAAATTGAAGTAAATGTCTGGTTTGTTGGAATTTTTTGGATCGAACTATTCAATCCGTTACGCTGCCCTAGTGCACAACGAGTACACTTCATATTGTAGAACTCTCTAGGTCCACTCTGAATTTGTCAAATAGAACTATTCTGTGAGTTCGAGATCGATACCTCACGCACACGTCACGTATATTACAAATCAGTGCAGTAGACCATACAAGTTGAGGTCATAGCACATACGTATAATCCTTCTGCCAATTATATCCCGGAAGAGCAGGGATATAGATCACTATCTTCAAATCCCTATATACTCATCTGTGAACTTATCTCCAGACACGTATCTTAATAAACAATATATGCAAATACTTTTATAATATTGTTTAACCATATAGGAAACTCTTTTTTTGGATTTGTTGCTTATAGCCATAAGACTTTCTAAGATACAGTATTTGAGTATCTGGATATATATAACTCATCTGTATAAGCTGACGGATTCTATATCCGTACACACCAGACTCCATAAGCATCAGACCATACCCAACGACATTTAGCGGTTATATCGTGAAAATTATATGACATGCGTGGAATCAAAGTATGATGGATCACTTACAAGCCCACCATGGTACTCAGGTTAAAGGACCACATATACTACTCAACTCGAGAGAACCTTCCATTGATGGCTTCATGGGATGTCTATTGGGGTCCTTGTTGAGTCTGTTCAATATTTAGTCCTTACTGAACACCTGTATGCTATACGAATTTCCAGTAAGTCCATGGTTAACTAAGAACAACTATCTAGACCATCTAGGTATAGTATACATTGGTCTATATAAAAAGATTTCACCGATAGACCTGCATCGGTGAATTAAGACCAAGAACATATAATTTGATAATAGACTTGCATAATAACATTTCTTAGCACCTATTGTAACTCTTGTAACTATGTTATTACTAATGTATTCTCTGATTTTTGTATCGTCACAGACAAGATTCTAACTTTTAGACTTCACTGATTAATATAACATGCTAACTCTTTAGCATTTATAATTTTCAATGATGCTAACTCTTGGCATTGATCTAAACTTCTTTAGATCAAATTTGAACTAATTCAGATCATATAATGTCTATAGCGTCACAAGCATTAAACCATTTAATAATAGTAATTAACGATTTAACAAATAATGAACTGTATAAATATCACAAAATAAAATATTCATACAACAATGGGATGGCACGTAAGCACAAATCACAACACCAATACTCTCAACTTAGACCATAGATTTGAATCCATACCTGAGAATTTCTGTGAATTTTAGTAGTGTAATGGATCAAAATCTTGCTGCCACTGGTAAAGTCAAAAAGATCCTGAATTCACGTACAAGTACCACCACCCTAAATATGTTGCATATCTGCAATATCATCAAAGTGAAATACATAAAAACCTTTTAGAAGTGGGAAAAAAATTCTATTTGTGTGTAAGATTCTAAAATTTTTGGAGTCCTAATTTTAAATCATCTACGTTAATAAGTTATGAACCCTTCTTTAAAATTAATCGACCTATGAAATTAGATTTTCTTCAATTAAAGCGATTCTTGTATTCTTCTTCATCAATTTTAATAAAAACCTTATCACCTTTGACACAGGGTTGTGAAAGTTATGAGAATTTCTTCTTTATGATATTCAATTCAATAATATAAAATCTAGTTTAGGTACACATTTAACTAATATAAGTACAACATTGAATTTTATCTTATTATATCAATTCATTAATATCATATCCCAATTTTAGGTGTTATACATTTAATTAATACAAATATAACATTAATTTTTAATTCATGATATTCAATTCATCAATATAAAAAGTCTAATTTTTGGGCTACACAATTAATTAAAATACAGTTAATTAATATAATACAAAATATTAAATTACAATTAAATATAAATATTAATTATTACAAAAGTCCATCTCTAGTTGATATAATTTTAGGCTTAAAAAAGATTGAATATGACCAAATTAAATAAAATAAATTCTATAAAAGCAATATTCATTTGACAAACCCAACTTAAATACCCAACTCCCGTACTTAAAATAGCCCAAATCGAATTTATAAATCAAAATCAAATTAAATCGAATTAATTTGGTTCTTCAATGATTTTGGATATTAAAAAATAATTTTGTCTAGCCCTAAATATAAGTGCAAAAAAAATTTTAAAAAATAAAAGTAAATCAGTGCACCATTTACTTCTCAACATCGTTGTACATTTCTTGTTGTCTTACCTTTTGGTTAAGTTGAGGGAAAATGTCCAAAATTAGCCTCAAAAATTTAATGAATACACTTTTATAGTCAACAAATAAAAAAAATTATTAACCGCAAAAAAAATTTGAGACCATATTACCCTCAAAGACTCTCAAATTATTTGTTTCTCTTTTCAAAATTATCATCACTCTAAAATCTAAAAACTATCAACACTCTCAAATATTATCTTCAAAAATAGTAGATTAGATACTTATGTTATGATATTTGAAGATTTAAAGTTAAAATTTAGAATTTAAGAGGTGAAAAATGATAAAAAAATTTACTTGTGTTGTAGATCGGATACTTGTGTGGGTTTATTGATATTTTGTTAGAATTTTGTTATTGTCCAAATAAATCTAAAATAATACTTTATAAATTAAGAACAAATAATTTTGTAAATCAATTTACAAAAAAAAAATGAAAAATAAAGAAATCGGAGATAAAAATAGTGGAAGAAATCTAAAATTTCTCGCATTATGCGTTGTGCGCTGGGTGTGGCACAAGACCTTAACCTGCGCTATATGAGACCACAACTCGTGCCATGCCATGCCTCGCATGCAGCATAGTGCGAGTTAGGTGCGGGGAAGGGGTGAAGTTTGTACTTTAACTTTTTTTTTTCATATTTTTTGTTCGATTTTGTTCAATTTTTATAATTTTTTAGTCATTTTCAATCTAATTTAATAATTTTTAACTCTACTCCAGATTTACTAATTTTAACTAATTTTAAAGTGTGTTTTGAATCAAAATTTTAAATGACTTGTAAAGAGAGATGTAAAATGTTAAAGAGCAAAATGATCTAAAAATTAAGTATGTAGTTAATAAATTTTATGAATTTATTTTGTGACTATAATAAATTTTTATTTTTAAAAAATAGTTATTTCCGGACATTTCCCTTAAGTTTAAGTGATTAATAAAAAGGCAAAGTATTAACAAGGAAGAAAAATAGTGAAAAAACCTAGAAAAGTTCAGTTTCCTATTTTGAGTATAGAAAGTCAGATTAGGCGAACATTTTCATTAAACATTGTCCCATTATTATTTGGTGACACACTCACATGATCAGATCAGTCACGACCTTTCCTTTCCCATAAAAATATCAATTAAGGCCACACAAAAAAATCTAATTACATTTTATCTCTAATATATTCGAAAAGAGTTCGTAAATTTGAAGCAACTACAACATCTTGTCACAAATTCTTTCAACTGCACCATAATATCTTGCAGTCATGCCAAAACCTCATCACCTGAAGAAATACAGTCACGTATATTATCGGTTTTTTTATGTTCATATTTAACATAATAAACCATAGCCTTTTTCCAATGGATTTTAATCATGTCATATGTTTTTGCAGCAACACCAACAAAATAACTGTGAGGATATTGATTGAAAATCATCGGGATATAATTTGGAGATTAAGTCAAATGCATAATGTATGTACGGATCGAAGACGGACGTGAAAAGAAACAGAAAAAAAAGAAAGGCGCACCAGGCGCCAGCGTCGCAGCGCTCGATATGATTTAAAGATCAAGCAAAATGCGTAGGGTACCCACGGATTGAAGACGGACGCAAAAGGAGGCGAAAAACGAAGAAGGGCACATCAGGCGCCAGCGTCGTGGCGGAGAGAGTCCAACGACGCGGCGCTGGAGACGGGAACAGTATCCCAAAATAAGGAAACTTCCTTATTTCGTCTCCCACTTACTTTAGGACTCTCTAATACAACTCCCACACGTATAGGATAAACCTAGGTCGTCTCAAAGCCTATATAAATGCTATCAATTGGCTTGTAAACATAATCTTTGTGATCAAACAACAATCTTTGTGAGAGGTTGAGAAATCTTAGTGATCATCAATAATCTTTGTAGTTCTTTGTGAGAGAAAATTCCTAAAGTGAGAGAGAGAGTTTTCTTTGTGATCTTTCTTGTAAAATGCATACTTTGTAAGTGCCTTATGATTCATAATAAGAGAATAATGTGATCTTGATCCGCCGTGGACGTAGATAAGTTGCCAAACCACGTAATTCTTTGTGTGTTCTTCTTCTACCCCTTCTTTCTTTATTCCTTAATTACTTGTTCTGCATATATTGCTTGAGTGATTTTGCTTGTTTGTGTGCTTCTACTTCAACAAACTGGTATTAGAGCTTTGGTTCTAAGCAGACATGGCCACACCCAAGTATGAGGTAAAGAAATTCAATGGTACGAATAACTTCAATCTATAGAAGATAAAGGTTAAGGCGTTGTTAGTGAGCCAAAGGCTTAACTCGGCATTAGAGAAGACTGTAGCTCCATCTAGTGATGAAGAGAAGATGTCAGAGTCATCTAAAGATGAAGTAGAAAGAAAGGACATTCAAGAAAGAGCTCATAACACAATCGTTCTGTCATTGAGCGATGAAGTACTAAGGGAAGTAGCAGGTGAGACGATGACAATAGGTCTTTGGAAGAAGCTTGATTCTCTTTATATAAGAAAATCGTTGGCCAACAGATTACATATAAAAAAGAAGCTGTATCAATTGTCCATGTCAGAGGGGACGCCAATGAAAGATCATATAGATGCCTTTAATAAGATCATCCTTGATCTTGAGTCTATCAACATCAAGATAAAAGATGAAGATAGAGCAATTATCCTGCTGAGTTCACTCCCCAAGAGCTATGAGAGTTTTGTTGATACGCTACTTTACGGCAGAGAGAGTTTAACGATGAGTGATATGAAATCATCATTAAACTCAAAGTTATTAGGGAAGTAAATTGAGGGCAATGCAGAAAGCTTATCTGTAAAAGGAAGGCCCTCATATAGAGATGTGAAGAAAAAAAGGCTTAAGGTCGAAGTTTAGAACTTCTAAAAAGTGCTATTACTGCAAGAAAGAGGGGCACTTCATAAAGGACTGTCCTGAGAAGAAAGCACAAGACAAAAAGAAAATGGATGCTGCGCTTGCCTATGATGATAGCTACGACAATGCAGAGACACTCGTAGCTACTGATGATAAGAACTCTGAACAATGGGTTCTTGATTCTGGTTGCACTTTTCACATTTGTCCACACAAGTCTTGGTTTATAAATTTTCAGCCTATTAGTGGTGGTAAGGTCTTAAAGGGTAATGACATTGCATGTCAGATGATGGGAATTGGTAGTATTAAACTTAGGCTACATGATGGACGAATGAGAGAGTTGACAGATGTTAGGTATGTTCTTGACTTAAAGAGAAACTTGATCTCACTAAGGACTCTAGACCAGAATTGATGTTCCATCAGGATCGACGGAGAGATTTTAAGAGTTTTGAAAGGTTCCATAGTAGTAATGAGAGGAGAGAAGTGCAAAGGTATTTATGTGCTTAAAGGTGAAGTCGTGAGTGGTTCTGCACTATTCTCTGTAGATGATGAGAGTATGCAAACCAAGTTGTGGCATCTTAAACTGGCACATCTAGGCGAGAGAAACCTAAAGGAGTTATATAGTCAAAAGGCGTTTAGTGAGGATAAGTTCCAACCCTTAGAGTTTTATGAGCATTATGTGTTTGGGAAAGCACATAGAGTGAGGTTCAGTACTGACGAGCATAAGACTAAAGGGATTCTTGACTACATACACTTGGATCTTTGGGGACCAGGTTAGACAGCTACTCGTGGTGGTGCCAAATATTTTCTCAGCTTGATTAATGACTATTCAAGGAAGCTATAGATCTATGTGTTGAAGAGTAAGGATCAAGCCTTTGAAGTATTCAAGACTTAGAAGGTTCTTGTTGAAAATCAGACTGGCAAAAAGGTGAAGAGGCTAAGGACTGACAACATCCTTGAATTTTGCAACAGAGAGTTTGATGAATTTTATTCCAAGCATGGAATTACAAGGCATAGAACGGTAAGATCAACACTACAGCAGAATGGTGTAGCTGAGAGGATGAACAGAACCCTACTTGAAAGGGTGAGATGCATGCTTACCAATGCGAAGATGTCTAAGACATTCTAGGGAGAAGCTGTGGTGACTGCAGCTTACTTGATTAATAGAAGTCCTTACTCAGCAATTGACTTTAAGACGCCAAAAAAGAAATGGTCTAGCAATCCTCCGAAGTATAACCACCTCAGAAAATTTGGTTGTTCTGTCTTTATACATGTTAAGAAGGGGAAGTTGGAACCTAGAGCTATCAAAGGGGTATTCATAAGATATCCCGAAGGAGTGAAATGATACAAGGTGTGGTGTAAAGACTTGACACCACCAAGGAGTATCATAAGCTGTGACGTAACGTTTGATGAGATAATGATGTTAAAAACCTCCCAAGAAGATGAGAAAGAAGAACCTGTGCCCAAGGAAGACTCAGTACCCGAGTTAATAGAAGTTAAAGTAGAGCCTGAACATGGATCTGATATGCCCCCAGATCAACACTTCAACGAAGATCCTTGAAGATGAATCAAGAACACCGGCGAGTTCCTCCAAGTCCACCCAAAGAAAGACTAGGACTCTTAAGATGGAACTTGAAGAGTACTAGTTAGCCAGAGATAGGTTAAGGAGAACGATTAACCCACCAGTCAGGTATGCACAAGCAGACTTAGTTGCTTATACTTTTAATACTGCTTACACTTTTGAGTATGATGAGTTTTGGACATATGGCGAGGCTATAAAGAGTGAAAACAAGAAATAGTGGTAGCAGGCCATGGAAGAAGAAATTAGTTCTCTTAGGAAGAACAATACCGGAAAGTTGGTGGAGAGACCTCAAAAGAAGCTAATCGGGTGCAAGTGGGCATATAAGGTGAAGGAGGGGATACCGGGGATTGAGCCTACAAGATTTAAGGCTAGGTTAGTAACACAAGGTTTTACTCAGAGAGAGGGAGTCGATTTTCATGAGATATTCTCTCCAGTTATGAAGCACACATCTATTAGGATTTTGTTAGCCATGTGTCCAAACCATGATTTACGTCTAGAGCAGATGGATGTAAAGACAGCTTTTCTACATGGAGAGCTTGAAGAAATTATATATATGGCACAGCCGCAAGGGTTCGAGGAGCCTAGAAAAAAAGATCATGCTTGTTTGCTAAAGAAGTCATTATACGGGTTAAAACAATCACCTAGACAGTGGTATAGGAGATTTGATGAGTTTATGATGGCTTGTGGCTTTAGTAGAAGTAAGTATGACAGATGCGTGTACTTCAAGAACATAAGTTGTGGGATGATGTATTTGCTTTTATACGTCGATGATATGTTGATCGCATGCAAGAATAAGGAAGAAATACAAAAGCTCAAGAAGCAGTTGAGTCGAGTTTGAAATGACGAATTTGGGAGCAGCGAAGAGAATTGTGGGTATGGATATTGTGAGGGAAATAAGAGATGTTATCTTCCTGTCCCAACATCGATATAGTCAAAATTTTGGAGAAGTTTGGTATGTTAAACGCGAAGGCTGTCTCTACTCCTTTGACCATGCATTTCAAACTTTCAGCAGCACAGTCGCCGACATCCGACAAAGAGAAACTGCAGATGAGTAAAGCACCGTATGCAAGCGTTGTGGAGAGCATCATGTATGCAATAGTTTACACAAGACTAAACATAGCATAGGCTATGAGTGTAGTGAATAGATACATGAAGAATCTGGGAAAAGATCACTGGCTTGCAGTAAAGTGAATTCTGAGGTATCTTAAGGGGACGTCAAATCACGGGTTGATATATAAGAGGGA
Organism: Ailanthus altissimus; assembly: GCA_946807835.1. Lineage (NCBI taxonomy): Eukaryota > Viridiplantae > Streptophyta > Magnoliopsida > Sapindales > Simaroubaceae > Ailanthus > Ailanthus altissimus. The sequence continues at coordinate 23,385,472 of OX327692.1, read as the reverse complement.
TGAGGACAGCAATGAAATGGTAAGAGGGTACGTAGACTCAGATTATACAGGTGATCTAGACAAGAGAAGATCATTAACGGGCTTCGTATTCACAGTGTTTGGGTGTAGTGTGTGTTGAAGATCAGTTCTACAACATGTGGTTGCACTCTCTACCACAGAGGCGAGTACATAGCTGTTGGTGAAGTTATCAAGGAGGCCGTGTGGTTAAAAGGCATATGTGCAGAGGTATTGGCTAGTGAAGAAGTGAACACCGGTGTGTATTGTGATAGCCAGAGTGCCATATACCTAAGCAAGCATCAAGTGTTCCATGAGAGGTCGAAACACATTGATGTGAGGCTCTATTACATTCGTGAGATTGTCCAAAGTGGTGAAGTTAATCTAACAAAGATAGCGTCATCTAAAAACCCTGCTAATATGTTGACTAAGCCACTACCCTCGGTTAAGTTCGTCCTATGCAAAGACTTAACCGGAGTCACTACTTTGTAAGGGTGACCGAAGATGCGAAAATGAGAGATCGAGTTATTTTGTGGATGATTTTGAATCAAGGAGGGGATTTGTGAGAATATTGATTGAAAATCATCGGGATATGATTTGGAGATCAAGCCAAGTGCGTAGGGTACTCACGGATCGAAGACGGATGTGAAAGGAGGAGAAAAACAAAGAAGGGCGCACCAGGTGCTAGCGCCGCGGTGCCAGGCGACGAGCGCTATAGCGCTTAGACGGGTGCACCAGCGCCATTGCGGTGAGAGCCCAGCGTCGCGGCGTTGGAGACTGGAACAGTATTTCGAAATAAGGAAACTTCTTTATTTTGTCTCCCATTTGCTCCAGGACTCCCTAATACGACTCCTACACGTATATGGTAAATCTAGGTTATCCCAAAGCCTATATAAAGGCTATCAATTGGCTTGTAAACATAATCTTTGTGATCAAACAACAATCTTTGTGATCAAACAACAATCTTTGTGAGAGGTTGAGAAATCTTAGTGATCATCAACAATCTTTGTGGTTCTTTGTGAGAGAAAATTCCTAGAGTGTGAGAGAAAGTTTTCTTTATGATATTTCTTATAAAATGCATACTTTGTGAGTGCTTGTGATTCATAATAAGAGAAGAGTATGATCTTGATCCGCCGTGAACGTAGGCAAGTTGCCGAATCACGTAATTCTTTGTGTGTTCTTTTTCTACCCCTTCTCTCTTTATTCCTTTATTACTTATTCTGCATATATTGCTTGGGTGATTTTGCTTGTTTGTGTACTTCCGCCTCAACAACAACAATAAAAGAAAAAATAATAATAAGAAAAAAAATATAATTACTTTTGAGATTCGAAAAGTGTATGCATCAGAGAAACTGTAGATAAGCGGGTGTTAAGGTTGGGGTTCGTGAAGATATGGTTGAACATTGGCTTACCACCACCGCAAGCGAAGGGAGAGGTAGGTTTCTCCATTGATAAAATTGTGTCAATTGCTAGTATTATGTATTAGAAAATTTGAAGAAATGCGAAAAAGTGGGGGATAAGAGAGTTGAAAGAAAATCAGTAACTACCGATGGACTATATTTTAATTAATTCGTCATTATGAAGATGTTATAGAATGAGTCTTCATATAGGTTCCAATCTAAACTAGTTACAATGTAAACACACACACACACACGTATATATATATATATATATATATAATAGTCAACAATTGTGACCATAGAGTATGAACATAAATATGAAAAGTCAATAATTACGATTGTAATTATTATCTTTAATATGCTCCCTTAAACTTAAGATCACAAATACTTAAGTTTGGAAAGGAGATTCTAATTACGGTGGTGAGTTGAGAGGCAACCGCTATCGAATGAGGCAACCATTGTCGAAGAGAGAAACAACCATTGTCAGAGAAGGATACCACCATTATCGGAGAGAGATGCCACCATTATCGAAGAGATGAAATAATTTGTCAGAGAATGACAGTGTTGTGATGCCTTTCGATGAGTGATAATGTTTCGGAGATGACAATGTACTAGCAAATGATAATGTTGTCAAAGAGTGACTAGGTTGTAGAAGAGTGACAAGTGTGTTGATCGATTTATCCACTAATTTATTTAAAATTATAGAAATTAAAAAAAGACCTCATAAAAAAAATTACATAATGCCCAATAATAAATGAAAATAAAAAAACTACCCCGAAACTTCTATAAATAACATAATTTTCCCAATCTTCAAAAATTACAGAATGACCCAAAGGTATAGAAAAATGTCAAAATAACCTTGAAACTTTGTAAAGTTTGCAAACTGACCATATGTCAAATTTGAAACTTTGTGAAGAGACCCTTACAAAAATATCGAGAGCTAAACGGATAAAAGAACACCAAAGATTGATAAATCCATTAAAGAAGAGCCGATTGGTGGCGACGGTGATGAGTACTTCATCGAAAAATGATCAGGATCTAAGTTGGAAGGTGTTGGATGGAGACTGAAAGTTTGAATGGTGCGTGTGCACTGTTTCAACGTTTAATTGATGTGATTTTGATAGGGTTTAGAAGCAAAATGAGTCCCAAGTCATCTAAAAAAACAGTGCACAATAATGCCCCAAAAAATGGCTAGGATCTGAGTTGGACGACCGATGGCAATAAAACTTTGAAAGGCAATTGTGCATTACGCCGGTGTCGGAATGAAGTAATTTCGGTGGGGTTATGACGATTAGAACGGTCTGAGTCTTCTGAATTGGGCGGTGTATATTCATTCACTGAACAATAACTGAAATAATAACTGGCAATGAGGGAATAATAGTTCGAAAACTGTTCGATTTGTCAAAATGAAAACTGTTTGAGCCGAAATGAAAGCCGTTGGACATTGCATCACTGATTTTAGACTGAGAAAAAGGTTCTGGCGAAATTTTTGGTTTGTGAACAATTACTGATAGTGAGTGAACAGTATATTCTACGTGTGAACAGTGGTTGGCGAAAATAAATATTGACAAGAATACTGTCGGTGGTGAATAAATAATGACTGAAAAAGTGAACTGCTGCCCCGAAAACTATCCTATAAAAAAAATTCGACAAAGAAAGAGGAGGTCAAGAATTATATTGCTCTAATATCTTGTTAAAAAATTGAGAGAAATGTGAAAGAGTGGGAGATGAGAGAAAACCGAGAACCACTATGACCTACATCTTTACTAATTGGTTATTATAAAAAATTTACAAAATAAACTTTTATATATGCTCCGATTTAAATTAGTTATAATATAAATACATATATATGATAATCAATAATTATGATTATAGAGTAGGAATATAAATATAAAATATTAATAATTAAGATTGTAATTGTCGGTTAACGTTATGAAAGAGCACAAGTGGCTGCTCATGACAAAAAGAACTGAGATGGGGTTTCGGTGAGTGTGTAAAGTTGGTTGGTGTATAAGTAACAAGTAAGAGATAGAGAGAGACTAGTTGTCCATGTGAATTCAGTGGGTTTGACTGTTAAGAGTTGAATACTGGCATTTGTACGAGATGCCAAGACATTCATACAAATATGGCAAGCCTCGCAAAGGGCCGCTTCATATAACTGGACACGACCTGCTCTATTAAATCTCTCAATAGATCGTTTACTGTATAAGGTCTGACTTTAATATGTTGTTAAATCATGTTTGGTACTTATTCTTACCATATTTTGTATGTCAAAACGGTCATTTCTTCTTTTAGAAGTAGACATGAATGAGCACATGCACATGAACCTAGAATTTGATGCAATAGAGAGAAAATGAGGAGGCTAAAATTTGCTTGATTCTGTCCTAGCTGGTGAGACTTTTCTTGCATGCTCCAACAGTTTCAGTTTGCATGAACTTAAAACTCCAGGATCAAGGTCTTAGAAAGAAAGGACCGAGGCTTGCAGCCTTGTGTTTGATTTCTTCGAAGGAAGTTGCACGTAGAAACTTGTGAGATATTAATATAAAAAGACAATGAGCAAATATACATTCGTGAAGATATAAAAATTATAGTTCCTATTTTTCCATTTCAAACGTCTATCACATAATCACGAAGATGGTGACAAATTAGAAGTATGCTCTCTTGAAAGAAATGATTAATTATATGAAGGGAAAGAAACATCAAAGAGCTAATTGTGGCACAAACACCAAGTAACCACTAACGGACTCATAAGAGTTGGAAGAAAATATGGGAAAGGTATCCAAAAGCAAACAAGTTGCGCTTTAAATGATTATTTTATGAACTGGCTAGACTTCTTGTTGAGCCTGCTTCTTAAACCAAATAACATATAAAGAAGAATGTCTATTCTTTTTTCCTTGCAGCTTTGAGTTGTCCCCTCTTTCTAACTCCAAGAGAATGGCGCAGAACCCAAGCATCGACTAGGCTCTCCGGGAATAAGTGGATCAGATTACAGAGGAAGGAATGAGGCCAGTGGGGTGTACAACGAGGTTCGTAACCTATCCAGCGCATAGCTGCCGCTACATAAGTGTCGTTTGATGGAACAAAGAACGAAGATCTCTTGATCGACGCCATCTTAGTTGCCACATACAATGGAACCTACCAAGTAATATACAAATATGCATGCTTTAGCATCAATTCTCAGAGCACGAAACAACTTAATGGCCTAAGACCAAACATTATGTACATATAGGTTTTTCCCATGCATCTATTTTAGATTTCGTTAAAAGTCTCACATTAATAGACTACAACTCAACCTAGAATTCATGGGAAAAACTTTATTTGCTGTACTTATATACAATGAAAAGTATATGAGAAAAAATTAATTAAAAAGCTATTGTCTTCTATTTCCAAATAGGAGGAGGATCAATGAGAAGAAATTGCAGGAACCTTCTCTAATGACTTCAATAAAACCAATCATGTAAACTCATATTGATTTGAAAATGGAAAAAGCAAGGATAGTTTTTACTTAACATTGAGCACATCAGCTTGTGAGAAGATAGCGTGCCTTCGTTGAATAAAAACATGTAAGTTTGGGGAAATAAAAACATGTATTAACAACGGAGATGATTCATGTCTCACGTAGAAATCACATTATTTCGCCATATAACTTTAGTTAAGGTGGTGGAAGAGGCAAGGGCGAACCTACTTTGGGGTTTGCAGAGGCCGTCCTACGCATGCCATATATATAAGTAGTTTTTTCTCATTTTAGCCCTTCAAAATACTATCTTTCACACTTTAGTCCCTCAAATTTTTAAATATTAACACTTTAAAATATATTTTTTTATCTACATAATTTTTCAAACGTGACAGCGTTTGACGCCTTATGCCATATTAACTATAATTCCGTCCTTACTCAAAGGTATTGAGATTTCTTTATTTGTTGGTTCAAATGGAATGGAAGAGAATGAAGATTCTTAGGAATCCTTTTTTCCTCATTTGAGGAAATTAAGATTCTCCTCCCAAGGGTAAGGAATCATGATTCCTCTTCTCTAAATATTAAAATTTCATCTTTACCCTTAAATTTAATAATTTATTATTCAAAATGATTCTATATAATTATTTCTTGTTTTATTAATTATTTCTTATAATAATTTTTCATATTTATTAATTATATAAAAATATTTTCATAATATTATTTAAAAATAAAATATATTATTTTATAATTATAAGCATATACTTATTTTTAATTTAGCATCATTTTATTTTTACTTAATTAATTTTCTATTTTTTGTCCTAATTTTTATTATTTACAAAATAAAATTTTCATCATGTTTTCGTCTTTATATTATTTATGATAAATATAAACAGTATTTATTTTTAAAAAATAAATAACTGAAATGTCTATCCTTTATCTCATATCTCCTATTGATTATAATACACAGAAAAAAGTATATAGTATTTGGTAATTGTATCTTTTTTATTAAAATAAAAATAATTATTAGTATAGTCCTATCTTTTTCTTTTTAACTTTTTTTTATGATAAAATATTAAAGACAAATTAAAAAAAATAAAGACACAATGATATTAAACTATATATTGAGTTTCAAAATCAATTTCTCAAAAAAATGCACCTACGTTATAATATATGAATTTTGGATTATAAAAAGGGATTCACTTTATTACTATTAATTTTATACTAAAAATTAGTTCAAATATATTTTTATGTTGTTTTTAAAATAAAAAAAAATTTGTATTTTTAATTGAACTAGTGGTGGGGTGGGGGGCGCAAAATACCAAAGATAAAAAAATTTGGAAGTCACATATTTATATTATAGAGGGCCAAAATGTAAAAATTAAAATATTATGGGGCTAAAAATAAACTATAATAATTTAAACGATAAAAGATATTAATAACCAATTCATTTAAATAATGATATGGATATTCCAAGGCTGTATCGTAGCTATGCGTTGCTAACAAGGTACTACTCCACTTTAATTATGATTCATGAGAAATCTAAAAATTAACAAAATTTTTGTTGGATATTAATATTATTTATCTTCTTAATTAGCCTTTTAATATTGTCCATAATATATTATTTAATTTATACGTATCACGTAAAAATTTATTAATATTGATGATTTAAATATTAAAATTTTTTAAAATATATAAAATTATAGTTAAAAATAAAATTACTAGATAATTAAATTTTCTAATTAAAAATACCAATAATTCATAAATAGAGAGTACTTTTGTAAAAAAAAAAATTAATAGTTTAGTCTCATTATTTTTATTAAATTACTCACTTAATTTTTAATGTTTTAAAAATTATCTATACGTCTTTTAAGAGTGTTTGTTTTACTATTTTCATTCATAAAAAAAAATAGGGATTAAAGTAGTATTTTTCTTTAAAAAAAATATATAACCGGTTTCATTTCTCTCGCAATTCTGTACATTAATAAATAATAAAAAATTCCGTTCTCTGGTTTTTGTTTCTTTTTCTCCCAGTTTTTCAAACCAAACATGGCTTAAAACTTACTAATCAAACTGTTACGTTACCAAATCAACCGAAGAATTCAAACATAGCAAAGAGTACCTGACACTGCACATCGATCCCACATTTCTTATATTCGGCATAGAGACATCTTGAGAATTGATCAATATACCTGCAAATTAGACACATACAGACACCTTTTTTTTCAGAAGAAATAAATTCTTTAAGCAAAACTACTACACCAAGTTGGGCATATATATAAAATGCAAAGAATAAATCACAAAAAGAAAATGCTTACGCTTTCGTGGCAGCATAAACGGAGTAAAGAGGATAAGAAGGGATCATAATGGAAGCACCAGAGCCAATGTTAACAATAGTACCTCTCTTCCTCTTCAACATCCCAGGCAAAACAGCTTGAGTAACCTTACTAGTACCCTCCACATTAATCTTAATCAAATTCTTTAACAATACCTCGTCAACTTCATGAAGGAACCTTGCAAAAGGATACGCATTGGCAACATTGTTAATCAAAACCCCAATATCTAATCCCTCAGTAGCTTCTTTAATCCTTCCAATACCTTCATCAAGATCGCCGCTGAAATCAAGCACAACGATCTTGATCTGGGTTTGCGCATACTTAGCTTGAATAGAATTTGAAACATCTTCTAGTTTATCAGGATTTCGGCCAACCAAAACCAGATTAAGCCCTCTCTTAGCCAACTCAAACGAAAAACTTTTGCCAATACCATCAGTTGGTCCGGTCACGAGAGCCCATGAACCGTATTCCTTGAGATTCTTGGCAGGTCTAAGGAAGTAAACGTAAACCCAGTTGAAAACACTTAAACAGAGTTTGAAAACAGAAAGAGAACCAATAGTGACCAAAGCAAGAATCCAAAAAGGTTGAGTATTGAGAGTATTAAGAAAACAAGTCTCCATTCCTTTTGTTATGTGGGTCGTGTGAAAAAAGAAATCTCTAACAAAAGGGTAATGTTAAGAAGTGCGACCGGAAAGCAAATCTTGTAGAGTTTTATTCTAAATTTTGGTAGGGTGGTTAACTGAAAAGGGACGGAGTAAACAAGTAAAAACAGGAGAGTCTATGAGCAAAGGGATTCGGCAGAGACCAACGAGCATTGAAGAGGGAGGCGGCTGAAGTAGCTAGGTGACACACTACCTCATCCTCCTACATCACAAAACCTTTCAGCCCAATCTATCTAAATTTTATCACTTATGGTCTAAATTATAGGTTCATACCTTCAATTAACGCATTCTGTTCTAATTCGTACTGTTGATATTTATTAATTTCTTTCTTGAATCTTCTCACAGATATCTTAGTAGTTTGTACACCATTCATAAAATTGAACATGTACAACCAAAGAATAATATTCTTTTCGTAACAAAAAAAATTGAAGTCTTTAATGGCATAACCGATGCCTCAGCCACACATTATTTAACAAAGTAAACTACACTCTTTTTTGAATTCATTATAACCATATATTGTGTCCTGAAAACAAATTCATAATAGAATAGCTATGAAAAGAGATTTGTCTTTCTTTTTTTTTTTTGGTTTATTTTTGTTCTTAATTTATCTTAAATTCTTCGAAAATGAACTTTTTGATAAAGAAATAATCAAAGTTCTATTTTTGTTTTCCATTTCAGTTTTGGTATTTAAAAAAAAGGAGACAAATTATGTTACAATTAGACACTTTTTTAATTTTCTTTTAGTCCTTATTATATTAATAGAGATTTTATCGGGTAAAGGATAATTTTATCTCTCAAATATGGCCTAAAACTTAAGTTTATCTTTATTATTTTAAAAATTTAATTTTGTCCCAATCCATTAAAATTGTAACTCAACACAAGGAGAAAATACACACCAACATATAAAATGTCTTATTATAGTCACGTGTCAAATATTCGTTGGCCATTAATAAAAGTCACATATTTGCCTCTTTCACACTCAAAGAGACGATCCTTTCATCTTTTACCATCATACTCTCTCTCAACAAGCCTATTTCAAAGCACATGTGAAATCGATTCTATTAAACCCTCTCTGAACTACCATCTAAAAAAATGAAAGAAAGTGTACTATTTGACAACCAAGAAAGACCTTGTGGAGTTAGTAAATGAGTGCTTGAGAAAGAGATGATATTTCTTGGATATTAATTTGAAAGTATTACCATTGAAGTAAGTGATTCCCTCCCATTATAAAAGGGAAAGATTGACTAAGGTTGGTGGTGGGCCCTAGTCCAAGTATTAAGATAAAGGTGTTCTTTAATCCTACCCTTACCCCTTACCCTGGCTATGCCACTACCCCTGCCCAATCTAAACATAACACACAAAATTTGGGAACCCTTGCTCTCAAGTGTACCAAAGTTCCCAACCTTAGCAATACCATCATACTCTAGTCGATCTTACTCCTACCAATAACTGTTAGTCTCAAGTGTACCAAGTTCCTGATGAAACATTATTGCACAACAACTACAACATCATAACCCATGCAGCCCACAAATGTAGCACAACACAAACATACAAATGCAACACATCTCAAGCCTATAAATGTAGCACTACCATAGCCCATAAATACAATACAACCCTTGCCCACAAATGCAATACAACCTTAACATTTTTAAAGAAAAACATATAATCAGACAATGACCAAGATGAAGAAGTATTTTAGATGATACCAATGCTAAAGAAAATGACCAAGTGAGTGACAATGATAATGAAGTATTAGATGATAAAGACAATCCTCTAGTCTCCTCATTAGATAAAAATTCTATAGTAAGATATTTTAGAATGTCAGCATGTAGAGATTAATTTTTCTAAGGTCACCAATAAGAGTTTAATTTGCATATTGGACAAGAGTTTGATGGAATTGAGTACTTTAGAAGTGTTTTGAAGAAATATTGCTTTAGGAAAAATTTTGAAGTGTTTCAAAAAAAATGACTTGCAAAGGTTCAAGGTAAGTATAAGTGGGCAGAATGCCTATGGCTCATTTATACAACAAAAGTCAAATAAGGGATTTAGAATACAACAACTATAGGAGGACCATATTTATAATAGGGTGTCCAATATAAAGAAAGCTACTAGTGCATGAATTACTTCATATTTTGTTGATGCTCTGAGGAGTAACCAAAAAATGCCACCTAAGGCAATAAGGAATGATTTGAAGCAAAAGTTTTGCATACACTATAGTTTGAAAAAAAGGTTTCTAGAGCTAAAAGGATTGCACTGAGATAAGCCAGTGGGGATTATGCCTTATCATATCAAAGACTAGGGGATTATGCAAATGTGTTGATGGAAAGGAATCTCGATATGCTAATTAAAATGAAATTTGATGTGAGTGTTAAAGATAGTCCAATTAGATTTAAGAGATTTATGTTCAGTTTTTCAACTTTAAAAGATTACTTCCTTTTAGATTGTAGAGGACTTAAGAGATTTGTTGAGCTAGCATATGCAAATCTTGTGAACCAAAATTTTAAAAGTTTATGCTGGCAAGAATTTAGTGAATAAATCTACAACCTCTACCAAATATATCATTGCATACACATTTTTGGAGGGAAATCAAACAACAACTATTTGGTATGATATACTTCATTGTCTCCTCAATCCCATCGCTCTAATAGTAACAACAATACTCTCCCATTTTCTCTTATTAGCCATGCTGACATTACATGCAAATTTATGCAAATGAACGATTCAAATACAAATTCATACTAAGCATTCACAAAACCCAAACACAACCAACCTTAAGAACCTTGCAAATTCATATAGACATAAATAACAATCACATACCATGATGAGGAAACTACCACACAAATATATTTGCAAACAAACATAAATAACAAAACACTATAGATTTGGACTCAAATACCTCAACATATTTAACATTAAAGCAATCAAACACAATGTAGATTCAAAACACACCAACCTTAAGAATCATTCAAATGAAAAAATTTAACCAAAAATACAAATGAAAAAAAATAAAAAAAAATTAAAACCCAAGCCCTAAAACTAAACATGCATCTAAGAAATCTTCACCCCAATATACTAAATCGTTAAAAAAAAGTTGGATTTTTAGTGAATGAATAAGTATTAACAATTTTTTAACATAAATATCAAAAAGCCAATTTTTTAAATAAAAAAAAAGGTTTGTTACAAAATGCAAGATTTTACCTGAAATTCCGTTTCCAAGCGTCAGTCTTGAACGATTTTTGTTCTAGAGTTTCAATCACAGGATGAAGAAGTCTTTTTATGTTTAGTTTTTTTATTGTTTATGTTTGTATGAATGTTAAAGAGGAAGATGAATTGTTGCCTACTTCTTCTTCGTGGAAAAATACGTAACTCCAAGCATCTTAACAAGTGGTGTTGATATGACACCACACTTTAATCCACTTTATATATCCTTTTCATTTTATTTTTTTAACAAACCTTCAAGTGGTCGTAAGTCGTAACATAAACATCCTTTGTGACAAATGGCTTTAACACCGAGTCAGGTAAGACTTTATATTATTCAATACTAACAGTGCAATCGCAATAAGGCAAATAAAATTGGCTAACGAAAATGAATATCGTAAGACATGGGTGTGCGACCAATGGGAACAAGGACAAAGAATAGATATTTGGTACTGTTACCAAGGTAAAAAAAATGGCCCAAAGAAATGTAACGATCAAATTTTGTGCTAAAAAATATTAATTTTCATTGATTTAGGATGAAATTTACATTTCATCGCAAAAGGAAATATATGGGTATGTGCTTGTATGTGTGCATATATATATTGCACATCTTTGTCTTTCATAATTTACATCTGACTTCTATATCTCTTATCAAATTCATTATCTATTTAAAAGTGTTCCCATTCTATCATGATCTTCATATCTTATTTTAATGTTTTATTTAAGTTTATTATATATGTACTTATCCTTGATATGTATTTACAATGATTATGATATTGAGTTTATAAGAATTGTTTTGTTGTTTGTTTTCTTATTGGTAAATTTGAAGATAAAAAATAATAATGAAATAAAGTATATCACGAAAGACGTGAACATTTGTAAGTTTTGTTTGTTACGATGATCAAGTTCCAAGTAATGCAATTTTGTTACGTACATGTAATATTATGGAATATGAAAGCAAATCTTTTTCGTTAAGTATTTGTTGGGTTTTTTTTAATATATATTCTAAACAAAATTTAGTACGTGTAAAAGAATTTTATCTACAAATAATTAAGAATATAAAAAATCACACAAAATAAATATAAAGAAACAATAACTATAATATACAATATATACGTAGTTCAGTGATAAATGCCTATATTTATTATGAATAAAATATTTAATTTATTTTTATTAATAATTCACAAAAAAAACTCTTAAATCATTTAGATCTCCTAAATTATTAAGATCTTACAATAAGAGATTAATCGAAGAATACAACAAATAGTTAGAGCTTTTTCTAAAATGATTTATCATTATCTTTTCGCACACTCAATACTCAAGTGATCCCATAGTAGCACTCTCTATTATATTTACATATTTGATGGTTGGTAATTTAAAGGGTTTATATAAGTTCTAAAATTTCTTAGAAAACCTGTATTTTGTTGGAATAAAAGTTCATATGTGTGGGAATCAAAATCTAACTCGAAGAAGTTGAATAGAACTAAAATTAAATAGCTCTAAAACTTGGTGCCATGCTGCTGCTACAGGAAACATATGGGCATCGCTCCCCAAGCCCTGTACTTCTTTTTTGCCACGCTCCAGGCCTCTCATTCCTTCAAGTTTTCTGTTTCCACCATTTTCTCGTCTGTTTACCGCGTCCTCGATCTCTTTTATCTTGAATGAATTTTTCACTTGATCTAACATTCTTGGGATAATAATCTCATACTTAGAAACTTTCTTTCTTGTCCACAAACAGTCTCAATCTTATACTATAAATTCTTATGACTATAGAAGTCATCTCTATATCCATTAGTACTTTACCACTCTGAATAGATCTACAATTGCTAAATAAAGACCTTCCAAGACTCATATCAAAACCAAACCTTAAAATTAAATTTTCATTCACTAGATATACGTTCTCGTATATTCTATTAAGATTTCTGCAATTTTCTAATAATTCTCATAATTTATTATAACTTCTCATTCTTTTTATTTCATTTTGGTCTTTCTCTCCGAACAACCTTTACCAAGTGCCCTTTTTTCTTGTGACCAAAGCACTTTCTTGAATCTGCCATTCAATCTTAATTACTATTCTTCTTCCATCTCTATTCTTAGCATTTTCTCTTGCAGTCAATACTGTTACACTACTAGGGTCTGATATTTTTTTCAATTCTTTTGCATTCAATCTAAAGGATTCCTCAATCTAACTCGGATCTTAATGATGCAAGCTTCTTTATCATTGATTATGCCTTAAGTCTTTTCAAGGATTGTCTTTAACCCTAAACTCACCAGTAAAATTATCACATTTATCTCATTAAGATAATCATCTTGCCCATTGGACTTTTTCCATACTTCATACTTGTGAGTCACTATGATCAAGCAACTAATGCTTCTTGAACGACAAATGTTTTAAACTATCTTGACTCTAATATTACTTGTTAGGTTTTTTAGCATGCATTCTAAAAAACCCTTTTGTGCATGTAAAAAACTTTCATCCAAAAGTAATTAAGAATATAAAAGATCATACATAATAGAGATAAATGACCAATCACTACAAGACATAAGATATATGTGATTCAACGATAAATGCCTATGTCTATGACGGATCAAAAACTCAACTTCTTTTATTATTAGTTCACAAAGAACTCTTAACTCAAAAAGTAGAAGTAGGCAAAAATCAAGTTAGGTTCAGTTCAGTTTAGGTCCAAACCAAACCGATCAGGTGAAGTCATCCAAACCGAATCCAAATCGAATTGGTTTGGTTCGGTTTAGATTCGGTTCTCTAGTTCAATTTTTGGGCTTTAAGCTTTTTATTTATTATTCAATTAAGTAAATTAAAGTTAAAGTTAAATTAAGCTATAATAATTATTAATTTATATTTATGTTCATGATAAAGCATCAATTGAAAAAAATTCAATAAATTTGTATTATTTATAGGATAAATCAATTAATTTAATTAATCATGAGATGAATTAATTAATTTGTACGATTAATTTGTATTATTCGTGGGACAACCTATTAATTCAATTAATTAAATTAAAATTAGAATTATATTGTACAAAGATTCAATTTTAATTGCGATTGATTTGTATTATTGATGGGATCAGTTTCAATTACGTTAAATATTATAATTTAGATTCCACTTTCAAATTCAATTATGTTAAATGTTATAATTTCAATTTTCATTCTAATTTCAATTACGTTAAATATTATAATTTCAAATTCAATTTCAATACATTAAATATTATAATTTCAAATCTAATTTCAATTTCAATTACGTTAAATGTTATAATTTCAATCCCACTTTCAATTTCAATTACGTTAATTATTATAATTTTTATTTCACTTTTAATTTTAATTATGTTAAATGTTATAATTTCAATTCCTATTTAATTTTAATTACGTTAAATGTTATAATTCTAAATCCAATTTCTATTTTAAATACGTTAAATGTTATAATTTCGATTCTACTTTTTATTTTAATTACGTTAAATATTATAATCTAAATCTAATTTTAATTTTAATTACATTAAATGTTATAATTTCGTGATGAGAAATAATTATGGCTCATTGAGAGCTTAAGTTCTCGAGTCAAAGTTCTTGATAAGAAAGTTTCTGTTCGAGGGCTTATTTAAAAACTTTCAAAATTGTGATGTAAAAATTAAAAATTTCAGAATTTTAAGAGGCTAAATGATAAAAGCTCTTTAGGATTTTATGCCTCTCAGTCTTTTCAACATTTTTTTTAAACTGCCGCCACCCCCCAATTTTTTTTAGAGGCACAACCTGCCGCCTTTTGCGAATTTTTTTTATTGCTTGAGGAGACAAGTCCTGATTTTTCTAGTGCCCTTTTTTTTTTTTTTTAGGTAAAGATATATAGACTCTTAAGATTTAGTGAAAGAGATTGAAAAATTTTAAAATTTTAAAAGAGTTATAAATTTTTTTATTAAATATGAAAATTGTTTGAGTTTATAATTAAAAAAGTAAAATTATCTTTTAAATATTAAATAGGTTAAAAATAATAAAATACCTATTAAATGAAAGAAAAAATAATAAATTTGATAGATCTTAAATCCAAGAACTTTGGATGAAAAGGTACTACCTTAACTATTAGGTTATAATATTTTATTAATATTAAGTATTAGCATTTGTTATATGTACAATATATTAAATAAATAAATAAATAAGAATTATCTACCATGGTTGAAAAACAGCGATCAATTGACAATAAATTATCGTTTTTTAATAATACTTTAATGATGAAAATACTTAAATTTTATTTTTTATGACTTAAAAAGGACAGTGCAAGATACACACCTTTTATTTTTTTCATAGATGCACCTAACTTTTTTTCTTTAGAAGTAAGATCTAAGGCAACTTTGCTTCTCTTCTCGCAAAATTTTAAGCACACCCGAGGAGTAACACATCTTATCTAGTTTTTCTTTTGCCTTCTCTTTAATTTTTACATGGAAATCCGAACTGCTCTTTTTACCTTCCAAACCTGAGGAGCATCTTTATTTCAATTTATTCTGGGATCAAAACCAAAAATGTCCCATTTTTGGTCTGACCCCATTACTGCTTGGCCCCCACCAACTTCGGCCATTTGGGTCATTGAACATCAATGGCTTTTATGCCGAGCTGCCTTCTGTTCCCTCCCTCTAGAGATGCAACGTCATCATGCAGATTTTTTTTTAAACTCCTTGAGTTGCTCTTAACATTTCTTTTTTAATTTTCATCATTTTTTTTATATTATCTTCAATGGCTTTGAAATATGGTTTAAATGCAATAATAATTATAAATTAAAAAAACTGATATCAATGTTCATTTTCTTATCAAAATAGACACGAATATTCAATCGTTAAAAATTTATTGTTAAAATTAACAAATTCAAAGATAATTTCATCTTTTCATATTTAAACTTTCATAATATATTAATATAATAAAAAATAGTTAAAAATAATAATTTGGCCAATTGCATCGACTGCCATAATGATCGCCAATTTAGACAGGCAAAATGATTGCTTGAACCAATGACCATTTTGATCGGCTTGCATTGGCGGTCAAGTAGCCTCTTGTTCGAACGGTCATTATAGTCGCTTGCACTAGTGACCACAATGGCAGCCTTCAAACAACCATAATGGATTGCTTACTAGTCTAGCGGTCGTTGAAAATGGAGGCCAAATGGTCACATAGACTTTGGCCTTCATTTTTTATTTTTTAATTTTATTTTAAATTTTTTTATTTTTTATTATTATTTTATTATATTTAAAAATTAAATATTAAAATTTGTATAAATCAATTTCATAAAGTATGTAAGAGATAAAAAAGTTATTTAACACTAATTGATAAATAACAAAAAAAAATTAAATACAAATATCAATGCTTTAAACTTATAAATATTATTATAATTAAATTATATCTTAAATAATAACTTTTTTTAATTGATATGGCAGACAATTCTTCATTTCTTCCGAGTTCCACTATTTTTTTTTTAAAACAACAAATTTTCTTTTCTAACTTTTTTCTTCCCGGCTTTAGTCCCCTTTCTGTCCTTTTTGTTTTTTTTAAAGTATATCTACAACTATAAGAAAGAGAAGATTTGAACCTCTAATCTCAAATTGGGAGGTTATCGCAAACCTTCTTTCCTTTTTGTTAACTTTAAACCGAGTAGCTTTTGTGTTTTGTCGAGGACAGGCAACAAACAGCTGCCTCTTTAATCATTGCTTCTTCTTTCCTTTATTTGGGTGGCATAAATTATTCTGCCACTGATTCTTGAAAAAATACAAGGAGTTAGCACAAATTTTTTTTTTTTTTTGAGTTGAATTAATTCTGCATTACTCAAAAAGAAAAAAATGGTATTGATGTGTTGTTGTAAAATTAGCAAAAAATTTAATCAATTTTTTTTTAATTATCTTTGGATATTTATTCTCCGTAGATAATTTTTATAATTTTTTATTGTGCTTTTTATAAATGGTGTCAAATTATTTAATTCATAAATTTTGACATTTTTAAGTCAATAAATTAAATTTGTTTTGTTTGTCGAAAACGTTTTGATAAAGACAAAAAAATAGAGATGAATAAAGAGAAATAAAAAAATTAATACAAAATATATAATGATTTAACTTAATTCGAATTTACGTCTATTTTATCAAATTTTAAGTTCATTTATATACACTATTTAACAAGTATTTATAATAGTATAAAACGATATGACCATTATAATATAAAACGAAGAGAGATAAAAGTAATGTATAATCTTTTGTAAAGAGAAAAATAATTTGTAGAGAGAAAATTTTGTCCAAATCTTTTGGAATAGCCTCCTTTTATAAGTGTGGTAAGTTGAGTCTTGTTAAACATGTCATCAATCTCCATTAATCCCGCAATTTTATTCTTAATTTAAGGAACAATTATTTCCTTATATTTTTTTTTATTTACTCTTCATAAATTCCTTAATTGTGAGATAATAAATCTCTACTTAAATAGGCTCCACGATTTAACCGTAATTTTATTCCTAATTTAAGGAACAATTATTCCCTTATAATTTTTTTGATTTACTCTTCATAAATTCCTTAATTGTAGGATAATAAATCTCTACTTAAATAGGCTCCACGATTTAAGGGACAAATTTACTCCCTAATTTTATTAAGTTTCCTAAAAGAGGTACCCCATTTTTAGGTTTAGGGTTTGACTTAAACAATTTCGATTTCACTTTCAATTTTAATTTTAATTACGGTAAATATTATAATTTTAAATCTAATTTTAATTTTAATTATATTAAATGTTATAATTTCAATTATACTTTTAATTTTAATTACATTAAATATTTTAATTCTAAATTATTGTACAATAATTTAATTTAAATTAATTTACATTCACGTAACAGATCAAATAATTTAATTGAGTAAATTGGATAAGATTAATTTTATTAGCTAAAAAATACATGTAATACCATCAATTTTTTTATTTTTTTGGTAATTTCTTTGGCTAATTCCTTCTTTGATAATGTGTTTATTTCTTTTTATTTGTTATTTTTTGGCTAATTTATGCTTTGATAATAAAAAAAATGTGTTTATTTACATAAAAAATGATTTGCCATTAACAAAACTCGAAACATGCCTTTCAAAAACAACCCCTCCAGCTATCTTCCAATTTTGTAGTATAGGTTTCAGCTATATTTTATTTAAAGTACATATACTTGACAATATGTTTATTTGAATAAAAAAAAAAATGATTTGCCAGCAAAAGGAGTTGAACCTATTCCCACCAAAACAACCCATGCGACTTATTCCAACTCAGCCATCATTTAATTTTGTGATACGAGTGTTAGGTATGTTTTATTTAAGTAAAAATAATTAGGTTGTCATTTCAATTCTAAATTCAATTTTTGATTTGGTTCAGTTCAGTTCGATCTAAAATGAAAATCGACTGAACCAATTGATTATGCCAAAACAGAATTAATAAGTTCTTTACCATAAAATTCGAACCAAACCAAATTATAATTTTCGATTCGGTTTAGTTGTTCGGTTAACTGAAACTACGCCCATGTCTATAATAAATAACTCTTAGTTCACAAATAACTCTCAGATTTTATAATAAAAAATTAATTAAAGAATATAACGAATAGCCAAAACTCTTTCTCAAACGATCTATTATCATACTCTTACACACTTTAACACTAAAATGATCATATAATAGGATTCTCTTGCGCACTTAGTACTCTAGTGCCTACTTATTTCTCTATTCTCTCTTATGTTTACATCTCTGATGCTTAACAATCTAATGAGTTTACAATGGTTTATATAGACTTTAAAATATTTTTAAAAATTCTATATCTCGTTAGAATAGAAGTCCATGTGTAGAAGAGTCGATGCGTGTAGGAATTCAAATTCTATTCGAAGAAGTCAAATCAAGCTAAAAATGAAAAAGGCTTAAAACTTAGTGTTGCGATGTCGACCACAGCCCTAAGCTTTGCACTTTCTTTTCATTGTGCTCCACGTTCCTCCTTACCTGCGCCTCTGTTTTCTTCCTTTTCTCATTCGTCCACCGCGTCCTCAAACTTGTGTTGACTCCTAATTAATTTTTAACTTTCTCAAATTCGATTTGGAACCACTAATTCTAATAATATTGTTACAAATAATTCATTATGACTCATTATTACATTGTTTTTGCCTTAATTTTTAAATACTTTATTGAATTTAGAATTTTTATTTATGTGAAATATAAAAGAAAAAACTACAACAATTAGTTTCTAGCATGGTAATTGAATTATGTCATATTTAATGCCCATATTTGAAAACACAAAGAAATACAATTACGTTTAAAGTCTAACATAAACAAACACTTGGAATATAAAAGTTTGTCAAGAATTTTTATACGAAAGTCTTTACTCACAAATATTTCAGAATAAAAAATATCACACAAAGTTAATAAAAAAAAATAATCAACTACACAAGGTACACAATAATTATGTGATTCGACAACTTATCTATATCTATAATGGATTATAAGATTTTAAATTCTTTTATTACTCAATAATTACCAACAAACTACTCATTGGTCACAAAGATCACACAAGAGATTATAAAAAATACTTAATAGAATAAATTCTTTAAAAATTTACACAACACTTTCTTGCATACTCAACACTCAAATATTCCTTAAATTCTCTATTCAACACTCTTTTTAATAACTCTTTGATTTATGTCATCTTAATAAATAATTTTACAAGAGTTTATATAGATTCTAACACGTTCCTCCATTAAAAATGCATTTGTTTGTAAAATAATTTATTGACCACGCACTTTATTTGTAAGTTGCAAAATTAAAACTTTTAACTAACAACCAACAAAACTTCCTCTTCAACCAACTGCATTGTTGTAGGTCAAATTTTTGAACTCTATCTCTCGTGCATATTCTCGTTGTTCATCTGTTAGTTAAGATACAACTTTCAAAGCCGTTCGGTTCACTTTTTACTTTCAAATCTCGGCTTCTCTAGATTTTCTTTCCTTAAGCTCTTACAATCGACATAACACTAGCACAGTTTCTTCGTTGGCATGTTATAATATAAAATTCTTATTTTCTTTTACATCTGACAATAACACATTCTAATTACTTATTTCACAAACTTATTGCAAACTCATTGATGTGCATATAAATGCTTTAACGTTCAATAATAGATCACCCCCCCTTGTTATTACAGCTTCCCTACTGTGTCCTTCAACCTATTAACCACTTCCTTATTGTTATGGCCATCAATGAAACATTACAATATGCTCAATTAGTTTCACAGTGCTCTAGTTCGCATAATCTTACGAGTATGTGACGAAGTCATATTTGTTTCCTTCATAGCTCCCTCATTCCCATCATTTCTTCTGTTTTCACTATCGTTTTCTTCGAACAATCTAATGAGTTTATAAGAGTTTATATAGACTTTAAAATATTCTTAAAAACTCTATATCTCGTTAGAATAGAAGTCTATGTGTAGAAGAGTCGATGCGTGTAAGAATTCAAATTCTATTCGAATGAGTCAAATCAAGCTAAAAATGAAAAAGCCTTAAAATTTAGTGTTGCGATGTCGACCACAACCCTAAGCTTTGCACTTTCTTTTCATTGCGCTCCACGTTCCTCCTTACTTGCGACTTCGTTTTCTTCCCTTTCTCGTTCGTCCACCGCGTCCTCAAACTTGTGTTGACTCCTAATTAACTTTTAACTTAAAATCATTCTCAAACTCGATTTGGAACCACCAATTCTAATAATATTGTTACAAATAATTCGTTATGACTCATTATCACATTGTTTTTGCCTTGAATTTTAAATACTCTATTGAATTTAGAATTTTTATTTATGTGAAATATAAAAGAAAAAACTACAACAATTAGTTTCTGGCATAGTAATTGAATGATGTCATATTTAATGCCCATATTTGAAAACGTAAAGAAATACAACTACGTTTAAAGTTTAACATAAACAAACACTTGGAATATAAAAGTTTGTCGAGAATTTTTATACGAAAGTCTTTACTCACAAATATTTAAGAATAAAAAATATCACACAAAACTAATAGAAAAAATAACCAACCACACAAAGTATACAAAAATTACGTGGTTCGACAACTTATCTATATCTATGGTGAATTATAAGATTTTAAATTCTTTTATTACTCAATAATTACCAACGAACTACTCATTGGTCACAAAGATCACACAAAAGATTACAAGAAATACTTAATAGAATGAACTCTTTAAGAGTTTACACAACACTTTCTTACATACTCAATACTTAAATATTTTTTAAGTTCTCTATTCAACACTCTCTTTAATAACTCTTTAATTTATGTCACTTTAATAAATAATTTTACAAGAGTTTATATAAACTCTAACACATCCCTCCATTAAAAATGTATTTGTCTGCAAAATAATTTATTGACCACGCACTTTATTTGTAAGTTACAAAATTAAAACTTTCAATTAACAACAAACAAAACTTCCTCTTCAACCAACCGCATTGTTGTAGGTCAAATTTTTGAACTCTTATCTCTCGTGCATATTCTCATTGTTCATCTGTTAGTTATGATACAACTTTCAAAAGCCGTTCGGATCACTTTTTACTTTCAAATCTCGGCTTCTCTAGATTTTCTTTCCTTAAGCTCTTACAATCGACATAACACTAGCACAGTTTCTTCGTTGGCATGTTATAATATAAAATTCTTATTTTCTTTTACATCTGACAATAACACATTCTAATTACTTATTTCACAAACTTATTGCAAACTCATTGATGTGCATATAAATGCTTTAACGTTCAATAATAGATCACCCCCCCCTTGTTATTACAGCTTCCCTACTGTGTCCTTCAACCTATTAACCACTTCCTTATTGTTATGGCCATCAATGAAACATTACAATATGCTCAATTAGTTTCACAGTGCTCTAGTTCGCATAATCTTACGACTATGTGACGAAGTCATATTTGTTTCCTTCATAGCTCCCTCATTCCCATCATTTCTTCTGTTTTCACTATCGTTTTCTTCGAACATTTCTTCGGCCATCTTCCCCATTTCATTAGCTTTCCTCACTAGACCATCATCTTTATCGTTGGGCCTTGTATTTTCATCTTGCTTGCAATCCCTCTTTTCCTCTCCTTCCAACGTTATAACCTGCAAAGCCCACTTGCGTTTCCATAGGCTTTTTCTAAAAATCTCGCCTTGCCTCCACTCTCATGAACTATAAAATGATTTGAAATACAACAATATATTTGCTTTTCTTGCTTTCGGGCTTTCGGCCAACATGCTGTTTTAACAATTAAAACCCTACTTATGGCTTTGGTTAATTCAGAAGTTACTTCTTTCTCAAAAAAAATTTGGTCGAAATTTAATATTTTCTTATGCCTCTGGCTATACCAATTCCCATTATTCCTATTTTACACAACCACTTAAGCGCATAACCATTGAATCCATATACAAGAAAATCAAATGGTCCATATGTTCCCCCATTGGTCCACATTATTCCCATTATTCCTTTGTTTATAAGCAAGAAAAGCACTTTAAAACCCTTTTTTTCAGAATCAGGACAGAAAAAAAAACAATCAATCAAATAAACGTTATTCTCTTAACCAAAGACAGCCATTTTCTCATGGAGAGATGTGAGCATTCACTTTGCACACATGCAAATGGCATGAATTCAATAGTTGACAATGTAGAGGTAACTGTGGAGGCTCGAAACTTCGGCTTATTTTGTCCATGCTGGTGAGATTTTGCTGCATCTTCTCCGCGTTTCAATTTGCATTAACATAAAACTCCAGCCATTTCTTGCATGCAGAACTTGTGAGAGATTGGCATAAAAGACATTAGATATGGGCAAATATACGCACGTGAAAAATGATTCCTATTTTTCCATTGTTGTTTGGTTGAACTTTTTTACTGAAAAAAATAATTTTTTTAATGTAAAAATTTTTTTCAAATTTTTTGAAAACATTTTGTTACAATTAAAGAAGAATTTTTTAAAATTAAATAAATCATTTTACTTTTACTTTATAATTAAATAAGAGTTTTTAGAAATTAAAAAAAAATTATTTTATCTTTATTTACAAAATCTCAAATTTTGAATTTTTAAAAATAAATTTTTTTAATATGTATAATATTACATATACCCTAATAATATTTTTTAATTTACATAATAAATTCTTAATAAAAATAAATTATATTCAACTAACTTTTTTTTTTTAAATCATCATATTTTTAATTTTTTTCATCTCTGCAACAATCATATATTTATAAAAATCTATTAAAATTTTTTATTAATTATTTTATTTTTTAAACAAAAAATTTTATTTTATTTTATAATTTTTATACCAAATATAAAATTTTATATAATTTGTTATTTATTATATATTAATTTTACTTGATTATTATGTTTTAAAAAATTAAATTTAAAAAATACATAATAAATTTACACTTACATATATAAAATTTATTAAATATTTTTTTTAATAATTTAATAATAAATAAACACTTTTAACAACACAAAAACAAATAACTTAATACTTTAAAAAAAATTTAATTGATAACTAAATAATTAATTTTTTTTTCAAAAAAAATTTTACATTAAAAAACTACTATTTTAAAAATTTTATTTAAACGAAACGAATCCAAAAGCAACGATGAAAACCATGACAGACTAGAACTACCGCTGTTTTGAAAAAGTCATGAGATATTCAAGCAGTCAAGCTGAAAGTAAAATATTTAACTTTTTTATCATAATACAAACTCCAAGCAACGACTAGATGGCCCGTACAGTTCGTAGAAATATATGAAAGATAAATCTCAAGGTTAACTTGAGCTTTGAAGAATAAACCTGCAACCAGACTACTTATCCTAGCCAACTGCCCAACTGAATAAGATTAAAAGAACGGTCTATTCCTTTTTCCTTGAATCTTTGAGTTGCCCTCTCTTTCTGATCCCGAGGCAAAACTGCAGACGCCATGAATCAATAAGGTGCTCTGGTACTAAGTCTAGCAAACACCAGATGAGGGAATGAAGCCAGTAGGGTGTGCAACGAGGTTCATACCCTATCCAGCGCAGAGCTGCCCGTGCATAACCATCTGTCGATGGAACAAAGAGCGAAGATTTTTTTATTGATGCCATCTTAGTTGCCACATACAACGGAACCTGCATCCAGAAATTTATCAGTTGGAGGACACAAATCAAGGCCAAGCAGATTATATAAAATCTGCTCTAGTGCCAATTTGAAGTCAAGAACCAGAAGAACTTAATTGCCTAAGACACCGGTAGTAAGCATACATAAAGTTCTCATCAATCTGAGATGTCTTAAAAAGTTTCACATTCAACAGACTATTAATCACCCTAGACATTGGCGTATCTGTAACAGAAGACAGTGACTTGAAAGCTAAAAGTCATACAGGCAGGACATCAATGAAGTCTATTTTCATATCACCAAACATCTTATTTATATTTCCTTATCATTTAATTGTTGCCATACCTGAAGAGATAAAAGAGCTCAACACGATATCAGTTGGCATAGAAAAAGTTTTGGGTGGTGCTAAACCAACACGTTATCGTACCACTATACAATTACACAAGACAACATATACATTTATAACTAAATTGAAAATCATCATAAAATAATTGTGCATGTGGCAACACACAGATTATATAATTGGACAGTGATGTGATGACGTCATGGTGGCAACACTAACTAAGACTTCCTTATTGGCAAATGCTATGCACCCTTATAAATATGTCAGGTCACAACAGATTTGGCTAATGTATTGAAAAATTTGAAGCCATTTAACTGAAAAATCTAGAATACTCTTGGTGTATGATGCTCCTTCCATTAAATTCAAGCTATGTGTATGAATCAACCCATCATGAAAAGTCAATGCACACATGGCCTTCCATTTAATGGAAGCAGCACCATATGCCAATAGCACCTAAGACTCCTCTATTTAACTAGGTCTTAAGATAAGGCTGCCATTAAGAATTTGATAAGGAAATATTTTAATAAACCAAGGACCCGAATATGAGATTTGAGAAAATTGTAGAGTACACAAAGGCATCCAATATGGTTTCCTTACACCCAATAGCTACACTAAACAATCTAAAACTCGTTGTTTTCTTGTAACATACATAAGTGAGAAGAAATTACAAGAATCCAAAGTTCTGCCTAATTACTAGAATTTTGATTGGACAAAATTCAACTGGGAAAGATAACCTCCACCTAATACTACATTTAGTGATTTAAGCTGTGAATAGATTGCATGGCTTCATTGCATGCAGGATCATTTATTGGGAACAAAATAAGATAGTTGTAATAATTAACTAGTCATGACCAAAATAAGGATTTCAAGAAAGAAATGCTCAAATTTAAATCAGCTTCTTAGAAGATAGAGTGACTTTATTGCCTAAAAAAAATAAGAGTTGACAACAAAAATTCATAGCTAATACATACCAACCAATCATAACCACTTGCTTCGAGCACAGGGACGAGTGTCAATTGGTTAGCAATTACTTAAGCAGGTCTACTGTAGGTACAATAAATTGATGAAATGTATAATCTAATATGAAGGTTAATAAATTTCAGCAGCCAGGAACAAGAATGCCTTGTTTAAAAGTCGTCAAACTTAAACATTAAGCTTCATTGCACATCCTCATTTGGTAACAGTCTCTCATAGAGACAGTAAACATATTTATGTTTCATGCAGAAAATTCATAACATTTTGCTCTTTACCTCTAAAACTAGCTAGTCAAAATGTTATGACGATGACAAAATCAATACATAGTTGAACATAGAAAAGAGTACCTGACACTGCACATCGATCCCACAATTCTTGTATTCGACATAAAGACACCTTGAGAATTGGTCAATATACCTGAAATTAACACATACAGATCTCTTTTTAACCACTAAATACTGAAATAAATTCTTCATACAAAAGTTACTATTCCAAAATTGGGCTAATAAAATGGAATGATTAAATCAGAAAAACCAAATGCTCACGCTTTTGTGGCAGCATAAACAGAGTAAAGAGGATCAGAAGGGATCACAATGGAAGCACCGGAGCCAATATTAACAATAGCACCTCTCTTCTTCTTCAACATCCCGGGCAAAACAGCTT
Organism: Ailanthus altissimus; assembly: GCA_946807835.1. Lineage (NCBI taxonomy): Eukaryota > Viridiplantae > Streptophyta > Magnoliopsida > Sapindales > Simaroubaceae > Ailanthus > Ailanthus altissimus. The sequence continues at coordinate 23,359,320 of OX327692.1, read as the reverse complement.
GAGTAACCTTGGTAGTACCCTCCACGTTAACCTTAATCAAATTCTTCAACAAGACCTCATCAACCTCATGAAAGAACCTAGCATAAGGATACGAAATCCCAACATTATTAATCAGAACACCAATATCCAACCCCTCAATAGCATCTTTGATCCTCTTAACACCCTCATCAAGATCGCCGCTGAAATCAACCACAACACTCTTGATCTGGACCTGGGCGTACTTAGCTTGAATAGAATCCGAAACATCTTTCAGTTTCTCCGGATTACGACCAACCAGGACGAGATTAAGGCCTTTCTTGCCCAACTCAATCGCAAAACTCTTGCCAATCCCATCAGTTGGTCCAGTCACCAGAGCCCAAGAACCGTATTTCTTCAGATTCTTTCCAGGTCTAAGGAAACAAACATAAACCCAGTTGGCAAGAAGTAAACTAACTCTCATAACTGTGAGAGAACCAATAGTGCCCAACATAAGAAGCCAAAAAGGTTGAGTTTTGAGAGTATCAAGAAAGCAAGGCTCCATTTTTGTTGTATGGAAAGTGTGATATGTGGATCTTGAATGAAAAAAAAAAAACACGGATCTAAGAAGTGGGTATTGCTAAGAAGAGATAAATAGCGTGACCCAGAAATGAATCTTCGGGTATTTAAGCTAAATTTAGGTAAAGTTGTTGAGTGAGAAGACCAAAGTGAACAACAATAACAAGATTAAGAAAATAGAGGAGGCTTTATGAGCAGAGTATTGTTGTTAGGCGGAGATAGATGGAAGTTGGAAGAGAGGTGGATGAAGTAGATGAGCTGAAAACCACCACAATTAACTACAATTGGTATTCCCGAATCCCGAGTCTGACTGACATTTAACTGGCCCGGAGCATCGACATTGTTTTGCCTTGTGTAAATGTGAGTTTCATTTTTTTTTTTTTTGGGCTTTCGTGTTTTCCTTTTTTTGTTAAAGACGTGTTTGAGGGAAAAAATGTCCTCGAAAGTAACACGTCATAAAAGCATTTTATGATTAGAATTTTCCATTTTGTTTTTGTAATTTTGTTAAAATTGTCTATTGAATGTTAAGGAAAAAAATAATATTAATAATGGAATCAGATAACAGATCCGAGTAACCATGTGTAAAATAATAATTATGGAGCATTAGCATAGTATTTCGGACTATTTTTGAACACGATTTTAAACATTTTTTAAGTGTTAAATAATTTATAAAATTAATTATTTAAAAAAAGAGATAAAAAAATTAATTACAAAAAAAAACACATTAAGTATTTAAGAGAATATTTTTATATATTATTATTAAAAAAAATTATAAAATTATAACTCTAAAAGTATTAAAAGATGATTTGTTTAAATAAAAATTCCGTCTATTTATAATTAAAGTTATATATATTGAATGATTAAAATTTATTTAATTTAACGGTCCATATCTAAAATAAAAAATATACAAATAAATATTTTTAAGACGCCACATATTTTAAAAATATCTTAAATAATATATTATTTTAAAATATTTTCTTATCTTACCAGATAAATGTAACATTAACCCAATTTAATTAGACTTTTTAAAAGCTCAAACTCATGAAACATATAATAAATCAAATATTCTTTTAATAATTTTGTCACGTGTTAAGTATACAAATAATTATTTAAAAATATTTACAACGTAATAAAATATTTTTTTAATATTCTTATCACGCACTAATATGACCAAGTCCCTCTTCCCCCCTCCCAACCACCACCCCCCCTTATGATTGATAAGGGGGGCTTAAGGCAGTAATCATGAATTACTTTCCTTTCAATTTTTGAATGAAGTTCTTTTTTTTTTTCCTTATTCGAAAGTTGTAGAACGTGATTTTCGTACGATTGATTACTTGTTCTTGCAAAATGTCCGCATCTTCAACAATCCGACTAATAAAATTCTGGGATTCTGGTAAAAGTCATGCCTTCAAGAAGAATTTTGAAATTTACAAATTGAGTTAAAACTAGGGAAAACGCAAAAAAAAAATACCCTATTTATCGGGTAGTGTTTTTTTTTTTTGCACAGAGTCAAATTATATTAAAATATATTAATCAAAATACAAACACTGTTTTCATTTTACCCTTCTTTACAATTCAATTTTGTTTTCTTTTCACAAATTGACTATAAATTGAGTACATTTTTAAAATTTGAAGCAAATTACTTTTTGTAGAGTTAAAAAAAATTAAAAATAAACAAAAATTGATGAAATTAAAATTAGTTTTAAGTATTTTTTTCAATTATTTTTTTATATAGTTGTTATAAATATATAGATGTATTATTAAGAAGGTGTAAAATATGGTGAAAATGAGTTAAGTGATAGAAAATAATTTAAAAATTAATGAAAATGATATATTCAGGCCATTTTTTGAGCCAGCATGTGACATCATGCGCCGACACATGTGTTATGCATTGGCACAATTCTCCCATGTGCCTGGTGCATGAAACCACATGCCACATAAGTGTGACGTGCTTGCGTCATACAGGCATGTCCACTCGCCATCACGTGACATTTTTTTTAAAAAATTTTTATTTAATTTTAAATGAAAATATTAAAATTGTGGCGAAATTATTCAATTTTAGTAATTATTTTTAATTTTATTTTTGTCATTATTATATTATTTTTGTTAGTTGAAAAAATTTTAATAATTTTTTTATTAATAATTATTTTGATTTTTAGTAATTATCTAATAATTTATTATATACTAATAATTATTTTTTTTCAAAAATGAGAACTTTTCAAATGAATATATAATGTCAAAAACGAATTCTACTGATCGAATATATCTACATACTCAAAGTTGTGGGCTATCAAAAGAATAAAAAAAATTAACTTCAAGATAGATTCAAATATTTAGAATTACATATTTTGATTGTTTTTGAATGTATAAGATATTGTATTCTCATATATTTTAGTACACGAAGTTTTATTAAGACTCGTACATACCAAATATTTACATGAAGAATTGTGGTTCTATATATGCAACAGGCGTATTTAGAGTTTTATTTGATTACTGATTTGAAAATTTATAATTATTTCTCTGGAAGGGTGTTGGGTGATAGACTGTAGGATAAATACTTTAGGGTTAGACATGAGTTGACCTACAGGGATTTAGATCCATAACTCAACAACGTTACAATTAACGATTATATAAATGCGGCAAAAATGTATCTATTTTATGTATTTCATAAATTGTTGATGTCACATGATCAAAATAGAGCCATACAATATTTTGTATTTGATATTATGGATTGGATAAATAAAAATAACCCAACGCAGCTTGTTACTTTACACATACTCGATGTTAGTAGTGTGAGTGATTTTAAACCTATGGTGCATACATGTGAGTTTGTATCTATAATTCAAATATAACATACATATCACATACATACATGCGCAGCGGATGAGCGAAATAGAAATTATTGAGTGATAAACACAATTAAACATTACATGTTATCTCATAAATGTAAAGTACATCAAGATTGAGTTATAGTACCTTGTCAAGCCTTTGGTATTTGGTCGAACTGGAGTACCCACCTTTGAAGCAACTCGTTTACAATTCTAGTTCCTCAACACGGTAGGTTTGAGGAAACTAGAATAGCATCTTTTTTAGCAAATAATTCAACTCTTGAATCATTGTTTCTACCTTGTTATATGGGTGACCAAAATAGAAAGAAAAATGGAAGAAGAAAAAAATGGAATAGTTGAGTTTTTATTTTCTCAACACTTGAAAGAATTTTTCAACACTTAGCAAAAATCACTTCTCATTTTTTCATACCACTCAACACTTTGCACAAATTTATTATCATTAATTGAGTAATTAATTGCTCTTTTATTTGTTTATTATTATCTTTCATTTTCTCACCTAATGACAACCACTATATTTGTCATTAGTGTTTTGTTTATTACTATCTTTTATTTTCTCACCTAATGACATCAATTATGTTTGCCATTAGTTTTTATTTATTATTATTAAAAAAAAAACCAAATTAAAATAAATCAAAATAGAATATCATTTAAATGAACTTAGCCTTAATATAGGTCAAATGAGAAAATACTTTCTCATCGTTAAGAAATATCTTAAGGCCTACCATTAACAAATACCACCCATTACACTTATTTTATCATTTAATTAATATTAAAGAAATGATTTAATCATATTAAATTATGGTAGAAACACGTGCCAATTTAAATAAAAAATTAATTGTTTGATTTTAATTTAAATAATAATATTATATATTATTATTATTATTTTATTCAATAAACATTTTAATGAATAAAATAATGATATTATTTGTCCAACAAATAAGGTCATTTTGGTAATTTTTAAATCAAATAATAATTGGTCCACATGTGCCTGTGTTAACATCCCATTGGTTAACAACTAATTGTTAACTAATTGATGTACTTAATTCGTAAGTCTTGACATATGCATGACCGGAGGAAAACTGAATTAAATGTCCGGTTTGCCGAAATTTTCTGAATTAAACTATTCAATCCGGTACATTGCCCTAGTGCACAATGAGTACACTTCATATTTCGAGACTCTCTAGGTCCACTTCCGATTTGTCAAACAGAACTATTCTGTGAGTCTGCGATCGATGCCCCATGCACACGTCATGGATATTATAAATCAGTGCAGTAGACCATACAAGTTGAGGTCACAGCATATATGTAAAATTCTTCCGCCAATCATATCCTAGAATAGTAGGGATATAGTTCATCACTGTCAAATCCCTAAGTGCTCATCCGTGAACTTATCTCCAGACACGTATCTTAATAAACAATATATTCAAACACTTTTACAATATTGTTTAACCCTGTAGGAAGCTCTTTTCCTAGGTACATTATTTACGGCCATAAGACTTTCTAAGATACAGTCTTTGAGGATCTAGATATATATATATAACTCATCTATGTGAGCTGACGGATTCTATATTTGTACATACCAGACTCCATAAGCATCGGACCATACCCAATGACACCCAGCAGTCACACTGTAAAAGGTCTGTGACATGCGTGGAACCAAAGTATGATGAATCACTTACAAGTCCACCGTGGTACTCAGGTCAAAAGACCACGTATACTACTCAACTCGAGAGGACCTTCTATTAACTGCTTCATGAGATATCTATTGGGGGTCCTCATTGAATCTGTTCAGTATTTAGTCCTTACTGAACACCTGTATGTTATACAAACTTCCAATAAGTCCATGGTTAGCTAAGAACAACTATCTAAACCATCTAGGTATAGTATACACTGGTCTATGTAAAAGGATTTCACCGATAGACCTGCACCGGTGAATTAAGACCAGGAACATATAATTTGAGAATAGACTTACATAATAACATTTCTTAGCACTTATTGCAACTCTTGCAACTATGTTATTACAAATGTATTCTCAGGTGTTTATACCGTCACAAACAAGATTCTAACTTTTAGACTTCACTGATTAATATAACATGCTAACTCTTTAACATTTATAATTTTCAGTGATGTTAATTCTTAACATTGATCTAAACTTCTTTAGACCAAGTCTCAACCCTTTCAGATCACATAATGTCTGTAGCGTTACAAGCATTGAACCATTTTATAATAGTAATTATCAATTTAACAAATAATGAACTAGATAAATATTACAAAATAAAATATTCATAAAACAATGGGATGACACGTGAGTACAAATTTTAACAAGTAGCACATAATTTAACGACCTATTACTTTATTGGTTTAAAAATACGGTGAGGACTTTTATTTTTATATTTTTTTGTTGTGAGTTTTTTAATAATATCAAAATGTGTATACATTATATCGCGATTTTGCAGCATATAAATGAGTATCTAAAGGTTATGCTTACACGCCAAAGGATGTTTTCCGACATGTACTCACAAGAATGCATAACTGCAGATACATATTTTTATGTGAGTATTTTTTACCCGTCTATTGTACATATTACATTATAATATTGTTGGTTAACTATTAATGAGTTTAATGTCGTATATATTTATTTTTAGGAGTACATTAGACAAATGTGGTAAAATATCATTCACCCTAAGTTCAAGTTCAAGCTCTAATGACTAATGAATCGAACCGTTGTGTGCATATACACTTGGAACAAATACTTAATGCTAAACTGTGGGCCTCGGTCAATAAGGTAGTGAAAGTAATAACTTTTTATTGTTATTAAATACAATTAGTTCAAAATAATGTAATAATAATTTTTGCAGATATATATTTCGTTGAATATCAATAAAGAACATTGGTTTGTAGTAGAGACCAACCTTATTTATAAGAGGATTACGTTGTGTGATTCTAACATGAATAGCCACTTCGACGATGCCATTAAAAAATTTATGGAACCTCTGCATGTGCCTCGAGATCCAAGTCGTTTCCTCTATCTCATACTCGTTTGAAATAAAAAAATATATATTATCCTTATATTATAGTAAAATTAAAAAATTAAAAATTAATTTTTTAGTTTTATAAACAAACATACATCACATGTTATGTAAAGCAATAAGGTTTTGACATGTCTGTCTATTATGTCTATATTATTTACAACGATTATAAATATTCTTTAATAGTTTCTCCCTTTGAGATAAAATTCGATTCGTCCAACACCTGCTTGCCTGATGAAGTGCTATTGGAGGTTGGATATCCATATTTTTCAAATTCTCTATGACTATCCAATTCGACGAATGGGCAACCAAAAGTACTGGCTCGCTATAGGCACATAACAAAGTCTCGAATATATAATAAGTTGAATAAAGACTCTCCTGCGATAATCTTATGTATCTGCATATAGCAAGTGCATGGGGATAAGTCAGTTGCTGATAGTCAAACTTTTGACATCTACATATTCTATCCGAAATGTTCATTATCCCGTCTATGCCATCGTCTTTGACTATAAAACATGAAGTATCTATAGTGTGAACTGTCATTCGACTTACTTCATCATTATGTTTTATAACTTTGTGATGTGCCCAATTCGTCAAGACGGTCGTAATATTTTGTGCTGCCAATTATTTATGGTAAAACCACAGTTGCATTAACTCCTGTATCCACTCTATCAAATTGGTCACCGAAAGTTTTTTGTTTTATTTTTTGTAACTGTATTAATACTCTTTACAATATTAATAGTTATGACGTCGTATATTTTGAAAACACTAATTAATCAAACCCATTTAACTATATCAACATCCTTATCTAAATACCTAGTTACATCGAGTCTCATTTTTTTTATCTTATTTAATTGATGTTGAAAATCAAGAAAACAATGTGCCTAATGTCACACTCCAAATATTCTCAAGCAACCCAAATATTCTCAAGCAATTACTCGAACATTTGACGCATGACAAGACCACCAAGAGGGTATTTAGCACATTGTGTTAGGCAATAGTAAAATAAGTGGACAAATATACCTATTTCTTAGACTACTTCTAAGAATCATTATTTTTCGAGTCAACAATCCTCCATGCTAATAGAAATATTTAATTATTTTCATTTTTACAAATAGTCACAAACATTGTATCAAGATAGAAACCTTTTAAAAATGTTCTGTCCATATATTCACTGCTGGTTGTTGCCCCATCTCTACATTTTTTGCCATCTTCTTATTCACTTTTAAAAAAATGACTCAACTATTATATAGATTATGAATAATAAAATTCAATAATATAAAATTTGATTATTTTTATTATCGAAGTTTAGAGACTGCCAACAGTCTACCGCCGTTAATCACCAATGATGATGACAAAATTATTTTTTATTTTTATTAAATAATTAAAACTAAATAATGAAATTGAACCTTATAAGAATACACTTCATGTCTTCTTTATTTTTTATTTTTATTATTAATTAATCAAATATTGACACGTGTCTTATTTTTATCAGTATAATTTAAATTTGTATTAAATTTTAATTTTATTATCAAATTTATCAGAACCTAACTAATGAATTAAAATAAAATTATTTATTTTTAAATAATTAAAATAAAATTGAGTATTAATTCATATTCTAAAATAAAAATATTCTTAGCCCTTTCAATAATTCAATAAATTGATGGTAAAATTCTACGAAGTTGATCCAATAATAACGTTATTATATGAAAATTCATTAGATTGATAGGGAATTAAATAATCACGTGAGAAGCCACAAGTGGAGGATCTTGTTTGTTTGTTGGTTTTTTTTTTTTGTTAGAAAGGATGATCTTGTTTCAATTTTGACAACGTTGTCTTTGTATGGTTAGTAGTTATACGTGGGGCAGGAAGGGAGGCAGCTGGGAAAATACTATTCATTAAACTCTGTAAGTGTAATCCTTAAAACAAACAAAATTTATTAGGTATACAAACAACTTCATCAATGACAATAATTAGGGGTAGGGAGCCGGCCGGACTGGACTGTCCGAATTAAATGGAACATGGAACTTTAAAGGAATTTGATTATCTTTATAGTTGGTCGTTAATTTAAAAGATAAATGTATTAAATAATATTATTTATTTATTTATATATATTTAAAATTTATTTAATTTTTATTTGACGTTGAATGTGTTATTTTTTTTATCCAATTACATAAAGTTCTCATTATGATTTGATCTAAATTTAAAAAATAATTTAATCAGTATTATTTATTTTTGGATTCATTATCACCGATAATTTTTATTAGAATTTATTATTTACTTATAATTTTTATTAGGACTCAAGACGCAAAATTTTTAAAGGTCATTTAACTTATATTATTCATCTCTTGGGAGCATAGGAGATCCACACTTCACGCAATAATTTTTATTGTGGTTATTTTGGAAGTTTATATATGAATAAGAATTTGAGTCTACTTTATTACTACTTGTGATAGGTCAGACACTTGTCATTAACTCAAAAGATTAACTTGTGAGACAATATTGCTCACTCATCTATATGTACTTAAAATTTATTCAATTTTTATTCAATATAAGATGTGACATTAATTCTTATTTTAAAAGCAAATGATACCCGAATTAAGTGCTCATGTACTTGTGTTAATTGCTTCATAATAAGATTTGAAAATATATTTATCTTCACTTTAATATAAATTTTAAATTCAAATCTCTTTTTCATAAAAAAAAAAGTTATAAATATCAATGGAATTTTGCAACCTAAACTAGAAAAATGGAAAAACCTCCTTGCAATATCTAAAGCACAACCTGAGTTATAGAAAATAAATAGGACTGCGTTGATCAAGTCTTAATACTTCATTATTAAGGATTAATTTGGCATTTGAAACGGTGGGTAAAGTAAAAAATAAAAAGATAAAAAAAAGTTTGTTAAACGGGTCTATAGAGTAAAAGGGTGTTCAAAACTTCAAAGTATATTTTAGAGTACAAATAACCCACCCCATAAAAATAAAGTCTTAACACATTCTCAAGAATGGGGTGCTTCCTCCACTATATTCATATCACATCATATGTCCCTTAGCTTCTCATAATTAGTTGGCTACACATGCATATTAATTGGTACTGTTATTCTCACACCTAGTCTTAAACTTGAAAATGTTTTCTATTTTTCAACTCTCAAGTTTGATCCTTTATTGCACATGAGGCCGGTCAAATTGGCAACAACTCTCTTTTTATTGCATTCTCCGATCAGAGGTCAGGATTCAAATCCACCCTCCCCATCCCCATAAATGTAGAATATCTATAAAAAAAAATATTTAATCCTTTATTTGTTAGCCGAATCTCTTAAATATTCCTTAATTGTTTGATAATATTCAATCATAATTGTTGCATTTTTTTCAGGACCAGTCAACAAATAGGAGGATTGGACAGGGTATCTTTCACGAGGGCTACATTATTATATTAAAAATTCATATTCATCGATCAGATCGTCAAAACAAAGTAAACGAGGATTGGCCACCAAGGGCATGGTCCAGTGGTTATTAAAATATTGCGTTATGTTATCATGTAACTTCAATTTTGGATGAGGTAAGGGATAATTTTTTTTTTTATAAAATTTTTGACACACTTCTTAACTTTAAAAAAAATAAATGAGGATAAAATTATTGGCAGAGTCTCTACTGTGGTTATAAAAAAAACTTAGCTAAAATAATAAATTCCTTTTAATTTAGTTAAATAATTAAAACTCATAAATTGGTTCGTATCGGATAAAAAGAAAAGAATCCATTAGTTACAAGCTAAAATAGGACTTCAAACATATGCATTTGCATCTGAAACAAAAGCACCAAATCCTGGACTGTTACCCCATTTCCGATGCTAATGAATTAACTAACCTTAGCTCTCATTGAATCCTTCTCAAGCCCTTTCTTACGCAGCCGAAGCAAATAGTGAAAAATATATCGAATCACCAATGAATCTGGCAATACATTGAATATGAACCACTGCAAGGAATGAGGCCAGTAGGGCAAACAAAGTTGCTCATAACCAATCCGTCTTATGCTTGCTTTGCTATAAATCTCTGCTGATGGAATGAAGAAGGAAGATCTCTTGATCTTGGACATCTTCGTTGCAACAAATAAAGGAACCTGAATGCTCACAAAGAGTAAAAGTAGAGCACAGATTTAGTAGTAAAGAGTAAAAGAAACTTGCTATACAAAGAACCACGCATAATATACCTGGCACTGAACATCGATTCCTTTCTGCTTGTATTCCAAATACATGGATCTTGAGAACATTGCCAGATACCTGTGACAAACAAAACTTTGTAAATTATATGCTTTAATTAAACAGGAGCTGTTCTGGGATTATCTTAGAGAAAACTTACGCTTTGGTAGCAGCATAAATGGAGAACAAAGGGTACGAAGAGAGGACAACAGAAGAACCAGAGCCAATATTAACTATTGCACCTTTATTCTTCTTCAGCATAACTTGAAGAACTGGCCTTGTGACCCAGATTAGTCCATTTATGTTCACCTTAATAACACTATCCATCAATTCTGAATCAACTTCATGAAAGAATCTAGCGTAAGGGAAAGCAGTTCCGGCATTATTTATCAGAACACCGATGTCTAGCCCTTCAATGCCAACCTCCATCACCTTTGATATCTCCTGGCCACTCAATTTTTCAAAGTCAATAACCAGAGTTTTGATCTCAATTACTTGGTTCTTGTTACAATGTCTTTGGCGTATCTCATTGGAGGTGGCTTCAAGCTTTGCCGGATTGCGACCCACCAAGATTATGTTAAGACCTTTTGATGCTAGCTCAAATGCCAAGGCTTTGCCAATCCCATCAGTAGAGCCAGTGATGATTGCCCATGAGCCATATTTCTTTAGATTTTTTGCTGGTCTCAAGAACGCGACCCAAACCCACTTGAAAAAACTTAAAACGAGTTTGAAAACAGTGATGAAGCCTAGAAAACTCACTGCTCCAAATAAAATCTGCTGCAGTTCCATTGCCATTTGAAATGTGAAAGTACCAACTGTGAACTGTGAAGAGATGGACAAGAGATTCAGAAACTATGTTTCCACCTGGTTTGGCTTTTAATTAAGCTGCCGGCCTAGAGGTAATAATCGACATGATGCCGTTCATTAACAATTTTAAATAGCTTTCTTGTTTGAATAATTAACCAAAACAGTGTTGATTGCCCATTTATAATAAAATTATTAGTTATGTTTTTCGCTAGAAGCAAAAGGCCAAAAAGTCACCATAATTAATGCGTGGATGCTTTAACCACAGAGACAACCGACCAACAAAGAGCAATATACAATATAATATAGAAACAATAGATGGTTGATTTTATTGGAATGGAAGGTGATTGTCACTACAAGGATGAGGTAAAGATTTGAATTTCGATATAAGTGGACATATTAATTTTTTTCAAAAAGATGTCTTGTTCTTCCAAATATGAATGATTCTATTTAACGGTCACCTGCCTGCCATTACCCATTTCTTAATACTGTCAGGTACATGCAAAAATCTCGATATGATCTATTTTTGAACTGTTTAATTCAAATTTATAAAGTATTTTTTACAAGATAAAAAAGAGAAAGTATGTTAATTTGTATTAACAGTATTAGTACTTTTCAATATAGTAGTTTTAGTTTTATATAGGTTTTTATCTTTGTATAGGATATATTTCTTGTGTAAATTAGGTTTTTATATTTTTTTGTTTAGTAATGGTATTAAATTTATATAAAAAATTATTATTTTTAAATATTTTTTTATAATGAAAGATACCATTTCTTTAAATTCTCTCACATGGACATGGTGTTTGAGCTAATCGGAAAAAAATTTCACATTAAAAAATAACACCTATATTTGACTCCTCCTCTCACTACCGCTGATTCCCAGTGACTGATTACTCATTGCCACTTCCAATTTGTTCCTAGACCATCTATCTAAAACCTGCATTCATAATTTCTTCGATCCACAGCCTATTCTCCTTCAATCTCCACAAAACTCTTGGTTAGGGCCTTTTTGTTAGTGCAAGAGAAATTTCTAGTCAAAGTGAGATTTCTAAGGGGTTACTAGGACATGACCACTAGAATCAAAAGTGTATTTGAAATTATTTATAAATTTGGGATCAATCTGAAATTTCAAATAAATTCAATGCCAATTTATAATTTTACATAACTTTGGGCCAATCTACAATTTCTCATAAGATTTGAGATTGCTCTGACATATTTGCATAGATTTGGTGCGTAAGCAATTCCATACAGATTTGTGGAAGATTTGTAATTTTATATAAAATTTTCTATTATCTCTTAGACTCAAGCCGTCACAACCTTGACATTTAGATGGGCATAATTATATTTCATGAGAACAAACAATAAGAAATTTTCTTGTATAAAATAGATTTGTATATTTTATTATTTAGTAATGATATTAAGTCTATATAAAAGGTCACCTCTTAAATATATATTTATCTTATAATGACAGATACAATTTCTCCAAATTCTCTTACAATTTGCTTCTTTTAATAAAAAATTTCCTTTCAAAAGAAAAAAAAATTAATAATTCAAATACATATAAAGTTATCTTTTAAGAGATTAAAAAGAATATATATACGAAATACTTGATAGTAGTACTCCTTCAACAGGTTTGAAATTTAAACCTCACTAGTTCACGCTAAGTAAGAAAGAGCATAAATTTATGTTTCATGCAGTGGCAAAACTATTACAAAGCCTAAATAGACCATAACCTCCACAAATTTAGACAGAACCTCTTAAACTATTATAAGGCCTAAATAGACCATGACCTCTACAAATCTAGACAGAACCTCTTAAATTTATATTATGTGTATTAATTTTATAGTTTTAAAATACTTATTTTGTCCCTCTCCCTCTAAATTTCTTTAAAATTTTTTATACTTAGTAAGTTAAATTATCAATTTGAAAATGATCTCTTAGTAAGTTAAATTATCAATTTGAAAATGATCTCTATTAACATTAAAGATACTTATTTTTTAATACATTATTTAATGTTTAAATAGCATCTCATCTTTTTTTATTTTAATATCTTTTTCTAATAAAAAATAATTTTTTAATTTACAAATAGTCCATATTTTAATATTTTCCCAATTTTATACTCTTATCTTAATTAAAATATATATATTTATAAGCAATCCCATCTTTAGATCTTTTTTTTTAATATAAAAGAATTTTATACTTGTAATTCTTTTCCTAAATGAAAATGAATTGTTTTAATTTAACATATATAAAAATATACTCACAAATATGGAACATTATACATTGGTGATTTTATCTTCTCTTCAATTTGCACCAAACTCTTATTGTTTATAGAATAATTGTCTTTATACTCACTCTTCCTATGTGTTGAAATTTTGGTGATTGAAAATGGAGTTTAAATTTGATTTTGAGTTGAATACCAATAAAGAGTTAATACGAGATCGAGTACACATTGAACATACAATAAAGAGATAAAAATGAAAAGCTAAAAGTGAAGATAGGGGAGAAAACGCACGAGAAGACAATCTCTAGATATGAGTACAGTGCCAAGTCGAGATCGCAACAGCACCACAACGCTGGCCTGTGGTGCTGCAGCGCCTAATTTCGACAATTTCCTGTTTTAAGTCATTTTGATTTAATTTGAGTCAGTTTTCTATTTTAATAATAATGTGTATTATTAAAATAAGACTTCGCAACAAAATAGAGAATGATTTTTTGATAGACTCATTAATCTTGTAAATTAAAAAAAAAATTCTAAGAAAATTTAGCATAGAATAAATTATAAATGACTTTTAAGAGATGAAAGATTTTTAAGCTACTTTTTTGTATAAGATTATGTTAAAATTTCTAATAACATATATATATATATATTCTGATTTATCTATTATTAATGTGGAATAAAAACAATTTTTTCATAATTTAATTTAAATATTATTTTATTTTATTTTATTAAACTTAAAAATTTATATTATGATTTAACCCATAAAGTTTAAACCCTAAACCCTGATTACGCCCTGATTTCATGTAATAAATAAATAAGTCATACAAAAATTGCAATTAGTATTAGCTATAAATTCCATGTAACTGCAATTCAGAAGGTGTGAGTAATGTTAAGTAACGAAGGTAGGTGGCGAGTGGCGACCGAGCCAACGCAGTGAAAGTATTTCATGCAAAGATGGGATATCTTGATCTCCTGCTGATTCCGATAGACAGACGCCAAGCGTCGAGGAGGGGCTCAGGGAGGAAGCTTGCAAAGCACCATTGAAGCCAGTGAGTCCAGTAAGGGGTGCACCTTGGTTCATAGCCAATGCGGGGAATTGCAGCTCTAGCATAATCTTCTGGCGATGGTATAAACAGTGATTGTTTCGTTATCGATGCTACTTTGGACGCCATTTTTGTTGCTACATATAATGGTACCTGCTGGGTACGTACGTGGTTTATTATTTGTATTTATAATGGCATTATGCTTTAATGACTAAATTTAATTTACAAAATTATTTCTCAACAGAGAATGCCATACCTGACACTGCACATCAATTCCATAGCTTTTATATTCCACATAAAGTGATCTTGAAAGTTGATCAACGTACCTGTTTAATAGTCGCCCCAAACAGAGAAAACAAATATCCTAAATATCATTAAATTAATGTTGTTGGATCATATAAATATACAACTAGAAATTAAGAACCACGTACAATTAATCTTGAAAATATTTGAAGAATTTTAAAAAATTCTCGTTCCTCCTAAAAGGAGAGCTAGCTCTATTAAAAAATTTACCTCAATATTGAGTATCTAAGAAAAAAATGAAGCACTCAACACCTAAGACTTTTTTTTTTAAAAAAAAAAAATTAATTACAAGTTAGATACCCGGAATCTATATAACAATTGGTGTCCGAAGTTAAGTTGCCTTAAAAATTAGATTTATGTATTTTCTAATGTTACAAATTCGAAAAAAATGTTAACTTTGTTTTTTCCTTCTAATTCATACTCATGGTTGATCATTTTACCACCCCCATTCAGCTATTGTCAAACATCGTATACAGTCCGTCAAGTTTATCATTGGTAAAAAATATCTCTATCTATCTATATATGTATCTATAAATTAATGATTATAGTTTACATTTAAAAAAAAAAAAAACTGACTTAGAAAAGAATGTCTTTGAAAAGATAGATATGTACATTAATTTAAGGCTTTGAGGGAATAATTTTTTTAATTATTTCAGGCAGAATGTTGCAAAAAGTAACTAAATTATTGTCTCCAAAAAAATAATAACAAAATTCATATATATATATTAAAGTTAGAAAATCTGATAGTTAATGACCCCAAAAGTTAGGCTATTTAACGAAAATTTTCGAAATTGGATTAGGAGTAGCGAGACGGATAGAGAAAATATATATGTGCTTACGCTTTTGTAGCGGCATAGACTGCATAGAGAGGATGTGAAGGCACAACAATGGCGGCACCAGAGCCAATATTAACAATGGCCCCTTTTTGCCTCTTCAGCATTCCTGATAAAACAGCTCCGGTAAACCTAGTTGTTCCTTCCAAATTAACCCTAACAAGATCCATCCACACTTTCTCATCAACCTCGTGAAAGAACATGGCTTGCGGATATGTGATCCCCACGTTGTTTATTAAAACTCCAACTTCAAGCCCATTAGTGACCACCTCTATCGCTTTGACGCCGGTTGAAACGTCGGAAGAGAAATCAAACTCGAAGATGATGATCTGGGTGTTGGGAAAATCAGCTTGAATTTCATTTGAGACTGTTTTCAGCTTGTGGTAGCTTCTGCTGACTAAGATTAGGTTTAGGCCTTGCTGTGCTAGTTGGTGGGCAAATGCTTTTCCTATGCCGTCAGTGGCGCCAGTGATGAGAGCCCAGGAGCCGTAGTTTTTGAGGTTCTTTGGTGGTCGGAGGAATGTGGTGATGATCCATTTAAGAAGAGAGAGGAAGTGTTTGAGGAGGACGATGAAACCAAGTGTTGAGAGAAGCAGAAGCCAAAGAGGCGGCTGCTGCTGGGAAGTTGGTGACATTGTCGGAAACTGGCGAGTTGTGACTGCGCCTTCAACTCTTAGTTTTTGAAACGCTAGCTAGCTGGTTTCAATAATACTATTTCTCAAGAAACTGTCGTATGAATTTCGTAGATTAAAGCTGCATCATCATGGCTTGGCTGGCTTCTTCATCATCCGTGGAAAT
Organism: Ailanthus altissimus; assembly: GCA_946807835.1. Lineage (NCBI taxonomy): Eukaryota > Viridiplantae > Streptophyta > Magnoliopsida > Sapindales > Simaroubaceae > Ailanthus > Ailanthus altissimus. The sequence continues at coordinate 23,342,709 of OX327692.1, read as the reverse complement.
ATGCAGACTACACAAACAAAAAGCAATAATATGGTCATGAAATTAAAATGAGCAAAGAAGAAAAATAAAATAATAATAGGATAAAGTGAATAAATAGACGTGTGGAAAGGAAATATATGCCATGAATGGAGATATAGTTACAGTATTTGGAAAATTACCTGTGAAATTTTCTAAGAAATCTAAGAGAGAAACGGAAGAGTCTTTTGTGTTTTGCATCTGGGGTGGCCACCTAACTTAATCTCGTGCTATCTCAAGAAATGTACCGTAGCAATTAATCCACCGAACAAACACATTAAGTTGCAGTTGCAGCTGGCTTCACCTAACAGTTCAGACACTCTATGAGCGTGGTCACCTCTATACTCTATTATGCATTTATCGACTTGTCAACCACTCCCAGCTTCAACATTTATTTTTTTAAAAAAATATATGTATTCATTCCTACACACGCTTCTTCTTCCATTTAGATACAAAATTATTCTAATTGATAAAACGTTTTAAGACTTATTTACAATCCATCTTGTTTATTTAATATTGTAGAATAGTTAATTACTTATATAGTAGATCTTGCAATAATGTCTAATATATCATATAGATATGAACTGTTGTTTATATTTACTTTTGCTATATAATATGCATTCATTTACTGTTAAAAATGTTCGCACGAAAATCTTTGCCTATAAATATTTAAGAATTATAAAAAAAATTACACAATTAAAAAAAAAAACAATCAAATGCATAAAGAATACAACGAACTTTTATAAATATTCGGATTCAACAAATTATTTACATTCAATTATAAGATCTTATTATCTTTTATTACTTAATAATTATTAAGGAACTACTTAATAATTATAAAAATCATACAAGAAATTATAAAAACTATTTAATAAAATAAACTTTTTATGAGTTTGTATAGTTAAGGATGGCAAAACTTAATCTGAACGTAGATTTTGCTCAATTCAAATCATGTTTTTTTTTTTTTACAAATTCAAAACTTATTTTTTATCTGGCCCGAATCGGATTCGAGTTTAAATTCAGGTTAGATTTGAGTAATCCAACCTAGATTTAAACCCAATTTTTTGAAGTAAATTTTAAAATTTTAAGGTATTTATTTTGTAAACAATTGTTAGATTATATAATTTGTATTATATAAATTGTTAAGAATCTACTGTTAAATATTATAAAAATACTACTAATATATATAATAATTAGTACAATATTTGTTGTTGTTGTGAGCATCAAAATTTGTTAGGAAATACGTATTGTTACAAATAAAATGATCCGAAAAGCCATGGTAAATCCTGTATTAAACTGTACACTTCGTCGTCAGCTCCTCTGTCTCTCTCTCTCTCTCTCTCTCTTTTAAATCATCAATAAATGTAATACCAATATATCTATATAAAAAGTCCATTCCTCTAATTGAATTAAAGACCATGTGTCTCATTGAACATGCATTGCTTGAAAGTTAAGGAAATACATATTGTTGGCTTGATCAGAGCACCACAATAATATCACAGATTTAACTCTGCTGAATACAACAAAAAAGAACAGCCTAAAAAACACCACCACAAACCAAGATTAGAGAAAAACCCATAAGAAAACATCAACTCTAAAATACTAAAACCCACCACCAATTAAAGATTTGGATTGAGAAAATTAAAAGAAGCTTAAGTGAAAAATAGAAGTAACGGAGCAAATGATACAGAAAAAACAAAAGTTGATGGACGGTTTTAGATTTAGTTTTAGTTGCTGAGAAAACGTTGGTATAGAGAGTAGTTTCGAGGATGATATCTCTGTGTCCAATGAACTGTTATTAACATAACATTAGAGCTACAAACACAAGAAGATTAGTAAAACCAACAAAACAACTCAAATAAGTGGCATGGAGGAATAAGGATTTCCTTTATGTCACCAATGAAACAGGGGATCAATATCGGCAACAATGTCCGAGAGCCAAATGGAAGATATTAAATATAGCAATAATGATCTTCAGTTCTTTGTGATACAATTCTAAATACTGCAAGATCCTATTTACAATTTGGCCATGATTTCATGGTTGCGTCTGTACAAATATGTAATGCATATATGATATTCCCCCGCTTGCTGGTTGCTATTCAGTTCAGCCTCCTTCATCTGTTTTATCTTTCAGCTTTCATCCTTGGTTCAATTTTTTATCTAGTAAACCATTTTACCTTGGCCCAAAAGTAAAGCCTTAATATACTTGCCAAAAATATACCCGTGTGAACGAATGATTTTCTAGTAACTACCATACTTAAAAATTCTTGGCACTTGATGGGTCTGAAACATGACTACTGCAGCTACAGTCCTTTGAAAATTGTTCTTGGTGAAAGGGATCATCAACACAATGTACGGAACTCAACCTAGGAGAGAAATTCCAGCCTGTCATATGTTCCAGTTCATGGCCAGTTGATCTCATGCTGGCTTCTTCTTTTAACTTGATGAAGTACATTGATGACCAGTAATCCTTTGCCAAGTTCTTCAAGGTTAAAGAATAACAAAAAAAAAAAAAAAAATTAAGAGACAAAGGTGATATGGTATTATATACTAAAATAAGAGAATCCAGTAACATCTAAGTAAACCTGAGTAGAAGACTCACTGTTTTCATCAACTGGATCAGCTCATTCATGGCATTATTAAAGAGATCAGGATGTGCCAGATTAGGAGTAGTCAAAATTTCTTGTCGGGTACGATGAGATATATTCACCTCCATTGGAGCACCTGCAGATGAAAAATTGAGCAACATATTTCTCTCTGTATCTCTATATATAAAAAAAGGCGCCCTTGAAGGTAAATGAGAAGTATGGGAGCTGTCTAGCAGCACAAAGCAAACACAAATTCATAGTGCCAAATGCTTCACTTTAGTGCACAAAAATCTATGCCAGATCACAGAGTATGAATATTACTCGTAGCACAAGAGGATGCTCGACAGCTTTATTATTGTCATTTAGGAAACTTTGCACTTTCCATATGAGAAATTTATAGTGAATGTAATCCAAGGAAGTAGTAGATTAATGTTTAGCTCAAATTTCCATAGTAGAAGTCACAAACCTGCAGCAATGTACTTCTCTATAATATGCCGTGCCATGTAAATCCTTCTCACATGGTCATCTAAAGGAATTTTTCCATGCTCATGCACTTCCTCGTAGAAATGAACACTCTCGCCAGCCAAACAACTGCAATCAAGTGGAAAACAAAGATACTATATCAAATGGTCAAAATGTGTGCTTATTGTTACTCCAGTTGTTTCTACAGAAAAGTGAACCGGGAGAAATTTTGCCCAAAGAGTTATTTTCTGAAGCTTTTTTTGATATTATTTTTTTTGTTTGTTGAATATGACTTATGAAGCTGAGAAGAGATCATCAGGCCACTAAGTAATATATACTAATACTAGCTCTAAATAAAATTTCCCCACTAAAGAATTTTCCTGAAAATAAATTGTAAATTAATGGAATTTGGGACAGAACAAAATACCTGTCAGCAAAAGCCATAAAGGATTGCCTGAACTTTTTGTTCAGAAGAAGCTTATCCAGTGGTTCGTTTCGATCCATGACAGGAGTAGGTTCTCTTTGCAACAGTAGTCCACTATCAGGTATGCCCAAAGCCTGACCCATTGTTTTGAATTCTTTAGATTCCCTTTTCCTTAAACTGATCTGCGAAAGCAGAGGCTCTGAACTTGATATAGAGAAGAAAACCAGCACAAGAATACCTGCCTGCAGTAAACCTGAAAATTGTTAGCAAGTATAGGCAAGCTGGGATAATTAAATTTTCAGTATCTTGTGATTACAGCAACCATTGATGACAGCAGGTGCATAAAAGATAAGAAGAAAACATTTACAAATTATACCATAACTAACAGCAGGAACCTGGATGTAACTTGAAGCCATGAGATATCATCATGAATTTCATTCAAAACATAAGCAAAAACCCACAAACCTGGAAGTACAAAAAGCACGTGTTAAAAGATGCATGGGAACTAGAAGGAGACATATCCTGATTCACTAACAAAGTTATAATATTCACATTTAACAATGTCAACTAGCTTATAGGTAACATTGATAAAGAGTTGGGATCGTTATCTGTGTTTGATGACAATCATAATTCACATGTAAATACCCTTCCTATAGCCAGTTAAAAGTACATCAGGAAATCTGTTGATAATCAGAACAAATCTGTCAAGATCATTGAAAATATAAATTGAACCCAATTGCTAGTGACAGTCCATCAGACTGTTCATTCCACAACCATGGATTTATTTGGATAAAGTGCTTGCAGGAAGACTTAAGACCAAAAAGTATGAAATGATCATTGCAATGACATTATAACCAATACAAAAATTACAAAGTAAGATAGAGCACATTACACAGCACTGTATAGAAACTAGAAAGAAATGTACCAATAGATGAGGCGGAGACTACTATTCCCCGCCAGAGGTCCCTGAGCTCATCAAACCTAAACTCTACATGCCGAATTGCCCCCATGAATCCAGCCAAAGTGGCAACATATAACGTATGGAGACACACAACTGGGACGATCCAATGAGCTCCCATGTGGCAGCGGAAATTGAGAGGCCTCTTCACATGCATAACTACAGAATAAAGGACCTTCCTGTTAGGAACAAGCAATTATAGTGGAGAGAAAGCAAAAGGCATTTATCAACAATTGGTTCTAAAATTACAGTAGGCTGTTGACCAGGACATGTATTTGGCACCACAATGAGGCAGTCAAGTATCCACTCATACAGCCAGGTCAAAACAGACTGCATGGTGTCTATTGTTTATTATAATGCAATCAGAAGTACACGAGTCAAAACATCATAATAGTTGGTTCAGAAAACAGAGAAAATCAATGGATGGGAAGAGCATTTTCAAAGGTGCTAAAGTCTTTAATAAACTTTCTTATTGGAAAGAGGCTTAATTGGACATTCTCTTCATCTCATAGCAACAAGCCAACAATAGACAGCCAATCTTGACAACAGGAAAATAAAAGGGAAGGGAGGAAAACAGCAGAAATCTTGGGTCTTCAACTAACTGATATCATAAAGAACTATCAATGGAAGCAAAACTTTCATCACTTGGGATTCCTTCATTAAATAACATATAATAAATTACTTGGCACTTTAGGGTGAAAGTAAAATGTGGGGCTGAATATCAAGAATAAACTGGTGAAAAACAAAGAAACATAAGAAATGGTGCTCCCACTGGAAGGGTTTAGTTCAGTTAAGACATGCCTCCAAGAAATCAAAGCAGACAACAAGAACAAAGCAAGCAAATACAAGTTGGAGAGAATACAGATCTGAAAGCAATGAGTTCTATGTGTAATTTTAAAATAGAAAGAACCAAAAAGAGGAAAGGAGAAAAGTATCATGAACACATTTGGGAAATAACTACTCCCAGCCTTGAGTAATCTCATTAAAGTGAAGCACTAAGCCCCACGCGGAATATTGGAACTCCAAAATGCAAAGTGACGCGCAATTCAAAGATTCTTACGTGCAGCCCCAGTAATCCATGGCAAGAGAATTAGTGGAAGAAAAATATAAGATCTGATAGGTGGTAAACGCCTCCTGAAATATCAAATGCAAAAAAGAAAAGTTGAGCAAGACAGGGTAACGTAGTACACAACAGCAGGTCATAGAACCTCCTATTACAGTTAGTATTGATGCAGGACAATTTAGGAAGTCCAAGATTCTTATTGGAGTCATATTCATGTTTCTTTATTTTACTAGGATTGCCCTTAATTATCTTTCTTGTTTGAGTTGGTTTTGTTATTTTAGTTAAAATTAGGGTTTTAGAACAGTTGCCTTGTTTAAAAGGAATTAGAGTAAGGTTATAACCTTATTAGTTTCTTAAAACTTTTCATCAATAAAATTCTCATTTTTCCAAATGGGATTATTATATAGAACTTAGTCTCATCTGTCATCTTCCGGAATAAACCTTCTTGGGGTTCAACAATGTGAAATATCTTATTACCCTTACTTCCACTCCCTTCCTGCGTCAGTAACATTAGGAGCTCATAAATCAGCTAGTCATAGGTCTATGTGTAAGAGTAAAATATCTGATGTGGCCAACGGCATAGTTGCAATAACTGAAAAGAATCCAAGAACCAAATGTATCAAAAATATCTCACTCTCTCCAAACAGATGGGAGACTTACCCTCAGCTCATATGTGTGTGCATGCATGGGTATGTATCGAAATGCATATATTGATAATATGAATTAGGCTAGGTCAGTACTTGTAGACATGGTTCATTCAAATCCATAAAACAAGGTAATTTCTTGACTTCAAAGATGGCCATTTACCTGACAAAAATGTAATACAATTGAAAGGCCTGTGCTATGCGACAGCTCAGCAGCAAACCAAATCCTAAAGGACCTTCAAACCACACTGAAAGCAAAAACACCTCAGCTTACTGCTTACATTGAAACATAACTGATAATCAACAATAACATTTATAGTGATAAGCAACTGTAATTGTTCTAGTGACAACAAACGCAGGAAAAAACCTGCCCAGACGTAACAAGACTGCCACCAATGTCTCCTTTTAAATTTAAAAAAATTGACGGACAACTGCACAACAAATAATCAATATCAAAACATTTACAGTACAAATGCCCATAACACAGATTTTGGAAGATACGGGCATAAAAAGAAACAAAACAATTAACAAGACAGACATGAAACCTTTAACCTACCACAATGGACAATAGAAGGTTAAAGCTGGCAAAAACTTGAATTACTGGAATCCAGAAGCCACTCCCTTGGACACGAGGAACCTTGTGAACCAAAAAGGGTACTATGAACCTCGATAGAAGCCTGAAAGCATAGAAATCAAACTAATCAATAGAAGTCTAGGACAAAAGTTAAATTGCTAAAATATTGATAAGTTTGCAGTATTTCACAACCTGAACAAAAATAAATAACGATGAACTAAGTTTTAGATAAGAAAAAGACTGCAATCATTAACTTTTTACATACTGAATTGCCCACAAAAACAAGAGGGGATTCACAATCTACAAGTGGAAGCCAATACAAGCTAGACATATCATCAGATACCCAACAAAATTCAGGATTCAGGCGACAAAAAGCACATAACAATCCAGATAAAAAAAATTAGTTGCAAATAAAGATGACACAATTGAACTGGGGAAACAAAGTTAACAAACGGAGAGTTGTCTTAATCAGACAAAGACCCATTATTAATCAACTTAAGAATATCAATACTAAACAATCAATTGCTAAAAAGAACAGGAGAAATGATGAATAACAATTGAAGAACGTACAAAACGAAAAAGAAAGCAGCTATGGCGATAGCAATATAATCTGTGGGACAGCCTCCTTCGACTGCACAGTTGAGCTTGGCATGAAGATCTTGCATTTGTTTGTTTTCGTACATGTATATTTGGAGTATCAGTGAACTAATTGTTGAATCTGAACTATCAATCTGTGTGAGCCTGTTATTAAGTCTTTAAAGACTCCAAGGGCGCTTGGTCGTCGGCTGTTCTTGACGTACTGAATGTATTTTCCACGTTATGGTTTGATTATATTAAAAAAGATTTGATAAAATTTAAAATCAATTTAAGATAAATTTAGTATATAAAATTAAAATTATCATGAGTTTGAGATAGTACTAATTTAATAAAATAAGTATTTGTTAAAATGTTTATAGATATATATATTTTAAAATAATAATTTTTTTTAAAATTTATCAATTATTTTTATTTTTATTTGTCATCAAATATTATTCTCAAACCTTTTTATTTTTGATTTTTTATTCTCACCAAATTATTGACTCTTATTCGTTAAATATTTTTTTAATTTTTAAATGACATTTTTCGATTTCTATTTAATCTTCGTTTCACTTACATTACGTTACTTAAATAAATAATATTATTGATCGAAAAAATAATTTTTTCGGGTCAACGAGTTTTGAATTTATTTAATATAAAAATTAATGTACTGAGTTTTACTTTATTGGGTCTCGAAAACTAGATTCTGTCTTCCTTCTTTTTTGATAATTACGATTGAATGCCTATAAAATATTGAAAATTATCATTAAGACCTCGTTGGAATGAGTTCCAACAAAGACTCTTTGACACTTAAATTAAAAAAAAGCTATTTAGTGAAAAAAAAAAGGTAGCAAAAATATGATAAATAGTTGTTATAAAAGAAAAATGTGTTCATTCTCCTTGTTGTATTTACCTCACATATTTATAGCATCGATCTTTTTAGAATATTCCTATCATATTCTTTTGGTTTATCATCGTCGGTGTAGTAGTTGAAGTGGGTAGATCTTATTAATTTTGGGTTATCTTAGTTTTGAATTATTCTAATCTTCTAACATAATTTGTGGAATTCTTTCTTAAAAGGTTCTTTTCTGTTTATATTCAATTTTCTTTATAACATTAGTTTTTTCTTTATGAGTGTTTTCGTAATAAAACTGGTTGCTCTTAGGTTGGTTTGGTAATCATCTGGTATCTTTTCTGCTGTAAAAGTAGTTAGATGCTTCATATTGAGTCGATATTTCTTATGGTACTTATACCAAGATGGTTTTCTTTATCTGCCTTAATCGTGGTATTTCTAATCCTGGTTAGGATTACGTGGGGTTGATGTGCATGTATTTTAAACCGAACCAGGTTCAAACGGCCAAGCCAAATTTTTATGTATGACTCTCTTTTTCGGCCTGTTGTCAATACTTTTTGATGGCCTGTGTCATCTTAGACCTGAGATTCAACGATAGATCCATATAATGGAGTTTTTTTAAAAGGATCCGATCATCCTGAACTTGATGATAATTTGTAAGGGAAATAAGAGTTCGCCAATTTTTAATTTTGACATGTTCAAAATAAAAAGTGCAAATTTGGTAAAAAGTATATATTCATTAAAGCGAATTTGATAATAAAACTCTAAATTCACAACAAATTTTAAAAAAAATTAATATTTTATTTTTAAAACAAAAATAGATACAAATACTAATACTAATTTAAGAATATCTGTCCCACACTTAATTCGTCGCTATCCCTAAACCGGTGTCTTTTGAATTTATGATCACGATTTTGAATCTAATAAAATGACAAATTGTTTTCCTTATGTAAATTTATATACGTAATTACATCCTTGGCAAATAATGCATACTTCCAAGTTTCTATCTTTCATTTTTTTTAATAGTGGAGAAATATTTGGTCTACCGTTTGTGACAAACATGCCTACGAAGGGTTGTTCTTGTGCGGATATAGGTTCATACTGTGCTCCTCTTAGTTGCAAGTAAAAATTTCATCATACTTATTGTGAAAGTAGTCTCTAGGGCATAAATTGGACTAGTTATAAATTACAATTTCGAATTAGTTCCCACAAGCTCTCGGCAAGACAAGAATGCTATGCTATGTATTGACCTTGAGGCTGGGGTTCTATCAGTATACAAGGGTGGACAGGTGACATGATACCACTTTTTAGGCACCACAGCAAGTACAGTAACTTGTGATAATTTCGACAGACAGTGCTCTTATGATATCTGCTTCGATGATTTTGATGTGTAGCGCCACAAAATTCCTCCAACTAAATTATTCAACGCATGAGAAGCCATTGGCACAACAATGCTCTTTGATACAATTGTTGCATAACCATACACGCACCCAACAAATGTTGCCCTGAAAGAGGTGAAGGAATATAATCAAAGGTTGCACAAACACAATGCACAATTCAATTTTATTGCATACAAGATACCATTTCAAATAATTTAATCACATTTTGCTTTTTAATACCAACTGATATTTCTCATGATCCAGGTTTGGGAACGCACAAGATTTGAATGTATGGGACGGGCTTCTCGATAAAAAAATGTCAAATTTTGACAAGAAAAATTCCATCAAATTGAGAAAGTGCATACCAGACTGCAAAGGAATACTTTCGACCACTGCCCAAGTGCAGAACACCAAATAGGGTCGCAACTGCCAAGACATTCTTCCAGTTGACTCCAAAAAGTGGCAGCAGAGCACCACGGAACAGAAGTTCCTGTTCAGCCCCACAAATCCACACAGCATCAGTATATAAATTGACAATAGAAGAGTTTTAAGCAAAAATGTCATGAAAAGTAATTACACCATTTACCTCTAATTCCAGGCAGAAAAGCAACAAGTAAGCAATCCATGTTACGCCAAGAAGCGTTCAAACAACAATTAGCATTATTACCAATTGTTATGCGGACAATCAATAATGCTAGTTATACCATAACGAGGCAACCAAACATCCAACAATATGCAAAAAGGAAAGAACACCAAGTTTAACGAGGTTCGGTAATGTTACCTACGTCCTCGGGCGCCGCTAGAACAAATCCACTATCTTCAAGAGAAGTTACAAAATTTTTGGGCCACAATACAAATTTTCTAACTATTGGGTCAAACTGCAAATACCCAAATAGTAGGGCTAATACTGTAATTACCCAAACAATAGGGTATTACTACAAATGCCCAAAAATAAAGGGAAAAAATTGAATTCTTACAACTTTCAAGGATTTAAATGTAAAATCCTTGAAAGTTGTAAGAATTCAATTTTTCCCTTTATTTTTGGGCATTTGTAGTAATACCCTATTGTTTGGGTAATTACAGTATTAGCCCTACTATTTGGGTATTTGCAGTTTGACCCAATAGTTAGAAAATTTGTATTGTGGCCCAAAAATTTTGTAACTTCTCTTGAAGATAGTGGATTTGTTCTAGCGGCGCCCGAGGACGTAGGTAACATTACCGAACCTCGTTAAACTTGGTGTTCTTTCCTTTTTGCATATTGTTGGATGTTTGGTTGCCTCGTTATGGTATAACTAGCATTATTGATTGTCCGCATAACAATTGGTAATAATGCTAATTGTTGTTTGAACGCTTCTTGGCGTAACAAGTGGTATCAGAGCCCCAGGTTTAGGACAGTGAGTGGCTATTTTTTTAGCATTTACTACTATTCTGGGTTGGTGAATTTTTGAATTGCTAGTTGTTGGATATAATTATTTGGTGGAGCTTGGTTATTTGTGATATTGTGTATCGAGCTCATTTGTGCGAGGTGGCTATGGCATCATCATCATCTACATCGATGAGGACAGTGACAGTGTCTAGTGCAAAAATCGATGTGGAAAAATTTGATGGTCGGAATAATTTCGGCTTATGGCAGAGTGAGGTGTTGGATGGATTGTGTCAACAAGACTTAGATATAGTTCTGGAAGAAACAAAACCAGAAGATATCAAGGAGATAGACTAGGACAGGCTTAATATAAAAGCTTGTGGGTTGATTCGTTCTTGTCTGTGTAGAGAGCAGAAGTATCCGTTCATCAGAGAAAAGTCTGCCAATGCATTATGGAAGGCGCTGGAGAACAAATATATGAAGAAAAGTAATGAGAACCGGTTGTATCTATTGAAAAGATTATTTCGTCTTCAGTTGAGACAAGGTACGAGTATCAGTTCTCATATTGATGAATTTAATAAGTTAATTGCTGATTTATTAAATTTAGAGGAAACCTTCAAAGATGAAATAAAGGCTATGCTGTTGATTGGTTCTCTTCCGGATGAATTAGATCATTTATGTATTACTCTCATTCATGGAAAGGATAAATTGTCATTTGAAGAAGTTTGTTCTTCTTTGACAAACTATGAAATCCGTAGAAAGGATCAGAGAGAACATAGAGATGAGTCAGTAGAAGCATTGACAGTGAGAGGGCGTAGCCAGAGTAGAAAACCGGGAAAAAGGGGAAAATCTAAGTCGAGGGGTAGAGTAGGAAAAGATGAGTGTGCCTTTTGTCGGGAGAAAGGGCATTGGAAGAAAGATTGTCCAAAGTTGAAAAAGAAAGAAAAAGATATGTCTATTTCTGATGCATGTGTTGTTGAGAGCGTAAGCGATGATAGTTTGTCAGATTTTTGTTTAAGTGGTCATTCATCCACGTCTCGTTCTGATGAATGGATTATGGATTCGGGTTGTACTTATCATATGTGTCCACATCGGGAATGGTTCTTTAATTTTGAAGAGCTTAATGGTGGAGTTGTGTATATGGGCAATAATGATAGTTGTCATACTGCTGGGATAGGTTCAATCCGGTTGAAAAATGATGATGGATCAACTAGAGTTCTGACAGACGTTCGGTATATACCGAAGTTGAGGAAGAATCTCATCTCATTGGGAGCCTTGGAATCTAAAGGCTGTACTGTATCTATACGAAATGGAATTCTGAGGGTTACTTCAGGTGCTCTTGTGACATTGAAAGGCACTAGGAGGAACAACTTGTATTATTACAATGGTAGTACAGTGATTGGATCAGCGGCTATGGTTTCTGATAATGATGCAGATTCAGAGATCATTAGATTATGGCATATGCGGTTGGGGCATGCAGGTGAGAAAGCCTTATTCAGTTTAGTGAAAAGAGGCTTATTGAAAGGTGCGAAGACTTGCAAGCTAGAATTTTGTGAGCATTGTGTTCTGGGAAAGCAGAAGAGAGTGAAGTTTGGCACCGCTATTCATAATACCGAGGGTATTCTTGATTATGTTCACTCAGATGTATGGGGACCTTCTCAGACTACATCTATGGGAGGTTTGCGCTACTATGTTATTTTTGTTGATGACTTTTCCAGAAGAACTTGGGTGTACGTTTTGAAATCCAAAGATGATGTACTTAGTGCTTTCCTTAAATGGAAAAAGATGGTTGAGACACAAACAGGCAGGAAAATCAGGCATCTCAGAACAGACAATGGTGGTGAGTATTGCAGTGATCAGTTCTTGAAATTGTGTCAAGATGAGGGTATTGTACGTCATTTTACTGTAAGAGGTACACCGCAGCAGAATGGGGTGGCAGAACGCATGAACCGGACATTGCTGGAGAAAGTTCGGTGTATGTTGTCCAATGCAGAATTGGGTAAAGAGTTTTGGGCTGAGGCTGTGATTTATGCGTGTCATCTCATTAATCGTCTACCGTCAGCTGCTATTGGTGATAGAACTCCATTGGAGGTTTGGTCTGGAAAACCTGTTTCTGATTATGATTCTTTACATGTATTTGGTTCCATTGCATATTATCATGTGAAAGAATCAAAGCTAGATTCCAGAGCCAAGAAAGCAATTTTCTTGGGATTTTCTTCAGGTGTAAAAGGATATCGTCTTTGGTGTCCGAGTTCGAGGAAGATTGTATCAAGTAGAGATGTAACATTTGATGAGTCTTCTATGTTGAAGAAATCAGAAAACCAGACAACAGTGAATAGTACTCCGCAACAGGTGGAGCGTACTTAGCAGCAGGTGGAGTTGGAAACAACTACATTGAACCCGGTTAGATCTGTAGAGACAGATAATGATACTCCTATGACAGAGGTGATTTTGGGAGATGATGGAGAAGGTTCTACTCATGAACCTCAACAGCAACAAGAAACTATTGCGGTAAATAGGCCAAGACGTGAGATTCGGAGACCTGCTCGATTTGTTGATATGGTGGCCTACGCACTTCCAGTTGTAGATGATGATGTTCCTTCCACTTATAGAGAGGCAGTCAGCTATTCTGAAGTTGATCAGTGGAAGACAGCTATGAAGGAAGAGATGCAGTCTCTTCAGAAAAATGAAACTTGGGAGCTAGCTCAACTACCAAAGGGTAAGAAGGCAATTGGGTGCAAATGGGTATATGCAAAGAAAGATGGATTTCCTGATAAGAAAGATGTTCGCTACAAGGCAAGGTTGGTGGCTAAAGGCTATGCACAGAAGGAAGGAATTGACTACAATGAGGTATTTTCTCCAGTTGTGAAACATTCTTCCATTAGAATTTTATTGGCCTTAGTAGCTCAGTTAAATATGGAACTAGTTCAACTCGATGTAAAAACTGCATTTTTACATGGTGACTTGGAAGAGGAAATCTATATGACTCAGCCAGAGGGATTCAAAGTTGCTGGTAAGGAAAAATTGGTTTGCAAACTGAAAAGATCGCTTTATGGTTTGAAACAATCGCCGAGGCAGTGGTATAAGCGATTTGATCGGTTTATGATGGGTCAGAGGTACACAAGAAGCAAATTTGACCATTGTGTGTATTTTCAGAGGCTACATGATGGTTCTTTCATTTATCTACTCTTGTATGTCGATGACATGTTGATAGCTTCAACGAATGTCGAAGAAATTGAAAAATTGAAGATTCAATTGAATAGAGAGTTTGAGATGAAAGATTTGGGTGAAGCTAGAAAGATACTAGGCATGGAGATTAGCAGGGACAGAGAAAGAGGCAAAATTTGTTTGACTCAAAAGCAATATCTGAAGAAGGTATTACAGCGTTTTGGCATTTCAGAGGAATCAAAACCTGTAAGTACCCCACTTGCTGCTCATATGAAGATCAGTGCATCTTTATCTCCTAGTTCAGATGAGGAACGAGAGTATATGTCTCGAGTTCCATATGCTAATGCAGTTGGTAGCCTAATGTATGCTATGGTGTGTACGAGACCTGATATTTCACATGCAGTTGGAGTAGTGAGCAGATACATGCATAATCCTGGTAAAGGTCATTGGCAAGCTGTGAAATGGATTATGCGGTATTTATTGAAAACCGTAGGTGTTGGCTTAGTCTTTGAGAGAGATGAAACATGTAATCACTATGCTGTTGGTTTTGTTGATTCTGATTATGCTGGTGATTTGGATAAACGTCGATCAACAACCGGTTATGTGTTTACTCTTGCGAGAGCACCTGTGAGTTGGAAGTCTACTTTACAGTCTACAGTTGCTTTGTCTACTACAGAGGCAGAGTACATGGCAGTTACAGAGGCTGTGAATGAAGCTATTTGGTTACAGGGATTGCTGGATGAATTGGGAATTGGTCAGAAGAAAATTAATGTTTATTCTGACAGTCAAAGTGCTATTCATTTAGCGAAGAATCCAGTATACCATGTTCGAACGAAGCATATTGATGTTCGGCATCATTTCGTGCGGGAGATCATTAGTGAAGGAAGAATCTTACTTCAGAAGATTGGGACTACCGAGAATCCCGCAGATATGTTGACTAAAGTGGTGACAGCGATCAAGTTCAATCATTGTTTGGACTTGATCAATATAGTTCGAGTTTGATAGCGCCATTGGGCGCAAATTTAGAGGCGCTGCTTTTGGATAGAGAATTTTTGGAAAAATGAAGCTTTGTGGAGGATTGGCATATTCGCCAAGGTGGAGATTTGTTGAAAATTGGCTTATATGCCAAATTGAGCCAATCCCACATTGATGAGATTTAATATACTTTTGAGAATATTTCTCTTCTCCCCTCTATTTGTAGGATCTCTTTATGAGAATCTCATAGTTCAAGGATTTTAAATGTAAAATCCTTGAACTATGAGGTTCTCATAAAGAGATCCTACAAATAGAGGGGAGAAGAGAAATATTCTCAAAAGTATATTAAATCTCAAGGAGAGCCTTGCCTTATATAGGCCTACCAAAGCACCTCCATGCCATCTCCCACCAATGTGGGATTGGCTCAATTTAGCATATAAGCCAATTTTCAACAATCCAAAGGTTCAAGTGAAGTAAGGACCTGCATTAGAAAACATGCTGTTTGAGTATAATAAAAATTTGTTCCGCTGTTTTGCAGTAGAAAGAGCCAAAATGGAGTGCATGAGGTACTGGATTTACTCACTACACCAACTCTTAATCATAACATGTAGATGGGCATATAAGGATGATAAATGACTACACATTTTTATTGAGATCCATCATAGACTACAGTAGAAAAATGAGCTGAAGTACCTGCTGATTGGCTGCTTCACTAGACTCGGCAAAATCTGGCCATGTCTTCAATAATAGATCAAGGCATGATGATATCAGTATAACTAATCCTGTTATCAATTCAAGATACCATAGCTCAAAACCAACTGTACGTGAGAAATATAGTGACTCTCTTTAGAGCGATTGAACTGCTAAATCCAGTCAATAACAGAAGACCTGATAAATTATTGTATCAAAAATATCCAAAGGATGATACCATATTGTAAAGAAATTCTCTAACAACTTTACATATGCAGAATTTGAAATGGAAGTATCAAACAGTTTTTGCTACATTGAAGTTGCCTCTTTATGTATTTCTTTCTTTGCCAAAATATGCAAAATGTTCCTTCTTATCAAGATTAATTAAAGCAAACTTTTAAACAACCAATTAGCAAATAGGAAGGACTTGAAATTTATACATGATACTTCTGAAGAGCAGTCAAAGATCGGCAATCCTTCTAGCTAAGCGACATGAGATACCTACAAATTACAAATATGGAAAAATATTTAAAATGCAGTACATATACCAATTTAAGCAATAGATTCCGCCCATGAATTTTTTTTTTAGTTTATAGAAGCAAGAAGTGGAGTACAGAAAACAAGACTAAAACTCATAATACAGCATAAATTTCTCTAAATGTGTTAATTCAAGGAAAATAGGGTAACAAAATCAAACCTGTCGAATTATTACACCAAAAGCAGCTATCAACCCACATATGACAGTGCAAGCTTGAAGCTCATTACTTCTGGAAGGGATGGCTACTAATTTTTGTGAGGCCAAATTATCAAGAGAGGACACCTTATTTTCATCTTTAGCATAACCTTCCTCTGTAGTAGACCTATTCGGTACAAAATTGCCTTCTTCTACTAAATGCAACTGTCTATCTCTTTTGAGTTTCTTCACTGACTTCCTACTTGCAAAAGCTCTAGTGCGAAATTTCGAAGCCTTCAGAAACAGAAATTCAAGTTCTTAATAAATGAACTGCCCTTCTCGTAAAAAAAGAAAAAAAAGAAAAAAAAAAAGATAAAATGTTTAGAATCTCACATTTTGTGGTGCGACACCATTATGAAGGCAAGTAAACTTTACACCGAACAAGCGTAACAAGTTCTGAACAATCAAAGCAAGAAAGAATGCAATAAAATAAATGAAGAAAAAGAATGCAGTAATTCAAACGCGCCCATGGAAGTAGAAACTGGCCAAAGAGGGTGAGTTCTCGAAGCATGGTTTGTTATGATGCAGGTGCAGCGGTGGTTTATAGCAAGTAATCCCATAACTGATATTAGACTGTAAATAACTTCAAAAAGCTGCTCTTCAATCTGTTGAATCCCAGTTCATATAAATCCATCTTAACAACGGAGAAACAAAATTAAACTAGAATCAACAGAGATAGAGAAGCTCTACCTTTTCAGTTAAGCTCGGTCCCCTTTGCTGGAAAATTAAACAGGATATTCATCCCTTTAAAAGAATATATAAGAATTAAGATGGTTCCAAAATTCAAAAGCTTGAAAATGAAAAATAATCTCGTTGCTTTTGTTTACTTTATTTCAGTTTATTCGTTATCTTTTAAAAATTCAACCCCTTTTGCCACGTGGATGTTTGAAGGGTGGTCTGGGAAATTCAGCGTTCTATTAGACTCCTGCAATTGTCCCCACTGTTGCGTGCTCTCGCTTTTGATTGTTGAAGCATTCATTATGCCGGCGGAAATCTTTACCTACGATAATTATAAAAATTACCCAACATAAATCGAGATAATAATTAAAATATAAAAATATACATAATTTAACAAATTATTTATATGATAAATTAAAAAAAAATTATTATTTAATAATTATCAACGAATTACTCAATAATCATAAATATTTTTAAAAAAATTATAAAGAATACCCAATAAATAAAACTCTTTAAGGGTTTATATAGTACTCTCTTACATTTTCAGTATTGAAATACTTTTTAAATTTTTTATTCAATACTCTCTTTAATACATACCACTCTAATAATTTTACAAGAGTTTATATATATTTTAAAACATTCATAAAAATCATATATAGAATTGAAATAAGAGTTTATGTATGTAAAAATCTAAAATCGGCTTAGAAAAAGTAAAACTGCACTTAAAATAGGAAATTAGCGTTGCGACACCATAGGCTGATGCCGCAATGCCACCTAGGCTAGGCCACGACATTCAGCCATTGCAAAGGTCGGTGCTGTGGCCCCAAGCCTGAAAATGGCATCCTCTCATTTTCGAGTCCCTCATGGCTTTCGATTCTCTATTTCGCTCCAAATCTCATCAGTTCATCGCATTTTTAATCTGTGTCATTTTCTCATTGTTTTTTAACTCAAAATCATACTTAAATACGATTTTGAATCATTAAATTCTAATAACCTTTTTTTGATTCAAAATCACTAAAAACAATTTTCAAGATCCATCCACTTCTTATCACACGCTCAATTGCTTATCAGTGATCCCAATTGAGTCTTTGCACAAACTTAACTCTACTAAAGATCGTGATTTAGATCTCCAAAGACCCAAATGTATATCATTTAAGGTAGCTTTGTTATGATCTCCCGTGTTACTCTTGACTCCATGATCATAATACCTTGATACTTGAAACTTATCCCTGTTAATATCATTTTTACTATACATTCTCTTTCGATCTCTTTCACTATGATGAGTTAACTTCCAATATTGCCTCTTAGTCTGCATCCCTTCAACAATACATGTTGAACCACTCACAACATTCTTATTCAACATATAAAATCTTTTGTGTTTTTTACCATTCATTATCACCATAGACTCTTTTATTACCTGCAATATTCTTTTTTCTGCATTGAATAAATATTTCGCTCGATCTAGCTTCCCTAGTGATATCAAGTTTCTCATAACTTCGAAAGACGTTTTATACTAGTGATGTGCATCATGAAGGTTCTAAATCAACTCAAGAAGGCGAGCTGAGCGTAAAGAAGATTTCAGATGGTCCAATAACAAGGGCTAAGGCTAAACAGCTTCAAAGGGCCATAAGTAGTCAAATTGGAGCTATTGAAGCTTCAATGGATTAGAAGCTTGCGATCTGAATGGAAACGAGCTAAATGTGTTTATCTGTCTTCAATTAGAGATTGGGACATGATTTAGAGACGTTTGGTGACGTTGGGCTTAAAGAAGTAGCTAAGGGCTTTCTTTCCATGCTATTGGGCTTTATTTACTTCTTATGTTACTATTTTTATGTATTTGGGCCATTTTGAACTTATTTAGTTTTGTTTTAAAATTGTTAAGTCATATTGGGCTTATTTTGGGCTTTTAAAGTTTATTAAGTAACATTAGGGTTTCTCCTCATTTTGTAAGCCTATATAAGGCATGTTAAAGTCTTATAGAGGCAGTTGCCTCATTTTGGAATTGGATGCACGAAAATAGAACTTTTCTCTCTCAAAATTGTCTTCTCAAGTTTTTCAACTCTTGAAGATAGTTGCTGACTTATCACTCTTTGATCACCAAGAGTGTGGCGTTAAAATCCTAAATTGATCCTTGTGGCGTCCATACGACTTATCAAGGTATCTATTTAGTTCTATCCTCCATCAACTTTACCATTTAATTTTGTTATAAATCAAGGCACATCAACTAAGTAACTCCCTTACTTTTCTATTATGAAATTTTATCTTTATACTATCAATTCTCATGACTTCATAAGTCATATTATTACCTATTAACACTTTACCATCTTTAATTGACTTATAATAGGTAAATAAGAATCTTATTAAGACACATATCAGAATTAAGTATTCATTCACCAGCATATATTCAATCAGAAGCTACCTAGGTTTCTATAAAATTACAGCCCTCCTCATAAACTATTGCAACATTACTTTTCTTTTTCTTTTCATTCTTCACGTCATTTTTCTCTAGACAATCCCTTATAAAATATCTTTCTTTCTAACAACCAAAACACTTCCTATATTTTTCATTTGATTGATTGTTCTTCCCATCTCTATTCCTAACCCTACCCCTTGCAGTTAACACAGTTGCAATATTAATAACCTTGTCATTTTTCTTAATTCTTTTGAGTTTAATAAGACTTTAACATCAATCATCATTAAAGTCTTTCTACCATAAAAGAGCGTGTCCACAAAGTGCTCATATCTATCTTGTAGAGAACTCAACAAGATAATCGTTTTGTCTTCATCTTCTATCTTGACATTTATCATTTTAAGATCGATGATAATCTTGTTGAATGTATCAATGTGGTCTTTAATCAAATTGCCCTCAACCATGAACAACTAGTACAATTTATTCTTGATGTGCATACGATTCGCCAAGGACTTTGTCATATATAGATCATTAATCTCTTCTAAGGACCAATTGTAGCCTTATCTCCATCAACCTCTCTTAGAACTTCATTACTCAATGATATAATAATAGTGCTATGTGCTCTCTTCTGAATGGTTTCATGATCAAGGTCGACTTTAAATGTCTCAAGCTTCTTCTCATCGCTAGTTGCATGAGCCTTCTCAAGAGCCAAACTACTCTCTCAACTCATCAATAAAACCACTACCTTTACCTTTCTTAGATTAAAATTATTATGCCCATTGAATTTATCAACTTTATACTTGTGAGATGCTATGATCGAATAACTTTTAACTTTGATACTAATTATAAGGATTTTTTTATGCAAAAGTCTTTACTCATAAATATTCAAAAATTGCAAAAGATCTTATAACATGAATAGAAATAACAATCAAACACACAACAAGTACAAAAATATACGTGGTTCGATAAATTACCTACGTCCATGGTAAATCATGAGATTCTATCTTTTTCATTACTTAGTGATTACCAACGAACCCCCCATGATCATAAAGATCACTCAAGAGATTACAAGAAACACCTTATAGATCAAGCTCTCCAATAGTCTATATAACACTCTCTTACACATTCAACACTCAAGCACTCCATAAACTCTTTATTCGGCACTCTCTTGATGCATACTATTTTAATGGCTTTATAATGGTTTATATAAACTATAAAATATTATTAAAAACCCTATATCGAGTTGAAATATAAGTTTACATATGTAAGAGTTTAAAATTAATTTAGAAAAGGCGTAATTGTGTTTAAAATAGTGAATTAGCACTATGACGCCTAGTCACTACCAAGGCTAGTGTTACGACTTGACTACCGTGGGCCTAGAGATGACTTCCTCTAATTTTCGAGTCATTTCTTATGTCTGACTCTCCGTTTCAGTCTAAATCTTATCTATCTATTTCATTTTTAACATTGTATCGTTTCTTTATTAATTTTTGACTTAAAATCATACTTAAATATAATTTTAAATCACTAAATTTTAATAATATCAAATAATGTGCTTCGTGATCATTGTTTTTTTAAAAAAATTTCAATCTTATTATTCAGCAAATGTTACCGTCTAATAATTTTCCATCAAAGCTCATAAACCAATAACACCTGCCCAACTCACTTTGCTTATGCAAACTAATTAATATTGCTGTGTAAAAATGGTGATCGCCATTCCATCGAGAAAGAAGAATACAACAGATATTGAAACCAAATTTAACCGATAAAAGCTGTTTTCTTTCACATTCAACCGTCATGCACTAACTTTTTGCTTAATTTTCTAATTGAAAAGAAGAAAATAAATAAAAAGAAAAAGACATATAACTTATCGTTACAAGCTCCAAGGCTTGATGTCTCTACAACCAAAAAATGCGATTGCAGAGAATGGATGACATGAATATATTTAGGAACCTGCAATACTACGGATTTGAATGTGTACAAAGGGAAAAAAAATTTGAAAAATATTACATTTGTCTATGATCAAGTTTCAATGGTAATGAGAACTGTTGTGGCCTTGGTCCAGATGACGATCATAGACTTGGTTACAAAATGGTTCCCAGTAGCCATATATGCAAGAAAAGCCAGTATGCAATAAAGCCTAGCCTTGCTCCTGGTCGACTCATCAAAACTCGACCACCAGATACCCTGTAAGAGCAATAACTCATTTTTTATTTTGTCATGCCCAAAATATTTGTCATAATACTATATTTTCTTTTTCTGATATAGCTTAAATAGACAATTTGCACTTACCAGATTCCATCTATTCGATCTGCGATCACCTTTCCTTGCTTTGGAACAAGTCCTGATGTGTTAAGAGACTTAAATACATGGCCTGCAGAAAATTGGTAAATAAATCACCTAAGAAACGTAGAAATTGCCCAATAGTTGAGACAATATTTTGGGAAATCAAGAAGACCTATAATGCTTACCTTTGTCCTCGTCAGTTTCCTCATTGTTAATCAGACGAGCAGATTCAGAATCGATATTGATTGCAAGATGGTCAGTGGATCCCTTCCGCATAGTTCGTACATGAGCTGCTGAGGGAACAGGAGAGATTGATTTCTGTCCATGTGTTCCCTGGATAAACATCAGAAAGCAATTAAATCTTACATGCAGCTTCTCTATCACTAACAAGGTTTGAGAAATATTATGAATCACTCCAGATCTAAATTCGGAATCGTGTAAGGCAGGTGCTTAATTGTAATGTGGTATCAAATTAGAAAATAATTTGAACAAAAATTCTTACCACATCTTCAATTTCAGATATCTCTGACCCAGTGGGCAATGAAGGTGCTTCAAAGATGCTCCTTTCCTGGACAACCTCCAGCTCAACAGTTCTACTATGAAGCGAGTCTTCAAGTAAATTTACCTTTGCTGTCAACTCATCTACAACCTTTTGGCTTCCAAGCAACTTGGCACCAAGTTCTTGGATTTCAGACTTCGAATTTTCAGCTTCTGAATGCAGGTTCATAATCTGCTTCTCTAGTAATGGTAAAAGCACCTTTGCATCAGCAGATTTTGGGTCTATAATAATGTTGATACCTCCCAACATATTAACAATTTTCTCCAGACCAATTGCGAACTCAGAAAAGTCTATTTTCATCTTTTCTAAGTCTGGCTTATTTCTAACATGTGTTTCAACTTCTCCCTTCAGATGTTCAATTTCGGCAGTTTGAGTTGATAGGACTGACTGCATTCCTTCTTTCTCATGCTCTACGAAGTTTATTCGATGCTGCAACTCAGCCACACTATCAATAATTGAAAATAATTTCTTCACATTTACTGAAGTTTCAGGCTCTAGGTCTCCTACTGGCTCTGCATACGGGATTTCAATCCCATTTATCTTATCAATAAGTTTTCTCATTTGCAAAGGTGACAGGAGAAGACTTTCTGACTCTGTAATAATAACACATTAACTTTGCCTTAGTAGAGGACTAGTAAATAATAAAAAAGTAAAATAGATATGTTCAACAAAATTCAAAATAAAAGTAAAATAAAACCATCACCTTGCCCTTTCCTTGACGATCTTTCATGTAGCAAAGAAATTTCTGCCTCTTTTTCCTTGAGAGTTTCCTCTTTGGCTTGGCAATCCTCTAGTTTCACCCTCAGCTCTCTACATGATTGTTCTAATGCATCTACATCATTCTCCAACTTGGAAACCTTATTTTGCTGTAGGTCACTTTCCTCTATAGCTCTTTCAGAAGCTGTTATCGTTTCTTGCAATTTCTTCTGCAAATCTTGAATTGTAGAGGCTGCGGCATTACTTGTCATCTCAAACAATTTAGTACGAGCCTGTACTTTCCTTGCAGAAAATAACAACTTTTCTGCAGTCTCTACGCATTTGTTCCCTTGAACACTCTTCTGGTGCTCTATTGTGTCATCTACACCACCTTCTCTAACCTCTTGGACAAACACATGGTTCAATTTTTCAAGCTCGGGATCAGAGATCAGTTCAAGAAGATTATTCTTGACTTGAAACTGCAGTTCTCTAGTAGCATCACTACAGGCAGACAGTAAAACCCTAACATCATTTTGTAAGATCACCATAGCTTCCTCCTGCCCCTGTTTATACTCTTCCAAGCTCTTGATGTTCTGTCTTAAAGATTCCATGCTCTGAGTCATTCTTGCAACTGCTTCCCTTGTTGTTTGCAGTTTTCTCAACAGAGCAGCAATAAACTCATCAATGGAAGTAGAGAAGCATTCAAACTTGTCACTAAGAATTTTGTCTCTCATCTGGAACCCTTCTGCTGTCTTTCTAAAACATGAAGATATACTGTCAGAGTCTGCTACTGTCACCTCACCATTATCTATCCCAATGTTGACGAGGTCATTTGCAAATGATTCAGACACACGTGAATACCCCTGGAACAAAAGAGCTAATAAGAGGAAATCCCCAACAAATTAAGCCAGAAATGAAAGACCATGCATATATTATATAATGTATGTCCGGTTCTAATTACACATGAGAGGGAGAGAGAGAGAGCAGAAGAGAAAAGTTGAAAATTGAAAAATGTTCATACAGTGATGAAAGACATTCGGTAGGCATATTAAAAATGAAAAATCATTTCTGTGTGAGTGCATTGTTTGAATAATTGGTGCATTGTTGTTACTGACAATCTGAATTACAATAGAAATCCATGTCAGTTTAATGAAATTTGATTTGTGGAGACATTTGATAGGCATATTAACACCATCATGCTCCAAACAATTATTGGACTCTCCCAATTGAACTCCCAAAAAAAAAGGACACAAGTATGAAGTTGCAGACTTCTGCTGATCAACTATAATTCTGCACACAAACTGATAAGAGTCCATCAAAATGAAGAACTATATGTGAAAAAAAAAAAGGGAAATGGTGGGCAGGGGCTTGGAGTGGAAGGTATTGATATTACCGTAATGTTGGTTGAACCCGTACCACCAACCTCAGCCCTTATATCTTCAATAATGAGGTCCACATTTTGCAAGCCCTCAATTTTCCGCTCAAAGCATTGTTTTACTATAGATAACAGCCTCTCATCTTTCATAAGCACTTGAAGATCATTAAGGTGTCCAATGAGCTCTACTGACCTGCTCTCTAAGCTTCCATTTGTTCCAGCCAACTCTTCCATGCATGCATTCAACTTGGAATTTAGTGTTGAGACCTCATGCTCAACAATTCTCTTTTCACCTTCAAGGACAGAAATATTGTTCCCAGCCTTCAACAATGCATCTTCGAGTGATCTTATAGTTGCATTTGCATCCGCCAGCTTGACAGCCAGGGACTCAGACTCATCTTTCAGCTTCTGCAGTTCATTCTCCAATGTGGTTCTACCAACTAGTACAACACTGTTTTGTTCAGTCATCTGTGCAATGTCAGCCTCTACCTGAGATAGTGCATCTTCAAGAGACTTTATCCTTTCATTAGCTTCTGTTAGTTTGCTGGTCTGAGAAGCAAATCCCTCTCTTACTTGCTCTAGTTCTATTAATGCAGCAGCTCTGCTAGCTTGAGCCTCTTCTTTCTCACTGATTAGTACCGACTTCTTATTCTCTGCTGCTGACAACTCCTCTTCAAGTGACTTCCTACTATCACAAGCTTCAGCAAACTTACTAGTTTGGATGTGAGCTTCCTCTATTGCTTTCTCCAACTCTTGTTCAACATTCTTCTTACCAACTTCTACTTCCCTCTTTTCCTCAGCAAGTTGAGTAAACTTATCCTCTGAAACCGACAGTGCATCCGTCAGTGACTCCATAGTTGCTTGGGCTTCTGCTAAACTGCTAGCCAGTACACTGGCTTCCTCTTTAGCATTTCCTAACTCTTGCTCTAAATGTGTTCTAGTATCCTGACACTCCATGATGTACCCCGCAATCCAGTTGACCTTTTCCACAGGCTCTCTGAAAGCTAAATTAACAGGAAGAACGATGTGATCAATGGATCCAATTACTTTCTGCAAATGGTTATTGCTCTCCAATAAGAACTGCTCAAGTTGATCTCGCTGATCTTTCATAGCAATGACATCAGCCTCCAACTTTGGGATGCACTCTAAATCTGTTAATAATCCATTGATTTGATCCCTGCATTCTGATACAGTTAATTCTTGCTGCTGTAAGTTGAGCCTCAATTTCTCAATTTCTGACTTCTTTTCATCTAGTTGAAGTTTCAAGTTTTCCCTATCTTGAACCAATCCCTTCCCTTTCTTAATTGCCATGGATAACTTCTCCCTTAGCAAAGCAGATTTCTCCTCTGAACGTTCAAGATCTTTTTGTAGAGAGTCCTTCTCCGTCTTCACTGCATCAAGTTCTTCAGATGCCACTCTTAATTTGTCCAATAGATTATTCAACTGCAATCTAACCGGTGTCTCTTCCTCAAGTACTTGTTCGCACAGTATCAAATCTTGGTTCTTTACATACAAGAGACTTTGCATTCTTTCAAACATTTTGATATCAGCAACAGGAGTATCAGAAGCAACACAAGTTTGTTCTCTTATCTTCCTTATGCATTTATAAATGATCATGGCCAGATCAGAAGAAGTCTGATAGACCACATCTTGATCTTCCATTATGACTCCAGATTCCTCCAGCAACACCCTCATCATATGATCCTTATCCGAAGACACGTTATCTACTTTTTTGACAATTTCTTCATATTTGCACTGCAGGTCACTCAACTCGTTTTGAATATAATCCTTCTCTTGTAATTCAGCAGACAGTGAAGCACTTAACCGGTCAATTTCGTTACGTGCAGCTTCTTTTGTTCTATCAAGTTGATCTAGCAACAAATTTGCTTCATCTTTGGCCTGATAAAATGATTCCTTAAGCCAACCCAAACGAGATTCCAAATCAGAAAATGAAACAGTTTCTGGGACATCAATCAGAGAAACAGCATCTTTCAATTTGTAGAAGTCCAGAGAAACAACCTTCAGTTCATTTCTCTCAGTCACAAGCCATTTGATTCTCTCCACCATATCAAGTGATTGAAGTTCCTCGGGTACATCAATCTGAGAGAGGACTTCTTCAGATTTTTCAAGAGTCAAATTACTCAGCTGGAGTGTTTCTTGCAATGATGCAAGCAATTTTTCACTTTTGATTAATTCTTCTTTGCTTAGTTCAGCAGCCTGTAGAGCACTAGTTTTTTCTTGCATTTCAGCTAGGCATTTCTCAAGCTCACTTGTTTTTTCAGCCAAAGATTGCTTCAGTGAGTCCCGCTGCTGAACCAACGCCTTGCCTTTTGTCACAGCCAAGCTGAGCTTTTCTTTGGTATTAGCACACCTCGTCTTCTCCTGCTCAAGCTCTGTCTTTGTTTTGGAAAGTTCTTCATTCACTGCTTCAACCATTTCTTTGTCCTTCTCAACTTGTTCAACCAATTTTCTATTTGCATCTTCTAGATGACTTACTTTTCCAATCAATTCAGCTTCCCTTCTTTTAAGCTCGAGTAACTCATCACGAGCAGCAGCAAAGACTGTCCCGAACTGCTCTTGCACCACAAGATCAGGCTCAGTTTTCAACAAACACTGTCCCAGTTGATAAATTTCATAAAGCATCTGATTATACTTCTCAATCAACATATATGTGCTTTTCTCAACTTGAGTGATTTTCCCGGTAATCGAATTATCCAACAACTCCTCCTGATAAACCACCATTGCAAGATAAGGCAACATCCTATCTACAACAGCCTCCACATACTGGTCCTTCTCAAGCTGACCCTCAGACGCTATGGCTGCAACTGAATTCAAGTAGGCAGCAGCAACATCACGGGATACCAAAAGTTCGGCAACTTTTGCATTAAGATCCTCAATCTCTTGATCCTTCTTAGAAAGAACTACATTAAGTTCCCTAATTGAACTCTCACTCTTGAAACGCTCTTCTGCAGCACTTCTAAGGAACTGTGAGCATTCACTCATCAACTCACTGAATGGGGCATCACCCACATGACTCTTTCCCTCACTTTCTCCTCTCTCTTTTTCACCAATGAAATCACCTGACCCACCATCATTTTCACTCAAAACCTTAAGCTGGTGCTGGAGATTCACCAGTTCTCTCACAAAACTCTCCCTTTCTTCCTGCAAGCACCAGAAAACCCCAATTTAAACAACACCAATAAACCAATTAATTCATCAACAAAACAATAATCAATCATTTTAAGCAGCCAGACCTTGAACTCACGCAGACGTTCCAGCTCATCCACCAACAAATGATTATTTCCATTTCCAGCCCCATTGTCAGCTTCAACAAGGAGATTCTCTTTCACATTAACATCAGTTTTTTCCTCATAATTTGATATCTCAGTTTCATTACTTGCAACGGACTCTTTATTATCAGCATTTCTTGCATCATCTAAATCATCGGGAGCATCGACAAACAAATCATCTTTACTATCAGCATAAACAGCTTCCCCTTCCTACATTTATTCACATAATTATCACATCAAGACGACATCAACTTAATATAAATACCAAAAAAATAAAACTGAGAAATCAGCACATTTATCAATAATAAAACGGAATTAAACAGATTATTACCTGATTAACTGACGATTCGGAATTATCCGGACTGTTAGATTCGTGATTCTCCGACATTTCAATTGATCATCAGATCTGCTGAATCAGTGCAAAGAGAATACAATGAACCCTAGAAATTTAGTGATTGCATTGATGTCAGCTGAGTCCAATTTACGCTGCGCCGCCAATTTTCTTTTTTTTTTAATAAATAATTTTATGCATTTATTTTTTTGTTGGCATTACTATGTTTCACCGGGTGGGGCGACGTTGTCTTAGCCAATGAAATCGTTACAAGTACTATAGTGATTAGTAAATAGCCAGCGTTTCGCGGCTTTGCAGGACAATAAACGGTGTCGTCTCAGCTCCTTCGTTTTTGCTGCTGCCCGTTCAGAACTCGGGCGATGTGATCGCCGATCAGATTATCAGCCGTCTGGATGAGAGTGAGTACAAACCGATGCCGTTGCTTTGCAATGTATTGTTTTTTTTTATTCGAAATAAACTTTCTTTCAAACAAAATTCAATTGCAATTATGAGAATCATAAAAAATAAGGTTAAAACTCTATTATAATATAATTTTTTTAATTATAAAATAATTTAAAATTAAGCGTTAATTAAATTAAATTATGAGTTATTATATTTTTATTTTTAAAAATAAAAATAAAATTTAAATACTCATTAATCTTTTTTAAAATGTAACTTATTTTAAAATAAAATATTTTTTTAAGTAAAATATAATTTACTATTTATTGTGTATCTAATTTAATAATAATATAATTAACATTTAAGATTTGAATAACTATTTAACATTTAAGAATAGTCATCCTTTAAGTAATTGGAATAAAACATATACCATTACAATTTCAAATAACACCACAGCCCCTAAATAGTCACATGTCATAAAGCTGAAGTCTGTAACACCATGTAAAGTATTTACTGTTATATCAGAATATATTTTATGTACTTGATAGGTGAAGGCAACCAACGGTGTCTCAGAGCAGTTGTGGTAGAAGTGACTTTGGCTTGACTAGTTCGAAATCCTTTAAAAAACTCTCTACCCAATTGTACACAACCTCAACATCTATAATTTCTTTACCATGAATCCACTGATTTCTCACATGCCAAATACGTCAAAGAAAGACACAAGAAAATCAAATTCATCATTATCAAGATGTTTCATACAAGCAATGAGAAAGTCACATAAAGATGTTTTGTGGGAATAACTGCTATCAGCCATAAAATTGGACCAAACACGAACCTTTTTCAAAAAAGGGCATAACTATAGTGCATGAATTGTATTTTTGGCACCTCTCCCACATTTAGGGCAAGTCACAACTGTTGAACATGGTGATGCACTAAATTAGCATTTGTTGGGATCCAATCGTGAACTGTCTTCCAAAGAAAAATCTTAACTTTTGGTGGTATATTTAACTTCCAACAACGCTTCCACCATTCGCTAACAGCTGACTTCTTAAAACTAATAACAACTCCAATCCCTTGATAAGCTAGCCAATATCTACTCTTTACCATGTATCTTCCCTAACGATCATAGTGCCATATAATACTATCTCCCTAATTGAGACCGTGACGAGAAAGAGGAATACTTAAAATAGCCTGTTGCTCCTTCAGAGGGAAAGCTCTACAAATAACATCAACATTCAATTCCCCCGAAGCTGAAATGAGCTCAAAAATAGTAGCATGTTCAGCCAATTTGTGCGGAAACAAATGTTTAAATGACATCGGTCTAGGTAACCATTGATCATGATACACGAGAACATTTTCTCCATTGTCCATCCGCCATCTAGTCCATTTAGAAAGGATTTTCCTCCCCCAAAGGATACTGCTGATGTGTGATTTCTATATTAAGCGCAAGTGCATGCTATCGGAAACACATAATATAGAATGAATAGAGTGTCGATCCCACAGGGAATTTGTTGTATTTCTAACCAATTACTAAAATTGTATCTTCTCGCTTTTATCCAAAAAATTGATTATTAAGAATTGCTTGACAAAACTTTAAACTAAAAATTATCTATGTTATCAACTATAATTAACAATCAAATTCGACCACATATCTAACAATATATGACGAAGATCTAGGATTATAGCTATCACTTAATATGATTTTCCAAACAATGACGCCTCGATTAGTATTCCCTCAATTTAATTATTGGTCACAACATTAATCTCACCACAAGCCTCTTCCGATGGTCAAGTGATTATACCAAGATCTATTAATCTCCTATAGTCCTATGGTAATTAAATAGATCAAGATTCATTAAGCACTAGTTGTATTAACCATACATGTCATTTAGGTATATTCCTATCCTAGATCGAAACTCACAACTACCACTTTGTGATCATGTATCAATTTATCTCGGGCTTAACAATTAAATTCCTTTTCCAAGTTTATTTAATCATTACCAATTCATTCAACATATGGCTAGTATATCAAAGGCATTAAGATCCAACAAATTGAACAAGAATTGAGTTCATAATAATCGTCTTCAATATATCAATCCATCATATTAAGGTCAAGGCTATAATCCTAAAAATTAAACTTAGATTAACATGATAATAACATCAAGATCAACAATAAATATAAACATGATATAAATAGATTAATTCGGATCAAACCAGTAAAGATTGAAGCAAAGAAAGTACAAGTTCAAGGATTGATCTCGAATTGACCCTCCAAAATGATCTTGATTTGGAAGATCTTGTGTAATCTCTCCACCAAATATTGTTTGATTGTTGTTTTAGAGTTTGATTATCAATTAAGGATCGTTTCTGGGTTAGGAAGGTGTTGGGGTTGAGAGAATTTTAGGTGTTTTTCGAAGGGGTCCGGAAAAAATTACTCCGGGGGCAAAATGTTATGTTTTATACTTGGACACTAACGCTGGGGCGTTACACGAAGAACGCTCCAGCGTTAGTCAAACGCAGGGGCGCTATGGTTAGGTAATGCGGGGCGTCTGTAGCGCTGCGGCATTCCACTGTAAATGCTGGGGCATCGCGATCTAGATCCAAAATTTCGCCCCAGCGTTGATGTCATCCTCGCAGGGGCATTCTTCATTGTTGCGTGAACGCTGGAGCGTTCATTAACGGATGCAAGGGCGTTCTTCATGATTGACGAACGCCAGGGCTTTGTAAAGCTTAACGTTGGGGCGTTCAACACTAGTTTTGCATTTTTGTCATTTCGGTCCCCATTTTTCAGTGGCTTTCTTTTGCCTCCAATTTATTCCCTATATCTTCCATTAGTTTCTATTCCCATATCAATATGATCAAAACCTGTAAAATCAACAATTAAAGAATAAATAACTCTGAATTTACTTTAAAATGAACAATTATTAAGATAAAATAAGGTCATAATATGTATCAAAATTATACTCATCAACTGCGCCAAAGAAAAGAAGCATGAGAGGTTACTTTTGCTTGCCAGAAATTTCCATTTGGAAAATAGAACCCCTTAACTACCTTAGCCATAAGAGAATCTGGATTAGATAAAATTTGCCATCCTTGTTTATCAATCATGGCTTGATTAAAAATAAATAGATTTCGAAAGCCAATGCCACAATTTCCCTTCCCCTGACACAACACATTCCACTTACACCAATGTAATTTTCATTTCATCTCATCACCACCCCACCAAAAGCATGCACAAAGTCTATAAAGTTTATGGATTAAGGTTGCAGGAAGGCGAAAAAGATTCATAGAATAAGCAGGAATTACTTAGATGATTGCTTTAATTAAAACCTTTCTACCTGCAGTCGAACCTTTTATAACCTTTTAACTTATTCCATACTTTGTCTATAATATTGGCAAAGCATCATCTTTTATTGCGGCCATTAATACTTGGAAGACCCAAATATTTTTCGTGACAGTTAACTTTCTTAACCCCAAGCACCATAAAAAGGTCCCTAGAACTCTCAATTGAAGCTAGCTTGCTAAAACAAACAACTGATTTATCAAAGTTTACCACTTGACCTGAGGCCTTAGCGTATAGGTCTAATGCTTCCCGTATAGAGTGACCACAAGCTAGAGAAGCCTTAGCAAAAATCAAGCAATCATCAACAAAAAATAAATGGAAAATTGAGGGTCCAAGCCTACCACACTAAATTCTATACAACCTTTCAGATCTCTCAGCTTGTTGAAATAAAGAGGAAAACCCCTCAGCACATAAGATGAATAAATATGGAGATAGAAGATCCCCTTGACGGAGTCCCCTTTGGGGTTTGATCACACCTTTTGGAACACCATTGATTAACAATGAGTAAGAAACCGATGAAATGCACCTCATCAATAGTCTGCACCAATTATCTGAAAATCCAAACTGTCTTAGGATCATTTCAAGAAAATGCCACTCCACCCGATCATATGCCTTAAACATATCTAGTTTCATTGCCATATAACCTTCCTTAGACCCTGTTTGCCGCTTGACATAGTTTAGACATTCAAACCTAATAATTGTTATCCGCGATCAATTTATCTATGACAAAGGTACTCTGAAATTCAAAAACAAGGTCACCCATAACACCTCACAATCTATTAGCCAAAGTCTTAGAAATAATTTTATAGACAACATTACAAAGACTTATCGGTCTATATTCCCCTGACAATCTTGAGGAATCACATTTAGGAATTAAGACAATAAAGGCTTCATTAATATGAGAGATATCACTGCCCTTGTTAAGAAGCTCTAAACAACAATGAGAGATATCATCACTAATTATGTCCCCAAATTTTTGATAAAAAAGAGTAGGCATACCATATTTACCTGGAGCTTTAGTAGGATATATCTAAAATAAGGCATTTCGAATTTTATCCTTAGAAAAAGGAACATCAAGCCGCAGATAATTGGCCTCAGACAGATGAGAGGGAATATTGTCCACCACATTCTGCATATCCTACATAGAAGGGTTAGAAGATGAGAAGATATACTGAAAATGGTTCAAGAAGGCTTGTTCTATACCACTTTCATCAGTCTTCTACACATTATTATCATCAAGGACCTCATCAATTTTGTTGCGCTTACGGCGACCGCAAGCTTTCCGGTGGAAGTATTTTGAGTTCCTATCTTTACTTTTGTACCATGAAACCCGTGCGCGCTGGCACCAATAAGCATCATGCTTATAAAAAATGACATTTAAGGTCTTATCTGTATCTCTAATCCCTTTCCATGATTTCAAGTTCACCTCTTGATTAAACTCAGCCAATTCCTTACGTCTCCTCTTAATTTCTAAATTTAAGTGGTGAAAATTTTGATTATACCAACCCTTGAGATCAACACCAATTCGGTTTATATTAGTCATGACTGCTTACAGCTCTCCTCTTGGGCAAGACCATCCATTTGCAACAATTTCCCTACATTCATCCTCCTCAACCCATACTTCTTCAAAATGAAAACGATTATCATGATTCTTTTTAAGACCTTTACCATTAGCATCATCGCTTGATTCTAACACTTTAATTAGAATGGGTCTATGATCAGACCCCCAAAAATCCAAATGATGCACACTTGAATAAGGGAATAACTCAGACCACAGCAATTACTGGGCGGCTCTATCTAGAGTCTCATGAATTAAGTTACCTCTTTGATGACCATTACACCACGTGAACAAAGGTCTCATCCCTTTAATCACAACCAATCCACAATCATTCAAGGCCTTACAAAAATTCTCCACAAGATAATGGGGCCTTAAAACCTCTCCATGCTTTTCTTTCTCATTTAAAATCTCATTAAAATCACCACCACAAAGCCATGGAAAAGATGATAAAACAGCAATACTGTTGGGATTTGTACTTACGTGTCATCCCATAATGTATAAATACATAGTGATTGTATTTATACAATTATTATTTCCAATAAAATCATTAATATTATTTTTATTAAATGGTAAGATGCTTGTAACGTTTTAGACATTGTATGATCTGAAGGAGTTCAGATTTGATCTAAAAGAATTTAGACCAGGGCTAAGAGTTAGCAATGCTAATAGTTATAAACACTAAGAGTTAGTGGTACTAATAGTTAACAAAATCTAATGAGTTAGAGCCTTGTCTAAAATGGGACAATGACATGAGAATATATTAGTAATGATATAGCTACAATGAGTTGCAGATGGTGCTAAGAAATATCATTATGCAATATGCAAGTATGTTCTCAAACATAATGTTCCTGATCTAAATTCATCGATACGGGTCTATCGGTAAAATCCATTAATATAGATTAGTGTATGTCTATATCTGGATGGTCCAGATGGTTAGTCTTAGCAAACCATGAGCTTAGTAGGAAGCTCGTATAGAGATGCAGGTATTCAGTAACGACTGGATATTGAACAGACTCACGAAGACATCCAATAGACATCTCATAAAGCCGTCAATGGAAGGTCTTTCGAGTTGAGTAGTATTTGTGGTCCTTTGACCTGAGCGCCACGGTGGGCTTGTGAGTGATCTACCATGCTTTGGTTCCACACATGTCAGAAACCTTTCATGGTCTGACCGCTGGGTGTCGCTAGGTATGGTCCGATGCCCATGGAGTTCGGTGTGCGTAGATATGGGATCCATCAGCTCATATGAGTGGGTTGTATATCCTAATACTCTGAGATTGTATTTTAGAAAGTCTTGTGGCCGCAAGCATAAACCTCGGAAAAGATATTTCGGAGGAATAAATAATATCACAAAAGTGTTTGTGGATATTGTTTAATGAAATATAAATCTGGAGATAAGTTCATGGTTGAGCAAATAGAGATTTGACGGTGATGATCTATATCTCTGCTCTTCAAGGATATAAATGATGGAAGGATTATACGAATATGTAATAACCTCAACTTGTATGGTCTAACATGTTAATTTGTAATATCCGTAACGTGTATGTGGGACATTGTTCACGGACGTATGGAGGAGCTCTATATGACAAATTAGGTATGGACCTAGAGAGTCTCACAATATGAAGTATACTCGTTGTGCACTGGGATAGCGGATTGGATTGAATAGTTCGATCCAATAAATTTTAGCAAAAGAGACGATTGTTTAGGGATCCCTCGAATTGTACATTTGTCAAGACTTAATTGTTAAGTACATCACTTAATTAATTAACAAGGATTGTTAATTAATAGAATATTGACAAATAACAAAATTTGTTCTATGATTTGATTTTACTTTTTTACCATTTAACTATGGTAGTAAAAATTAATAAGGTAAAAAGTAATTATTCAAAATTGTTTTGAATAATTAAATCATATATTATTATTATATTATTAGATAATATTATAATATATATAGATCATGGCATTGTATTTTAATACAATGAAGAGCTTAGATGTTGGCCATTTAATTACCCATTATAATTAAAGTAATTATAATTGTTAGGTAAAGATTAATTTTGGTGGCCATTATTCTAGTGCTTGGTTTAATTAATTCTAAATGGGAGATCAACAATAAAATTGGTGGAGCACTTCATTTTGTTTATTTTTGTTTAATCAAAGTGTTGAATAAACAAAATGAATTTTGGCAAAACAAATGAATTTTTCATTCATTCAATTTTGGGAGAAGAATTTGGCAATGGCAAGGAAGAGAGGTAAGAGAGAGTTTTGGTTTTTATTCTTTCAAGTGTTGAAAAATAAACAAACTTCTCTTCATCTCCTTCTTTAATGGATGGCCAAAAATGAATGATATGTAAATGGAGAAAAAGATAATTATTTTGCAAAGAGTTGTTCAAAATAATTATCATGTAGAAATTGTTTCTAAGATTAATATACAAGAGTTGTATGTTAAATTTTTTTAATTTATACAAGAGTTGTATAGAAAATATTTACCATCTCCATTTAAGAAACAAAATTGTATTCAAAAGAGTTTGAATACAAGTGCTGAAAATTCTAAATACTAAGCTACCATTCTAGCTCCTTAATCCCACCAAATGTTGTGGACTAGAATTGTTCAACATATACTTCAAGGTGAGCTCTTCACATGGATTGGTGAAATACTTGAAGAATTATTGTATAATTACGTATACACTCGGATTATCACACACTCTATAATACAACACCCAACAAATACGTCTTAACAGTTCCCATGAATGGACCCTTTGGGATGATTCAGGGTGACCATAAAAATCAGTAAATCTCCAAAGTTTCCCTTGATGGGACTCAATCTACACATCAATGTGGAATTTATAGTAAGAGAGTAATCTTACCCCAATATCATTAGACCACAATAATGCTAAACCCTCACTGCGACCTGATTTCTCCATAACAAGTTTACCTGTGAAAGATAGTTGAACTCTTACTTGTTCTATTAGATGTGAGTTTGACAAAGTTTCACTCAAAAACACCAAGATGAGTTACATTCATGGACTCTACGGCCCAAGATTTAGAATGTACGGGGATTGCCTATACCCCACACATTCCAACATAAGATTTTCATTGTGTCCGACAGCTCTGCACCGTTGCAGCTGCCGCCGATAAAAGATGATTAAGAGAAGTATCATTTTCTAAAAACATGACATCATCACTCTTTTCCTCAGTTCTACATTGTCTCTTTTTACCTTTGTGGCCTTTATTCTCAATGATCTAAAAAAATATGAAGTTGTCACCCTTCCTTTTAGATGGTTTCCAAGCTGTA
Organism: Ailanthus altissimus; assembly: GCA_946807835.1. Taxonomy (NCBI): domain Eukaryota; kingdom Viridiplantae; phylum Streptophyta; class Magnoliopsida; order Sapindales; family Simaroubaceae; genus Ailanthus; species Ailanthus altissimus. Next base: position 23,306,027 of record OX327692.1, on the reverse strand, counting down.
GTAGCCTTGGCTAACTTGGACATACCCTTTCTATTTTCCTCACGCAATACATTCTCCATACCTTCTCGAAACTTAATATTGGTCTTAGTCTTAGTTGTTCTAGAGCTCTTATTTGCCATCTTGTCCTCCCCTTTACTAGGCCTCGATAAATGAGTACTGAATTAAAAGTTGTTATAGAGCTCCACTTTCGATAACAGGTCATCATTGTTCCCTCCCAAAGAATTCTTACCACCAGACAAGTTTAACTTATTTTTCTCTATTAGGGCTGACCTAAAGGAAAGGCCCTTAAAAGGGTTTGATAACCCCACCATTTTATCACGAACAAGTATTTGACCCTTATTAGTCTCATGCAGCCCCTAGTGTTGAGACAAGTTCAAGCTCCCATGTCCATCTTTAGAGACCACCTTCCTAGCTACCATGGGTTCTTTACTAGGCCTCCGACGCAGTAAAGGAACAGGAATAGGTTTTGAAAGTGTGTCTATAGTATGGCTTCCACCACCAAAGTCTGTACCATAGGATATATTCGACTCATTCTTTTGTGATACTTTGTCATTCAGATCAGAAGCCAAATCTCTATTCTTCTTTCTCCACTAGAACTGTCTTGCTTTCCCTTTCACTGTTGAAAAAGAACTACCTCTACTAGCCATCACATTTGATCCCTTTCGGGAACCATGCATTCTACGTAAGTCAGATCTCGTATTGATCCAAGTGCTATAAAAGTCAATCTTGTTTTTTAATCTGCCATTCTTAAACAACACACACTCATGTAGTAAGTGGCCAATGCAACCACAACCAAGACAAATTTCAGGCAGGTGTTCATACCGTAGAACTACTGTAACAAACTCTTTTATATCTTTTATGGATACCCTAAGAGCTGGTTTTAGAGGATCCGTAACATTCACTCTCACTCTTACTCTTAAAAATTCCCAATACATTCCTTAGACACACCTTTGTCTATCTCCTCAACAACTCCAATCGTTGAACCCAATTCCTGACTAACTTTCTCATTCATAAAGAACAGAGGCAAACTATGCAATTGAACCCAAACTACCACCGAATCGAAAGACAGATCAGAAAAATGCCCAAGGCCTTTTGGCTAAGCAAAGGCAATCAACTTTCCATTAAAATGCCAAGGTCCCTCTGCAATTACTCTATTCTTATCACTAGTAGACCTAAAAGAGAAAACAAATAAGTTTTGTTATGGCTATACTACTTCCATGCTAAACTTCTCTAATGTCTGCTAAATTCATTTCATGCACGATATGAAAGCTTCACGATTAACAGGATTTGAATTTAAGACTTTCCCAACCAAAAATAAGGAAACTCTCCTATCGCCAGCCACTAAAGCCTTTTGGGAAAGTTCTGTTATTGGAACACTAGCATCATCTAAGTCTAGAGACTCATATTTAGAAACAATTTCATTTAAGAACATGACTTTCACGAGTTGAAATAGAGTAATACAACTTGGAAGTAAAACCCGCAGCTTGCTGGACGTGGAGTAAGAAATGGTTGAGAAGCCCACGGTGTAGATTGTCAGAAGCGGAATAGTTTTCGGCGTAGCAACTATAGGGGCAAAGATGGTAGAAATTGAATCAAATTTGGAGTTGCAAGCATGTAATGCATAGACGATCAAATGCAGAAGTCTGATAAGATAATAGGGGAGTCAAATAAGTTTAGACACACTGCAGACTGTAGCAATCTGAAGATGATCGGCATAGAAAGAAAAAGAAAATGGAACGCCGAAAAGGAAACACTGATCTGTTGCTTTGCAATGTATTAAGCTACCAAATATACCAAAAACGAACCGTTATTTTTTTTATAAAAAAAGAATATATTTTTTAATTGAAAATAATATAAAAGTGTTGTGAGGCATTGGTGTATCGGGAAAGGGGCATTTTGATAAATTTTACTTCTTCCGTTCGCTTATTAAGTATAAATTTGTTTAATTAATTAATTTTTATATTTTATAATTTATATAATATTTTTTTATAAATTTCTTATTATTTGACTTTTCTTTAATTTTACCTTTATTATTTATTTATAACGTGTTATCAGTACGATTGAATAATTTTAATTCTTAATTTTTATATTAAGTTCTTAACTTATATTATTTTTTATTTATTTATTTTTACGTAATTTATTTATATTTAATTATTATTTATATTGTATTTATATTATTGTATAATTTAATTTTTTATGAACATGCACTGTGGTTGCCATTTATTTTGATATTTCACATCAAAAAATAAGGATAATATTGTGCATTTGTTATATAATATTTATATTATGTCTATTCTTTTAAATTTATATATTCTATATGCAACCTGAAACTTGAATAACAAATCAATAAGTTAAAATTTGAAGTTCTAATAATTAATCTTATTAATTTAGAACTTGAAATTCTATATCGTAATTTTTAAATTTATTTTTTAAAATTATTTATTTATATAGAAGGCTGTGCCTTCTCATTATTATCTTCTTATAAAATGTTATGACTCATCATTATTATCATTTTATGGAAGGTTATGCCTCCTCATTATTATCAATTTATAGAAGGCTATACCTTCTCATTATTATCAATTTATGAAAAAGTCACACCTCCTCATTATTATCAATGGAAGGTTATGCCTACTAATTGTGTTTATTTTATGTATAAAGCATATTATGTCTCCTAAATGTTACTTTTGATATTTATATTATGTATTATGAATTTGTTAAATAATATTTCATCATACTAATTTTAATTCCCTTATTTATAATTAAAGACCCTAAAAATGTACTTACAAATTTACATATCTTTGTACTTAATGCCTCCAAAAAATTACTTATCACAGGTACTTGATGCTAAAATGTACCTCCAAATCAATAGTTTAAAAAAAAATAATTGAAAAAAATGATGATGTATCCCTATAAAATAAATCGAGAACTATGATTTTTCTCTATTTCCAATTACATAAGAGATTGAAAACTCAATATTTGAGAGTCTGCAGACTTCTAGTAAAACTTAAAAGAAATATATGATGTGTCCCTCCTAAGAACAAGATATGAGTAGATAAATATAAGATTAAATGATCTTAGAATTATTGTTAAATACAATTCTACTTTAATTACAATCACCTTACAGCCGAAAATTATGTGGTGAGAAAATTATATAACAAGATATTATTTACTTTTCATGCCTCTAATGTTGTTCTATAGTAACAATAATTGTGAACGATAATTTAAAAATATTTAAAATTAATATCATGTCTTCTATTTACTAAATAAAATAACGAGCTTTTATTAAAAAAAACACGAATCATGTTTAACTAGTTTTCAGTCATTTTCAAAAGTGAATGCAAATATTCATAACAAAGTTGGATATGGTTATGAAAAAGAAGAAGACACTATTATCACCCTTATGGTAGTTGTAAGTATCAAGAACAAATGAACACTAAAAGATGACATAACCACCAAGATGAATACAATGGTAAGAAAATAAATGCCATAAGTATAATAAAAATACTTATTATTAATATAGTGTATTATGAGGCATCTACCAAGGCAGTGGGATAAAATATTGAGATAGATCTTATTGATGTTTTAAGATCCTAAAGATCTTACTTATATAACTGTCTCTAATCTTTTTGGGGAAAAAGAAGAGAACATCAATTATAAAGTTTTAATTAATATTTTCATGTTATGTCTTTTTGTATGAAATATGACTTTTATTATCTTGATATCTACCATAAACTTTTATGTTCTCTTCTTTTTGGTTGACAGTGCAGTTATTTATACTATTTTTTGAAATAAGAAATATTGAAAGAAAAATAATATTAGGTTCTGTAGATCTGATTCAATGTTCTGGAAGAGCAATAATATTATTAACAAGTGAAACAAAGTTATATATAAATGAAACTTTATATACAAACAGATCAAGAAGAAATCTGTTTCGTTTTAAAGATATCTGCCGAAATAGATATCACATTGAGACTTTAAATAAAAGTACAACATCTCAAATAAAAATGCATACTTAAAGAGTTTCCTGCCGTACTATCTAGTTTGTATTATTCAATTGATATTTATGCTATGGTATAACCATCTTGGTCATCCAAGATCAATTGTGAGACGTAGGGCCATTGAAAATTCTCATAGATATCTATTAAAGAACCAGAAGATTATATTATCTAATGAGAATTTTTGTACCACTTGTTCATAAAAAGCCAAACTTGTAGTTAGATATCATTTTTAAGATTAGTTTAGAAGTCCATTATTTTTATAAAGTTTTAAAGAGATATTTATTAATCAAATTCATTTACCAAGTGGACATTTTTTTCGCTTTTCTATAATTTTAATTGATGCAACTACACAATTGTCACATTTCTATTTATTGTCTATACGAAATATTGCATTCGTTAGATTACTAATATAAATTATTAAATTAATGGCATAATTTTCAGACTACCTTATTAAAATCGTATGTTTAGATAATGTTGGTGAATTTACATCTAAAATATTTCATGACTATTGTATATAAGTGAGAATCGATGTAAAATATTTTGTACAATATGTTCACACAAAAATGGATAAACAAAATCTTTAACAATTATATCACCCCACAACGCACTAAGATGGACCTCAACGTTGCTAAGATATTCATGTTGGTTTTAATTCATTATCAATTATAAAGTATCTTGAATCCCTGACAGGTGACCTATTTACCGCACAATTTGCAGAATGCCATTTTAATGACACAAAATTTTCATCATTAGGAGAAAGAAAATTACCTCATAAAGTACAGTATAAACTTTATTAGAAACGATCATTATGTCACATTTGGATCCTCGCACAAATCAATGTAAAAATGAGGTACGGAGGATTGTTCATCTTCAAAAAAATTGCATATGAATTATCGGATGCATTTACAAAATGCATCAAAAGTAACCAAGTTATATATACCAGCTACTAATACATAAGTTTGGGTGATTGTTCCTGCAAAACCGTCTAATTAAAAGGTTGCTAATGAATTGTCTGTTGCACACCAAAAGTGTGATAGACCACTTTGTTCAAAAGATATTATTCTACGAAAGAAGAAAGTGAAAAATTAGAATCCTATTGAAAATGATGCTCGAGTTAATAAATCCACATTCTCTAAATCACTAAACATTAGAAGCGTTAATAGTTCATAAAAAGATATAAGTCCCTGAAGACACATAAGTCCCTAAAGAAACAGAAATCTTTGAAGAGACAAAAGTCCTAAAAGAGACAGAAGTTCTAAAAGAGACATTAGTCCCAGAGAAGACATATATCCTAGAAAAGATAAAAGTCTCAAAAGAAACATTAACCCCATAAGAGGTACAAGAATTTGAAAAATAAAGAAAATAGTATAAATTATGTTTACATATGAAAAATGTGAAAAACATGATAAAATAATTGTCTACGATGTGTTTTTAATTACAGTAGCTACTAAAATTATGAATAATGATTTTGAGCCTAAACTATTGATCAATATAGAGAAAAATATAAGTGGCTATATGAAAAGAATAAATTCAAACAAAATTGACTTTTCTAGCCAAGCGTGAAATATTTGGACTTAGAGTTTGGACACCTAAAGATGTCAAACACATATGATATAAATTGATTTTTATGAAAACGTAATAAAAATAACGTGGTTATTAGATACAAAGTGAGACTCGTTGTTCAAGGTTTCTTGTAGAAGCCTAGTATTAATTTTGATGAAACTTATTCTCCAGTGATAAACACAATTACATTTTAATTTTTGATAAATTTGATAATCTTAAAAAAGCTTGGTATACGCCTTATGGATGTAGTAATAGTTACCTGTATGGGTCACTTGACATAGATATTTATAAAAAATTTTAAAGAATTTAACATGCCTGAAGTATATAATTATAATTCGTATTCAATCAAGTTACAAAAGATCTTTGTAATGATCAAAACAATATGGTGCATGTGATACAATTATCTAAATAAATACTTAATAAGAAAGGACCCATTATGCACATATATATTTGTAAAGAAATTAAATTCTGAGTTTTTTATTGTGACTGTACATATGAATTACATGAATCTGATTAGTACTCTTGAAGAACTCAAAAAGATTGTAGAATATTTAAAAAAAAAATTAAAATGAAAAATTTAAGGAAGATTAAATATTATCTTGACTTGCAGATCGAGCACAAATGAAATAGAATCTTTTGTTGTGTTATGGTGTGTGATGTGTATAGATACGTATAATTTTAAAAATTAAATACGCAGTGGACGTATTCATACATATTATACACTATATAACATACTTAAGCATATAATCATATATATGATTATTCAAACACATATATATCTCATATATATATTTTTATGCATGATATAAAATAAATTATAAATAAATAACCTACCCGGTTTTGAAAGTAGCTTTACAATTCTTCAAGATCTTCAATCTTCAATTTGTTAAGCTCACCTTGAAGTATTCACTTATACAATTCTAGTTCACAACTAAATCCGGTGGGATTGTGAAGCTAGAATGACAGCTTTGACTTTCTAGCAAAAGATTGTTTTAATACTTAAAATAATTTATCCTTATGATTTATTATTAGCAAGAGATGAGAAGAATTAAGTGTTTTGTGTATTGTTCCTTACAACCCTTTGTCATGAATAATTGTTAACTTTAGCCAACTCTTTCAACCCTTTGAAAACACTTAGGAAAATACTCTCAATTCTCTCTTCTCACAATTGCCGAAACTTGCTCTTCTCTTAGACAAAAATTGAACTCTTTCAATTTTGGTTTAATGTACAAAATGATTACTTCTCTTAGTGCTCCACCACCACTTAGCTATTTTTGCCATTACAAACATTAATCAATCATATTTTTCACTCAACAAATTGATTCATTCGTATGAATCAATTGCTAGAGCACAAATGGCGATTAATCAATATTAAGTTGTCACACCACTTCACAAATGCACCATTTAACAAATTCTAAGTGGCCAACATTGCTTATTATTAATAACAAGTGCTTACTCCATTACTAAATGGTGTTTGCCACTTATTCCAATTAATAATAATAATTCTATTAATATATAAAATATTAATAATTCAAAACTATTTTGAATATTTACATTTACCTTATATGTATTTACCAAGCAAGATAAATACATGGTAAATTAATTATGGAGCAAGATTGTGCCACTAGTCAATTTTTTATTGGTTAACAATTCTTGTAAACCAATAATATATTTTACATTCAATTATTGACAAGTGAATAATAAAAGGAACCTTGAAATATTTTTCACTTTGCTGGAAATTGTTGGATTAATTGTTCAATCCAATTCGTTGCCCCAGTGCACAACGAGTACACTTCATATTATGAGACTCTCTAGGTCCATGTCCAATTTGTCATATGAAACTATTTCACACGTCCGTGAACAATGTCCCACACACATGTTACGGATATTACAAAACGGCGCATTAGACCATACAAGTTGAGGTTATAACATATTCGTATAATCCTTCCAACATAAATATCCTAGAAGAGCGGAGATATAGATTAACACTGTCAAGTCTCCATGTGCTCAACCATAAACTTATCTCTAGATTTATATTTCAATAAATAATATCCGTAAACACTTTTACGATATTATTTTTTCGAGGATAAAATTAATTCTCGGATATGTCTGTTTATGGCCATAAGACTTTCTGAAATAGAATCTTAGAGTTTCAGGATATTTACTCACCCAATTGAGTTGATGGATCCCATATATGTACACACCAGACTCTATAAGTATCGGACCATACCTAGCGACACCCAGCGGTCAGACTATGAAAGGTATCTGACATGTGTGGAACCAAAGTATGGTGGATCACTCATAAGTCCACCGTGGCACTCAGGTCTAAGGACCACGAATACTACTCAACTCGAAATATCCTCTATTAACGGTTTTATGGGATGTCTATTGGAGATCTTTGTGAGTCTGTTCAATATTCAGTCTTTACTGAATACTTGTATCTCTATACGAGTTTCCACTAAACTCATGGTCTGCTAAGACTAACCATCTGGACTATCCAGATATAGACATACACTGATCTATATATATTAAGGTCTTCACTAACAGACCCGCATTAGTGAAGATAGATCAGGAACATTAAGTTAAGAACATATTTGCATAACAACATTTCCTAGCACCATTTGTAACTTATTGCAATTACGTCATTACTAATATATTCTTAGGTCTTTGTCCCATTTCAGACAAAGCTCTAACTCTTTAGATTTCGCTAACTCTTATAACCTGATAACTCTTATCAGTGCTAACTTTTAGCATTTATATCTTTTAGCGTTACTAACTCTTAGTTCTGGTCTAAACTCCTTTAGATCAGATCTGAACTCTTTTAGATCATTCAATGTCTAAAACGTTACAAGCATTTTACCATATTTGTATATAAAATAATTAGTGATATATTAAAATCATAATTGTATAAACATAAAAAAAATATTTATACACAAAAGGGATGGCACGTAAGCATAAATCCCAACATCTTTATCTATTTATTTATTAATATTGAAAATATTTTAAAAATATTAAATATAAATAAAGTCCATCCATTAAGTATATTCATAATTATTCGATTTCTTAATCCTAAAAATGATCCATGTCGTTCAAGAACGATGATAAGAAAAATACTTTGTCTAGAAGTACTATATCTTAATGCAATTGATACTTTATTATATATAACCTAATGCATCAAACTGAATATAAATTTTGCAATAAGGCTATTGATGTTAAGAATTTATTTGATCACCAAAAGGCTTTGTGGTAGAAGGGATACATTTTTACTTATATAATAATCATAGTGATCCATAAAATAAGCTTTTGTTGTCATCTCCTTAAATTACTATGAGATTTATGCACTATATAAAGTAAGCAGGGAACGCATATGGTTGCGATATATTATTTATCATATTCAAAGTACATGCAGCTTATATTCTGTAATAGATATTTCAACAATAATATTTGAAGATAATGCTGCTTGCATTACTCAAGTCAGAGACGGATACATCAAATGAGATAGAACCAATTGTATTTCTCAAAACATTTTTTACACCCATGAACTACAGTAAAGTAAGAATATTGATGTTAAACAGATATGTTTCACCAATAATTTTACAAATATGTTCACCAAATCTTTGTCAATATTAACTTTTGAGAAATTAGTTCACAAAGTTTGTATGCGCTAACTTAACAAATTATCAAACTAATGGATGTTACTCTGAGTAAGAGCATTATTTAGGTCACATCAGTTACAAATGTGTACTACAATCTTTTTTTTTCTTCGACTAGATTTTATTTCACTGGGTTTATTGACAATGTTTTTAAGGAGACAATTTTAAAATACGTTTACTACCACTATACATTATAAAATTATATTTATTTTTACTTAATTTTTATTCCGCTGAATGTTTTTTTAATAATGTAACATACAACTAAAGTGGCAGAATTCAAAGTGTAGTGTTGTGAGGCGATAGTATATAAGGCGGTGGGAGAGTGGTATTTTAGTGAATTTCACCCCTTCACTAACTTATAAATATGCGTACAACCTCTTTTATAATTCATTTACTTTTAACACTTTTATAATTTTTATAATATTTTAAATTTTTTTTTATTATCTGAATTTTCTTTAACTCTTACTTGTATTATTTATTTACAATAAAAAATTTAATGATCATAAAAAATTAATTTTTAATTATTTCTTTAATGAAAAGTCTAAAGTTAAAAAAAATGTCACAATGCTAAGAATACTGAGAGTTAAATTAATTAATTAATATCTTTTAAGAAGGGATGATTTCAATGTTATAAATATCATTCAGATCTGAGATCATTTAATAGATTAAAAAAAATTGTACTATTTACATTTATAAGTGGATTTGATTTTGTGGAAATATATCTATATTAATTAAATGCACACGCACATACTACTTGAATTAATAGCTCCAGTGATAAAAATATTTGCAGTGTATTTATTTTTTATTTAAATAAAAGTATTAAAAATTTGATGAATATTGTCCATAAATTAATTAAAATGACAAAAAGAAAATATCTACAAACATGTTTAATTAGTGATATAATGGAAAGTCATAATTTGGAGACATCCGGTGTTAATTATTGTTTTAGTCCTTACGTTTTTATTAAATTATTAGTTAGATCTCTAACATTTTAAAATTGTCAATTATTTTTTTTAGAGACAAAAATATTTATGTTTCAAAAATAAAAATAGTAACAAATAAATATATTTCAAGAATGATAATGGTAATAAAAATGCCTCTAAAAAATATAATTAATAAATTTTAAAATATCAAATATTAAATAAATAATTCAACAAATATACAAAAACTAAACTATCAATTTCTCTATTAAACAACATAAACTAGCAAATCGGGAAGAATTGCTGTTTAGGGAGCCAGTTAAGTGGCGGACTCCTCCAAAATCTCACTGTACATTACCATCTCCCATTTACAAAATTCAAGTATTAACCTTTTATATATATCTATATATATATATATATATGAATTAAATCTATATGATTTTGAATTTATACAACACTTTTTAATTTTTTTATAAAAAAAATTAGATAAATATGAGTTTTAGGGACTTGGGTTAAGGTTTGTTTAGTGAAAGATGTTTCAAGCCTGTAATGAAAGGTAAGATTAGATATCTCGCTAAATAATTATGAAAATTAGGTTCATCTTTAATCAAAATTTTAAATTGTACAATTAATTCATGATCATTTTCGTGAACATGCATGAAGACCCAAATATTGATAGGATATAGTAAATGGAATGAATGGTTTTGGGAGGAGCATAGATTCCTGGCCAAGCAAATGCGAAGCAACAAGGGCCTGTTCTCTCCTAAAACCAAGGTGCTTCAGTCATAAAAATGACTTATAATAGAGACACATGAAGTATAAATTCATCTCTTGGAAATTGGAAAACCCCATAGGATAACACAAAGCAAAAGGGAAAAGAAACCAAGTTGCCCATTTGAGTCTGCAGAATGATGAATTCTAAGTATTTATTCCTCCACGTTACACTCTTAGTCCTCTTCTTATCCTTCCTCCATTCTTCTCCCCATCAATCTCCTCCTGCCGATAACATGTGCCAATGTCCATGCCCATGCTCTTCACCTCATGCTTCACCACCATATCCAAATCCAAATAACAACAACAATCAGCTACCCCCTCAAACTCCAAATAATCAGTCACCTCCTCAAACTCCAAACAACAACAACGACAACGACAACAACAACAACAACAACAATCAGTCACCCCCTCAAATTCCAAACAACAACAACAACAATCAATCACCCCCTCCAACTCCAAATAATCAGTCACCTCCTCAAACTCCAAACAACAACAACAATCAATCACCCCCTCAAACTCCAAACAACAATCAGTCACCCCCTCAAACTCCAAATAATCAGTCACCTCCTCAAACTCCAAACAACAACAACGACAACGACAACAACAACAACAACAATCAGTCACCCCCTCAAATTCCAAACAACAACAACAACAATCAATCACCCCCTCCAACTCCAAATAATCAGTCACCTCCTCAAACTCCAAACAACAACAACAATCAATCACCCCCTCAAACTCCAAACAACAATCAGTCACCCCCTCAAACTCCGGGAAACAACAATCAATCCTCCCCTTCAACTACAGATAACAGCAATGCTTCATCTTCTCCGACTCAGGATGAAAGATATGAAGGTGCTTTCTCCAAGGTATATGCCTTTGGCGATTCATTCACAGACACAGGGAATGCTTACTTAATGGGTGGCCTCAAGTCCTTTGTTGGTTCATTAATTTCACAAGTTGTGCATGGCATACACTCTAAGCTACCAGGGAACAGGCTATGTGATGGCCGTTTAGTAGTTGATTTCCTCTGCGATACTCTCTCCATACCTTACCTGCCACCCTTCAAAAAATCTTCTGCAAACTTCTCTGCCGGCGCCAACTTTGCTGTAGCTGGATCTACGTCTCTTTCCAGTGACTTCTTTAGTAAACCAAATTTTGGTCTGCCCCTGATGTGGAAAGGGGTTCCATTGAACTTCCAGACTCAACTAGATTGGTTTCAATCATTTACAAAAGATATTGCATGCAAGGGAAAAGATGATAATGCATGCAAAGCCGAGTTTGGAGGTGCTCTCTTTTGGATTGGTGAAATGGGTGGAAATGACTATGCTCGTACTTTTGGTTCTCCTCTTTCCAAGAAGATGCTTACAGACTTGGCCCTTGGACATGTTCACAAGCTTCTCAAGGTATGCATGATTAGTTTAAAGATCAAAATGAAAATCGTGTTCTCAAATGTTTAATATTTGCTAACAGCCGATTGTTTTACTTGGCAGACGTTGTTGGATATGGGTGCAAAGCACATTGTGATTCAAGGACTACCGCCTATAGGATGTTGTCCCTTAGAGTTGTTCCTAGCTAAAGCATCCGATAGGGATCAAATGGGTTGCGCATCAAGTGGCAATACAGTGATACAGGCTCACAATGAGCAACTCCAGAAGATGATAGCGGAATTACAGAGCCAATACAGCGGTTGCACCATTGCATATGCTGATTACTGGGGTGCATACAAAACAATACTGTCAAATCATCAAAAGTATCAGTTTGAAGACCCCTTCAAAGCATGCTGTGGCATTGGAGGTGGTCCTCTCAACTTCAACTTGAATTCTTTATGTGGATCTATCGGCACATCCACCTGCAAGAACCCCGGTCACTTCATGCACTGGGATGGGATTCATTTCACAGAAGCCATGAATAAACATCTAGCTCATCTCTTCCTTCACGAGGGCTTCATCAAACCAGCATTCTCTCAGCTGATTAAGCAAAAAATTGGCATGTAGGCAATTCATGTCTAAGCCATAAGAGTATTAGGTCATTTCTGCGCTCTGAATGGCTGCATTCATGAAGCGGGATGATAATCAGAAGTTTCTTTTTTACTTTTAGTTGTAATTGAGACAATAAGTATTAGTTTCTTCAGCACACATATCAATGTATGCTCACAAGAAAGGACTCAATAAAGAGCTGCAATAGCTGATGAACAAATGCATATTCTGATTTGTATAGAATTCCAAGTGGTCAGATTTAAACTTTGTTATATCTTCATTTTAAGAAAGTTGATTTTGTACATGATATCCCTATCTCAGCTGTCACCAGCTTGAAGTTTTATCTCTAGAATACAATTGTCCATAATACCAAAATCAAATAATCAACAAGAAGATCAAGTTAAGGGTGAAAGATGCTCACGGAGCCTGCATGTTAAACTGTTACATGAAAATCAGGGTAAATTGTTTTACATGCAGTTTGAAGAACAACATTCACGTCACTCTTGGAGACTCAAATGATTCTACATTATTATCTTCTCAGATATATAATTCAGAAAGCAAACGGTTGAGGAACACAAGGATCTGGGACCATCAGCATACTAGAAAAGACATTCAGGATGTATGAAGCACCCAAAATAGGTTAACAATTGCTGTAAATATTATTATTTAAAGTTTAATAGCGAAAGTGTCAGAATTCAGTAACAAAATCACCTTTCTTCAAAATCTAACCAGACATTTCCAATTTGTTGAAGTGATCCTTTTTTATCATCAAACTTTCTAATCTAAAAATCCCTTTGATACTACCTTTCTAATCCAATTCTGCATTTCTGCTTGTCAAAGGCAGTACATGTACCTCCCATGTATACTACATTGCCTATGCTCTCATTTGGAGAGGGAATAGCAAATGTCAATAGTCTTCTAGTTTGTCACAATCACAGCAGATTAACATGTTCTAGAAACTAACAGCATTCTGCATTAACACTCAAAACTTCAAACTCTTAATATTCTCCATTTGCTGTTTGAGAATTGGCAAACAAATATATCAACCATATTTTAAACCTGAGCTAAAAACATAAGCATAATCTTCAATAGTAAAGCCACCAAGGTTAAAGGAATGCCCAGTAAAGCCAAACCCAAGAGAAATTTTATACAGATTCACTAATCAGTGTCGTTATGTCATTCAAAAGTAGTAGAAAAACATGATATTTACTTAAAGCCATCATAATTGGAATTACTATGTGTAACTTCAACATGTAAGGAAAATGTTAGTGTTGATTTTTGATTTGACATTGATAATGCGGATACCACATCCCAAAACTCACAATTTTCAGACAAGCTCATACATTGGTTGTTTTTCTGTTAAAATTGAGAGGATTTTCCTTACCAGACTCTATTTGCATTTGAAGGTCAGCCTTTCTATCTGTACATCAATCTTCTCATTCATGCCTAATCAGATTAGGTATTCATAGTACACTAGGAAAAGGGCTTCTGGGTAATCTTTTGGTAGGCTGTTGACGTAGAGGTAAAAATGCAACAAGTCCTCCTTGGAAACTGTTTCAGGATCAATAACATCATCATTACAAGTAAGGACCCATAAGTCTTCTGAGTTAACCCTCTTTATAGTACCACGACAAAAAGGGCAGGATTCTGACTTGGTGTTCCTGTAATTTTGAAGGAATTTGAAAAAGTGAAATGAATAATAGTTCTTTACAATACCAAGTATTCAGGGCACGGGCATGAGAGACGAGAATTGTACAAGGGCCGCACTTACCAGTTGCGGTAGCATTTGATGCACATTGCATGACAACAATTAGGCAACACCATCTTGGTACATGGCTCCAAGCAAATACCACATTCATCTTCTCTCTCCAAATCCACACCTCCAACTCGGCCATCTCCTTCTACTCTCCTTCTACCAAAACTCCCCATGTCAATATGCCCTTCCTTCAAATCACCTAATTCCCCAAAACTACTATGGAGCCGTTCAAGAGATGGTAATATAATGCCTGAAATTTGGTTTTCACGAACAAGTCACAATAGATGCATAAACCATAAGAACCAAGGGAATTCAATGATTTAAAATAGATGCAATATGAACTGGTAGTGAATTACATTTACATACCATAGAATTCCCTAATTGTTGCCTTTCTTCCATGGGTAGATAAAGTTGGTCTATCATCTGCATACACCTGTATGAAATAAGGGAGCAATTAAATAAACATTGCACCAACTATTCAAGCAACAAGTATGAATTAATATATCATAGTTCAAGAATCAATATGCTGCAAAAGAAAAACCAACCTTATATACAAGAATGTGAAAGTGGTTAAGATATCTGGGGAGTAGACACATGCAGGAAGAATCCACCCACTGTAACAAAAACCAAAAGAAGGGAGCCCAGTGATTGTAAACCAATTTCATTTGAAGACGCGCACCACCCTTAGCTCTTGGAATTGCAGCAGCCCTGCAGTCCCATGTTTCTAATTAGAGAAAATGAATACAGCTGACCACTAAAATCAGTGCAAGCCTTTACATTAAAATTGAATCATCGAGCAGGAATAAGCAAAGAAAAGAAAAACACAACCCCGCCGCCTTACATACAATTAGCTCTATTATTGACATAAAAGTTATCCTATCTAATAACAAAACTCATTTTCAGAAAACCAGCTAAACAGAAATCACACTATCAACATCAAATTCCATCGGTGGTGCACAGGCGTACAAACTAATATAGAGAAAGTTACAATCTTTCTGATATAGACACGTGCAGAAACTCCCACTTGGGTTTATATTCCCATAAATTACAAAAGCTCCTTAATTGCATACACAAATCAAAATCCAACATTAAAAATAAGCATAATAAAACAGCTACACAAGGCAGCATACTCTTCTTTTCCTCAATTAGCACAAGAGACAAATCATTATGATGTTGATCATGATCGTGATCAAGTGGATGAACAAACAAAAAGATAACGACAACACAAACAAAACCCAAACGGGAAAATTGGTTCAAGAGCAGGCTCAACATAAACGAAAGACAGAAATTAGACAACTTACAGAGCATTTGCATGCTGAATATCAGCCTCCAAGATTTTGAGCGAGTCCTGATACGAAGACTTGCTCGACTGATAATACATCATCTCCATATCTCTCACTCTCTTGAACAAACAAACACAAACACACACAAAAAAAGCATCAAACTTTATAACCTTGACGATGAAAAGCAACTGGGTTTTCAGCTTTGTTGGGTTTCGGCTTCTGACTTCAGAGAACCTAATCCACCAAATACACGACAACAGACAGCCGAAAAATAGAATTAAAAAAAAAAACGTTTCCTTTTCTTTTTGCCCTTCTTTTTAATTTCTCTAGCTTTTATCCTTAATTTTATGGATGATTTCAGAGGGCGGCTTTTGATAAGGACTTTGCTTTTTGTTTTTTTAATTTGGGCTATGCCTTGCTTTGCTTTGCTTTGCTTATATGGTTTCTACAGAATACGTACAAGAAATGCGTTTCTTTCAAAACTGCCTGCGGGTCTGTTATCTGTTGAAAATGCCCCCCTCATTTAAGCTTTTGATCTTATCTTATTTGTTGCTTTTGGGTTGGGTTTCCTTTTATTATTATCAAGGCAATAAACTCTTCCTTCACACACCTCTCATTATTGTAATGCAAAAATATCAATTATGATAATATCGTTTTAATATCTTATCTGATATGATTAGAGATTCTCTTTACTTTGAAAAACATTTTTATGTGGGGGTTTGAATTTGTGAGCATCTTAGTGATTATTGCAACATTGGTTTTTAATTGTTTCTGCTAAACATGATTGATTACAGTTGGGTTTCTGAAACAAAGAAATCACTAAAATTGTGGTCAAAATCTGATTGAGTTGCACACTTGTGCAGATTATTAATGTTGTGTCTGACAAGAGGTGTCAGTTGATGAAAAGAAAAATTAGATTTGCAAATTCTGGATGAGATTGATAATTATTGTGTTCACATTATTTCTAATATTTTTCAACTGGAATGAATGATGCAACACTATACACAATGGAAAACAATTATTTTTTCATTTGATTAATATAAACATGTTCAATTTTGTACAACTTGCTAAAAAAACATGGCATGAATGACTCATTCTTTCTCTCTCTGTTTCTCCTATATTATTTGTAGATCCTCTTCAACTGGTATCTTACTTTATTTAATTTTTTTGGTAGGTGATCCAACTAAAACTTAGATTTTATCAGAAAGTCAAAACACATCTAGTAATGACTGTCTTGATTTTTCAAAATATTCTAATTGTAAGAATCATTTTAGTTGCCAAGTCTTTTTCTCAAAATATTTTTAAAAAAAAAAACAACTTGGTTCCCAAGTTACATTTGTGACTAGTCTTTAAGAGATTGACTGATATATTTAACAACGAAGACTGTAATGGTAAATAATGAATATAAAACTGGTCATAAAATTAGACTTTCTGAATTTGACTCATATAAGATGTAAAAATATTGAACTTAAACTCATACATATAAGACAATTATATAATTTATATATATATATATATTGTTAAAAGGTAAAAAGTGTGTCAAAGCATAAAGAATTTTTTTATTTTTTTATCTTTCTTAAGATTGAATTTAGGTGATAACCGTTAGAGATAATGTCTTAAAAATATGTATTTATATTATTTTTATGAAATTAATAAAATTATAATTTTATATTTGATGAGTGTTCATAATTTTATAATATAAATATTAAAATTTTTTTTATTGATTTATGTAACCATAACTTTAGTATATAATTATTATATATAAGAGGATTAAAGTTATGGATAATAAACAGAAAAGTCCGTAATAAATTAATTAAAGTTTGAAATCTTTAATTAAATATTATTAGTACGGTCCACAGACATTTAAAATGTAGTAATCTTATCTGAATCACTAATGTAGTAAAATTATGGTGGAGACACTATATATAATATGATTATATATGACTGGATCAGACGTAATTTGAATTCTTATGTAAAATATCATTGTTAATTAATAATTCAAATAACGTCAACTGATGATCATATGCAGATTAACCTTAATCTTGAGTGATCATAAACTTCTATTTGTGTCATTATGTCATTTGAAATACTCGTTACGGTTTGTTTAATTAACAAACTAAAAACTTGTATTTTGGTGGCATAGTGAGATAAATGGTTGGGAATATGATTTATAGATATGGAATCCATTCATTCCTAATGAAAGTTAGAAAGAAGGTTTTCTTAAAAGTTAATTTTAGAACTGAACAGTTAGAGCGCTCAATTTGTAATAATATTACAAATTAACTGTTCACTAGTGAATTAATGGTACTTAAGGATAAAGAAATAATTAGAAGGGTAAAACGATAATTAACCTAGCTCTAATTATGAACCATCTATGAATGGTTAAATTGCATGTAGTGATTAAATCAATAGACTGTTCTAAGTTTTCTAAGTAAATTATATCTATAATTTCAAGATAGCAATTCCAAATTTTTAGTGGAATAACACTGAAATTAACAAATTGAATTAATTAATTAAAAAATTTAATTAATTATTTAAATTTTATTGGAGCTTAAAATTGTAGGTTCATAGGTCTTCAATACCATCTCTTTCGTTATTACAGTGAACAATTAAAAAGGATTGTGTTATTACACAAATTATTTGTCTCCAGAAAATAATTTTCAAATACGTATATTTTATATTTGGATAAAATTAATTAATATAGATAAGATTTTATCTAAATATAATTAAATATTTAATTTTAAGAAATTAAATAAATAAAATCTTAAGGATAATTTTTGAAATTATCAAAAAGATTTTATTTTTAATTTTTTGTATTTCTTTTATTAAAAGACTAAAAATACTTAAATATTGAGTATTATACGTTAACCACAAAGAGTAAGACTTTATGTGATTTACATGAATTAGATCTCATTTTAAGAGATAATAATTTAATTAGTAAATATTATTAATTAAATTATTTTAAAAAAATGAGAAGACTAATCAAAATAAAATACAACAACACACATACGTGAAAAAAACATAGGATACGTATTTTTCTTAAGAGAAAAAAAATTAGAAGCTCACTCTTCCTCTCACTGTAGAACAAGAAGCTCGGTTTGGAATCTTTTGGTTGAAGAAAACTCGGCATGGATTCAATATATGTTCTTGTTAAATTTTTATTTATTTTAACATTAAATTCATATATTCATAAGATCTTTAAATAAAAAATGTTTTTATCTAATGAAAACAAAGATTAAAAAAAATTTGTTTTCTATTCCGCTGCATTATAAATGTTATAACAATAATAATCTTACAACTTGTATTAGAGCAATGATTTTTTAAATATATGATTTTTAATGTTATGATTTATTTTATATTTTTTTGAGTATGTATGTTTGAGTGAGTACTTGTATTTTTATATTATTAATGTGATGAATGATTGTTTTATGTATGGATCATGTGATTGTTAATTATGTGGTCCTCTAGAATTGATTGTATATTTTTTTTATTTTAATTAGATTAAAATTATGTAAACCCATAAAGAGGTATAAGTTTTTTTGTAATACTTAAATTTTTTTTTCTGGCCACTGAAACAAAGAAGAAGAAGAAGAAATTGAAATTAGAGAAGAAGGAAGCAGAAGACAAAAGAAAAAAGGATGAAAAAGGTTAATTTGGTGGCTTACTGCCACCATTCAAAGTGGATGACAAGGGAGTCAATGTTGGCATCCCTTGTTGACGGAAACAAAAAAAAAAGGAGTAAGTTAATTTGGTGGCTTACTGCCACCATTCAAAGTATGACAAGGGAGCCAAATGTTGGCATTCCTTCCCGATGGAAATTTAAAAAAAAGATTTTTTTTAATTTTTAAAGTTCAAATTGTTTAGGCTTTATATGCACATTTTAAAAAACAAAATGTCTAAGAGTTAGATTATCTTGCAAAATATACAATAAACATAAGAAAAGTTCTTAAACTCATACGTATAAAATTTTAAAAAAAAAATTGAACTGGACCTTTTATGGATTTAAGAAGACCATATGTAACTGAACCTACGTGCCTGTACTTTTTATGTAATTTATTTACTTTTATTTTATGGCTTGTAATTTAAAATCTTAGGGGACCCGACCAAAGTTATATTAATATTAATTTATATTATTTATTTAAGTGATAAATTATAACATGACCATGCATAATTACATGTCATGTATTTGTACCCATTCATATTATTGTAATATGACATGCATACATGCCATAATTAAAATTTAAATAATTTTTTTTATTATGACATATTATAATTAATAAGAATAAATAATTGGATTGATTAGCATGTTTAGAACTTGTATAATTAATTAAATAATGTGAAATTAGATTTAATAGTTAAATTGGTAATTTTATATTATTCTATGTAACCTAAATTAAATAGTTTGATTTAGGATTACTTAGAAAATTATTAATTTTATTATTTATAAAAATAAATAATTAATCCAATAATTAAAAAATTATGTTCACCTAAATTGTTAAGCCTATATAAAAGGAATAGTTAGACTAATGAACCTACATCTAATAAGATTGGACTTTATTATGATTAATTAACTATACTTAGTAATTTGTTATATGAGATATAATAATTTGCTGAAGTTATAAAACATAAAGATGTTTTATAAATTATAAAACTACATAATTAAAAATAGTGAGTGGAAGAGGGTACATGACAATGAACCCATCGGTCTCTATTATTAGTACAACATCGTAATATATAGGTGGCGCCTCGCAACGCTTTGATTTTGCCCTCCCTACGGATGGTGTCCGCCTATTTCAATAACAAGATTAACTTCCTAGAGATAGGATTAAGTAATGTATTTCATAATTGATCAACCCTACGATGGCATTTTGAGTTAAGTTATCTTGATCTGAAATAATGAGTTACACTCACAAAGATATTAAGAGGTTAATCATGTCTTGATCGAAATAAATAGTAGTTAATAGGTAAATAAAAATATGAGATACTTTAAAAAATTTCTATTAATTTGAGATAGTCCCAATTCTTAATTTTAATTTAATGTGACTTATCCTACGTCGGCACATTAATTGTTAAATTAAACTATCGTGGATTAGTATAAATTTATGTGTTTAAATAAATGCACTCATGCATTATATTTACTATTCTGAAAATCACTATGATATTTATTCAAGTATTCTTAAAATTATTTTATTTATTTCAGCATCATGTTTAGAACAAACCCTATCATAGCCCTCTTAGCAAATGAAAAATTGACTGGTGATAACTTTGTAAAATGGAAAAGTAATATGAATATTGTGTTGATCTGTGAGGACCAAAAGTTTGTCCTTATAAAGGAGTGTCCTCCAGAACCTACAGCTAATGCTCATCGTAATGTACGGGAGTAGTATGAGAAATAGATACAAGCCAATAATAAAGCCCGCTGCTATATACTTGCCAGCATGAGCGATGTGCTTAGAATGAAGCACAAGTATTTGCAAACTGCACATGAGATATGAGATTCTCTCTAAGTGATGTTTGGCCAGTAGTCAGAACAAAGCCGCCACAAAGCTACTCGTAGCTACATGAACACTAAAATGAAGAAAGGAGTTCTGGTGTGTGAACATGTTTTGAACATGATCAATCTAATGCATCAAGTAGAGATCCATAGAACTACCATAGATGATAAAACCCAAGTCAACATCATTCTAGACTCTTTTACTCCAACATTTTTGCAGTTTAAAACAAATTATGTTATGAACAAGCTTTCATATAGTATGACTCAACTACTTAATTAACTATTAACTTTTGAGGCTATATCAGATAAGGTCAAAGAGTCTGAGGCAAATGTTGCTGAAGCTAAGCAGTCTTCCTCTAAGCAAAATAAAAGGAGGAAGATCACCGGTGGTGGTTCAGGTTCTGGAGGAAAAGCCAAGAAAGCCTTTAACCGCAGTAAGAGTAAAAAGAAGGACTTCAAAGTAAAGAAAGAAAAGTGTTTTCATTGCGGAGTCAAAGGGCATTAGAAGAGGAACCGTAAAAAGTATCTCTACAAGCTGAAGAAAAAGAATAAAGGTAAATATGATTTACTAGTTTTAGAAGCCTGTTTAGTGGAGGATGAACTTTCTCTTTGGATAATTGATTCAGGAGCCACTAATCATGTTTGTTCTTTCTTGCAGATGCTTAGCTCTTCTAAAGAGCTTGCTGATGGGGACTTTATCATGCGGGTTGACAATGGAGCAGTCGTTTCAGCTTTAGCAGTGGGAGTGGCTCGATTGAATTTTGGGAACAATTTTTTAATTTTAAATAATGTTTATTTTATTCCTGGATTCAAAAGGAATTTAATTTCTGTTTCTAAGTTGCATGAACAATTATTTAATATTTTTTTATAATAATGAGATTATTATTGGTAGAAATGGTTTAGATATTTGTCATACGAAATTAAAAAATGAACTTTATGTTTTAAGGTCCGATGAGCCCATACTGCTTAATTCTGAACTATTTAGAGTAGAATATTCTAAATCTATTAAAAAGAAAAAGGTTTCTCCTAATGATAACACGTATATTTGGCATCTTAAGTTAGGTCATATTAATTTAGATAAGATTAACCAGTTAATAAAGGATGGTCCTTTAAGAGAGCTAAACATTGGCACTCTTCTTGTATGTGAGTTATGTCTAGAGGGTAAAATGACTAAAAGACCCCTTTCAGCTAAGGGTGAAAGAGCCAAGGAACCACTTCGGCTTATATATACTGACATTTTTGGTCCATTAAATGTACAAGTAAGAGGAGGTTATGAATACTTCGTCTCATTTATTGACGACTATTCATGATACAGTTATGTTTACTTAATGCAAAGAAAATTAGAGACTTTTAGAAAGTTCAAAGAATTCTTAGTAGAAGATGAAAAGCAATTAGGTAAAACACTTAAGACACTTCGATCCGATCGAGGTAGTGAATACCTTGACACAGAGTTTAAGGATCACCTATTAGAGTATGGGATTTTATCCCAACTCACAGCACCTGAAACACCACAGCAAAATGGTGTTGCAGAAAGGAGAAATAGAACCTTGCTAGATATGGTTAGGTCTATGATGAGCTACTCTTCACTATCTCCCTTATTTTAGGGTTATGCCCTACAAACCGCAATCTATATTTTGAACGTAGTACCTTTCAAATCTATCCAAAGTACACCCTTAGAGATGTAGAATGATAGTAAACCTAGTTTATGCCATTTTTACATATGTGCTGAAAGAAAAAAACTGGAAAGTTAGAATTGCAAACAGATGTTTGTCTGTTTGTAGGCTACTTTAAAGGCACAAGAGGATGTTTGTTTTATAGTCCTTAAGAAAAGAAAGTGATTGTATTGATAAACGCTACTTTTCTTGAGAATGATTATATATTAAATTACAAACCTTGTAGTAAGATTGTACTAGATGAAATGCTTTATGATCAGATCAGACTTTTATCGCCGACAGTTAATGAACGACAAAGTCAAGTAGCCACCAATTAAGATCAAAACACCTTGTAACCTCGACGTAGTAAGAGGATAGTGAGACTACCTTCTCGTTACAGATAAAAGGGAGATGCACAAGTAGTTGTATCCGACACGAGCCAAGATGATCCATTGACATATAGACATATAATGGAAGATAAAAAAAATGACAATAAGCCATGAACCAAAAAATAGAGTCTATGTACTCCAATTCAGTCTGGAAACTTGTAGATCCACCCGAAGATGTCAGACCCATTGAATGTAAATGAATCTTCAAGAAGAAAAAAGGTGTGGATGGGAAAGTAGAGACTTTCAAAGCAAGACTAGTGGCAAAGGGTTATACCCAAAAAGAGGGAGTCAACTATGAAGGGACTTTCTTGCCAGTAGACATGCTCAAATCCATTCGTATTCTCTTATCTATTGCTGCATGTCTCGATTATGAGATATGACAAATGAACATCAAGACAATCTTTTTGAATGGCTATCTTGAAGAGAGCATCTATATGGTACAACCAGAGAGGTTCGTGGCAGAAGGCCATAAGCAAAAAGTCTACAAAATGCTTAAGTTTATTTATGAACTTAAGCAAGCTTCAAGGTCTTGGAACTTAAGATTTGGTGAGACAATTAAATCTTATGGTTTCAAGCAAAATATTGATGAACCTTGTGTATACATGTACATAAAGAACAAAAAGGAGATTTTTCTGGTACATTATGTGGATGACATTTTACTTATTAGAAATGATGTAGAAACATTATCCAACATAAAGAAGTGGCTGGCCAAACACTTTCAAATGAAGGATTTAAGAGATGCAAGTTATGTTCTTGGGATCCAAATTATTCGAGATCGCAAGAACAGACTATTGGCATTGTCTCAGGCATTGTATATTGAAAAAGTGCTTATGCGATTTTTTATGCAAAATTTCAAGAAGGGTCAATTACCGACTCGACATGGAATTATTCTTTCTAAAGAGTAGTTTCCTAAGAAACCTCAGGAGAAAGAAGATATGAGACAAGTTCCCTATGCCTCAGCAGTTGGTAGCCCATGTATGCTATGTTGTGCGTGAGGCTTGACATTTGTTATGCAGTGGGAATAGTAAGTCGTTATCAATCCAACCCTTGATTGGCTCACTAGATTGCAGTAAAGCACATTCTTAAGTATTTTCGGAGAACGAGAAACTATATGCTTGTGTATTCAGGTCGAGACCTGAACCTCACTGGTTATACTGATTCTGATTTTTAATTAAATAAAAATAGTCGAAAGTCAACGTTTGGGTCATTGTTTATTCTTGGTGGCTGAGCCATAGTCTGGAGAAGTGTAAAACAATCTAGTACTGCTGATTCAACTATGGAGGCTGAATACATAGAAGCTTGCAAAGCAGCTAAAGAACCAGTATGACTTAAGAAGTTCTTCACTGATTTGGAAGTTGTTCCAGACATAGATAAACCATTGACCCTTTACTGTGACAACAGTGGGGCAGTGGCAAATTCAAAGGAACATAGGAGCCACAAGACAACAATGCATATAGAGAGAAAGTATTACTTGATCAGGGGAATAGTGCATATGGATGATGTAATAGTCATGAAGATAGCATTTGAAAATAATCTTACAGACCCGTTCACCAAGATATTACTTGCTAGGTCATTTGAGTGTCATATGGCGGGCATGAGTTTAAGAGACATGTCTCACCAGCTTTAGGGCAAGTGGGAGATTGTTAGGGATAATGCCCTAAAAGTATGTACTTGTACTGTTTTTATCAAATTAATAAAGTTACAATTTTATACTTTATGAGTATTCATAATTTTATGACATAAATATCAGAAAATCCATTGTTTATTTATGTAACCATAACTTTAGTATATAATTATTATATACAAGAGGATTAAAGTTATGGATAATAAATAGAAAAGTCCGTAATAAATTAATTAAAGTTTGAGATTTTTAATTAAATATTATTAGTGCGGTCCACATACATTTAAAATGTAGTAATCTTATCCGAATCACTAATGTAGTGACATTATGGTAGAGGCACTATATATAATATAATTATATAGGACTGGACCAGACGTAATTTGAATTCTTATGTAAAATATCATTGTTAATTAAGAATTCAAATAACGTCAACTGATGATCATATGTAGTTTAACCTTAATCTTGAGTGATCATAAACTCATGTTTGTGTCATTATGTCATTTGAAATACTCGTTACGGTTTGTTTAATTAACAAACTAAAAACTTGTATTTTGGTGGCATAGTGAGATAAATGGTTGGGAATATGATTTACAGATATGGAATCCATTTATTCCTAATGAAAGTTAGAAAGAAGGTTTTCTTAAAAGTTAATTCTAGAACTGAACGGTTAGAGCGCTCAATTTGTAATAATATTACAAATTAACTGTTCACTAGTGAATTAATGGTACTTAAGGATAAAGAAATAATTAGAGGGGTAAAACGATAATTAACTTAGATCTAATTATGAACCATCTATGGAAGGTTAAATTGCATGTAGTGATTAAATCAATGGACTGCTCTAAGTTTTCTAAGTAAATTATATCTATAATTTTAAGAGTGCAATTCCAAATTTTTAATGGAATAACACTGGAATTAATAAATTGAATTAATTAATTAAAGAGTTTAATTAATTATTCAAAATTTATTGGAGCTTGAAATTGTAGGTCCATAGGTCTCCAATATCATCTCTTTCATTATTACAGTGAACAATTAAAAAGGATTATGTTATTACGCAAATTATTTATGTCTAGAAAATAATTTTCAAATACGTATATTTTATATTTGGATAAAATTAATTAATATAGATAAGATCTTATTCAAATATAATTAAATATTTAATTTTAAGAAATTAAATAAATAAAATCTTAAGGATAATTTTTAAAATTATCAAAAAGGTTTTATTTTTAATTTGATGTTTTTCTTTTATTAAAAGACTAATAATACTCAAATATTGGATATTATACTTTAACCACAAAGAGTAGGACTCTATGTGGTTTACATGAATTAGGTCTTCTTTTAAGAGATAATAATTTAATTAGTAAATATTATTAATTAAATTATTATTTTAAAAATGAAGACTAGTCAAAATAAAATACAATACACATACATGAAAAAAAACGCAGGATACGTATTTTTCTTAAGAGAAGAAAAAAATTGAAAGCCCACTTTTTCTCTCACTGTAGAACAAAAGGCTTAGTTTGAAATTCTTTGGTAAAAGAAAACTCGGCGTGAATTCAAGGTATGTTATTGTTAATTTTTTATTTATTGTAATATCAAATTCATATATTCATAAGTTCCTTAAATAAAAAGTGTTTTTATCTAATGAAACAAAAATTAAAGAATTTTTATTTTCTATTTCACTGCATTATTAATGTCATAACAATAACCATCATACAACAATATGACACAAAAGCTTAACAATCACTGGACCACGCTCCTGAAGACATATAATTTATATAAATATAAAAAAATGCGATCAATAATTTCAAATTAAAAAGAAAATTTAAGCACAAAACTGTCTTTCTCGTTTTTGTTCTATATGAAACAAAACATGTTCACCAACATCACCAATACTTGCACATTCTAGTGAATTTGTAATAATGTTACAAATTATTATTTTATAATTTACAGATATGAAATCCATTCATTCTTAATGAAAGTTAGAATGAAGATTTTCTTAAGGGTTAATTCTAGAACTGAACGGTTAAAGCGCTCAAATTGGAATAATGTTACAAAATAACTATTCACTGATGAATTAATGGTACTTAAGGATAAAGAAATAATTAAAGGGGTAAAATAATAATTAACTTAGTTCTAATTATGAACTATATATAGAGGGTTAAATTGCATGTAGTAATTAAATCAATGGATTGCTCTAAGTTTTCTAAGTAAATTATATCTATAATTTCAAGAGAGCAATTCCAGGTTTTTAATGGAATAACACTGAAATTAACAAATTGAATTAATTAATTAAAATTTTTAATTAATTATTTAAAATTTATTGGAGTTTGAAATTGTAGGTCCATAGGTCTCCAATACCACATCTTTCGTTATTACAGTGAACAATTAAAAATGATTGTATTATTACACAAATTGTTTGTGTCAAAAAAATAATTTTTAAATATGTATATTTTATATTTGGATAAAATTAATTAATATAGATAAGATCTTATCAAAATATAATTAAATATTTACTTTTAAGAAATTAAATATTTAATTTTAAATAAAATCTGAAGGATAATTTTTGAAATTATCAAAAAAGTTTTAATTTTTAATTTTGTGTTTTTCTTTTATTAGAAAACTAATAATACTCAAATGTTGGGTATTATACGTTAACCACAAAAAGTAAGACTTTATGTGGTTTACATGAATTAAGTCTCATTTTAAGAGATAATAATTTAATTAGTAAATATTATTAATTAAATTATTATTTTAAAAATGAGAAGACTAGTCAAAATAAAATACAATACACATACGTGAAAAAAACGCAGGATACGTATTTTTCTTAAGAGAAAAAAAAAATTGAAAGCCCACTTTTTCTCTCACTGTAGAACAAGAGGTTTGATTTGAAATTCTTTGGTAGAAGAAAACTCGGCGTGAATTCAAGGTATGTTATTGTTAATTTTTTATTTATTTTAATATCAAATTCATATATTCATAAGATTCTTAGATAAAAAGTGTTTTTATCTAATGAAATAGAGATTACAGAATTTTTATTTTCTATTCTACTGCATTATTAATGTCATAACAATAACCATCCTATAACAACATGACACAAAGGACCACGCTCTTGACGGCATATAATTTATATAAATATAAAAAAAATGTGAACAATAGTTTCAAATTAAAAAGAAAATGTAAGCACAAAATTGTCTTTCCCGTTTTTGTTCTCTATGAAACAAAACATGTTCACTAACAGCACCAATACTTGAACATTCTGGTTTTGGGTATTTTAAACATAAACAATTAGAAAAAAAGAATAAATTCTAACAATTACATGAAAAGAGTGTTAAGAAAAAATTGCAGTAACTTGGTTTACAAGTGCGTGTAAGTCAATCAACCAAAGCTTGATCAATTGAAAAATAAGGAGATACGCTCATTTCATTACTTTAGTTCTCATTTATAATAAACTTGACATCGAGAATATTGCATCACATCTTGATTTAAATTCAAAAAAATCTACTGCAATCAAGAAGTTTGTTATTTATACAAACAACAACTTTTGACTTGGTAAACACTTAATACTTCTAATAGATAAACATTTGTTCTAAGTCTAGTTCAATTGAAACTATCTACTTAGTAACACTCTTCCTTGATATTTTCAATTGAGGCTCCTAACTTGTCTCTAAAATGCTCGAACTTGGCTCTTGGAAGTGCTTTTTTCATAATGTCAGCATGCTGGTCTTCAGAGTTGAAGTGCATTAACTTTATTTCTCTTGATTTTTCAATTTCTCTTATTGCATGAAACTTGATATTGATGTGTTTGGTTCTTTCATGTAGTATAGGATTCTTTACAATAGCTATAGTAGACTTGTTATCTACCCAAATAACTTTATTGTCATGTTGAGTTTGTCCAAAGTCAAATAAGATTTTTCTAAGCCATATAGCTTTATTAACTGTATTGGCAGCAGAGATGTATTCCGCTTTAGCTGGTAATTGAACCACCACTTCTTATTTTTTTAATGCCATGAGAACACAACACTTTCAAAAAAGAAAACATATCATGATGTGCTTTTACAATCATCTAAGCTACCTGTCCAATCATTGTCAAAGAGCCTTGTAACTCCTTACTCTCAACTCTCTTGTATAAAAGTCGATACTCAAATGTTCCCTTAATATACTTTAGAACTCTTTTTGTTGCTCCAAGGTGAATTTTTCTAAGTGATTGCATGTACCTAGACAGAAGACTTGCAGGAAACATAATATCAAGCCTTGTTGCAGATAAATAAAGTAGACTGTCTATGATACTTCTATACAATGAGGCATCAACTTTTTCTTCTTTATCATCTTTTTTTAGCTTCTCATTCTGAACTAGAGGTGTAGCAACTGGTTTGGAATGAAACAGATAAAATTTTTTCAATACTTCACAAGTATACTTTCTTTGTGAAATGAAGATCTCTAATCCATTTGTTGAATCTCCATCCCTATGAAGTAACTCATCATTCCAAGATCTTACATTTCAAATTCCTCCATCATTTTTTTCTTGAACTGATTCACAGCCTTGATATCTTCTTTTGTTATTAAGAGGTCATCAACACAAAGTGATAGGATTAGCTACACATCAATTTTATTTTTTAAGATATAAAGTATGGCTTCATTAGAGCTTCTCTTGAACCCTTGCAACAGTAGATATTCATATATTCTGCTGTACCAGGCTCTAAGAGCATGCTTGAGTCCATACAAGGCCTTGTGCAATTTATATGCTTTTCCTTCACTCTTATGTATCTTGAATCCATCAGGTTGTTCAACATAGATGTCCTCATTGAGCAATCCATTTAGGAATGCAGATTTAACATCTAAATGAAATATTCTCCAGCCTAACTTTACAGCCAATGCAATGAATAATCTGATGGTGTCATGTCCTTGTAACAGATGCAAATATGTTTGTAAAATCTATCCCATGCTACTAAAAGTACCCTTTTACAACAAGCTTTGCTTTATGCTTGTTTATAAACCCATTAGGATTTAATTTCGTTCTAAAATTCCATTTGACCTTTATAACTTTCTGGTTTTCAGTAACATCTACTAGTTCCCATATCTTGTTCTTCTCAATCATACTTATATTCACTTGCATAGCATTTCTCCACTCTTCTATATCTGCAACGGCTTCATAATTGGTGGGATCCAGGGTAACAAGGTTGTACTTGTTGTAAATTTTTGCTAGTCTGATACCTTTGACTGGAATTTCACTGTTAAATTCCTCATTTGATATGATTACCTTCTATTCTTCTTCTATTTCTCATATGCTAGAGATTGAAAATTTGCATTTTCCCTAATTTCAGTAAGCATTTTCATCAAATCTGATGTTTCTACTGACATATACTTTTCCAGTTTTCAGATTAAACACTCTGTACCCTTTGCTTACACTACTATATCCTACAAACACACTAGTTTCTGCTTTGTGGTCTAATTTGTCCCTTTTCCCTTCTGAAATGTGGGTGTAACAAATAGAGCCAAAGACTTTAAGTATCTCGACAGAAGGCTTAGAACCTTTTCAAACTTCATGAGCTATTCTTCTATTTAAAACTTTTATAGGCAATATATTTAGCAGATATACAAGACTGCCTTTGCCAAGAAACTTTTTGGCATTTCTTTGTCAAATAATAAGCATCTTGCCATCTCCAAGATGGATTTATTCTTTCTTTCACTCGCCTTATTTTATTGGGGTGTATAGGGTACTTAGTTGATGTTTTATGCCATTATTGTCACAGAAACTGTTAAAATCAGTTGACATATACTCAGCACCATTATCAGTTCTTAACATTTTAATTGCGCAGCCACTCTCATTTTCAACCAATAGTTTGAATTTCTAAAATCCTATTAAAGCCTCAGACTTTTGCTTAAGAAAATAAACCCAGCAATACCTTGTATATTCATCAATAAAAATCAGAAAAAACTTGCTCCTATTCAAGGAAGATACACTCATGGGACCACATATATCTAAGTGCATAAGCTGTAATTTCTCAGATGCTCTCTATATTTCAGCAGCAAAAGGTAACCTATACTGCTTACCATACTAACATATACTACGAACCTCATTTTCATGAGCAATTTTTGGTAAGTTCACCATTATCTCATTTTCATGCATTGATTTTAATGTTGAGAAGTTAAAATGCCATAATCTCTTATGCCAAAGAACTGAACTATCATCTTGGCTTAGGTAAGCATGCTGGTCAATTTGTTTTAGGTTTATAGGAAAAATATTATCCTTTATTTTAACATTAATAAGCTCATTCCATAAAGGATTAATTATAGTACATTTATCACCCTTAAATAGCAAGGCATATTGTTTATCCATAAGCTGACTTATACTCAACAGATTTTAAGATATTTTAAATACATATAACACATTAGAAATGGTTTTGATACTTGTTTCTGTGTTGAATGTAATTATTCCTTTTCCTTTGACATCAAGTCAAGCTCCATTACCAAATTGCACCATTTAGTTGTAAGTTCTATCAAGCTCTTTGAAACCTTTTGAATTTGCTGTCATATGCCTTGACCAGCCACTGTCTACAAGCCATCATTTTGTCTTATTATTTGCAGGATATCCAGTCACAACAAACAAGCTTTCACTTGTTGTTCCCTGGTCTAATGTTATCTGTGCTTGCTTTGGGGATTTTTGCCTTTGTTTTTACGAATCTTTGCAATGTATCCATGTTGATTGTAGATTCTGCATTGGACTTCAAGTTTATACCAATAATATTTTTCTAAATGGCTTTTCTTTCTGCAGTGAGGATGACATGTCCAGAATATAAGACTTTATTTTTAAGTGCAGGATTGTCGAAGTAATAAATAATCCGATAAGAACGGGGTTGATCCACAGGGAAGTAGAATTAAAATTACAAACTATAAATACTTTAAAGATAATTAATGTAGTATAAGTATTAATTCAATTAACCAATTAAAATAAAAGTTAAGGTTAGGGGGATCCACTCTTGGTATATAAAGTAAGAATATATTCAACTCTTTTTATAACTCAATTGGAATTCTCACACGAAGGAAATTCCAATCGAAAGATATAACAATTAAAATTCATCACCATTTATATATTGACTAGTATTTATTTCTTTCAATTATTATACATCAAATCTTATAAATGGGTTCAAGTATTTATTATGCCAATATTTATATTTGTTTACAATAAATCAAGACTCCCACTTTACAAGAAAGGATATCTACGCCAAATCTTGTAAATAGTTTCAAGAATTTATTGTGCCAATTATAAAAAATTTCTATAATAAATCAATATACACCATTTTAGAAAAAAAGGTATTAATATTACAAACAAAATAAATACATAATGTATAAATTTATATAACTTAAGAATGAAATATTAAATTTATGAATAAGAGTTAAGTATATCTTATTACCTTGCCAAGAGTTTTACCCTTTCACCTTAGTAAAAAAAAAATTACTTAGACATAATAAAACTAAAGAAAAGAAAAGAGATAGAAGAAGAGATAACATGACTTTAGAATAGTAAACAAGAGAAATAATATTACAAAGAGATAATATAAAAGACAAGTGTTTTGAACTAAAATCTAGCTTTCTAATTACATCTTTTGGGCATAAACATACTATCTATTTATAGAAAAACATGGATAAATCAAGAAAAATGAAGAGGGAACCACTTGGATGATGAAAGTCAAGAAGGGTGGTAAATAATTTACATTGATTATCATTAATATACCCACTTGATTATCCAATTTGGAATTGATATGGTCCGAATTAGTTGTTGCTCAAGAAATCAAAGTTGTAGATAAATCTCTTATCTTTCCAAATTAAGTTGTCTCATACGTATTTGTACTGCAGATCAATTCTATTCTAGGCCATTTTTACTCTCTAAATGCTTAAATTTCAAATGCTTTATGAATATAATATGTTAGCCCATTGAGTCAAGTCTTCACAGGATCAAGAATCACTCCACTTAGATTCTTAAGTAGAAAGTTATGCCCATTTTACCAAACCTATCACAAAACTATTAAAAACTAATTAAGTACAATATTATAAATATGCTTAAGTTAGAAGGGGTTAAAGACACTAGTAATACAAACCAATGATGTAAAACTCTTATTAAATGTGTAATTTCAAGTTTTCATCAGAGGACAAGGAGGATATTTTTCCTTTTTGCTGCTGTCTTTTTGCTTATTACTGACTTTCTTCTTTTTCCTAATTTTTCACCAGATGGTTTGCTTCCCTCTACTGTGTTGCTTGTTGGTTTGATCTTCTGTGAAGCTTGCAAGGCGTGTTTAGTTGATTCTTCAAGTTTGATAGCCCTCCTTTGTTCAACAGCTTTCAGAGAATTAACTAACTTTGATACACTCATCTTGGTAAAATCTTTAGAGTCTTCTAAGGATGAAATCTTGGTATCAAATCTCTCAAGTACACTAACCAGTGCCTTTTGCACTATTTTATTGTCTGTCAAATCTTCTCTATGAACCTGAGTTGATTGACAATCTTCATAAGTTTGTGTGAATACTTTTTTATCATCTCATTCTCTTGCATCCTTAGAATTTCAAATGCCTTCCACAAATTCAGTATTTGAATTTGTCTGGTTGTGTCACTGCCATGAAACTCCTCTTTTAGCTTGTCCTAAGCTTGTTTTATAGCTTCACATGTCATAATTCTAGTGAAGATTTTGTCTGATACTGAAGAGTATATTGCTGACAGTGCCTTGAAAGTTTTTGAAAACTCCTCACTATGTTGTTTGATCTGGGCAATTGTAGGATTGAGAGGTAATGGTACGAGTTCTCTTCCCGTGTCTACTGTCTCCTATAAATCAAAAGCTTTCAAATAAGCTTTCTTTTTAATTGTTTGAATTGAATAATTTTCGCCTGTTAATAGAAGAGTAGGTGTTGTATAGTTTCCCATATATCAAAAGCTTTCAAATAAGTTTTCTTTTTAGTTGTCCAAATTGAATAATTTTCGCCTGTGAATGGAGGAGTAGGTGTTGTATAGTTGCTGGAAGCCATTGTAGTACACTCAGATATTGCAAAGATAAAGACAAAGTTTTAGGGGATTTTTCCAGTGCTGATTTTTACAACCACTGCCCTTGAGATTAGTAGGGCTCTGATACTATGGTTAAAAAAAAATTACAATAACTTGAAAGTTAAGAAAAAATTGCAGTAATTTAGTTTACAAGTGTGTGCAAGTCAGTCTAACCAAAGCTTGATTAATTGGAAAATAGGGAGATATGCTCATTTCATTACTTTAGTTCTCATTTATACAAAACTTGACACCGAGAATATTGCATTACATCTTGATTTAAATTCAAAAAACATCTCCTGAAATCAAGGAGTTTGTTATTTATACTAACAGCAACTTTTGACTGGTAAACACTTAATACTTCTAATGGATAAACATTTACTCTAAGTCTAGTTCAATTGAAATTATCAACTTGTTAACAAAGAGTAAACTGTGTGCGGTTCCTAATGATAAGCATAGTAGGTACAAGCAGAACATTTATAATTATGCCAATGATTTACAAAGTATTAGGTGGTGATGCTCCAGCATTATCTGGCAGATGGGGCAAGGCATCCATTTGATAAATCAGGGTTCTCAATTTCAAGAAAACTTGTCAGCAAAGTCTTTCGTGCAGATTGTGCCTTGGAACTGCCAGAAGATAGGTTTTGGTCATTGCCCTTTTCTATTATGATTGCATCCTGTATGGCCAAGACTATTTCTTGCATCCTTGGCCTGGAAAATCCTCTCTGCTCAACACATTGTATGGCTACTTCAGCAATTCTCCAAACCGATTCGATTTTAATATTTCCCATCAGAAAAGGATCCACAATGCTTATTACATCCCCTTTCTTAATCAAGGATCTCGCCTGCAAAACAACAATTTTTAGTGTTTGGTCTTTGGTTCCACAAAACATATATGCTAGAGTTAGGACTTAAAGAGTAATGAAAAATGCTAAAAGAATTTAATTCTAAAATAAATAAAACTAATAAAGAGGAGTACCCAATGAACAATGTTCAATTCAGCACCAAAATCTTCCACGGAGACGGGTTTTTTCCCAGAGATCAGTTCCAGGAGAACAACCCCAAAACTATATACATCACTTTTTTCAGTCAATTGCTGATTCCCGTAATACCTGTTAAATAACTAGTTAAGCCCACTGAAAAGAGGTAAATGTATTAATTGTAAACAAATGGTAAAGTAACTATGGCTTACTCAGGATCTAGGTAGCCAACTGTTCCTCGTGCTACGCTTGATATATGGGTTAAATCTTCTTCCGCTTGTCTTGAAAGTCCAAAATCTGACACTTTTGCTCTCATATTAATGTCGAGGAGAATATTGCTAGTTTTTACATCTCGATGAATGATAGCTGGGTTGCAGCCAGTATGTAAGTACTCGAGGCCTACAAAAATCTAAATTTGTGTTTATAGTTGAAAATTGATTTATGCATGATTACACACAAACTGAGAAGTTTGATTGTAAACCTTTAGCTGCATCTTGTGCAATTTGTAGACGAGTAAGCCAGTCTAAAGGCTTCTGATTGACAGAGCCTGCCAGCAAATTATGTCATGAATTTTGCGTTTGTTGTTTCAATCACAGCTATGAAAACTAGAACACAGAAAATAAATAAAAAGATTGAAGGGTACAAGAGCAGACCATGTATGCAGTTCCTCAAGGTTCCATTGTGCATATACTCATAAACAAGAATGCGTTGATGTCCTTCTTCACAGTATCCAATTAAAGGAACCAAGTTCCTGTGGTGAATTCTTGACAAGAGTGCGACCTGCAAACCCGTTCTCATCATTAGCTAAGGATCTACGACATGCTTGGTTGGACGCCTAACAAAACTGGCACAATGCTTAATGAAAACTTGGAACAGATCAACTAATCTGAATTGGACAGTACCTCAGTCACAAATTGCTGTGTCCTATGACTGCATGAATCGGCCATTATCTTGACTGCTATCTCTTTTCCATCTTTCATTTTGCCATAGTAAACAGATCCAAAACTTCCCTTGCCAATTTTCTTAGAGAAATTATTTGTCGCTTCTTCAAGCTCAGAAAGTGAAATATAGTATGCTACACCTTCATCCATAAAATGCCCACCTCGTGCAACTGAATAGGCAGTTGATGCTTTTGTGCTATTCCGCATGGAATCACCTGATTGACACACAAGAAATTCCTTACAGTACAAAAGTTCAACCAATATAACATGAAAAGAGAAACTGAAATTCACGCACCTTTTTCATCACTTCTCTGGTTTGATATTTTTCTCCGAAGATTACGAAGTAATAATAAACTTCCCAAGAACAGAACTAATAGAATTGCCAGTACTCCTATTGAAGTTCCAAGTATTAACCTAAAACGCTTTTTTTGCTGTGACCCTTTATGCAGTTTAGGATTGTTTTCATATCTGGACGAGAAGATAAGTAGCTTTTAACATCTTGATGATTCTGTTTTATGGAAAATATTAACATTATATAAAAGTAATCAAGGCACACTTACGAGCAAGAATACTAAAAGCATACTCACTTGAAAATAATTTTTCCAGTTAACAGTGCTGGAGGCATTTTCCCGCTAAAAGAGTTGTTTCCAATGTACCTGCCACAAGTACAGTTCGCAGTTAGGCTCAGCTTTGCACTATGGTCTACGGAAAACATGGTGTATTGGATTGAATACATCAGTTCATGTTTGTTAAAATATTCGATCAAATAAGCACTTTCAACCCCATTTCAATGGTCTAAAAGAAATCCACTTTAGCACTTACAGTTCCTGTAGACTTGGTAAACTACCTAGATATGAAGGTAATGAACCTGTTAATTTGTTGTTCTCCAGATGCCTGTGGGACCATAAAAGAAATTAGGTGATGGACACATACAAGCACTATTTTATTGTCTATATAAACCATGAAGTCACAAACAGCTTACACAATTTTCAAATTGATAAGAGTACTCATATCAGGTAGAGGCCCTGTGAGGGAGTTACCATTCAACCACCTGAATCCATTTAAAACCATTAGAAAGAACTATGAGAAGGTAGACTTAGATTAATAAATTCTCTTTACAGCATAGTAGCACTTACAGCTCTGTCAATGCATCCATATTCTTAAGCTCAGATGGGATTTCACCCTTTATATTCTTTCCTGACAGAGAACTACTCAGCAAGTCAGTATAGACCATCTCTAGTTATGCTCTTGCATGTCAACAAACTTCTAAACAAATGAACATCCAAATTCATGCTTGCAAGATTTTATCATGACAAGAATGGTTGTTTCTATTTTTGTAGCCTTTCAAATACAAGCTTGTATATTCTACATTCATACTTCCACCATAAGTTCTGTTATACTTGTCTAATAATATTTTAACCATCAGAGAGCTTTTTGTAGAAATTACAATTAATTTCATCAAAAACATGTTTCCTAGTTTTCTATCAAATATTCGAATCAGCAGAATGGTCCAAGTATGAACCATAGTTTTTCATCAGAAGTGTGATGACATTACATTTTTGTAATTCTCGGTGGAGTGGTTGAGCTACATGTCACCCATTCCCAGTGAGCCGGGACACAAGGATCACCTCTTTCATTTGTCCACTCACTTCCATCAGACATGGAGCGAAGGGCATCAAGCACAGTCACTACCAATAAACATAATTAGTAATTATTCATCAGTTCACAATTGTCACGCACATTCATAGTTTGTCACATATTTGCACTCAACAGTGATCAAATTGCAAATTCTTCTAATATATAGTGAGATTTAAGTAGAAGCAGAGTTGGAGCAAGTTGTGGTGTGCCAACATATTATACTTACCATCTTGCCTGTCAGTTTTTGCAGCAATGCTTTGGTATTTACTTATCTCTATCCCATTAAGGAGAGGTCCTAGAGTAGAATCTCTGGTCTTAACGAAGGAGAATGACAGGACAAAATTGAAGGTCACATTCATATAGCTGGGTTCATAAAGTGTATGGCTACCATTGGCATTCTCAGCAATATTTACTACTGCATTGCTGTAGTCAGGTATGTAAGGTTGATCCAACTTGAATTTCCGAGTTTCGTTTGGACCCAAGTCTTGAATTTCAGCAAAGTAAGCGAAAGCTCGAGCATTGGCAGGAAAGTCTTCCAGGTTAAGTCTATAGCTTAGTACTCCTTCTGTGCCAACAACTGCAGTTTGCATTACTTTGACAGGTGGGTATTCTCTTGTCCGGGTGTCTATGTTCTTTGTTGTACTGATCCTCACTGTGCCAGGGGCTGCCCCTACAACAAAATTTGGCCTTCTGTCAAGATCTGAATCCCAGATTCTGTCATAGGGATCATCTGGGTACCTGTGATAACAGAGTCAATTTGATAATCTGTTGCAAGGGTGTGCTAAAAAGATAAATACTTATGCAGCAAAACTAGCTTCTATGCATAATTGGTTACAGATGACCATCAATTTCTTCAATTCAGTCCATGTCAACCTTTAACTGTGCTTTGTTGCTTATACTGAACTGGTTTGATAAAGATAATGCTTCTTAAATCTGTCTTTTATAACAAGCATTTGAAGAGAAATTACCTAATGGCATCCTTTGTTGGAGCACCAAAATTTACTCTGGCTGCCACTTTTAAGAAGAAACTATCCTCAAAATCCGTTGCATACATAGAAAGATTCAAGGGCCGCAACTCCAGAGTAGATATAAATGGAGAACCCGTTATTGCGCAGCATATGCACACGTCAACAAAATCCGAAGGTGCTCTGATGATCATTTCCTTTGCATATACTCTTGAAGCTTCCAAAATTGTCACAGTTGACCATAGAGTTGCATCCAAATGAAGCTGAAATTTCGGGTACGAGGCTTCACTTCCAGAACTGCCATACTGAAATGTAGCGCGAACAAGGTATCTTCTTCTCTCTTTCGTGCTCAAAGTATAACAATATTTCTTGCTGTCTATGGGAAAATCTCTGCGTGTCCGATACTGCATCCAGTTTGTACTTGGATTTTCTACTTGCACTGATTTGCCATTGTTCATGATACCAACATCTGAGATCCATGCTAATCCAGTACTTGGGTCCGTGTAGTTGCTTGTACCTCCACAATCTATACTTACAAACTCTGCATGTTGAGATTGGTTGTTGAGCATAACTAGATTGTTACAATCTTT
Source organism: Ailanthus altissimus (assembly GCA_946807835.1). Taxonomy (NCBI): domain Eukaryota; kingdom Viridiplantae; phylum Streptophyta; class Magnoliopsida; order Sapindales; family Simaroubaceae; genus Ailanthus; species Ailanthus altissimus. The sequence continues at coordinate 23,266,807 of OX327692.1, read as the reverse complement.
TTCTACTATCATAAAAAAAAAACCATAAAAAGACCATATTCTTTCTAATTAAAATATATATATATCTCTTATCTTCTTTATAATCCACAGTAATTTTCTGGTTTTCATTTAGCACCTGATTAGAAGAAAATTTTCATTTTACACTTAGCTTCAGTATCTATGTTTTATTCATATAACATGGCAGATAGACTTTCTGGGCTAAACACTATATATCTTACTTTTTGTTACTACATTAAGTTGAATGCAAACTGAAAACTGATAAAAATTCTCTAAGTACAACTTCAGGATCAGGAAGAACATACCTGAAACTTGGCACAGAACAGGTGACACAAAGAAAAGATACACAAAAACAAAGAAATTACGAAATAAAACCATTGAAGATCAGCAAGATAAAACCAGTTCTTTTAATCTTTTCAAGGTTGAGAATTTCAGTTAGTGATAATAAAAAGGACAATAGTTTTCTTCTGTTTTGTTAAGTTGAGCATCTAACTCTTATCTTTCTTTGCTCCTCCACTTACCTTTCACTTTTTTGATTGATGAGTTTTGGCTATGTTCACTGACGTTTGTTTCTGCTTTTCATTTTGGAATCTTTCCTCTTTTTTTTTTCTTCCAAGAAATAAAAAGAGTTCATTCATGGTCACCTGTTGTTTTGCCTTTGAAAAGAAGTGTAAGTATGACACAATCCTGAGATATATAAAGTTGAAAACATCTACTTTGAAACTATTTATTTGCTTTTACTGTCAGAAAAATATAATAGCCATGTTCCTGCTACAATAATGAATATTCAAAAAAAAAAGAAAAAAGAAACCATCAAAACCTGCTGTATGCACAAACAACTGGCTCTACTTATATATATATATATGAATTTTTTTTTCTTGTTTAGAGTTACATTATAACTAAAAATTAAAACGATGCTACTCAGTAAAATGATGGAAAGCAACTGAAGTTGTTTAACTCCCCTCCCCCTTATGGTGAATGTTGATAATTCTCAAAATTCAATAAGAAGTAAACTTGATTGGTCTTTAAAATTTGACTCTTCAGTTATGCCATAACATACTTAATCTGAAATAGGACCAAAACAAACACATGGTATGTATATATCACTTCTAAACCTGACATATTATTAAAAGGTGATTCCTTTTGACTTGTACAAAGAAATTCATAAGCTTTGAATTTACAAATTTGCCAATAAAAAAACAAGATTATTAATATAAATGTAGCACCGTTATATAAAGGAAATCTGATATGGGGATTAGAAGGACAATCTATTAACCATGCAAAAGGCATCGTCTTCATCTCTAAAGTCCAAAGAGAGAAAAGAACACTAGTAATACTAATATCATGAAAATGGAGTATTAAAGAATTATTTCTTTAGTTTCAAAAAAATAAAAAACAATTATTGCTTTAGCTTTTGCTTTTGTGCACAACAAACCACAAAATCTGATTTATTCTAACTGTGTTAGACCCACTTGTGTTAAGCTTTATCAACTTTGAAAAAGTATGAAGGAGGATGCCTCTGCAGCTGGACAACAAAACTAATGAATGGTCCCATTTATGATATATGATGTATGATATATGATACCCTCTGCTACTTTTAATTTTAACCAAATTCATGATTATATAAATTGCCTTAATAAATATAATTATTTTTAAAATATATTTTTGCATAGTAAAATTAGATGGTAGTTGTGGGCCCATTATTTATACGCTCCGTTAGTTTATGTGTATCTTAAATTCAAAATTTTACATTTTGAATTCATTTTGATAGGTAATCAAGCCTACTATCCTCTATATTTAAATGGATCATAAACTTTATGAGTATGTGAGATTAGATTGAAATTCAAATCTTAAGTAAAATTTAATTAATTAATTAATATTTTAGATAAAGAAGAATTTTTTACAAGTAAAGAAATTTTACTTCAATCTTTATCTCTTATTTATAAAATATTATAATTTCTAACTAATCCAAGTTTAATTGCATGCACATATGCGTACATATTCTAAAGAGATATGACTCATGCTCTAATATGGATTAGAATTTATACATTATAAATAAGTATGTTATTTTATTTATTATTCATTTAATTCAAGACACAATAATCATAATATTATTGAGATCTTCTAGCAATCTTTAAAAGTATCTCCTAATAATTTTATTAGCGTCTTGCTTGCTTAATTACTCCTCACATGCAGTACCATCTTTTTAATTAAGTATCGACTTGAGCGTCAAAGTGCTCTTTCTTGTAGAAGGACGATGTTATACCATAATTCAAGAAATATTCAAAAGCAAGAAAATGATGAAGACAATGGTATTCTTGAAATTTTTATAAAAGATCAAGGGTACCCAAGTAATTTTTTAAAGTTTCAAACTCAAAAACTTCAGTGATGCCGGCTATAAGAAAGTCACAGAAGACTTTCTCATCCTAAGTACAAACTTCTTTATCTATATCAAAATCATCTATCTTAACAATCAAAGAACATGGTTGATCAGACAAGTAATTAACTCAACCCAAAATATCACCGAGATGAGGGTTTAGTTCCTCCAAATTAGCTGCTCTTGGAAACGACATTCCCCCAAACGTAGCAGCCTTCTTATCAAAACTAATAAACAAAATTGACAATTACCATAACAAAAACTTAGAACTCTGTGACAAAGTAATGATACTAGAAGAAAGTATGGACTGGGACGATGATGTTGAGGAACCACCAAATAACAAAAACACTCAAAAAATAAAAAATCAAACTCCTAACAAAGTTTTGAAAAAAGAAATAACTTAGAACAGACCACAGGTATCGATTCTCGATGTCAATGAGATAAGGAGAAAAGGATATGAGGACGTATATACTCAAGGAAGTAGGAGAATTATATACTAAGATGCACAAATCAGGATCCTCAGAAGACGTTGTAGCCTTGGCGAAAAAAGTAAATCAAGATACATTTAGAAAAGTAATAAGACTAGCTGAAAGTTTGGAGAAATTCAACATACCAATCTTTTGTATATTTAATGGAATTGACAATCCTAAAGAACATTTATTCCACTTCAATTCTAAAATAGTTATGCACACCTATAATGAGGCGTTGAAGAGTCTAGTCCTCCCTTTTTTAGAATTAGTTTTGAAGGTTTAAAGAAAACATAATTTCTTCATTTGAAGAACTAAACCGAACAATTCATTAGTTAGTACATTCAAAATAGAAAAACCAAAAAGACTACGTTAGTCCTATTCTCCATGAAGTAAAGGGAGAATGAATCAGTTTATAGCTTCCTCAACAGGTTCCTTAGGGAACTCGGTGAACTAGAAAGTTGTGACTTTGAAATAACTGCCCAAGCTTACAAGAAAGTAGTTAAGCCCACCCTCTATTATAAGTATTTTATTCAAAAGAATTTTACTTCTGTCGAACTAATTAACTGAAATCTTAGCAATAAATACGTGAAGAGGAAGAGAAAGCTACCACAAAAAAATGAGCTTCCTTGACATCAAAATGGAAAGGAAGGAAACTCACTACAAAAAGGAAATTATAGAAGGCAACCTGCCGCTAAAGGAAAAGATAGATATGAGAAAATATTAAAATAGATGATTCAATCTATAATCCCAATCAATGCTCCTGATGAGAAGATCTGGGACACGTATAAAGACTCTAGACTCTTTAGGAAATCAAAAACTATATTGATGACAGAAGATCAAAGAGACCAAACTAAATATTATATTTTCATAATGAGTATGGACATAACACTAACAACTACAAATCATTGAAAGGCCATATAAATACCCTCATAAAGAAGGGTCATCTAGCCAAATTTAGACTAGAGATAGGACCTAAAGAAACTAGCAAAGCTAAAGAAAGACCCTCGACATTATAAGACTTATTCAAATTAAAGAAGCTTTCGTGATTAAACACTTATTATAGATTTTATTTGTCAATAGTACAATAATCACATTTTGTAGATTTTCTTATTTTATTGTTCTATTTATAAGAAAAATAATTTCCTAAAAGGTTTTATACACTTGCCTTGAAAGCAAACACATTCAATACTTCTTTAGAGCGGTTAAGCGCCCTTGCCTTAGAAGTATATGAATCAACAAAACTTTACTAGAGTGGATAAGCACCCCTGCCTTAGAAGAACATAAATTAAAAAGATTACCCTAAAATGGCCAAATGCTCCTACTTAGGAAGCACACTAATCAAAAACACTTCTTTAAAGCGAGAAAATGCTCTTACCTTAAAAGCACATGAATTATAATTTGGAGTGTCTAAGTATCCCTGCATTGAAAGCACATAAATCAAAATGACTTCCTTGGAGAAACCAAGTACCCCTTGCTTTGGAAGCACATAAATAAAAAAGACTTCCCTTGAACGGCCAAGCGCCTTTATCTTAAAAGTACACAAATTATTAAAACTTTATTGAAGCGACTAAGTACCCCTACTTTAGAAGCACACTAATTAGTAAGACTTTCCTAGAGCGGCTAAGTATCTCTTGTTGGAATTTGTGCTTACATCCTATTTTGTATGAATATTTTATCTAATAATATTTATATAGTACATTTTATTAAATCGTTAATTTCATTAATTAAATGGTACAGTGCTTGTTACGTTACATATATTGTATGATCTGAAAGAGTTCAGATCTGACCCATAAGAGCTTAGACCAGTGTTAAAGGTTAGCAACGCTAAGAATTATAATTGCTAATAGTTAGCACTACTAAAAGTTAATAGGTTACAAAAGACAGCAAAATTTAAGAGTTAGGACATTGTTTATAATAAGACATAAACCTGAGGGTATATTAGTAATAACATAGTTGCAATAGGTACTAAGAAATATTATTATACACGTATATTCTCAAACACAATATTATTGATCTAATTCACCGATGCGGGTCTGTCAGTGAAACCCTTTATTATAGATCTGTGTATGACCATATCTAGATAGTTGTTCTTAGCTGACCATAGTGTCACGCCCCAAATATTCTCAAGCAATTACTAGAGTATTTGGCGCGCGACAAGACCACCAAGAGGGGCTTTGGCCCATGATGTTTTACATGGGTTGAAGCTTCTAGAAGGCCCAATGGATTTGGGTTAATGCCACATGTGTGTGGTAGGTGGGAGAGTTTTCTAGAAAAGGCATATTCCATAAGATATTCTCTTGGTAGTTGGCATCTTTAGAATATTCTTTAGCATATTCTCCTCTTTAGATGTGGACCATTGGATTAGAGTTAATCCTAGCCGTCCATTGTATATAGCTTTAGCTATAAATATGTGGTGTTCTCATTTGAGAAACCATCCTCCAAATTGTAGAAATACTCATAGCTTGTAATTGTATAGCTTTGTAATTCTCTCTTTAGTAATAAAATACGAGAGCATTCTCTCAAACACTTGGTGTGCTTCTTCTTCATCTCTTTCTTTGATTAATTGGGGTCTTGTAGGCTACTTAGCACTAGCAAGTGTCTAAGGCTGCGCGGTTCGAGAAATCGGGTCATGACAAGTGGTATCAGAGCGGGTTCAAAGAAGATGGTGAAGGAAGTTGTTGGAACATCGGGGATTACTCAAGGGAAGGGTAGAGACCCCAAAGCTAGGAGACATGGGAGTATTTCGCCAGAAAAGTTCGTTGATCTGAACCATGATCTAGGGGACATGGTTATGAAGCTCGGTAGTGCTGTGAGCAAGGCGACGGACCACCTTGGGAAGTTGGAGGAGCAAGTCCAGAATGTCGAGGTAGGCCTGATACTCAAGGTGACGAGCTGCGCTCCCTCATCGAAAGCTCCATTGACGAGCATGCTGTCAAGCAACGGGACTGGATCAAGGCTTTTCAGGAGAAGGTCTACAACACCATGGACAAAGTTCAAGCCCAAGTAGAAGAGCTACGAAAAGGGTTTGAAGATGTCAATGAGGATGTGGTGCTGTGCAAGCGAGTAGTCGCTAATGGCGTAGCTACTCAAACTGCGGTGGCTGCACCAAGGGTCGAAGCCCCTAAACCGAAGGAGTTTAGCGGCAGACGGGATGCCAAGGAGCTTGACAACTTCTTTTGGCAAATAGAGAGGTATTTCGGCGCTATGGGCGTGCGGGACGAACACAAGGTAAGTACTGCAACTTTATACCTTTCCGATCATGCAATTCTGTGGTGGCGTAGGAAAAGCGAGGAGATTCGCAAGGGTACCTGCACCATAGACACATGGGATGAATTGCAACGGGAGTTAAAGCGCCAATTTTATCCAGAGAATGTGTCGCACGACGCTCGCAAGCGGTTGAAGGAGTTGAAACAAACAAAGTCCATTGAGGAGTACGTAGAGGAGTACTCTTTGTTGATGCTACAAATCCACAACATGACCGAGGAGGACTTGTTGTTCAATTTCCTGGACGGGTTACAATCCTGGGCAGCCAATGAGTTGAAGCGGCGTGGAGTGCAGAATATATCCGACGCCCTTACAATGGCAGAGACGCTCATGGATTACCGCAAGGGGGATTCGGGAAAGTCCAAGAATTCTAAACCCAATCACAGTAAGGGTGGGGAAGCCAAGGAGTTTCAGCCTCCGGAGAGCAAGGAGGAGAAAGGCAAACCGCCCAAGTGGAAGGAACAGAAACGCAACGGCCATAGAGGTAATGGTCCGAAGTCTAACTGTTTCCTTTGTGATGGAGATCATTGGGTGAAGGACTGTCCGAAGAAGAAGGCTTTCAATGCAATGTACGAGGCAAAATACGAGGGCGAACAAAGCTGTATGGGTTACATGCAGCTGTTTAATTCCCTCAAAGTTAAGCAGCGTGTAGATGCGCCAACGGGGACGGCACTCATGTACATTGAAGCCTATGTCAATTGCATCAAGACTCAAGTGTTAGTTGATACGGGGGCTACGCACAACTTCATTAAGCGTGCGGAAGTGGAACACTTGGGCCTTTATGTGGAGAAAGGAGAGGGATACCTCAAGTCCGTGAATGCAAGAGCCAAGCCGCTGGATGGGGTGGTTCGTGGAGCTGAAATCCACCTTGGCAAATGGCACGGTGAGGTAAATTTCTCGGTAGCACCTCTCGATGATTTTGATGTGGTGCTAGGTATGGAGTTCTTACGGCAGTACAATGTGGTGTTACTTCCTCAACACAACTATATGTGTATTTTGGAAGGAGGGCCTCGAATGATACCGACGGTAGACATGCCCAAGGGTGGGCGATCCAAGCCAAACGCCAAGGTCCTTTCCGCAATGCAACTAAGGGTAGATGCTGGGGGGCAAAGGAGGGTTACATTCAGCCTCAACAACGGGGGTGGATGATGCGGAAAATGGGGGCAAGGATGAAATACCGAAGGTTGTTGCAGAAGTGCTCGGGGAGCACAATGGGGTCAAGCCTACTGCCATACCGGAAGAACCGCCTTCAAGAGATGTAATTGAGGGCAAGTTGGAGCTTGAGATTACGCTTCCAACTATGGGGTTGACGCCTCCATCTGAGATGGAAGAGTTGTAGGGGCAGCTCGAGGAGTTGTTGGATGCGGGTGTCATCCAAAAGTCCAAGGTGTCACATGATGTGCAGTTTCAGCACAAGGAGTGGGTCGAAGACAAGCAGCAGTGTGTCAAGCATAATGCGGAGGACTTGGTGATGGAGACGATACTTCCACCACAACGCAAGTCAGCACGCCCACTTCACAAGGGCCTTGATCATGGAGACAAGGGGCCGAGGGTTATTGCCAAGGGAGTTGGCAATGTCTCGCATAAGGTGGGGATACCTTTGAGACAGCGACAGTGGCTACATCAGGTGCATTCCGCAAGCTGTTGGAAGCAGTGCCGTGGAGGTATGGGAGATGCAGAATTTGAGCCACACAACCGGGAACCTTTGGGATTTCCACACGCCATAACAAAGGGGAGCAACTTAGGACGAGTCTTGAGTACTTTGTCGAGTGGAAAGGGTTGCCAAATGGGAGAGCACGCTTGGGACACGAGAGTGCACAGCCAGAGTTTGCAGAATGGGGTGCGCAAGTTCCAGCGAAGACGCGACGAAGGCATCGCGTGAATTTGGTGGGGGAGAATGTCATGCCCCAAATATTCTCAAGCAATTACTCGAGTATTTGGCGCGCGACAAGACCATCAAGAAGGGTTTTGGCCCATGATGTGTTATATGGGTTGAAGTTTCTAGAAGGCCCAATGGATTTGGGTTAATGCCACATGTGTGTGGTAGGTGGGAGAGTTTTCTAGAAAATGCATATTCCATAAGATATTCTCTTGGTAGTTGGCATCTTTAGAATATTCCTTAGCATATTCTCCTCTTTAGATGTGGACCATTGGATTAGAGTTAATCCTAGCCGTCCATTGTATATAGCTTTAGCTATAAATAAGTGGTGTTCTCATTTGAGAAACTATCCTCCAAATTGTAGAAATACTCATAGCTTGTAATTGTATAGCTTTGTAATTCTCTCTTTAGTAATAAAATATGAGAGCATTCTCTCAAACACTTGGTGTGCTTCTTCTTCATCTCTTTCTTTGGTTAATTGGGGTCTTGTAGGCTGCTTAGCACTAGCAAGTGTCTAAGGCCGCGCGGTTCGAGAAATCGGGTCGTGACAAGGCTTACCAAAAGTTTGTATGGCATACGGATATTTAGTGAGGACTGAATACTGAACAGACTCAACGAGGACCCCAATAGACATCCTATGAAGTTATCAATGACAAATCCTCATGAGTTGTGTTGTGTACGTGGTCCTTTGATCTAAGCGCCAATGTGAGCTTATAAGTGATCCACCATACTTTGGTTCCACATATGTCAGAGATCTTTCATGGTCTGACCACTATGTGTTGCTGGGTATGGTCTGATGCTTATAGAGTTCGATATGCACAGATGTGAGATCCGTTAGCTCACATAGGTGAGTTGTATATTCGGATACTCTAATATTGTATCTTAGAAAGACTTATAGTCATAAGCAATAAATCTAAAAAAAGAGTTTCCCACAAGGTTAAATAATATCGCAAAGGTATTTGTGTATATTATTTATTGGGATACGTGTCTGGAGATAAGTTCACGAATAAGCGCTTAGGGATTTGACGGTGTTGATCTATATCTCCGCTCCTCCAAGATATAAATGGTAGAATGATTATAGGTATGTACGATGACCTCAACTTGTATGGTCTACTGCACTGATTTGTAATATCCGTGACATGTGCATGGAACATTGATCTCGAACTCACGGAATAGTTTCGTTTGACAAATTAGGCGTACACCTAAGGAGTCCCACAATATGAAATGTATTCGTTATGCACTAGGGTAGTGTACCGGATTGAATAGTTCAATACAGTAAATTTCATTAGACTGGACATTTGCTTCAGTGTCCCTTAAAATGTGCACATGTCAAGATTTAAAAGTTAAGTACATCAATTAGTTAACAATAGTTGTTGACCAATAGGATGATGACAAGTGGCATATTATAGATCAATCATTGTTTGACTTAGAAATGATCAAAATGACCTTACTTGTTGGACAAATAAGATCATTTATTTATTAAATTGTTTATTGAATAAAATAAATATAATAATATTTGATATTATTATTACAAGTCAAAAAATTATAAATTATTCATTTGTAACATGTTTTAATTAATTAAAATATGATTAATGAAAGACAAATGAAAAATAATGAGGCATGACATGAAATTGGTGAGACTAAGATATGTTAAACAAGCAAGTCAATAAATTGTTTCTTCAAATTGCTTTGTCCCTCTCGGTCAACACTCTCATTGTATGCATTTGATTTGTTTAATGTAAATATATCAAAGACAAATGCAAATGATCAAGTCAATGGTGGGACCATAACGTGTAATGCAAGAAATGGAATTGTTTCCCTTTGGTTGCACAATTCGGCCAAGTGCACCCCTTTTTGCTTTTATTTTCATTTTATTTATTGTAAACAATTATAAACAAAAACAAAAGGCAATTGTTGCCATACTTGTGGGCCATTGGTTGCTTGTTGGAGGAAAAATGTAATGAAGCAAATAAAAGAGCAAACGTTGCTCATTTGTTAAAATGGGGTTGCATGGCCATTCACTAGAGAATAGAGAGAGTTCTTTTGTTGTTCAAGTGTTGAAGAAAAATAAAGTAATTCACTCTCTCATCTTATTCATTCATTTTTCATAATGGCCAAATTTATAACAAACACCAAAAAATATGTTTTGTTGTTTAAGTGTTAAACTTGAACAAAAACAAATGATAGCTTATAGTAGTCCACAATAGCTTAAGAAGTTAAACTTAGGGCTTAAGTGTATAAACCCTTATTGGAATCAAGTTTTCATTTTAGATTACCCAAGCCCACCAAGTTGGGAGCTAGAATTTACAACAAGTACATTTCAAGGCAGGAACTCCGGGTCAACAAATTCTAAAAGCTTGTCAAGGTAACTCTCTATAAACCATTGTAGTTTCATTTATGAGATAATATGAAAATATTATATATATATATATATTTCATTTAGGAAATTAGATGTCTAGTTTTCCGTTGTGCATAAATATATATATGATATATGTTTTGTAATGATGAACACATACTTACATGTATGCACTATAGGGTAATTAACACTCATACCTTTACCTTAGAAGCACACAAATCGATAAATTTTTCCTAAATTGGGCAAATGACCCTACCTTAAAAACACACATATCAATAAGACTTATTTAGATCAGCTAAACACCCCTGCCTTGGAAGCACACAAATCGGTAAGATTTTCTTATAGTAGCCAAGCACCCCTACCTTATAAGCACACAAATTAGAATAACTTTCTTGGAGTGGCCAAATGCCCCTGCCTTGGAAGCACATGAATCATAAAACACTTCACTGGAACGGCTAAGCACCTTTATCTTAAAAGCATAAAAATTGAAAAAACTTCCTTGGAAAAGTCTTATACCCTTGCTTTAAAAATAAACAAATTTAAACTTGTTGAAATTTATGCTTATATGCCATCTTATTGTTGTATGAATATTTTATTTTATAATATTTATACAGTACATTATTTGTTAAAACGTTAATCACTATTATTAAATGATTCAATGCTTGAAACGCTACAGACATTATATGATGTGAAGGAGTTAAGATTTGGTTTAAAGAAGTTTAGATCAATGGCAAGAGTTAGCATCACTGAAAACTATAAATGTTAAAGAGTTAGCATGTTATATTAATCAGTAAAGTCTAAAAATTAGAATCTTGTCTGTAACGGTACAAAGACCTGAGAATACATTAGTAATAACATAGTTGCAAAAGTTGCAATAGGTGCTAAGAAATGTTATTATGTAAGTCTATTCTCAAATTAGATATTCCTAGTCTTAATTTACTTATACAGGTCTATCGGTGAATCCTTTTAAATAGACCAGTGTATACTATACCTAGATGGTCTAGATGGGTATTCTTAACTCACCATGGACTTATTGGAAGTTCGTATAGCATACAGATATTTAGTAAGGACTGAATACTGAACAGACTTAACGAGGACCCCAATAGACATCCCATGAAGCCATTAATGGAAGGTCATCTCGGGTTGAGTAGTATACGTGGTCCTTTGACCCGAGTACCACAGTGAACTTGTAAGTGATTCATCATACTTTGGTTCCACGCATGTCACAGACCTTTTCACGGTGTGACTGCTGGGTATGGTCAAATACTTATGGAATCAAGTATGTACATATATGGGATCCGTCAACTCACATGGATGAGTTTTATATCCAGATGTTCAGAGACTGTATCTTAAAAAGTCTTATAGCCATAAGCAACAAACCCAAGAAAGAGTTTCCCACAGGGTTAAACAACATTACAAAAGTGTTTACATATATTTTTTGTTAAGATAAGTGTCTGGAGATAAGTTCACGAATGAGTACATAGGGATTTGATGGTAGTGATCTATATCCCTACTATTCTAGGATATTATTGACATAAGGATTATACGTATACGCAATGACCTTAACTTATATGGTCTACTGCACTAATTTGTAATATCCATGATGTGTGCGTAAGGCATCGATGTAGAACTCATAGAATAGTTCTGTTTGATAAATCGGGAATGTACATAGAGAGTCTTGTAATATGAAATGTACTCGTTATGCACTGGGGCAGCGTACCAGATTGAATAGTTCAATCCATAAAATTCCAACTAACCGGACATTTACTTTGGTCTCCCTTTGGTTGTGCACATGTCAAGACTTAAAAGTTAAGTATATCAATTAGTTAACAATTAAATTATTGACCAATGAGATATTGACACATGGCACATTGTGGTTCGATTATTGTTTGACTTAGAAATTATTAAAATAATCTTATTTGTTGGACAAATAATATCATTATTTTATTCATTAAAATTTTTATTGAATAAAATAATAATAATAATATATGATATTATTATTTAAATTAAAATAAAATAATTCATATTTTATTTAAATTGGCATGTGTTTCTACTATGATTAAATCATTTGTTTAATATTAATTAAATGATATAATAAAAATAAATTAGTGGCACTTGTAAATGGTAGGCCTTAACATGTTTCTTAATAATGAGAAAGTGTTTTTCATTTGGCCTAGATTTAGGCCAAGTTCATTTAAATGATTTTTCATTTTGTTTTATTTTCATTTGATTTATTATAATCAATAATAAATAAAACACTAATAGTAAACATTGACCATAATAGTGGATGTCATTATGTGAGAAAATGGAAGAAAAATAATAAACAAATAAAAGAGTAATATGTTGCTCAATTGATTAAGAGAAATTCGGCCAAGGAGTAAGGTGTAGAGAGAAAAGTGAATTTGGCTAAGTGTTAAAAAATTCTCTCAAGTGTTGAGAGCACAAAACATATTTTTTTCATCTTTCTCTTCCATTTTAGCCATCTAAACTACAAAGTAGAAATAAGGATTCAAGAGTTGAATTATTTGTTGAAAAAGTTGTTATTTTAGCTTCCTCAAGCCCACCGTGTTGAGGAACTAGAATTGTAAACGAGTTGCTTCAAGGCGGGTACTCCGGTTCGACTAAAAAATTAAAGGCTTGACAAAGTAATTAATTCTCAATCTTGATGTAATTTATATTTATGAGATAACATGTAAATTTTTTGTGTGTTTATCATTGAGAAATTAGTATTCCGCTTATCCGCTACGCGTATATGTATGTGATACATATGTTATTTTGAATAATAGACACAAACTCACATGCATGCACCCTAAGTTTGAAATCACTCACAAAAACTTCTCTAGAAGGGTTATATTTCATTACTTTAGAAGCAAATAAATAAGAAAGACTTCTCTAGAAAGGTCCAATACACTTAATTTAGAAGCAAACATACTATAACACTTCTTTGAAAGAGTTCAATACCTTTTACCAAGAGGCATTCACACTAAAAAGTATTTTCTTGAAGGGCCTTGTATCTTTACTTAAGAAGTGATACAAGAAGGACTTCCCTTGAGAGATCTCATGCCTTTACTTTAGAATCACCATGGAAGACTTCAAAAAAGACATTAAGTCTTCACTTTAAAATTAAGAAACGCCATTATTGGCCCCACCCTATAGAGACGGGTCACAACTTCTTAGCCAGGGAGGTACCTTATGTAAGCCAACGTGCCAAAAACTAAAATTCCTTGCCAAAGCTTCCTTCATCTATAAAAAAGTTATAGCATCCATAACAGACAAAATCATCACACTCAATATAGAGATTATTTACCAAAACTTCCCTCATTGGATAAAAAGACATTAAAAACCAAGAAAGTGAATACTTTAGCCAAACTAGATGTGAACTACCCAAAAGTCTCAGCTTACTAAACTTCCTAGAATATAAAATAGAACAAGGAAGTTGGCCATACCATAGTCGAATGTCAAAATTTTAGAAGAGTATGCACGGGCTATCGTATCTGAATCGGGGAATCATTTCTAACAAGTCTAAGAGGAAACAAATACCTCCCCTCAAAGACTTCAAAGTCAAAAACTCATTCAATCAGGGAGAAAGTTCACTTTTTAATACAAGGGAGCATAACAAACTTCATGGAAAACACATCCAACACATCCAAAAAAAACAACAATAAAGCATTTAAGGATAAGGAAGTAAAACGTTATCCATGCTATCAATTCTTGTATACATCATATAGCAGAATTTGCAATTGTTATCAGAATTATTAACAATAAACTGAGAGTAGAAACAACAAAAAAGAACAGAAATAGATGGAAAAATTCTTTTCCAATTATCCTCAAATTACAAGTTCCAAAATTATATGAGTTAAAAAAAAAACTAACAGGATTCATTAAGTGACTCTGGTGGAATATCTACCACGTCCACATCCACCTTCGTAGTAAATTCCTTCTAAAACTATCTTTAAAGAAATCTAGAGCTCATCGTCCATTTGTCAAAGTTGGGTAGCATGCCTTTTTGCTAACTTCAATAGATCAGCTTCCACTACAGTGCAATTAGCCACAATCCATAATTCATTATGCTTAGATATTAATTCTACATTCGTCGTCAAAAGTAGCTCTTCAAGCTGATTGATTGTACTCTCAAATGGGTCTTTACTTTCTCAGAGCTTACTCACTTCCACAAATAGGATGTCCTTCTCTTTTAGAGATTCTTAACTTTTTCCTTTAGGAAGAACACCGTATCTAAGAAGCTTGCATCTCAAACCAGTCCTTTAATATCTCAATAATCATCTAATGTGCTTCATCCAGTTATGGGAAAATATGGTCAAAAGTCTTGGCAAAGTGCATTTCCCTTACATTGAGCAAACTCATCAAGAAACCTTTAGGGAAGATTAAGAGGAAAACATAATAGAGAAGACCTTGAAGCCATACGCTCGTTAATCACAACATTCTCCTTACTTCTATCTTTCTTTGATTTCACTCCTTAAAGGGGAAGGGGGGAAAACCCTCAAGACTTTCAGATTCTTTCGATTCATTAATTTCAATAGAATCCTCTATAAAAATGAAACCCATAAGAGATAAAGCTGTAACAACAAGTCTAGAAAAAAAACAAGTAAAAAAACCAAACAAAGAGAAAAGAAAAGAAAAAGTGTGATCTTTTTTTTTTGCAAACTTTAAAATACTTCTTTGAAGAGTTGCAAACTTTAAAATATTTCCTTGGAGAGATTGTAAGCCATAAGGATACTCTTTATTGGAAACACGATATCAAAAGACTTCTCTGGAAGGGTCTAGTACCTTTGCCTTTAAAGCAAACATATCAAAGCCTTTCCTTACATAAAACACCATGTCAACTTCTCTAAAAACAGAAGAAAAAAGTCTTACCTCATAAGAAGCTTGATTAAAAAAAAAAATACTTCCACGATCAAGAGCAAACACACATTTTCACAAGAAGCACTAGGATTCAAAATTATCTTTTGAAAAACATGAAGTATCTAATAAAGATGGTCAACAATATTCATAAGCAACTACACCATTACACTCAGATGGTCAACAATCCCCTCACAAATATATCCAACGAATAAGGTCAACGCGAAAAAGTATTTAGAAAATATCGCTTAATCTTATCTTTGACTATTTATGGAAAGACTATAATGATAATATCTCGAGCACATTTGGAAGCTTTAAAATGATCCGATAAACCTTTTTCTTCTACCCTAAAAACATCTGCACCATAAAAAGAAATGGAAAGCATAATACATAAGACACTCGCTCATTGAAAAGCAAAGAAGTTCATCTAGAAAGCCTTCACTCCTTCACTTTGGGGGTGGGGGGATATTTGTTGGGCTTATTATTTGTAGGCCTAATCAACTTGTGCGTAGCCTAACTAAAAACCCAAATTTAAGATCCATATTGATAGTAACCAGGTCTACTAACCTATGAATCTCTTAAACGGGTCATGAAATTTATATGGAGGTGGGAGCTGATTTAAATTCAAATCCTATTTATAATTTATTTAATTAATTAGTATTCTGCATGAAGAATTTTTTTTTATATGTGAAGAAATTTAACTTAAATTTTTCTCCTTTGTCTGAAAATGATTATAATTTCTAATTAATCTGGGTTTAATTGTATGCACATATGCATACATATTCTAAAGAGGATTATGATTCATACTCTAATATGAATTATGATTTATGTATTATAATTATGTATGTTATCTTGTTTATTATCCATTTAATTCAAGACACAATAACTAGAATATTATTGAGATCTTCTAGTAACTTCTAAGCGCATCATCTAACAATTTTATTAATTTTTTACTTGTTTAATCACTTCTTGAATACAAGACTTTCTTTTTAATTAAATATTAATTTGAGTGACTGAATATTTTTTTATTTTATAACAGGACGGTGTTATTTTAAAATTCAAGAAGTGTTCAAAGGCAAAAAAAAAACAGAAGAAAATGACGGTGTTCTTAGAATTTCCATAAAAAAATTAAAGATACCCAAATAATTTTTTTAAATTCTAAAATCTGGAAACTTTGATAATAAATATTAAATACTAATACTAGACTCGAGATTTAGAGTTTGAGAATTGGAAAGGGGAACGAGAACACAACATGATATTAACATCAACAACTTAAATATCAAATTCAAACGCGTCAATCTGGATTGGGCCCCCAATTTACTATTGGCTTTGTCAATTGGACCCCACATCAATCTCATTTTAGAGTGGACACACTCTCTTGTTAAATAGGCCGACGCTACGTCCTAATAACATTTGGACTTTTTCTTATGTTAATGGGCCTACACGATGAAAACAGTAGCAGTCATATTAATATTCATATTGAAAGTTCAAACCCATCTATCTCATCCAACTTTGCCATTGCTGGCTGCTGAGATAGTATAGTAATGCTTTTGCAGTTTGCTTGCTTTGCTTTGTTGTATCAGCTATCATTTACTTCTACACAACACAAGTCTTTGTTCAGGGTATTACGAATATCACATCACATCACATCATCATACTTGGTTGGTTTCCAGGTTTAATAAAATCTTATCAAATCTACATTCATTTCTTTTTCTTTTTCTTTTTCTTTTTTTAAAAAATAAACATATTTAACCATGAAGACCATATAAGAAATTTACACAAAAATGCGATCAAAACATGACATATTTACAGCAAATCTCTAAGAAAATAGCCTAAATTTGATCTTTTATAGTAGCATTTAAAGGTAAGGGATTGAGTCTTTCTCTCACCAACTTTAAAACAGGATTTTATTTAATTTCTCTCTGTATGAGAAGGAATGAAACAGACTGCCAAGAAGAAAAATTCATTTGCAGCACCAAAAACTCTCATCATTATATGTAATTTAGAAAACATTTTAGCTTGGGCCTTCTGGGCCCCGGCCCACGAGATCCCTAGCCCATAATGTGGTAGGTTAGAGCATGAAAATGTTGTCTTTAATTTCATAAAAGAAAAAAAAAACTGTCCTTTTTTATTCCATGGCCACAAAGAAAAAGTAGCAAAACATGACTTTGTTGTTTTTTTTTTCTCTCTAAGTAGGAGGTAGGAGGAGCATTATGAGCATTATTATTTGTCACAAAGGAGTAGCAAAAGTCAGATTTGAGACAATGGAAATAATAATGCCATCACAATTTCACAGAAATAGCAGTTGAGAATAATAATTAAAGGCCACTAGGTAGTGGGTGCAAAAAAAAAAAAAAAATGAAAAGGATGAATTAGAGAGGCAGAGAAGAGAAGGTATCCCTTTCTTTTCCTTCAACTGTGAAAGTTTTAAACACTAAGCAAACTACCCTCTTCTTATAATATCTATCTGCCCATCTATCTTTCTCTTGTTTGTTTGTCTCTCTGTTCATCATCATTATCATCTCTCTCTCTTTCCCCCTTCTTTTTTTTTTTTTATATAAAAAAAAGTCTCTATCTCATCATCTTCTCTTCCAAGTTCCAAAATTCTCTCAACACAACAAACCACAATCCTTTGCTCCTCCAAAAGCCTGTCCTTTTTGTCATTCTCTCTCCCCTTTTTTCCCTTGTTCTTACAGGACTCCTCAAAGCCAAAGGAGAGACCAAATGTTGGTAAAACAACCCAACAAGTCTTGTTATAAAGAATCTATTAAAGCTCTTGAAGCTGATATACAACATGCCAATAGCTTGTAAGTTCTCTTCTTCCATGTTGGTTTATATACTTATATGTCTGTTATGTAATTATGTTATGCCATTTACTATCTTTGGTATGTAAATATTCATTGAAGAAACCATATGTGATTGTGTTTATATTATCCTGGTTCCTGAAATGGTAAAAAGATTGAAGAATTTGCTCTGCTCCTTCCTTAAAATAAGGGTACTTTGTGTTAACAAATTGTGGTAGTTGGATGGAATTTGTGATCAAGAAGCGTATAAGGTTTGAGAATATGATTGTTATGTCCAGAAATGACATATTGTGTTACGGCTTTTGTTCCCAGATTCATCAATAGTTTTGCCTCATGCTTTGCAACTCTATCATGGAATTGTTTGATTCTCAAAGTTGTTACTTTTGATACCTTCGGTGTTTGCCCAGATAAAAATTCTTTACTTCTTTCCAGTATGGCAAGAATAAACCAGGATTTTATTTGTCTGATTTTTGGATGGGGCTTTTGCAGGGCGGCAGCTATTCCAAGAGATTATGGTGGGGATTATATTCAAATGAGATTATCTTACAGCCCTTTTGCCCCCTTAGTTCTGTTTTTAATGGAATGGATGGATTATAGTTGTACAGATACCCTCCCCAGTTATTTAGGCCTTCTCCACATACTTGTTTACAGGGTTAGTTAATACAAATTCAGCACATTCTCATTTCATTTATGGTTCTCCAAGCATACGAGGAAAGCAAGTTAGTGTCTTTTTTTTTGGGTGTTATTGAAATGAATCTCCTCGTAAACATCCAGGTATATGTTGATGGAATGCCAGCATTGTCCTCAAAAGAAAAGAAAGCCACTCTAAGGGAATTTTATGGTATTTTCTATTCTCTGACTTATTGTTCATAAACATTCAATTTTATTTCCCTTCTTTCCGCTTACATTTGATTGCACTTGCTATAATTCTCTTTGCAGCCATCATCTACCCTTCACTTAGGCAACTTGAAGGCGAGCTTTTGGAGTTGGAAGATAACAAAACGAGAAATCAATGCTTGGATATTTCAAGCCGAAAGCGAGTTGAGGAAAGGAGGAGGCTATTTGATAAAGATCTAGAAAGAGATGGTGAGTGTGGAATATGCATGGAAAATTGCACTAAGACAGTACTGCCCAACTGTGGACACTCATTGTGCATTAGCTGCTTCCATGACTGGTATTGCCAATTCTCATTTCTGTTCTTCAGCTCTTATAGATCACTCGCTAGCATTTCACTTATAGAGATTTCCACTTAAGTATTTCTGTCATAATTTACATTGATGTCAAATTACAGGAATGTGCGATCCCAGTCCTGCCCTTTTTGCCGAGGCAACCTAAAGAGAGTAAGCTCTAAAGATTTGTGGGTTCTCATTAGTAACATTGATATCATCGACACAATTACTATTGCAAAGGAAAACCTGAGACGTTTCTACCTTTACGTTGAGAACCTGCCACTCATAGCACCTGACATGCATCCATTTGTACATGATTACATGCTCTGACTGCCTGAGGAAAAATGATGTAGTGGAATATAAATACATCATGCCAGCCTCCTGTTGTACATATTATGATAGGGAGAAGTTAATCCCATCTCCATGGCAAGTTGAAGTGCAATTTATTACAACTGACTAGGTGTGTATAATTAACTGAAGAGCTGGATTTCTTGTTTGGGAATTTGGAACTGAAGTAGGTGGCTTTGAAGATTCGTGAGGTAATGTGATGACTGATGAGCTGCCTGGACAAAAGCAATATTATGTAAAATACCTGCAAATATGTGACAAGAACAACAGATGTTTATACAGAGAATAAGGTATGCTTGGCATTCAACTCAGCTTTTTGAACCTGAGTCTTGGAATGTGCATACCAAGAAATTGCATGATAGTTGGTTTCTGTTAATTATCACATGATTTATGACAAGTCATGGAACAAACATATTTTTCTATAGTTTTTTTAGTTGAGAGGAAATACAGAGATGTATTTTGATTTAAATGCTTATACTGGATCTGGACCTTAAAACTGCACTGTGAAGCTACCTTATCCAGATTAGATTTGTATAGCTCTGTTGATGACCTTGTAATTCTGGAAGAGTGACATCTCCATAATGATCATACCCTGATAAGAAATTGCATTCCTTGGCTGATTACCATAATCTAATTTAATACCTTGCAAGATTTGCTTTGTAGACCTACCTTGTATTGGTGAATAAATACTTACTCTTCCGTAACTGCAAGCTAAAGATTATGCTTATATGTTAACCTAACTTGTTTTAACTTGGTTGTCTTAAATTAAGTTGACTGCATCTTGAAGAAACCTCTAACTAAGAGCTATCGTTGCCTGCATAAATGGCTCTTTTCCAGCTTTAAGTACAAGTTTGTGCCCCTTGAGTATTTCTGATTTGAGTTATGTAAAGCTGAGATTATTGGGCCGCGAGCTTTGCCGTTTCACATTCACAAAGGCTTGTCCCACTAAAATGGAAACATAAAGGGTACAAATTTAACAAGCCAAGTGGCTTGTCAGGTTCAATTATCAAAATAAGAAGCCAGAACAGGGCCCATACATATGTCATTTTGGTGAGACTATGCCATCGTTCGGATCTGCATATGGGCTTTACTTAACAGGATTAGTGAGGTTAATTTATTTCATTGAAAACCCAAAAAAAAAAAAAACGAAATGGCAGACCAAAATGAAAAGGAATAAAGTTTGGGCTAGAATGGTCCATTAATGGGTGCCACATGTAGCATTGGCATATGCTTTAGAACAGATTGATCATGCTCATTGCATTATACAGCATCTTCATGATCGTGCCAGTTTACAAAGAAGAAGTGAAAAAAACAAAATAAAGAAGTTAAAATAATTTTTAAAACTAAGAAAATAGAGGAATAAACAGGTAAGAACAAACACCCACAGCCTGAAGCATCATAGGAGAGCACAAGGGCAGAGCTATATTCTGTCTTTTAATTAAATTAATAAAAAGCAACACCCCACTTATGTGAAGTTGCATGGAGTTCATCCTCCCAATTTGTTAATCACAATCATGCTCACCCTTTCTTTCAGTAATTAATTCTCTTTAAGATAAAGTATTTGTTAGTGGGCATTTCCTTTTAGAGCCATTACCATTAGAGTCCTTTCCTTTTTTTTTTAAAACAAAATGAATGTCCTTTCCCTACCCCACTCTCAGAAAGTATGGCTTTAAGCCATTATTATTCAAAGTTGAAACCTCCATAAGCAATATCAACTCAAAACGTTTTTAAAAAACTAAAAGGAAAACAGTGGTTGTGAAATGAAATGAACATATACTAGTCTAATCTTAACAGGAAAATGGATTAATCAACTAATGACATTCGAGATGATACTTAGTCTTGACAAATCACTTGATTCAAGTGAACGAGGAAACTTGCACTTCCTGCTCACGAAACTAAAATTATTGATCATTAGTGCCAAAGAATTCATTCTTTAAAGGGAGTTCAAAGAAGATGCCATCCTATTGGCACCAATATGAAGCAAATGGCATTATCATCACCTTAGTTTTTCTTTAGTTAGTAAGATTTTATCGTGGCCTCATTCGACGACATATTTAGCTAAAACTTTTTTTCCCTAGATTATTACTTGTTAATTGCCATCTTTTTCACGTCCAAAAGCACTAAAAAGAGAGTGATTTATATATCACATTCCTCCAATAATCATCTAGTGGAATCATAAATCTTTCTTCTAATCCATCAACGATGATTTTTTGCGCATGAACCCTTATGTCATTAGCCTTGCATGTCACCCATTTAGAGGGCCTAATTTTGTGTGGTTATAAACTAATTTAGGTTTAGTGGAAGTACTTGAAATAACCTTCATTAAATATTGATATTCCTAGACTGTACCCCAGAATATAAATAAGAACCCTTGGAACTCCGCTTTACATGATGAAGAAATGACAATTTTAAAAAGCTTCGAAAGCACGCTCCAGTAGGAAGCAGACATATATATAAACACTTTCTGCAATATTGAGTTGACGAGAGATGTTTTGTCCTTCTGCAAATGGATGTAATGCTTGAAAACTTTTCTGGATCTAATCCAACTCCACAGACTGTTGAAAAGAAGGTGGCAAAGTGCATTTTTGTGGAGGTCTTGTCCCGTCCTCAAGGCCAGATTTTGAGTCACAACCATGACCCATTTCCACAGTTTAATATACATATATATATATATATTGAACAAACTAAAAAAAAAAATTTAAAACCCTCTCTCTCTCACTCACTCACTCAACAAGTACACGGAAAGATACTTTATATTAGGAGAATTATTGGGAATCTAAAGGGGCTTTCAATACTTTCACTAGTTATTTTAATGTTTCTTGAAAGCATTTCAGGAACTTTTGGGTCACACTTGATTTAAATAGCTTTTATCACCTGTTGTGTTTTGCATTGGCTCAAACGCAATCAATCACAAGTCAAAATAAACAAAAAAGGGTGCTTCAAATTTTTGGATTTCTAGCAAGTTTGTACCAATCCCAATTCAGTTTGTGTTCATAGTGAGATGATATTGGACTTTCTCGAATAATGGCTCTACAGCTACTCCTTGTACTTACCAACCTCAACCTGGCCATGATGTCGTGCGATTCACGTGCTTACGCACTGAACAACTTTTCTTCCAATAATTTCTTGTGAATATCATATTGTTTTGTTTCTCTTCCTTTTTTCTCTGTCTACAAGTGCAAACAATGCTTCTTAACATGGTGTACACTCATTACATCTGTCTTTCTTTATTCCTATTCTCTAAGTTCATGGGGTGGGGTGGGGTGGGGTAGGTAAAAATGCTCAAGAGAAATTAGAAAAATTAGGAATTCTCTACTCCATTCCATTCCAATAAGTTATAACAATCATTTACTTATGTGAGTTTCATTTTAAATTAAATATAAAAATAGTTTTGTAAATCGTGTAGTGAATTTAAGTTGTCTAAATATGTATGTAATCCAAAACATAGAACAAAGGAGGAACAACTTTATCTTTTGTCAGTGGATGTAGATGTGAATCTATAATCCTTTTCAAGTATAGGGACCAATTTTGTCAAACATTCACCAATACTTGCTCCCCTCCAAAACAAGAAGAAAGGACACCCTATTTATCTTCACTGTCTCTGTCCCCTCCCAAAATAAGAAAGCCCCAATTCCTTGCATTTTTCATTTCTTACGCATCATTGCGCCTCATTATTGAACTCCCCCTCTTCTCTTTGCTATCCAACACATCCATGCACTATTATTATTATTATTATTATCAACTAATTCAAAGCAAAGTTGAGAATGGAATTTAAGTAAATATCTATCTAAAATTTCAATCTTTAATAAAGAAAAAGGTAATATGTATTTATCTTATTTGTTCAAGGTGAAATGGTCAAAAATCAAACTGTGTTTGTCAAAATAAACATTTGCTTTAGTATCATCAAATATAAGATGCTACTTAAATCAAATATTCTTTCATACCCACTTGAAGTCCTAAATTTCTTTATGGGTTAGGCCAGATTCTATTTCAATCCTCACAAGAATTACACTACATTAACAGCATTTTTCACCCCTTTCATTTGCCATTTTACTCCTCTTTCAATTTATTTTGTTGTTTGAAAAACAAAAAGAGAGAAGGAAACAGCGAGCTGAAAGAGGATAAAAAGGCAATAAGACAACGTGTAGCACAGAGACCGTTAATAGCCGGCGCCAATATTCGCTGTTGGTTCCTCTTGCTCTCTTAAAAACCCAGTTTTTCTTTTTTTAAAACCCCTTAACCAAACACCTTCTCTTTTCTCACTAACTCTCTCTCTATTTCAATCTCTTTGTATTTCTTTTCTTAGCATTACTATTAGTATTAACACACTCTTTCTCTTACTCATCACATAATATCTTGGTTTGGTCTTTAGTTCAATCTATCTTTGACCTTTCCATTCAATGATGATGGAGAATGGTTTCTCTTCTCCTAGAAACGACACGTTTAATCCTGCCGGTCTCCGTGTTCTCGTTGTTGATGATGATCTAACTTGGCTCAAAATCCTTGAAAAGATGCTCAAGAAGTGCTCTTATGAAGGTTAATTTGAGCAAAACTTTACTTTGTCACTGTTCTTGCTTTTGCGTTTCTTTATTGTTATGATCATTTCATGTTCATCAAATATTTGCTGCATGAAGGTATGATTTTCTTTGTTTATAATTGTTTGTTTGTGAGATGAGCTTTTTGTGAATGCGGGTTGATATTGAAGTTTTGCTTCCATGAAAGGCATTATTTATTTCTATGCTGTGTATATTTCTTTCTCCTTTTGTTGAGTTCTTAAATATAGCTTCAATTTTAGGTAATTAGTTCTTGGGGAGTTCAAAATCCATCTTTTGCATTTAAGTAAAGGGATATTATTCATATAAGCGATGGAAATGGAAGAAATAAGGTTCAGTTGGATGCTATGATGATACTCTTGTATTTGTATTTTTGTTCTGATTTTTCTTCTTTCAATTAGAAGATACATAACTGTGGTTTTTATTGAGAATTTAATCTGATGGTTTCCTTTGAAGGGGAGGGTTTTCTACATGCAAGGTTTAAATTTTTTAGCTTGATCATCCAGTGATAGGTATACAAGATCGGTATAAATCCTGGAGAAATTGTGAATAGTTTAATTTGATTATCAGATTGATTGAAGTCAACTAAGCATCTTTATTAAGCATTTTCTATTAAGCTTCAGTGGTTGCTGAGTTTTGACCGTTGTGCAGAGGCAGAATTTTATTTGATGATAAATAGGCATTTGAGGCAGTTGTTCCGATGATAAAATGGAAGCATTTCTATCATGCATATGTTAGGCATAAGAATGTTTGTAAGTTCTTGGTCTAAGACGTTGGATTTTGAATTGATCGACCATTATCACCTAAATACTTCTGCAGTAAGGAGTTGTAAGCTCTTCTCAAGAAAGAGCATGTTTAAATTAGTTTGTTAAAAAGCAAAAAAAGAACTTTTTTTAAGGTGAACTTCATATATTAGGGCTCCATTAGTTCATGCACTAAAACAAACTTATTGGTATTCATCTAGATTAGCTCTAATACGAAAGGCCCGTTGTTTAAAGACCAGTAAATGGATGCAGTCAAATGGGATAAAAACCTATTCACCTGTTCAATCTTGTAAGCATGGATGTGTCTTTCTATCATTTGTGATACTGTGCTACTTCTTAAGAAATAGCCTTGACACTTAGGATTGGACAAAAAACCACCTTCTTATGTTCAGGCCTTGGCCTGTTAAGAGCTCAATGAATCTAGCTGAATTTAAACCTTGAGCTTCTGTTTTTTCTTATTTTTTGTATCGTTGTCTTCTAGAAAATTTAATCTGAACTGCAGACCAATTTTTCTTTCGGCGTGATGGCTAGGAAAATATTCAAGTGTCAGAGATTAGGCTTTAGTTTCCCTCAACTAGCATAACCTTTAAGCTTCTGAAGTTTAGCCTAGTTTTTTTAGCTTGTTCATTGAAGAGGCCTATCTCAGTCATAGTTCTTATCAAAGCATGCTTGAGCAGAATCAGGTTTAGGAAGGCTTATGAGTGTTTGAGTTAGGTATCATGCTGATTTCACTAGTAAATAAGGTAAAACGTGATGAAAAGTTTATTGAATAAGTTGTGTTTAGAAATAATTAGCATGCTCGTCATGCTGGGTCTGGATATGATGATGAATGTATGTCACTCTAGGTAATGAACTAAATTGATTTCAGCCATGAATAAGCTTGATCTTGGCCTGATTTACTGAGATTAGGGTCGAGTGTTGCTATTTTTCTATGTGAGATCCTATGGAAGATTGAGATTAGCTTAAGCTTGATGTAAATTCAAATCAAAGCTAGAACTGAACAGACAGACCTTGCTTGGATTAAGATTATCCCATCGGTAAGATTGGCTTTATGAATGCTCCTCATAATATTTCATCCTAGGGCCATATATCACCATTGATGCCAATATCTTCAGATCTTTGCATCTACTTCAGTTAGTGTGCTTCTTAGCTTTCAACCATTCATGCAATGATTTTTCCCTACAAACTGTGTTCTTATTTCTCTTTTCTCAGCTGGTGCTACCCAAGACCTTCACTGCAGACAATAACCTTCTCACTTAACCTTCCAACTCATTTTCTATTAAGCTGAATATTTCGAATAGTTCTATTGATAATTTCTTGGTCTCGGCCCATTCTCATTTCAGTGAAATCTTTCTGATATGCTATTTTGTTTGTTGCCCAATGAACAACCTGTAATACCTTTGTACTGTCCGAAGTTGATATTATAGTAGTGATCTTCTTTAAAACATCCTTTTTACCCTTATGGCCATTCATCAGTATGAACTTGGTTATAGAAATTATGATATCTCATTTCTTCAGAAAAATCATGGAACACCTTTTTCGAGGCAAAATTTTGTTGTGTATGTTGGTTTTGTTTTTGGATAATATTTCAGGCCCCCAGTTCACTGTTCTTATATTTCTATCACCATTCTGACAATCTATTTTTTTCTTCCCTGTTTTGTATGTTTCAGTCACCACATGTGGTTTAGCCAGAGATGCACTAAGCTTACTTCGTGAAAGGAAAGATGGATATGACATTGTAATCAGTGATGTCAATATGCCTGACATGGATGGGTTTAAGCTCCTGGAGCATGTTGGGCTTGAGATGGATCTTCCAGTAATCAGTAAGTTCTTTGCCATTACACGTGGATTTTTCTTTTTTCTAGACTGCGAACATTTTCCTCAAGGGATATTCGTTTCCCTTTTCCAGTGTTTGCTTCTGACTGTTTCTATGTAACTGCATAGTGATGTCCGTTGATGGAGAAACAAGCAGGGTGATGAAAGGGGTTCAACATGGAGCATGCGATTATCTTCTTAAACCTATAAGAATGAAAGAACTCCGAAATATATGGCAACATGTCTTCAGAAAGAGGATACACGACGTAAGAGACATTGAAAATCTTGAAGGGTTTGAAAGTATTCTGATGACAAGAAGTGGATCAGATCATTTTGATGATGGACACTTGCTTACCGGAGAAGATTTGATCTCACTGAAGAAAAGAAAAGATGCTGAAAGCAAGCATGATGACAGAGACTGCGGGGATTCATCTTCAGCAAAGAAGGCTAGAGTGGTTTGGTCTGTTGATCTTCATCAAAAGTTTGTGAAAGCTGTAAATCAGATTGGATTTGATAGTAAGTGATCCATGAACTTCCACTTTCACAGATGGTCTCTGAATCATCATT
The DNA here is from genome assembly GCA_946807835.1 of Ailanthus altissimus. NCBI lineage: Eukaryota > Viridiplantae > Streptophyta > Magnoliopsida > Sapindales > Simaroubaceae > Ailanthus > Ailanthus altissimus. The sequence goes on along the minus strand of OX327692.1, from coordinate 23,239,587 downwards.
AATTAGAAAATTTAATTTTATCCATGGAAGTTAGTAATATTTATTTATCTTTATGTGTTTTTGATGATATAGCTGCCATCTTTATCATGATTCCACAGAGCCATGACATGTAATGTCTGTTTGGCAGAAGTTGGTCCTAAGAAAATTCTCGACTTGATGAATGTGCCTTGGTTGACCAGAGAAAATGTTGCCAGCCACTTACAGGTAGATACGGCACTCTTAGATTTTTCTGACAGCTTAAAATTTTTATCCAACACTCATATTGATCGTGCTGTATATCTTTTTGTTATAGTTCTTTGAGAAAAATGCTTTCAAAATTATAGTTGCATCTCCCCTAGTTAAACATCCATTTTTCATGATTTTCTTGTACCATACATGGTTGTATTTTGTGCGAAAGTATATTTTTGTTTTTGCCTTCAATTTAATGGATATAGTACTTCTATTCTCATAGATTTTAAATGATCATGCTTCATCATGTAATTATAATGTAGGTTTAATGACAATGCTAATGCATAACATTTCACAAGAACTGTGAACATGTTTATTCACAAGTGCACAACTATACTCATCAACAAAATGGCTAGAACAGGGGGAAAAAAATTGTTGCATTATATAAATAATTAATTATTAAACGTCATGAAAGATCTCTTTAATGAAATTCTCCTTTATGCAGAAGTACCGCCTCTATTTGAGTAGGCTGCAAAAGGAAAATGAGTTAAAAGCTTCCGTTGGTGGGATTAAGCAGACAGATGCATCTTCAAGAGATTCTGCTGGAAGTTTTGGTCTTCAAAGCTCTATCAATATGCACCACCACAACGATGTTTCAAGTGGAAGCTTTGGATTTTCTGCCAGTAACTCAATTGTCCAGAATGCAAATCCGAAAAGCCTTGAAGGTGACCTGAAGGGGGTTGTTTCAATTCCTGTAATGGAACCCACAAGTGCTTTGACTGTTGACATTCCTGATCCCTGTAAATCCAGGAGTACGCAAATAGGCTTTGACTGTTCTTTCGCACCAGGGAAGTCAGAAGTAAGTTTCACATCATTTGATTCTACCATTCCATCACAATACCCTTGGTCTCAAGCTCCACAGACTCAATTCAAACCTGAACATAAGCTGCTTCGGGTGGAGGATGGCTTCAGCCAGCTACCACTGCCCAGTGCACAGCATCAAATCCAAGCTGATCATATACAGTCAGGTCCATCCGCTAGTCCCAGAACTTCTGTCTCAGACAGAGACATTAACCTTAAGCCTTTGGATGCTGCGTACAAAAGCAATTACGCCAATGCTATTCCAATTGGAAGTGCAATTGACTGTTTTCCTGTTCAGATTAAGAATGATATGGTAAATCATCAACCTTTTGAGCCCATCTCCACTGCCATGTCAAGCATGAGAAGTCAAGGTTTTAATCTGAGTTGCTTCTCTGACTTGGGATCTGCCCAACGAAACTTAAATTTGGGAGTTGGGTCATCTTTTACATCACTGGATGAGGACTTATATTTTTTTTGGCTGCAAAGTGATTGTTTCGCTATGAATCTCGGACTCCAGGATACAAATTTTTCAGATAACAATGATCAAGGACTCCTTTCTGAAGTTCCGATCCACCTGTATGATGCTATGAGGTTTGACTATGATCACCACTATGACCCAACAGAGTACTCTACAATTGATCAAAGTTTGTTCATAGCATGACCTTGTTCTACCATTCAGATGTCTGCAATGCAGGATGGATCCTATTTCATATTAGGTGATCAGTCTATTATTGGAGTACAATAACTCATTGGATTGGGATGTTAATTTGCTCACCAGTTTAGACTTTTGAAGCATGTATAATATGAGTGATGAAAACTTTTAAGCATTATTTTCTTGCTGGTTCAAGTTCTTAACTAGAGGCTTGCATTGGTTAGTATTGTATGTGTCAATGTAAATGATGCTGTTCAGATGGGTGCTTTAATGGGTGACCATGCACAAACTGTCACTAATCTTTGCAGAATCTGTATCAAGTGCTGTTAGCTGAAAAGCAGCCTATAGCACCCTTTGAAACAGCTGATTCTATAATGGTACTGCCTTTAGTTTTGTTCATTCTACTTGACTACTCACAGTGTGATAGGGGTTAGAGGAAGAATTCAATCTCTAGGAATACAAGATGAGAAACGACTACAAATCTGTGGCAGAGACATAATGACTCAAAATTTTGCAATGGCTGCATTAAGCTCTTGTCAAGCAGCCCTTTAGTTGCCCCAAGAAATTTGCAGTTCAAATGGTCAAGGTGAATTTGCCACCAGTTTAAATCATAATTCTAAGTCTGACTAACCAGTTTTGTATCTTCTATACATAACTATAAAATCGTACACATGCTATCTCTAAACCTTATGATAATTAAGTTACAATGACAAAAAAGTTGGTTCATGGGATATGGTGACAATACATTAAACCACTAGCAGTTTGTCCGATACTTTCATTGTCATCTCCCTTTACCAAGAAAATCTATTAACTTATATAGGTTTCAAATTATTTTCCATACCATCAACTGATAGTCATCAATTATGTTGAAAAGGCAAAATGAAACTAATGATATTTTTATTCATGTAAAATGGATTGAACAAACATACGTATTTGATAACATATAAAATAATTTTCTTCATTTACAGAAGTATCTATGAGTGCCGGCAGCTGGGTCAATCAGGTGAACAAAGCACCCTTCTCTTTGGAAACTGAATGTTGAATATTTGGAGAAGCATTCTCACGTGCATTCTTCTTTGGCAGTGAAGTGACTGACCGATTTGTGATCCGGTTATTTTTCTCTATAACGCACTTAAAGCTTGCAGTATTCATTGAAGACCTCCATGGTGGTCTTGTATTTGCATCTTGGACTGCATTGGAAGTTGGCCTCCTTCCAAATGTTGGCAGTGAAGAGATTGAGCAAGTTGTGTACCGCTCATTTTTTTCTATAACATGCTTGGAGCTCTCTGTACTGACGGAAGGCCTCCTTGGAGGCCGAGAACTTGTATCATGGACAGCAGTAGGAGTTGGCTTGAGTCCATGTTTTGGTGAACAAGGCTTACAAAGTGCCTTCTGCAAAACATTATCCATCAATTAAGTGGCTAAGCAATTAAGAGAGGACAAAAATGAGGTACAATGACTTTTCAGAAGTTTAACACTTGGGAAAGAAATGTAGTATAGGGAGAGTCGTAGACAATAAAATGAAACTGAAAGATTAGGCTTTTGTGTCAAACTCTGATAGTGATAGCACCAGTTATCTATCAATTATGATGACATTGGCATCATAGTAAAGCAATTAAATAAGATTGAAAGTAAAAACCTTCTTTTTGTGTTTACTCAGAGAAAGTGAACCATGATGCAAACTTTCATTTGGTTTAGGTTTGATGCCAGTGCTCTGCTGCAGTTTTCCAGTGTCATGCTCTGCTTTCTCCTGCATAACATGGGGCAGGGCTTAATTTTCAAAGGTTGGCAAGGGCCACAAGGGCTATGAACTGACAAAATACTCTTTTTTATTATTCCCTTTAAGATAACAGACACGTGTAATAAGCTTAAATTCCTGTTACTGTTTCAATGCAGGGCTTAATTTTCAAAGGTTGGCAAGGGCCACAAGGGCTATGAACTGACAAAATACTCTTTTTTATTATTCCCTTTAAGATAATAGACAAGTGTAATAAGCTTAAATTCCTGTTACTGTTTCAATGCCGTCACTTTAGGAAAACCCCGACTTATTTTATCAAGGTCTAAGAGAAAGAAAAGGTATTATTACAGACAAGTAATGCACTTTATCAGATATTTAATCCACTAAAGTGATAGCAAATTAAGACAGTAATGTGTAAACCTTCTTGATACGATTAATTGGCAAATGAGATCCACAATACAGAGACTCATTGTGTTTAGCTTTGAAGATGGAACTCTGCCGCAATTTTTTAATGTCTTGCTCTGCTTTCTCCTGCATAGCATGAAAAGAACTAACACTTAGAAATTTGTCATTGTCTGACCAACCAAGGAAGATAAAATGTTCCCCCCTTATGATGATGGGCTCGACCAACTCAGATATTTCATTCAGTTAATATGATTAACACAAAAAAAAAAAAAAGAGTTTCATCTTTTCTCATTCAGTAGCAAAACTCTCATAAAGATATGAAGACTACATTAAGCTTATGTGAGATAAACCTTTGATCTTATTTCCATTGGAGCCTTTTCTGCTTCCTTGGCATTTTTGTTCTCTTCCAGCATCTGCGAGAACTATCATAGAAAAGGTATTAGAGTGGACATATTACAACTCATAACTGGTTACAAGTAGAAATTATCAGAATTGTCAACTCTTGCCTCTTTCCGTTTTGCTGCCCTTTCTTCACTCCTGAAGCTAAAAGGAGAGGATATACATGGAGGTCGTCCCTTGCTGCTAGTGGTGCTTGAAGATTTCGACCCTCTGCTAAACAAAAGTAAAAAAAACTTAGAAGTTTCCATATTAAATGTTATCCAGACATTCTGTACTCCAGATAATAATTATTCAGGCCCCATAAGGAAGGTGAAATCGAGAAACAGTGTACAAATAATGTGGACTGAGATATTTAATATCATAACTTTTATAGTTTCTTTTAACACTTCTTCAATTAATCACATGAGAGCAATGAGGCATTCATTTTGGTAAACTAACCAACCCTGCAACGCATACATGTAGATAGCATGAATAATGCAGGGAAAATATCTACCATATGCGAACATTATCCATTTAAGAAATTAAAGCAGAAAAAATACTTACTCCATAGGCAGTGATTGCAATTGCCAATCTTCAGTTATCCCTCCTGAAACTGACTTACTAACTAGCACTTTACTCCTGCAGCAATAGTTCTGGTCACATCAGTGAAAACATTTTACACAATTAACAAATTAGCAACAGTCTTTCCAGTTGCTTAAGACAATTTCTTGGAGGTAGAAATACCTTTTATCTTCTGACTGGAAAAGTTTGGAAAGATGTTTTGGTCCACCATTAACAGAAGCCTGCAGTTTGTAAATGAAACTTGTCTTGGTTATTAACAAAACTTTCTTAATAACACTTAGCTTTGTGTATGCTCAATTGTGTTTTGAAATAGCTGAATGAGGTTGTAAAGGGAATAGAATTTACTCTGGTTGGGGTTCGTATAGGAGTTGAACTGCCTTTAGGCTTTCTGAGGGAAGCTTTACTGGGTTCGCTAACACAAGGACTGAAATTGATTGAGATATGGAGGGACTTTGGATCTACTCTTCTTTTCTCATTCGAGTCTCCAGCAGACTCCTCACTGTTTGTAGCAATATTCTTTATGTTTCTGGCTGGTAAGGAAGGCGTTCGCTTGGCTATATATGATGTAAGTCTGGATACTCCACTTTGAGGTAATGACCTTGACAAAGAGCTTCTCTGTTTCTTCTTGCTTGACAGAGCAGAATTCTCCTGATCAACAGCATCCCGAAGCACAAAAACAGTTAAAATTATAGTGAAATAGAGTTGACACAGATAAATGACAAAAACACAGCATAACTTTATGTAACCTTGTTGGGCATTCTGTCAACAGGGCTGGCCTCAATCTTGTCATGGACATCTGGATTCTGAAGGTGCTTTAAATTATCAACTTGAGTTGGATTCTCCACATTGACAGCATATTCTATTGCTGCTCCACCTCTTTCCACATCAAAATCTCCCAGATCAACTCTCATGCTGATAGAAGAGGGTGCATCTGCATCAGCAGGAGCAACCTCGGAATTTGGACTATCATTTTCCCACTGTTTTTCAGTGACCACATGGCTCATCATGTCTGCTGACTCTGTATCCATGGGAGATTCAGTGCTAGTATTGGCCATATATTGCTCTTTTACTTCGATGGCTTCATGACAGTTTCCCTTTGCTGATTCTGTATAAGAGTTATTGAGAATTTCCTTTGTAGTTTTTAATGCAGAGACATCTTTAGCATTAGCAGCTGCATTTGCCTCCTCAAATACTTCTGCTTTCATGGCAGCTTTTCTCTTGTAATGAGCTTCAAAATACGCTTTCTTCTCAGCAACAGAACCTGGTTTGGAAAATTTCTCCACTTCTTCCAAGTAACGATTGTGAGAGAAAGTCGACCATTTTTCCCAAGCCAGGGATTCTGACATGAATCTCCCAAAAGATACAGATTCTGTAAGGGCACAAATGGGATCACCCTGTAATGTCAAATTACATTATGAGTTCCATTTCCAATTTCTTTGAAGTCTTACAATAACACAATTCATAAAAATAGTAATACCCAGAAATATTAAGGCTGTCAATCGAATACCTTGACTTATGATTTTCAAAGTTAAGCCCTAATTTTTCACATATGTATCTAAATGCATACTAAACACAGAATGTAAAGGAATTCTGATGACTGGTTCCTTCTAAGGTAGAAAATGAATAAATATCCATGACACCAAAATCTCATCAAGTTCCCTGCTGCCGTAATCCCCAGAACAAAAGAATTTGAGCAATTACACACAAGATGTTCATGAAAGTTGATTTTACGTAACAAGGAAAAGTGTAAAAACAAAATATTAAAGGATCAGAAATTCCTATTTGGTTCTTAAAAATGTGAATGAAAAGATAGGAAGAGAAACTGCTTAGAAGTGACTTCCCTTATAACGCATTTTGAAGCATTTTCTCTCCATATCGTTTGCTACTTCCAGAAACCCAAATGGAGCTTCTTATGTAACCACTTAATAGGAGCTCGAACTGAATATAGCAGTTTTCATGATTTCTCAGCAGCCCAAAAGACCATTAAAGCAAAAACAAAACATACAAGAAAAACCAACTCTAGGATCATAATCTAAAGACTTGGCATATTAAATTAAAAACGAAAATCAAGAAATGCGAAGTCAATAAAGTTTGAAGAACTAACCTCTCTGGCCTCACGAGAGGCATCAGATGGATGAGAAAACGTTCTCAAAAGAACAGCTGATTCACCCATTTATTTTTCAACTCTCAAAAGAAAAACCACTTCTTTCTCGTTCTTGTTTTCTTGCTTATCACTGATGTATTTATCCTTGCTTCTCTGCTCACTACAACTATGGAAAAAAAAAAACCCAGAAGCGAGTTCACTCAATGTACTCTCTTTCGAATTTGAATGACACTCTCATAGGCTCATATGGGTCCATTTCAACTCCACACGATCAAAGCAAGTAACCATATGACACAGAGACAGATGACTGACTGATATCTGCAGGAAAAAAAAAAGAAGGAAGCTTTTTCTTGTGTGGGCAGCTTCGTCACGCCTTTTAACCGCAGGCTCTTTATATATTTTGATTTATTTGGACACCGATTTTTCAGTCTAATGTGTTAATTCCTGAAAAGATTCAATCTTTCCTGTTAAACATGAATCTATGTTTACTAAACATTTAATGCAAATAACCTTTTATTTAAATTGTGGTTCGGGCCTACCGCCTACCCATCATTGCTTTTCCCAACGTCTAGTTTGTTTTTCTTTTTTTATATATGTCAAAGAATCAAGATAGATTGTAAAAAAAGGAGACGTTGGTTCTTTTAGATTTGAGAGAATCTATAATTTTATTACATTTGTTTATTTGGCTTTCCGCAATTTTGAATTTGAAACATCAAACACATGATCGAGGCAGACATAAACACTCAAATAATGCAGGTTTTGCAACGGCTTTTGTCTGTAACGAGTGGATACAAGGTACCCATGAGATGTGGCCACAAAATTTTGTCAAACCAAATTAAAAAGACGTGTTTTGACTTCCATGGCGAGAGCGCACGACGACTCCACTAAAGCGATCGTTCAACAATTTCATTTATGTTAGATTTCATAGCTACTATTGACAATTTTGTGGTATATATAATTGCAAACGTGGTGCAATTACGTGCACTTACATGATTGAATTTCATTGGTCGTACATAAATGAATGATGGTTTAGCTTAGAAGAAGATAGGCACGAAATGCATATTGGAAACTGAGGTCCCAAAATCTTTCATGTGATTGAGATCCTCCAATACGAGCATTGAGCAAGTTCACAATTCGTGTCATCATGTTCTGATTTCGATTTAAAGTTTTTTTTTTTTTTTTTAAAGAAGATTTCGTTAAAGTTAAATGTTGTAAAGATCGCAAATTTGGGCATCATTTTTGTATGGCCTATCATTAATAAGTTTTAGCAGCTCACATCACTTGAAAATTAATTTTGTGAATTTTTTTAAAATAAGATTGAGATCGAATAAAAATAAATTAAGTCCATTTGAAATTAAACAATTCAAAAACTTGCAAAATAAAGTCTGAACAAAAAATGAGATTAAATCAAACTATTTCATAAAATTCAAAAAAAATTAAAAGATCAAATTAATTACTAAAGGTAAAAGAGTATAAATATACTTCATCTTTTTATTTCAATTATAATTTAATTATACATGAACTCTATTAACCTTAATCTTTATCTAATATAAAAATAATATTATATTATCACATGATGACATAATGATAAAGCAATTATACTGCAATGAAGATCATCTTATTATAAGAAGACCATGTTACATATAATTCAAATTCTATTATAATTACACTATAAAAAATATGCATTATTTATCTTATAATCATTTAAAAATCATTCAAAAAGTGATGGAGAAAACATAAGAGCATAATCCTCTTATTTGACTTACTCATATACATTACATATTTGTATTAAACATACATTGACTTAAACTTTAGAATGTTTTTACATTTATATTAAACATATATTGACTTTGAGTGTATATTAACTTTAAGCTTTGAAATATTTTTTTTATAGGTCAACAATGTTCTATGATAATAATTTCAAACAATTTATTTTGAGAGAACTTTAGATTTGTACAAGTACGATAAATAAAAGAGTTGTTGATTTTTTTTAATGCATCCATTACTATTACTATATATAAAAGGTAAATAGTTACTACAATTTTATTCACCGAGTTTTGGTCACATTTTATTTTTTTTATAAGATAAAATATAACGCTTAATAAATGTAATAATGTTAAAATAGAAACACACAAATAAGTAATATAATTCAAACAATATAGCGTAGAACAAATAATTAAAAAATTTAAAAAGAGAAAGGTAAAAAAAAACACACAAAATTTACGTGGTTTGACAATTTATCTACGTTCACAATGAATCAAAATCACTCTTTTTTATTATTGAATCATAAAGTACTCACAAAGTACACATTCTTTTTACAAAAAAAGATTCACAAATGAATTGTTGATTTTTTTTAATGCATCCATTACTATTACTGTATATAAAAGGTAAATAGTTGCTCATTTAAATACTATATAGAGTTAAAAAAAATACCAAAGATTTCAAAAGAAAAACAAAAAGGTAAAACCACAATTTTATTCGCCGAGTTTTGGTCACATTTTATTTTTTTTTATAAGATAAAATATAACACTTAATAAATATAATAATGTTAAAGCAGAAACACGCAAATAAGTAATATAATCCAAACAATATAGCGTAAAATAAATAATTAAGAAATTTAAAGAGAGAAAGGTAAAAGAAAAACACACAGAATTTACGTAGTTCGACAACTTGTCTACGTCCACGGTGGATCAATATCACTCTTTCTTATTATTGAATCATAAGGTACTCACGAAGTACGCATTTCTTTTACAAAAAAAATTCACAAATGAATTTCCTCTCACTAAAAATCACAAAATATGTCTAAATCATAAAGATTTCTTCAAAGATCATTAAGATTTTGTATTTTCTCACTAAGATGTGTTTATAAGCCAATAGAGAGTATTTATATAAGTTTTAGGACAACTTAAGTTTACTCTAAACATATGAGAGTCGTAATAAAAAATCCTAGAACAAGTGAGAGACGAAACAAATTGCAACAATTCAAAAAACTCTTCTCGCGCTGGGCGCCGCGGCACTTAGCTCTTGTTGCTATAACGTCGATACTCAAGTTCTGTTTTGGGCACCACAGCGCCTAAGACCCGGTTGCCGCATCACCCACACCTGGGCATTGTCCCTTGTGCTTTCGTCTCCTTTCACGTTTGTCTTCGATTCTCACGTACCCTTCGTACTTAATTTACTTCTTCAAATCATATCTCACTAATTTTTTATTAATATTTCCACAAATAAAATACTGTGCAAGAAAAAACTTGGAAAAATATAACCAAAAAGAAAAAGTATGGTAGGTTAAAATTCTAAAATAGATATGTTAAACTAACTCCAAATGGAGGAAAATCATGGAGCGCCCGGTTCTGCTAATAACTGAGTCTCATCCTTGATATACCGGATGCTTCAGAACGCCCAGTCGAGTCGCAAGCAGCAATACTGGAAACTTCAGATACAACTTGCAATCTTGATCGTTCTAAAAAACTTATTTTCATACAAACATTTTGCAACTCTTTCTATTCTTCTATTCACACCATAAACTTTACAAATTAGAAAAAAATGATGATCCTTTATATACAGGATGCTACACAGTGGTCTGTTGCATTAAAACCTGAAACTTTTAAAATACAATTGACCGTAAGCAGAAACACTGGAAACTTCAATTACAAGTTGCATCTCCATTGTTCTAAGACCTTTCACTTTCTGACAATTATTTTACAGTTTCTTCCATCCACACCAAAATTAGGAACACTTTCTGAAAAGAAAAAAAGTACAAACGGCGCAACTAAGATTTATGCCACTAAGGCCTAAGCAGGCAAACCATTAATCATTGAACACTGATATCCAAAATTCTGCCATGATTATTATTAGCCTTGGGTATAGTTATATACAAAACCCCGTCTTTAACCTCAGCTGTAATCTTCTCAAACTGAACATTCTCAGGCAAAGCAATCCTGCTACTGTATCTCCCATAACTTTTAGCAGACCACTCTTCATCTTCATCCTCTTCAACTGCACCCTTATTATTATTATTGTTGATTTCTTGGGCTTGCTTCTTTTTGGGAACTTTCTCGGCCTTGACAGCCAGCATTTTCTCCTCAACCCAGACCTTGACATCCTCTTTAGTCATGCCTGGCATGTCAAATCTCATCTTGTACTCATTTTCTCCTTCCTTTATCTCCCATGGCGTCCTTCCTCTGCTATTATAGCCTCCTGTCTCGCTGGGCAAAGGCGATGGCATGTGCCTGAGTATACAAATGGTTCCTCCATCATTCTCTCCATTGTCTCCATCATCTGCTGCACTGTTCTCGCCGTAGGAAACCTGTCCCATATCCCTGTAAAATGAAAATAACATTTATCATTAGTTTAAATCTAAATAATCAACAAAAGGAATTCTTTGTACAAACCCAGAATTGAAAAAGAGCCATAAATTCTTGAAATTCAAAGATTCAAGTATTGGAACAGACGTGACATGATATTTACCCACTGGTGCAACGGGGGCAACTCGTTTCTTGGGTTGGGTTTGATGGTGCTCGCTGGCTCGTTGCAAGTGATCGAGATTGTCCTTGCTTTCTCGGGCTGCCAGGGCTTTGATATTGAATTTCTCGCTGTTGAAGCGTATACTATTTGGGGTGAAAAGGTGGAGGAATTTAGAATTTCTTGGTGTTTTAGAGGATAAAGGAAGAGAGATACTTAAATTGGAGAGAGCCAGAGACATTTTCTATCGAGTTGTAGTTGTTAAATTTGGTTTAAGTAAATTTTGTATAGGAACTTCGATCACAGATTTTAATTGCCCAACAAGATGGTAACATATACCAAGAACAAGAAAAATTGATGAATTCTATGGGGAGTAAGGTGAATATATAAACAAAGAGTAGAGACATTTCTAGAAGAAGAGTGAGAAACAGTTGTTGAGACTTGAGAATGAGACAACGGGACGGGACCCAAGGGGGGCTCATTTTCTAGATTTCTCCATGACGAAAATCCATCCTCGGATAAGGTCCTCCAGCCTCACTTCCGTATCACGTGTGTGTATATATATAAATGATATGTTTGATTGAACTTTTTTTAATAAAGTTTTTTAAGATAAATTTTTTATGAAAATAGTTATTATTTATTTAATTATTAATTAAAAAAATTTAAGTAGTAAATTATTTGATAATATAATATTAAAAATATTTATATGTTATTAAATTATTAAAAATAATATTTAATAAAATTTATATTAAAAATATTTATATTTTAATTTTTTTTATATAAAATAAATTTTATAATTTATTAATAAATTTTTATAGACAACACAAAAGTGATTTGTACTAAATTTTATTTTATAATCATTGTGAAATAATAGTCTAAATAATTAGAATTCTAAACATAAATAAATTTACAAAATTTTAAATAAAATTAATATATAACAATCAACAAATTAATAAATTATTATGTTTAATATAAAAGTTAAAAATAATTAAAATAAAATATTGCTTATCCATGGCAAAAAAAATTTATAGAGTTTTATAAAGATATAATAGTTGCAAAAATAAGAGATATTATAACTTTCAACTAAAAGTTAAAAATATATTAATCAAATAAAATTTAATTTTATTAAGGATATGTTATGAAATCGAAAAAATATTAATAAGGTATATATATCCATATACAAATATATAAAAAATTCAAAAAATTCTATTATTAAAAACTCAAATTTTAAACTTTTACAAATAAATACAAAATAATTTTTTTTAATATTCAAAAACTCTTCTTCAATTGCAACTAAATAACATCAAAAAAAAAAAATTTAACATTAAAAAAAAATCTTTCGACCTAACTTAGACATTATATGCTAATTTGCCATTCCCAGTTCTATACATAACACTTGAAATATGTTGCACTCTATAACTATTTCTTTAATTGGTGGTATGTATTAAATCAATATATACAGGTTTGAACTATTCAAGATGTTGAAGCCATTGTGGTCTTGTCGGGAGGCCTTCTAGCCGAGTTCAAGGCTGCCCATGATGTTCTAGCTTTAATACTGATAGAATTTGAGACAAGATTACATACCTCAAATGGTGAAGAGTTCAAACTCAACTCTGATGGGGCGCTGGATCAGTCCTATAATTAAACTGACATTGGTGTTTTGGTGTGTAACTCTTATGGTGAAATGTTTTAGTGGGAATTGATAGATTTAAAGCTTTACACCGGTTTCAGTTACAGATAAAAATTTGATTTGGATTAAAAAAAATTTTAAATTTAATTTAAAAAAATTTAAGTTTTTATCCGGATTTTAGTTATTGAAAACCCGGCTCAAATTTAGATTTTTTTATTTTTTAAAAATAAATTCTTACATTAATTTCTAATCTTTGATATATATAAATTTAATAATTACTTTATAAAATAAATATCTTAAAATTTTAAAATTTAACTTAAAAAGTTGAAAGAAAAAAAAATTACGAATATAAATTATACAATACAAATTTTATAATCTAATAATTATTTATAAAAATAAATATTTTAAAATTTATCAAAATAATAAAAAAAAATTTTAAAAAAAAGACTAATTTCAACTCAGATCCAGTCCACTCCGACCCAGATGTAAACTCAGATTTAATTCATCCTCTAAACTTGAATTTTACATTCGAATTTCAATTTTTCCGTCCCTAGCTCTAATAGCTAAAGCAAAGGCTATTTTGAAAGATGATCTTACTATTTAATCTCTGAACTTCAATTACGTAGAAATTGAATCACGTCCTTTCAAAATCGGTGGTTCCTCCGAATGAGGAATAATTATTCAAAACATTTTAAATTGCTTAGATGCTTTACCTTCATATAAAATATTGTACGCTCCTAAGAGTGCTAATATAGTGGCTGACGGGTTAGCAAAACTTACTTTATGTCCTGATGTACCATGCCTTGGAGCTTTTTGATTTCAAGAGAAATAGAGAAAATTGTAACGGAGGAACTTTATCCACCTCTTTGAAGTTAATGCAAGTTTTAATCCATAATAAAAAATAAAAAAATTCAAACCACCCTTGCTCTTGCTCACATTCCAAACAAACCAAGGCATTTCAGTCAATAATTTAACAAAATTAGTTCCTCTTCTAGCCTTCTTTAATAAACATGCAGCTGCAGGCGCAACGCAGAGTCTCTGCAGATTCCATCTTTCATTTCTTAGCAATATTGCACCACCATTACAGAGGAAAACTAATGCAGGGAGATGGATAATTTTACTCAAAACTCTCTTCCTCTCTATTCTCCTCTTACTCATAACTCCCCTCATTACATCATTCGCCAAATGTATTGGAACAGAACGTTACAGCCTCGGTCAGAGTCTAAGACCCCATCGTCACCGCCAAAACTCCCCATAATCGGTCACCTTCACCTCTTAAAACAAACATGCCACATATACCTTTACCAACTAAATCCCATAATCTACCTTCAACTCGGTCGAGTCCTAACTATTGTAGTCTCGTTTGAATTGTTCTTATGAGATTGTTGATTGAAAATTATTGGAATATAATTTGGAGATCAAGTCAAGTACGTAGGGTGCGTACGAATCAAAGACGGACGTGAAAGGAGACGAAAAACGAAGAAGGACGCACCAGGTACCAGCGCCGCGATGACCAGGCGTGAGTGCCGTGACGCCAGGAGGCCAGCGCAGCAGCGCTCAGCAGAAGCGCGCCAGCGCCGCGGCGATGAGATCGGCGCTGGAGACTGGAACAGTATCCCAAAATAAGAAAACTTTCTTATTTCTTCTCCCACTTATTTCAGGACTCCCTAATACGACTCTCACACTTAGAGGATAAATCTAGGTCGTCCCAAAGCCTATATAAAGGCTATCAATTGGCTTGTAAACACATCTTTGTGATCAACTAGAAATCTTGACAATATTTGTGATAAATAAGAGATCTTAGTGGTTCTTTATGAGAGAAAATCCCTAGAGTGAGAGAGAGAGTTTTCTTTGTGATCTTTCTTGTGAAAGGCAAACTTTGTGAGTGCTTTGTGATTCATAATAAGAGAAGAGTGTGATCTTGATCCGCCGTGGACGTAAGCAAGTTGCTGAATCATGTAATTCTTTGTGTGTTCTTCTTCTACCCATTTCTCTATTTATTTCTTAGTAACTTGTTCTGCATTATTACATTGCTTGGGCGAATTTCTTAGTAACTATATAAAGGCTATCAATTGGCTTGTAAACACATCTTTGTGATCAACTAGAAATCTTGACAATCTTTGTGATAAACAAGAGATCTTAGTGTTTCTTTATGAGAGAAAATCCCTAGAGTGAGAGAGAGAGTTTTCTTTGTGATCTTTCTTGTGAAAGGCAAACTTTGTGAGTGCTTTGTGATTCATAATAAGAGAAGAGTGTGATCTTAATCCGCCGTGGACGTAAGCAAGTTGCCGAATCATGTAATTCTTTGTGTGTTCTTCTTCTACCCATTTCTCTATTTATTTCTTAGTAACTTGTTCTGCATTATTACATTGCTTGGGCGAATTTCTTAGTAACTATATAAAGGCTATCAATTGGCTTGTAAACACATCTTTGTGATCAACTAGAAATCTTGACAATCTTTGTGATAAACAAGAGATCTTAGTGTTTCTTTATGAGAGAAAATCCCTAGAGTGAGAGAGAGAGTTTTCTTTGTGATCTTTCTTGTGAAAGGCAAACTTTGTGAGTGCTTTGTGATTCATAATAAGAGAAGAGTGTGATCTTGATCCACCGTGGACGTAAGCAAGTTGCCGAATCATGTAATTCTTTGTGTGTTCTTCTTCTACCCATTTCTCTATTTATTTCTTAGTAACTTGTTCTGCATTATTACATTGCTTGGGCGAATTTTTTGCTTGTTTGTGTGCTTCCGCTTCAACAAATTGATATCAGAGCTTTGATTCTAAGCAGACATGGCCACACCCAAGTACGAGGTAGAGAAATTCAACGGTACGAATAACTTCAATCTGTGGAAGACGAAGGTTAAGGCATTGTTGGTGAGCCAAAGGCTTGGTTCGGCATTAGAGGAGACTGCAGCTCCATCTAGTGATGAAGAGAAAACGCCAGAATCATCTAGAGCTGAGGCAAAAAGAAAGAACATTCAAGAAAGAGCTCATAGCACAATCGTTCTGTCATTGAGTGATGAAGTACTAAGGGAAGTAGCAGGTGAGACGACGGCAATAGGTCTTTGGAAGAAGCTTGACTCTCTTTATATGAGGAAATCGTCGGCCAACAGATTACATATAAAGAAGAAGCTGTATTAGTTGTACATGTCAGAAGGGACGCTGATGAAAGATCATATAGACGCCTTCAATAAGATCATCCTTGATCTTGAGTCTATCAACATTAAGATAAAAGATGAAGATAGAGCAATTATCCTGCTGAGTTCACTCCCCAAGAGCTATGAGAGTTTTGTTGATACACTACTCTACGGCAAAGAGAGTTTAACGATGAGTGATGTGAAATCATCGTTAAACTCAAAGTTATTAGAAAAGCAGACCGAGGGCAATGCAGAAAGTTTATCTGTAAGAGGAAGGCCCTCATATAGAGATGGAAAGAAAAAAGGCTCAAGGTCGAAGTCTAGGACTCCTAGGAAGTGCTATTGCTACAAGAAAGATAGGCATTTCATTAAAGACTGTCCTGAGAAGAGAGCACAAGACAAGAAAAAAGTGGATGCTGCGCTTGCCTATGATGATAGCTATGACAGCATAGAGACACTCGTCGCTACTGATGATATGAACTCTGAACAATGGGTTTTAGATTCTGGTTGTACTTTTCACATGTGCCTGCACAAGTCTTGATTTACAAATTTCCAGCCTATTAGTGGTGGTAAGGTGTTAACGGGTAATGACATTGCATGTCAGACGATGAGAATTGATAGTGTTAAGCTTAGGTTGCATGATGGGGGAGTGAGAGAGTTGACAAATGTTAGGTATGTTCCTGACTTGAAGAGAAACTTGATCTCACTGGGGACTTTAGACCAGAATGGATGTTCCATTAGGATCGACGGAGGGATTTTAAGAGTTTTGAAGGGTTCCATGGTGGTAATGAGAGGAGAGAAGCGCAAAGGTGTTTATGTGCTTAAGGGTGAAGTCGTGAGCGGTTCTGCACTATTCTCTGTAGATGATGAGAGTATGTAAATCAAGTTGTGGGATTTTAGACTGGCACACCTAGGCGAGAGAAACCTAAAGGAGTTATATAGTCAAAAGGCGTTTGGTGAGGATAAGTTCAGCCCTTGGAGATTTGTGAGCATTATGTGCTTGGGAAAGCACATAGGGTGAGATTCAGTACCGGAGAGCACAAGACTAAGGGGACTCTTGACTACATACTCTCGGATCTTTGGAGACCAGCTCAGACAGCTACTCGTGGTGGTGCCAAGTATTTTATCAGCTTGATAGATGACTATTTGAGGAAGCTGTTGGTCTATGTATTGAAGAGCAAGGATCGAGAATTTGATGTGTTCAAGACTTGGAAGGCTCTAGTTAAGAATCAGACTGGTAAAAGAATAAAGAGGTTGAGAAATGACAACGGTCTCGAATTGTGCAACAGAGAGTTTGATGGATTTTATGCCAAGTATGGGATTGCCATGTGTGCAAACCTTGATTTACATCTAGAGCAGATGGATGTAATGACAGATTTTCTACATGGAGAGCTTGAAGAAATGATATACATGGCACAGCTGCAGGGGTTCGAGGAGCCCGAAAAAGAAAATCATGCTTGTTTGCTAAAGAAGTCATTGTACGGGTTAAAGTAATCACCTAGATAGTGGTATAGGAGATTTGATGAGTTTATGATGGCTTGTGGCTTTAGTAGGAGCAAGTATGACAAATGTGTGTACTTCAAGAACATAAGTTGTGGGATGATGTATTTGCTTCTATACGTCAATGATATGTTGATCGCGTGCAAGAATATGGAAGAAATACAGAAGCTCAAGAAGCAGTTGAGTGGCGAGTTTGAAATGAAGGATTTGGGAGCAGTTAAAAGAATTTTGGGCATGGATATTGTGAGAAAAAGAAGAGATGTTATCTTTTTATCCCAACAACGATATATAGTCAAAATTTTAGAGAAGTTTGGTATATCAAATGCGAAGGCTGTCTTTACTCCTTTGGCCATGCATTTCAGACTTTTAGCAGCACAGTCACCGACATCCGATGAGGAGAAGCTACAGATGAGCAAAGTACCGTATGCAAGCGTTGTGGGGAGCATTATGTATACAATGGTTTGCATAAGACCAAACATAGCACAGGCTGTGAGTGTGGTGAATAGATACATAGCGAATCCAAAAAAAGATCACTGGCTTACAGTAAAGTGGATTCTGAGATATCTCAAGGGAACATCAAATCACGGGTTAATGTATAAGAGGGATATGGATAGCAATGAAATGGTAAGAGGGTACGTAGACTCAGATTATGCAGGTAATCTTGACAAGAGAAGATCGTTGACGGGCTACGTATTCACAGTGTTTGGGTGTAGTATGTGTTGGAGATCAGTTCTACAACATGTGGTTGCACTATCTACCACAGAGGCAGAGTACATAGCTATTGGTGAAGCTATCAAGGAGGCCGTGTGGTTAAAAGGCATATGCGCAGAGGTATTGGCTAGTGAAGATGTGAACACCAGTGTGTATTGTGATAGCCAGAGTGCCATACACCTAAGCAAGCATCATGTGTTCCATGAGAGGTCAAAGCACATTGATGTGAGGTTTCATTACATTCGTGAGATTGTCCAAAGTGGTGAAGTTAGTCTAACAAAGATAGCGTCATCTAAAAACCATGATGATATGTTGACTAAGCCACTACCCTCGGTTAAGTTCATCCTATGCAAGGACTTAACCGGAGTCACTACTTTGTGAGGGTGATTGAAGATGAGAAAATAAGAGATTGAGTTGCTTTTTGTGGATGATTTTGAATCAAGGAGGGGATTTGTGAGATTGTTGATTGAAAAGCATCAGAATATGATTTGGAGATCAAGTCAAGTGCGTAGAGTGCGCACGAATCGAAGACAGACGCGAAAGGAGGCAAAAAATGAAGAAGGGCGAACCAGGCGCTAGCTCTGTGGCGACCAGGCGTGAGCGCCGCGGTGCCCAATCCAGAACCTGAGCGCCGCGGCGCTAGGAGGCCAGCGTCGTAGCACTCAGCAGAAGTGCGCTAGCGCCACGGCACTGGAGATGGGAACAGTATCCCGAAATAAGAAAACTTCCTTATTTCGTCTCCCATTTGTTTCAGGACTCCTTAATACGACTCCCACACGTATAGGGTAAACCTAAGTCGTCCCAAAGCTTATATAAAGGCTATCAATTGGCTTGTAAACATATCTTGGTGATCAACTAGAAATCTTGACAATCTTTGTGATAAACAAGAGATCTTAGTGGTTCTTTGTGAGAGAAAATCCCTAAAGTAAGAGAGAGAGTTTTCTTTGTGATCTTTCTTGTAAAATACATACTTTGTGAGTGCCTTGTGATTCATAATAAGAGAAGAGTGTGATCTTGATTTACCGTGGACGTAGGCAAGTTACCGAACCACGTAATTCTTTGTGTGTTCTTCTTCTACCCCTTTCTCTATTTATTTCTTAGTAATTTGTTTTACATTATTACATTGCTTGGGTGAATTTTTTGTTTATTTGTGTGCTTCCGCTTCAATAGTTGTCAAGACCTACGACTACCTTTTCGCGAGCTGCCCTATGAGAGGATATGATGATGATAAAGAGAGTTTACAGTGATGAAATCTAATGGCAAGAATTATTTTGGTGCAGGATAAGTATGTGCGGTGCAGAACATTTTTAAGTTACTAATTCCCGCTAATTTCAAATTTGTTAGACTAGAAGGCAAAGTCAGTTGCTTGGTGTTAGTATAAATAAAGTCGTGTAATTTTAATTTGCAATCTTCACTTATCGATCAAAAAAACAAAATTTCAAATTGTTCTCTTAAACTTTCTCTTACATTTTCCTCTCTAGGTTTCTTAAGAAACAAACACTTAACA
The DNA here is from genome assembly GCA_946807835.1 of Ailanthus altissimus. NCBI lineage: Eukaryota > Viridiplantae > Streptophyta > Magnoliopsida > Sapindales > Simaroubaceae > Ailanthus > Ailanthus altissimus. The sequence continues at coordinate 23,219,757 of OX327692.1, read as the reverse complement.
CAACTAAAACTTTAATTTTGGTATCAGAGCCCTTGAAACTATGGCTAATTCATCAAATTCTGTCTCAATTAACTCAAATCAAAATACATTTGTTACTTTTGCTTATCCTGGACAAATTAAGCTCGATCGATCCAATTTCCTCTTGTAGAAATCCAAAACTCCTATTATAATAACTGAACATGGACTTAAAGGTTACATTGATGAATCAATCAAAGCTCCTTCTCAATACTTAGAATTTGCAAATCTGAGACAAACACTAGAACTGCAATTGAATCCAGTGTTTAACTTTGTGCTAGGATACAAAACTTCCTTCGAGCTTTGAAAAGCAGTTTGGTAATCAATCTAAAGCATTTGTTACAAAAAGTAGAGCACAACTTTCACACATCACTAAAGGCACAATGTCGATTATTGAATTTTTTTATAAAAGTAAAAGTCTAGCTGATAGCTTAACAATTGCTGGAAGTCCAATTAATGAGGAATAATTAATCATACATGCCTTGAAAGATTCTAAAAGCTATGATCTAATTATCATACATGTTTAAAGTAGATTAGGCACAATTGACTTTAATGAAGTATTGTCCTTGATGCTAATACAAGATAGTAGGGTTAAAGTTAATGTTGCTCAAACAAGTAGAAGGATTAAAGCTAATGTTGCTCAAACTAAGAATAATCAGAAGAAATTTATTAATCAAACTGACAAAGGAATGAGAGGTGGTTTTTATTGGATTTAGTCAAGGAGGTAGAGGATTTGCCAGAGGCGATTTTGGTGGAAGAGGTTTTACTGTAACTTATAAGGTTATTTCTATGCAAGAATTGATAATAGTTTAAATGGAGGATAGATCAATAATGCTGGTGAAACAATGTACAATAAAGGAAAAATGATATTTTTGTCTTTAAATATGGTATAATACTCAATTTTGTCCATAAAATTTTAAATTATCTAATTTTATCTATCTCTATTAGATTTGACTATTAAAAAGTAAAACTACAACTTAATATGAAGATATTTAAACACTTTGACATGTGTCAAATAATAATTTATTATTAAATAAATAAATAAATAAACTTTACTACAATTAGCTTAGTAGCAAGCCATTATTAGTCGCCGATTGTCAATCACCGGACTTTGACTACAAAAATAATCAAAATTTATTTCATTAGATTTCGTTTTTTAATATCAATACAATATTAGAGTTATTTTTTATTAAAAAAAAGATTAAAATGTAGCCAAATATGGTGGAAGGCGGCGGCCATCGCCATTTGCCTTCAAATAGGGCGGCGGTGACATGCACCGCAATTGTCATTCAATAAATCGGCCGTTGATCTATCGAGCAGCAGCGGCAGTGCACATCACCGCTGCACCGTTTTACGGCAGTAGCTATTGCCCTCCACCACGTGATGGTGTTTGCCATCAAACGGGATGGTGCATCCCATCATATTTGGCCACCTTCTAGTCTTTTTTTGTCAAAAATGACATCATTAGTGTAAATCACGATAAACGGAGTCTAATAATATAAATTTTAATTATTTTTATCGTCGAAGTTTACTGCCTATGAAAGGTTATATTTATTTTAAATAATTTATTTTTTAAAAATTAAAAAATAAATATTAAAATTGATCATATCCAAATGTGTCACGTGTCTTTTTTATGGCCAATCTTTTATTGATACGTAAAAATAATAATTAACATTTAAATTTTAGCATGAGCAAAAGTGTAATTGTACCAAAAATGAACTTTTTCGTTAAATCTAACAATTATTGACTAATAAAGAGAGATAAAATTAAAATAATTTAAAACTTTAAGGATAAAATTAAATATTAAATCATATTTCAAAAATAAAAAATGTTATTTTCCCTATAATAAACTAATTTGTCAAATTTGTTATAAACCTGAACACACATCCTCTGAGTGTAACAATAGGTTTAAGAGAAATGTGTCATAATATCCAAACTACAATAACCATTTCCAAGGTTAAGAAGGTCTTGGTAATAAAAAATACAGTTCGAATACTATTTACAAAGAAAATTTCACCAATGATCAGTAAAATATAGATCATTACAACAAATCAGCCTACATAACAACACTTAAAAGGAGTAGTAGACCAAAGATGGTATTTGGACAATTGTGCTACTCATCATCTTACAAAAGATGATCAAAATAATTTGGCTGAGAAAGAGGAATAAAAATGTATTGATTCTCTCATTATTGATGATGGCAAAAGTTTAAAAATTATACATATTGGTTTTGCATTGCTTAATAATGCTTTATCAAACGCAACAATACATCTAAAGCATATACTTTGAGCTCCACATATTACTAAAAACCTAATCAGCATTTCAAAAATCACAACCGATAATCCTTTAATTGTTGAATTTTGTGATAACCATTACTTGATTAAGGATTAGAGGTGTAACAAGGTCATGTTGAAGGGAGTTGTTGATAAAGGGCCGTACAAATTAATATTACTAGATCATGAACCGGCCAACAAAACCAAACACATTTCTTTAAGTAATAAACCAACTTTTATGCTTTCTATTTGTCAGTCAAAGCAAAGCAAAGGCAAGAATGTAAAAACCAAGTAGCTTTGTAAATTTGCTTATGTCAACAGCAAGACTTTTATGGATACACTAGGTCATCCCAATAATTCTGTATCAAGTAATACAATCTTTTAAGGATTTGTTACGTATCAATAAAAATTCCTTACCAAAATTTGTGATGCTTGTCCTTCCTTTTATAGTTATAGCCTTTTTTCTTATAGTCAAGATTGCTGTACTAATAAATTTTTGATCTTTTTTTTTAATTTTTTATCTACATACTTGTAAATCACAGTGGTTGAACAACCTATGATTTGTAAATTTACTTTGTAACTTATACTTTATAATTTAGCTTTATAACTTATACTCTACAATCTGGTTTTATAATTTATGCTTTGCAATGGACCTCAACTTAACTCTGATACTACTTGTTAAGAATTAAGTTAGGCTTTTAAATCTGATACCACTTAGGTATCAACTTCAACCTTAACTCTGATATCACTTAAAAATTTTACGCACCCTAATACTTTCTAGGTAGATATTTAGTACCCTGAAACCTTAACTACATGCTAAAGATTTTGCCACAAGTAAATTTACATAATTCGACAATTCGATAATAAATAATTCGACAATAAATACTTACGTCTATGGTGAATCACAAGATCTTAACTTCTTATATTACTCAATTCACAAATAACTCTCATATCACAAAGATCTTAAATAAGAGATTACCAAGGAATACAATAATAGACAAGCTCTCCAAAGAGTCTACCAGTGCTATCTTGCGCACTCAACATTCAAGTATTCTCTCGCACATTCAACGCCTTAAAACTGTCTTAACTCTCTATTCTCTCTTATAGATGCATTATAAATTAATGAGTTTACAAGAGTTTCTATAAATTCTGAATTGTCATTGGAACCCATATTTCTTTGTGGAATAAGGTTGATGCAAAAAAGTATTTAAAATTGACTCAAACTAATTGAAGTCGACTTAAAACGCAACTTTCTCGAAAGTTGGCGCCTAGGCACCAAATGTGCCCAAATCTTGCCGCCTCTTCTCGTGCTCCAAGACCTTCATTGCCTCCAATTTTCTGTTTTTGTTCCCTTTTCGTACATCAATACATACTCGACCTCGTGTTGACTTCTCATTGATCTTTAGCTTAGAATCAAACTCAAGTTTAATTTTCAATCACCAAATTTTAATAAAGGAGAATAACATGAGTTTAAGGATTAAGATTTCAAATTTCTACCATTTGGAGGAGGAAGGAGAGGTTTCCCCGGTTTTATATTTGGATTGGAAACTACAGAATTGCAAACTATAGAATTTGCAATGGCTCGACTTCTATATCATTTTGATTGGGCATTGCTTCAGGGAGTTGGGGCTGATGAAGTAGGCCTTCAAGAGATTTTTGGGTTTGCCACAAGGAAAAAATCTGCTCAGCCGCTTGTCCCAACAGCCAACAAGGACTACGAATACTCACAGAGGAATGCTTAAGCATACAATTCCATAGTATAACTTGTAATATTACTATAATAAAGTTTTCAAACAATCAATCTTCCTTCAAAGTGAACAAAACAAAATGTATTATATCCAAGCAGTCATCCAGAGCTTGTGCCATTTCATGATGAATCTCTTTATCAACAAAAATGAAGACCTATAAATATTTCATGTATGATAAAAAAACAGGCCGAATATGCATTAAATGTTACCGACGTAAGATAAATTCTGGTTACATAAACAATGTGTACAAACAAAACCATGAGCAATGTGTTTGTCTCCACCAGCAGCGTGCAACTTCCTATAAAGCGCAACGTTGTCAAATGTCATCTCGCTGAAGCAATGGTTATTGAATCAATTACATGGCATCTTAACCTTCAGCTTAGACCCTGGTTAGTGAGAAAGAAAAGAATGAAAGTCAAACTCAGTCTCCAGAAAAATTACTTCTTACTATGAGAACTAACAAGCTGACAGCTGATTATTTTTCAACTTGCCACCACCTTAAAGACCAAGAGGAGAACTTATATCTATAGGACTCACTTGGATTTTTCCTTAGAATTTTCCTCTGACTCCTCACTTGTGGTTGAATTTAGTGCTGTCACCTTCCCAAATGAGTCTTTTGCATCCCCAAAGAAGTCTTTCACCTTATCGAGTACTGTTTTGAGCTGGTCTTGCATGGGAAGCTGAAAATTGGATAACGAAAAACAAAGACATCAGACACAATGCAGACCACCAGCTTACATAGACCTAGTGATCTTCCGACAATCTAAGACGTTCTTAATGTCATTCAACCAGTTAAGAGTAACAAAATCCAAGAAAATCTAATGTTCACCTCAATAACGTCAGTGGTGTTAAGTGCAGCTCTAACATTACCATTTTCCTGCACATTGAGCACATAGAAAATCAGATATAATTAACGGGAATTGTCGTTCTTCACCATGCTTATGCAAATACATAGCTCTAATGGCAAGAGGATGGAAAACCAAGTGAAAATTTGTATGTTCATTGGTGTGAAATAAAGACTATATGAGCCTTACAACAAGTTTATAGCCGTATCTGAATTCAGTAGCCGATCGCAAGACACGGTATTGCTTGAATGCTGTCTTCTGTATCTCCTTCTCATCCTACTTAAAATAAAAGAAAGCAGTCAGAAAAATAAGAGACCTCAATATGGATCATGTTTCCAGATTGAAATATAGGTAGCACAACTATGAAGATGATGCAGAGTGAGAGCTCAATGCTGTAATGGGACAAAAGGTGGACTCTAAGAATTAGAGTTCCTCAGCTAAAGACGGCATGCCAGCTGAATCATGCTACACAGCTGCACGATAAAACTTCAAACACATTAAAGATTTCCAACATATGAATTGTTTGCTCGTCTCTTTCTTTCAGCCGTAAGAAAATAAGTCGATCAAAGGCATAATAAGCTGGCAATGGAAGTTAAACCAAATAACTTGCATTTCAACTTATTCTCTTGAATACGTTGAATTGTCTGCTGATACATAATAGAAGCCATTGTCTTTTATTTTCAGTTATAACTTGTAACAAGTAGGTTTTCTTCAAGCAAATTCAGGATTACATTGAAAGAAAAGAAATATGTGAAAGCAAATTATTGGGGATGCAAGCAGCAGGAGAGGAATTAGATGAGAGAAAAGAAACAAGGCCTCCTAAAATAGTAAGGCAAGACTAAAATCAAATGAAGGAAATATTAAAGAAAGCAGAAATTACTCTGTAAATAACTGCAGCAAGATTTCTGGCTAGTGTATCTTTGTAGATATACTTCCCCAGGAAATTGTCTTTTGCTGCAACCATGATTTTGGCAGTGGTACCACCTGTTATGATACTAAGAGGGTACCAAAGATAAACCTGCACAAATAGCAGGAGATTCATAGTAAAGGCAGTATAACACGAACAGAAGATATCTAAACCACCATCTGAAGAAGTTTATTAATAATCAGTTAGGATAGTTAAGTTGGTTAGCTGACATGGAACGGTTTATGTGGCCTGTGTGGGTGTCCAAGTAAGTTGATGCTTGAAGTACAAGTTCTACTTAAACTTGAATTAAAGAGAAGCTGATTTCCAAATCATATTTAGAGAAGGATATCTCTGTGTAATCTTGGTCAAATTAGGATATTATTAGTTCCATATGATCACTATAAATAGCACTCTGTAATTGTAACCCTGTGTGATTAATAAGTATCTGTTTTGAGGCTGCTTTTCCTGTGGATGTAGGCTTAGTGCTGAACCACATAAATACTCTTGTTCCGCTAGTTTCTTTTTTCTTGTTCTTTAATTCTGTTTCTAGTTATTATTATTCATAATTACTTTGATTTTGTAGAGCAAGCTTGTTTCTTGTTCTTTAATTCTGTTTCTAGTTTATTCTTATGCATAATTACTTTGATCGTGTTGAGCAAGCTCTAATAAGTTAATTAGTTTGCCAAATACCCCCGAGTTTCTTAACACACCATTAAAAAGAATCTACAGTTAGTAGAAATCAAGATAAACAAATCACAACAAATACTCTGCCAATACAATAATAGCTCTTTGTACAGAAAATACTTCAACAATATAACCGGTCTATCTATGGATTTCTTCTTTTTCTATTTAAGAGGAAGGAGGAAAAGAAAAGTGTCTACTTGGCTTCTTCAAATGAAAGATTAAACCATGTGCGAATGATGCTCCCTTAAAGTTTCTAATATCTGTGCTTACCTCAAGAACATTTTGACATAATCTGTAACTTCTGGATATCATCGGAGACAATTTGATAGAAAACAACATTTTTTTTCTTTCTAGACATTAAACTAGTGCTCGGGACGGAATTCAAAAACTGTTTTGGAAAACCAGTAACCAAACCAAACGCATTTTCTAAAGAATGTACTCTTACTTTCAGAAACAGAAACAAAGAATGGAATACCAATTAGATATAAAACAAGTTCTAATATCTCCTCGTCTTGTCATCTCAGTGAAGTGTGAAACAAATCGAAAGAGGGGTGAGAGAACAAACATTAGCCATACGAATGAAGATGACAAAACGAGGGTTGCCATCGTCTTCAATCTTGGGCAAGGTGGGAAGCTGTGGGCGTTGAAACTGACGAGCTTGCATTCCCCTTTTCCCCTTAGCTTGAACTACAAACACCTTTTGTTGTTGTCTCAGCTTCTGGGTTGTCCTTGAAGTAAACGGCGAGTGCTTAACGAGCGCATCTTCGTGGTTTCTTGAACTCGACAGAGGAAGTCGAACCAGCGCGTTTAGAGACATGCCCACTTCAGTTTTAGTCTTTGGTTTACAAATTCTCTCGCTTTCTAAGTTATGTTATGTGCTAGTGAATTGCGAGTCTGTGTCTGAATTTGTGTAACTAGTGTCTTTCTTATCCACATACAAAGAAGAGGATTCTGGGAGAAAAATGGAGAAACTGTAATGCGCGAGAGTTGCTGAAATTTTGCGCCATACACGTGGCAGATGAATTGTGGCGAAATTGTCAACATCATCAGCTTGTTTTTACATGACACGACGTCGTTTCAAATGAACTTAGTGCACTTTTTTTTTCCTGAAAGGATTTTTGAGTTTGAATTTAGATATAATTTCAAAATTGCAATAATTTTTAGATGTTTGAATCAATTTCGAAAACGGCTTTTAATTCCAAGAAAATGTAAGTTTAAGAAAACGCACTTTGGCCAAGGAAATTATGCATGGGCGTTATTGTGTCTAGTATAGGTCTCATTTCAATGTTTGTAGTTTAATTTATGACTTATGTTGGTTCTTACTCGAATGGGATTGTATTGGTGGCCGTCATGTTGAATTCCTGGTGGAATAATGCGAACAAAGCATGCAGGAACCAGAAGTCTAAATTTGAACCGCTCATTTAAAAACCCAAAGAACGTTTAAGGTACATAAATGGCTCCTGAATACCCACTCCAGATGAATATTAGTCTATTTATTCATCATTTTCAATTGCTTATGATCAACATGAAAACTTCACAAAGGTCTCTCATTCTTTGGACACCGAGTTTCACCCAGGTCATTAGCTGCAATAACCAAAGATTATAAAAATTTTATTTAGGAGCATTTCCAGCAAGAGGCTGCAATGATAGGCTTTGATTTCCACCCCAGAACCAAGCACCCTTTCTCTTCAATGATCGTGTACCCTTCGCAAACCTGGAGCTTCCGTAGCCACTGCTTGGTCTGCATTAGCATCTTAATGGGCACCGATTGGAACCCGGCACGACTCATCCTCCTGCGCCATTGATCAGTCCTCTCGTGCCTCTCCACTCTGGCTGGCCCTTCACAGCTCACTATGTTCTTGATCTCCTCTGCAAAAAAGAACTGCTCCATCTTGACACGTTTTGTATCATACTTGGGCAGCATTGCGTCTAGTGAATCAAAGATAGCTGAATAGTAATGCAATGCCTCCATGAACCTCCCAAGAAAGAATGGTCCGTTATGGCTTGAATCTTGCTCAACTAGAATTAATATCTTGGGTGACAGTTGGTGTAATCTTTGTAAAACTGAGTTCAATGCTCCTCGGCTTTCTTTCACCACACAATGCAACTGAAGAATGCTATTGATCACCAGGACCTCACCTTCTTGGACATTGACATCTTTGGCTTGCAGGGTTTCCAGGCTTTTTTCCACTACTGAAAATTCGAAGTTCAATTTCAAGCTCTCAGCATAATGCTTCAACTCATCTCCAATTGCCTGGAGGCGTTCAGTGCAATTTCCGACACCAGTTATTCTCAGGCAGCTTGGTACTTTGCCTGAACGGTTGGCCAGCCTCTGCATCAAATTGCGCCATTGGGGTCCGTGGGGCAATCCTAATGTCATGCCCAAGTCCACTACATGAACTAAACTCTCTCCCTCAAAGGCTTCCAATATCGATGCATTTGCTACGAAATGACCGAATTGGATTTGTGGGCAAATTTCATACACAAGGCTTAAGGCTTCATCTTTCTCAGATGTAACAGCCGGTGTTTTCGCTATTGGACCAACGACTCCAACTGTTCCAAGTGGCTGAACAAGAGCAAGGCGATCAGAAAGTCCTTGAACAAAGCAGGAAGCTACCCGCTGAAATGATGTTCCAAAGACAAGGGCATTAGCCCTGAGTTCTGATAGTAAAGCTGATGCATGTGCTTTGTCGCGGCAAGCCACTGCCTCTGCACAAGCAATGAGTTGTTGGACCAGCATCATTCCATCACCCTTCCCTTCTTCCTTGACTTCAGTCTCCCCGCCTCTCATCATGGCTAACGCTGCTTCTTCCATGGCTTCAATTGCTAAATATCGCTGCGTGTAAGCCCATATATGATCACGGAAGTGAAGTCTTGGCAAGCTATTCAAGCTATTAGGACTCCCATTATTACCACCGCTATAGAGACTGCTATTACTTTCCCCGGATTCGTCAGCTATTGGCATCTTCTTTAGCCTCTTATGGCTTCTTGTTTCATTTGAAGCGGGCCAGGTGCGAGAATTAGTTTCCAACGGGAAAAGGCCGAAGAACGGTTTGAATTCTGTGGCTGAGAAGTTGAGGTCAAGGCCAACAACTTCATTATTTTCATCATCAAGATAGAATCCACGGTGCTGCTGGAAACCAGGCGCCATTATTGTAGCCTTCTATTGCTACTTTAGAACATTTTTGCTACAGAAATGCTCGAAATAACCCTCTGCTGCGCAAGGGATATTTATTGTGTTTTCTTGTTGAGAAGAAGATTACAAGGCCAATACTTGGAGCCAAACAATGAAAAAATATTCAAAAAAGAAATCATTTTAAAAAGGTGTCTTGCCTCAACTAGACAACTACAACATAGAGCAATGCGAGCATAGAGCAATCAGGGTACATTCTTCAGCATTATTTTTTTATGGAATTCCTAGAGTTTTGGAGTTAAATAACTTGCCACCCTAGGCTCTATTCCTGTCCAGATTAGAAGATTTATCCGTACATGAATGTCATTTTCTGATATTCAGAATTTTTCTTGTGTGTGATTGCTGCTTTTATCATTGTTCTCTTCTACTCAGAATGGCATTGTGCAATATAATAGAGGTGACCGATTCTTTACACGACCCATTTACCCAACTTAAATATGGTAAAAATTTAGTGAGTCATTTTGATTTAAATTATTAATTCTATCATATTTATATCATACATTTAATATTTAAAGCATATGTGATATTCTAGTTTATGGGTTACATCTACTTCAAGATATGAAGGATGTTTCATTTTTTTATTTTCTTTTGTTCGACGCAGTGGGAATACGGTATCTCATTTTCTTGCTTAGTATGCTGTTTGTAATAATGTTAATTTCGCGTGTGTGTCTCCCATGCCAATTTTTCTGAATAATTGTATATTTACAGACTTTTGAATTAATGAAATATTTCTTCTTTTTAAAAAAATAATTATGTTGAGTTTAGATTTGAAATTCTTAACATACAATCTCATTTATGAAATGATTAGTTAATTAAAAAATTATAGTGTTTTTGACTCATTTATGATTCAATAAAAATTAAACTTATTAAAATTAGTGATTCAATAATCATGTTTGAGTATGAATTAAGATGGATAATAATAAAGAGTTAATAAAAAATTTAATATGCGAAAATCGTATAAAAAAAGAACAAAATATAGAATTGAAAATAAGAAGGAACTTACAAATATAAGGAGGGACATACAAGTTTGAACGCCTAATATTAAAAGACAAAACGTCCCCGTATTAATTTAGAGAGCCCAATGCCCCAAAATTGAGATAAGGTCACACTAACGCCCCAACATTCATTGTGGAACACCCTAGCATTGGAACAATTGCATTAATGCCCCAATGTTAAATGTTGAATGTCTTACAGTAACTTGTTAAAAAAAAATTCAATTTTGGTTTAAATTGATTTTTTTGAATGAGTTTTGAACTCGCACACAAAAGTACTCTTATTCCAAACATGTTTAAGGTTTTTTGGGCCTTTTTAAACACTATATAAATCATTGTAACTCCTTAGAATTCATTAAACATTGAGAGAGACTTCAAAAGAAAATAGAGAGCTAGACAGACTATAATGGGTACATTAGTGTGGAACTTTAATGGAAGTTATTATTTTTGTATGAACAAAAAGAGCATTAAATAGATTCTTTGAAAGTTCTCTATATTGTATTCCTTGATAAATCTCTTGAGAGATCCTGGTAATTTATAATTCTTTTGTGAACTTTAATAAGAAATGTTAAGATCCTTTGATCCATAATGAATTTAGGCATGGTGCCGAATCACATAATTGTTTATGTGTGTGTTATTGTGATATTATTTTGGGATAATGATATTTTTGTCTCACGAATTTGATCTAATTTTTAATATTATCCCACGAGTTTTAAAATTTTCAATTTTTTCCTAGTCCATTAGTAAGATTCTGTTAACTTTAACTGAAAATTTATTTTCATTGTACATTGACAATTTTGCCCTCAGTTATTATGTTAATTAAAAATAGTGATGTGAGTACATTAAACAATGTACACGTGTCGGTTATTAATAGGTTATTAAAAATAAAAAGACACGTGGCACGTTTTCATAGGTTGAAAATTTTAATGAATATTAAATTTTATTTTATATTAAAAAATAATTAAAATAAATAAAACTGAACAACTAAAACCAGCAACTGTCGTCACTGGCCACCACCAGTCGTTGGATTCTGATAACGAAAACAGGCAAAATTTATGTCATTGAATTCTATTAGTTTTATATATTCACAATGGTGGAATCATTTTTGTCAAAAGAAAGCAAGAAGGTGGCCAAAAAATAGATCAAAAATAGGGAGAGGGTGGCACTCATCGTGCGCTACAGTGAAATGGTGGGGCGGTGGCGTGCACCACCCCCACCATTGGACAGACCAGCTGCCGATCTATCCAATGGTGGGGGCGGTGACGTCCACCCTACCGTTCCACGGTTGACGGTGGTGGTCGCCGACAACTCCCCCACCGCCGGTCGCAGGTCGAACGGCGGAACGGTGGCTTGCACCGCCCCCACAGTTAGATAGATCGGCGGTCAATCTGTTCAACAGTAGGGGTGGTGCACTCCACCACCCCTCATTTTGACGTGCGACGCCGATCCATGGTGGTTGTCGACGGCCACCACTGTTCGCTGTCGAATAGTGGTGCGGTGGGGTGCACCACCCCACCGTTCGACAGGTCGGCCACCGATCTATCCAACGGTGAGGGCAGTGCAAGCCATCGCCTCCACAGTATTTTGTTTTCACTTTTGGCACATCTACGGTATTCCATTGATCAACAAAATCTTACCATTGCGTAAATCACAAAATTATGAGTCCAATGATATAAAGTTTGAGTCGAATCACAATTGGTCACCAGCGGCTGGTTGCTACTGACGACGGCAGTGGTGGCGGCTACTCTTATTTATTTATTTATTTATTTTATTTTTTAAGTGACAAATGATGATTGACATGTGAATATTTTGTGTCAGACCATCTTACTATTGACATATTATTATTGTTTTGCCCCTCTAGTGTTAAAGTTAATAGAATCTTACTAACGAATTAGAACAAAATTAGAATTTCTGAAACTCGTGGGATAAAATTGAGAATTAGATCAAACTCATAGGACAAAAATGTCCTTATCCCTATTATTTTTATTCTTTCTCTTCTTATTTGCTTGTGTTTAAACGCTTCCGCAATAATTGGGTATTAGTGCTAAGGCTACTATCAAAACCCGGTTGAGATCCAGATTGTATAACATAGGTGGTAGAGCCAGATTACAGAGCAAATGTTATTAACCATGGCAACTCTTAAGTAGGATATAAATAAGTTCAATGGAATGAATGACTTCAATATATGAAATGTAAAAGTTATGACTTTACTAATAAGTCAAGGGTTAGACTCAGCCTTGGAGAAAACTCAAGTAACTACTAGTGAATACCAGTGAAGAGAAGAAACCTATGAAGCTTGGAGAGTTAGATTAGGACATCATTCAGAAGAAAGCCCATGGTACCATAGTTTTATCATTGAGTGATGAAGTATTAAGGGAGATGGTTAAAGAAAAGATGACAATAGGTCTATAGAAGAAGCTCGATGCCCTATACATAACGAAGTCCTTGGCAAATCATATGTATGTGAAGAAGAATTTATATAAGTTGTCTATGTCTGAGAGATCTTTAATAAGAGATCATATTAACCCCTTCAATAAGATCATCATAGATCTTGAAATAATAGATATTAAGATCCAAGATAAAGACAAGGCCATCACCTTATTATATTCATTACCATCGAGTTATGAACACTTTTTGGATATGCTCATATATGGTAGGGAGACTCTAACCATGAGGGATGTCAAGACCTTATTGAACTCAAAAATATTTGGGAAAAAATCTGAATCCGACGGTGCAACAGTTTTAGTTGTAAGAGGAAAGAAGAATAATCAATTTAAGGAGAGATCCAAAAAATGCTTTCTTTGTAAGAAAGAATGGCACTTTATAAAGGATTGTCCAAAAATTAAAGGAAATGACAGAGATGCTGCAATAGCATGTTATAAGGAAGACTTCAAAGTTATAGACTCCCTTGTAGCTTCTGAGGGAAAGTACAATGGAGAATGGATACTAAATCTGACTGTAATGTTCATATATGTCGCAATAGATTGTTATTCACCAGTTATAAAGTCATTAAGGGTAAAGTACTAATAGGGAATGACATGACTTGTAAAAGTTATAAGGGTTAGCGATATAAAGATGAGCATGTATGATGGAAAGCATAAGGATTTACTTGGTATAAAGCATTTTTTTAAATTAAGAAGGAACTTGATATCCCTAAGAATGTTAAATGAAGAGGGTATTTGATTTAAACAGAAAGAGGAATACTGATTGTAGTAAAAGGATCAATAATAATGAAGGGTGAAAAATATAAGGAATGGCTCTATGTACTTAAAGGAATTGCCAAATGTGGCTCAACATAGGTTGTTGAGGGAATACAGACCATAAGGCGATGTCCAAAATTAGCTCATTGAAGTAATGAGGGTTGAAACCGTGGCATTAATACCTTATATAAGAAGATTCGTACCAAAATTAGCTTACTGAAGTAATGAGGGTCGAAAGTGTGGTATTAATACCCTATGTAAGAAGATTTGTACCTTTGGAGACTAAAGTCACAAGCTCAATATGAATTAAATTTAGACAAAGACTTAATTAGAATCAGCTCTAAGTGATAGAGTATTTGTGTGGATGGACCCAAAAGTCTTCTAGTAAAGAGATTTTGAATCGAGGAGTGATTTGTTGGAACTAGTGATTCAACAATCATGTTTGAGCATGAATTTAAATGGATACCAATAAAGAGTCAACAAAAATTCTAGTACGTGAAAGTTGTATGAAGAAGGAATAAAACGTAGAGCTGAAAGCATAAAGAGGCTTAGAAACACAAGGAGGGACATATAGGTCTAAATTCCCCAGCATTGGAAGACGGAATGCCCCCTCCTCAATTCTAGAGAGCCCAACACCCCAGTGTTGGATTCTGAATGCCCTAACATTGCTTGTTCGAAAAAAATCTAATTTTGGTTCAAATTAACTTCTTTAAGTAAGTTTTGGACTCCCACATAAAAGTACTCTTATTCTAAATAGATTTAGGATTTCTTAGACCTTTGTAAATCCTATATAAATTTTTGTGACCCCTTAGGATTCATTAAGAATTAAAAGAGACTCCAAAAAAGAATAGAGAATTTGGTAGATACTAAGTACTTGTGTGCATTATGATGGAACCATAGTAGGCATCTTTATTCTTGTGTGAGTAAAAGGAGTACTACATATATCTTTTAGGAGCTCTATATTGTATTCTTTGATAAATCTCTTGAGAGAGATCGTCGTGATTTATAGTTCTTTTGTGAATTTTAATAAGAGAGATTAAGATAATTTGATCTACTGTGAACATAAGTATAGTGCCGAACCACATAATTAATTATGTGTGTGTTCTTGTAATCTTGTTCTTATTATTTCTTTTCTTATTTATTTGTGTTTGAACACTTCTACAATAATTGATTATTAATGGTAAGGCTAAAATCTTTATAAAAAAAACTTGATTCGAGTTTCAATAGATAATAACATACATTTTTAAAAATATGTTAAATAGGTGACAAGATTATAATGCATTTGATAATCACATTGGTTAAGGTTTAGATTTCTTAACGCGCTTAATAAATAGCCATATCGACTTATACTATCATTACACATTTGTTTAACACGACATATTAACCCAAATTGTCATCCCTAAACATAATCCTTGCAGAGACACAAACTCAAACCAAATTTCATAGTCCGGAAATCTGCATCTCCATTGTCTCATCAAAATTTTGTTTTCTAAACATAAGTCACAAAATCGGCAACAACAATAATGCCCTGTTGGGTGTTGTAGTTGGCAATGATTGGGACGTATTTTTCTATCTTCTCTTACATTACTACACTTGTTAGTGAAAATATGTAAAGAAATTATCAGATGCATATTGGAGCCGGCGAGCTCGTTTTTAGTTTATTCAAGGCGCTCTACACCAACGCATGGATGCATGTGCATAGTTACACAATACAGAAACAGAATATACCGAGACTGATTGGCTTGTTATAATATATAACTCTTGCCTCCCATCAAATTCAATATAATAGATGCAAGCTTGGCATTAGCGAGATAATGCACACATACAAATTGCTTGTTTAAGAAAGATCACAAAAATGGAAAAACTAAAAAAAAAATCATTCAGTTCAATTCTACATACAACATATAATTACAGGTAAGAATATGAACGAATGAATGAACTTTTAACAAGGTGGGAATGCATCTCAAAATTCAATGGAGCCCAGCTATTATCAGACAAACACTAAATGCTTTACAAAGAAAGAACAAGCATTTACAGACTCTTACATTAAAATTAAAAACCCAGAAATTGGGTATAAGGTAGTCACCCGAAGCCTCAACACAGACAAATGTAGCTAGTTTTTTCTTTTCTGGTCAAACTTAGTACGAAAACTCATGGCCTCTTGCTGAGATATATTTCTTGACCCATATAGCGATATCTTCTGCACAGGCAAGAGCTTGTGGCGTTTGCAGGAGAATACCAAGAGTAGCAAACTCATGCACCGCATCCTTGTAATCAAGAACTGGTGCATCCACATTAACCTTCCGCAGTTCATCTGAATAAGTGATGGCTCGATCTCTCATCCAGTCGTGCTCCGCAACAACTGTAAGAGTTGGCGGCATGTGCTTTAGAGATGGTCCTCTTCGGATGAGAGGAATAATTTGATATACTAAAATGCAGAAAAGTTTCTTAGGCGATCTAGTATTGTTCCCCTTGACTCCGTCATTTAGAATCAACAAGTTGTTCCGTCCATACCTATTGTACCGCTCCAATTACTTTGAAAGATTTCCTAATTTTCCCATATTCTATGTGACTTTCATCTGAATACTTTTCTCTATCAATGCATTTATATTAACAATTTTATGACACTTCAACATTAAATAATAAAGCATAAATTCCTTTGTCCCTAGAGCTGAGTACTCTGTCTTTGAAAGGTTAGCAAATAATTTCTTTTCTTGTTGAGCAAAGCAATACATCAAAATTACAAATTCAAGAACAAAGCAATCTCATATTCAGTTAGTCCAAAGGACAAGAAAGAATACCTGGAGGGATCAGCATGAGCAGCCAACCAAGGCTCAAGCATTGACGCACCAAACCCATCAAAAATATGCCTCTGGCTCTCTCTTTTACCATTCCCATTCCCATTCCCATTCCCAAGCTGTGCCAAATTAGCCTGCTTCTTCAACCAATTCAACGCCTTTAACCCATCCTCATACGACGCTGGATACCTACTCTCTGGGGCCAACCTGTACCCAACCGCCACAACAATCACGTCACATAACTTGGCCATCCTCCTACAAAACGCATCGTTTGCAACCGAATTATTGCTTCCACTGACGAACCCCCCACCATGAAACTGCAAGATCACAGGCAGTTTCTTGTAACAGTTTCTCCCCACCGTCACCGGAGAATAACCTTTATAAACATGAGGGTTAGCCAATGAGGAGTTGACAACTGTGTCGGGGAGAAAGATCCGTAGACTGAGACAAGAGAAAGGGTCAACGTGGACGTCTTTGGTTGCTACCCCATCAACGAACGTTGGGTTGGTGGCCGCCACGGGCTCATCCGGACGAGAAGTTGTACCAAATGGGTTGTTTTTGTTGTGAAGAGATGATTCAGTTTGTGTTTGTGTTCTTAGATTACGTAGCTGGAGTTTCTTGTTGAGTTTGAAGAGGACACTGTAGATTTGGACCGCTAAAGTTGGCATTTCTTCAGAGACAAGAAAGTCTTGGGAATTGTTAACGAAGCTGACACAGCGGAAAAACAATATTAGATGTTTAGATGTCGCACGAGATAACTTTTAACCACAAAATAAAGCGATTAGTATTTATAGTAATAGGTTATTTTATCCTAAATCGTGAGAAATCCTAATTAATAAAAAAATAGTAATTTCATGAATTAAATAAATTAATTTTTTCAAAATTTATAACTCAAATAAAAATAATAACTCTATTTAACATAATAATATTAAATCCTATCCAAATAAAAGTTTTTAAAATAATTTACTCCTAATTTTTGTTTGTTTAATTCTTAAGTTTTTGAAAAGGTTGATGATGAGACTCAAAGTGGGAAACAGCGCAGGGGAAGAAATTGCGACCGGTTTAATTCTTTTTCTTCATGGCGTCGAAGGCTCTCTCGGTCAGAGAAGAAGTTTCGAAAGTGATGCAGTGAGATAGAGAAAGGTAGTGTTCTATCTTCAAGATGTACAATAAAAGAAAAGAAAGGAGATTGAGGAGTACATGGAAGTACGAGTATAGAGAAACATAGCTTTTATATGTTATGATAATACGTGAATGATGACGAGGAGCTTCGTTGGATTGTGGTGTCTAATTACGCCAGTGGGTCCGGAACATGATCACCATTTTGCCACCTGGAATGATGAATCGTATTTCACGTTGGGCCGGCATCACTATTTTGTCAACAACGATCCAAGCCGAGCGAAAATCAATAATAAATTGTTTAGGTTTCTGATGGGGTTGTTGTGAGTTAGGAAGTAATTGATACCAGTAAGATAAATAGTGTACTTTAATTATTCAATGAATTTTTTACTTGGTTTCATCATCTTGCTATTTAGATGAAATGATACTGCTACATTTTTCTGCCTTCTAAGAAAATTGCTCATAATTTGTACTTAAAAAATATAATTATATTCATCTAACATGACAATAATAGGTTAGGACACATCTGTTTTTTTTTCAATGATAATTAGAAGTTAAGAACACCCCTAGAGACTTGTAAAGAACAAGGAAACGTGGCTTTGAGTCTTAAGAGAAAAAAATATTAAAGGCCACTTAACTTAGTCAAAATTACAAATTTACCTCAAAAGAATTTTAAATTATATATTTGTCCCAAATTCATGTGATATGGCAGATCAATCCAGATTTATGAAAAAAAATATGTCCTATATTCATGAATTTCATTTCATATATATCTTGTTGACTTAGAAGGTTTTAAGGATTTTGATGATTTCTCCTTTTAAAAGAAAAAAAGATTTTGATGATTTTAAATAATAGAAGAAAAACAATAATTCTTGACTAAAGTAAAAAAAAAATTTAAAATTTTAGACAATAATGACAAAATCATTGAGTGAGTTAACTACTCTTTAAAATTATTGTTGGATTAGGTCTTATGTGATTGATCTAAAGGTTCTTAGACTGTTTATTTTTTGTGTTATATCTAGTATCATATATAGAATGAACAATATTTAAATTGATACGAATAAGTTTAAATTATTATTTAATAGTTAATTTTTTAAAATAATGACAAACTCTCAACCTATGATAAATGGCACGTTTGCTCGTATGCCTTCTTAAGTTAGTCACTCTCGATGCCTTAATACGCGTACATAAATTTCTCAAGCCGGGGCATTGGATGTGATTATAAGCAAGTCCCCATGCTTTTGTACTCCGGTCTTAACTTCCTAATTACACATATGCATCTAAGTTTGGACGAGAATGTCATAAGGCCATTTGCTTTTAAGACTCGAACCTTAGCTTCCTCGCACGCATGCGTATGACATGCTTTCAAACTCAAACCGTAGCTTTTCAATGCACATGCTTCCTTAGTCTTTGCTCACTTAGTGTTTCATTATTGTCACGAGTCATTATATTATTGAATGATGAATTATGATTATTACGTATAACCAAAAAAATTGGTGCATTGTAGCGCAAAATATAGGGTAAATGGACCCATGCATGCTGAACCAATATTAAAACGCATCTGATAATGGAAAAGACAAAAACATATCATAATTACTTGTGTTCCCTTATTTTAATCCTCTGTGTTGGACGATAGAATTTAATGAATCTTCTTTATTTACTTTTAGAGTCAACAATTTAAAATATGATCAGTAAACATATGGATTAACAGTACTTTAGCAAAGGTACTTGTGTTAGTTTCATGAATGCTTAAATAATGAGATGTAATTTCCTTCGTTTGGTACAAACAAGTGTTTTTTTAAAATAAAAATCAACAAAAAATTTATGTCTAAGCCTGTACACATGATTAGATGGCCACTTTAAGAGATTTTATTTGTATGTAATGATTTAGTAGGTTTACGGTTGCACTAAGATCCCAAACATAAAAACCTTTAGGTTAACGACCATTTAAGGGAGGCAAATTTAATTCTAAAAAAGATAAGCCCCGGGGACTAAATTAATAGAAAAATACAAACATAATAAGATACTTCTTAACTTATAAAATCTTTTTAAAATAAAAATGATTAAGGTGCTTATTCAAAATAGTAAGTAATTAACTCATTAGAATCTTATTCAAAATAAAATTAGTATTATTCCCATTAAAAATTAAATTCATTTTTTTCTTTTGGTTAAGGCAAATTTTTTTTTTAAATCTATATTCTAAGAGGATTATGGACCAACTAAGAGTTTTAACTTAATACAAAATTCTAATTCTATCAAAACCTTCTTTTCTATGCAAAAACGATACGAGAACTCATCATAATTTACTCACATACACATTATACCCCTCTTTATACTCTCTTAGCAATTTTTTTCGATTCTACTCACACATTAGTAGCTTTGCACGAATTCAAATGCTTATAATACTAAAAAAAAAAAATTTAAAAACCTTAGATAAAATTCTAGAGATGAGTTCCCTCTAATCTAAAAAATAGGGTCTTTAATGGCTTGAAATCATGTCTTTGTATCGCACGTAAAGAAATTCTCAAACAAAGCCAGAACACTTATAATAGTGTCCTCTCACCATCTTTGATTATGTGTCTCTATTATTTAATGTGCAAACAAAGCTCCCACACTGCTACAACTTATGACTAAATTTATTTGATTAATTAGCTTCAAACTCAAATACTAACAAAATAAATTTGTAACATCAGGCCTCATAAACTCTAGAAACTCTTCAGGGGCATGGTAAGCCTCACTCCTAAACTCATTAGAATGAATAAGATGAGATGACTTAGGTCTACTCATTCTTACGGCCTATCACCTTATCATAATATCACCGGATCAAATAAGATCTTATCATGTAGCGATCTTAGGTATGCCAGCCAAAGAAAATGAATTGATTTTTTTAAAAATTTTATTATGTCAACATTAAAGAAAATTTAAAAGATTAGATGCTAAGAAATTAAATTAATCAAAAATATTTTTTCATGTTATCTTACTAAATCAAACTATACATTTCGTATTCGTTATATTGATTCAAATGTAGTATAATATATTGTGAAGATTGATAATTAAAAATAATGTGAAAAAAGGTTTTGAGTTTAGCCAATAAGAATGAAACACATGACGGAGATGCAAAAACACATTTCCAATGTGTGAGCGCCAGGGTGCAAGAGAATGATGTCACCACGCTACGAAGAAAACCTAGGAAGAATCGCAATGGCATTACAGCACCAAAAAGGTGGCATTATAACGCCACCAACTGCAGAATTATAGTGCCACAGTGCAACTCCCAAGGTCGCGGTGCCAATGATAATTTCCTTTGTAGATTTTCTATTTTATAAAGCTTAAACTTCCTCTCAAAGTATAATTCAAATTAGAGTTTACTGAGGACGTAAAAGAGCTATATATAAGCCTTTGTTTTGGCTTAATAAGACATTATGAAGTAGAGAGTATTCATTATAATCCCTTTGAGAGAGTTTTTTTGTGATCATTAATTAATAAAAGAGGTTCGGATCTTAATCTATTATAAACGTAGATGATTACTAAACCATATAAGTTATTGTGTCATGTGTTTGATTCTTGATTTCTGTTTCTCCTTTAGATATTTTCAATTCTACACTATCAATTAATTATATGTGCAAAAATCCCAACAAGTAGTATCAACGCTAAGTTTATGACTATTCATAAATATAAAGTTGAAAAGTTTAATAGGCATAATGACTTTAATTTATAGAAGGCCAAAGTGATGGTTTTATTGGTAAGTCAAGAGCTTGACTCTGCTCTTGGGGAGACTCAAGTTATAACCATTGAGGAAAAGAAGTCTGAGACATCAAGACTTAATCTAGATTGTGAATCAACTTAAAAAATACTCATAACACAATAATTCTATCGTTGAGTGATAATGTTTTGAGTAAAATTGTTAGAAAGAAGATGACAATAGATTTTTAGAAGAAACTTGATAATCTCTATATAACGAAGTCTCTATGGCTGAGGGTACACCAATTAAAGACCATACTGATTCATTCAATAAGATTATCATCGATCTTAAGATAATTGATGTCAAGATAAAAAATGAGGATAAAGCTATAATCTTGTTGAATTCTTTACCATCAAGTTATGAGCAATTTGTTTGTACTCTCCTCTATGGTAGGGAGCATTAATAATGACTAATGTTAAGGTCCCTAAACTTAAAAGAACTAGGAAAAATATTAGATACTAATTATGTAGATGGATTGATTAAAAAAGGAATGTCTAAGAATAGAGGAGGTAAATAAAAAAGAAATTCAAGATCAAAATCAAAAGAAAAACCTAGGAAGTGCTATTAATGCAAAAAAGAATAACACTTTATTAAAGATTGTTCAAAAAATAAGGCTAAGATGAAGGACAAGAAGAAGGAAGGTAATGTTGCAGTAACCCATGAAGAAGACTACGATAATACAAAAACTTTGCTTGTTTCTAATAGGAATAGCGCTGGTGAGTAGATACTTGACTCTTACTGCATTTCCCATATGTGTCTGGATAAATCTTTGTTTATCAATTATTATCCTATTAATGGTGAAAAAGTATTAATGTGTAATGACATGGTGTGTCAAATCATTGGGATTGGTAGCATTAGGTTGAGATTACATAAAAGTAAGGTAAGAGAGCTATTAAATTTGAAACATGTTCCTAATCTTAAAAAGAACTTAGTATCTCTAAGAATGGTAGATCATGTTGGTTGTTCATTCAAAGCAAAGGATGGGATACTCAAAGTGATTAAGGGTTTCATGTTAGTTATGAAAGATAAGAAACACAATAGATTATATGTGTTACTTGGATAGGCTATTATTGGTTATGCATTCGTTGGTGCTAATGTTAAGAATATATAGAGTAAGTTATGACATATAAGGTTAGCCCACTTGAGTGAGAAAGATCTCAACGAATTGTATGATCGGGGTATTTTTTTTAAGAAAGAAATTCAGCCATTAAGGCTTTGTGAGGATTGTGTATTTAAGAAAGCTCATAAAGTCAAGTTTAACACTAAAGAGCACAAGACCAAAGCCACTCTAGATTATATATATTCAGATTTGTGGGGACTTACTCAAATAACTACTTATGATAGAGTTAAGTACTTTCTGACGCTCATTGATGACTATTTAAGGAAGTTGTGGGTGCATGTGATGAAGAGTAAGGAATAAATGTTTTGAGACTATCAAAGTTTGAAAAGTACTTGTTGAGAATCAAATCAATAAGAGAGTCAAGAAACTTAAGACATATAATGGTCTTGAGTTTTACAATACTGAGTTCGATAACTTTTATGCCAAGTATGATATTGTAAATTATAAAACGGTGAGTAAAGTGGTCTTGCAGAAAGGATAAACAGAACCTTACTAAAAAAAGTAAGATGTATGTTGACCAGTGCTGATTTATCTAAAGCATTTTGGAGTGAAGCGATAGTCACAACAATCTACCTGACCAACAAAAATCCATTTTTGACAATTGACTTTATGAAACTAGAAGAAAAATGGTTGGGCAGCACTCTGAAGTATGATCAGCTGAGGATATTTAGATTCCCTGCTTCTATACATATCAAATAACGCAAATTAGAACCTAGAGCTTTGAAAAAGATATTGGTGGAATATCTACAAGAAGTAAAAAGATATAGAGTTTGAATACTGAGTTGAAGCTACCAAAGAGTATCAAACGTAGAGACGTGACATTCAATGAGTTATTTATGATAGAGATCAATCAGAAGACATAAGTAAAGAAGACATAACTTATGCCAAAAATAGTTTCAACACCAAAAACTGTGAAGGTTGAAGTGGAACATGAGATAAGACCTGGTATGCACTCATGTCAACACTTTAAAGAAATAATACTTGGAGATGGACTATAAACACCCATAAATATCTCGAAGACCACTCAAAAATAAATTAGAACTCTATAGTCAAAATTTGAAGAGTACCAACTAGTCACAATAGGCTAAGGAAAAAGGTTAAGTTACCAATAAGGTAAGCTCATGAAGACTTGATAGTTCATGCCTTTAATACTGCATATACTATTGAATATGATTGTGGAGGAGAGTCTTACTAGATAAAAAATTAAAATAGCTCATTGATAATGGCACGAGGATGGATATTTATAGGAGTAACTAGATTCCTAAGATATCCACCCTCAAGCCAATATCAAAGCCAACTACAATTATGACTATGGATAGCAAAGTTGAGAGATTAATTGATAATGATAAAATTTCGAATTTAGACATCCTGAACCAAAACTTTCTGAAAGGGGATATGGAAATTATATCCAAGATTCAACTGCCTCAGAGTGAGGAAGATAATGCTTTGTGTTGGCACTGTGACAAAAGATGAGTGTATTCTGTCAAGAGTGAGTATCACATAGCTTATAAGCAGAAATTTATTGATGATTCAAAACCCTCTTCTAATTCAAAAAACTTTTGGAAACAAATTTGGACTGTGATTGTTCACCAAAAGTAAAAAAATTTCTTTGGAGAGCTGTAAAGAACTTGTTGCCATCAAGCCTTTCATTAACAGTGAAGAAAGTTATTGCCAACCCAATCTACTTCAGATGTCACAAGTTGAAGATATCAGCCATGCGCTTCTCTGGTGCAAAAAATCTAGGAAAATCTGGATGTCAACCAGTTATGATAGCTTATTGAAAGGAAAGGAGAATGGAGATCTAAGAACCATTGTGCTGGATATTTTGATAGCTTCAACCAGAGAGGAGGTGGCGACTTTTACAATAATCTTGTGGTCACCTAGAATAGTAGAAATAATATTTTAATGTAAAATCAAGAAGAATTCCCAACACTATTGCTAGCAAGGGCTAAAGCTTTTTACTGAGACTTATAGGGCAAGCAACATTACTAAACCCCTCAAAATCGGTGCATAGTTTAGATGACTGGTTCAAAACAAGTGTAGATAGGAACAAAATTGGTCTTGGATTGGCAGTAAGAGATGGATCTGGTAAAATGGTGATAATGGCAAGATGTCCAGGTTTTTTTTCATGATGATGTTGAGGTGGCCGAGACAGAGGCCTCTAAAGTTTGGTATACAAGTCACTAAAGAGTTGGGAGCCCAACAAGCTAAATTTGAATTTGTTGCCCTTAATGTTGTTAATCCAGTTAAAGGACATATTGTATCATTGAAAGATATTAAGTGGCAAGTCCATGATATACAAAATACGAAGGAAATCCGTCAGGTTGAGATTACCTATTTCCCTACAAATTTAGAAGAAAAAAAAGGAAATCCCTCATGATATACAAAAAGGTTTAAACTAATTACAACTTCCTTTTTCTGAAACAGAAATTTTAGTTACGACCAACAAAGTTTAAAATACATTAAAAAAAAAGTATACCACAATAATCTAGTGATAATTACAATGAATAAATAAAAATAAAATTTTCATAATTTCACCGAATGATTATTTTGCTTTACTTGTATTCTGATCTTTCTCATTACAACTTAAATAGAGCAAATAAAATTGCAAAAACAAACGAAAATTTCCAACAACAACTATTTTCTGCCGCATTATTGTTTTATTTGTTTATTTTTGAAAAAGGGGGGGAGCTTCCCTTTAGTTGTTACAAACAAACAAGCCCCTTACAGAGTCTGGAAAAGTATCATATCTGTAAAAGCCTGGAATTCTGAAATGTGTTCTTTTAAAGACAAGGCTTTAACATGAGAGCGGGATTCACAGTGGAAGCATAAGCAAGAAGCTCAGGGTCACGTTCAAATAAGGCCATGTCTGATTCACACAGGGTCACCAAGGCCTCTACTGATCCATCTCCCACTCTTGTGTCAGTCAACGCCACAACGTTCTTTTGGTTTCCAATTCCGCTAGGAATAGTAGTTACCCACCTTGGCTTTCCCCACCCAAAATCTATATCGTATAACGAAAGATTACACAAACTGCTGCACATGTACAATTCTATGTCATGGCTTAGAAGGATGCTTATGGCATCTTTTAATGTCTCCGTAATCGCTTCAAACGCATCTTCTCTTTTGAGTTTTTCCATGTAATTTTCGCCGAAATTTTGTATCTCTTTCCTTAGCTCACGAACCAAGCCTTTTAATTCTATGTCGCTCTCGTCCTTCTGTGCAGCGAAGTACCCAACAAGATTCCCGACACAGTCGGAAGGCAACGGCGGCACAGTCCTTGCGCGTATATTCACACATTGAGACAGCATTGACAGCTTTGGATCCCCTGAATTCCATCTGGAGGCGTTCATAGCACATTTCCAAATGAGCGCCGTCACAGCTTCCACACGTGTGGGTTGCTGCACGCCTGCGCTGGCAGAGACAGCCTTAAGAGCCGCAATCTTTGAAGCATCAAACACGAACCTCTTTGTAACACACTTTTTTTTAGTAAAATTAAAAGCTGGTACGGGTAGCATCATCATGGCAGAGAATTTCCTTGATGGGAATAAAGACATTGCGTTATCTAATGAAAGCACTGGATGCTCACCAGAGCCAAGAGCTGTGGCAGCCCAGGCCTTACTGAACGTGGTCACCGTGGCCGCGTCGGCTATCTTGTGTGAAAGGCAAACACCAATTGCAACACCACCGCAATTGAAGAAGCTGGATTGAACAAGCAATAAGGAAGAATCCCTGGAGCTTGCTTCCTTCGATTCAACCTGATCGACAGGAATGAATTTTCTGATTGCCTCACAATTGGGTTGTTCCAGAAAGTCAGATAGCAAACAGTTGACTCGTGCTTCCGTATAAACCACTCCATGGTCGCTGCAATCAATTGTGATGTTACCTTTTACTCTTCCGGCAAGTGGGTAAAAGCGATTTAAGGTTTCAGATAGTGATTTCTTGAGCCAGTGGGATCTCTTAGAAACTAAGATATGATGATGATCATTTAGGTGACCATCATTATTGAAGGAATTATAAAAGAGAACCAGAGATTCATAAGATGAAGGAGCAAGCTGATCCAAAAGGGATAGCCTAAAATTTTTTAAGTCATCTGGGGTTGGAGATGAAGGTTTGATTGTTTCTTTTGATCTAATCTCAACTTCAATCATCTTCTTCATTGGTTTGGTTTGGTTTGGTGGTGAAAGAGAGCTCACAAGATTTGCATTAATTTCCTAAGTCCACTAATAGCTAGAGTCTACGCAAAAGATTGTTAATCATTGTTTGCATAAATAAAGTAGTGAAAACGTGGCTTTGGCGGTGGGCAAGTTTGAGAACAACTTCTACACAACTGGACCCCACATGATAGGAATTCCAAAGGATCCATTTTTTTTTTGACTTGGCAACCTTTTGTAGTCTACTTCCACCACTTTATTTTCATTTTTTTCTAATAAAAAATAATGTGAAAATTTTGAATTTTTATACGACCAAATGTTGGACTTTAAGGGCATGTTTAGGAGACAGCATTACTGACGGGATAAGACTAAGACTAAGTTTTAGGGCTCATGTCTATGGAATATATATGAAAAGAATCAGTAAATTTCAATCTCATAAAACAGTCCAAACTCTATATGATTAGTTATCCTCTAAAAAATCATAGGACAACTAGTCTTATTCTACAGGATCAAAATATAATAATCATATATTTAAATAATATAATCAATATCTTATAAACATATATTTAAACAAAAATATTAGAGATAAGTATTTATAACTAATTAAAATCATACTTATTAATTATAATTATTAGTAAACATTAACTATTACTCATTAGCACAATATTAATTTGTAATGAACGTATATTTAATATTCAAATTGAAAATATAATATATTTTAAAACACTAATATTATTTAAATGATTAACATTATAATTAATTAATATTCAAATAGAATAGATTTATTCAATTCATTAATGAGATGGATTTAATAAGATAAAATATTTAATAATTCATCTGAACTAATATCTAATATTAAATTTAATAATAAATAATATTATGTATTTATTTTAATGAATTCGTTCAAGAATAAAATTGTAACTATGAAAATATTTAAAATTTAGTTTTAAGGCCCTATATGCACTCTACATCTAAAGAATTTACGAATCTCTCACACGTATTGTAAAACTTTCCAAGACCTACCATATGGTATCCAAGTTGAGAAAATAAATTAAATAAGTATGATTGTCCTTATTGAGATGTATTATTAAACTTAATTGAGATTAAACTTGGTTAAAGTTTGTCTCAAATAGTTGAAAGTTGGTGAGTAAGAAAAAATTCGATTTGTTAAGTGTGATGGTGTCAAGAGTTGGACTCAAACTTTAAATTTAATCACATTGAAATTGGGATTGAATGGCGACTGTGTTGTGGGCTGATCAAGAGCTAGACTGTTTTAAGGGACCTAAGAAACACATAAATCACGAGGTTAAAGATAAGTTTTAGCAAGGTAGCTGATGACGGCCCTCCGACTCTCAAGTAAAACAGTAACTCAGGAGTGGATATTCCCTAGAATTTTGCATACGGAGAGAAGACAGAGATAATTTCTTACTAAAATTGGTATGCTTAAGTTGAGTTCTTATCCTACTTAAATTCAAAAGTTAAGTTTTTGAGCATGGTGAGGGCTAGCTTATAAAATACCCCTCAAGAGTGACACGTGTTGATATTTGATTGGAGATTCACTTTCCTTATAAGGGCACTTTGAAAAACACAACTCATATGGGGTTGTTGGATAATTGTATCTTTTTAAGTTTTGGAGTACTATGTATCTTTATATTAGATACTTTTAGAATGATTAACTTTGTTTAGATGGGCTACTAGAGCTGAGTGAGCTGCAGGTGACTAAAGTTGAGTGAGCTGCAAGTGATGTCTCATTGAGCTCAGCAAATTCGATATTAGTCATTCCACCAACTCTAAACAAGCCTCATCCTCTTATTTGAAGAGAACTAAGACTTGGCACATATTAATGTGGAGGCTCGACAGTAGTCCTTGCAGCCACCAAACCTATAAATAAGATACTTTTACAGCTAAAAAGATAGAGAACATGAGAGAGCGCAAAAGAAAACAAGTTTTAGAGAGTTTAGATTATGATTTAAAGATTGAAGAAATGATTCAACTACAAGTTAGAAAGAGAAAGTGCTGAATTAAGACATTGATTTGTGTTTTCTTCTCTCTTACTTATATATTCCGTTCTTCTTTGTTATGTTTATTGACTTATGTTCTAAAACTTTTTATTTCATTATGAGTTAAGTTTTATATTTAAGGTTACAACTTCGAACTTGATATGTGATTGAATTCAAGTTCTTCTTTTATTTCTATGAAATCAATAATAGAATTGGTCAATTATTCAATGCCTAATGCTTTCTAATTACTTGATCACTGATTAGATTGTTATAGGAACCCTAATAAACTTGACAAAGGGAATTTTGTGTTGGCCTTAAATAATTTGATATATAATCATAGTGTAACAATTACGAGTTTCATATAGGATAGAAATATATCTATATAGAATATATGGTAGTAATATATCAGTTCTTAATGAATTTATTCTGTTCTGATTACTATAAATATATAGGTAATTGTTAGGTAAGATATAGTCACTCGACCATTGACAGAGACTTGTAATGATATTAGAAATTTAGCTAACAATTCATATTAACGGATTAACTTAAGAAAGATTAATTGGTTCAAGTAACATATCGAGGGATAATTATAATCCTAGGTTTAATTTGCTATTGGTGTCTCTATTTTGTTATCTTTAGTTTTATATATTTCGTTAGTTTTCTGTTTATTTAGTTTAGATTATTATCTCTTGATTTTCATTCGTCTGAATAAAAATAAGAAGATACAATCTTAACACTTAGCATAACATAACAATAATTTCTCGTAGGAACAATACTTAGACTCAAATCATATATTACTTATTGGAATAGTGTGGAATTGCGCTTAAGTACATCACATCAGTCCTTTTGAGATTTTTTATCTTCGGCCTTATCCCTAGATTTAGTCATTAAGAAATGTGGCCTTTAGCTGGGCAACTGGTGGTCTTAATAGTGACATGGCAGCAACTTTAGCTTTGCTGATGTGTACGCCAATCATGGGTGATGATGTAGCCTATGTCTAGGTTATGATTGTTAAGGTTTAAATCGAATCGGGTGTGTAAGTTTGTGTGTGTGTGGGTAGCAAAATTCAAGTACATGTCACACACTATGCAGCGAAAGTATAATACGCATTTTAAAATCACATAAGCACAAGCATATCCATCAGTAATAGAAAATATATGTTTGGTCTAACCTTTTTACAGGAAGGATAAAAGATAAAAAACTATTTTTGTCTGATTCCCTTTAATATGGTCAAACTAATTCCAAGCCCTTAAGAATATCTCTTAAGCCTTTTAATTCTTTTAAGTATAAGATGACACTTGTTAAGCCTTTAGTCAAAACTTAACTCTTCAGTTTTGCTTATAATAATGCCACCATTTAACAAGTATCCATTTCTATAAACAAAGCTTATTCAATAAGTTTTATTAAAATAATCAAGTTCATGATTAGTATCCAACACTTGTCAAAATCTTATACAAAACTTAACCATTAAGCTTTATTAAAATAATCAAGTACATGATAAGTGTGGGACACTTGTCAAAATATTATACCAAGCTTAACCATTAAGCTGTATTAAACTATTTAAGTACATGACAAGTGTCTCACACTTGTCCAAGTACTATACAAAATTTATCCTTTAAGGCTAGTGATATGTCAAATTCTAACAATTATAATTTAACACGTGTCCATTTTGAAGGTCTCAATACCAAATCCTATTCATCCTTAATTTTTTCGAATTGAACTCTTAGATCAAGCCCACTACCCTAGTGCTCAACGAGTACACTTCATATTGTGAGACTCTCTAAGTTTATACCTAGTTTGTCTTATGGAACTCATCTACTAGTCCGTAAACTCGATCCAACCCGTTACCTTAGTACTCAACAAGTACACTTCATATTGTGTGACTTTCTAAGTTCATACCTAGTTTGTCTTATAGACCTCATCTACTAGTTATAAAACCCATACCTAGTTTGCCTTCATATTATAAGACTCTCTAAGTTCATACCTAGTTCGTCTACAATGCTACACATATACTTTACGAATATTACAAAGTGGCATGTTGAACTATACAAGTTGAGGTTATAGTATATTCGTATAATTCTTTTGTAACTTATATCTAGGAAGAGAAAAGACATAGATCATCACCATCAAATCTTTATATGCTCTACCATGAACTTATCTCCAAATTTATATCTCTATAAGCAATATCTGCAAGCACCTTTGCGATATTATTTAACCCTACAAAAAACTCTTTTCTGGTGTTTATGCATGTGGCCACAAGACTTTTCAAAATACAATCTTGGAGCATCAGGATATACAACTTACCCATATTAACTGACGAATCTTATATCTATGCACACTAGAATCTATGAGCATTGGACTATACCTAATGACACTCGGGGTTCAAACCTTGAATGACTCTAACATGTGTGAAATTAAGTATGGTGGATCACTCGCAAGCTCACTGTGGCGCTTAGGTCAAAGGACCACAAATAGTACCAACTCGAGAAAACCATCCATGACGACTTTATGGGATGTCTATTAGAGATCCTCGTGAGTTAGTTTAGTACTCAATCCTTAATGAATATCTGCATACCTATACGAGCCTCCATTAAGCTCACAATTTGCTAAGACTAATCACACATTGATAATCATAAATCAAGAACGATATTTTCGAGAACATACTACATAATGATACTTCTTAACACCATTACAACTATATCATTACTAATATATTTTTAGGTAATTGTCCTAATTCAGACAAGGTTCTAACTCTTAGAATGCTAACTCTTAGGTTGACCTAAACTCCTTTAGATCAGATTTACAATGTCTGAGAAGTAACAAGTTTAGTACCATATAATAAATTAATAATTTATTAAAATATATATTGTATAATATCAATATATTCATATAAAATTAAAATGACACGTAAGCATTATCTCCAACAACAATAACATGTCCCTAGTAACTGGTCCAATCCGAGGGCTTTCCTAGGTTGAATTATAAAGGTATAAGGACTTGAACCAACACTAAGCTCATTAAAATGGCATGGATTTTGACCAGTAAACTCTTTAGGGTAGCTGGGCCTAAGGGCTCGAGTGGTCTTCTAAGTGAGGCTCAAATATTACCTAATTTTTCCCTTAAAATACCTAAATTTTGATACAATTCGATAATTTTTTTTAAAAAAAATAGACATATTTTACTTTAATTTTGTAAGAATAAACTCTACCATCACTCTTATCTATATTTATTATTATTAGTTTTATATGATTATTATTGTTGTAAATAATGTAAAAAAGATTAAAAACTAATTTAGAATGGCACTTCGGGGGAGGGGCGGATAAAGAGCTGTCATATTATATTTACGTGATTTGTCCTGTAATCCAACTTACATCCACATCTTGAAGTAAATTATGTTTGCGAATTCACTAACTCGGTCTACCTTTCAAGACCTTTTGATTAACTTTTCAGGTATTAATCAAACCTTTACAACCAACTAGTTTACTAAGTACCAATTAAACTATCACGAGAATTCAAATATAAATGACCAAAACTCACTCAAAGAGTAGAAATGATAATTTTTAATTTAGAGATGAATATTTCTATTTTTTGCAAATGATATGAAGGTTTATATTTATAAAAGAATAGAGAAACCAATCATTTATAGCAATTATATAGCTTTTTACGTCTAAACCAATTTAACGGTTTAACGAGCAAGTAAGGCTTCTGACTCAAACTGGTTTTCAAATTACCTTGTGATGAGATATTTTTATATCTTAAAATAAAGTGCAAGTATATGTTATTGTTTGCAAGTAATAAATGGACAAAAGGGATATTTCTATATCAGATGTCAAATCCATAAGGATAATTTTTTCTTTTTATCGAGTACTAAAATTAAGTATTTCTAATAATTATTTAGAAAAATCAAAATCTAAGAATAAATTTGACAAATATAAAAGTAATGACACAATGTAAAAAGTTAAGAAAAATAACAATATAGAGAAAGCCTATGATTAATGCTATCTCTTAATATACTTTCTAATAATTAATCTTTTTATATTTAATTCTCTTAATTTTTGTTATAGATCAAAACACTATATTATTCACAAGCCTCTCCTAAGGTCATGCAAGCATATCTTAATTTACCAAATACTTATATTCTTATGGTATTTAATAAATTAAAACTCATTAAGAATAAGTCTTATTGATTATACATGCCAATTAGGTATATTATTATTGTAATTTGAAACTTGCATATGTAACTTACGTTACTTTACAATCATGCATCAAACTATTTAAGTTTAAATATAATGATTCCTCTTTCGAGTTTATCAAAATATTACCAAAACAATCACAATATTGGCCCGATATAATGAAACATTAAGATCAAATAATTTGAATAACGAAGAACTAAGTTTATTAAATATAAAAAAAGATATGGCAATTAAGCACACATATTGAGTTCAAGTATTAATTCTAGAAAGAAAACTAGTTCATGACTACAAGAGAATTGCAGCAAAAATATAAAGAAAATATGATATAATCAATAGCAAATTGATATAGACGTCGAATTGCTCTTAATTGAATAGCCTAGAAACTTTTTGCTGGCGAAAAATGCCTTGATTTTCTCTTTATAGCTGCTTTAATTATGCTCAAATTACTCTCTAAGACTTGTGTTATGTGTCTCTTGAGTGTCTTGTTTGTTTTTTGAAGGATGAGGACGAGTGACCTTTTATAAGGATTTATTTAAGCTTAAAATCTCTAATTCTTGTTGGGATAGGAATCGTGTGATCGCTGGGGTGTTATCATGCTATCACTGGGGCGATACATTCAAAAACTAATATCCCTAGAGCGGTGAAAGTATGGCATTGTGGTTTTGCTGAGGCAATAACTGGTCAACGCTGGGGTGAAAAATTTCGACTATTCCAAGTCTTACTTCTGATTTTCTTATTTTGATCAAGGTATCAACGTTGGAGCGAAAATGCTTGTAGCAATGGGCGAAATTTTCAAAATTGAGTTTCTTTATAATTAAGTCCCTAGTTTTTGCTTACTTCGCGTTCTTGCCCTAGTTTTGTATCTTTTTTAGTCCAAACCTTATAAATAAATAATAATACATACAAATAGTCATTTATTCTTATAAAATAATAAATAATTAAAATAAAATATGAGAAAAATATGATAAATATACCCTTATTAGCTTGCGATTAAATCTTCAAACTACTTTGCCCAAACATATTAACCATTTTGCACTTGTTTATGTTGCATATGGTTGAATTATTTGACCATAACTTATCATAAAAAACTCCAAATTAATTTTTGTAGAATTTTTTAGAAAGTTAACAACATTATCCTTCTCTTGACTTCAAGCTTGTACGAAATTCTATCCCATGCAATGCCGATAAATTTCAAGGATATCCTTTTATTTTGTTGAAATGTCTTTATTGTAAAGAAATATCTTTTTGTACTTTAAAACAACCTATTAATTTACAACTTAAACTATAGTCAAATATAATAAATTCAAACAAACAAGCACAATAAACCATAATCAAGTATAGGAATACACATATTAAAGATTATAGAGATAGAGAAAATTAACAAGTGATATTTACGTGGTTCAACTCTTAATCCAACTTATTTGTACACCTTAAAGTAAATTGTGTTTGAGGATTCACTAACTCAATCCATCTCCTATGTCTCTTTGATTAACTCCTCAAGTGTATAATTAATTGATTTATTGGGTATGAATTAAACTCTCACAAGGATTCAAATAAAAATGACAAAAAATCTTTCAAAGAGTGGATACAACAAATTTCAATACAAACATGAGTATTTTTGTTTTCAAAGGTTGATGCAAGTGACATTAAATTTTTTGAATTGGTAGATAATTAAACAGAAAGCAAATGTCTATAGTTGAAGTGTAAAGTTTATTATAATGAAAATTTTATTACAAATATGTAATATTTGGTGCATGAATATATAATTCTTTTTTTTTTTTGATACAGTG
This sequence comes from Ailanthus altissimus, assembly GCA_946807835.1. Taxonomy (NCBI): domain Eukaryota; kingdom Viridiplantae; phylum Streptophyta; class Magnoliopsida; order Sapindales; family Simaroubaceae; genus Ailanthus; species Ailanthus altissimus. The sequence goes on along the minus strand of OX327692.1, from coordinate 23,184,984 downwards.
GAATATAAAGGGTATGAAAGAAATTGATATTTATGTTCTTTAGATTTTGTTTAATGGTGGGTATAAGAATGATATTAAAAAGGTCTAAGCTAAGATGATCAAATTGATAATTGATTTTAATTTTACTTGGGCACATTTTCACCATCACTTTCATTGTTATCAAATTAATTTACTGGAAATTTCAATAAAACTACTGAATCCTTATCGATTCTTGGGTATTTTTGTGGCGGAGAATTCGTGGGAGAGAGGCAAATATTTGATCTATTCCTGGTTTTGTATTTTTGTTTTTGTTCGAAAGTTTTGTTTCCAACAAAAATAGTACAGCATTAAACTTGGTTGGATGATAGCCATGGCGGCCATGGCCATTTTTTTATTTTTTAAAAAAAATTGAATTCGTGTGCAAGTTTATGATGAAACATTTCATATAATTTGAAAAATAAAAGATAGAATTGTAGAAGAGATGATATTTTAAACTAATAAATAAATTTACTTTAAATGCACGTATTACAATAAAGAGTAAAATTATAATTTTCACTGAATTAGATAAATTCTATCAAAATTAATAAAAGAAATTAATGGATAAGGGTCTTCAAAATATTTTTAAAAATGTTAAGATGTTTTAAGTACTTAAACCAAATTAATTAAATTCATCAATATTTTTTATATAAAGTATTACAATTTTACAATAAATTAGAAAAAATAATTTTGTGACAGAAAGTATTATATGGTACATTTTATTAATATATAAAACAATGTCATTTTAGTTAAAATATAATTGCATAGAATTTAATTTTCATGTAGAATTTTTTTTATTACCAAAACGATGTTATATCGATATTTTCAATTGAAACGAAATTGTTTTGGTGTTGTATTTTGGGAGGAAAAAATTTTGCTTTTTTAAATCTATTCATACCTTAAATAGCGCCATTTTTCCATTGAAAAAAATAAAATTATTACAAATTTATAACACAAGTGTCATAATTTTGCGGCAGAATTAAAAAAAACAATTTGTTACCATCTTAGTTTTTTTTTATTTTGTAACTAAAATAGCACCGTTTTAGTAATTTTAACTGAAATGATGTGGTTTTCGTCTCCTAATTTTAAAAAAAAAAATTCCCTTTTTTTAATTTATTCATACTTAAACGGTTCTATTTTACTATACAAGAAAAATAAAACTATCACAAATTTATGATAAAAAGTATCATAGTTTTGTGATAGAATAAAGAAAAAAGATTTTTTTATTTTGTAATTAAAATGATACCATTTCAGTAATTTTAATTAAAGCAATATTATTTTAATAAAATTTGAACTAGAATTGAAATTATAAAATTTAATAGAATTACAATTAAAATTAAAATTATAAAATTTAATAGAATTACAATTAAAATTAAAATTAAAATTATAAAATTTTATCAAATTAAAATTATAAAATTTAATATAATTGTAATTGGAATTGAAATTGAAATTATAAAATTTTATGGAATTAGAATTATAAAATTTAATAGAATTAGAATTGAAATTGAACTTGAAATTGAAATTATAAATTTTAATAAAATTAAAATTTAAATTATAAAATTTAGAACATAATTAATTTAAATAGTGTAAAAATAATTGTAAGTAACATAAATTTACAATAGTCATATATTTAAGAAATTATTAAAATTTTATATTTTAAATAAATTTTAATATTTTTAAAATTAATTAAATGAACGTTTGTCTCAATTGTCAAGTGATAAACAAAAAATATTGTATGAGACAAAATATTCATTGATACGATGGGACATTACAATTATAGATATGTTTGAACTTAGGGGTGGGTATTATTACCAAACTCGACCCTTTCAGACTCGATTCGTCCCAAAATTTTGGGTCGGGATGGGAATGAGAATGTGTTCGGGACAGAATTTTTTAACCCGAACAAGAATTCCTAACCCGCCTCATCCCGAATTATCCCGAACCCAACTTGAATCGTCTCTAATCATCCCGAACCCATCTCGAACGGTCCCAAATTGTCTCAAACCCGACTCAAATCGTCCCGAATTGTCTCGACCAGTCTCAAACTCGAATCAAAACTACATCATTTTAAAATAATTTTTTTATAAAAAAAATTTGGGATTTCCCGACCTCACCCGTCCCAACCCGAGATAAAAAATTAAAATTTTCAATCCCACCCGTTTCAACCCGAGGTCAGATCAAGACTTATCCCGACCTGAAATGTATTTCAATCGAGACACATTTTGACATTCCAAATCCAAAATTACCCACCCGTATTTGAACCTAAAAGCATGACTATCACTATTAAATATCGTCCAACAAAATCCATATCAAAATTATGAGATTATGAAATAAGAGTTAAGTTGTCTGAAATTTAACTATAATAACCTTGAAGGTAAATATATTGTCTTGTAGAAGTAATATGATGAGATGCACGTTGATGTAACGATATTTTAAAAGTATTTGGATTAACTTATCTACCAATGATCATATATAAATATTTAATTTAATGTTACTTTATACTTATAAAGTCATTTATAAATTATGAATTACTTTTATAAATTCAAATTATTTTTCTAGTGTACACCGTCAACACACAAATATAAACTAGATATAAACTAGAGGCTAAAGATTTCTTATAACTTTTTTTTTATAAAATTATAATCAATTATAAAATAGAAACATTTAAAATTGATGATGTTAAATCTTTTTTTTTTTTTGTAATGGATATTATTGTTATAGATTATAAATTTATTTTTTTTTTGTTAATTATTCATTAAAAAAAGATTTTGTAAATTAAAAATATAGATTTTATATATTAAAAATTTCTAGTCAATTCTTTGATCAATTTTGTTGACTTTTTTAATAGTTAAATAACTGTTGCAAATGCCTTTTGGTCAATTGTCGTAGTGGCAATTAGGCATTTACGGCAGCAAAATTGCCGTCACAAAAAATCTGTTATATTGTAGTGTTATATAAATATAAGTTTTATTTTAAAATTTAACAAAGAAAATATAGATTTAGGTTAGACTTGACTTTTTTTTTAAACAAGTCCAATTTGATCAACTTAATCTAATAATAAAATTAAGATGAAGTCCGTAATAAGTTGGATTAGATTGTAAATTAAAATTATCAACCTGATTATGATCAGATTTGATATAATTGAGTATCAACTTGATCCGACTCAACTCATGTCCACCGGTCACCGGGATAGAAAGCAACAATTGCAAACAGCTGATCATTTTGTTCAACCAAGACCGTCTCCTCTTCATTAAAATTCACCCATGTGCTTAAATTCCATCTTCATCCTCTGTAATTTGTATCTATTGACAGAAGAAGATTGGCAGATGCCAGATTCCAGCTGCCTGGAGTCACCAATGTTATAAGATAATACGTTGTGGAAGATCAAATGAGGCTGCTTCTTTGGAGAATAAAAGAAATAGCTAGTTTGATTTAGTTAAGGGCAAGACTAGTTAATTACCCTCAGAAACGATTAGACTTTGCTCATAGTTAATCTTATAATAATTAATTCATTCATAGGCGGGTAAGCACTTGTTTTCTAATGGAAAATTGCTCGTGTAAATGATTCGGCAGGTGATTTGGTAATTCAATTTTTTGCAACTGCCCATTTGTTTCATCCGAGTGGACAATGCAATCACTGAATATTTTATTGAAAGATTCAGACAACAAGAATCATGAACAATGGAACATCATTTAAATTAATTTCATATTTTGGCAGATCGAGGGGCAGAGCTCATCATATAATAACAGGCCTAATCATTCAACTAGCTAAGCAAGAGTGAGCAAAATGGTTGGTAAATTGGAGATTAAAATTATTAGCAGACAAACCATCTCCTCCAACTCCCTATCATCTTAGAGATTTCAAACTTTCATTTTTGGAACAAATAGCTCCCGTAATGTACACACCATAAGTGCTATTCTACTCGCCAAATGGTGACACCGATAACCATGTCCAGGCTTCCAAAACGTGCCAGCGTTTGAAGACATCCTTATCGACGATTCTGACTTCGTTCTACCCATTTGCCGGGAGATTCAAGGATCACGCTTTGATAGAATGCAATGATAATGGAGACGATTTCTTGAATCAGTTGCCATTTATCTGACATTTTTTGACACCCTGATGCTAACGTGCTACGAAAATTCCTACCCACTGAGTTTGAATCCATGGAAGCAGTGACGAATTTTTTGGTTCTTGTTCAAGCAAACTTCTTTGAATATGGAGGAATGGCACTCGGAGTGTGCCTTACTCACAAGCCTACAGATGCAGCCACCTAATGCACATTCATCAAGACCTGGGCTGCCACTGCTCTTGGTTCTACTCAAAGGATTCTTGAAGCTCAAATCCTGAATTTCTCACATCATCACTTTTTCCGCCAAAGGATTCTTCAATGCCGCCCTTGTCATTCCCTCTGGCAAGTGCCGAACAAGGAGGTTTGTGTTTGATACTTCAAAAATTGCGGCATTTAAGGCTAAAGCTACCAGTGCAAATTGCAACACCCGTCACGAGTAGAAGTTGTGGCAGCAGTCATTTGGAAATGCTCAATGATTGCTTCAAGATCAATCAGGGGATATCCAAGTCTCTCTCTAGTGACACAAGCACTGAACTTGCGTAGATGGACTGAGCTATCCTTGCCAGCCAATTCTGTTGGAAATCTAGTCGGGATGCTCTCAGCTTCAGCACCGTCATCCGAGAGTGAGACAGTTGCAAGACTTGGTTTATGAACTGAGAAAAGGAAAACTAGAACTTAGAGAAAACAGTGTGAAAAAGACTGATCTAGGAGACGAGACTTGCAAAATGATTCTGTAGGTAGGAAATTTGGCTGCAAGAGATGATACAGACATCTATAGCTACAGCAGTTGGTGTGGATTTCAATTGTTTGAAGCAGATTTTGGGTGGGGAAAGCCAACATGGGTGACGCCAACCAGCTGGGCGTTTGCCAATCTTGTTCTGTTAACGGATACCCAGGATGGTGATGGAATTGATGCATGGGTGAATTTGGACGAAGAGGAGATGACCTTGGTCGAACAAAACCAGGAGTTGCTTGCTTTTGCTTCTTTGAATCCCACTGTACCCTTTCATTAATAAGGTTAAATAATTCAAATATTTGCCTGAAACATGATTGTCTTGTAGAGTAACTACTATTTTTCTTCAGTTGATGATCACCCTCAAGCTCCTTTGTTGTTTGAAAGAAAGATCAATTGTGTTTGGCATTATAGTCAGATGGTTCTTTTGAAATGAAAGTAATGTTTCCAATTTGAAGTTTTTAGATTTAAGAGCACTTCCGATAGCATGTTCTGATGGCATAATCTAAAAGTTAAAAATGGTGAAAACAACTTTCGAGGATTATTCAAGTCTTGCACTTCAAAATTTATTTTGGTGTAAATTTCAGTTAAGAAAATAAAGATAAAAAAAAATAATAACAAAACTATCAACTACAAAATGGGGTAATCAAACTTAACTGACATCTTTTTTTTTTCCTGCGTTTCACACACCCCACCCCATTCATATAGAGAAACTAGATAGATTACCCCTCACAACTATGCATGTACAGAAATTAGCTAAGTTGCTCCTTTTAAGGTTGGTACGAGGGGAAATTGATCCCCTGACTTCTTACTTCCACCATAAGAGGCCAAACCAACCAGACGATCCTCTCAGGGACTAATATTAACTCACATTCCAACAACTCATTATACTGGGTCAAGTCATAAACAAAACAAACAACAAACATCGAGATCCAGCACTTGTAGTTTCATGCTCACCCATAGTTTCTGTAAAAGCTATCATTCCGGCTGGGGATGCTGAGAAAAATGATAATGATGCTTCTCAAGAGGGCATTTAACAATAGCTAGTTTGAAGAGTAAACGTCTTCATAATATAGAAATTAATCTGATTGTTATATATGCCAATACGAGAGGATACACATTATATGTAGAACAAATACGTTGTGGGGCAGCCTGGGAGGACTATCACATTGAAAACAATTCTTGATATTCCCAATCAAACACAGTCACATCTATCAATATTTGTACATATATAAAAAATGCACACAAGCCAAAGGTTTCATTTCTGAGAACAATGGCAAATATATATCTAAATACAACATAGAAAATGAGATTGAGCAGTTCTGCTAGTAAAATCACCTGTTGATTCTAGCTATTTCCTTCATGGAACTTCTCAAAATATCAATCAGAATGCAAAAATTACTCTCATCTCCCTTGACAGGAAGCAGTTAAGCAATAGCTCCAGTTGGGGAGTACCCAGTAGATGGTATCTGCACAAACACCAAAAGTGGGACTGCATTGCCACATTGAGGGGTTATGACCACCAAACTGCTGACAATCCAAATTAGGTGCACAAGTAATATGGACATATATCAACAAATTAACCTCTTAAAGATTGTTATCCATCTTGTTTACCACATGTGTCCACAGAATTACAACCTTTCAACTGCAGAAAGATGTCTTCTAATCACTACCTTGAAGATGTTTGCTTAGGCTAGGGCATAATAACTGCTTCACTACTTGGAGCTTTTGTTGCCGCAATCTCTTCCAAGCGTTTCCATTTGGCATCATGTTGTGTTTTCATCTCCAGCACTTGTGTTTCAGTATCCTGGAATTTGTGCAAGCACTCCTCAAATAGCTCTGGATCAACTTCAGAGAATATCTTGCGGACATTAAGAGTCAAGCTCTGGACCGCCTGATTCCAGTGGTTACGCCCATTATTCTGTAAGGCAGGGAAGACAATGGGCAGTATAACTTTCCGATTCTGTCTGATTAAATTCTCAATGTGATCATTGTTCCATAAATACAAAGCCCTCTCTGCTACCTGCAAAATCATAGCATAAAGTGGCTGAAATTTAACTCTGAAAAGCAATGGCTCATGCAATTTGACCAAAATTCATCGGAGTTAAAAACAATGTCTTTATATAAGCATGTGAAAAGGGAAAGAAATAGCATAAAACTCCAAAATGAGAATCTCATTCGGAAAACTTGAATTTGATAAGAGAGAATCTACTCACATATGAAAGGACATTGACAATATTTTGATATTTGTTTGAGTCAAACTTAAAATGATTGTAGAAGGGAACAGATTTTGCTTGTTAATAACCAATAGAGCACAATAGCTAGTTTATGGAATTAAAGCAACCTTTTTAGTAGATTCTACTCTAGGGAAGCCCATGTGTTGCACAAGAAAACAAACATTTAACGAGACTGATTCACAAGGTCTCACCACCCAATGAAAATGAAAAGGTAATGCGAGATGTGGCTAACATGAAACAGTTTTAAGAACAATACCGGATCAAAATTATCAAGGCATCATGTGTACACGCATGCATTGCATTTGTGGAATGTTCAATCCCTCACTTAAAAGCTTAGGAACAATTTATAAATTCTATCAAGATAAATTTTCTGAAGAAACTTCTAAATATTGGCCTTAGCATTCTTTTTTGTTGCCCAATATCTTATTTTTCACTCTTGTTCTGATCTTCTTGAGCCATCATTCAAGACTACACATGTTGAAGAATAAACAGCTGTGGCAAAAAAGCAACTTATTACATGTGAACCTTAAAACTATGACACAAGTGAGCAACGATCACAAGACCCTTGCTGCTACAGCACCAAATGTGCCCATCAGTGGCAACATCATTTTCATGGCCAATGAACAAAAAAGAAACTATATATAAGAAAGTTGTTTAGGCAAGGTGAATGAAAAAGTGTGACTGGTACTAGAAAAACACAGAAGAAACTCCAGATATCCAAGGACGATCCAGCACACAGAAAGATAATCTCCTCTTCTTCTTTTTACACCTCGAAAGTTATGTGTTCATAACTTTATCAGAATCATGAGGTCCCAGAATTTATCAAGTATCAAATCAATTCCTGGAAGGATACCTAATAGTTTCCAATGTAGGAACCAGATCAAGGTTTAAAGTTTGAGATCCTTTAGTGACTTCAAAATGATCCTACTGTATTCAAAAGGCAATCAGCTCAGACTATATTTTATCAATTACTTCAGAATGCCAAGTGCGAATTCGGAACATCAAAACACATAATCCCTATTCTGCAATCCTAGTCAGCAGCCCTCACAACTACTTAACTTTTACAAAACTGTGATTGAGTAAACTTAAATATTAACCGTGATTGAGTAAACTTAAATATTAACTAAACCTAGCAATAACAGATTTGATATTTCTTTGTGGCCAAAGTTAAAATGTTATTGTGCTTATTGGTTAATAAGCACTTCCTCTACATGAAAGGTTTTCAAAGACCTGAAGCAAATACAACAGAACTTATTAATCCATTTCAGCAATTGAAGGCAAACCAAAGTCAATTAATAAAGATGATTTTCGCATAACCACGTAATTGCACATGTGTTTATGAGCTCGCAACAGCAGAAAGTGACAGAAAGACTGACCGCAATTTTAAATTACTAACAAGTAGCCCATGCCTTAATCAATATGATAGAGCAATACATACAACAAAATTGATCAAAGGAAAGTCTAGAACAAATAGAAACCAAAAAAAAAAAAAGACAAAGGAAAACTTTTCAAGACTGACTAGAAAGGTTAAAGTAAGCTTTTCGACCCACTTCTGAAAGCAAAATTAATACTCAACAAAACAAAAGGGAGCATCTTCCAGTACTCAAAAGTAAAACATGCTCTAAACATAACAGAACCCAAAACAAGCAAATGCAGTAGGGCAAACATTTTAAAACGTGCTTCAAAATAGGTATTGCAGTTTTTGAAAAACAATATAAACCTAAAAGTTCACGGAGGTCAAAGTTTGATGGTTTATTACCTGAAAGTGTGAACTGCTCAAGCAACGAGCAATTTGACGGAACAGGGGTACCATACAACTTTGAAATTCTGCAGGTTGAGTAGCTTCTAAAACTTCCTCCAGCTCACTTAGAAACATAACCTCCTTTGAACTATTAGTGATTGGCCAATACTTCAACAAACCCCTTATAACAGTGTCTGCAAGCTTGCAGTCTTTCTCCACAAACTGTGTGATGCAGTATGATAAAGGCTGGTGGTACATTGGTAGGCATTTTGGTTTATGAAGGGGAATTAGAGCCCGTACAAGGAACAATTTGTGTTCTTCTTTAAGTGGCAGAGCAAAGCCATTGACTATACTTCCCAAAACCTCCAACAGCTCAGCAATCCCATTATGCTTCTCTGTTTCAAAAATAAACCGATAGAAGATGTTGTTGATAGCTTTTCTAATGAATGGACGATGCACCATAAACTTTCCATAGATGCGATGTAGAATTGTTTTCAGATACTCCCTCTCCCTGGGATCCTCAGAATCAAAGAGATCTAACAACTTGAGAACAAAAGAGTGATCAATGTACCTCTTAGCCACCTTTGCATCTGTCTCTGGAGATGCAACAAACCTCAGAAGGAATTCATACACAATTTGCAAATGAGGCCATGCAGGGTCCATCGAAGGTTCTTCTTCTTCCAGATCAAAGGCTTCTAAAACCTTGTTTTCGTGGGGTTGTGGTGCAAGTGACCTAAATAAATTCAAAGATACCAACTTGACAACTTCTTGCATGACAGTCTCTGTGAATTTCCCATTTGAAGAAGTAATATAGTCGACAAGCTCAAGCAACGTCTGCCGCTTGATGTCCTTTTCTTTCAAGTTCTTAGTAGGATCACTGAAGTCAAACACAACACAGCATAGATTCAGCTTTCTAATAAGCAAGTTTTGCTTTTCAGAGCTTGAGACATCCCTAAATCCAGGCAATGCTTCATATGGAGCGACTACTGTGTTTCCATTCAGTCTTGAATTTCCTGGTTGGGTGAATTTACTTCCTTGACTCTGTCCAAAATTTGAAGTAGAATTAGGGCCAGGAAGAGGCATATGGTCCAAATTTACAGGCCTACTACTCACAAGATCACTGCTTCTCGAACTGCTAGTAGCATTTGGAGTAGGGGCAGCTGAACCCCCAAATTCGCGATTTTCAGATGACTTGGATGCCTTCCCCCCAAATTCGCGATTTTCAGATGACTTGGATGGCTTCCGTGGAAGCCTGCCAAGTATCTGCTTGATCATAGCTCAAATACTGTAAATACTGAACAAACAGAAGTCCTTTGTTAATCCAGTTGTGACCGAAGACAACTTCAAAGCAGAGACCATTCCATCAGAGAGAGAAAAGAACCTCCCCAGCACGATCTAGGACAAAAACCCAGATGCATAAAATTCATTTCAAGCCACAGAATAAACAGACCCAGTAAGATGAATCAAACTACTAGATAGAGAAACCCTCCCCCAGATGAAGATTACAAAAACCCCAGTAGCACCAACGAAAGCATCAGAGCAATAACTCTTGCTTTGACGCATCATCCTCTAATAAATCAGAGAACTTTCTTCGACTGTACGAAATTCAAGAATAATAAAATGAAAAAATGAAAGAACACCAAATTAACCACAGCCGGTAACAACTTTGTATTCACTATATAAATACACCAGAAGCTCCCGTTTTCTAGGCACTTCACATTCACTTCTTGAGATTCTTCCTCCTGTTTTCTTCACAATTAGCAACTAACTCAGCTAAGACAAGCGATGACAGAACCTGGGTTCAATCAAAAACACCAAAATAACATTCGTAAGACTACTAAAAAAAAAAAGTCAAAAACAGAGAACTTAACAGTGAAAAGGTTACATATTACAAGGAAAAAGAAACAGAAGACAGAATATGAAGCAAAACCCAGATGAAATGGGGAGAGCCTAGAATGTTAGGCACTTACAAACACTAAAAAGCTTGAAACTTGTGAGGTCTGGCAGGCAAGAAAGAGCTTTAGATTTAACTTAATTTCTTTTTCTTTTTCTTTTTCTTTTTCTATTTTTCAATCACTTCAGGACAGAAAGTAAATAATAATAACAAACCGACCAAAGCAGCAGTCCTTGATGGAAGGAACATTCACACTCTGTAAATGGAACGTCTACACTAAGTCTGAAGTAGATTAAAAAAGCAAAAAGAAAATTTGACGAAAGAGAGGATCATGAAAATGAAATATAACTAGTTTTCTTGATTTATCATTTTATAAGAAATTAATCAGATGGGTGAAAATTGGAAGTAAAAACGAAACAGTAACAACCTTGAACTGAAGGGAGTTGTAGTCTTGTAGTTAGTAGTTTAAAGATAATTATTTGTTTTGTTTTGATTTGATTTGATTTGATTTGATTTTTATGTGATTTCATTTACATGCTTTATTGCATTATCCAACATTATCAGACTCAACAACTGTACCACATTTGCTAAACCAGAATGTGAATGAACACCCTTATTTGCTGGGACCAGCATCTTTAAACATAAATAATATATAAATCCCACTTTTTGTTTTTAGAAAGAAAATTCTCACTTTATTTACTCTGGAAGTTATTTAATATGATAACTATCAAGCAAGTGATTAAATATACACCAATGGTGTTTTCTATATATATATATATATATACACTTTTTTTCTAACATGTTTAATTTGTAAAATTAAATGAGTTTCAAAAGTAAAAAAGAAAAAAAAATCTAGACTTGAACACATGAAAAGAATATTCGAATAAAACCCTTAAGATGTGAAAAAAAAAAATGTATGTACTAAAACTTTTTTTTTTAATTGAAATTCAAAGTCCCGTTTACTTCTGAGCTATGTTTAATTTCTCTATCACAGAACCAAACGTGAACAGCTCATAAATTTAAGACCCAAATGGGATACTGTTCATAGCTATCAGCAACTGTGGCCACAGAAATGCTGACAACCCTTATAAATGAAATAAATCCATTATTTTCTCTAACTTTTTTTTTTTAATAAGAGGTACAAATACAAGTGGCATTAGAAGAATTTATATTGAAAATCCCATCTAAATTCAAAATAGTACCACGGATTACATATAATAATTAGTTTAACCATTTCTGTTCTGTCACGTTTGAAAATAAAAATCAGTCCAACTTTTTCTGAAGTCACAGCTTCCCCGTTGTCCAATTACGGAAAGGGTAGTTCATCTCCAGGAGGGTTTTTATTAAGAATGCAATCAAAACAGATGGTCCAATGATGGGCTTTGGCCTGATTTAGGCCTAGCCGAGGCCGTGCTAAGTAAGATTAAGCGAGGATGATTCATCATTGTTAGTGTAAACTCGAAGATAAGATATCAAATATGTAGCTGCCTTGCACACTTATTTTAAGAAACATTGCAAACAGATGGTGAATTCTTTTTTGTGGAAAGACCATCATTGCAGAGATGGGTATTTCATGATTGTTAATAACCATGAATCTTCAGTGGAGTTCAGTAGCTCAGATCATCAGTTAGCTAAACATTGCCACCAGATACATGATATGCAAAGCTACGTCTAATGAGTTCTCCAGAGCTTCACAAACCATTCTCAATGGTGGCAAAAACTCAAGCCAGAACTTCAAGAAGATAAATTAGACAGTCGGGTGTATGGCAAGTAAATCATCAGCAGAGTATGATAGAGCCCAAACACTAGAAGCTGACACGGAAATGGAGTAGTTGCATGACTCGAAATAGTCCCACCTCATATACTAAAAAACAAAAGGCAGAAAATTTTATCTAAATGTCCTATTGTAACAAGCCTCCGGCCAATCAGGTCAGCTCATCAACCATTTTGTAAAATCAATCCTCATATATTAAGCTTCTGCAGTTGCTTCAACGCATACTTTATTAGAACCACATCGTTAATAACCTTCCCTCGGATGCCCTCCCCCACCCATTTAAATAATCGTGCAGTCACGATAAGGGGCACGGACCCTAGAAATTTTCTTTTGTTTTCGTCTTCTAGACTAGTTGTTTAACAGACAAGAAGATCATAAAGGGACAACGAGAGTAATCATGAATGAACTGAATGTCTCTAAGCATCTGATTTGCTGGTTGATATCTTTTTACCTTTTACTTGTTCCTTAGATGTCAAAGGGAAAAGCTTTGAATAAAAGGATCAATCGAACCAAATTTTGCCTGGCTTATCATCCCTTCATATCTTGGACTTCTTCTATTGTACATATGAAATTACGAATGCATGAGCATACCACTTCAATGATGTTACCATCTAAATAAAAAAATGACTGTCACTGGAACTATCAACAAATCTCTCTCCCTAACCTCAAGAAGGGGAAGGCTGTACTTTTTGGGGAAAATGCACCGACTCGTTACTTGCAGCTTTCTCTTCAGCAAGTTCTTCTAAGCGTTTCCATATGGCTTCACGTCTTGCTTCAATCTCACCTTCCTTCGATTCATCCTCCCTATACTTAGCCAAGCATTCCTTGAACAGCTCTGAATCAAGATCATAGAAAATTTTGCGGACATTCAAACTCAAACTGTGGACAGCCTGATTCCAATGATTTCTGGCATTTTTCTCCAGGGCAGGGAAGATAATGGGCAGTATAACCTTACGATTTTGTATAATTAAGTTCTCAATGTGATCATTGTTCCACAAGAACAAAGCTCTCTCTGCTACCTGGAATAAGCAAGCATCAATTGCATGAAGTGAGATTCAGAGATCAGAACACAGAGATAAACAGGCTATCAGCTCAAGAAAGCAATGACACAACATATTAAGCTAAAAAGTAACCCATCCATCAAGGAGCATTATTGATCCCAATGAAAAATATTTCAACCGAAAATCGTTGTTTTAATATGCTAAGCTTTGACAGGAGAACAGATCTCAAGTCCATGAAATTGCCTGCATCTTCTCAAAGAATTTGTCTTATCAATCCACCAACCAACTATGATCCAGTGCGAAAAGCAAAGTGCATCACCATTGCTCAAAAAAAAAATGTAAATCAGCACATACTCAATACCAATGCCTTGGTAATTTGACAGAAAAAATTGTCACAGCAGCACACTTCAGCATTTGAGGGCATGCTATCAGCACCTAACAGTTCATTGGCAACAGAAGTTACCGAGTTCAGAAAGGCTTGATGAAAGTAGATTCCTACTTCTAACAGTTCAATTTGATGGTATGTGAAAGAGGAACTTACTGTCAATTACAGTCAGCCATTGAATTTAGCTTCAAGAGTGAATTTCTTTCAAGAGGAACTATGTCAGAAGAGTATAAACATGAACATAGTAAGATGAAGAAAGGGTTTTCACCATTTTGAGGGTAAAAGCAACTAAAAAAATTAGAAAACTTTTTAAAAGAGAACACAATAAGTTCTATCTGTTGGATCATGATCTAATTAGTTTAACGAGTGATTCTCAGAGATGATTTAAAAAAATACAAAGTTGACAAATCCATCCATTGCAGAGAGGCCAGCCAGTAAGTGAAGGTCGCGAATTGTATTTGGAGAAAATACCATAAATTATGTGATCCTAAACCAGAGAAGAAGTTGCTCTTCAATCATAGATGCTTCATTTTCCCAGGGTACTAAGCATGTCCAGCATAATTAAAGGCTTATAAAGTAAGGCTCATATTACTGAGAACACTGCCCTTCTCCAACCACTTAGAATAGGCAACAACACCAACACTATAAAACCTAGTCATTAAGGATCCTTATTTCTACATTTCTTGTACTACTGTATGAAGACCCCCAAGTGGCCAAATCTACCACTTATTATTTACTCATAATTTCATCCATTTTTTCTCAAGTTTGAAATAAAACCCCTTTTACTTATCTTTCTATTTGTAAAGACCCACCTTTGATTTGTGACAGGCCATATGCAATGAGAAGGTGAGAAGCTCGAATATATTGTTGGAATGGTATTTATTCTAATTTTATTTTAAGTGTGAAGCTATTAATGCCCATCCAAGCACATAGCAAATTCTTCCTCTTAATGCATCCATGCAATATCACATTCTGTGCACTATATTAGTGTGAAAGCCATTCGAGCTTTCAAAAAAGAAGTTGAGCTTCAATTATGATACCAAACTCGAGGCTGCCAGTATCAAGCAACCTCTCAGGCTTTCATATGTAATATAACTGACTACTTTTTATCATCATTTATGCTACAAACATATGAACTTCAAATTTGCAATTATTCTCCATCTACTTTCCATTTTATTTATTAACACCAAGCTTTTCTGAGCATATAGACTGGTTCTTCATCATGCCGAAGTCCAAGACTGCTACAAAAAGATAAGAAGAAAAACAACACTATAAACACCTCTAGGTCTAATGCTTAATAAAAGCTCAAACTAGTGTATAAAAATAAAATTCCCAATATTTAATCAGAAAAAATAATGTTGCAGACATCTATCCCTGCTTAAAAGAAACATGAAAAAATCCATAACAAAGATCCCTAGCATGTTTTATAAATTACATTTATTTGATATCTATAAAATAAGAAGCCAAAAGAAAACAGAATCAAACATATAAAAGCAAACCAGAACCACATATTTTAAAGTTAATACCTGAAAATGTAAACTGTTCAAACAATGAGCAATTTGCCAAAACAAGGGCACCATGCACCCCTGGAACTCTGGTAACTTGGTTGCTTCTAAAACCTCCTCCAATTCATTCAGGAACATGACTTCCTTTGAGCTATTTGTCACAGGCCAGTACTTTAATAAACCCCTTATGACAGTATCTGCAAGCTTGGAGTCTTTCTCCACAAATTGTGTAATGCAGTAAGATAATTGCTGATGGTACATTGCTAAGCATTTTGGTTTGTGCAAGGGAATCAAAGCCCGAACAAGGAAGACTTTATGCTCTTCTTTCAGCGGCAGAGCAAACCCATTAATTATGCTGCCTAGAATTTCCAGAAGTTCAGCAATCCCATTATGCTTCTCAGTCTCAAAAATAAATCGATAAAAGATGTTGTTTATAGCTTTCCTGATGAATGGGCGATGTACCATAAATTTTCCATAGATGCGGTGGAGAATTGTTTTCAAGTATTCTCTCTCTCTAGGATCTTCAGAGTCAAACAAATCCAGAAACTTAAGAATGAAGGACTGATCTATGTACCTTTTCGCCAACTTTGCATCTGTCTCAGGTGATGCAACAAACCTCATCAAAAACTCGTACACAATTTGCAAGTGAGGCCATGCAGGATCCATCGAGGGTTCCTCTTCTTCTAAATCAAGACCGTCTACAACCTTGTTCTCTCGTGGTTGAGGAGTGAGAGTCCTAAACAAATTTTCAGATACCATTTTTACAGCTTCCGGCATAAGAGTTTCATTAAACTTACCGTTTGCAGAAGTAACATAATCCACCAACTCCAACAACATCTGCCGCTTGATCTCTTTCTCTTTGAGGTTCTTGGTTGGATCGGTGAAGTCGAAAACAACACAACACAAGTTCAGCTTTTTTATAAACAAGCTCTGCTTCTCTGAACTTGGTACATCCCTAAATGCAGGCAATGCTTCGTAAGAAGAAAGCACTGAATTCCCATTCGGCTTCAAATTCACACCTCGTTGAATTTTTTTACCATAAATTTGTACCGCATCTGAAGCAGAATCATTAATTTGAGGAGATACAATTTTCAAATTCCCAGCTTTACTTTTTCCCAAATCGCTGCTTCTTGAACCAATGGAAGCAATTGAATGGGTGGCAGAGTTTCCGCCATGTTCACGATTATCAGCCGTCTTAGACGACTTTCGAGGAAGCTTCTTTAGTATCTGTTTGATCATAATTCACATAATACACAATTCCACCTTCTTCAATCCACCACACTAGCTCTCCACTTTTCCACCAAATCCGTGCAATGCTAATCAAAAGTCATCAATCACATTAAACCAAAACCAATCCTCAAAGCCATCTATAAAATACCCAGAATCAGAAAACCACCTACTCAAGGAAAACTTATGGCACAATACTACTTTCTTTGAACCAAATGAAGAGGCCCAATCAGTTGTGCTTCTAGAAGCCAGACAAAACCTTGATTTCTCCAATCTCAATCATCCATCAACCAATACAGAAACCCTTATGTCAGTTTATCCACACTCCCCTTCTCTCTTAACCAAGTTGCCAAAATTTAAACTTGTTGACTAGAATTTGGGAACACAGATGACTAAGTCATTATAAGCATGAGATCAGTAACAACTTTTTCTGTTGAAATTCACCCCTTTTTTCTTCTCTATTATTCTACTTGGAAAAGGGCCCCTAAAAAAAGGCAAGGAAATGCAAGTACATTCACCACATTAATGAAATTGTAACCATCAGGACATGCTTTTAAGAAAAAAAGAATATTAATAAAAATGGTAAAAATCAAAATTGGAACACTCGTGCACGAAATTTTTAAAGGCACATGCAAGCAAATAGAGACCTCAAATATAATAATAGCAATAATTCTAATAACAATATTAATAATAATAGTAGTTATGTGAGAACACTACTTACAGAGGAAAGAATTCAAATTTGTTATGCCGTGTTCCTTGTTGTTGTTTGTTGACTAGAAAAATTAATTGTTCTCCTCTTTGGTTTCCTTTATTCTTTCACAGATAAGCGTTTCAATTTTCTATATTTTCTACTCTGTTCTGGGCTTCTTGATAGTCTAAGTCAGACAAAGAACTGGGACAAGAATCCAGAAACCACAATCCGTGAAACCAGAACACGGTTTCTTCTACGACGTCGTTGTTTCTTCCATGTTTCCTCTATATATATATATATATAAAAGAATGATCCATTGAATTACCGGTGAGTAGTACTATATAATATTATTTAATAAATTTATAATTTATACATAATTTATAATGTTTTAAAAATTATTGACACGTGTTTAATAATTTTTTATAAAATAAAAAATAATTTTATAAATTATACAAGTTACTGTATAGAAACAATATTATTACGTAATATTATTTAATTAATTTATAATTTTTGTGTAATTTAAGATGCTACAAAATTTTGTCACTTTTTAAGAGTTTATTATATAATAAACTGTATAATTTATTAAATTATTTTATATATATATATACTTGTAATACTTATTACGATATCTCTAATTTTACAATATTAATTAAATTTTTTATTTATTATACATATTTATTCTTGATATAAACATACAAATAGAGGACTTAAAATGGAGCATCTCAAGTTGAAATTAAATATATTCCTTGGTATAAATAGAACTCCAACCTAACACCTTAAAGTTCGACATAAATTTCTCGTCCGGTCTTTTTCACTGTTTTTAATTTAATATAAATATCTTTAACATTTTAAGAAAAATTGGAACTTAAACAATCAATTATTTCGTTAGCCACCTTATTCGTAATAATGACGTGGCGATTCCCAACCCTGCCGTAAAATATAAAATTGGAATTGTCTGCGGGTCTATTATTTTACCATACACTTCTTCCCCATTTTAAAATCCATTTGTCTTTAAAAACAAGAAGATAGCAATTACATGTCATAAACATAAAAGACGCGTCTGATACCAAGCAATTCCAGCTTAGATCTATTTGCCATTTTTGATGCTAAAGATAACGGAGTTTGTGCTACTATACGTTCATTTCCATCATAAACGTGCTGTGAAATTTGTCACTTAGGACCAAAATGCCAGTTGATACCGTTGATCATGATCTTATTCGAGCTCCTTACCTATTGTCAAAAAACCCCTCGGTCCGTAACTGAAACTCCATTGGATTCTTTCTGAACTAAAAACCCTGATGGTAATTTCAACTTTTTACCGTCCCGAGTTGTTAAAAATGTTGGCTTCGTACAACATTTTTCTTCTTTTAGGAATCCTAGGAACCATTGTCTTTACTGATACTTGAATCCAATTTAAGAGACAATCAATTCGTAATGAAATATAAAAAATGTGTTGGTTCAAACACGAAATGTTGACTATCTTGATAAACCACTTGATTTGGCTTAAACTATGCAACAAGGATCCAACACAATTTTCATTTTGAAACCCATCCAACAAATTAAAGACAAATAAAAGGTCTTCAAAATTATTCATGGGACGACGAGGATGAGCGCCAATCACCATCGTTATCTTGCTGGAGAAAGAACACGGGATATTAGCTGAAATAGTAATCACGTCAACGCAGCCAGGAGTAAAAGTTTTCTTCATTTTTTACTTTTCTTTTTTTTCCCTGTTTGGTAGAAGCATGGAATGGTATAATTCGTGAACCAGGATGTTGCACATTAAGCCTCAACTAATTGAAATATACATATACAACATAAATGGAAATGTGAGATTGCTGACTTAAAGACTTCCACTGGCATTCAAAGACAGGATGATTTGAGGCAATATGAACAGAAACCAGCTGAAACATCCGTAGTTGACCCATGGCTGTTACGCACAGTATATCATTAAAATAAAGAAAAAAAATATCTAAACCCTTAACATTTAAAAAAAAAAAATGCAAACTTCAATAGTTTCAAAATTTTCATCAAACACTCTTGTGAATAACAATTTCTATCTATTTTAATAAAAAAAACATTTAAACCCATAAAATTTTAAAAGGAATTTGCAAACTCCTTTTTACCGTTAATTTTAACGAAAATTACCTAACAAGGTTATCAATGAAATTTTTTAAACTATTAAAATTTATATGTCCCTTAAAACATTAGGGGTTCAAATGTCTTTTTTCATAAAATAATAACATGGAACCACATTTCGAGCACCTAGGCCTTCCAGAAATCAAAGAATCTTCCATTTTGATTCTGCAGGTGTCCAGAGCTTGGAAAATGCAGTGTCAATCTCATCTGGCAGTTCAGAAAGTGATTATTAAAAATAATAAAACCCCTTCTACATCACAAATTATATTCAGTTCTACTGTCAACAAAAGCCTCAATTGATGGTTCTCTCCCAAGAAAGTCTGAAAGAATTTCAATGGGCTCCTTTGATCCCCCAGGAGCTAATACCTGCCAATAAATTAAAAAGAAAAAAGTGGGCAATAGCAAAACAATGCAAGTCAAATTTGTACCTTGTCATTTTTATTCCAGGAGAGATATTTAAGGCAGACAAATTCACAAGGTACAAGGCCAGCTCTTAGGAAACTAACAAAGAGATGTATCCTAGAAAAATCTAAGAACTGCATGTCAACTCAAGTTTCAAGTACAAAGAAATAAACTTAATGAAAGCCGTAAAACTTATAACCAACTGTTAATTCATCAATGTAACTTACTTTGTTCCTAAACTGCATCCCAACAGACTGATTCAACAACTCCTCACGAAACTTGGAAGCAAATATATCTGCTGCAAATACCTATAAATAAGAATTCACTTGTTAGTAAAGACTGCTACAAGGGTCACAGAAGAAGCGGAAAATCCACCACAATCAACAGGTTGGCAAGGAACAGGATAACTAATAATATAAATAATTCATGAGAAAGAATAATGATCAGAATTAATCGCAGGACATTTGCCCCCAAAAATGTGTATGCAACATACAATAAAGTTAGTTCCAGTAACTCAAACCTCACTCCAAATGCGGCTGTAACAGGCAGCTTCAAAACCAATAGCAGTACGTGGAAAACATGAAGCTGGATTTGCTCCTTCCAACACAGGCAAACCTAACATCACCTTCCAAAGAAAGAGGAAAGGAAAAAAAGATGAAACTAACCATATTGTCCACAAATACACCTGTATTAAAGAACTATTGAAACAGTTATTTACCTTCGGATGAAGATGCTTGAATAACTCTACAATGTCAACATTGTCAGCTGCATGCATAATTTGATCAAAAATGCCTGAAAAATGATATCTTTTGAGCTAAGACGGGGAAAATATTTGCATGACTTAAATATCATTTGTAAGTGATACTTCAAGATGCCACCCAAACATATTGCAAAATAGCAATAAAAATGTTCTGGGAATATCTATTCGGCAATTAACTATACCACAAAAGCCTAAACTTGACTGTTTCTTGACGGTCAAGAACACACATGCTTAAATACTAACTCAGCAAGATGTTCCATTTTCTATACAAGATCACAGGCCATAGCCACCAAAAACCAGTAATTGCAAAGACATTGCAAGACAAAGGAAGGGAGCATAGTTTCACTTTGTAGGAACAGAGATTACTATGCATAAATACTGAAGGATGAAGGGATTTGCATTTTTGCAAAAACAAAAAGAAAGGCACAAGAGAGAATCCTGACTAATGTTACACCCTAAATCGGAAAAAAATTGAGTGGGTCTTGGGTTTTTATAGGCGGTTAGGTAACATTACCTAGCAGGCTAGTTTTTTAAGTCGATGACAAACGCCCAACCCATGACAAGAGGTATTAGAGCAAACTCGAATACTCATTTGCATATGGTTCCTCAAAAATCATGTGTTTTAAGCCCTAATTGAGATAGTGGATCCTCTATAAGTAGTGGAGATAGGCACTACAAGTCAAGTTGACCCCTGAGTTTAGGTTAGACGTGACGAGAGCATCACGTAATTGGATTGAGGAGAAAGTCATATTTCACATCGGATAGAAATTGAACGAGTCTTGTATATATATAAACAGGTAGGCAACATTACCTAATAAATTATCTTTTGAGTTAATAGCAAACGCCCCGTGACACTTGGCATTCAAGGGGTTCAACAAATCATCTGTGTTAATGAGGTGCTCAAAGTCTTACTAAGTGTACTCTAAGCATAGATAACTTTAACAGCCCACTGAAACTAAATCTTGAGCTCGAATGAAGTAATACTAGAATATAAAGACACATGTTCCACTGACCAGGGTGAAATCTGGTGCTAGCAAGGGAAAAAAAATTTGATAGCATGAAATGTAGAACTGTGCAATAGGTGGTGATTTTTTCGAACACATAAAATCCAGCAAGGACAAGAACAACACAGTCATAGTGCTAATCTCAAAATATAATCATTACCTACTTAAATAACAAGGTAAAAGCCCAGTCTCAACGATTACATCATTACCAATTTAAAATAACAAGGTAAAAGCCCAATCATTAACAAGCATCATAATGTCTAAAGGTTCTTGGGTATGAATGGCAAAAACGGTTCTCAAGGGATTAAACAAATTCACAGTTCCCAGAACAAAGATATGGCAAGAGGACTTACAATAAAGAATTTCTTGCTTCAATTTCAGCGCAGAAAAGGCATATCGCCACCTTTTAAGTGCTTTACATACTTCATCATTGATGGGCATTGTGATATCCTAAAAGTATTAATATATGTCGAAGATTAATCCTAACTAATAAAGTAATTGTCAAAAGGCATCTAACAAACAAATATATGTGAATTCAAAATTGCTACCATAGCTCCAAATTATAAGGAAGAATAGAGTATAAAAAAACAATAACTTTGCTTTGCAAGTACATAAACCTATACAATATACATTGCAAGCAAGGAATAGAGAGAAGACCATGCTAGAAGGAACAAAAATCTATCATCATATCAAAGGCAAGTATCACCTGATAAAAACCAGATATCAACTTCAGCGAGTAGCTTTCATAACACCTATAAATTTCCCAAAAGTATAAGAGGATGCAGTTGTGTTTGTCTAATAAAATGAGGACAAGGATGATTCATCACTTACCAGTTCTCTAGCAACTGAGCAGGAATCTCCACAAAGTCAGGATCAGCACGCAGCCCAGAAAATCTAGTAAATGACGCACGGTTGCAAATATGTTGAACCTAAAAGGTCATTATAATGAAGAACCGTGTTAATCATGAATAATTGCACTAGACACTAAGATATAGCTTAGTTTCCAAAAAAAAAAGTTTAGTACTAGTCAAAATAATACATTAATGGAAGGCACAGTAACCAAACTCAGCATACCACATGGCCAAACTCATGGAAAAGGTTAACCACTTCAGAGAATCTCAACATACTCAAATGACCAACAGTATCCTTTTGAATTTGTGATATCAGTAGTGCCACAGGTATCTAGTCAAAGAAGCACACAAATAAATGATATGTCAATCTCTGTTTCAACTACAGACATCTATCACAGGTTGATTTAAATATAGATGGCAATCCCAAATCTAAATTCAGTTCAAGCAAACCTTCTATAATTTATAAAACTCAAAGCTTCTTTGCTTCTAAAATTATTCTTTATACTCATTACCTACCATGTCTCCTTTTTTTGCCTCAAAAAATATCCAAAATTCTGGGAGATGTTAACAAATATTGCTAATATACTTAGTTCCTTTTTGTGAAAGGATAGATATCATGTACTAAGATACCTGATATAAGCCTCAAAGTCCAACCTCATATGCATTAAGAAAAAAATTTATGTTCAGGTAGTTCCTATCAATACTTAGAGGCTTCACAATTGCATTCTTTACCTGCCGCACACCAGTTGAAGACAATGCACCATTTTGAAGAGCAACCACACAAGTGTGACCATATTTTCCTTCCCTGTCGTATAACACAAATGCATATGCATGATTTATCACTCACACAAGTAAATCACCAAAATGAAAATAAAGACAGTAAAAATCTAACAATCAAAGTAAACAGTGAACCTTTTGTATATATCAAGGTAGAAATGACCTAGAAGCTCATTAGAACTTAAGTCAAAAACTGAGAAAACCTGAACGTTACTGTGCCAAACCTCAGCATCTGCAACTTCCTCAAATCTTAAACCTGCACAAAAGAAAGATATCACAGCTTTTATCATATATCATATTAAAATTTTGATTGGACCCCATAAAGCATACTTGAAGGAGAAATTAGTTAGAATATCAAAAATATAGATAGAGTTACCAAAAAGGTCTTGCGATACTTTAAAGATCCTAGACAGAACCAAATTGACAGGAAAATACTGCTTAATAGCTCCAAAGTCCAGATCAAACTGTTGTTCCTGAACCCTTCTAATATAGTATAATAGATCCTCAGTCCCGAATGGAAGCTCCCCTTCTTCTTTTTTCTGTTGGTCTCATAAGAGCCAAAAGCAATATGAGAGGAAAAAAACCATGATTCATAACTAAATATAAAAATAATAATTTTAAAAAAAATTGGCCATGCATGTGCTAACCTTTAAATCTCTCAACAATGTAAGTTCTCTAGTCGCTAAATCAGTTAAATTGGTAGAGATCTCCTCTAAGAATTCCAATACCTAGATTTGGCAAACATCCTCACAAATAAATATCAACATTACAGATAATGTGATGGAAAAAAGAATATACTATAAGATGCATGATCCAATGCAGTGACCATTCAGATGTCATGATT
Source organism: Ailanthus altissimus (assembly GCA_946807835.1). Classification (NCBI taxonomy): domain Eukaryota; kingdom Viridiplantae; phylum Streptophyta; class Magnoliopsida; order Sapindales; family Simaroubaceae; genus Ailanthus; species Ailanthus altissimus. The sequence continues at coordinate 23,160,934 of OX327692.1, read as the reverse complement.
AGAGCTGGTGAATCTCTTTGCATAAATTATTAGATACTCAAATATAGCCTCCAAGAAAAGGCTGCAGAGACAGTTTTAACTTTTTCAGCCCATTAACTGTATTTTCCATTGTTATAGTATAATCTCAACAGAGGAAATCAGCTGCCAAACATTCCAAACAAGCCTATAAAAACTGAAAGATGCGAAAGTCACTTTTTGATGTCAGCTCCACCCCATGGAAAACATTGTATAGATATTTACCCTACAGGAATGACAACATCAAACCTTAGATGATGACTTTGCCATTCTAAGCTCAACAACATAGTCTGCATAGTTCGGATAGCCAAGTAAGCGAGCAAATTTATGGCGTACTTTGACCTAAACCATGGGAAGCAAAAATGGAAGTCAAATGTTTTGCATAGAAATCTATTAAGGAACCGAGGGGTGAGCAACATAATCAAACATGTTTTAACAAGAACTCGAGTGAAACAGTTTCTTTCTCTTTACCTGTCATAAGCAAGCAACATAAGTCAAAAACCAGTGCTTCACAGACATATTATATAGTGTTTCTTTATATCATCATACAGAAACTACACACCATTAAGCTTTATAAGGTTTCAAAAGTAACAACCAATCTTCTGGAAGATTTTGATTTTTAGGATGGCAATATAATGAAGCGGGTATAAATTTTCTACTCTTACCATACCAATGGCAACATATTATATAACATTCAGAAGACTAGCATTCTTATCAGTAAGGGCTACCTTAGATCCAAATTCTATAGAACTTGTTGGCATATGGAAAGTCATTATAAGTCAATTTAATGGTTACATTTTAGGAAAACATAAAAAATCTGTGCAAAGAAGATATTATGGATGAGTAGAAGTTGTGGTACCAACTTAACACATATCAAACCAAGACTCAAGAATGATTCATGGTTCACAAATTTATAAGCTTTTAGTGCTAAAGATGCCATGTTTCTTAGTGAGGAAAAATGCAATATATACCAAACTTTCCAACACAGACAAATTGATTGCTCCACACCTCTTCCCATATGCCACAGCCACTAGCCTCCTTGTTCTTCCTACCTACAAAAGCTCAAATAAACATTGTGAAGTATGTAGTCATACAATGCCAAAATGACAGAGAATTTCAACCAATTCCAATTACAACCCAAAACAAAGATTCTCTCTCATATAATTGAAGAAATAAAGTTAGGAACTCAAAAAGTTGTTGCATACAGTAAGGACAAATGACCTCGCAACAAGAATTTAACAAGTTGAGAATGGTCCAAGTGATGTGGTGGCAAAGGTATTATACTGACCAACTCAAAGACTATACCTCGCATAGCTCCAGCACAGCTGCAACATGATGACTTTTCAGCATCACCTTGAATTTACCACTTTCAGCTTTGTCTAAACTCTGCACAGGAACAATACCCATTCCAACATTAAAAAAAATAACATTAATAAATAAATATTCAACTGATTTATCTAAGACAATGCACGGATTATGTGAATATTAATTGAGGTTTTGCTGAATTAAAATACAATTCAAGTCTTAGGGCTTCATTGATTTCCTCAATTGTCATATGTTACAATTAAATTATGGGTCATAGAGAGCTTTTTTCCTTTAGCACTGTCTGGCCTTATCATACTAGTGGAAAATAAAGTCCTTGTCTTAATTAGAATTGGTAATTTAGGATATTAACCAATTAGAATTATCTTGCAAATATTAGGATTTCCTATTTGTATAAGGCTTATTTTTCTTTCTCTTATAGGTTAAATTTGTAGCCTGTTAAAACTTGTAAACTCTAGAAAGAGAAATATAGAAATTGAGAATTATTCTCTCAAGTTTTTCTTCATGGTATTAGAGCTATAGGCAATAGTAGTAGTTTTTTTTAAGGAGGAATATTTTCTGGAATGAACAGTATCATACAATGATTTTTTGCTGTGAACAGAAACATGGTGATTTTTCTGGCATGAACAGTACAGACAGGGCTAACAGGTGCATAGCGTGAATAGTAATATGTGCCGTCATAAAAGTTGCCATATTTTTTCACCATCGGCCTCACCAGGAAGAGCATCTACCGATTTGCTTATCGAACGTAGGATTGTTGTAATTGAGGCCTAGTTAGTGTCACGGGCCTGTTGATGCTTCGGTTTTTAACATTTCTCTGCCGCCACGTGTCTCTGACGAGTGAAGTGTCACCACCAAGTTGTTCAAACCCTCTCACACCAATCTACTACTTTGGGTAATTATTGAACCTCCAACAAGCCCTTACCAATTCCGATTCCATATCGGGGTGCGAGGGATAGAGGGGGGCTATCTATCATTGTCTCAAAGTTTTAGGGTAGTTTGAAAGTTTACTAAAATTATTGAGTCGTCTCTGATATTTTCCAAAGTTTAGGGGTAATATAGCAATTCATCGAAACTTTATAAGTCTGTTTAATATTTTTCAAAGACAATCCTCTTTCTTCAACTGACTTACAAGGAATAGCAAAAATAGAAACAACTGGAGATTCGTCATTATCAATACCACCAAAACAATTACCACGCCAGGCATTAATTTATAGTGCTACTAACAATCCGTCATGTCGACACATAATACATAGGCAAAACTTCCTCCAATAGTCTCAATCTATGAAGTTATTTATTAGAGGAAAAGAAAAGCTTATTATTTGATAGGATCAACGAAGGCACCAAAAGAAGAAGACGCAGCATATGCAACTTGGGCTTCAAAGAATTCCATGATTATGTCATGGTTAGTCAACTTAATGGAGCAAAGATTGGCCAAACTTATCTTTTCCTAACAACAACAAAGGATTTATAGGATGCGGTCATGAAGACATATTCCAATATAAAAAATTATGCACAAACTTTTGAAATTACAAATATGATTCCGAGAAACTAAACAAGGCAACTTTGATGTAACAAAATATTACAACACCTTAAAAAGTCTTTAACAAGAATTAAATCTATTTTATAAGCTCGAATGGGAATGTTCTGCAGACAATGCCCTATATAAGAAGATTGTGTATTTGAACTTATAGCAAGTTTAAACAAAGAATTTGGCAATGTTCATTGTCACATACTTGGAAAAATATCACTTTTATCCGTTCCTAAAGCATTTTTAGAAGTTAAGAGAGAAAAAGTCAAAGAAATGTTATGATGGGGAGTCTATCCATAAACACCATTGAAAATTTTGCACTATTAGTATTACGACAGAAACTACAGCCTCAGCAAATAATCATAAGGAATCAAAAAAAGGTGATGAAAAAGGGAAGATATGGTATCACTGCTGCAATTAACCAAGACATACTTGAGAGACTTGTTAGAAGTTACATGGGAAGCCTCAAAACTAGAAGAACAAATTTCTTAACAAAACAATCGCGGAATGCAAGCAACTACAAAATCCACAACAAAACAAAAGGCCTCTCAACATCCTACATCCTCTTTAGCACAGGTAGGTAACTTTTTAAGTGCTTTAAATACCTCTTCTACCACTCAAGTATCTAGGATCATTAATTCAAAAGCAACAGATCACATGACGAGTATTTCTCATTTATTTTCAACTTATACTCCGTGTCCAGGTAATTTAAAAAATATGTTTTTTATCATCTGTAGCAGGAAAAAGATCAGAGTTCCAAAAATTTTGATTTAGTCCTTCATGTTCCAAAACTTTCCTATAATATTTTGTCCATTAACAAACTTACAAAAGATTTAAATTATGTTGCTAAACTTTTTCCATCTTATTGTGAATACCAAGACCTATGTTCAGAGAAGACAATTGGTAGAGCTAAAGTGGTTGATAGACTATATTGTTTTGATAGTGTTGACATCACAAGTGAACAAGCTCAAGCTGCAAATAGTCAAACTTCTCTTTCTGTTAAAGATGAAATAATGTTATGGCACCGTAGACTAGCATCATAGTTTCCCTTAAGAAATTTATTTCCTTTGTTGTAAAAGATCCTTATTAATTTCAATTTGAAACCTGTCAATTGTCTAAACATTATCATGTTTATTTTCCTTCACAGTTATATCAAAAATCTAAATTATTTTCCCTAATACATAATGACACTTAGGGACCTTTCCATGTAACAAATATCACAAAAGTCAAGTGATTTGTCACCTTTATAGATGATCGCACAAGAGTATGTTAAGTGTATCTACTAAAAGAGGATTCTGAAATTGAAGAAGTCTTTAAAAATTTTCATGCCACGGTGAAAACTCAATTTAATACTCAAATTAAGGTTCTTAGAACAGACAATGGAAAACATATTTCAATATTATTCTAGGAGATTTTTTAGTAGAACAAGAAATTATTCACCAATCCTCTTATGTTAGTATTCCTCAACAAAATAGTGTTGTTGAAAGAAAAATAGGCACTTGTTAGAAGTCGCTCAAGCTATCATGTTTACAACTGTAGTTCCTAAAATTTTCTAAGGAGAAGCTATCCTTACAACATTTTATTTAATTAATTGTATACCAACTAGAATTCTACAACTTCAGACACCTCTAAATGGTCTTTCCAACATTTATCCTAACACCAAGATTTTTACATCTATTCCTCCTAAAATCTCTAGATATTTCGCATTCGTCCACATCTACGTACATAATAGGTACAAACTTGATCCTCAAGCATTAAATGTGTATTTTTTTTGTTATTCTCCGACTTAAAAAGGATAAGTGTTATAATCCTAATATCAAAAAATCCTTTGCCACTATGAATGTTACTTTCTTTGAAAATCAACAATACCTCCCCAAAAACCTTCTTCAAGGGGAGAACAGTATAGAAAGAAGATCATTTTTAGACAATCTATTACCATCATCATTACCTGTTCCTAATCCTAGTCCTGCCAGCCCATCATTAGATTCGAGTTCTTTTTGCCATCAGGGTTCAAAAATATTTATGGAGCCAAGAAAGTCTGCAAACTGAAAAGGTTTCTATATGACCTAAAACAGTCTCCTAGGGCTTGTTTGATCGACGTACCGAGTCTATCCAAAGTCATGGATATTCTCAGAGTCAGACAAATCATACTATGTTTTATAAACATTTATTGATGGAATGATTATAATTCTTCTAGTATATGTTAATAATATTCAGAGACAGTTAGAGTCAGAGATGATGTTGAATTAGAAAAACTAAAAACTTTACTAGCTAAGGAATATGAGATGAAAGACCTTGGTTGTGTCAAAATAAACTATACCTTAAATTTGTTAAAAGAAACAAGTTCATTAGGGTGTAAACTTGTCGACCCCCATATTAATCTTAATCCCAAGATGCTCAGAACAAAGACCAATGCATAGGAGACAAAGGTCAATAGGTAAATTGACCAATCTATCACATACTCGACCAAATATAGCTTTTGCAATAAGTGTAATTAATCAATTTATGCATGCACCAAATAAAGGGAATCTAGAAGCTATTAACAAAATCATTAAATACTTGAAAAGAACATTAATAAAAGGTTTAAGGTTTAAATATTTAAAAAGATAAGTCATATGCAAGTTGAGGCATATATTAATCCAAATTGGGCAAGTTGTGAAATTGATAGAAGATGAACTTCAGGTTACTATAATTTTGTAGAAGGGAATTCGGTAATCTGGAGAAGTAAAAAAAGTCTATGGTTGCTAAGAGCATGGTTGAGGTTAAGTTTCGAGCTGCAGCACAAGGTATTTCTAAACTTTTATGTTTGAAGATACTACTTGAAGAATTAAAAATTTAATGTGATCATCCGATGAAGTTGTATTGTGATAATAAAGCAGTTATCAATATAACTTATAATCCAGTACAACATGATAGGACTAAACATGTTGGGGTAGATCGTCACTTTATTAAAGAGAAATTGAAAGCATAATTAATATGCATGCCTTTTGTACCTACAATGGAATAACTAGCTGATTTTCTCAGTTTCTCACTAAAGGTCTTCAAAAACAAATTTTTAAGTCCCTAGCGAGCAAGCTAGGAATGACATATTTTTGAACTAACTTAAAGAGTGTGGGAAAATAAAGTCGTTGTCCTAATTAGAATAGGTATTCTAATTTACGATATAAACTAATTAGAATTATCTATCTTGTAAATATTAAGATTTCCTATTTGTATAAAGTTTATTTTTCTTTTCCATTATAGGTTATATTTGTAGTCTAAATACTTGTAAATTCTAAAGAGAGAAATATATAGATTTAAAATTATTCTCTCAAGTTTTTCTTTAATTCTCAATATTTTAATACATTAAAGCAACATTAGGTTCTATTTATACCATAGCCCTTCCTCAAGCTGCTTGCCCTGACATTAATAGTTCATTAACATAAATTGTCCACATGCTCAAAGTTGAAAATTTTCTGCAAGGTTTACCTCTATCAAGTATGATTTTCACTACATGTTAGGTAAGATAGAAAGATCATTTTAACGTCTAAAAATTTCTATAGGGTTCACCTCAATTAGAGATGGCAAAATGAACCGCAAACCCGATAAAACTTGATCCTATTAGGAAGAATTTGGTTAGCTTGAAACGAATTTAGAACGAGTTTGGTATATAAAGTTAAAACCCGCAACAGATTTGAGAAAAGTACGTGTTTGATAAAATATCCCTAAATACTCATTGGGGTATAGATATTACATAATTTTTTATTTCTTTTTTAAAAAAAAAAGACAACGGTCATATTAATTGTAGCCCTAAAAAGATTAAAGAACGATTTCATCAATTTCATCTCATAAAGTTGTCGTCTCTACCAATTTCAAACTTCAATTATCAATCTTCTGTTCTATCATCTCCACCAATTTCGTCTCCACTATCATTTCTCATAAAGTCATCGTCTTGTCGATTTGCATCTCCAATTCTCCCTTCTCAACCGCCGACTCATGCAGCCACACTCGTTAATGTCTCTTCGCTTCTCCAACCAACTTTATTGGTATGTTTTAATCTCTTTCTAATCCTTTTTTTTTGTTTTGAAAACAATTTCTGGGTGCTGACAGTTTCTAGGTTTTGTTTTGTTTGTTGTTGTTTTGATTGGTGCCAAGCGCTGATTCTGTGGAGCGTTTGGTCATTCTCTTGTTTTTGTTTCTCAATTCTGTCAATTTGATGGCAACATGATAAGTTAACAAACTACCAAAACTATCTTGTTATCATCCAAAATAAAAATAAAATAAAATAAAAATATAAGAATTTATTCTTATAACATTAAACAACCACCAATCAAACCAATGAGAAAACATTATGGGCCCTTATATTGCACAATCAAGCAACCACTCAGAATGTTCAGAATACTAGAAAGTAACAAAATATGATTGGTCTAAGTAAAGGGGAAAATTTTCATATTTTCGTCCTGTAGGCAGTACCGCTAAATATTAGTTATATCTTGTTATAATTATAAATTTAAATTTTTGATATGATTTGATTGATACATTTTAGAATTTTCATTGAAATTAAGGTTATAAGTTTATATTTTTTATTATATTATCTTACAACCCGCTTAAAATTCGCAAATAACCCATAATGGGTTTGGTAAAAAGTATACATCCGCTAAAAAGAATTTGGTAATGAAACTTCAAACCTGCAACAAATTTTGGAAGGATTTGCTATTTTATTTTTGAAGCGAATACAAATATAGGTTTAGAGATATCCATTCCAAACCCAATCCGCTGCCATCCCTAACCTCGATCAAATATCATTTTTGCTGCATGTTAGGTAGAACAGAAAGATGCTAAACATTTTAAGTCACTATTCCAAGAGATTTCAGTGATAGTTGCGCAGAAAATTAATTAATTAATAACTCATTAGAATGAATACCCATAAGATAAATATGCTATTTTTCGTATTAAATAAGAACAACTAAAAATAAATAAATAAATAAGAATAACAAGAGTGAGGAAGAAAATTAACCTTAAGGTACTCTTGTGGTAATCCAACAAGTTCATCCTCGCTGAAGACAAGAAAAGTATCATCATCATTCAAATTCTGAACATACTGCAAGCTTAGCTCTTCCATTTGTGCTCTCAATTGCTGCACTGCCTCTCTCTTGGTTACACTAAGATTCAATCCATTCAGCTCAAAGTCTCTAACCTGTCACTGGTCAGAAAAGGATTAAAAATGGTACACTACTCACAGCTTAACAAAATGCTTCACAAGATGAACATCAAAAACAAAATGTCCACTTTCCTTGCTATAATTGATAGAAACATGAAAATTTAATTACATAATCTACTGTTAGTTGTTTTGCTGTTTCACAAACATATAAAAGAACAGGAGTACAACAATATCTCCTCACCAAGGATTGAATGTAGCATTTAGCTTCAGGACTTATCCATTCTCCGTTTGTAGCAACAGCTTTGACAACACGATATACATCTTCGCGCTTACTAATCAGCTTGCACAAATTAGCATGATATAAACTCCAAACTCTAATAAATGAATGCCACAATAATCTTAACAGCTGACAACGTCAATGTATCTTATCCTACATACTTACATTCAGCAAATTTCAAACTGTTCCATCAACCAATATTCAGTATAAAAAGTTCAGGACTAGTAGTATCTGCTTCTTTATAAATCCCCTTTACTACAACAATACTGCCATGTGACTATATGAAGGAAAGAAAAAGGTGAAACCTGCAAGTGAAAACATGAGCATCTATTCTCCGCTCTGCTTCAGCACTGGCTTTACACACATCATCAGAAGTGGATACCAACTTCGGCAACACACAAGATTGCACCAGCGGGAAATGCTGTGCCTCTAACTCTGCTAGGGGTGAAATAACATTCATATATGTACCCTGCATGTTTTAACACAAAAAATATAAGAAATAAAAAACCTCCACAATTCAATTTCACCACCAATAATGATAATTTCTACTGCAAGAAAACAGATAGACTACCTGTCTAGCTACGAGAGTTTATGAAAGATTTACAGAATCAAAAAGCAATTAGTGATCTTTCTTACTTAAATTTTAAACACAAAACGTATTAACCGAATTTTGTAATATTGTGACCAGTAGAAGTTTACACATCCCGAATGGCAATATTTTAACAAAATGAAGGTTAAATTGTCACAATCATCCGTCTATAATAAAATTTAACAACAACTAGTAAATTGCCACGGCATAGTGCTTCGTCAATAACTAAGTTAAAATTGCGTTCATACTTTATGAAGGGGAACTGAAGCGACTGAATCGTGGATTTCTTTTGACTTCGCGATAATTCGGTCCGCTAACTTCAAAATCTCAGGCGCCGACAAATTGACGCGAACATTAGAACCGGGAAGATCTGTAATTAACAAAACCAAAAAGTAAGTTAATTTACATCTCAGAATTGAACGAGAATCTGAAAAGGAAAAACAAGCTGAAGTTTGAAGCTTAAGAAAGAACCTTTTTTCTTGTGTCTTTTCTTGAAAGCGATGATGGCGAAATTGACAGCCAGTACGACGATAGCAGTAGCTCCGGAGACAGCTAAGAGGTTTCGGTCTCGTTTCTTTTTGGAAATTTTCTCGCTGTTTCTTTCCCTTTCCATCGGTTTCGTGAATTTCTTTTCTTTTCTTTCTGACCAAAGAAGCGGCAATTAAGATTTGCGAGGGAAATATTTGTGTAGCCGTAGGTAGCTGAAGCTAAGAAACGGGGAAAATGAAATTTTTTGACTGCTTTTGAGCCGGACAGACAGCGAGTGAAAGATAATCGCTTCCAAATTTTCAAATGTCAGGAAACCTGTCGTCATAACGTATCCACCTTAGGTTTTTGGGCCAGCCCTTTGATTAAGGGCCATTGTTAGCAGATTTTAATATCTGAGCCTAAATATTTCTTTTATTTTTAAAATATATTACCTGTTTCTTAAAACATTTTTTACTTTTTTTTAATTTTTGATTTTAATGAGATTTTTTTTTTTAAAAAAAGTTAAGATTTTAGCACTTGCTTAAATGACTCATGGTAAAGGCACTCATATTTAAGTACATTTGATAAAGTAAGACATTAAATTTAAACTATTTTATGAATTAATTTATGAGTCATGATTTGATAAATAAACTTTATTGAATAAAACTCAAAATATATAAATTTTTAAATTAAGGCCCACTTAGAGAATACTTATTTTAAGATAATTTTACCTTAAAATTTTGATTTAATTGATAAATTTATATTAATTAAATTTAAAATACTTAATTTTATCATAATTCATTAATTTTTGCCACATATTTAATCCAAAATAATACTTTTAACATTCAATTACCAATTTGCCCCCTTGTTAAGAAGTTATTTTATAATTACATAGATCTTCTTCATCTTTATCTTTCCTCTAAAAAAATTCATCTCCTTCATCGTTCATGTACAAATCTCCTTTAAATCAAAACCCATATCATCACTAGATCTACTAATTATGTGGGATCTACTTACAAGATTATGACAATAATCTGACTTTTAAACTCGTGTCAATGCCTTTTTATTTATATGGTTACATTACCTTTTATCTTTTTACCGTCTAAATAGATAGTAAATATTAATGGGTTGGAGTAAATTTGAATATTTCAAATCTAATTAAGACAAATTTATAAATTATGCCAAATTTTTATAATAAAATTATCCTTATCCTTATCCCAAAATAATAGCAAACCTATACTGTTAAAGCCAACCAAGAAACATAAGCGCTATAAGGCTTTATTTGGCCCTTAGAACCATTTTAAAATTATAATTGATGACTTTCTTATTTTATTTGATGACTAAATCACTTAATACTATTTTATTTATAATAAAAAGAATATCTTGCTATTTTTATTTGTTAAATTTTATTTTTCTTTTTAATAGGACTAAAACTCATTAAATAAATAAGATTTTAAGATGACAATGAGTCAAATAAACAATCTTGACTAATAAAAAACCCTAACATTATAAAAAGCTTTGGTACATAAGTAAACAGGCATCTTGACAACAATATTTAGCATTCATTAGCATTCAATGCGGGCTACAACCTTAAAACCCTAGAAACGCATACCATATTTGCCTTAATCCTTCCTTAACAATCACAACACCCCTATCTATTGATATTTTCCTCATTATTCAACAAGAACATCGATTAGAAAAGCAACTCTACATTTGTTCTGAAGCCTAATATCTACACAAACATATTGTTAGTTCATGTATACAAGGTTAAAGCATTGAGTTCCCTCTAATCTTTGAAACTAAGGCTCATACAAGCCTTATGATTACCCCACACGCAAAGACTCTTCCAACCATCCTATATTGTCAACAACTTTCATTCTTTAATACACATATTTTTCTATTATTTAGTGTGTAATATTGGGTCTCACACTTTCATAATTTGATATTAGGCTTATCTATAAAAATTCATTTTATTTGAGACAGTTAGAGTAAATTCACAACACTAGATTTATTAAACTCCATAAGCTCTTCAGAAGCTTGCTGGATCTTACTCACAAACTCACAAGTTGCGAAAAGGTTGAAATCCATTTTTTGTGCCTAAGTTATATCCTCTTATAGCATGCCACGCCAGCGTAGAATCATTGCAACCAACATGATTTTGCCATGTCATGATCTCTCATAGCCTACCTAAATATTTTTATGACTCTACTGAAAAGTTTAGCTAAGTTTTTGCAATGGTAAAGTCTAAAAGAAAGTATGAAAATCCAATGAACACTCTCATTGAGGATAAGATAAACTCTTTCACCATGAAGATTTTCAAACTAAGCTTCCCATAAACTAAGAAGAAATGCAAAGGGACAAAAAGCATGCCATATAAACCAATTTGGGTGCCATATCCTAAATCCTAAAAGATGTCATGCAGTGAGGCTTTACGATAAAATCAAATAAAGTTACTTAAGGCCATTAATACGACCAAACCAGTAAGCACATTTACAACCATAATAGTTGTGCCAAATGTTGTCTAGCACACCTGAAAAAAGCAACGCATGTATTATTAACAATAGTGTGCAAGAAGGGAATATAAAGATCCTCACTTATTCTAACATCTTGGCCATAATTAATCAAGTAAGTTGTAACAATCCTATGACAGATAGTGAACTTTCTTTTACTGTCATATCGGGCAAAGATTTTGGACATGCCATATCTAAGGGTTATGAACTCCATCATTTTTTTCTTCTTATTTGATGGCAAAAAGGAAAATCCTTATGAGCATATTAAAAGATTCATCGACTTCTTTGATGAACACAGACAACAAATGTCTACAGCTTAGGCATTTTTTCAAATCCCTCACAGGGCATATGCTTACCTAATGCGTTTTACTACTAATAGGATCCATCATCACGTGGGAAGAGATGGCCTTAAAGTTTACAAGAAATACTTTCAAAGTGAATAAAGAGTTGTCATTATCCAACTCAACTAAACCAAACAAGGCTACTCAGAGCCGTTGGTTAAATATGTCAGAAGATTTAGATATTTGGTGTTAGATTGCTATGAACATAAAGGAGAAAATAAGTTCATATAAATCTATGTTAGTAATATGTTAAATGAGTACTAAGCCCATCTTAAGAATTTAGGAATTGTCTCATTTATCAACTTGTGGAAGTTGCTAAGAGAACTACCATGTCAATCAAAGCCTTTATTAGTAGGCAATATAGGCATAACAAGAGAAAGAAAATAGATCCACAAGCCACATATTTGGATGATTGAGCCAGGTCGTATGATAGATGGCCTTCAAAAAAAAATTGCCAATGAGCAATCATTATCATTAAGTGAAGAAAAGTTAAATGTCATTCTCAATCAATGGATATTGGATAGATTGATATAGCTATATCCACCAAAGAAGAAGCATCACAAGTAGTACCAGCAATCTGAGCAAGAGTTAGGAAAGTTAGAACAACAGCTTTTTCAAGAAAAACATCAAGAGAAAGATTCAAACCATCCTCATATAACGACTTGAAATTCAAAATCGAAAGAGAAGTAATATACTTCCACTAACAAGTTCAAATATGAGACTTTAATTCAAGCTATGCTCACATAGCAGCTTAAAGTCAAATAGGAAAAAAAAGAAGCAATATACATGCATTAAAAGGTTCATAAATAAGAGACATTAACTTTTTAGCAGAAGTTATAGATGAAACATTCTCAGAAGACTACGATATTAAATAAGAATAGAAAAAATAAAATATGCCATAAAAACTCATTATTTGTAACCAATGAATAACAAAAGTAAAAGAAAATAAGTACCTGCAAAGAAATAGAGAAGAAAAGGGAAATTATAAGTTGAAACATAAACAAACTTACCAAACTCTTCCAATGTCACGAGCTTTCTTTCTGGAAGATATGATATTTTGGCCTCCATACTACCGATAAAGATTGTAGTCTTTCTTTTAAAAGGCTTCACACCACTTTAGCTAGTTGTGCCAATAATAGTTTTAAGATGAGTAGTCTCAATAACATAAGCCCGAGGCTTGTGGATTTTATAGCCAACAATGACACCTTCCTTTAGCATACAACTTTAGGTACCATGCTTGTCCTAACCTTCCACAACACTTCAACCATATCTACAAAGAGATGCACCCTTCTTTACCAAAAAAAGAATAGTTAAAAAAGGAACAATAAAATCCTAATCCATAAATAAGAAATGAATGCCTCTATTTCCTATAACCTCCAAAGGCTAAGTAAATCTACCTTAAATGAAGTAGATCAATCCTTTTTCATCTGACGAGCTTTCGGTACTAATAGGCACATCTTCTCAATCTACTAATTTTTCAAGGAAAATATCTCTTCCACAGTAGCAAAAATATTTATCTGTGACTCTGTTGACATTATGTGGCTTTATTTTGGCATAAAGGCAAGAAGGATACACCACTTTGTAGAAAATCTAAACAAAGGAGATCAAGCAACATAAGAGCTAATCACACTTAAGGGTTTATGAAAGACTGTCATCTCATAACCTAATACCGTGCTCATGAATTGAAAATGACAATGTATGGCATATGAGCTTTTCTGGCCACATAAATGGTCAAACTCAAACTTTGTTCAACATGTCATCAATGTTAATCTCAGGTGACAAACTTAGCCTCCTAGCCCTAGTTGACAACTTCTCAAAATTTAGCTTGGCCTTTACAACAAAAGGGCAACCTTAATTAAGGCCAAACTATCTCAAAACATTAGTCGATTAGTATAGCATAGGGATAAACTACATATTTTAGCTGGAACTAATACTTAAAAAGTATTAAGCCAATATGAAAGAACCATCATAAAAAAAACAACAATAAAGGGTAAATGAAATAAGCATCATTTTTAGAAAAATTATAAAAAAGTAAGAACTTGAAACAATTTAGGTAAATATGCCAATGGTCTAAAAATGAAATTGGCAATGTCATCCAAAAAGTTAAGAATGTTTTTAGTATAAAAGAGATTATGAAGCTAGATAACACCAACTGGCAACAAACGAGGAACTAGGGTCTGAAAATGAGTCCACCTTTATGATTTTATCGATTTACATATACACCAAATAGGCATTGTTATAGCACAAAAACCTCTCAAATATAAAGATGTGTAAAAAATTTACATCAATAAGAGTATTTATGATGAATTTCTTGGCGCTATAGAATTCAACATAGTAAATATCATCAAGTTATTTTGTACACAATAATAACAAAGAAAATAGCAAGACAAAATAAAAACCCCTTGCAATCCAAATAATGAGAGGGAACAAACTTTTTTGCATATAACATAAATTTCCTCAACCCAAGGGCCACCATACCCTTAACCCTATAGCCTAAAGTGTAGCCTTTCTCTTGAACAAAATAGCCTATTTGCAAGGAGTTATAGAAGTGTTTTTTCAAATTCATAAAAGTTGAACTATAATTAGCACCATTCTACTTCTAACAAGCCTTTAGCATTAGCAACTTGTCTATATATTAAAAATGAGTTCAATAGAAAACACATCACCCTTACGTAAAATTATTAAGCTAATTATGGTCACCATATCCTCCAAAGTTGGGGTGAATTATCTCTAAATTAGGCACCAACAAGACAAATCCACATAATCTTTAATCTTCTAAAGGTAAAGATAGTCGTGTAGAATCTATTTCTAATCAAACATGCTCAGAGTCTGGCATCTTCACATTTATGGGCCGCCTAGTTAACCTAGCTAGTAATTGAATTGAAGAATGCTTAAAAGTGAGTAAACACTAGCCCAAAATCACATCGGAGCATAAACAAGCAAGAGATTGAATATAATGAAATTAGAAGAGCCCTACCTAACTTCTTGCAAGATAGACTATCACCACTTAGAGACTTAGTATAAGACTCCAATTTAGATAAAAATGCATCATCAGTGTTGAATAGATGATTAACTGCCATCAAGAAATCATTTTCTAGAAGAAAACTTCAAAGCTATAAAAAAAAATGAGGCAATTCTTTTATTTGCAAAATGATCAAAAAACATTATCAAGCCTATAACAATCATTAAAAAAAATTAGAAGCACGAGAATCTCCAATCAGGTACTATAAGCGAACCCTAAAACTAAGATGCAATCATTTTTTCTTTTTTATGTGATCTAAAGAACTGGAGAAAATCCAGACAGAAAAGTGCGAAAACAAGAAAGAAACACGCAAAAGACAATATCGAGATATAAACTCATATGAAATTCTAAGAAAACCCAATAAAAGAGGAAGTAATAACAATATGAACATGCAAACCACGCCAAAAGAAATCTTTTCAAAGGCAATATAGGAAGAAGCATTGAAAAACTTACCAAGTATCAAGGTAGAACCACAGGAAGAATATAAAAATCCTTCATAATGATCTTTGAAATTAGACCAAGACAAAAGTATAAGAGGAAAAAACTGAGATAAAAGAAAGACAAAAGAGAGCGTGAAAAATGGAGGAGAAGAACTTGAAAGAAAGAGAATGAAAAGCAAAAATAGAAAAAGTAAGTTAACTTAATGCCTTATAGCCAAGTCAAACAACAACTAAGATGAGTTTTAAATTATTAGCTATTAGCAGTCATTTCTTCAATGTAGTTAAAAAATAGCTAGTACATTTGAAATTTGAAAAAGTAAAACCTACAGATAAAAGGAATAAATCTAATCGTTACGTGGTGTTCAATAATAAAATGTCATTTGAATTTTTTTTAAAGTCAAGTAGTATGAGAACACGAGCAAAAATGAACATGCCAGAAGAATAAAGTTATATTAATCCTACAACATGTCTCGCTTACATTGCACATTCTATATAATCAAGGGGGATAAATATTGTCATACAAAATGCACAATGACCTAAATCCAAGTCCACATGTATACTCATGTGTGTTTAACAAGGTAATACATGTGGGCCTAAGCCATTTTATGAGCCTTAACATGTGAGTCATTGTTTGGTAGGTATATGATTGCATTAAGTAAGGTTCAAAGTATGTGAACCCTTAATTTAGGGTCCACTTAAAGGGGTAAGCCTATGTTAGTAAGGTTAATAGATAAACACAAGCCTAATAAGACCTTATTTGGCCTTTCAAATCGTTATAAAATTAGAATTTGTATCTTTTTTATTTTATTTGATAACTAAATCACTTAATAGTTTTTTATTTAGAATAAAAACAATATATTACCCTTTTTTTATTTGTCAACTTCTTTTTCCCATTTAGTTGGACTAAAATTTATTAAATGAGCAAGATTATAACAGGATAAGAGGCCTGATAAAAGTCATATTGACAATATTTTTTGGCACCTATTAGTATTCTTCATAATTAATGACATTGAAACTCTAGAAACATTAAATATATATGCCTTAATCCTTATTTGACCATCACGATACCTCATCAATTGATATTTACTCATTCTTCAACAAAAACACCACTTAGAATAACAGCTCTACTTGTGTTCTAAAGCCAAATATCCATACAAACACATTGCTAGTTCATATATACAAGGTTTAAGAAGCGAGTTCTCTTTAACCTTCGAAACTAAGGTTCATACAAGGCCTAGGCTTGCCTCATACGCAAAGACACTTCTAACCAGCCTATATTGTCAGCAAACTCCCTTTTTTCATTCCTTAGTGCACATGTTTCTCCATTATATATTATGCAACATCAGTCCCACACTTCTCACAGTAGAAGACCAGGTTTATCCATAAAAATCTTTTTTACTTGAGATAGTTAAGGCAAATTTACAACACTGAGTTTTTTTGACTTTAAGAGATCGTTAGAAGCACGTGGGCCTTACTTTCAAGCTCACAAGAGTCGAAGAGGCTAAGATTCATCTTTTGAGCTAAGTCATATCATCACTACTATATAAAAAAAAAAGGACTTCATTAATACTATGCTACAGACACTTTTAAAAATGGTGTTAATAAAGGTAAAAGCATGCTAATTTTAACAATATTGTGTCATGCTCATTGTCACTTTTATACAAGTGTTAGTGAAATATTGATACTATAGTATCAGAAATCTAAAACGATGTAGTTTTGGTAAAAAATAATTTAATAAAAAATTTAAAATATAATTAAACTTTCCCTCCTAAAACGACGGCACTTTAGAGAAAAATATTAAAAAAAGAAAATAATTTTTAAAAAATTTGAAAAAAAATTAATACAAAAAAGATGTCATTCTAACGAAGAAGAAATTAAAAAATAAACGAAATCATTTTCATGTTTAAAAAAATAAAAATAAGGTCCTCCAAAAACGGCGCCATGTGAAATGGGAGAGAAAAATATTTTGTGAGAAAAAAAAAGGCAACCCACCGAAAACAATAATGTTTAGGGTGAAAGAAAATAAAAATGGCCAGAAATGCTATTGCTTTGAAAGAACTTAAAAAAATTAAAATAAAAAATTAAAAATTCCAAAATGACAATGTATCGTGGGAATATTTTTTTTAAAAAAAGAATATTATCATTAATACCATTAAGGTATGTATTAGCTAGTTTTATCAATACTTACAAGTTTGAAAAGTTGACATTACTATCTACTCTTTTAATGAAATATGCACCAATGCCCCATTGTTAGAAATTTGTCATCAAAATTAACAAATTTAAATGTAATTAAGTCATTTCACACTTCAAACACTCAAATCCTTTTAAAAAAAAATAATAAAATAATATAATAAACAAAAAAAAAATTATAAAAATAAACAGTCCAAGTCGATGCTCATCAGATAAAAATGCCAATTGGATCAATTGTCAAGAAGGGCCACTGGATTAGCACAAAAAATGATCATTGTAGCAGTAACAAAAAATGGCTGCTGAATCAGCACCCAAAAAAGGCTACCAGATCAATAGGATCAACGGTTAATTAAGCTCGCTGTTGGCCGTTGCTAGCAATAGTAGCAGCCAGCCTCATGCTGGCTGGCAATTTATTTATTTTTAATTTTTAAATATATTTTATTTATTTATTATTATTATTAATATTTTATTTTTTATTTTTTAAAGTGTTTTAAAATTTTTGTTTTATTTTTTATTATTTTATAAAGGGTTTTTTCATTATTTAGTTTAATTATTTTTTTTTAACTCAAAATTTCTTATTAAAAATTTAATTTTTTTAAAATTCGTGCAAGTGCCATTATCATGTTAACCTCATTTAACATCTAAGGAATAATTTAATTATTTAATATTGATAGATATAAAATTTATTTTATTTAACAAAATATTTTTAATAAATGAGCATGAGTGTATATTTCATTAAAAAGTTAAATAGTAATAATGTCAATTTTTTAAATTTATAAATATTGATAAAATTAGAAAATACCTTAAATATATTAAAAAAAAAACCCAAAAACATTCTTTGTTTGAGAGAATGAAGCCTAAAAAAACAATAAAAGCTATCTTTGAACAACAACCAAATAATCCCTCAATCTCTTAATCGGCAAACACTCCCTCAATCTCTTAATCGGCAAACAGACACCTTCGTCTGAGCTCGACTCTGAGGAGACCACTGCCGTTTGAAGGAACTCAAAATCCAAGGCCTAAATATATCGGTATTTTGTTGAGGGTATTGTGTGGGTTGAAAATATTTGGGTATTGTACATATGGGTCGATTATGGAAAGAAAATAATGTCTAACTTCATTTAGGTATGGAACCTTATGCAATTTATTACTTACAGTTATCATCATTTACACTAACGTTTTGAAAAAAGACCATCAGAAAGATGGTGTTGTGTGGGTGCTGTAAAGACCTGATGTGTTAATTACGCTCTCTCTCTCTATTTTCTTATATTTTTTGTTATGAAAATTGATATGATTAGAGTAATGGGTTTAATTTTTTCTTTTCTTTCTAGATCTAGGATTTAATTTGGGGATTGTGACATTGAGTTTCTAGTTGATTACTTGAATCAATTTGTTTGATATATCAATAATAGATCGTTAAGAAATTGACGAGGTAGTTGTTTTGTATAAATTGTCTACAATTTTCATCCATGCACTAATTTCTTATTTGCTTTAATCGTATGGTTTTTTTTCCATGTACTTTTGTTCTTAAGCAGGTTTTGATATTGATTTTTCTTTTTCTTTTTTAGACACAATAGTGAGAAATATCTGTTTTTGATAATTCATGAGATATGGAAACTTTCATGTAATTTTATAAGTTTATATATATATATAGGTAGAAGGGCATTTTGTCTTAAAAGTTTAGGTTAATTGTAAATTTATCTTCGAAATTTTACAAAAAGTCAAGTTTATTTCAATTCATTAGCCTCTCATTATATATTTTAATCGTGAAAGGATAAAATCTTACCACATAAAAATTTAAAATGAGTTGACAAGATAAGATACAAATTAACATATCATATTCATATGTAAAATAAGAATTGGTCATTAATAGAAAAATAAATAAAAAGAACATGTAGCATATTTTTATTAGATTAAATTTATATTTTTTTAATATTTATTTGTAAGAAATAAATAATTGAAAGTAAAAAATAGCCTTTCTCATTGTTGCTGGTGAGTTGTCATCGATTGGTTACCATTTTTTAGTGACAGTGATAATTATAAAAATAATTAAAATTTATATCATTGAATTTTATTTTTTTTATTTATATAATAATAAGATCATTTTTTATTAAAAAAATATTAGAAGGTAACCAAAAATAATAAAGAGGGTGACGGTCATTGCTACCGTCTATCAAACGGTGGAGCAGTAACTTGCATCGTTACCACCATTAGACAAATTAATGTTTGATTTGTTCAATAGTAATAGCGGTGTAAGTTATTGCTCTATTATTTGACATTAAAACGGCGGTGGCCGCCACCATCTCCATCAATTTTTTTGTGACTTTTCGGTCTTTTATATATAAAATATGACTTCATTATTATATAAATTAGAAAAATATAATTCAATAACATAAAATTTAATCAATTTCACGATCGCCACCGTTGTTGGAAGGCGGCATCCAGCAACGATGGTTGCTACCACTACTCAACAGCAACGATGGTTGGGGCTATTTATTTTATTATTTATAAAATAATTTTTTTAAACAAATATTTCAAGTTTAAACCTATCAAAGCATGACACGAGTTTACATATTTTTAAAATTTTAATTTTATTTATGTATCACGTATTTTATTAAAATCACGCCATTTAAATTTTAATAAGAGTTAAAATGTTAATGTGCAAAAAAAAACATGTTTTTAATCAACTTAAATGACGGAGGACTAAAGACAATTTTTTTTTTAAATTCTCAAAATATAATTAAAAATTAACAAACTCCAAAGATAAAATTATCATTATCCGTATTTATACATATTCAGAAAAGTGTACAAATTAAAGACAAAATTGTTAGCATTTTTTGCATCAATATTATCATATTATCTAAATCTAGGAAAGCATATGAACTTGTCATACAATTACAGGAAATATATATATATATATATATATAATTGCTTCAATAGAATCCATAAGAAAAAAGGCATCAAACTTGATTCTTTTACCATCATTATTCAACAATTTAAACAGAAAAAACTACTAGTATTCTTCATAAACATTATATAATAGACGAGAAAGAAAATACTTAATAATTAAATTGATTTAGGGATGTTTTGAAGAGAGTGTATAGGAGAAAGTTTTTCTAATGAATTATGTTATGATGTGCACAATAGTAATTTATATTAAAGGTATTTTAGTATTAAATTATTTTAAATTTTTTGTAGGTTTAATAAGTACTATGATGGTGTCAAATAGCTCCTCAAAAAGATGTTCATTGCAAATTTTATTAAATAAAAATGAATACTAGAGAGTCACAATAATTATTTTTAAAATTTGATGTATATATTATTTTAAGTATAGATAATTTTATACAAATCACAAGCTAAAAAATTAATTATTTAACATGTTTAAGAAGTTTACACCATTCTCTATATTCATGCACATTACAGGGCTGTTTGGTTTACCGGATAGGATAGATTGGATTTATTAAGATTAGATGTGTTGGGTTAGAACGGGATAGGATAATATTGAATTTTTATTTAGTATTATTTAGTATTTGTTGTAAAACAAGAATGAATTAAATTTTGAAATAAATAATTATTTATTTAGATACTTTATTTAATTATTAACTTAATTCTATTAGTTTAAATGAAAACTGATTAAAAATTTAAATTTAAATATTAAAATACTTTTATCAATAATAAGAAAATAAAACTCGTTTGGTTTTAAATAGAAAAATTAATTTTCTCAATTTATATACAAGATTTTAGAAAATTATTTTTAAAAAAAACTTGTTAGTCCTTTTTTTTTTACTTTTTTTTATTATAGAAAAACCTTATCATTTTTAAATAAAAGATATTTAACTTAGGAATATTATCATCAATACTTTTGGGATATAATTTAACTACACTATATTTACAAGTTTAAAAAATCAACGTTAATAACTATTTTTTTTTATAAAATATGCACAAACACTTAATTATTAAAAATATTACGTTAAAATTAACAAATTCAATATCCATCAATATCAACGGACAATTTTGCCATTTACACGTTAAGTGAGACTAAATAATATGACAATTACATGAATTTTAAAGTTTTGATTTTTAAATATAATAAAAAAATAAAAATAAAAATAAAATATTTATAAAATGATAATTTATTTTAAAAAAATTAGCCGCTTGAATTTGTGAATTTAAATATTTATAATGTGAAAAGATTTGATTATCCTTGAATTTATTAATTTTGACGACAAATCACTAACAATCGAACATTTACATATATTTTATAAAAAAGATTAAATATTAATATCAATTTTTTATATCTATAAATATTTATAACTAAGTCATACCTAAAAAATATTAATGAATATATTCTTTAAATTATTCTTAAAAAAAGATATAAATAAGTTTGGACCTAACTTTCGGCCTCAGCTTCATCGACAGAAAATTGGACTATCAGAATCGGGTTTGACGGGCCTCCCGGTCCAAACCCAAGAAAACCAGAAGAGCAGGAAAAACCGAAAATTCAGAAAGAGCCGAAACCCGTAACTGGATTCTCAACCCTCCCATATACCTTCATCTTTCTCTCCTCTGGTTGGCGTCCGAGAAAATAATGCCAACACTTTCTCACAGTTGAGAGAAAATCAATCCATGGCTCCTAAACCCAAAGATAAACCAAAACCTTCTGCGTCTCCGTCGCAGCCTCCCCCGGCCGTCGAAGATCTCTTTACCTCGCTTAACAGACACATCGAACGATCCGAGTTCGAGCAAGCCGTCAAAGTCGCCGATCAAGGTCCAATTCTCATGTTTCAACTCCCTTTATTTCTATGCTCGAAATTCTAAAATTTTTGTTTCTGTTCTTTTACCAAGATACGCGTTGAATTTTGCAGTCCTTTCCGTTGCGCCCGGCGATGAGGACGCTATGCGGTGCAAACTGGTGGCCCTTATAAAGGCTGATAACATCGAAGATGCTCTCTCAACGATTCAATTGTCGCAGAAATTTCCTATGGATTTTAATTACTTAAAGGTTTTAATATTGATATTTTTCTCCTCGTATTTATGTTCTTATATATAATTTTGTGACAGTAGCGATTTTATATTTGTTTTGGAAAAATGATTTTTTTAATAAATTTTTTTAATTGTAGTACTTGCATTAGCTTCTTAGCTGCCATAATACAAACAATTATGCTTTAATGCGTCAATTCAGATAATAAAGTTGCATGACTGTGCATCGTGCTAACTTTTGTTAAAGAAATTTCAATTTATTCCACGGCTTTGATATTTTCAGATTTTGATGTTAACAACTGCTTAGCTTAATTGTTTGCTCTTCATGTGGAGTTCTGTAGCCCTTTTGTTATTCTGATAGGTTTCCTCTCTTAGTTTGAATATTTTTCAACACATGCACGATAATACTTCCAATTTGCTTATTTCTATATTGTGGCCTTTACATATGCTTGATTGAAAATTTAGACACTAGCATTGTATCTTTTGGTTAATTTCAGGATTATTTTGCCTGGAGCATTTAATGGATTTGAGTGTATCTTTGCTTGCATTTGAATGCTCTGAATTGTTGTTAGCTTGTCATATTGATTTCAGTTTTCCTTTGGCTACTTTTACCTAGGCATACTGCCTGTACAGGCAAAACAAGTTAGATGAAGCATTGGAATTGCTAAAAAGCCAAGAGGACAATTCAGCTACAATGCTTTTAAAATCACAAATTCTATATCGATTAGGACAAATGGATGCCTGCGTAGACATATACCAGAAACTGCAAAAATCCAAGATCGATTCTTTAGAAATAAATTTTGTCGCTGGTTTGATTTCGGCTGGGAGAGCTTCTGAAGTTCAAAAGACGTTGGATGCTCTTAGAGTGAAGGCAACTAGCAGTTTTGAGTTGGCATACAACACAGCTTGTTCTTTAGTAGAGAGGAATAAGTATAGTGATGCCGAACAACTCTTGTTGGCAGCCCGAAGGTATCTCTGTTTTCTTGTTGAAATTAATCATTCTGAGAAAGTTTGTTGTTTTTTTACTGTAAGTTGTTACAGTATCATGATTTCACAAATATGTTAATGTTCTATTCTCTTTTTTTTCTTTAAACTTTAGCTTGCGATTTTTTTTTTCAATTTTTTGGTAGAGTTCTTGATTGCAAAAGAAGTGTCAATTAAAATCTTTGTAATTAATTTGCCATGTGGGAATATTATTAAGCTCTTAAAGAGAGCTATGTGCAATTCAGATAAACAATTCTGCCTTTTATGATTATTTTGGGTCTTGTTTACAATGAAGTGGTTAATTGTGTCTATTCTGTTAGTGGTTTCATGTATTGAGCTATTGTAACTTCTCAAACGGTGAGGAGGAAACATTGTCTTGATGCTCATATACTTGATTTTTGTCAGAATTGGCCAAGAAACTCTGACTGATGACAACTTTACTGAGGAAGACGTAGAGATTGAATTGGCTCCTATCGCTGTCCAATTAGCCTATGTTCAGCAGGTAAATAAGAGTGTCAGGCAAATATTTTACCCCCTTTTTTTTTTGTTTTTTAATTTTCTTTCTCCATTTCACAAAGAGGTATATAATGGTCACTAATTCAAAACTGCTTGTTTTATCAGCTCCTTGGAAACACACAAGAGGCAATTGGAGCTTACACAGACATTATTAAACAAAATCTGGCTGATGAATCATCACTTGCAGTGGCTGTGAACAACCTCATTGCGTTGAAAGGTCCTAAAGATGTTAATGATAGCCTGAAGAAACTTGATCGCATTAAAGAGAAAGATGTGCAAAGCTTTCAGCTTTCTCATGTACTTGACTTGAAACTATCACCAAAGCAAAGGGAGGCAATATATGCAAATCGAGTGCTTCTACTTCTTCATGCTAATAAGATGGATCAGGTATCTAATTGGCATCTTGCATTTGTCTGTCTTTGATTTACCCTTTTCATGTATTGCTACTCTGAACAGAGCCATCTACTTTATCTCTAGTATATTGGTTCCTTGATGTCTTATATATTTGCTAAAATTTTGCAGGCCCGAGAACTTGTTGCTGCATTGCCAGAACTCTTTCCTGATAGTATCATGCCAGTACTGCTTCAAGCTGCTATCTTAGTGAGAGAGAACAAGGCTGGGAAAGCTGAAGAAATATTAGGGCAGTTTGCTGAAAAGTTCCATGACAAGTCCAAAATTATTCTCTTGGCTAGGGCACAGGTTGCTGCTGCCGCCAACCACCCTCATATTGCAGCTGAGTCTCTGGCTAAGGTACCTGATATCCAGCACATGCCTGCTACTGTGGCAACCCTTGTGACTCTTAAAGAGCGTGCTGGTGATATCGACGGTGCAGCAGCTGTTCTAGACTCTGCAATCAAGTGGTGGTTAAATGCTATGACTGAGGACAATAAGCTCAGTGTTATCATGCAAGAGGCTGCTTCCTTCAAGCTAAGACATGGTCAGGAGGAGGATGCTTCCAGTCTCTTTGAGGAGCTTGTGAAAACCCATGGAAGCATTGATGCATTGGTTGGACTGGTAACTACATCTGCTCGTGTAGATGTTGACAAGGCAGAAGCTTACGAGAAGAGGCTGAAGGCATTACCAGGTTTACAGGGGGTTGATGTGGACAGTCTTGAGAAGACTTCAGGAGCGAAACAAGTTGAAGGTGCTTCTTCTGTTGTAACTGGAGCACCCGATGAGACTAAGAATAAGGAGAAAACAAAGAAAAAGAGAAAAAGAAAGCCAAGGTACCCCAAAGGATTTGACCCTGCAAACCCTGGTCCTCCACCTGACCCAGAAAGGTGGCTCCCCAAGAGAGAAAGGTCGAGTTACAGGCCCAGGAGAAAGGATAAGAGAGCTGCTCAGGTGAGAGGTTCTCAGGGTGCAGTTGTTAGAGAAAAACATGATGCGGGTGCTGGTGCCAGCAATTCCAACATCTCTAATCCAACATCAGGCCAGGCTACTACTTCCAAAGGAGCTTCACAAAATGCTGTTGCGCAACCATCTAAGGCTTCATCCAAGTCATCAAGAAAGAAGTCAAGGAATTAACCAGGAAGGAAACAATTCTTTTGGTTAAAAGATTTTCAAATTGTTTCACATTTTACTTCTTATCATTGTTACTGACCTGAGATTTTCACTATTAACTTTTTGGCTTCTGTGATAACTCTGAGTTAATTAAGTTGCAACAAAAAAAATCAAAACTTTTGGATTATCCTGTTTTGAAGCTCTGGTTCATATGTTCCATACACAACTACTTTAGTTTATTTACAATTTAGCTTCCCTCCCATTCCCTTGGTAGTTAGCTGGGTGAGGTGTTTCTAAGGCTTGGCAACATTTATAGAATGCCTTTTTGTTATATACTGTGATTGTTTGTGATCATTCCTTATGTAACGTGCGAGTTTGTGAGTTTTCCTAATTGTCTCTACTTCACTTCAAGAATTGTTTTTTAATGCTTGTGGCAGGAGGTTATTGAGAACGTGAAGTTATGGAAGATTCTCCCCGGATCTTGGTTTAATCTAGTGTGGGAAAAAAGAAATTCTTTCTTGCAGATCTTGTTGTGTTTAATACTAGAATCTCCTGTGGTAACTTTTCTAATCAAGATCGATTCTTCCTATGATGGCATTAGATAAAATTGTATTATGTTCTAAAATATGGGGGTTTGATTAATCACTTGCATATTAGACTTTTCTCCTCCTTGCTAGAGCTCGGGTCAAATTCGAGAAAATGACATTGGACATCATTGTTCAACAAATTCCACTTTTCCTTTCTGGTTAGTCCACTCCTCCCATCTCATTGTTTTATTGATATAATAATATTTCTAATTAGCTAAGAAAAATATATTTGGCTATAAATCTAATGGGCTGCATTATTTGTTGAATTTTGTTTTTCAACTTTGTGCTACATTAATTTTTCTTTATCGAATCACCTGATTAGATTAATTACT
The DNA here is from genome assembly GCA_946807835.1 of Ailanthus altissimus. Lineage (NCBI taxonomy): Eukaryota > Viridiplantae > Streptophyta > Magnoliopsida > Sapindales > Simaroubaceae > Ailanthus > Ailanthus altissimus. The sequence continues at coordinate 23,134,186 of OX327692.1, read as the reverse complement.
GTATCTTCACGATGTTGTATGATATTTTGTGAAATAAAAAATTGGTTACTATATTATTTAAAGAGAGTGCTTTCAAATTAAGACAACATTACACTTAAATATTATTTCCCTACCTTGTCAAAATTAAGAATATTCCACAACCGAAGCAATATTAATTGGTTAGGTAAATAATTAATTATCTATATCACTGTATGTTTGTTGAAACAAACTTTGAAGCCGAAGCCAAGGCCAAGAACTAAACTAGCCTTGAATAAATAGCTTAATATAACCTCTTAATTAATTAATTATAATCTTTGCCTTAATCCCCAATCGCCTAATCCCTACCTAAATGGGTTGGATCTTGTCCACAATGTCTAATAAGACTCGAGAGGCTAGAGCCAGCCACAGGTTGTCGTGGGCCCCGATCATACATCATCAAAGCCGATCCGTCAACTCACTCACTCGCACCAATCTTATCCTACAATTGAATCACTCCAAAAATCCCTTCTTATCGATTCCCATCCGTCCGATGAAGATCAAGCGGACAGAACAAAATGCCGAAGATATGATCACGCCCACAACAAATACAGACCGAGAGATTAGGAGGAGAGACAAAACGCAGAGCACAACTTTGGGGATTCCGGATTCCATCTCCCGCCACATCTTACTCCGAAGAAAAGGTGCCCTATTTTTAACTAACCGACACGTGTCGATATCTCCCGTAGCCCTCTCTCTATCCTTTAACCGGACAATTCACCACCGTTCCCATTCTCTTTTCAAAACCAAAATACAAAAATAATAACGCATTCTTTTGTTTTCCCCTCTCTATTTTCTATCGGCTCTCTTAATTTCGTCTTCCTTTTCCCTTCCGTTTGAACTCGGTCGACAGACTCACCCACATCGAATTCCCCGACTCAGAGACCAATTACACAAAAATCCCAATTCTTTTTTCCCCCTTTTTCAATTTCGAGGTTCCGAGTTGGAAATAAGCAAATTGAAGATATTTCCCGATTGTATGCCAAGAGACGAGACTTGATCTATTGCGTTTGCGGGAGTCGAATTAGTGTTATCTTTTGGTGGTACTCTTATCGCTAACTGAGGTTATTGTTTCTCTTCGTTTTAGATTGGTGTTGCAAACCCTAGTTTTTCTATTAAGTTGTTTGAGAAAAGAAAAAGGATATTTTTGGGTGATTGATTTGATTCTTTGTATAGATAATTTCGTAGCTGAGATTAATTGGGTTCTTTTACTGTTACACGAGAAACTCTGTGAAATTTTTGGTGCGTTGTTTTAGTTTGCCATCGGAAATCGAGGGTTTTCTTGTAGCTTTAGAGTAGGTTTAGATCTTAACAAAAGAAGTTCGGTTTTTTTTTTCCTTTGTTTCTTGCCCATTATTTCTTTCTTTCTGACATCTCCTATACAAAAAAGAAAAAGAAAAAGAAAAACAGAAGAGAAAAAAAAAATCCTTGGGTTTGCATATTTTATCATAGATTTTGTACAGAAAGACTGGATTAGGGTTTGTATAGAATACAATGGCGTTGAACTTTTCTCATAGACCAATCTTTCCAGCACATTTAACTGAGGATAATTTGGTGGTGCCAATGAGGATTGCTAATGGGTATCTTGTTGAAGGAATACCTGAGAAAAACAGTGATGGTTATGCTAGTAATTGGCATCCAAATCGGGAAATTGATGATTATGGAAGGAACAGGGGTGATAATCGGTGTGGGTCTCAGGTGTCAGTTTCAAATGACATTCTTGATCTTTTGCCCTCGGATCCCTTTGGAATGGATATTAGTACTACTTTTACGGCTGCAATTACGGGGTGGCTTGAGGATTTAGAGGTGGATTATGGTGGATATGGGAGGGATGAGATTGGGACAAGCGATGGTAATGGTCAGTTGTTTGCAGGTTGTAACTTTTTCTGGAATAATGCTGTGAGGTTCCAGGGGATTCCTAGGAACAAGGGGTTTGAGCATAATTTGAATGTAGCCAGTGGTTCCAGTGCATGTTTTCGGGAGAAAGAAGTGTTGGGGGAGGCATCTTGTTATGATGGTCGTGCATCAGCTTGTAATGTGGATGACATGTTTGGTTTTGGGAATGAAAGTATGGGTATTATTCATCAACAAAGCGAAGTATTGCAGGAGGATAATGGGATCTGCTTTGATGGTGAGGAAGTGACTCCTCACCCAGCTTTGGTTTTTTCACTCTGTTATCTGGGTGTTCGGGATCTCCTTGCGGTTGAAAGGGTCTGCAGATCTCTTTGTTCTACTGTTAGGAGTGACCCCCTCTTGTGGAGGAGTATTCACATAGATCAACCATTAAATGAAAAGATCACTGATGATGTTCTTTTGCAATTAACCAATAGGGCTCAAGGTAACTTGCAATGCTTGAGCCTGGTGGAGTGCCTGAGGATTACTGATGATGGTTTGAAGCGCGTGCTGGAAAGTAATCCAAGGCTAACAAAGGTCAGGTTGTTTCATGTTGTGCATTTATAATTTAATTTATTTATATCCTGAAACGTGCTTTTGTCTGCTTGAATGATAACATTAGATATTTTTTCAAGGAAGTTGAGTGGGGGGTTGATGGTGTAATATGAGTTGATTTATGCCTTGGTTTCTTTTCTATTCAGTAAGTCTATTGTGCTTTCTTTAAGCAATTGTACATGTCTCGTAACCAGCCATTCCATATTAGAGAAAATATTTAGTAAGAAGTTTGGTGCTTTGATTTTCTTTTCCAAGTGATGCATTTTTATTTGATCTCATCTTTGTGGTACTGAAGCTGGTGGTTTGCTGGGCCTTACTTTTGTATGCTATATTAGTAGATGGGAAAAGTATGTACGTTTTGTCTTAAAAATGAATGGATAAGCACTTTCACAGTGTTTATTCTCATGGAAAGGCGGCTGCAATAATTGTTTTTAGTTCACCAACTGGTTACAAAAATGAGAATGTTTACATACCATACTTGCAGCATACTTATTTTGTGTGTGCATGCATCTGTGCATGTTGCATGTCACTGCATTTCTGGGCAAGATTTGCTCATATGTTGTTTGATTTTGTTGTAATCCTCAATGGAACCAATCACGAGCAGAACAAAAGAAAAACTATTACCTTCAATGTCAGATTAGTTGGCTTAGATGTTCTGACTCTCTTTTAAATTTAATTTCGATTGACATAACATTATTTCATATTGTAAATGCATTTAATGTGTGTGAGGTTCATTTATTTGGTTTTTATGCAAACCTGATTAAAAAGCACCAGTTGGCTTCAAAATGATGGAATTTCATCAAGCAAGTGAAATGTGTGTATTTGTTTAATTTATTTATCTTTGAATATTTGCTTTTGGGTTGGAGGAGGGGGTACTCTGTTTCTTCTTTTTTAACTTTTGAATTAATAATGTGCTAAATATATTTCTCCTTCTTGCAGCTGAGTGTGCCTGGGTGTACAAGACTCAGTATTGAGGGCATTGTGAATACCTTAAAGGCTTTAAAGTCTATGGGAACAGAAGGTGTGAAGCATCTGAGGATTGGTGGGCTCTATGGTGTTACACAGAAGCATTTTGAAGAGTTGAAGTTCTTGTTGGGCACAGATGGCTCCATGCAGCAAAATGCCCACAAGCCACATTTCTATCACAGAGGAAACTTGTATCTGTCCTGTGAGGATGACCGTGTTATTGATATTGAAATCTGCCCAGGATGCGAGAATCTGAGGATAGTTTATGATTGTCCTGCAGAGAGTTGTCAGGGGAAAGAACACCCCAATCAGATATGCAGGGCTTGCTCACTTTGCATACTGCGATGTGCTGAATGCGGACGGTGCATTAATGACAGTGAGTACGAGGAAACATTTTGTTTGGAGTTGCTTTGTTCTGATTGTGGGAAGTGCCAAGAGAGGCAGGTTAGAAGGTTTGGTCCTACTAAATCTCCTGTTCTCTATGACCGAGCTGTGGCCTCTGTCTTCATGACTAGATCTTGAACTTGATAATTGCTTCTGTCTTTTGGTTTCACATTATGTTTGAGATATTTGCGTGATTGGTTAGCTGGCAAGGCTGCTGACTTATTGATAGATTTTTAACTTTTTATTGCCTGTTTGGACTGCTGACCAAGTCAGATTCCGACTAGTCAGTGGATTCTGTGTGGGCTTCGGTGGAGTTGCCTGATGGGTTTGTTTGTTCTGTGGAGTGAGGGAAAAAAAAAGAAAAAGAAAAGAAAAGAAAAGAAAAGAAAAGAAATGGATGAAATAACAAAAGAATAGTATTCAAAAGAATATGAAGGTGGCAAAGATTGTAATTCGTCCAAGACACAGGATTTCATGTTGTGGTGGTTCCTATAATTTGCATTAACCCTTATCAAAGACCAGCTAGGAGTATAGGAGTTTCTCCGGGATAGCTGATGCCGGAACTGACAAGTTGCAATGGAAGGGGAATGTGTTTTAAATGGGAAGTTCATATAACTTGTCTGCTGTGTTAGAGCATCTATCATTCTGAATGAAATGTTATCCAAACCTTTGCTGAAGCTAATGCTGTCGTGCATGATCTCTCTGTCACCTGAGATCAATCTTCTTGCCATGCAGTAGCTTGTGCTTTTGCTGTCCGGGGATGCTCTACTTTGGAAGAGATCAATTGTTTTCACAGACCTCTGCGCTCAGGCACATGGAAGTATTAGATCACTTGTTTTCGGGCCCTCGTCTACTTGAATTTTTAATACAGTTTTTTTTTTAGCCTTAAGTGATGGTTTGAATCTTCCACAATAATATGGGGTCTGTGCATGTTTCTTGCATTGAGAAAGATTTAATCAGTTTCTTTTATGGATGTCAACCTGGATGAAGTTGATTTCCTTGAAAAAGAAAAAGGGAAAAAAAAAAAAAAGAACTCTCGGCCAAATACAATCAGGAGTATATTGTTGTATCGTACGATAACTGTGCTTTCGTCATGTTAAAGATTTTCAACAAAATGCAGCAAGCCTACTTCAGCATCATCTTGTGGCTCTATTTCTCGATAAATTTACTGTTGCTTGTAGTTTGTGTTATTGTATTACTAATAGATGTCATAATTTGATGGGAGGTGATTTATACTTTTTTAAATGTTAAATAATTTATTTATCTCTTTAAATTAAATTGGAAATTTATCATAATTAATCCTTTATTTATATAAGTTTTTTAAGTCATCTTTCAATTAGGTAATGTTTATTAGTCAAAAATAAAAAAAATTAGATAATTATACCTTAACTCCAAAAAAATAATTTTTTTTTAAAATAACGGTTTCTCTCTCAGTACAAAATTATATCAACAAAAATTTGGTCAACGAATATTAGAATATTAGAAAGTTGAGATTGTGTAAATTAAGTCTTGCACAACATATTTATTATTAAAAATTTTTAAAAATAATTATTTTTTGGTAAGTATTTTTTATTAAAAAAATTGATTTGTGTTGGAAATAATTTAAAATTTACATTTGAGATTAGAAATATATGAAATAGATTAATAATATGTGGAAAATGGGTTGAAAAAATAAAAAAATGCATGAAAATCTAGAAAAAAAATAGTTATTTTTTTTGTGAGAAACTCGAACACAGATGGTGGCTAGAGTGTCGGCCAATCGCAGCTTGTGTTCTAATACTTTCATGGGTGGTTTTGCGTTCTATGAAAAACATTTTGTGGAAATGTTTCATAGGACGCGAAATGCCCTTATGAAAGTGATTCACATAGGTGCTGCTTTGCAGACTCCCAGCCTACGAGCGCACCTTAGACGCCACATTTCGCGGGACGTGAACGCCCTTTGCATGGGTGCTCCTTTACGGACTTGGGGTCCTGTGAGTGCACCTCGCATGGACACCCACGACGCAAAATACCCTAAAAAAACCCCTCACATGAGCGTTGCTTCATAGATTGGGGTTTGCAGAGCGCACCCACAATTTGAGATGTAGTTTATTTTTCTATTTTAAAATAGAAAAAAATTATAAAATATTTAAAATATCACTAACTTCATAATTTTCATAAATTAATATTTAAAAATAAAATCTATATTTTAAAAATATAATTAATTTACAAAAATAATATAATAATATAAATTAATTAATTTAATAGGAAAATATTTAAAAATTATCACTTTTTAGATGTTATAAACTTTTATAACTAAAAACTATTTAAAGAAGATAATGAATAGGCAAAATTATCCTTATAAATAGTATAATTAAAAAAATTTGTAATTTAAATCACAAAATCAACCAAAATAATAACATTATTATTAGTGCATTAAAGGGTGCATACATATAATTGTGTACACATTGAAAATTTAAAATGCACGTTTAACATATATTGTGCAGTGGAATAAAATAATATAATTAACATATACACATTACAATTGTGAGTGTTGATTATCTTAGAGTGCATACATATAGGTATATGTTCATTATTATAAAAACATACATCATATACATATTTGTGCGTAATGAAAATTCATAAATCTAATTTCGTAAATGATAAACACATAAGTTTTTCATGTTATCACATAACTACAAGGGTTTGTAGGGAATTACCTTGGTAAACCTTTAGAATTTATGTTGTCGAAATCTCTACCTTGAAGTGAACTTATTGTGAATTCTAGCTCCTAACTTAGTGGGCTTAAGAAGTCTAAAATGACAGCCTAATTTTAGCAAGGGTTTACACATTTAAACTCTAAATTTAACTCTTAAATAAAGTACTTAACTATTAAGCATAAGACTTATCAACACAATAATGAATAACTTTATTCTAGTTTAACACTTTAAACAATAAAATGACTTCATTATATGTTGTAGTATTTTCGACCATTTGTAAAGAGGAAAAGAAGAGGTTCAACTCTTGAACATGTTTCACAACACTTGAAAATTTAGCATTTCATTGTTCTTTCTCTCAAAATGGTCGTGTAACACCTGACAAGTCCAAAATATATGAGTTTATTCTCAAGTGCAGGATTGTCGAATTAATAAATAACCCGGTGAGAATAAGGTCAATCCACAGAGAAGTAGAATTAAAATTATAAACTATAAATACTTTAAAGATAATTAATGCAGTATAGGATGTTTGCAAATATTAATTCAATTAACTAATTTAAATAAAAGTTAAGGTTAGGAGGGTCCACTCTTTACATAAGAAGAAAGAATATATTTAATTTTTTTTATAACTTAATTGGAATCCTCACACAAAGGAGGTTCCAGCTGAAAAATATAATAATTAAAATTCATCATCATTTATATATTAATTAATATTTATTTCTTTCAATTATTATACACCAAATCTTATAAATGGGTTCAAGTATTTATTATGTCAATATTTATATTTGTCTATAATAAATTAAGACTCCCACTTTACAAGAAAAGGGTATATACGCTAAATCTTATAAATGGTTTCAAGAATTTATTGTGTCAAGTATAAAGTTTGTCAATAATAAATTAAGATACACCACTTAAAAGAAAGAGTATTAATATACATCATATATAAATTTGCATAACTTAAAAATAAAACATTAAATTCATGGATAAGAGTTAAGTATTACCTTACCAAGAGTTTCACCCTTTCACCTTAGCATACAAAAAATTACTTAGACATAATAAAACTAAATAAAAAGAAAAGAAATGAAAAAAGAGATAACACGACTTTATAATAGTAAACAAGAGAAATAATATTACAAAGAGATAATACAAAAGACAAGTGTTTTGAACTAAAATCTAGCTCTCTAATTACATGTTTTGGGTATAAACATGCTACCTATTTATAAAAAAATATAGATAAATCGAGACAAATGAAGAGGGAACCACTTGGATGATAAAAGTAAAGAATGATGGCAAATAATTTACATTAATTATCATAAATGCACCAATTTGCTTATCCAATTTGGAATTGATGTGGTCCAAATTAGTTGTTACTCAAAACATCAAAGTTGTAAATACGTCTCTTATATTTTCAAATTGAGTTGTTTCATACATATTAGATACGTATTTCTATAGTTATGGCCAAATACTGATGACTGTTCGGACTGGGCCTGTATTGCAGATCAATTATACTTTAGGCTATTTTCACCCTCTAAACACTCGAATTTCGAACACCTTATGAAATATAATATGTTATTCTATTGAGTTAGCTCTTCATAGGATCAAGAATCACTCCAATTGAATTCCTAGGTAGAAAGTTATGTCTATTTTACCGAACCTACCACAAAACAGTTAAAAGCTCATTAGGTACAATATTATAAACATACTTAAGTTAGAGAGGGGGGGTTAAAGATATTAGTAATATAAATAATGATATAATTTTTTTATTAAATATGTAATTTCAAGTGTTCATCAACACCCTCTTAAAATTAGCAAAATTTTGCTCTTATATTTTGCATCACTTATCGTTCCATTTAGACAAATGATAGCCCTACATGGCACGGAAACAAATATCACACCATTTGCTTATGTTTATAATTTTTTAAAATAAACAAATGAAAACAAAACAACAAAGGGATACACTCGGCTAAATTTATAGAGCAAATTAAAACAAATTCACATTTGCAAGTTTCGGCCTTACTATTGACTTGCCTTTTTGCACTTATTTTTGTATCTGTTTATGTTAAACAAAACAAAGCCTAACAATGCATGAGTGATGGCTGAGAAAGACAAAGCAATATGAAGAAACAGTTTCTTCACTTACTTGTTTAACACATTTTGGCCCCATCTCTTACTGCCATGTATTAATGTTTCTTCTTTTATTATTTTAATCAATATTAAAACAATTAGAAACACATGCATAATGTAATAAATAATAATTTTTTTTATTCAATAAACAATTTAGTTAATAAAATAATGATCTCACTTGTCCAGTAAGTAAGGTCACTTTGGTAATTTTTAAGTCAAACAATAATAGACCTACAATGTGCCACATGTCATTATCATATTGATCAATAACTATTGTTAACTAATTGATGTACTTAACACTTAAGTCTTGACACGTGCACATCTTGAGAAAAACTAAAGCAAATGTCTGGTCTACTAGAATTTACTGGATTGAATTATTCAAACTGGTATGTTGCCTCAGTGCACAACAAGTACACTTCATATTGCTGGATTTCTTAGGTCTATGCTCGATTTGTTAAACGGAACTGTTCTGTAAGTCCGTGATCGATGCCCCACGTACACGTCACGGATATAACAAATCAGTACAGTAGACCATACAAGTTAATGTTATAGCGGATACGTATAATCCTTCTGCCATTTATATCCTATAAGAGCGGGGATATAAATCAACACCATTAAATTCTCACGCGCTCATCTGTGAACTTATCTCCAGACACGTATCTTAATAAAATAATATACGTAAACACCTTTGTGATATTGTTTAACCCTATCGAAAACTCTTTTCTCGAGTTTATTACTTATAGCCATAAGTCTTTTTGAGATACAGTTTAGGAGTATCCGGATATACAACTCACTCATGTGAGCTGACAGATCCCATATCTGCATACGTTGAATTTCATGAGCATTAGACCATACCCAATGACACATAGCAGTCAGATTATAAAAGATCTTTGACATATGTGAAACTAAAGTATGATGGATCACTCACAAGCTCATTATGGCGCCCAGGTTAAAGAATTACGTACACTACTCAACTCGAGAGGACCTACCATTAACGGCTTTATGGGATATTTATTGGGGTCCTCATTGAGCCTATTTAGTATTCAGTCTTCATTGAATATTCGTATGCCATACGAGCTTTTGGTAAGCCCATAGTCAACTAAGAATAACCATCTAGACCATCTAGATATGATTATACACTGATCTATAATAAAGGGTTTCACCAACAGACCCGAATCAGTGAATTAAATCAAGAACATCGTGTTTGAGAACACACATGCATAATAACATTTCTTAACACCTATTGCAACTTTTTGCAACTATGTTATTACTGTGTACTCTCGAGTCTATGTCTCATTACAGACAAAGTCCTAATTTTTAGATTTTGCTGACTTTTATAATCTACTAACTTTTAATAGTGCTAATTATTAGCAGTTATAATTCTCAGCGTTGCTAACTCTTAACACTGGTCTAAACTCCTTTAAATCAGATCTGAACTTTTTCAGATCATACAATGTTTGTAACGTTACTAGCATTGTACCATTTAATTAATGAAATTAGTGATTTAATAAAATGTGTTGTATAAATATTATAAAATAAAATATTTATACAAAATAGGATGCACGTAAGCACAAATCCCAACAACAACTTCATTAAAAATAATACAAGAATTGAATATATACCTTTGTAAACTATTCGGTGAAGATTGTTGACTATTGAAGCCTTTGAGCTCATAATGAAGTCTTCCCTTGAAGAATTATAAATTTCAACATTTAGTGGGATTAGAGTAACTAAAATGGTAGCCTTTGCTGTATATTTCGTGCAGAAATCAAACATAATTCAATAGTTGAACTAGTTCATGTATCAAATGCTTAAAGATTGAGTTTAGGGACCAAAATACAACTTTTTCAAAGTTTATATTTTCTCTCAAATGCTTTGCACAAATTTTGCATTCAACAATTGAATTCCTTACCAGTGAAACTATTGTCATTTGTTTTAATGACCTAACACTTCTAAGTGTACACATGTTCAACATATGGGCATGTTTGACCATGCAAACTAATGCATGAGTGACAAATGTCACTTATGTTATCCATGCAAGTACTTTGCGTGGATAAAATTTGTCACATGCAACTTTATGCATGCTATCATTTGTTACAAAAATGGCTATGCATGGATGTTATGTGTGCAATCTATATTTTCATGTAATAGAGTCTTGTTTGTAATATTTATAAATTATATTTTTCACTTTCCAAATAGTCCTAAAACGTATCATGCTTTTCGAAACCTTCCTGGATTGATCCGTATGATTCATACTGCTACCATAGTGCTCAATGAGTATACTTTATATTGTGAGACTCTCTAGGTTCACACTCGTTTGTTTTATGAAACACTTCCGTAAGTCTGTGAATAATGCCCCCCACACGTTATAGATATTATAGAATGGTGCATTGAACCATACAAGTTGAGGTCAACCATATCCGTATAATCCTTCCATCACATACATCTTTGGAAGAGACTAGATATAAATCATTACCTTTAAATCTCTATATACTCGACCATGAACTTTGTTAGGGTATGTACTTACGTTTCATCCCTATTTGTATGAATATTTATTTGATAATATTTATATAATATATATTTTATTAAATCGCTAATACTCTTTATTAAATAATAATGACGCTTGTCACATTACGAACATTGTATGATCTGAAAAGGTTTAGATCTAATCTAAAAGAGTTTAGACTAGTGCTAAGGGTTAATAAAGCTGAGGGTTATAAATGCTAACAGTTAGCACTGTTTAGAGTTATCAAGTTATAAGAGTCAATGAGATCTAAGGAGTTAGAACCTTATCTATAATGAGATAAAGACTTGAGAGTACACTAGTAATGATATAGTTGCAATAGATGCTAGAAAATGTCATTATGCGAATATATTTTTAAACACTGTGTTCCTGATCTATTTTCATTAATATAAGTCTATCGGTGAATTCTTTTCATATAGATCAGTGTGTGTCTATATCTGTAGGGTACAAATGATTATTCTTGTTGGAATTTGTGCTTACGTGCCATTCCATTATTGTATGAATATTTTATTTTATAATATTTATACAGTACATCTTTTATTAAATTGCTAATTACAATCATTAAAATGGTTCAATGCATATGACGCTACAGACATTTTATGATCTAAAGGAGTTCAGATTTGGTCTAACAAAGTTTAGATCAATGCTAAGAATTAGCAACGCTAAGAGCTATAAATGCTAAAGAGTTAGCATAATCAGTGAAGTCTAAAAGTTAGAATCTTGTCTGTAACGGTACAAAAATCTAAGAGTACACCAGTAATAACATAGTTGCAATAGGTGCTGAAAAATATTATTATGCAAGTCTATTATCAAATTATATGTTCTTGGTTTTATTCACCGATGCGGGTCTATCGGTGAAACCCTTTCGAATAGACCAGTGTATACTATACCTAGATGGTCTAGATGGTTGTTCTTAGTTGACCATGGGCTTACTGGAAGTTCGTATAGCATACAGGTAATCAGTAAGGACTTAATACTGAACAGACTCAATGAGGACCCTAATAGACATCCCATGAAGCCATTAATGTAAGGTTCTCTTAAGTTGAGTAGTATACGTGATCCTTTGACTTGAGTGCCATAGTGGACTTGTAAGTGATCCACCATACTTTGGTTTCACGTATGTCACAGACCTTTCATAGTGTGACCGCTGGGTGTCGCTAGGTATGGTCTGAGCTTATGAAGTTCGGTATATACAGATATCAGTTCCGTCAGCTCACATGGATGAATTATATATCCAGATGCTCCAAGACTGTATCTTAGAAAGTCTTAAAGCCATAAACAACTAACTTAGAAAAAGAGTTTTCTACAGAGTTAAACAATATTGCAAAGGTATTTGCAAATATTGTTTATCAAGATACGTGTTTGGAGATAAGTTAGCGAATGAACATATAGGGATTTGACAGTTATGATCTATATCCCCGCTCTTTCAGGATATGATTGGCGAAAAGATTATATGTATGCACTATGACCTCAACCTGTATGGTCTATTGTGCTGATTTGTAATATCTGTGACGTGTGTGTGTGGCATCAATCTTAGACTCACAGAATATTTCTGTTTGAAAAATTGAGAGTAGACCTAGAGAGTCCCGCAATATAAAGTGTACTCGTTGTGCACTGGGGCAGCGTACCAGATTGAATAGTTCAATCTAGTAAATTCCAGCAGACCTGACATTTACTTCGATTTCTCTCCAACCATGCTCATGTCAAGGCTTAAGAGTTAAGTACATCAATTAGTTAACAACTAGTTGTTGACCAATAAAAATGTTGACACATGGCACATTGTGAGCCAATTACTGTTTAACTTGAAAATTATAAAAATGACCTTATTTGTTGGACAAATAAGATCTTTATTTTATTCATTAAAATATTTATTAAATAAAATAATAATAATAATAATATATGATATTATTATTTAAATATAAGTCAAACAATTCATTTTATAATCAAATTGGCATGTGTTTCTATCATGATTTAATATGATTAAATTATTTATTTAATATTGATTAAATGATAAATTAAATGCAAATGGATTGCATTAATAAATTGTGGGCCAGACATGTTTCTTACAAATAAGAAAGTGTTTCTCATTTAGCCTAGATCATCTAAATAATTTCCCATTTTGTTTGGTTTATTATAAATAATAATAAACAAAACACTAATGACAAACATTGACCATGATAATGGAGGCTATTATGTAATCAAATGGGACAAGTGTTGTCCATTGAGAGGAAAAAGAAAAAAATAAATAAAAGAGCAAGTAGTTGCCATTTTGGATGAGCATCATTTAGCCAAGGCTAAAAGAAGGAGAGGAATGTGAAAATTTTGCTAAGTGTTAAGGAAAAACTCTCGTGTTGAGAGTTTAAAATGCACTTCTTTTATTTTTATTCAATTTGGCCACCTATACTACAAGGTAGAAATAAAGATTCAAGTGTTGAATCATTTGCTAGAAAAATTGCTATTCTAGCTTCCCCAAGCCTACCGCGTTGAGGAACTAGAATTATAAACGAGTTGCTTTAAGGCAAGTACTCCGGTTCGACGAAAAACCAAAGGCTTATTAAGGTAATACATTCTCAATCTTTATATAGTTTACATTTATGAGATATATGTAAAACTTATTGTATTTATCATTAGAAAATTAGTATTTTGCTCATTTGCTGCGCATATATATATATATATATATATATATATATATATATATATGTGTGTGTGTGTGTGCAAATTTGAATGATAGACATAAACTCACATGCATGCACCATAGGTTTACAATCACTCACAATTCTTAGTTGACCTTGACCATGAGCTTAGAGCTCGTATAAACATACGGGTATTCAGTTAGGACTGAATACTGGACAGACTCACGAGGTTCCCAATAGATATCTTATGAAACCATCAATGGTAGGTCCTCTCGAGTTGAGTAGTATATGTGGTCCTTTGACCTGAGCGCAACGGTGGACTTATGGGTGATCCACCATACTTTGGTTCCACGGATGTCAGAGACCTTTCATGATCAGACCTCTACGTGTCGCTGGGTGTGGTTCGATGCTCATAGAGTCTGGTATGCATAAATATGGGGTTCATCTGTTGTATATCTGTTGCTTTGAGATTGTATATTAGAAAGTCTTACGACCGTGAGCAATAAACTCGGGAAAGAAGTTTCTCACAAGGTTGAACAATATAACAAAATTGTTTGTTTATATTGTTCATTGACATATGAATCTGGAGACAAGATTAGATTAGCACATGGAGATTTGACGATGTTGATTTATAACCCCACTCATTCAGGATATAAGTGATGAAAGGATTATACGTATGTATTTTGATCTCAACTTATATGGTTTAACGCACTGATTTGTAATATCTATGATGTGTGCGTGGGCCAACGATCATGGACTTAAAAAAAGTTCCATTTGACGAATCGGGCATAAATCTAGGAAGTTTCGCAATATGAAGTGTAATCGTTGTTGTCGGAGATCTAATATACGTGGGTGTATGCATGTGCAATTGTGTTTATTGCATAAAATACGTATCTCATACATATTTAATGCTGCGGAATAATTAAATCATACAATAAATAAAATAAATAATATATTAATCATATTAATATATTAGAAATGTTGAGAAGTTACCATAACGTGTAACGTTATACATGTGTATCCTGGGAGTTCGCCTGAAGACCAATTTATTGGCAGTTCTAGTCACCAACTCATCGAGCTTGGTAAGCTAGAACAGCAGCTCCATAATTTAGCACGGAATTAACCCTTAACCCCTTAAAATGGTCGGTTATGTGCATTTTTTCTTTTCTCTAAAAGGAAATAAAATAGAAATTGAAGCAATTCACAATTTCTTCTCTTGGCACTAAAATGAGAAAATAAAAAAATTTTATTTTTCCATTTCTTCATCCTTTCTCGGTTGGACAAGAAGAAAATTGAAACAATTTCAATTTATTTCTCTCGTTCTCCACCGAATGCACACACCATCTTCACACACACAATCTCAACAAAAACAAAATGTAATAATAATATTATATAATATAATATATTACACATGGCCACTTTATTAAAGAAATAATATTATTATATAAATAATAATATAATAATCAAAATGGATGACAAATATATGTCATCTTATAATAAAATAATAATATATAATATAATAATATTTAATAATATATTATAATGAGATATATTTTGATTATTTAATAATCAAATAATTAATGTGTGAAATGACCATTTTATCCTTCATGAATAGTTACCAAATTTATGTTCTAGTGGGTCTCACAAAATCTCATACTTGGGTAAACTCAACCGATGGTCCATAATATGTCACATGTCATTATTCAATTAGTAAATAATAATTATTGACTAATTATTGTATTTAACACTTAAATAGAGACATGCACGCATTCTCGTGTAGTGTTAGATTTTACTGGATTAAACAATTTAATTCGGTACGCTGCCCCAATGCACAACAAGTACACTTTATATCGTGGGACTCCCTAGGTCTACGTCCGATTCGTCAAATGAAACTGTTCTATGAGTCAGTGAACATTGTCCTACGCATACGTCACGAAAATACAAATCAGCGCGTCGACCATCCAAGCTAAAGTCACAATGCATACGTATAGTCCTTCCATTATGATATCCTGGATGTGCGGGGATATAGATTATCATCCTCAAATTCCTATGTGCTCATCCATGTCATATCTCCAGACTTGTATCTCATTAAACAATATGTGCAAACTCCTTTACCATATTATAACACCTTGATGGAAACGCTTTCTCAGGATTAATGCTTGTGGCCACAAGACTTTCTGAGATATAGTCTCGAAGCATCTGGATATCTAACTCCCTATGCGAGCTAACGGATCCCATATCTGTACACACCGGACTCTATAAGCATCAGACCATACTTAGCGACACCCAGCGGTCATACCATGAAAGGTATGTGACATACGTGGAAGTATGGTGGATCACTTACAAGTCCACCATGACACTCAGGTCAAAGGACCACGTATACTACTCAACTCGAGAGGACCCTCCATTGACGGCTTACATAGGGTGTCTATCAGAGGCCTTGTGAGTTTATCCAATATCCAGTCCTAACTAGATATTCATATATCAATACGAACTCCAAGCTCACGGTCGGCTAGGAACAATCATCTATACCCTATATGTACGACAATGCTGATCTATATAAAGGTATCCACCGTTAGACCCGCATTGGTAGAAATAGATCATGGACAATATTTGAGAACATACTTGTGCAACTGACATTTCCTAACACCTGATTGCAACTCTTGCAACTATGCAGTTACTAGTATATTCCCAGGTTTATATCCTATTACAAATAAGGCTCCGACTCTTAAATTTTTACTGAGTATTATAACTAGCTAACAATTAACTGTGCTAATATTTAGCATTTATATCTTTCAGCATGGCCAACTATGAGCTAGTATGGCCAGCTATGGGCCCTTATCTAAACTCCTTTAGATTTGATCTGAACTCCTTCAGATCATACAATGTCTGTAATGTATATTGCATGGTACCATATAAATAGGTACTAGCGATTTAATGAGAATGTACATATGTATAAATACATAAGTATATGTACATTCAGGGATGACACGTAAGTGTTAACCCTAATAGTTGTGCACGGGTGCAGCGTATCAGATTGAATGGAATATTTGTTTCAGGAACTCTCGAGATGCGTATGTGTCAATACATAAGTGTTAAGTACAATTACTTAAATAATAATTGTTGTTGACTAATTAAGAGATGACACATGGCACTTAGCGAGTCCCTAGTTAAGTCAACTCAAGTGTAGATTTCGTGGGACTCACATTGGGTTAAATAAAGACTTAAGGGTAATAATTATTTAATTAATTATTTAATTGTTAAATAATTAAAATATCTATTTATTTAATTGTTAAATGAATAGTTAATTTAACTATAGTTAATAATTAACTTAACTTTGGTTAAAAATTAACCAAAGAGTTAAAATTAAATTAAGATATTTAGTTAACTAGATTAAGGTTAAGTTAGTTAACTATAATTGAGATAAAGATCTAAATATATAACTAATCTCAAGGGTTAAGTTTACTTAGCTAAGCTTAAATTAAAAGTTAACTTTAATTTGAATAAAACTTAACTAAGGTTAAGAAATAAATATTAAAATAATAAACAAATATTCATTTGATATAAAGTGAATGGTGTGGCCAATTGGGGGAAGAGGAAAAGAAAGTCATTTGTTTTGATTTTAAGAGTTAAAACCAAAGGAAACAAAAAGAATTCCATCTTCTTCTCTTCTACATTTTGGCCAATCAATTACAAAGTATTTTATCAAAAGTTGATATGTTTTTGTTGTTCAAGTTGTTGAACTAGAACAAAAACACTTAGTGCTTTGTAGTGTATTAATAGTTCAAGTGTTGAACTTTTAGAATAAATTGTTAATCAATGGTTTAAAGTGTTAAACTCAATTGGTGGATTAAGCTGCTGTCTAGCTAATCAAACTTACTTTGTTGGTCACTAGTACTGCTAACGGGTATCACTCCAAGTAGATTTTGGTTCAATTAATCCAAATGCTTCAAAGGTAAAAATTTCTCAATTCACTTTTAATTTTGATTAAATGCATAAAATGTGTTCATATGATAATTTTAAGACTTTCGTTGCGTATTTGATGTGTATATGTATATATGTGATGCGTATGTATTATTTATGAACACATACATACGCATCGCATACATACATATATACACTGTATTTTAATCAACTCTTTTAATGGTGATCGTCACTCTTCTCATTATTTGGCACTTTTTTGTTGTTTCGTTGTTAAAAAAACCTTTACTATAGTGAAGTCTAATCTTATTCACAGTATGTCAATCCAGCTACTTTTTTTAATTTATTCCATTTAGTTCATAAATGTTTTATTAAAAATAAAAATTCCTATTATATTATATTGTGTGTCATATTATAATAAATAGAAAATATTATCCTTTTCATCATTTAAATCGACAAAATCCTTTAATTAATTGAAATTGTGAAGTATTCGATTCTATAAAAATATTATAGTCCCTATATTAACAAATTATAGGTTTATATGTCATTTTTTCAATATAAATCTATGGGTCATAATTTGATAGAGTAATACTATACATCTCAAATTGTATCATTAAAAATGATGTGTCGAATAATTATTGGGTGTTGAAATAGTATAAATTTCAAAATTACCCATTACACTATTTCACCACCCAATTATTACTTGACATATTATTATTTTAAATATAATTTAAGATATAATTTGAGATGTCTAACGTTATTCATATTGATAATATGAATGTTAAATTCTATTAGATCATAAACAGTGATATGTAAACTGATACATTTTATGGAAGTAATATTATTAGCTTTCCAATGTTCAAATTTGTTTTTTCCATTTTGAACCAAGAATGAATACTATTAGATAGGCGTAGGTATTTTTTAGGTTTAAATCGATTGGATTTAGAATTGACCTAAATTGAAACATATCGATACCTAATGTATGAAATAGATCAATGCTTAATGCATGAAACTGATAAAACCAAACAGAACACATTCAATTTTGGGCCATTGTGAGCAACAACGGTGGCAAATAATAGGGGGTAAGTGACAAATTAAGGTAGTGAATTAGAGATGCAAATGGTAGAGGCAACAAATCGCAGTATTGGATGGTCAGTGGCAACGTCTAGCACAATGAACAGTGGTGCGGTGATACGTGGTGGATTGTGAAGTGCATTGGCATCGTGATTTAGGGTTACGAGAGTTATCAAACTTTTGATTTAGGTGTGTGCTCGTGAAAGCTAAAAGGCGTTACTAGGTTTTAGGTAGTAACTAGTAGTAACATCAAAACATTGTGTTTTGCTTTTTATTTTTTCCATTTAATCTTTTAATTTAGTTTAAACTTTGAATGGGATCACTTAAGCATATTTCAATTATCGGTTTGATTTGAAATTAAACTGAAAACTAACAAAATTAATCGATTTTTCCACATCAAACAAACAAAAATCGAACATGTATGCAGAATCAAACTAATCAAACCAACCAATTTAGTTTTGCTCACCCATATTGCTGGACCATAAAAATAGGCAGACATATGACATGACATATTGCTGGACCATAAAAATAGGCAGATATATGACATGACATAAAAAAGCCACGATCTCCTGTTACATTGGCACTTTTAACTTAGTTCAACCCATGTCGGAACTAAAGCAAGTTGTAATCTCACAATGTCATGTTAACTATAACACCATAACTCACTTGCCACCATAAATAAGGGTGACACTAGAATTTAAAGTGAAGAGAGCTAAATGTTAAAATTAAAAATTATATTGAATTAGGGTTTAATTATATTAAAATCATAGTGTCAGACTTAAAATTTTTAAGAGGATTAAATCATAAAAATATTTATATTTTAGAAAGTAAAAATTATAAAAATTTATTATTAAATTTAAAAAAAATTTAGAAGTTAGAAGGACTATTACCTCCTAAGCCCCTTCTTAGATCTGCCATCGATCACCAAAGGCATGTTTTAAATGAAAGTACATCACGGCATCAAGCCCCCATGAAAATTTAGCCATAACTAAGTATGTGTGATGTTAGCATGGTTTCGTGGGAGACAAAGGGAGGCCACAAGACCTAGGTCTTTTATCCATCTTGGCATCAACGATTCTCATGCCACCACCAAGTCTTTTCCACCATGATATGGCATTTGCATAGGTTGTGAAGAGTGCATGGCTGAAATGTCTTACTCAAAGGACTATTTTATAACAAATTAAGATTCATATGACCAAGTAGGCATTGTATCGACGCCTCAAATACGTGAAATTTATTTTACCACGATATTTAGATCTACCCCATGAGTTATCATCAACTTATGAATCACATTGATTATTTGTTGAGCCTTTTATAGAGTTGAGTTAAAGTGCTTAGTATTAAATAACATACCTCATGCAATCGTCAGTGTGTAATTGATGCACTGTCGAGGAAGTATAAGTGTTAGTTGGTAGAGAATATAAATTCCTTCTCCATTACTATATTTCTTATGCTTAAATGTTTAGTTTTATCATAAATTCAATGCAAATTGTATTTCTTAAGCTAAGCTAAGGATTTTTTTTTTTTACTTGAATCCAGTAAAATTTCAATCTAACTACATAGTAGCTTGTTTTTAGCTTACATAATTGATGTTATCATATTTGTATATGTTAAAGATATTAATCTTAGCACTAATCTCTATTAGCGATTAGTCTTCGTTCTAATATCAATTTGATAGAGTTTCTTAGCGTGCACTATAATAAACCCTAAACATGTGGGGAACCTCAATTTCAATCACAAACAATCAAGAATAAAAATAAGAACAATATCAATAAGAATAATTACACGATCAATTTATGTGGTTCGATAATAAACGCTTACGTTCACGATGAATCTTGGGATCCTAGCCTCTTTTACTAAGTTCACAAAGAACAAGAATACAAAGATCTTTTTCTCAAGAGATTATTAAGGAATACAAAAATAAAAATCGCTCAAAGGATTTATTAATGCTTCTTTCATTTACTTAGAACTCAAGCACTATCTATAGCACTTCCTTGTATACTCATCTCTCAAGGTTCTTTAGCTCTCTATTTTCTCTTTTGGAGTCTCTCTTAGTGCTTCATGAATTCTAAGGGGTTACAAGGGTTTAGATTATATTTACAAAGTCTCTAGAAACTCTAACCTAGTTGGAGTAAGAGTCCATGTGTGTAGGAGTCTAAATCCTACTCTTAGCAGTCAATTTGAGCTAAAAATGGACTTTCTTGAACAGTCAACGTTGCAATGTTCTATAATCAACGCTGATGCAGTAAATACGACTTCAGACTCACGTTGGTGCGTTCATCAACCATCACTAGAGCATTTATCAACCACCACTGAGGCGTTAAACCAACGCCGAGGTATTTTATAGCTAATTCTTTCAAACCTAAAATGTTTTCACATGTGTTTTCATGCTCTTTCCTCACTTCTAGCTCTCCGTTTTGATCTTTTCGCATACGTCTTTCGAGTACTTGACTTCGTGATAATTGCTCATTAGTTTTTAACTTAATATCATGCTAAAAAATAATTTTAAATCACCAATTCCAATAGTATATAACTATTAGCTCGTGATGAATTGGAAATCACTGATTTTATTGAAGAATTGCGAAGAGTTAACATATTAATAAAAAACTTTTTTTTTAAGTAGTTGCAAAACTTGTTTCATATAGTATTGCTTGAAACCTAATTTGGGATAAACGTTAAAATTTTTCTTTAATATTAATATTGGACCTTAACTTATAGCTTAAGATTTTGGGTTGAGTGATAAATTAATATAGTTTCAAAGTTAAAGTTTTGAATTCAAACCCCTATGTCTTCATTTTTAATTAATTTTTTGATTTATCTCTAAACTTGGGTCTCTCTTACAAATGACAATTAATGCAAGATAGAAAATAAAATGCTTTGATCAATCTATTTGTTTGGGTCTAAGTTTTGGCCAGGGGCTCAACTTAAACTAGTGTGAGGGAGATGTAAGTGTTGAGTTAGGGAAGTTTGCTTTTATTAGGCCATTTGTTACTAAGAGCTAGGTAGGACCTTCCATTTGGTTATGCAGAAACCAGGACTAAGTAGGCTATAAATTGAGTCTAAGATAGTCGATTTGAGGGGACCTAAGGAACACGAAACCCGAGGTCATTAGCTAGCGCCAAAGGGGTGGTCAACGATGGCCCCTTTGACGCTCAAGTCAAGTGGTTGTTGAGTGGTAAATATTTCTTAGGATTTATCACTTTGGAGAGAGTAAAGGATTTATTAGAGATAAGGAGAAGAGTTTTTACTAGAGTTGTGTTAGGGTCAGTGCTTACGTGTCATCCCTGAATATACATATACTTGTGTATTTATACAATTGTACATTCTCATTAATTCACTAATATCAATTATATGGTATGATGCATGTAACGTTACAGACATTGTAGATCTGAAGGAGTTTGGATCAGATTTAAAGGGTTTAGATAAGGGCTCACAATCAGCCACCCTGAGACATATAATTGCTAAATGTTAGCACAGTTAAGTGTTAGCTGGTTATAATACTCAGCAGATCCAAGAGTTGGAGCCTTGTCTGTAATGGGACATAGACCTGAGAATATACTAGTAACTGCATAGTTACAAGAGTTGCAATCGGGTGCTAGGAAATGTGAGTTGCGCAAGTATGTTCTCGAATAATAGTCCCTGATCTATTTCTACCGATGCGGGTCTATCGGTGGATACTTTTATATATAGATCAGTATATGTCATATCTGTCAGGTATAGATGGTCGTTCCTGACAGACCATGAGCTTGGAGCTCGTATTGACTTATGGGTATCCAGTTAAGACTGGATATGAGACAGACTCACGAGGGTCTCTGATAGACATTTAATGTAAGCCGTCAATGGAGGGTCATCTCGAGTTGAGTAGTATATGTGGTATTTTGACCTGAGTACCACAATGAGCTTGTAAATGATCCACAATGCTTTGGTTTCACACATGTCACAGACCTTTCATAGTATGACCGCTGGGTGTCGCTGGGTATGGTCCGATGCTTATAGAGTCCGGTGCGTACAGATATGGGATCCATCAGCTCCTATATAGAGTTTGATATCTAGATGCTTTGAGACTGTATCTCAAAAAGTCTTGTGGCCACAAGTAATCAACCCGAGAAAGAGTTCCGACAGGGTGAAACAATATGGCAAAGAAGTTTGCGCATATTGTTCATTGAGATACAAGTCTGGAGATAGGATATGGATGAGTACATGGGGATTTGACGGTGATCATCTATGTCCCCGCACATCCAAGATATCATGATGGAATGACTATACATATGTGTTGTAACCTCAGCTTGTATGGTTCAACGCGCTGGTTTGTATATTCGTGACGTGTGCGTGGAGTATTATTCACGGACTTATGGAATAGTTTCATTTGACGAATCGGGCGTAGGACCTAGAGAGTCCCGCAATATGGAGTGTACTTATTGTGCACTGGGGCAGCGTGCCGGATTAAATTGTTTAATCCAGTAATATTTAGCGATTCTACAGGAATCCGTGTGTGTCTGTATTTAAGTGTTAAATACAACAATTAGTTAATAAAGTTATTTACTAATTGTATTATGACATGTAGCGTATTGTGGACCCTCAGTTGAGTTTACCTAAGTGTGAGATTTAATGGGACCCACTAAAGGGTAAACTTGGTTACTATTTATGATGGGCAAAATGGTCATGACAGACTATGATTATTTAATTGTTAAATAATCATTCTCTCTTTCTCTTTCTCCTTTTTTATTATATAATATATATATTATTATTATATTATGTTATGTTATAAAGAAAGAGAAGCATGAATTAACCATTCGGCCGAGAGAGAGGGAGAGGAGAAATAGAGAAGAAAGAAAAGAGAAAGAAGGAAGAAAGAAGGAAGGAAGACAGAAAGAAGGAAGAAAGAAAGAAGAAGAAAAAAAAAGAAAAAAAAAAGGAAGAGAGGAAAAATGAAATTGTTTCATTTTTCCCTCTGCTTCCAATTGGAGTAATTATGAATTGCTCCAACTTCTCCATTTCTTATCCTTTTGAAGAAAAGGATATAAATTCACTCTCGGCCATTTTGGGGATTAAGAGTTAATCCCAGACTGAATATGGAGGTACTGTTCTAGCTCACCAAGCCCACCGAGTTGGTGACTAGAACTGCACGCGAGTTGGTCTCCATGCAGACTCCAGAAAAAATACGTGTATAACATTACACGTTTGGTAAGTTCTCTAACTGTATAAATATATTAATGTGATTAATATATTTATTTATTGTGTTTATTGTAAAATTTATATTTTCGCAGCGTTAGGCAATGGACACAATTGCACATACATACACCCACGTGCCAGGATTCTGCTGCGCCAACAAGTTGTTATTAATTTTTATTTTTCTTACCACTTGTCAAATTTAAAGATAAACTTGAGCGTTGAAGGTGCCAGTTTGGAGATTTTCCCTCAAAGGCAACACTTTGTGAACTATAATTAGAGAATTGTCCCTATCATGAAGAGTATTTTAGAAAACTTGCTCAGAGAGGGTAAAAGAGTAATTTAACCTCATTTGATATTTGAAGTGTTAATTATATTTGTGATTGGTCATTTTTTAGAGCAGTCAACTTTAGTTGGTAAAACCTGAGAGCTTTGAGAGGTCGTCTGACTTTGTCCCCCTGAGTTCAGAGAGCCTAATGCTCAGTTTCCTTAACAACCCTAGATAATTTTGTCTACTGTGTTAGCAGTTTCAACAAGAGACAAAGTTCTTGTAAACATGTATTCATGGTGCATGCATGTGATTGTGTTCATTGCTCATTTTATTTAATGTATGACAATCATACATAATTATGCAGCGAAATTGAAAACTAATTTCCTAAGTAATAAACATACTGAAATTGAAGTCATACCTATGAAGCATTTGGACATTTATTTACTTGGAGCTTACATTAAAGTCAACCCTTGAACAATTCTAGGCTTTAACAAAGTAGTAGGATTGAAACTCTAGAAAGACAGTATGTTTGATCAATTTTCAGTAGGATTCAATTTTGAAATTCTATCACAATGAGGCTGTTTTGTTGAGTTAGAAATGGGGATCTCTTTGAAACAAATTTCAAAACTTGTTTATATAGTTAAAAAATATAGGGGGCATGTAACATTTACAAACCTTTAGTGACCTCACCCTTTGCATGGTTGACACTTGTTACTCATGCATCCCATGCATGCTGCTAAGTGTCAATCGTGCAAAGCCCCAATGTGCCACTTGTCAAACAAATAGCCATGTGTCAAGATTTCCTTTGTCATGCAATAGAGACCTCTTTGCAACATTTGCAAAGTATGTTTTCCACTTCTCAGAAAGGTCCTGAAATGTATCATGCTTTCTCAAATCATCTCAAATCTAACCATTTGATCCGTCTCGCTACCCCAGTGCTCAACGAGTATACTTTATATTATGAGACTCCCTAAGTTCTCCTCTGTTTGTCTTACGAAACACTTCCACAAGTCTATGAACAATGTCCCCTGCACACATTACGGATATTACGAACGGAGCGTTGAATCTATTAGGGTCGGTGTTTACGTGCCATACCTGTATGTATATATACTTGTGTATTTATACAAATGTACATTTCCATTAAATTTTTAATACCCATTAATATGGTACTATGCAATGTAACGTTACAGACATTGTACGATCTAAAGGAGTTCAGATTAAATCTAAAAGAGTTTAGATAAGGGCTCATAGTTAACCACGCTGAGATAT
The DNA here is from genome assembly GCA_946807835.1 of Ailanthus altissimus. Taxonomy (NCBI): domain Eukaryota; kingdom Viridiplantae; phylum Streptophyta; class Magnoliopsida; order Sapindales; family Simaroubaceae; genus Ailanthus; species Ailanthus altissimus. Next base: position 23,108,692 of record OX327692.1, on the reverse strand, counting down.
AAATATTAAATGTTAGCACAACTAAGTGTTAGTTGGTTATAATACTCAGTGAAGATCTAAGAGTTGGAGTCTTATCTATAATAGGACATAGACCTAGGAATATACTAATAACTGCATAGTTACAAGAGTTGCAATCGGGTGTCAGAAAATGTCAGTTGCACAAGTATGTTCTCAAATAATGTCCATGATCTATTTCTGCCGATACAAGTCTAGAGATAAGACATGGATGAGTACATGAAATTTTGATGGTAATAATCTATATCCCTAGCATATCCAGGATATCATGACGGAAGTATTATATGTATACGTTGTAACTTCAGCTTGCATGGTTCAACACACTGATTTATATATCCATAACGTGTGCATGAGGCATTACTTACGGACTCATAGAATAGTTCTATTTGACGAATCAGATGTGGACCTAGGGAGTCCTATGATATGGAGTATACTCGTTGTGCACTAGAGCAGCGTGCCGGATTAAATTATTTAATTCAGTAATATTCAATACTATCATAGAAATACGTGCGTGTCTGTATTTAAGCGTTAAATACAACAATTAGTCAATAATTATTATTTACTAATTGTATAATAACACATAGCGCATTGTGGACCATCGGTTGAGTTTACCCAAATGTAGAATTTGGTGGAACCCATTAGGGGTATACTTGGTAACTATTCACGAAGGATAAAATGGTTATTTTATACTATGATTATTTAATTGTTAAATAATCATAAATATCTCATTATTATATTATCATATATAATATTATATTATTTAATATTATTTTTTTAGGTGCCAAATAGTTGGCATCCATTATATTATTTTATTATTATTTATATTAAATAATATATTATTTTATTTTGATTAGATATTGATGCGATATTTCTATATCTTATAATTAAGTGCAAGTATACACTATCGTATGCAAGTAATAAAGAGACTAAATAAGTCAGATGTCGAACTCACATGGATAATTTCTTCTTTTTAACCAATTACTAAAATTATGTCTTTCTAATAATTATTCAGAAAAATAAAAATCTAAGAATAAATGTAGAAAATATAAAAGCAAAACACAATGCAAAGAAACTTAGGTGATAGCAATGTAGAGAAAACCTAGGATTAATGCTATCCCTCAATATGCTTTCTGATGATCAATCATATAATATTTAACTCACTTAGTCTTTATTATTGATCAAGACGCTAATGTATTCACAAGCCTCTTCCAAAGTTATGCAAGTATACCATAATTTATCAAATACCTATATTCCTATGGTACTTGTAATAAACTAAGGTTCATTAAGATTAGGTCTTATTGATCATACATACCAACTAGGTATATTCCTATCCTAAGTTAAAACTTGCATATGTAACATTGAATGTTACTCTACAATCATGTATCAAATTACCTAGATCTAAATATATTGATTTCTCTTCCGAGTTTATCAACGTATTACTAACTCATTCACCATATATTGGCCAGATATATTGAAGCATTAAATACAAGTAATTTAAATAATAAAGGACTAAGTTTATTAAATACTAAAAGATATGGCAATTTAAACGCACATATTGAGTTCAAATATTAACCCTAGAAAATAAATTAGTTCATAGCTACAAGAGAATCACAGCAATAAAAATAAAATTAAAACATGATACAATCAATCACAAACTGATGTAGACGTCGAATCGCTTTTGATTGATGTTACTCTGGATTCTTGGTGCTCTTGAACTGCTCTAAGTTCACTTTTTCTTGCTTTAGGTTCTTCTCTGGTCTTATCTTTACATCTGGGGTCGAGTGGCCTTTTATAGGGTTTGATTTGAACTTGAAAAACTCAATTCTGGTCGCACTAGGATTCGCGCTATCGCTGGCGCGCTATGCAGTTTTCGTTGGGGCGCTGCATGAAAACGGCTTCATTGCTGGAGCGGTGGAATGATAGCGTTGGGCGCTGGAGTGTCGTTGGCGCGATGACTATTTATCGCTGGGGCGATAATACTTGTGGCATGAGTGTCACGCCCCAGACCCAACAGATCTGACACACGACATCACTTACATTCATTCAATAATACTTAAACATTCATTTTAATTTCTTTCAGAATTATAGCAATTGAATTATGACTGGGACAATTACTAAACCGAAGATACGCAGAGTTTTCTCAGAGATTAACACTCTACTACGTCACCAGTAGCAACTTTGTTACCGGAAGCCCAGAATATATTCATTGCAAATTCTTACTTAAAATCAATCCATTACTACACTTGGTGAAACTTAAACTAAATCCAACCACACAATAAAATAATACATAGGTATTTATTCACTAGGGACAAATCAAATATCTTATCCCACGTGTCCCCAAATAAAACACTTAGCAACCTAACAACTTAGGGAACCCAAGGAACAGCAGAAGCCTTGCCAAATCCGCTATGCACACATGTACCTTATTTACCTGAAATCACCATAAACTATAATGAGTATAAAACTCAGTAAGCATACTAGTTTTTCATATATCAAATACAAATACATATATGTACACAATGCATATGTATGATATGCTGTGATCAATCAAAATCATAATCTTATCAAATCACATATCATGTAAGCGCTTACACATTCTTTCAAAACACATAATAGGAATACCATTACTCGACTACTACTTAGTAGGACTTACATATCACATATAACATAATGAGCCAAATGTCACTCGTAGGTGACATACCGTATGAGAGGAATAGTACAAGTGAGGTCTTTAAATCACACATATATAACGCTTATGCCCGAAGGTAAAAGCCAAACCCTCACCCTGATCATCGGTGAGTCCTCTCACATGTACCAATACGCCACCACACGAATGTGATGACTCACACTTCCTTTAGGTACCAATAGGATCCTCCCTACATACGGAACACATAACATATACCAATCCCGAAGGAAAGGCCACACATAAAGGCTCCACAAATCACATAAAATGCCTACTAAGTTAACAGTGAGTTCAAGTACCCTCAAATCACAAAATATTTCTCATGGACATATTACACTTCAAAAGCTTTCTTTGTTAAACGCATCTTATTTTGGAAAGCTCACTTTCAAAAACACATGTATGTCCATGCTCAATGTCAATGCTCACATTCATAAACATATATTCACATTTCATATCAAAATATACTTTGACATATCATAAACATATTCTTAACCCCATTTACAAAATCATACAAAACAATTATTATGTTTATTGTGATTCCAATAGTAAGTCTAGTATACTTACCTCTTAGCACTTACAGCTACAAGGCTTAAATCTCCTTAACCTATCAATGGAGATCAATCCTTTCATAAGCCTCACAATTCACACAAATACTTAAATAGCTTACAAAATTATACACAATGCACTTAACACATCAAATTGGTCTAAATACTTGATTTCTCAAAACTTGTCATTCTGACGACTTACACTTAACAAAATTTTCTAATACATCAAATGATGTCCAATTACTCCAAAATCATAATGTATTAATCTTAACTCATATATCCTTCCTATATATGAATATTATATCAAAATTCTTACACAATCCATTTCATACACATCATCGAATCCAAACTACCAACCTGACAGGATCAAGATACTTACTGAACAATATTCAATCTCCTAATTTTATAAAATCATATACTAACTCAAAAATTATAAACCTACCACAAAAATACTCTTGACACATATACCAATTCATGATAAATATTTTACTTCAAAATAACTGCCAAAAGTATTTTAAAACTATTTTATTGTTTAACTTTAAAAACCTGTTAATCAAATACTGCAATGAGCTAATACACTTTAGAAAATCATAACACTTCAACCACATTGATCTAAATTCCCAATTCCAAGTATATCACATTAGATATATAAACTTATCATATTCCACAAATTCATAATTTTTGAAGATCATTCAGTAGGACAAAAATTATTTTTCACTGTACTATACTGTTTGCACAGGAAATTTCCAGAATTTCAGGGTCATTTTGGTAAATTCACTATAAATTCAATTTCCAGAATTTTCAATCGATTCAAAGTCTCAGATGATCCTTAACATGTCTAATTTCATATACTCAAAATTCAAAATCAGAATCGAATCACAACAATTTATAAAATTCCTAGATCAAGAGGTTATCCAGCAGAAATTCCACAATTCATCATGATTTATCAAACTATCTTATAGATCATCATCAATTCTCATATGATCTTACGAAATACACAACAAATCCTCAATTATACATATTTTCAGAAATCAAAAATTAAAGGAATTAACTTAATTAATACCAATAAATTGAGAAATACGTATGATATACCTCTTGAAATTTAAAATTCCAATTTCTTCTTCTTTTTCTTCTTCTTCTTCTCTTTCTCTCTCCTTTATTTCTCTCTTCTCTCTCTAAAAATGGGTAGCTCGACCAAAATGAGAGACTTAGGGTTTTTAAAAGTGTATTTTTATACTAAGTGGTTAATTTTTAATATTTACGAATTTGCCCCCAAAACTTTCAAAGTATAACAATTTGGTCCCTAAAATAAATCTAAAGTCATACAAGTAAACCCAATACTAATCGTATATCCTTAACCTATAAAAATATTACTAATAACAATATATAATTCAAGTATCACCAACATACAAATAAAATACGTATATTTATACATATATAAATACTTATTCTTACCAGTCGTGGATACTGGTTACTACAATGAGAGCGCTCGACTCATATTTTAAAAACTTTGCATTTTAGTCCCTGGTTTTGCTCCATTTGCATTCTTTCTTTAAATTTTGTTCAAGTCCCTATAAATAACAATAAAGCACACAAATAGCCATCTATTCTCATAAAATAATAAAATATCAAAATAAAAACATGAAAAAATATACGACAATTTTGTCCTTATCAAATATAAATATGAGATGTGTGTGTGCAAAGTGGTGTGTGTGTGTGTTACGTGAAAATGGAAAGAAAATGAAAGAATTTCATTTCCATTTTTGGTGCCGAAAAGAAAAGAGAAGAAGAAGGAAAAAAATAAAAAATGAAATTGTTTCATTTTTTTCTTTGGTTCCAAAAGTAGGAATTATGAATTGCTTCTTATTTTCATTTTCTATCCTTTTAGAAAAAAAGGAAGAAAACACACTTCCGACCATTTTGGGGTTAAGAGTTAATCTTGTGCTGGAATATGGAGCTGCTGTTCTATCTCGCCAAGTCCACCGTGTTAGTGACTAGAATTACAATGAGTTGGTCTTTATGCAGACTTCGAGGATATATATAGTAACCAGTATCCACAATCGGTAAGAATAAGTTTATATATATATATATATATATATAAATATAAATATACATATTTTATTTGTATATGGGTGATACTTGATTTATGTATTGTTATTAGTAGTGTTTGTATAGATTAAGGACCTACTATTAGTATTAAATTTATTTGCAAGACTTTAGATTTATTTTAGAGACCAAATTGTAATACTTTAAAAGTTTTAGGGGCTAATTCGTAAATACTAAAAATTATCCTCTTAGTATAAAAATACACATTAAAAACCCTAATTCACTTATTTTGGTCGATCCACATCTTTTAGAGTGAGAAAAGAGACAAAGTAAGGGGAGAGAAAGAGAAGAAGAAGAAGAAAGTTAAAATTTAAGCTTTAAGAGGTATATTATAACATTTTCTTAGTTTCTTGGTATTAAATTAGTTAATTCCTTTAAGTTTTGATTTTTGAAAATATGTACAATTGAGGATTTGATGTGTATTTCGTAACATATTGTGAGAATTGATGATGATCTATGTAGATAGCTTGATAAATCATGATGAATTGTAGAATTTCTACTTGATAGTCTCTTGATCCAGGAATTTTATAAATTGTTGTGATTCGATTCTAATTTTAAATTTTGAGTATATAAAATTAGACATGTTTAAAATTATTTGAGACTTTGAATAAATTGAAAATTTCAGAAATTGAATTTGTGGTGAATTTATCAAAATGACCTTGAAATTCTAGAAATTTTCTGTGTTAACAGTATGATACAGTGACAAATAATTTTTGATCTGGTTAATGATCTTCATAAATTACAAATTTATGGAATATGATAAGTTTATATGTATAATATGATATACTCATAATTGAAAATTTAGATCAATGTGGTTAAATTGTTATGATTTTCTAAATAGTGTCAGCTCATTGCAGTATTTAATTAATAGATTTTTAAGGCTATAAAATAAAATAGTTTTAAAGTATTTTTGGTAGTGATTTTGAAGTAAAATATTTATCATGGATTGAGATATGTGTCAAGAGTATTCCTGTGATAGTTTTATAATTTTTGAGTTAGTATATGATTTTATAAAAGTAGGAGATTGAATACTGTTCAGTAAATATCTTGATCCTGTCTGGATAATAGTTTGGATTTGATAGTGTTTATAGAATAGATTGTATAGAAATTATGATATAATATTCATACATAAGAAGGATATATGAGTCAAGAATTATATATTCTGATTTTAGAGTAACTGGACATCATTTGATGTATAAAGAAAATTTTGTTAAGTGTAAGTGGTCAGAATGACAGGTTTTGAGAAATCAAGTAATTAGACCAATTTGATGTGATAAGTGCAATATTTATAATTTGGTAAGTTATTTAAAATATTTTGTGTGAATTGTGAGGCTTATGAAAGGATTAATCTATATTGATAGGTTAAGGAGAATTAATCCTTGTACCCAAAAGTGCTAAGAGGTAAGTATACTAGACTTTTTACTGAAATCACATTTAACATAGTAATTGTTATGTATGATTTTGTAAATGTAGTTAGGAATATGTTTATATTATGTCAAAGTATATTTTGATATGAAATGTGAAGACATGTGTTTATGAATATGAGCATGGACATACATGACATATATGTGTTTTTGAAAGTGAGCTTTCAAAGTGAAATGTGTTTAACAAAGAGAGCTTTTGAAGTGTAATATGTCAATGAGAAATATTTTGTGTTTTGAGGATGCTTGAACTCACTGTTGACTTAGTAGGCATCTTATGTGATTTATGGAGCCTTTATGTGTGGCCTTTCTTTGGGATTGGTATATGTTATATGTTCCGTATGTAGGGAGGATCCTATTGGTACCTAAAGAAAGATTGAGTCATCACATTCATGAGGTGGCGTATTGGTGCATGTGTAAGGACTCACCGATGATCATGGTGAGTGTTTGGCTCTTACCTTCGGATATGAGCATTATATATGTGTAATTTAAACCTCACTTGTACTATTTCTCTCATACGGTATGTCACCTATGAGTGACATTTGGTTCATTATGTGATATAAAAGTCCTACTAAGTAGTAGTTGAGTGATGGTATTCCTATTATATATTTTGAAAGAATGTGTAAGTGCTTACCTGACATATAATTTGATAAGATTATGAATTTTGATTTATCACAACATATCATACACATGCATTGTGTACATATATGTATTTAAAATTTGATATATGAAAAACTAGTATGCTTATTGAGTTTTATACTCATTATAGTTTATGGTGATTTTAAGTAAATAAGATACATGTGTGCTTAGCGGATTTGGCAAGGCTTCTGCTGTTTCTTGGGTTCCCTAAGTTGCTAGATTGCTGAGTGTTTCATTTGGGGACACATGGGTTAAGATATTTGATTTGTCCCTATTAAATAAATACTTATGTATTATTTTATTATTTGTGGTTGTATTTGGTTTAAGTTTCACCAAGTGTAGTTATGGGTTGATTTTAAGTAAGAATTTGCAATGAATATATTCTGGGCTCCCGATAACAAAGTGGCTACTAGTGACGTAATAGAGTGTTAATCTCTGAGAAAACTCTGCGTATCTCCGATTTACTAATTGGCCTAGTCATAATTTAATTGTTATAATTTTAAAAAATTAAAATAAATTTTTAAATATTGTCAATAAATGTTTATGTTTATATTTTTAAACATGAAACCAACCCGTAAACAAGAATTTAGGAATATACTAGAAACATTAAGATTGTATGTGTGTTCATTATTGAATGAATGTAAGTTATGTCGTGTGTCGAATCTTTTTGGTCTGGGGCGCGACAATATACGTGTATAACGTGACACGTTGAGGTAAGTTCTCAACACTACTAATAAATTAATATGATTAATATATTTTATTTATTGTGTTTATTGTATGTTTAAATGCTTCTGTCACGTTTAAATAAGTATATGATATGTATTTTAAGCAATAGACACAATTACACATGCATATATCCACGTATATAAAATCCCTGACAAGAATGGTAGCAGAGCCATTTAGGACATATTTGGGTATTTTTTGAGTGAATGGATGCAAAAGGCCTAGTGTAAATGACGCATTTCAAGTGTTGAAACAAGTATGCCAATGGGGGTTCACTAGGCGCTGCAGCGACAGAGGGCTGGCGCTGTAGCATTAAGGGTTTGACCTTTCGGCGTTGCAGTGCTGAAGGTTCTGGAATTTGAGCCCCAGCGATGAAGGATGGGTGCCGCGGTGCTGGGGATCCAACCTCTCAGCAATGCAATCTGGTGCCACGACGGTGTACTGTTCACTTGAACAGTACCACATGAACAGTACCACATGAACAATATTTTTTACTGTTCATAGCTATAGTATTTTTGAACAGTGTTTCAAAATTAATTTTGCATATGTAGGTTTATGAGATGTAGTGATAAAAGTTATCAGTCTACATTATAAACCGGGGTTTATGAGAAACAGTAATAAGAGTTATAGGTTTGCATTATAAACCAAGATTAAATTTTTTGTATTGGTAACCACAATATAAGCCCTACTGGTGGGGGTTAGTTGTGCTTACATAGAAAAATTAATTAATTGAGAATCACCCTCCTCATGAGATGGAGACCTAGAATAGAAACAAAAATCTATCTTAATCAGATTGAAGAATATTACATTATGAGATAATATTTTATTCTGATCCGTCTTGTTAATACAGTGTTAAACGAGTCACATTGGCCTTTTTCCAATATTACTACAGCGTGAGGGACTTGATCGGTTGGGCTTGGACTATACCGATTAAATATGAGATAAGACAAATATATACAAAAGTGTTGCCCAATATTGCTACAACGTAAGGGTAGTATTGGTAGCATATATTTTATTGACAAGTTAATCTGGAATACACTTACCCAATATTGGTACAGCATGAGGATAAGGTGTATTCAGGATCAAGTGGTAAGAGTTGCATGAGATGCAATTGACAAATGTTGTCTACCTGTTGGGTTTACAAAGACCAATATTACTACAGCGTGAGGCCTGAGTAAATTTCAGTAGGATCTACTTTCCGCTGTATAGTTTAAAAGAGTTTAAACTATTATCTTCACATTCAAGAGATTACCGAGATTATGTAAAGCAGTGAGAGGGCATTTTAAATCAAAAAATGTATAATTAATATATCTATGATTTAAAGCGTTCTATTAGCGATTTAATGACTATTCCGCTTACATCTCCTGTTATTTTGGCCTGTCTAGTATAATGGCCACTACGAACCAAATGGTATGTATACTTGATGCAATCCAACTCAAGGGTACTAAAAAATAATACGACCGACAGATGAATCTCAGAAATGTTCTGGATTCACAACAATATTGGATTTATTGTTGATCAGACTTTGCCGTAAGGTATTTCTGATTACACCTCTTTAGAGGATATGAATAGAGAGGGTGTGACCCTCTTTATTCAGGGTGCTCTATTTTTTACTCCAAGTATATCTAGTGAGACTAGATGTGTAAGGAGAAGAAGATGAGGCAGATGCCTAGGATAAATCCTTAGATGCAACATTTATCCAAAGATCAATGAGAGAGCAATGTAGATGAAAAGTGTTTCTACTGCAGTAAGGTTGGGTATTAGAAATTTAATTACCCTAGAAGCCTTATAATTGTCAAGAAGACTCTCACAGGTTTATGTTTGACAAACATAGACATTTCTATGGTATATGATGCCAGTATTTGTTGGGTATGAGATACAACATGTATATCTCATATCTATAATATGTTGCAGGGATTGAGAGAGACTAGAATACAACAGCTTGTAGAAGTAAAGTTAAGAGTAGGAAATGGTGATTTCTTGTAGGTCCAATTTATTGGGCAGCTTAACTTACTTTTCATATGCAATGCAATAGTTGTATTGCATCATTGGTATAATATCCAAAATATTGTTAAAAAAATAGTGTCCCTCTTGTACTTAACAGTGAAGGACATTATATGAATATTAGGAATAGTTTCTTATGTTCATGTGATGTGAATGATATTTTATGAGCTGAATGTCAGTTAATAAATGGATATAATATACAATTAGAAATATCTGTAGATTAGAATTCTTAAATGATATGGAGCTGTGGTATATATGTTTTGGTCATATAGGCGTGAGACGCTTATCCGTCTGGTTAAGAATGGTTGGATTCCTAATCTGACCATAAAGACTTAACCAGTTTATGAATAATATATTCACGGAGATGACCAAACATACCAGAATGTACATCACATCTCTTTGATTAGATCGAGGTTGTGAGTACATTAACAATAAGTTTTTCATTTGTTTAAAAGAGAATGAGATTCTCACTCATTATAGTCCTTCGGGTACTCTACAATATAATGATATTTCGGAGATGAGGAATTAAACTTTATTAGATATGGTTTGATCGATGATGAGTGTTACCAATCTATATCTGTGAGACTATACTCCAAATACAGATGTTTATTAAGCAGAGTTCCATCAGAAGTTGTTCCTTCCATTCCGTATGAGATATAGAGAGGAATGAAGTCTTGGGGTTATATATGTTAAGACTTGGGGTTATCCTGCTTATGTAAGAGTTACGTAGCATGGTATCTTATTTTATAAAAGTTACTCAGTAGAATAAACAAGCACCCAAAAGATACAAGTATAGATTCATTGAATATCCTGTAAATTTAATAGGATACTAGTTCTATGATTCTGAGAAGCTAAGTGTGTTCGTTTCTCGATTTACCACCATTCTAGAGAAAGAGTTTCTCATAAATCATGGGAATCATAGAAGGATTGAACTTGGTGAAGTCAATCTTGAAATCAATGAACCAAGGATAGGAACTCAAGCTTAATCAAGTAGTGACTTTTTTTAGTACACTCTCTAAATGAGTCAGAAAGGATGTCTAGGTTACCTATTAGGTATGTTTGATATCTAAAGGTGAACTTATAGTTTTCTTGGTAGAAGAAAATAATCCTTTGACCTATAGGAAGACGATGTTAGACATCGATTCAAAAAACGTTAAGAAGCCATAAAAATAAAAATTGACTATATGCATCAAAATTAAGTCTGGGACTTGGTTAAGTTACCAGTGAAATTTGTTCTCATTAGTTGTAAAAGGTTCACAAAGAGGTAGTGGGAGCCAGAAGGAAGGTAGAGACATTCTAGACCTTATATTGGTTCTAAAAGGGTAATCCTCACTGATTTGAGATTAATCAAGAGGAAATATATGGACCAGTATTGATGCTAAAGTCGATTAGTATTTTATTGTCTCTTGTAGCATATTATAACTTTGAGGTTTGGTAGATGGATATAAGGACAACATTCCTACATGGATACCTTGAGTAAGAGATACTCATAGAATAACTTGAAGATTTTACGTCCAGCTAGACTTCTGGTAGCTATGCAGGCTGAAGAAGTGCATTTGTAGGCTTAAACAAGCCTCTCGAAGCTGGAATCATTGTTTTGATGACATAATCAAATTGTCTGGTTTCATCAAAAATGAGGAGGAAGCTTGTGTGCATGAAAGGTCAGTAGGAGCATGATAGTGTTCTTGATGCTCTTTGTTGATGACATACTGGTAATTAGGAATGATGTCGGTATATTATAGCCGGTTAAAGTAACTCGTAATAATTTCTCCATGAATAATTTGGGAGTAGGTTTCCTTTATACTAGGTATAAAGCTTTATAGAGTTAGAGCTAGGAAGTTGATAGAACTCTCCCAAATCAATTTCACATTAATAGCATCTTAAAAGGTACGATTTAGTTAACTATGAGTTAGTTAACGTATCTTTTGGACTTGATGTTTATTTTTCGAAGAGAGTGTCTCTTCAGATGGAAGATGAGAGAGTTAGAGTGTCTGACATACTAGATACATAAGCTCTTCAGAGATTGATGTATGCTATAATGTGTTTGAGACCTGATATCAGTTTGGCTGTAAGAGTTATGAGTTGATTTCAGTTTGATTCAAGTGATCGCCATTTGATGGTAGTAAAACATATCCTGAGGTACTTTGAGGGTACAAAGGATAAGTTTCTCAAATATGGAGAAAGTGATTTACAAGTGAGAAGATGCACGGAGTCAAACTTCTAATTTCACCTAGATGTTAGAGAGTCTACATCTGGGAATGTGCTCATTCTCATTAGTACTAAGTAAGCTGAAATTGCACCAAACTGAGATTTACTACTGATTTATTTATGGTGCAGCGAAAGCGGTAGTGTGGATTTTTATGTTTATCACTGGGCTTGGAAGAGTTCCAAGATAGATGGATCCTATCCCATAGATTTGCGACAAAACTAGGCCGTTGAATAGGCTGAGGTGCCAAAAAGACACTAGTACTCTAGCTATGTTGAGAGCAATCTCACATTATTAGAGGGATCTTGGCCTAGGGAGATGTGATTATTTGTAGAAGTATTCTATAAATAATTTCGTAGACCCATTTTCTAATGCCATGACTCCAAAAATATTTATGAAATATGCGGAGTCGATGTGTATAAGATACCATCAGGTATGGCACTAGAGCAAGTGAGAGATTGCTAAGGTCGGTGCTTACGTGTTATCCTTGTATGTACATATACTTGTGTATTTATACAAGTGTACATTCTCATTAAATCTCTAATACCCATTAATATGGTACTATACAATATAACGTTACAGACATTGTACGATCTGAAAAATTTCAAATCAGATCTAAAAGAGTTTAGATAAGGGCTCATAGTTAGCCACTTTGAGATATAAATGCTAAATGTTAGCACAATTAAGTGTTAGTTGGTTATAATACTTAGCGAAGATCTAAGAGTTAGAGCCTTATCTATAATGGGACATAGACCTGGGAATATATTAGTAACTGTATAGTTGCAAGAGTTGCAATCGGGTGCCAGAAAATGTCAGTTGCGCAAGTATGTTCTCAAATAATTATCCATGATCTATTTGTGCCAATGCAAGTCTGTCGGGGTGGATACCCTCTATATATAGATCAGCATATGTCGTGCCTATAGGGTATAGATAGTCGTTTCTAGTTAACTGTGAGCTTGGAGCTCGCATTGACATATGGGTATCCCGTTAAGATTGGATATAGGACAGACTCACGAGGGCCTCCGATAGACATCTTATATAAGTCGTCTACGGAGGGTCCTCTTGAATTGAGTAGTATACGTGGTCCTTTGACCTGAGTGCTATGGTGGGCTTGTAAGTGATCCACCATACTTTGGTTCCATGCATGTCATAGACCTTTCATGGTGTGACCGCTGAGTGTCACTGGGTATGGTCTAATGCTTATGGAGTCCGGTGGGTATAGATATGGGATCCGTCAGCTCGCATAGGGAGTTAGATATCCAGATGCTTCGAGACTGTATCTCAGAAAGTCTCGTGGCCACAAGCATTAATCTTGAGAATGAGTTTCCGCCAGGGTGAAACAATATGGCAAATGAGTTTGCTTATATTGTTCAGTGAGATGCAAGTCTAGAGATAAAACATGGATGAGCATATAGGGATTTGAAGGTGATAATCTATATCCCATGATATCGTATAGATTATCACCTTCAAATCCCTATATGTTCAATGCATTGATTTGTATATCCGTGACGTGTGCGTAGGGCATTGCTCACGGACTCATGGAATAGTTCTATTTAAAAAAAGGGTGTAGACCTAGGGAGTCCTGTGATATGGAGTGTACTCGTTGTGCACTAGAGCAACGTGCCAGATTAAATTGTTTAATTTAGCAATATTCAGCACTACTACAGAAATGTGTGTCTATATTAAAGCGTTAAATACAACAATTAGTCAATAATTGTTATTTGCTAATTGTATAATAACATGTGACGCATTGTGGACCCTTAGTTGAGTTTACTCAAGTGTGAGATTTGGTGGGACCCACTAAGGGGTATACTTGATAACTATTCATGAGGGACAAAATGATCATTTCACATTATGATTATTTAATTGTTAAATAATCATAAATATTTTATTATTATATTGTTTGATATAATATTATTTATTTTTTTTTGGTGCCAAATAGTTAGCATCCATTATATTATATTATTATTATTTATATTGTATAATATATTATATTATTATTTTATTTATGTTAGATATAAATATGAGATGTGTGTATGCAAAGTGGTGTGTGTGTGTGTGTTACGTGAAAATGGAAAGGAAATAAAAGAGTTTCATTTCCATTTTTGGTGCTAAAAAGAAAAGAAAAGAAGAAGAAAAAAAAAGAAAAGAAGAAAAATGAAATTGTTTTATTTTTTTCTTTGGTTCCAAAAGTAGCAATTATGAATTGTTTCATATTTCTATTTTTTTATCATTTTAAAGAAAAGGAAGAAACACGCATCCAGCCATTTTGGGGTTAAGAGTTAATCCCGTGTTGAAATATGGAACTGCTGTTTTAGCTCGCTAAGCCCACCGTATTGGTGACTAGAACTGCCGGCGATTGGGTCTCTATGCGGACTTCGAGGATATACATGTATAATGTTACACGTTGAGGTGAGTTCTCAACACTACTAATATATTAATGTGATTAATATATTTTATTTATTGTGTTGATTGTATGTTTAGATGCTTCCGCCGCGTTTAAATAAGTATATGATACGTATTTTAGGCAATAGACACAATTGCACATGCATACACCCACGTATATAAGATCCCCAACAAGAGAATCATATAAGTTAAAGTCAACTATATCTGTATAATTCTTCCGTCACCTATATCCTGGAAGAACAGAGACACAGATCATCATCGTCAAATCTTTATATGCTCAACCATAAACTTATCTCCAGATTTTTATTTTTGTAAAACAATATTCGTAAATACCTTTGCGATATTGTTTAACCCTACAGAAAACTCTTTTTCAGAGTTTTATGCTTTTGGCCAAAAGACGTTCTAAAATACAATTCTTGGAGTATCATGATATACAACTCACCCATATAAGCTGATGGATCTCATATCTACACACACCAGACTCCATGAGCATCAGACTATACCTAACAATATCTAGTAGTCAGACCATGAAAGGTCTTTGACATGCGTGAAACCAAAGCATGGTAGATTACTCATAAGCTCACCATGACGCTCAAGTTAAAGGAGCACGAATACTACTCAACTCGAGAAGACCCTCAATTGATGGCTTTATAGGATGTCTATTATAGGTTCTCGTGAGTTTGTTTAGTACCCAGTCCTCACTGAATACCTGTATACCTATACAAACTTCCGCTAAGCCCATGGTCTACTAAGACTAACCATCTAGATAATCTAAATAAAAACATACATTGATCCAGAAGAAATATCGATCGACCCATGTTGGTAACCACGGATCAGGAATGATGTTTTCGAGAATATACTACATAATGATATTTTTTAGCACCATTTACAACTATGTCATTACTAATATATTTCTGGTATTTGTCCTAGTTCAGACAATGTTCTAATTTTTAGAATTGCTAACTTTTAGCACTGACCCAAACTTTTTTGGATCAGATCTAAACTCTTTTAGATCTACAATGTCTGTAACTATTACAAGCTTTCTACCATATAATTATGAATTAACGATTATTATCAAAATGATTACTCTTAATTAAAATGACACATAAGCACCATCTCCAATAACTCCCACTTACTTTAGTGCCATTGACGATGATATCTAATATCTATCGTCTCTACGTATTTTTCAAACACTTTTAGAAGTTAAGGTGCTAGTGAGCAGGTTTGTTATATTTTCTATAGGATCTACTCTAAATACTATTACATCTCTTTTGACAAAGCTTTGTCTAAATATATGGTATTTTACCTCTATATGTTTAGACTTTTGGTGTATTTTTTACTACTATACTTGAGCAATTACACTGTGAATTGTCATAATATAGTGGGATATAATCCATTGAATCTAGAACTAGTCCGAGTGTAATGACTATTTTACGTATCCACATTGCTTCCTTTATAGCTTATAAAGTCGCAAGGTATTCTTCATCTAATGTAGAATCAGCTGTGGACACTTAATAAAAACACTACTAACTGATTGCGACACCTATTGAGAAAATTACTTGAGCAATTACACTGTGAATTAGCTACTATACTTGAGCAATTACACTGTGAATTGTCATAATATAGTGGGATAGGATCCATTGAACTTAGAACTAGTCCGAGTTCAATGACTATTTTACATATCCACATTGCTTCCTTTATAGCTTATAAAGTTGCAAGGTATTCTTCATCTAATGTAGAATCAGCTATGGACACTTAATAAACACGCTACTAACTGATTGCGACACCTATTGAGAAAAATACATATCTAGATGTAAACTTTCTATCATTGTGGTCAGACTTGAAGTCTGAATCATTATATCTTCTTATTTATGAATTACATTATCCATATTTCTGGAACTTATCCTCTATATCTCTAACATATTTCAGGATATATTTCACGACCATCTGATAATTGTTACTTGTATCAAATAGATACCGGCTCGTAACACTTACAGCTTTACTTATATCAGATTTCATACACAGCACGACGTACATCAAACTACTTATAGCTAATCCATATTTTATGTTAGACATTCTAACTCTTTCATCTTTCATTTAAAGAAATATTTTCCTAGAAAGATGATTACTATGTTTGAAAGGTATATTACTTGTCTCACAATTGTTAAGGTTATACCTTTCAAGAACATTTTCTATGTATAAGAATTTAGGAGAGTCCTACATCTGTGATAAGACATTCTTATATAAAAAGCCTTTCCTAATCCTTTATGGAGAAGCTTTTACTTAATAATTCTTGACTAACTATTACATACTTATATCATTTTTTATATGAGTATATTATCCACACATAGAGAATCTAAAAAGATAATCTTGCTCCCACTGCAATTTCTGAACACATATGCTTCTTCTTCGTTTTTTATAATAACCAGACTTTCTGATTACGTGATCAAAATGAAGATTTCAACTTCGAAAAGCCTACTCAAGTTTATAAATGGGCTTCTTCAGTTTGCACACTAGATTAAAATTTTGGCTAGATGTAAAACCTTTAGGCTATTTTATGTATATCTCTTACTCGAGATATCTATTTCAGAATACCTTCTTTACATTCATATGTTAGATTTCATAAATCATAATATGCTACAATATCTAATGAAATTCGAACCAACTTTAGCATAATGACTAGTGAAAAGTTTTCTCATAATTGATTCCAGATCGCTAAGTGTAACATTTTACCACCAGTCGAGCTTTAAAGGTCTCTACCTCTAATAGGCCCTTAGGCTTCTACTTGTAAACTCTTTTACAAAGCACTTGAAACTATTCCTTTAGAAAGCTTAATCAATTCTTATACTTGATTAACATGCATTAAGTCAATTTTGAATTTCACGACTTCTCGTTATTTTTCTGAATTAATGTCAAACATCACCTCTTTACTAGTCATAGGATCTTTTCCTTCAGCTAAGGAAACCCAAGAACATCTTTACATATCAAACAATACCTTACAAATATTATTGACATTCTTTCTAACTTACGTGAAGGGTGTGTTGATGAGGGCAAAATTGTCATATATTTTCTCATGTTTTTATTATTGATATTTTATTATTTTATGAGAATAGATGGTTATTTATGTGTTTTATTGTTATTTATAGGGACTTGAATGAAATTTAAAGAATGTCGCCTTTATCGCACCAGCGAAAACAGGGACTAAAATGCAAAGTTTTCAAAGTATGTGTCCATCGCCCCAACGCCACGAGGATTATCGCCCCAGTGCTAGAATAGTGATCGAAATAAGAAAAATGACCTGTTTAAGCCTCCTTTATTGCACCAGTGACGGGATAGTGCCCCAGCGCCATCAACCCGCCCCAGCGGTGAAGCCTGTTTCACGTGTCGCCCCAACGACAACTGCATAGCGTCCCAGCAGTAACGCGAGTCCTAGTCCGACGAGAATTGAGATTTTCACACTTATATCAATCCCTATAAAAAGTCACTCGTTCCCAGCCTTCAAGAATAACCCAAGAGCAACCTATTACACATTTAAGAACACCAAGAATACAGAGCATGAGACTTGGAGCGCAATAAGAGTTTAATTGAAGCAACTTTAGAGAGAGATTCAAGGCGTTCTTCGGCATCAAGAGTATCTTAGGCAGCGCAATTAGAGCAATTCGACGTCTATATCGATTTGCTATTGATTGTATCATGGTTTATTATTATTTGTACTGCTGTTCTCTTGTAGCTATAAGCTAAACTTATTTTCTAGGGTTAATACTTGAACTCAATATGTGTGCTTAATTGCCATATCTTTATAATATTTAATAAACTTAGTTCTTTGATATTCAAATTACTTGATTTCAATGCTTCAATATATCTGGTCAATATATGGTGAATGAGTTGGTAATATTATTGATAAACTCGGAAGAGGAATCATAATATTTAGACCTAGGTAATTTGATGCATGATTGTAGAGTAACATTCAATGTTGCATATGCAAGTTTTAATTTAGGATAGGAATATACCTAATTGGCATGTATGATCAATAAGACCTAATCTTAATGAATCTTAATTTGTTACAAGTACCATAGGAATATAAGTATTTAGTAAATTAAGGTATACTTGCATGGCCTTGGAAGAGGCTTGTGAATACATTAGTGTCTTGATCAACAACAAAGACTAAGAGAGTTAAATATTAGAAGATTAATCATTAGAAAGCATATTGAGGGATAGTATTAATCCTAGGTTTTCTCTATATTGCTATCACTTAAATCTCTTTGCATTGTGTTTTTGCCTTTATATTTTCTACATTCATTCTTAGATTTTTATTTATCTGAATAATTATTTGGAAGATATCATTTTAGTAATTAGATAAAAAGAAGAAATTATCCATGTGGGTTCAACATCCAACTTATTTAGTCTCTTTATTACTTGCATACGATAGTGTATACTTACACTTAATTTAAGCTATAGAAATATCGCATCATGTGTCTAAAAGGTGTTTCACTCGCTTGAGTATGAAGTTCCATCATCAGTCCATAAATCTTGGATTGACTTCTCAAGTTCAATTCTTCTATAATCCGCACAACCCATGAGAAACTATTTATCTAGGAATATGGCATTATGAGAAACGAATGTTTCATTCCTCCTAGATTATATAAATGATATTCCATGAAGTATCTAGGATATCCTTTGAACCAATAATTGTACCCGTTGGGTGCAAGTTTATCTTGTTGGATAACTTTTATTTAAACAAGACAGCCATAAATCTCAACATACTTAAGACTCGATTTTCTACTAGTCTCTATCTCATATAGAGTAGTAGGGAAATATTTTGATGGAACTTTGTTCAATAAGTGAATAGCAGTTTCTTGAGCATAACCTCATAAATATTTTTGGAAGATCGATGTAGCTCATTATCAATTGGTCCTTATCTAATAAAGTCAGATTCCTTATTTTTAAAAACACTCTTGTGTTTTAGGAATACTTGAAGGATTATAGTGTGAGAGAATCTTATTCTCCCTTAAATGTTTCAGGAATCCACTGCTCATATATTTATCACTTTAATATTAACAAAGACGTTTAATACATATGGCAATTGGTTTCTCTACTTCAAGTCAAAAGCCCTTTGAACATTTCAAAAGTTTTCAACTTGTGTTTTAACGAACACATCTCCGGATTGTGACATTCATCGATGAAGATAATAAAGTAGGGAAACCTATCTATAGCAGTGTGATTTATTAGACCATGTAGATCACTATGTACAAGTTCCAATAAATCTATTGGCATGGTGTCGTACACCAATAATAGAGACTTGGTCATCATACTAGATTCATAAATTGGATTGGGTCTCACAGTAAGATCAAGAATCTGACCATCCCCAACTAGACAGGTTAGACGTCTCACGCTCGTATATTTTAGTCTCATTTGTCACAATTTCATAGTATTCAAAGTTCCTGAACTTATTACTTTATTTGTTTACCAAATTATTCAAGACATTTTTTGTTGTATCTTAATTATAATGGCCTTTTGTCAATTAACATTCAGCTGATAATGCATTATCAACATCATGTAAATATAAGACACAATATCTTCAATATACATGATAACCTTCAGTGTCTCATACAACAAGAGATACTAACTATCTAATAATGTTTGGCACAAAATAATTAGTATACAATCTTATGCTTCGCAACAGAAAAGTGAAGTGACTAAAAGTCTAAACAACTTAATCGTTCTAGAAATCTTTATTTTTTATATGAAAATGAACTTCTCCTTATGGTAGCTTTTTAGCATTTCTCAAATCATACAAAAATTATAGATATGAGAGGAATAGGCAGTATCTAATACACATAATTTTCTAGTATTAAATGCTGATGAAATGTCAATATTTTAGTGAACATTAATCTAAGGTGTTTATATTGTCTATTTCGAGGTACTTGGATAGTAACGATTACAACATCCAACAATGTTGCAATGGAAAAAATTTCCTTTGCATTTATTGTCATCTTGCGAATTTTGGATATATTAAATAATTCTTTTAGTAAGAAGAAAATATTGCTTGCACTATTCTTGTGCACTTGCTCTCACTGAATATCAGTAAATATTGAGGTCATGATATATTTATGAATTAACTCTCAAATCATCTTTATCATTTTTTTGATAATTTAAACCTCTTCAAAAGAAGTATTATCAAAAACACTTCTTATTTTTTATTGATCTATAATATATTCAAGTTATATTGAATCTAAAATAATTCTAAGATTCTGAGTTAGTCATAATTATTACTCTGGTAACCTTCAGTTCATGTATGTTCTAGTGTGTATCTCCAATAGATTTCTCGTATTCTTCTTATCTTATCTCTATAAGACAAGACAGGAGATGTTTAGCGGATTTATTTCTAATCGTTAATATTAACGTTTTTAGATCATAGATATAACTAGTATATGTTTTCGATCTAAAGACACTCTCTTATTGCTTACATATTTTTTATAATCTCTCAAACAGAAAAGCAAAAATTTAAGCATTTTAAATTTCACGGTAAGAAATAGATCTAATTAGCATTTTACTCATGTCTAACATTTTAGTAATATTGGTCTTTGTAAAACCCAAAAGGTAGAAAACTCTTGTCAATTACATCTCATTCAACTCTTATTTTTTATCCTAAACACATTTTATCCTCATGGTTTAGCAATATTGGGTAAATGTGTTCCAGATTAACTTGCCAATGATCAAATATAAGTTACTGATAGTACCCTTGCGCTTTAGCAATATTGAATAATATTTTCACTTATATTTGCTTAATCATATGTTTAACCGGTATATTCCAAATCACATCGACTAATTTTCTCACACTTTAGCAATATTAGAAAAAAGACCAAGTTGACCAGATTATTACCGTAATGACAAGGCGGACTATACATAACACTATCTCATAATGTAATACATTTCAATCTGATTAAGATAGATTTTTAAATTTATAATGACCTTCCGCATCTCATACGGATCTAATTCATAATGAGAATATTTGTTCATGTAAATACAACTAACCCCCACCAGTAAGGCTCCCATTGTGGTTAACAGCGTAACTAAATATTAATAGTTTATATAACATAGTAATATAACAATTATATTTGTATTAAATAAAGCTTACATATATATAATGCAAAATGTGGTGTACTGTTCGGAATGCCCCGGCATATACATTTTTGAATGCCTTGGTGTTCAACTCTTTGAACACCCTAGAATATACTATGTAATACCTTGGCAAAAGAAAAATAAAGCAAAAAAAAAAATTACTATTTTTTTTGCCCCTCGGCGTTCACCAATGCCCCAGCGTTATACTCTATAACGCTTCAGTGTTGAGTTGCTGCAGACGCCCCAACATTAAGTCCTATAACGCTCATGTGTTCAATAGTTGAACACGTCACCAAGCAACCACTAATTCCCCAAACATTATACTCTATAACGCCCTATTATTGGTTGCTTTGAATGCCCCCAACGTTAAACCAAGCAACACTGTGGCATTCATCCAAAAGATGAATGCCCCAATGTTCATCTGGACAGAACCCAGAATTCTGCATTTTCAACACTTTAAAATATACTTTAATACATTTTGGGCATCCTTAACACTTTCAACACACCACATTAACCCAGAAACACACGAAATTTTGCTCTGATACAATTGTAAATGTGTATTCATAGTGCATGCATGTGATTGTGTTCATTGCTAATTTTTTCTAATACATGACAATCATATATAATTACGCAGCAGAATTAGAAACTAATTTTTTAAGCAATAAACATACTGAAATTAAAGTCTCGTTATATTAACAAGTCCAGAAAATCATCCCTTTGAAGTTTTTGGACATTTCTTTACTTGGAGCTCACATTGAAGTTAACGCTTGAACAATTCTAGGCTTCAACAAAGTGGTAGAATTGAAACTCCAGAATGACAGTATGTTTGATCAATTTTCAATAGGATTTAATTTCGAAATTCTCTCAAAATAGGGATGTTTTGTTGACTTAGAAATGAGAACCTCATTGAAAATAAATTTAAAACTTTATTATTTAGTTAAGAAATATGGGGGGCTAAATGCAACATTTACAAACCTTTAGCCATATCACCATTTACATGGTTGACACTTGTTACTTATGTATCTCATGCATGCTGCCAAGTGTCAATCATGCAAGGCTCCAATGTGCCAATTGTCTAACAAATGGCCATGTGTCAAGATTTTATTTACCATACAATCAGCGACACTCAGTGGTCAGACCATAAAATGTCTCTGACATGCATGGAATCAAAGCATGGTAGATCACTCACAAGCCCACCATGGCGCTTAGGTCAAAGAACTACAAATACTACTCAACTTAAGAAAACTCTCTATTGGCGGCTTTATGAGATGTCTATCAAAAGTCCTCGTGAGTCTGTTCAATACCCAGTCCTCATTGAATGCCTGTATACCCACATGAACTTCTACTAAGCCCATAATCTACTAAGATTAACCATCTGGACAATCTAGATATAGACATACACTGATCTAGAAAGAATATCGATCGACCCGTGTCGGTAACGATGGATCAAGAATGATATTTTTTAGAATATACTGCATGATGATATTTCTTAGCACCATTTGTAACTCTTTACAACTATATAATTACTAATATATTTCGGGGTCTTTATCCCATTTCAAACAAGATTCTAATTTTTAGAATTCTTAACTTTTAACACTGACCAAACTTTTTTGGATCAGATCTAAACTCCTTTAGATCTACAATGTCTGTAAATGTTATAAGCTTATTACCATATAATTATGAATTAACGATTATTATCTAAATGATTACTGTTAATCGAAATGGCACGTAAGCACCATCTCTAACAGTTCTAATATATATTGACATCGAGGTCAGTTATTGGCTCCTTGGGAATTCCTATATCCAACGTTATCTTTAGATTTAGTAGTTGGGTGATGTGGCATCCATGTGCTCTTCTAGTAGGTTCTGCTAGTAACATGGCTGGGCTTGATCTATGCTGATATATTTGCCTATTGGTAAGGCCTATGATGATGTGGCAGGTGTCCAAGCTTCCATGATGTGTCATTTGACATCAGTACTGATTTGTGACACGTGTTCGGCTGAAGTCCTACTAAATGAGCTTTTTGGGCTGATTATAAAGGTCTAAGCACTTGGGCCCGAGGTCAGCTCACTAAGGTAGCTCATTTTAGGCCAGTCTACTTATAGAGAGGTCTTGGCCTGAGTGTTGGATTAGGCTCCTCTAAATGGACCAAGTGTCATTAAACTTTACCTCCAACAATATTCATTGAATTGATTTATAACATCTAAGGGATTCTTAGAAAATGAAGAATGTAATATATCTTATGAAAGAGTCGATTAAAATACGGTGTATTCATGTAGTTTTTGTGTTCATACATCATACATACACATCATATACATACATATATGCATCAAATACGCAATGAAGTCTTAAAACTATTATATAAACACATTTTATGCTTTTAATCAAAATTAAAAATGAATGGAGAAATCTCACCTATTAAGCCTTTAGATTAATTTGTGGGAATCTATTCAAAGTAATACATGTTGGCAGTTCTAGTGATCAACATAATGGGCTTAATCAACTAGACAACAGCTGATAATTTAATTATTGGGTTTAACTCCTTAAACCATAGATTAACACCTTATTATTAAAAGTTCAACTCTTGAACTTATGATCATATGTTGTTGTGGTGGTGGCTTGGACAATGGAAGAACAAGATGAGTACTAGAGTGTAATACTTACACTTGAAAAATGAGAAAATAATTTCTTCACCTTTTACTCTCTAAATGGCTAGCAACCAAAGCTTCAACAACCTAACATATTTTGTTTTATTTTTTTATTTAAATACTAATGCATTTCACTTAATTTAGATATTTTAATCTAACGAAAGTTAACAATTAACATTAGTTAGGTTAATGTTAACTCAACACTTAAGTTAACAAATATCTAACTAACTTAATCCTAGTTAACTAACTTAACCTAAGTTAGGTTAACTTTAACTTAACCATTAAGTGAAGTTAGATATTTACCTTAACCAAACCATGGTTAATAATTAACTATAATTTAGTTAACTAAATATCTTAATTTAACTTAACCTTTTGGCTTACCATTAACTAAAGTTAGGTTAACTATTAACCCTAGTTAAGTTAATAATTTGTATAACAATTAAATAAATTATATTTTAATTATTTAACAATTAAATAATTATTTAAGTAAAATTTCTTTTAAGCCCTCAATTAACCCAAAATAGGTCCCACAAAAATCACACTTGAGTTAACTAAATTGAGGACTCATTATGCACCACGTGTCACCATTTAATTGATCAACAATAATTGTTATCTAATTAATTATACTTCACTCTTAAGTATTAACGCGCATGGATCCCGAGGGTACCTGATACAAATATTTAATTTTGTTGGATTTTACTAGATTGAACTATTCAATCCGGTACACCGCCCCAATGGACAACGAGTATACTTCATATTACGAAACTCCCTAGGTACATGCCTGATTCGTCAAATGGAACTATTCCCTAAGTCCATGATCGATGCCTTGTGCACACGTCATGGATATTACAAATCAGCATATTAAACCATATAAATTGAAGTCAGAACGCACATATAATCTTTTCCTCGCTTATACCTTGGATGAGTGAGGATATAGATCAGCATCGTCAAATTCTTATGTGCTCATCCAATCTTGTCTCCAGATTCATATTTTGATGAACAATATAAACAAACACTTTTGTTATATTGTTCAATCCTATGAAAAACTTCTTTCTCGGGTTTATTGCTCATGGCCGTAAGACTTTCTCAGATACAATCTTGAAGCATCAGACATACAACTCATTTATGTGAGCTGACGAATCCCATATCTACACACTCCAAACTCTATGAGCATCAAACTACACCCAGCAACACGTAGTGGCCAGAGCATGAAAGGTCTCTAACATCCGTGGAACTAAAGTATGCTAGATCACCCATAAGTCCACTATGGCACTCAAGTCAAATGACCACATATATTACTCAACTCAAGAGGACCTACCATTGACGATTTTATAAGATATCTATTAGGGTCCTCATGAGTCTGTCCAGTATTCAATCCTAACTAAATACCCGTATGCCTATATGAGTTCTAAGCTCATGGTCAGCTAAGAACAACTATGTACCCTACTGATATAGGTATACACTGATCTATATAAAATGGATTCACCGATAGACCTGCATTGGTAAAAATAGATCAGGAACATAGTGTTTAAGAACGCACTTGTATAATGACATTTTCTAACTCCTATTGCAACTTTTTGTAACTATGTCATTATTAGTGTACCCTCAGGTCTTTGTCCCATTATAGACAATGTTCTAACTCGTTAGATCTCGCTTACTCTTATAATTTACTAACTCTTAGCAGTGCTAACTGTTGGCAGTTATCACCCTCAGTTTTGCTAACTCTTAGCATCGGTTTAAACTCTTTTAAACTGGATCTAAACCCTTTTAGATCATACAGTATCCGTAATATAACAAGCATTATTACCATTTAACAAATAGTATTAGCGATTTAACAAAAGTACATTATATAAATATTATCAAATAAGTATTCATACAAACAATGATAACACGTAAGCATATACCATAATATTTGAAATATATGATAGAGATATTTTTGTCTAAACTATTAAAATTTTATATTTGTAGTCATTGAAATTTATTTCGATATTTAATCCATATTTGATTAATGTCTTTCTACCATTATCTTTAGACAAGACCAATTGAAGGCCTTAAGGAGAAGCTGCTACTTTTTTTATTTTGCTACATGCGAAATGAACTAACTTTTTTTCGATATTATTTCTAATGGAATGTTGTGTAAAAACTTTATGATACTATTACCTGCTCTAAACCACAATAACAATTAAAGTTTCTTAAATATGAAATTTTATAAAAATTACCTCATCGCCCTTACTTAATCCTTGAAATTACATAGATACATCGTCTTCTTGTAAAAAAAAATATTCTCACACTTAAGTTAGTGTTTGTCCAAGAAAGAATATGCTCTATATGTGAGGGGTGTTACGGGGACAAGCAGGAGAGTGATGTTGTATGCTATATGTTTAATAGAATAAAACTAAATAATTATCTCTTGACTGGATTGAAACTAATAGAATGAATTGAATGAATACTGAGTATGCATGCATGCATTCACATACTAATGCATAAATCTCAATCTGTATTAAAGTATGCATGTATGAATTCACATAATTATACCTTTTAGGTGTCTTTTGTCGAAGTAAAGATAGATTGAATCACTTTATCCTACTAGAATTCAGAAATAATAATTAGAATGGAAGTAGAAATCATAATGTTCCGTATTTAATTTATCACAAAACCCCTTACTTGTTTATGGAAACTCCCGAGTTATTAGGTTAAATTTACCTGTTTTTTTGTCTGAACTTGATTTTGGGCTATTAATCCACATGAGTCCACTTAATAAAGAGTTTTAATTTTATTTTTTTCCTGTTGGGCCGCTGTTTTGACTAAGTCTATATCTTCAAAAAAGTGAGGATAGTTTTAAAGTGGCGCGAGTTGGTTAGGTTAATTAATAATAAACCTAACATCAATAACAATGTTAAGAGAAAATGACTGTTAAACTCATTTAATTTGACTTAAGTTCCATAAATATTTATTGGTTTCATAGTTTGAAAAATCTACATTCGTTAATATCTTTCATTTCTTTAAATAGAGACAAGAGTAATGTGGTATTTAACCACTATAGTCACTTTATATGATGTGATGTTGACATTTGTTATATAAATTAATCAATTATCTCATTTGTTGATAATTTTTTTTCTTGAACCCTTCGTGCACTTTTTATTTTAAACTTCAACATTATGACACATGCAACCAATGCATGTAAGCACATGCGACCTAGAGATTTGCATAATTTTTTTAATATTAAATTGGATTCTTAGAGATGAATTTACTTAAATTAAGTTTGCATTTGTTAGATTTGATATCTAAATGTTTTGTTTAATATTATATTATGCATACGATGGTAAATATATCCATTTATAGTTTGTTTGGCTAATAAAAATAGTTAATTAAAATGTGGCTACCAAATAATATTTATAAATTTAAAGGGTCATTTCTAAAAATTTTCCTAAATAATATACCTAAAATATTTACATATAAAAGGCATAACACTAATTATATCATAAAAATGTAGCTCATATTATTTATTTCAAGGCTCTTTATATTTCTATTCCTTTACTATTTTCATATCAAATCAGCTTCTACATGGTATTTTGTATAAAAGGTTTATTTGTATAGTAATTTATAAATTAGATGAAATGACAGTTATATGACTTAAGTTGGTTTGGTATAATTTTTTTCAGGTGGAGTTGCTTTTTGGTAAAGCTTATATTATGAGAGAAATTTAATAAAAAAAATTAAAATAAAATTAAGAATATTTTAGATAACCTATCATTTTAAAGATATACATAAATTTAGAATACTTTTAAAAAATTCAAATTTTAAGTATTTTTTAATCTCCAAAATTTATTCTTAATTGAAATTAAAGATCGCGAAAAAGATTTTAATAAAACTTTTGATGTTTAATATAATATAAGCTCTATCATGAATTGAATTTGAGCTTCTCCCTCCGAAAAGGAGGGTTTTCGATAGTGAAACAAACCCTTTCCAATTGAGTAATTGGGAATAAGAGACGAGAGAGGAAAATAAACATTATTTATATTCATGGCAAAACCTTGCACAGAAAGCCATATAAATACACAAATACAAATTAAAGGGAAAAAAAACTAAAAAACTGTGAGTGGGAGTAAAAAAAGACAAACCCATTTACAACAAGAATATGCTTAACATTCCAGACTCTTATTGATCAAATGTGTGTAGGTGTGTTTACATTGTTATCAATAACTTTTTGGTTTAAATAAAAAGAAATGAACTCTATTGGTTTAATAATGGATGGGCAGGAGCAAAAGAGGCCTCTTGGCAATAAACTTTTGATTATTTTTCAGGTTTCTTGCGCACGTCTTTCATCCATTTGAAGACTAATATTTTCCGAAACTTGGTTCTTAGATTCATCCTTCTTCTCGTGTAGTTCTTCTTTTGATGGCGGAGGCTCGTGGTTGTAATCCCATTGATCCGTCCAGGATAACCCAGAATCCATCTATCTTCTACTTCATTCTCTCTTCAGCAAATTACTTGAATAAACAGCTTTAGATATCCCCCGTTAACTGCTATTTGCTTATTTTAACACATGCAGCTATTGTCATTTATTTCATTCTATTCCAGCTTATAAGTTGGTTATTTCGGTTTATCTGCTTCTGTCAACACGAATAAGTTTGGTCATTTTTGGGTAGCAGATTCAAGAATCTCTCAACCAACCAAATTGTCCTATACTTGTACTTTTAATTGACGGAAGGGTAAATTTGCTTAAAAGTAGATTGCTTTCAGATACGGGAGTGCCATCTTGACGCAATTTTGACTTGGTACATTGCAATGAAAAAGCTGGTAGCAGTCTACGTACATGCTGAACCTCACAAAACCATTTTTGTGAACATCAGCTTTCTTTGTAAAGCAAAGTACCCCTCAAGTATTTCAGTCTATTCCTCCACCAGCAACTCGTGCTCCATCGGCTTGCTCTATCATCAACAAACCACACATCATTACAAACTCCTATTCTTAATTGAAGATTTATCTAATGGAACAATAAAACTTTAAAATCAATTGAGTAGAATTACATTTTAAATATACAAGTTATAGTAGGCAATCAACGAATACATTGGGAACCGATGGTTCAAAAATCAAACTCAATAATCAACAAATGGAGTCAGTTTCCCGAACCATTCGTTGTGGAACCATCATCTGAAAAATTCAACATGACCTGCGATCTCCCTACACAATAATTTTGCCTCACCAGCTAACTTAATGCTCTTTGCAATTGCAAGCCCTGTTAGTCTGTGAGTGGGTGCCGGCTTATATGAATTGGCCTCCTCTTCCTTCCCTATAGACAGAGCTTCTTTAGCAGGAATTACATTTCCCCACCAAAATTCCCGTAAAATCTCGTGTATTAGCTCCCAGTAACCACGTTCTCTACACACGCGGAAAATTGTGCTTCCATTTGGTGTCCAGCAATACAAATCAACCCATTCTCTATTCATTATTTCCATTTGACCCTGCACCTGAGGCATGTAATAGAAAGGTACAGTTGACCAGGGCAAAGCAATCTCAGGCTTTCCCTTGTTATATGGACACTTCACTTCCAAGATGCCACCTCCCGGAAAGCAACCAAGAAGACCATCTGGAGAAGCACCAAGCCAATCAAATTGTTCCTCTTCATGGACTGCAAAGCCTAATAAGCTCACATCACGACCGGTGATGCTTTTGTATCTATCTATAGCTGCTGCTTCATTGAGCACACCCCACTCCATGGCACACCTTTTAGAAGTTTCAATAACTTGTATCTCTGAGACAAATACTTTCTCATGCCAGAGCTCAGAGCGACGCGTTCCTTTCCAAAATCCCAACACAGTACTGAAGGTGCTTGTGGTCAGTTTATCCCTTCTAAGGGCAAACCATTCATCTGATCTCTGAAGCATATCATTTTGCCTAAGCCGGGCAGCCACTACTAGCAATGAGGGAGGACGGACAATAAGAGGAGCAGTTGGAGAAATCAGCAGTGCCGAGCAGGTTGAAAATTTTCTGCAGATTGCACTTAAACGCCTTCTTTTTTGAGACAGCAGCGCCATTGCTTTATGATGCATGTTGCTGCATCTAGCTATGCAGGCATTACTAAATGTTGAGAGGATAAGGCAATTGATGGCAAATTTATTTCGCTGAAGGTTCCTATAAAAGCTGCACACTGCTAGAAAGATTACTTAAAGGCTCAGGATCAAAGTTATAATGAAAAGAAACTTTTTACACCAAATATAACATTCAGCATAAAGAGGTACAACAATTACTAAGATTGCAATATACAGCAACATTTCTTTACAAGAATCATATACAAAGGCTTTCCAGGTTGGTAAGATTACATGCCCAATGTAATATTGCAAGATAAATCTATTCCTGCTAGTCAAGAGAAAAACATGTCTTAGAAATGTCATAGTAGTTAATGACCGAGGTAGATTGGATCCTTATGCCTATACAGAATTCAACATTCACTCTCTTCCCCAACAAAGAATTTATCAATCCCTTGTGTGTGAGAAGGGGATCAACCTAAAACAAGGGTAGTCAAATGCTCAGCATACTATGAGTCAAAACCCAATGCCAAATCTCATAGTTGGTTTACTGTGAACCAAGAACAGTGAATGTTCACCCTTCATGGGTATCCATGAGTTGATCAAATGTAGAGCTTCAACACTGCCTATTTAACAGCAGCACCATGAGAGATCCCAATTCAAATAGATATAAACACAAAAGGGATATATTTATTATTCCATCTCAAATTGTCAGGGATAGATCATAAGAATCACCAGTCTATAACTGTTATTTGCCCCCAAAAAAATGAATGAAAAGGAATAGACAGATGATTTAAGTTTATTATTTTCAATTCTTAGCCAATAAAAAGAAGCAAAAAAAGATGTAATTAACAAAACAAATCACCAAAGGAAAAAACTTTGGCCCGCATCAAGTTGACCCAAGTCAGAATTTCACAAGAAATGTCACGCAAAGAAACAATAACTCATAGGAATCGAATTTCCTTCCAAATAAAAGGATAAACGAGAAAACCCATGTCTCTAAAACTTCAGACAGGCATAACTCGAAACGCAAGAAAAATAAAATTAAAAAATACAGCAAGAACATTAATATCAGGTGTTTGATAAAATACCTGAAAGAGACCTTGGGTTGGCAAAACAAATGAATGTGGGGGTTGAAAGTGCAGGACTTGAAAAGGGTCTTCCTCTTGGATTGTTTAAGACAATGGATGTCCTTGATTGAGCGGAAGATACTTGAATCAGATTCATAATAATTTCTTGCTTACAAACATCACTTTTGAGTTCTTTTGCTTGGAGATATCTTCGGCATTTATTTAGGGTTTGGCTCCTAAATAATAAGCAATGATAACTCTGACGGGCTATCCCCCGTTATCATTTCACTTCAGCATCGCATCGATCCCCTTTCGTAATCTACCGCTAAAACCGACGTCGTATATAGTTCTTTTTCTATATCAATAAAATAAGGAAAAAATAAAAAGATATTTTGACTCTCAAAATTTGGTTAAAGTATTAGTTTATTTATCTAATTTTTAAATGAGTAATGATTCATATTGTAAATTATATCTTCAGTTATATTTTAAATTGAGATGTATTAAAAAATTATTAAATTGTGAAATAATTTAAATTATAAAATTATTCTTTATATTCAGATATTATTTGATACATTATTATTTAAAATATAATTTAAAATACAAAATTTAAATATACAGCATTACTTTTTTAAAAATTATTTATTTAAAATATTATCATTATTTTTTTTCTTAAATTAAATAATAATAAATATAATATAATATTTTACTCATAAAAGACCCATGATATAATTTAAATGACACTCATCAATATTTATTAACATTGATCAATTGTTAATTTACGTTGATTAACTATTGATTGATATGATTGGACGTTGATCAGTATTAGATTGATTCATGATATACTAGTCAATAATCAGTTAAACATTAATTAATGAGTGATTAATGTTAATTATTATTATTAATTTTTATCAATGCTAATAAATTGTTTGTCAATAATAATTAAGAATATTATAATAATTGCATATTTTTTTATTTAAAAATAAATTTAACAGTATAATAATGAAGAGTATTATAATAATTGTATTATTTTTTATCTAAGAATAAAGTTAACAGTAAAAAGTGTAAATTTTAAAAATTGAATAAATAAATTGTCATTATCATTAAATTTTTTGTGTCAAAATATCTTTTTTGTCTCATAAAGTAATAGTAATAAAATGTCGGATATTTTATTGATTCGGAACTCTTATTTGTCAAATTACAGATTGAATTTTGACCCCAATATTAGTAATTAATTACTCTTTATCGGTACATGTCAAGCTCGCGCAAAATGAATAAATGACAAATGGCTAAAGAACAAAAACAAGTGCCCCAAACTTTACTCCAAAAGGAGAAATAAAGTTATCTACTTCAAGTAATCATATTTGTTAATATCTCAATATTCTTGTAGCATTAGCAAAACTCTTACACAAGATTCATTTGATTTACTAACCTTGCAAATATGCCCCCTGCCCTCCTCCACTGTTCAATTTAAATGAACAAATAACAATATGATCGACATAGGCCTTTATTTTTGGTCAAACAAATTTAAATGATAAATTTCTGATCATTAGAAGAAAAGAAAAGAAAAGAAAATCGTAATGGCATAGACAAAAGGGTATATATGATATGATATGATATTGCTTCAGACAGAGGAACATATAGCAGTAGTAGTTTCAGAGTTCAAACTCCTCTCACATCATTTGTAAGAAAAAATTAGCAGTAGAATGAGACAAAAGTCACTTCAACTGATCAACTCCCTCTGTCTTAATTAATCATTCACTTACTAAAAAGGCTTTTACTTCACGCAGCCACGCTCTCTTTTTCTTTCTAATTTCTGCTCCCCTGCCCCCACACAAACATAAACATAAACTCATCACCGACGCTAACGTTCCCTCCACCATGTCCTCTGCTAAGTCCTAAACCCCAAACAATATTAACATAACACATCCACAATACACAATAAACAAAACCCATCTCAAAATGACTTCACTTCTTCCTTTCAACTGATAATCCCTTTTCCAACCTTACTCTTATGATTATTGCTATCGTTATAATCACGTCGTAACAACATCATGTACTTGTCGGAAAAGCCACGCCCCATCGATTTTTACAAGGACGACGCCTCGGCCGCTGCTGCTGCGGCGGTCGCTAATACCCGTGACATGATGATGGAGGTGACCTCTAATGGGGACATGCCACCTCAGCAGATGATTCTGGGCGACAGCAGCGGCGGCGAGGACCACGAAGTCAAGGCTCCTAAGAAGCGCGCCGAGACCTGGGTCCAAGAGGAAACGCGGATCCTGATTGCGTTTCGGAGAGAGATGGACGGGCTCTTCAACACATCCAAGTCGAACAAGCACTTGTGGGAACAGATATCGGCTAAGATGAGGGAGAAGGGCTTCGATAGGTCGCCAACCATGTGCACGGACAAGTGGAGGAATCTTTTAAAGGAGTTCAAAAAGGTTAAGCATCAAGGTAGAGGAAGTGGGTCAGCTAAGATGTCCTATTATAAGGAGATTGATGAGATTTTGAAGGACAGAAGCAAGAATATTCATTATAAGGCCTCTTCTGTGGCTAATTCTACTATTAAGGTTGATACTTACATGCAGTTCTCCGATAAAGGTATAAACTGTATTGGTTTTTATTTTATTTTGTTTTGGTTAAGTTGGTGCTTTGAGGTTTATTTGGTGTTGGGTTTTTGGTGGATTTGGGATAGGTTGTGAAATTGAGGTTAAAGTTTGATTTTTAGTTGGGTCTGATTGAGTAGTGCTTAATTCCTTTGGTTAAGGGGTAAATTTAGGCTATAGTTCTTCCTAATTACAGAACAGTTTTGCTGTTATAATTGCTAATTCTGGATGAAAGACAGGTATGCAATTTATATGCTAGTTTGTATCTTCAGTAAAGGTTGAAACAGGTGTGGTTTTTGTTCTTCTGATTTCATGTATTGCTGAATTGTGTTTGATTGTGTGGAGTCCGTTGGATGTCTTCTGAAGGTTTGAAATGAGTGCTTTTAAAGAAGGTTGGTTTGTTGTTCCTTTAACCTTTAGAAAAGTCCACTGTCATAGCATGGCTATTCCATGGTGCTTCCATTGCTTTTTGGATGTGGATGAGTGTACACTACAACTCTGCACGTAAAGCCAAGTGCAAAATCCTGATAAAGGTATAAGAAACAAAAATGTGATATGTAATCAAATTTATTAAACATGCATTTTGATGATAATTAGAACACAAATGAATATGAAGTTTACTGCTTAAATATGTAGCATCGTTGTCATGGTAGATTTGTGTTCTCTTAAGGTAAAATTTTTCTTAGCTAGTTTTGAATTGGAAGTGATTATGTTATTGATCAGTTAACAGTGATTAGAATGGAGAGCTAAAATTCTGGGTTATGCTAGATGTATGCTAATGGTTATTACATGCCATAATAATTTCTGTTATGTTTCAGCCCTTTCCTCTATTACCTTATTAGAAAGTAGAAATTAGGGGAGAAGAGAAGGAGAAAGTTTTTGGATATTTAATTAATTGTAAAAGGATATACGAGTAATTGCATTTTGTGTTATCTGCCTAATCTAGTGTTGAACCTTAAACTTGTTGGTATGGTGATTTTTATTTATCTCTTGCAATTTGAAGTGTTAAATCCACATAAAGAATCATGGAACTGTTCAATTTGCCATCCGAAAGATTATTGATTACTTATTATCAAATGTCATAGTTGCATATTGAAGATATTGCTATATATATATATATAATTTTCTAATAGAGGAATCTGCAACCAAACTGTATACTCACTCATAAATATCCAGAAAATGTGGAGAGTGTAGTGATTAAATGCGATACTTTTGATGGTTACTAGATCCTAACTCTCGTGGAAGTTGTTTCTGTACTGCTTGCATAATTGTCCTATCTGGTATGCTTTTCTTTTAGCTCAAATATATCCTTCTTAATAGGGATGACAGTTGTCTCACCAAAGCTAGCAACAACACCACATAGCCCTGCATGGGTGTGGGAATGGATCTCAAACCTGTTCCACATTCAGGCTGGGGACAGGTTCAAGACCCTCTGCTCCACGTTATGTGTATGTGTGTATATTTGTATGTATGTATGCTTATATGGGTTACACCTTTGTAAATTTCCCATTTTGCCCTGCATGTGTGGTGTTCTTAATAAATTTGCCTTAGTCTCTTGTACCAGCCCCTTCTCCATTCTATCTCTCAACTTTCTTGCCAAAAAACACCAACTAATATCTCATACACATTGGCTGCGAGATTGTCTGTCATCAAGTTTCATGTAAAACTTTCCTCTTTACTTGGTTTATGACTTCAAAGTCTGTCTATTGAGCCCAATACTGAGCTATTAAGCTTGATATTGGATTAGAAAGCATCAGTGTTTGAGATCTTTTAATTCTCCAAACTCTGTCCACTGCCAAGCCCGACTCTGCTGGAAATAGGATGAGAGTGCTCTTGACTGAGATAAAGGGAGGTCAATTGGAGCTGTTCTTCTGTTGGGATTTTGTCTGAGCATGATTGTTTGGACTGAATCAGCTGGTTATAATCTTGGACTAGTAAGTAGGTTCTTGTTTTAGTTCAAGGTAGAAGAGAAGTTCTCCTGTATCACTCCTTACATATATATGGGATGAGATGCCTAGGTTTTGCTTGGCAGGGTGGTTTGCCTCGATTTGGTACCGCTCTCGCGGCCCGCACCGAAATAGTGCTTTACCCCTAGATGTTCAGTCAACTATTGTGCCTCAATGCATTTCAGGGAGAATCAGCTAGCTCTGGGTTCGAGTGGCATTTCACCCCTAACCACAACTCATCCGTTGATTCTTCAACATCAGTCGATTCGGACCTCCACTTAGTTTCACCCAAGCTTCATCTTGGTCATGGATAGAGTGGTTTGCCTCGATTTGGTACCGCTCTCGCGGCCCGCACCGAAACAGTGCTTTACCCTTAGATGTTCAGTCAACTGTTGCGCCTCAACGCATTTCGGGGAGAACCAGCTAGCTCTGGGTTCGAGTGGCATTTCACCCCTAACCACAACTCATCCGCTGATTCTTCAACATCAGTCGGTTCGGACCTCCACTTAGTTTCACCCAAGCTTCATCCTGGTCATGGATAGATCACCCAGGTTTTGATGGAGAAGGAAAACCGGATCTTCTCACCTAGTGCTCATCCTTGTTTGTTCCAGTGACTCCAAGTTCTTTCACTAATGATATATAACTAACATGCATGGTGCGAGCTAATTCTTTTAGTATATATTGTAATTATCTGTGCAGGTGCCTATCCTCCTCCGGACCATGGATTACATGTTTACCATGTTATGAAGTCAAATGGAATAAGAAGTGGCACCATTTCAGAATTCTATTTAGTTGCAAATATTTTATTTTAAACAAAAATAAATCTTTCTTTAGATATTAATATCATTAATTAAATATTTTAGGACTATCTTTCTTTAGATATTATTATAGGATTATCTTTTTAGATATTATTATAGGATTATCTTTCTTTAGATATGATTATAGGATTATCTTTTTTTAGATATTATTACTATTATCTCCTCAATAGTAGGAATTATGTTTGCTTAACAGTGTATTTAAAGGACCTGAACTATCAATGAAAAGGCAAGCAAAACATTATTAAATTGTAAGATCAGTAAACTCTCTCTTAAATTGAGCTCTCATTGTTACAAGTTATCAAAATAGGGAGAGGTAGGAAAAATCCAAACAAGCCTCTTCCTGGGTTGAATTCAAAGGCAATTCTGAAGTATCTCGGTCCATTACTCGATCCAAAACAAAAGTAGCTAACAATTTGGTATCAGAACGGGGGGGGGGGGGGAGGGAAGCATACTTTGCAGGAGCAATTCGATGAGTTCCTTGTAATCTACAAAAGTGAACAAATAGCCACCCACACTCATTTTCAAACCATGGCCGCACAACTCGAGCAAATTACACACTTATTACACACCCAAAAACCAAATATCGAATCCCAAAATGAAAGCCACAACCATTCCCCCAAATCAACAACAACAACGTCAATTCGGATAGCCACAACCATACATACCAAACCAACAACACCAACTCAGATCATCGCCAACCTCTTCCCAGAAACACCAAAATTGATTTTCCTCATTTTGATGGGAATACAGAACCCTTGGGTTGGCTTAATCGTTGCGAAACTTTCTTTTTGCATCTAAACACTCTAGAAGCAGACAAAATGCACTTGGCCGCCATATACTTGGAAGAGGATGCCCAATTGTGGTACTTGAAAATTGCCCGAGACAAACCACACTTAACTTGGGAAGAATTCAAACAGAATTACACACTGTGATTTGGGTCCCAATTGGATGCAACATACTAGGAGCAATGTCCAAACTCAAATAAACAAATTCAGTGGAGCAATATCAACGCCAATTTGAGAAGATTTCTGTCCAAACTCATTCTCTAACTTCTAAACAAGAAATGCAGATTTTTGTGAGCAGATTGCTGGAAGATATTGTAGTTGAAGTGGAACTTCACCACCCACCCGACTTATCCACCGTAATGAACCTTGCAAGACTCCATGAATGGCGAAGCTTAGCTGAAAAAAACACCACACCAGCAATTCACATAGGGGAAGGGAATTCCATTTGCAGACCCGTGGAACCAGGTGCCCAAAATTCCCCATTCATTCAACGCCTTACAAGAGCTGAGATGAAAGATAGAAGGGCAAAGGGTCTTTGTTTCAACTGTGATGAGCGGTTTATTTCAAGTCACAAATGCAAAAAAATATTTTGGTTAGAAGGGATCGAGGAAGAATCGGTCATGGATGGCGACATCCTAGGATCCGAAATATCATTACATGCTATTTTAAGGACCCAAAATCCTGGACCAATATCCTACCTGTGCGCTTGAGGTCAAGCGCGCTTTGAAGAGAGGGAGTAATGCTACGAAGTCAAATGGAATAAGAAGTGGCACCATTTCAAATTTCTATTTAGTTGCAGATATTTTATTTTTTGTTTAAAATAAATCTTTCTTTAGATATTAATATCATTAATTAAATATTATAGGATTATTTTTCTTTAGATATTATTATAGGATTATCTTTCTTTAGATATTATTATTATTATCTCCTCAATAGTAGGAATTATGGTTGCTTGACAGTGTATTTAAAATATCTGAGCTATTAATGAAAAGGCAAGCAAAAACATTATTAAATTGTGAGATCAATGAGCTCTCTCTTAAATTGAGCTCTCATTGTTACAAGTTATCAAAATAGGGAGAGGTAGGAAAAATTCAAACCAGTCCCCTTCCCGGGTTAAATTCAAAGGCAGTCCTGAAGTATCTTAACCCATTACTCGATCCAAAACAAAAGCAGCTAACAGTTTACCAGAAGGTTCATGTTCAGATTATGTATGGTGAACACTTCTTTGTCCTCCCATGTGATGGAACATATAGCACTTTTATCATTCTTCTAACAGCCTTGACCTGATGCTCAAACTCTAGTTGGGCAATTAAATTTTTTTCTTTTTTCTGTGCGTGTGTGTCGTTGTTGTTGGGGGGTGGAGGCTACCTGTAGAGTGGGAGAAGCTCGATGAATTACTTCAGGTTAGCAGGTGCTGTTTCTGCGAAATCATTTATAAAATATCTCTATCTTCTTTTGTCAGTAGGTGAATGTAGATTTGATAAAGGTTAGAAATTGATTTTAAGGGGCCTTTTCATATATCATAGACTGCTTAGGAGATTTTAGAGAGTGAAACCTGAAGATGAAGAAAGAAATAAAATAAAATAAATTGCTTCAAAAAAATGTGCACATCTTCTTTTGGGCATTTCCTTAACTCTAAGCTTTGCAGCTCCAGAATGAGATGTCAACATTTGATCCCTGTGCATTGAAGTGTAGAGTTCTTCATGAACTGAAGCCCTGTCAAGCTTGATTTATTGCCAAGTCTTTGTACTTACCATGCATAGTGTATATGCTTTAGTTTCGAAGGAGCAGGAGCTCATAACATCGTGAACAGTTTTCTGAATGCTATGGTTGTGAGACGTTGCCCCCTAATATTTGTATGTTGAGATTTGGGATCGTGTAGGTGTATCAAATCTTGCCTTCCAAAGACACTATAATTGGTTTCATCTTTAAAATATCTGAAAATTAGTGTAACCATGTCAAATTTGAACATTGTAGTGTTGTCTATGTTTTGAACAAGTTGGGGTTGTTCCACTCAAGCTTCTTGTAGATAAGTTTACTTGAATGCCCTCTTATACTTTTGTAATATTTATAAAATCTTTCTGTTATATGAAATGAATCATAAAAATTGTTGGATATATGCAGGTTTTGATGATACCAGTATATCATTTGGTCCTGTGGAAGGTAATGCATTCTAATTTGAGTTCTTAGCATCCTAGTTATATTGTGTTACTTTTCGCTACTTAGTTTTGGCAAGTGAATGAAATTATATAAAGCAACTATATTTTCAAGCTATGTTTAGTATGCCCTGCCACCTTGTCAGCAGCAGAGTAACTTCTGCAAGTGGCTGGGCATCATTGAGGTATTATCAGCCGGTCTGTACTGCAAAACGTGTCTCTTTCTGTGTGCTCTGAGATCCGAGTTCAACCTCCACATCCATTCACCTAAGAAACTTCCATTCATATTGCATTTATAACAGCCTTCTACAAAGTAGAGAACCTCAGTCTCTTTTGCTGTCTCGTGGTAACGACTTTCCTGGAAATCAGTTACCTTCCTGAAAATGCTAATATTTATCACAGCAACAACCTATTTCCTTCGATTATTGCACATGGCATACTTTCTCTTGTTCTGAAGCTAGTGCACCTCCTGCACCCATCCCAAATCAGGGATAGAAGACTGAATTGTGTATCATGGTTTCCCACATAAGTTTTAGTATAATATTATTGAGAAGATAAATTTTGTATAGTCATATTAATGATGTGGAAAGCATAAGTAAGCTCTTCCTTACCATTTCCATTAGTAGATTTTGGGTTATGATTTGACAGTATATCACGGAAGTTCAGTATGCCTAGAAATGCTGAATTTTTTTTGAGCAAGCTGATACCTTTCAACTTCAGGAAGTTTCTCACTTATGCTTGCCAGGTGCTTTTGATAGAAAAGTTCCCTTTACCTTTAGGAATCCAGATAATTTATCACACCTGACCCCATCAAGTGCATTTGTACTTTCAGTTAAAGCTGCCACAGCTTATGAGCTTTCTCAGAAATAGCATCAGTTAGGTGCACACTGATCCTTCTAACTACAACTCCTATCAGAGGATGACAAGGTATCTCAGAATGGTCCATGCATTTTTCTCCGTATCTGTTCACAGGGAATCAATGGTCATGAAAAAAGTTCAAGTCCTTGTGTTAATTGCATATTTATATAAAGAATAAAATACTTTCCCATATCCAACTTGTTTGTGTTAAATTAGGAACAATGTAGGTGTATGTAATCCTGCATGAAGTTTTGGTTTATCGGCTGTTTTTCAGATTTGCTAAAGTAAATTTATAATTCCAATATACTCACCATTGTCACATCCTATGCAATGTGACATTCATGCAATTATTGCATTTTACATTTTGTAGTTTAACTTCTAATGGAATTTATTTTGTACTATAAAGAATCGGCACAAGAAAGTGCAACTGTAAAAGTTAACTTTATGCCAGTGGCACTTTTGAGAATATTAGCCTTAATCGTTGCGAGTTGAATCTTTATCTAGCAGTTTTGAGAAAATAAACAATAAAGATCCAAAGTGATATTCTGCCGGACAGGGTACATTAGTGTAGTCGAGTCCATATGCTTGAAGCCATCAGAGACGATGGCTATGATAAAGTCATTAGTGCAGAAATGTAACAATAGTGGAAGGGAGAAAGAAGAGAGTTGAACAACATAATTAATTGTGTGCTGTGCATGTTTGACTTAATTCTCTGCATGGACAGAGGTTCTCGTATCAAAATGAGTTTCATTAGTTTTTCATTCTTAAAATTTTGTGTGCAATTACTTATTATTTGAACGAGATATACATTCCCTCCTATTTAAGTTTGTTACTGTGCAGCTAGTGGCAGGCCTACACTCAATCTTGAAAGGCGCCTAGATCATGATGGTCACCCTCTTGCCATCACAGCAGCTGATGCGGTCGCAGCTACTGGAGTGCCTCCTTGGAACTGGAGAGAGACACCCCCTGGAAATGGTAATCTTTTTAAGTTTTAAGAGCACAACTTTAAGCTTGAAATGTCTGTTACTTCATGCTTCAAACACCTTATGTGCTTCACCAACTCCTCTATTACTTACCAAAGTGATTGTGATGAATGCCAGTTGTGTGTTGATCCTTTAATCGTTGTTTGAGGCGAAAATCTAAAGCTTGTGTGAATCTTTCATATTGACATTTCTTTTGTTCTCTTTTTGGGTAGGCGGGGATGGCCAGTCATATGGTGGGAGGGTTATATCAGTCAAATGGGGGGATTATACGAGGAGAATTGGTATTGATGGTACTGCAGATGCCGTTAAGGAGGCAATAAAGTCTGCTTTCGGGATAAGAACTAAACGTGCATTTTGGTTGGAGGATGAAGACCAGATAGTTCGATGCATTGACCGGGACATGCCTCTAGGAAATTACACTCTTCACCTAGATGAAGGTAAATTGATGTGTACATGGTTTCTGTGATGAACATTATAAGAATTTTACTCAAAGCAATAGATTACATTGACACAAATATTCAGGCTGAAAGTAACAGCTCTTGTGTACTGGCTTAATTACCAGAATGGTAGTTATTGTGGTTTATTTTGCCATTAAAGAGCTAACTTATGCTATTAGACTGAAATGTGTTTATGGAAAACAGTACAACCTTTAGCCATTTTAACCTTCAAATTTTTTTCTCAGCGTTCATGAATACGTATCTGTGTTGTGCAGGATTGGCCATTAAGTTGTGCCTCTATGATGAGTCAGATCACATATCAGTCCATACTGAAGATAAGACATTTTACACTGATGAGGACTACAGGGATTTCCTGGCCCGTCGTGGCTGGACATGTCTGAGGGAGTTTGATGGTTACAGAAATGTTGACAACATGGATGAACTTCGACCTGGTTCAATATATCGAGGTGCAACTTGAAGGCAGGCACATAATTATGTAATTTTCTTACGTGCTTGCAGTGTACCACAGTAAAATATAAGGATGTCACTTTCTGGACATAGCCTGTGTAATTTTCATATATGCTCACAGTGCTCCAGGAATAGTCAACATGTACCTCTGAGATAAGAGCCAATCTGAGACTAAATGGCTCAACGTCTGTACAGTGCTGTTTTATGTTTCTTGGTAGGACATGGACCAAGCCTTAGCCTTTGGCATAAGGTTCAGTCCTTTTTAAGACTGGCAAGAACATCTTTATGTCTGTAAATATGTACTTTGAGAGTTTCAGTGAAACGCCTGTTCCAGGTATTTACTACTTTCAGGATTATTACTCACCATTTACTGCTTAGAATGATTTGAGAATCTGGAAACTGCTTTGGTAACTTCATACAAGTGAAGCTTTAGGACTCCCTGTTTTACGAGTGAATAAAATTGCTTTGCTAAAAAACTTAAGGTCTTATTTTCCGAATTTGCTGCTAATGCAGTTGGAAAATTTGATGGATGTGACGCAACGATCTCTTTTTTACATTCCATGAGAAATCACGAACAGCATATGTGCTAAGCATTAATTATATGAATGCTTAGCAATTGAGGCTACTTTCATGATTCGTTCCAAAAATGAAAAGGGTGCATCTCTGTTAAAGCTAATTTGCTCTATAGAAAAAACTTTGTTCGATACTTGACCTTCAACCTCGAGCATAAAACAGAGCCTTGATGCATTAACAGAATTGGGAGGAGAAGTCAGTGGAGGTAGATGCGAGCAGGGCCAAAGTTAAAAACAATCCAATGCCACAACCTCCTAATTAGAAAGACAAAAGAAAAATAATCTATTTCAGTTATTTTAGTACCGAAAACAACGTGATTCAGCAACAACTTTACCACTAAATTCAGAAAAATCTTCCAAAAACAAAGTTATACAAGAATGAAGAGCAATCTAATTCAGTTAAAGAGACCACAAATTAAAAACCACGTCATATTGAAACATTATCAATAATTGTATTTTCTCATAACTCATGTAATAATGCCCTAAATGATAAATTTTTTTTATTTAACTTTTTTTAAAAAAATTTAATATTATATATATATAATTAATTTAATGAATTACGTAACTCATCACATTGAGAGTTTTTGAACACATAAAAATATTA
This sequence comes from Ailanthus altissimus, assembly GCA_946807835.1. NCBI lineage: Eukaryota > Viridiplantae > Streptophyta > Magnoliopsida > Sapindales > Simaroubaceae > Ailanthus > Ailanthus altissimus. The sequence continues at coordinate 23,064,841 of OX327692.1, read as the reverse complement.
TATGATACATTATAAATTGTATAAAAATTATAAAAAATTATAAATTTATTAAACAATAACATATGACAATATTTTTTATTATATAGTGAACTACGTAATTCATTAAATTAATTATATATTATCAAAATTAATCAAGATCATATAACTTTTAAGATACTATAGCTTTTTTTATTAAAAAAAAATTATGAACAAAAACTTTTTACAATAAAAGTTTATATTGATCTCTTTCATACATTGTACACTTAGAAATAGGGAATACAATATTTGTTTGATACATGAACATCAAATTTGTGCTGGACAATGTGAAACTTTAACATGCGACTAACCAACACTTTCATTTATAAAATATATATGTTGACCCTGATTTTTGGATAATGAGTTTGACTTTACTAAAAATAAATTTTTAGAAATAATTGTTCTCGTTTGAATCTATCTACTATGAGATATTTTCTATGCTATTTGAGAATTTCTTACATTTATAATTTGAGTCTAAACTGCTCCAGAAATAATTTTTAATAAAGACCCTCAAATATTTAAATTAATATTTTTAATATGATTATAAAAAAAAAAAATTTTAAAAAAAAATTCTCACTTACCTCTTACTTTACCCATGTGTTTGAGATTATCAGTACCTTGCATGTAACCCTTTGGTGTACCTTTTATAGGTTCCTCAACAAGTCAGTTATATTTCACATCTTGGGTTGTGTAGAGGTTTAAAAATAAGGGTACAATAATATTAGATGTGTTATGCGTCCGCCTTTTATGGAATTTAGGCATAGTTGATGTAAATTTTGTCAGATTATATAGAGCCTATCAACTCCTTGATCTATCAGTTGGATAACACTTTAGAGCTATCAACGCATTCATACAATCAGTTTAGGTTACTTGCACCTTCAAGGATTCGAACCCCCGCCCCTATTTTCATGGAGGCTTTATAAGCCTTTAGAGGTTCGTCCTTATACCTATCAGGTTTCGATTTAAAACGTCCTCTCACTGCTTTATATAATTTCAGTAATTTTTTGAACAGGAAGACGATAGTTTAAACTCTTTTAAACTATACAGCAGAAAGTAGATCTCATTGTAATTTACTCGGGCCTCACGCTGTAGCAATATTGGCCCTTGTAAACCTAACAGGTAGACAACACTTGTCAATTGTATCTCATGTAACTCTTACTACTTGATCCTAAATATACCTTATCCTCACGCTGTAGCAATATTGGATAAGTGTATTCTAGATTAACTTGTCAATGATCAAATATATGCTACCGATACTACCCTCACGCTGTAGCAATATTGGGCAATACTTTCGCATATACTTGCCTCATCTCATGTTTAACCGGTATAGTCCAAGCCCAACCGACCAAGTCACTCACGCTGTAGCAATATTGGGACAAGGTCATCGTGACTCGTCTAACACCGTCTTGACAAGGCTGATCAGAATAAAATATTATCTCATAATATAATATTCTTCAATCTAATTAAGAGAGATTTTGTTTCCATGGTCTCCATACTCCTAGGAAAGGTGATTCTCAATTTAATTAATTTCTCTATGCAAGCACAACTAACCCTCACCAGTAAGGCTCCCATTGTGATTACCAGCACAGAAAAATTAATTCTGGTTTATAATGCAGACCAATAACTCTTTATCATTGCATCTCATAAACCCTGATTTATAATGTAGATTAATAACTTTTATCACTACATCTCATAAATCTACATATGCAAAATTATTCTTGAAATACTGTTCAAAACACTATTCTAAAAAAACTGCAGCAATGAACAATGACTTTTACTATAGCAGCAAACCGTACGTACTGTAGCAGCGAATAGTTAAAAATTCAATGTTCATGTGTTACTGTTCAAATGAATAGTGCACCGTTTTCGCACCCAACTGTCATCGCTGCAGCGCTGGGAGGTCAAACCCCCAGCGCCGCAGTGTCAACATACGTTGCTGCAGTGCTCACGTCTCACCATTGCAGCGCTGGGGCGGTGACGCTTTACTACTGGAAGCAAATTCCAGAAACTCGTGTCCTAGTGCAGGCTCGCCAGTGCCTCAGCACTGGGCCGACACAGTGAACTCCATTTTGGCATACTCGTTTCAACACTTGAAACGCACCATTTTCACCAGGCTTTTTGCAGGCATCCACTCAAACAATACCCAAAAAAGCCCTAAATGACTTTGATACAATTTTGTTGGCAGATCTAATATACGTATAGGTGTATGCATGTGCAATCGTGTCTATTGCCTAAATACGTATCATATACGAATTTAAATCCAACGGAAGCATGAAACATGCAATAAACATAATAAATAAATATATTAATCACATTAATATATTAGAAAGGTTAGAGAACTCACCACAACGTGTAACGTCATTATACACGTATTTTCTCAAAATTCGTATAGAGACCAACTCGTGTGCAATTTTAGTCACCAACACAGTGGGCTTGGTGAGTTACAACAGCAACCCTATATTCAACATGGAATTAACTCTTAATCTCTAAAATAGTCGGTGTGTGTTTTCCATCCTTTTCTCTAAAAGGATAAGAAATGGAGATTTTAAAGTAATTCACAATTGCTTCAATTAAAAGCAGATGGAAAATGAAACTTTCATTTTCCCTCATTTTCTTTTTTTTTTCTTCTTCTTCTTCTCCTCCTCCTTCTCCATTTCTTTTCTTTCTTTCTCGGCCAAATTTGGCCTCCTCCCACACACTTGCTCTCTTTTTTTCTTTATATATATATATATATATAATATAATATAATATATTTTATAAAATAAATAATAATATATAATATAAAAAGATAGATATTTGATTATTTAACAATTAAATAATCAAAATGAGAAATGACTATTTTACCCCTAAAAAATAGTTACCAAGTTTATCCTCTAGTGGGTCCCACTAAATTTCACACTTTGGTAACTCAACTGAGGGTCCACAATACGCTACGTGTCATAATACAATTCGTAAATAATAATTATTAACTAATTGTTGTATTTAACACTTAAATACAGACATGCTCGTATTCCCGTGAAATTGCTGAATATTGCTGGATTAAACAATTTAATCTAGCACGCTGCCCTAGTGCACAACGAGTACACTCCATATCGCGGGACTCCCTAGGTCCTACGCCCGATTCGTCAAATGGAATTATTCTATGAGTCCGTGAGCAATGCCCCACGCACACGTTACGGATATACAAATCAGCGCATTGAACCATGCAAGCTGAGGTTACAACGCATACATATAGTCCTTCCGTCATGATATAGATTATCACCATCAAATCCCCAGTACTCATCCATGTCTTATCTCTAAACTTGTATCTCGCTGAATAATATACGCAAACTCATTTGCCATATTGTTCCACCCTGGCGGAACTCTTTCCCGGGATGATTGCTTGTGGCCACAAGACTTTCTGAGATATAGTCTCGAAGCATCTGGATATCAAACTCTATATGAGAGCTGACGGATCCCATATCAGTATGCACCGGACTCCATAAGCATCGGACCATACCCAGCGACACCCAGCGGTCACACCATGAAAAGTCTGTGACATGCGTGGAACCAAAGTATGATAGATCACTTACAAGCCCACCGTGGCACTTAGGTCAAATGACCACGTATACTACTCAACTTGAAAGGACCCTCCGTTGACGGTTTACATTAGGTGTCTATCGGAGGCCCTCGTGAGTTTGCCCTATATCCAGTCCTAACTGGATACCCATATGTCAATACGAGCTCCAAGCTCACAGTCGGCTAGGAACGACCATCTATACCATATAGGTACGACATATGCTGATCTATATATAAAAGTATCCACCGACAGACTCGCATCGACAGAAATAGATCAGGGACAATTATTCGAGAACATACTTGAGCAATTTGCATTTCCTGGCACCCGATTGCAACTCTTGTAACTATGCAGTTACTAGTATATTCCCAGGTTTATGTCTCATTACAGACAAGGCTCCAACTCTTGGATCTACTGAGTATTATAACCAGCTAACACTTAATTGTACTAACATTTAGCAATTATATGTCTCAGTGTGGCTAACCATGAGCCCTTATCTAAATCCATTTAGATTTGATCCGAACTCCTTCAGATCTACAATGTCTGTAATGTTACATGCATAATATCATATAAATGGGTATTAACAATTTAATGAAAATGTAACTTGTATAAATACATAAGTATATGTACATTCAAAGATGGCACGTAAGCACCGGCCCTAACATATTTTACTTAAGTAGAAGTGCACATTATCTTAAATAAGTAATATGATATGAGTAGAGTATCGTTTTCACGAGAAATTATTGTTATTGTTTATGCTCAGTACTAAAATTATGTCTCTTTACTTTTATTCAAATGAAAAAAAAAATTAAAAGATAGTAATCTAAACTAAATAATAAAAAATTAATAATATAGAAAAGACTAAAAATAATAAGATGGAAGTACCAATAATAGATCAAACCTAGAATTACAAATATCTTTTATACGTTACTTAAACTAATTAATCTTTTCTTAAGTTAATCCTTCAATATGAATTATTGGCTAGATTCCTAATATCATCACAAGTCTCTGTTAATGGTCGAGTGACTATATCTTACCATAATAATTACCTATATGTTTATAGTAATCAGAATATAATGAGATTCATTAAGAACTAATATTAATATCATATATGTCATATAGGTATATGTCTATCCCACATAAAACTCATAGTTGTTACCCTATGATCATATATCAAATTATTCAAGGCTAATACCTAAATTTCTTTATCAAGTTCATTTAGATTCCCACAACAATCTAATTAGAAATCAAGTAATTAGAAAGTAATAAACATAGAATAGTTGAATAATTCTATTATTGAGTTCATAAAAATAAGAAAAGAACTTGAATTTAATCACATATCAAATTTAAAGTTGTAACCTTAGATATAAAACTTAGCTCATAATGAAATAATGAGTTTTAGAACATAAAATTGATAGACATAATGAAGAAAAATGAAAGATATAAGTAAGAAAAGAAGAAAACACATATAATGTCTTCATTTAACACTTTTTCTCTCTAACTTACACTTGAATCCCTTCTTCAATCTTCAAATCTTGATCTAAACTCTCAAAACTTGTTTTCTTCCATGCTCTCTCTTATTTTTTTATATTTTTGGCTTTAAAAGTTTCTTATTTATAGGTTTGGTAGCTGTAAATTAAGGTAAATTCATATCCAATGTGAGTTAGGAATCTCTATAGTCACACTAACGTCACGATGCTGGTTTTAGGCATTGCAATGTTGACAGTGTAGCAATGTATTATTCACGAACTACTGTTCACATGTTATTGTTTATGGTTACTATAGCAATTTTTATATTTTACCTTATTTCTCTTGGATTTTCATCCCTATTTACTTCATTAACTCTAAACCTAAAAAATAATAATAAAACGCATATAAAGTTAAATAATTTTAATTTAAATGAACAGATATTAAGCTAATATATGAAAATATTATACCTCATTAACCCTTATCAATAGTGTTGCTTTCTCCTAAGTTCTTTGAGTGTCATGGATCTATTATTTGTGTTTGTAGTTCCTTGACCTCTATGATCTTTTTCTCGACCATTGCCTTTTTCAAGAATTATTAGTGTAGGGTTATCAAAGACCACTCTTTCTCTTGTGATGTTCTTAAGTCAGCCTTTCATAAGTATAAAAAAATCTGCTCTATTTAGTATGGTAATTCTACCAAGAATGGTCCTTGCCTAATAAGGATTAGGCTGGATGATATGGTTTTGGGTTGTTTGGTTATTAGGCTTTGGGCCTGTTAGGTTACTTGGCTTTGGGCACTTGATGAAACCTAGGGGCGATATTGGTCTATCAGTTTTTAGTATTAACTTGTTAATACTAAAAATTTGTAGTCAAGTTCTCAGAAAATGAGATCTCATGACAATCTCTACATCACCTCTTCAATACGAATGAGTTGATGATTATAAGTTTTGAATATTTGAAAGGGCTCTAGTATTAAATGCAAGTGATTCTTCAAATTTTGCACATTATTTTAATCACTTCAGTCTTGTCATTTAGGTGTTAACTGTTAACAAGTGTTGGCCATATGACACTACCAAGACCATCTAATTCATGTAATGCTCGAGTTCTATGCAAGAGTCAAGATGTTTGTCAGGTGAAGTGAGGTTTTGTATATTAGCTATTTTCAACCTTTGGATATTTTCGAATACCTGAGATCGTCCTAATAAGGAGTATTTATTAAGATCACCTTCTCCTTCTTCATATATGTTGTTTGCTAGAAATTATAGAAAGAGAAAGTTTGAGAGTTTTTAATGAGAGTAGTCCTATTGTTTAAAAGATTTCTATGCTTTAACAATGCTGAATTGTTTCCTAGGCGCACAAGCTTTGAATTCTTCTTTACCTTCAAATGAGTTTTTTTTTTTTGTCTTCTCCATTTTTTCTACTTTGATCTTACAAACGTGATTTTTAGGTTGCGTTTTTGGTGTTTTTTCTCTTTTATTTATGGGTTTTGAGATGTGTGCTCTTTATTTACTCATTGATTTACGCATTTCTTTACTTTTGTTGGTTGAATTTTTATTGTTGGGGCTTGTGAGTTGTTTGGATTTCATCTTTTAGGTGTTGTAAAATTTATTAATGTAAGATGTAGACTTTGGGGAAACATCAAATATGAGTTCCAAGATATTTCAAGACAAGCTTCAGGTATTGTCATGCATGACTTTGATGCCAGGGATAACTTGGCTTAAGAAATTGATACACCCAATACTAAAGAAGATCTAGATTTAGGGTAAAGCTCAGACTAACTAGGGAAGATGAAATTGAAATTGTTAATGTTGAGGTTGATTCTAAGAGAATAATGAATAAAAGGTCTATGGGCAAGGTCTCTAACAATGCCCTCTATCTACAAAGAAGAAAGTAAAACCAAGATGAAGAAGAAGGCAACCTTGTTCCCTGAAATTCTAATGCCTCTTACAAATTAGCTACCCTCTCCCCCCCACCTCTTGCATAACTAGTAGATACTTAAGAAAATTCAAGGTTAGATATTGTATCCCTGAGTTATCACCCTGTGAGTTCCTGAGCCTAGGGAATTTGTTAATTGACCTCCTCCAGGCGAAATCAACGTTGACCTTACGTACTTTAAATTAGGGTTTGGACTCTCATTTTAGCTTTACTTTGTGCGGATATTTGCACAACTAAAATTTCCTCCAACTTAAATAAACATAAATGTTTGGTGCGATTGACCGAGCTATATATAATATAGGTAAGACCTAATTTGTTTGAGACCACATTTTATGAGCTTTAGTGCCTTTATCAACTTCTCTTTAATTTCATAAGAACAATGGTTGGCATTTTTTTGAAGCTTATGAAGATTGTCCAGCTCCCATTAAAAGCCTCCTTCCTCAAATAAGGATTAAAAGGATGTGGTCCTTTGTTTAGGAGAAAATAAGCTCGGTTAGGGAAGGCAAAAACGCCAGAATTTGGAAAAAATCAAAGCTTGAATCCAGAACCCGACCCGAAAAAATCCAATTTTTATCTCGATTTAGTTTATTTTATTTTTGCAAAATTCAGATTTGGGTCAGATCCAAGTTACCAGAAACCCGGCTCAAATCTAAATTTTTGTTTTAAGAAATCCTAAACTAATTCCTAATTTTTGACATATATGAATCTAACAATTGCTTTACATAATAAATGCCTCAAAAGTTTAAATATAATCTAAAAATTTGAAGAAAAAAAATTGAAACAAGGATAAAAAAAATATTTAATTATGAATACAAATTATACAATACAAATTTCACAATCTAACAATTGTTTTATAAAATAAATAAGGATAAAGATAATTTTACCCTAACGTTTTAGGCTAATTAACAACTTTGTCCCCGTTAGATATAAAATACCCAATTTTGTGCTAATCCGTTAATTTTTACTGTCAATTTAAATGAAAAATTTACATTTAATATACTTTTACCATTTTACCCCCAATATATAAATGGACAAGTGTCATTGTATAATTTATTACAAATGACACGTGTCATCGTATAATTAGTTATATTATTAAAAAAATAAATTAAAAAATTAAAAATAAAAACTAACACTATCGCCGAAAATGGCGGCCGCCGCCGCCACTCTCCACCATTTTTTGGTCTTTTTTTTACCAAAAATGATCCCACCATTGTGTTCATTAAGAAAAATAGAGTCCAATTGTATAAATTTGATAAATTTTTGTTGTCGGTGTGTCACCGAAAAATGGTTACCCGCGGCCAGCCAGCCACCGTTTTCGGTAACAGTGTCAGTTTTTATTTTTAATTTATTTACAAATTACTTTTTTTAAAAAAAATAAATTACATAGTGACATGTGTCTAAAAATACTAATCATATTTTAACACGTGTCATATTATTAAAGTTTATTTTTAAAATTATATTAAATTAACTTAATGGATGAGATTGTGCCACGTATTCGAAAAGACAATGAATGGGTAAGATTGTGTCACGTGTTCAATGGGTAATTTATTTATATGACTAAATTACATTTTTACCCTTCCACCATTAAAACTAACAGCAAAAATTAACGGATTAGGGAAAATTTAGGTATTTTATATCTAACGGGGTAAAGTTGTTAATTAGCCTAAAACGTTAGAGTAAAATTATCTTTATCCCAAATAAATACCATAAAATTTTAAATTTTATTAAAAAAAAGTGAAAAAAAAATTAAAAAAACCAAGTTCAACTTGGATCTGGCTTGGATGTAAACTCGAATTCAGCCCGATCCGAAAAAATTCAAGCTAAACTCTGGTTTCGTATCTCCCAAAAAAATTTGAATCCGAATTAGGGTTGAACAAAACCCAGATCCAAATTCAAATTCAAATTTTGCCATCCCTAAACTCAGTCAAGATCAAGGATGTAAAAAGAGCATAACATGCCCTCAAACATTTAGTACAACAAGTCTAATTTCTCCATACACCCACCTTTTACAAATATATACTTAGTTTTTATTTTTTTTAAACACTTTTCTTGTTTCATCTTTTCCGTTAGTTTGTTAAGAAGCCTCTTGTCGATTCAGAAATCCAAGAAAGAGTCAATTGAACACTAAAGTTCGTTGGCCCTAAAAAAGAACTACTCTAAGATATAAGTATTAAGGGTTCATGTTGATTCCAAAGGTTTTCAACAACGTCACCAAACAAAGGAAAGGAAAGAGGCAAAGAAGTAAAACGTTATTCCACTTTTAATTTTGATTTATTTTTCTTGGATTTTGTTTTGACTTATGTTTTATTACACATATGAGTAATATTGAAGAGCCTAATAGAAAAAAAAGGCTTAGCTGAACAAAAACCCTAAAGTGTCAAATACTAAGAAGTTCACTCTTATGAGGATAATAAAAAATTAGGAAACCTTCCCTAAAATTTTAAAGAATGACTCATTTATAGAAGGTAAGATAGGAGTGCAAAAAGGAATGGAGAAGGCCTTTATAGAGATTGGATTAACATTTAGTTAAATATTGATTAATAGTTAATCAACTGATGATTAGATAAAATTAGCTATTAAACAAGGTTAACAACAATCAATTATAATTTTAACAGAAAATGTAACAGAATAAAGATACAAATGTCACTTATTTTGATAAAAAGGATATGTTTATCATTTTCGCAATACTTTGATGGTCAATTAATTCTTTTTTTAATGATTTTTGCAATACTTTGATAGTCAATTAGTGCTTTTTTTTAATCATTTTCGCAATACTTTGATGGTTAATTAAACTATTAGTTAAAGAATTTTTTAATTATTTGTTTAATATAACTAAATAATAAAATAAAATAACAAGTTGTAATTGTTGGTTCATATTAATGATAGTTGGTTATTACCGACAGCATTGAGGCCTAAACAATTCATCAGAGATATTTACTAACTTTAAAATCATAATAGTGTTAGTTTTGTTGTAGGGGTAATAGAGAAGAGAGAAAAGAGAAAAGATCGACAAAAGGTGATTTTACTGTAGCACTGTCTTCCATCAATTATGAATTTTATGGTTATCGAGTAAATTATAAATTTTGTAGTTCAATGGTATCTCCCATAAATTTATTAGGCTTTGATCACTTTATTGACGTCAACCACCGACAATTGACAACGTTGAACAGTAAAGTAGTGGTGGTGATTATTGACCTATAAATAATAATAATAATTAAATATAAAATGAGTGAATCAAATATGTTGCTTGTCATTAAATGTGACTAAATTTAGTTTAGAAGGGTCAATAAGTTGTTTAAGCATTATAAAGATATTTTTTTTAGTTAAATTAACAAAATTTGTTATGTGACAGAGATTTAAATATTTTTTTCTTTTTTTCAAAAAAAAAAAAGAAAAAGACTACATATCTCTTTTAAAATTATTAAAGTGTTGGAATCCTTTTTTCTTTAAATGTTCATTATGGTTCAATTTTTCTTTTCTCTCTATTTTACAATAAAAATTTTAACTTATTTGAGAATGCACAATTATACAATATCTTATGTAATCCATTGGAATTATTTAGCTACTATGTTCATAGAAGTAATAACTATAAATAGATTAGAACGGGTGAGAAATATTCAAGTATCTAAAATGGTCAGTTATATAAAGTAATTATGTTAAAGTTAAGTCTCTCTAATTTTTAAATATGTCCAGTTATGATTATTCAAGTATTAAATTTAATTAATAGTACCAATTTAATAAATTTTAGTTGAGAGAATAAAAATATTTTGTATATACATAATTGATTTTTTCTTTAAAGAAGTACATAATTGACATTTGAAATTGTTGTACAAGTATTAATACTGTCATTTTTTTTGTTAATACAAATTATATTTTGATAACGGTTTTAATTTTAATTATATTGTTACCTCTTCTATTTAATTAAAAAGATAAAAATTCTCTTATCTTTTAAAAATATTTTAGTCATTTGATAAAATTATAAGAGTATTTTTATCTTTTTGATTAAGTAGATGGAGTAACCGTGTAGTTAAAACAAAAATCTTCGTGAAAATATAATTTGTGCCGACCTGAGGGGGTGAGTGTTAATACCCCAATTGTTATATGTATGACAAGCCACACGCCTGCACTATCGTTATTTGAAAAATAAAGAAAGCGCACTTTCTTACCGTTAAAGGCGCAATAAAAATGTTACCGTTGTACTTAGTGCCTTGAAACGCAACCAAGAATCTAGCCGTTAGTCTTGCTCTGCATTTTCATTTCCTCGAAACCTAATCAAATTTTCTTCAAAACTCGTCACATCCTCTACACACCATCTTCAAAACTCTATAACATTCTACTTCAAAAACCCAAGTCAATTTCATTTCTTTTCTTTTCATTTAAGCGATAAAACTCGAGCCAGGCCAATTCTTTTTTCTTTTTTGAATTTAAAAGGAAGTTACGATTTGTTTCTTTGATTCTTTCTCGAAACAAACCCCGGATTTTCTTTTGAAACATGGCATCAAGAACGGTCGCTAAAGACATCATAACTCTACGCGGTTCTGCAGCAATTGTCAGCGAGTTTTTTGGTATATGTTATTCCCTTTGTTTAAAGCTTCTGGTCTTTTCCTTTAGATCTTGTTGGTTTGAGGAATTTTTTTGGCTGATGCTTGTGTTTTTCTTGAAACCCATTTTTCAGGTTATGCAGCAAACAGGTAAAGATAGTCGGACCGAGATTTTTGTGTTTTCTTTATTTTTATTGGTTTTGTGTAATGTAATTTGTTGGTCTGGGAACTGATATTTTGGGTGTTGAAATGTTTAGTATACTTTACAATCGAGGAGTTTATCCAGAAGAAAGTTTTGTTAAGGTGAAGAAATATGGGCTTCCGATGTTGCTCACTCAAGATGAGGGTGTTAAGTCCTTCATTGCCAATCTTACTGCTCAACTTTCAGGTATTTTTCCTGCCTTCGGGGATTATTTGGTTGCTGAGAAAAGTTCTGAGAAAGTTAGAAGTCAAATCAACCTTTAATCTTTTATAACCTGGAATAATGAAAGTGAAATCCAGCTATGTCAAAATTTTGTAAATTGCGTAAAATTTTAAGTACTGAAGTTCGTTCTGGAAATTTTATTAATTTGTAAATTGTAAATTGCGTGAAATTTATGAAGTAAACTGGACTTTAATTCCAGTTTACTTCATAAATTTTTTGGGTCTGGAAAGTTTTGCGATAAATCGTTTTGTAGCTCTAGAAAGTTGTGGTTGATGTGTTTGCTTAACATTTTGTTCACTGAATATTTGATTTCAAATTTTTGTATGAAGAGTGGCTGGAAGCTGGGAAGTTACAGAGGGTTGTTTTGGTGATAATGAGTAAGGCTACCAACGAGGTTCTAGAGAGGTGGAACTTCAGCATTGAGACTGATAGTGAGGTCGTTGAGAAGGGGTAATTTGATTGACTCTTATCTTTTTAAGTACTTCACTGCTGTGTTGGTTCTTCATACTTGAGTTCTCCTTATTTGTATCTAAATCTGCATCTGATATATAATTCCAGTGTGTCAAGGGAAAAGAGTGACAAAGAAATTATGAGAGAGATACAAGCAATTATGAGACAGATTGCCTCTAGCATTACTTACTTGCCTTGCCTGGATGAAACTTGTAAGGACAAGTTCAAACCAATTAGCATACAATGATGATTAAATTTTATTTTATTTTTTTGGTTTCTTCCCCTGTACGCTGATTGAATTGAAGTATTATATTATTATGTGTTGTTTCTGCTAGGTGTGTTTGATGTGTTAGCTTATACCGATAAGGATGTTGCGGTCCCATTCACTTGGGTTGAGAGTGATCCTAAGCTGATTGCCAATCCGCAAATGGTGAAATTGCATTCTTTTGATACCAAGGTAAGCCTCAAGCTAGTTCTTTTGATTAGATTCAGATGATGAAGAACATCGGTTGGCTATGATTAATTTATTAATTTGGCTATTGGGGTTATGTCTGCGCAGATACACAAGGTCGACACTCTTGTATCATACAAGAATGATGAGTGGGATGAGCAGTAGAGAATACAGTCCTTTCATCATCTCCCTGCCTGCCGCAAACTCTTTTTGTTTTCTCCTTCACTTCCAAAGTGTATTGTGTGAATCTTTCTATTTCATCAAAGGAGCTATGCTATCAATGGACCGTTGATCCTTAAGAAGTTTCAATTTTGTAAGTTGCAAGTTTCAAACTTGCGCAATGCGCAGGAAATTTTGTATGTGGCTTCTTTAACGAGCGTATTAATCACTTTAAGCCCACCAAGAGATAAATGAGTCCATTCAACTGGCCCATAATGAAGTCCAATCGTGTGCGTGCAAAACATTAGATTGAGCTTAGTTGCTATTCATCTTTCTGTCTTAGCCAATTAATTCCACCCATATAATTAAAATCCTGTCTTAGCTATTCATCTTTGAGTGGTTTTGAAAAGATGGATAAACAAGTAGACAATTGAAAGGTAATCTTGATGTGGACACCTCAACTTCTCAACATTAATCGTCTCCAGATTTTCAGAATTCCAGACTAATTCGAACAGCAGAATATAGTATGCTTTTTTGTATGTATTATATATCTATATCACACCCCACATTCCACTCATCCTAACCTTTATAATGACCTATCTGTATTCAATTGAACTTTGATAGAATTGAAAATATCATCTATCTGTATTCCATGTAGGAGGAGAGGGGGATGTTGTGAGAAACACAAGTGTGATAATATGATGAGAATGAGAGAGATGGCTGCACCAATGGTGTATGGTTAAAGTGATGAATGATTAAATTTTTGTTCATGGGTAAAAAGTAGTGTATGGACATTTCCAGAAAATTGGTGAATGATTGATTAGATGGCCATGCATGCGCATGGAAAATAAAGCTGACTCAAAGCCTTTGTTCTTCTACTTTTGGGTGCACACCGAAGAAGGACATTTAATGGCATTGGAATTGAGAGTGGGTGGTGGTCCTCTTCAGTATTCAGTATTCAGTATTCTCTCCACAGAAGTAGCTAGAAAATGATGATATAACATAAGATTCTCTCGAATCCTCCACTCTCTTCTTCTCTTTTCAAGGGCGAGGTGATGACATTATGTTTGCATCCATTGGCTTCATTTGTTAACATTTTCACAACACAAATTATTAATATTGTTACCTTGTCAAAAATAAAATGTTGATCTTTATCTTATCTTATCTGGTCCTTTCGATATTGTCATTCAAACCGCTCTCTCACGAAGCACCTTTTTTAGGTGTCAGTATTAGAAGATTACTAACACTATAATATTAACACATCATTACATAACAGATCTTTTTGAGGAAAATCAATACATATACATGTGCCATAAATGTTTTCGCAAAGATTTTTTTTCTTTTCGATATTCCATCAAATTGGTCCTCAACGACAATCATGTGTGTAGCAAAATTGCAAAAATTGACAAACACATTAACATACATACAAATTATAAATATTAAAGTTAGTCACCGGATTTATTGTCTCGAACTTTAGTTATAAGCTTAAAACTATTTATAAGGTATGCATTTTGATACCTATAATTTGATAAATTTTACATAAATACTTATAAAATTGTAAATATATAACTGTAAGTATCAATAGTTAGTAATTATATAATCTTATATTATTTTCTAACCACTCACTAAAAATCTAACTATGTTCAATTTGTAAACATAATTGTTTTTTTAACTTAACATGGGTATTTTTTTCTTTAAATATTCTATATGTTTCCTAAAATTTAATAATTAAATTGTAATTTCAAAAAGAACAGAGGTACCAATACTAATTACAGTAACAATAAAAATAAAACTTAATGACTTATTTCATATAAGATTCAACTGTATGTGTGTTTTCTAAATAAAAAGATATGTGATTTTGCTCAAGTGTTTGAGAATTAATCTACAAACTTCATATTTTTGGAACTTAAAAATTGTTCAATAAATGAATTAGATAATAGTCTAATTTATAGATCGTTCATTTTCATCTCCGGCAATTTTTTCGACCTACCGTCTCTGCATAACACAGCACTCACAGTTTGTGCTCTATCTAATTCGGTACGAAATAAATTTGGTAGCCGTCAAATTACTATATTATCACCTGCTTAAAATAATCAGTATTGTTGAGTCATATTATTTAGTTAATTTAATATGGTTGTAGCGTTGATACATAAATGTTAGAGAGAGTTATTAATTTGTAATTGTCGGAGATTAAAAGTAAAAAATGGTCGTAATTTATATTCTTTCTGTTTAAGGATTTTTTTAGTTTAGTGTATAATAATTTTTTTACGTAAAATAATTTTTTTTTTTTTGTGAGATAAATATTTTTTTTGTAAAGTTAAATTTTTTAATAATTTTATTTCTCTTAAAAATGATAATTTTATCTCCTACACAAGATGGGATATGTTTTTCTCTTTTTAAACGGATGTAGAGATTTTGGTTGAGATATTTCTATTGTTAGAGAGTTTGTTTGTTTTTTTTTTATCGAAGATGAAAAAATTATAATAAATATATTTAATCTTTATATAATATTTTTTAATTTTATATCAAAAATTTTATAATATAATATTATTGGTTATTTAATTATATTACATTTAACGATGTTTAAAAAAAAAATAAGCAAGCAAACTGAAAATTTTTAAAGAAATTCAACCAATAAAATCAAACTGACAAATTATTTCAAACACCTATAACTATTAATTCGCCTTAGTATGCACGGAGGAACGCAGCGAAGGAAAATCCGAGGAGATAGAAGTTTGAGAAAAAGAGAAAAGGGACATGCCTGTTTCACATTTCCAATTATACCACATTGTCATTTCTCCGATAATAATTTTAAATCAGTTTCCCGTGCACTGAAATCTGACTGCCTTCACAAATTCAGAACTGTATTAAAATATCAATAAATAAAAAAGTCATTAAAACCATGATGTACGGAGAATATAAAGATAATGATTGATGCATGAAAAAAAAAAAAAAGAGTAATAACCACACTCCACTCGCATGTGATAATGCTAATTAGAGAAAAAGCTGCCCATTTTGAACGCAAAGAGAGAAAAATCGTGGCCCGTTCGAGGATGAAGCATCTTTTTGGTCTTAAAAAATAAGTGCCCGAGTTAACTTCGTCTAACTAATGTTGTATAAATGTTGAAAAATCGTAGTTAAAATTAAAATTAAATAATTAAAAAGTAATAACTATAAAAATTTTAAAAAATGTCAAAAATTTATAATAATTTAATTTTCATAAATGTGTTTACTTTTTTGAGTTAAAACCATCCAGTTATAATTCCATTACATCTCAAAATATTATAGAGATTGATTCTATAGAGTTTATTAGCACATTCTTTTATTTTCTCTCCCCAAAGTTTTTCTCTCTTTAAATTTTTTTTTTTTTTCCTCTGTGGTTATGCCTCCTTCTTTTTACTCTCTTTCAGTCTTATGTATGCCCAAAAAAAAAGAAGAGAATTAATTATAAATAACTTTAGACTCAAGATTTTTATATAGAGTTAGCTTTAAACCTCTTTTTAGTTATCCAACTTTGAGTTAAATTCATATTATAGTAAGTAGGAGAATGAAAGCTCAGTTTATTTTATACATTGAGTCAGAGAGCATGCCAGATTTTGTTTTGGAAAGTCTTTCACCATAGAACCGAAATTTGACCAAAAGAAGGGTTTTCAGGCAATTTTGGTTTCTGTTCAAAGGAGGAAGAAAGCCTTTTGTGCTGGAATTCAAATATGAGCAAAAACATTGTCGTTTCGAGTTATGCTAAAAATTACAAGTATTACCATTACTAATGCGGTGCGCTTTGAGCCTTCTTCTATTGATTTTTTCTTTTTGCTTCAACTCCATTAAGTTTTGATGAAATGTTTAATGCCCAATCAATTTATATATCCACCTTAAAACATTTTAGTCCTTATATTTAGTGTAATTCCTCTTATTCAGCTCAAATTCGATTTCTGCTACTCACTTTTTTTCAATATAAAGTAATTTTAGGTATAATCTAAACTTATACACTAATAGAACCTTAGTTCCCAAATCTATTAAACTTTCATCAGTATCAATCTTTTCAATTTTTACATCCCCGTTACAAATCAAATTTTTGATAAATGATACTTAATGTCTACATGTTTAGTTTTGTTATGAAATATAAGATTCTTACTCAAGTAGATGGCTAACTAGTTGTTTGAGTAGATCCTCATAATTTTTTTTAAAAAAATTAATCTTCTTAATTAATCCTTGAAACTATATTGTCTCCTTGCAAGCTTTTGTGTTAGCTATGTACTCTAGTTTTGTACTAGATACAGCCACTATAAATTGTAGCTATGCTTTTTAGCTTATGTAATTCTCACATAATTTGAAATAACATGTTGTGAGTGATTTCCTTTTGTCTTTGTCCCTAACAAAGTCTGAATCAATATATTCAATTAATTGGATGCCCTTTACATCATCCCCAAATACTAGTCCATATTTCAATGTACCTGTCAAGCATCTTAAAATCCACTTAATTCCTAACCAATGTTATTTCCCTGAATTTGCCATATATCTTCTCAAGACACTGATTGAATGAGTTAAGTCTGGTTTTGTGAAGATCATAGCCTACATGATTGACCCTATAGTGCTTGAGTATGGTATAATGGACATGTATTCCTTTTCACTATCAGATGAAGGATATTATACTGCAAAAAAATTAAAATGTGTTACCTGAGGTAAGTTGACTGATTTGTAGTCACTCATCCCAAATCTATTAGTCACCTTATTCAAGTAGCCTTGTTGGGATAATACCAATTTCTTTTTTTTTCCCCTTATCCCTTAGAATTTCTATGCCTAGTATCCTCATAACATTCTCAAGGTCTTTCATTTAGAATTTAGAATTCGGTAGCCCTTTTACTTTCTGCAACTTTTCTTAACTCTGACTTGCTAGCAATATATCATCTATATATAACAGTAGATATACTTCATCTGACTTTCTTGTACCTCTGAAGTAGAGACATATGTCATTGCTGCTTTTCTTGAACCCTATTCAGGTAACAAAAAAATTAAACCTTTTGCTTTATTGCCAAAGTAACTATTTCAACCCATAGAGGATTTTTTTAGTAGCCATTCTTGGTCAAGCTTGCTAGAGTATTTGAATCTTTCTGGTTACTTCACATAGATAGTTTATGTTAGAGATGATACCTACGTGTCATTCTAATTTTATACGAATATTAATTGTTTAATATTTATACAATAAATAATTTAAATAAAATCGTTAATATTAAATATACATGGTACAATGCTTATAACATTTCAGACATTGTATGATCTAAAAGAGTTCAGATTTGATCTAAAGGAGTTTAGATCAGGGTTAAAAGTTAGTAATGCTGAGAGTTATAATTGCTAAGAGTTAATAGGTTATTAGAGTCAGCTAAATCTAAGGAGTTGGAGTCTTGTTTGAAACATGACAAATACTTGATAGTATACTAGTAATGACAAGTTGCAACATGTGCTAAGAAATGTTATTATGCAAGTATTTTCTCAAATATTGTGTTACTGATCTATGTTCACTAATGTGGGTCTATTGGTGAATCCTAATAATATAAATTAGTGTATATTTATATCTGCATGGTATAGATGATTATTCATAGTTGACCATAAGTTTAGTTGAAGTTTGTACAGACATACGGATATTCAGTCAGAATTGGATACTGAACAGACTCACGAGGATTTCAATAAACATCTTATGTAATCGTCAATGATAGGTCCTCTCAAGTTAAGTAGTATTCGTAGTCCTTTGACCTGAGCACTACGATGGGCTTGTGGGTGATCAATTATATTTTGATTCTATGTATGTTAGAGACCTTTCATGGTCTGACTGTTACGTGTCGTTGGGTATGGTCCAATGCTCATGAAGTCTGGTATGCGTAGATACGAGATCCGTCAGCTTACATAGTCCTTTGACCTGAGCATTACGCTTCGAGAAAGGATTTTTTTCACAGGGTTAAATAATATTGCAAAAGTATTTGCGTATATTGTTTATCAAGATACGAATCTGAAGATAAGTTCACGGATGAGCTTATAGGGATTTGATGGTGCTAATCTATATCCCCGCACATGCAGGGTATAATTGATGGAAGGATTATACGTATGCGTTCTGACCTCAACTTGTATGATCTAACGTGTTGATTTGTAATATCTGTGATGTGTGCGTGGGACATCAATCACTGACTCATGGAATAGTTCTATTTGACGAATTGAGTTTGTACCTAGGGAGTCCCACAATATGAAGTGTACTCTTTGTGCACTGAGATAGCATACCAAAGTTAATAATTCAATCGAGTAAAATCCAACAAAATCAAATGTTTGTTTTAGAAACCTTCGAGATGTACACTTGTCAAGACTTAATAGTTAAGTACATTAGTTAGTTAACAATTATTATTGATTAATTAAATATTGACACATGACGCATAGTGAGCCTTTGGTTAAGTTGACTCAAGTGTGGATTAGATGGGACCCATTTTAAATTAAGTAAAGACTTAAAAATAATTTGATTATTTGATTATTTAATTATTAAATAATCAAGATATTTACATTGCTTAAGAGCTAAGTAAATTTAACCATGATTAAATATTAACTAAAGGGTTATGTTAGTATAGATATTTATTTAATTAATTATTAAATAAATTTTAACTTAATTATAGTTAATTATTAATTAAAGGGTTAGGTTAAAAGATATTTTGTATTTAACTTAACCTATGTTAATTGTTAACTTTAGGGTTAGGTTAAAATTAAGATATTTTATTTTATTTTATTATTAAATAAAGTTTAACTTAACCATGATTAATTATTAACTAAAAGGTTAGGTAAAAAGATATTTGGTATTTAATTTAATCTAGGTTAATTATTAACTCTAGGATTAGGTTAAAAATAAGATATTTTATTTTAATTAATCGTTAATTGAAATTAACTTAACCTAGGTTAATTGTTAACACTAGAGTCAAGTTAAAGTGAAATTAAACTTAACTAAAATGCAACTGAATTTGAAATTAAATGCATTTGTATATAATGGTTAAATGAAATTCAATTTCATATATTTTTACATTTAAAATGGTCGGCCAATTTTTGAGAGAAAAAGAAAAGTGTTTCTTAATTTTGGTTTTAAATAGTTGATTTTCATATATCTTGCTTTCAATTTAGGCTATTCATTGTAATAACAAATGGATTTGTTTTTAATTGTTCAAATATTGATCAATGGTAAAAATAAATTATTTTCATTAGATTAAGAGTTAATCTAAATGGTTTAAGTGTTAAAATAGTGCTGGATTATAGGCTATTATTCTAAACAATCAAACCCACTTCCATTGATCGATAGAATTCACAATGAGTTCATTTCACGCGGACTCCAAACAAAATTTAATCCAAAGACTTCAATTGCTATATTTTCAATTTGTATTAATTTGATTAATATGTATAAATTGTGTTCATTATTTAATTTTTTACTTCCGCTGTATATGTATGTATATATATATACATATACATATATATATATAAGATGTGTATATATTGATGATGAATACATATACCACATGCATGCATCCATGATTTAATCATCACCTAACTGTTTAATCTAATTCACCATTTATGAAAGAAGACTTCACATCTATTTATTGTAATTCCTAGTCAAAATATGCTATTAGAGATAGCATAACCCTTACAGTTGTATATTTAACCACTAGTGAGAAAATCTTCGTGTAGTTTATTCCTTCTCTCTATGAGAAGCCTTTAGCCACAAGTCTTACTTTAAATCTTGCTAGCTCTTCTAGTGTGTTCCTTTCTTAACTTTGTAGGTTCATTTATACTCTACCAATTTTTTCTTTGAAGATCTTGTGACTATTATCCTTTTTTTTTTTTTCTAATGAGAGAGTTCATATTTTTTTGCTTAATAGATAGCCATTTTTCTTCATATTTGTTATTAATAGCTTATTGTATGTCTTTGGTTTAATTTCAGTGATCGCCTAAGTTTTTCATAAGGCAAAAGTAATTAAATCATAAGGAGCAAATTTAGATGAGAGTTTTACTTGCTTTCTTTCTCTATCTCTAGCAAGCTGATAGTCTTAAAGATCTTTTAGTTGTTATTGTGTACCAATTCCAATATCTGATTTAGATTACATATAATTAGATGAGTTATCATTGATGCTTCTGGATATTGGCGCTCCATCTCAATATGAAGTTTTTTTTTTTTCTATGATATTGTCTTGTTTCTCTTCCAAGCATGGCATATTAGATTCATTGAACACATCTTTGCTGACAATAATTTTAACCCTATTTAATTCCTTCAGCGATAGCTTATATCCTTTGATCCCTTTAAGATATCCAAAGAATACACATTTTTGTAACCTATGCTGTAATTTACCAAGCTTTTGATGTGCGCTTTTGATGTGCATAGGCAATGCACTTAAATATTCTCAAATGGTTATAACTCGAAGGTTTCCCTGTCTTCCTCAAGTATTTTGAAATTCAAAGTACTTGAGGGATT
The DNA here is from genome assembly GCA_946807835.1 of Ailanthus altissimus. Taxonomy (NCBI): domain Eukaryota; kingdom Viridiplantae; phylum Streptophyta; class Magnoliopsida; order Sapindales; family Simaroubaceae; genus Ailanthus; species Ailanthus altissimus. Next base: position 23,043,353 of record OX327692.1, on the reverse strand, counting down.
TCTATTGATCAGATAGCAGGTTATACTTGTTACTTCTCCCTAAAACTGTTTAAACAAACATGGCCTTAAAAGCATGCACCTATTTTGTTAAGGATACTTTGTCATTCTTTTAACAACTCTATTTTGCTGAGAAGTGAACCTAACTATCCTATGCCTCACTATTCTATATTCTTTACAATAGTCATCAAATAATTTATTACAAAGTTCTAAACCATTATTAGTACTCAGGGTCTTCAGTTTCTTGCTTGATTGTGTCTCAACAAGTGCTTTCCAACTTTTGAATTTATTAAAGGTTTCATCCTTAGATTTAAGTAAGAAAATACTTACTTTTCTCGAGTAATCATCCACTAAGGAAAGGAAATACTTGTTGCTTCCATGAGTTATTGAGTTAGTAGGTCTCTATATATCAGCATGTATATATTCCAATATTACAGTTGCTCTATTTGTGCTTGGCTTAAAACTCAACTTGTGTTATTTCCCTAATATGCAGTATTCATAGAAATCTAGCCTTATAATTTTACCAGTATTAATTAATCCTTAATTGACTAGTTTTAGTAATTTAGTCTCACTGATGTGCCCCAGCCTTTTATGTCTCAACTTAACTTCGTCATACCCCTTATGTGCAGCAGTTGCAATGCATCTAGTGACTATTTCTCCATTTAAAATGTAAATACCCTTTTGCTTGGTTCCTTTCATCATTAAAATGAAACCCTTGCAAATTTTTGTCTACCCACTCTTAAATTTGCAAGTATATTCTAATTCATTTAGAACTTCTAGTGAAATCCGATTTCTCTTGAATTCTAAAACATGTCTTATATTCTTCAAGATGCTGATTGTTGATTATTCCAACATGCATCTTAATTGGTATAGTCTCTATTTCAATCACTTGACATGTGTTCTTATTGCCCATTGGTACTTTTTCACCTTCATATGATCATAAATATCAAACCACACCCTATTTGGACTCATATGATAAATACAGCCTGAGTTTAAAACCCAGTTTTTAGTATCATCAATTGTTATTGGAAGAGCTTCTAAAATTTCATAACCTTCACTTGCCATTATCACTTTTACATGGTTTGAACCCTTTTCTTTCATCTTCTAATTCTCTCATAGCAATTCCTCTTTATGTGCCCTTCATCTCTCTAGAAAAATTACTTTCTTCCACAGTCTTGGACTTCGACCTGGATTTTCCTCTATACTTATATTTTTCTATTTTCTTTGGTCTGTTTCTATTAAACAGATTTTCCCTACCGTCTTTCTTCTTAGTTTTTATTTCTTACTTCCTTATTCTTAAACAGTTAAATAATCCCTAGGTTAAGACTTTTTCGATCGTATTTAATAGTTAATTTTACTTTTCTGTAAGAACTTGGCAAACAGTTTAAGAGAATAACTACTTGATTCTTATCACTAATTACTTCACTAGTATTTGTCAAGTCTATACAGATCTTATTGAAGTTATCAAGATTATCTTTTAAACCCTTTAAGGGATCCATTTGAAAGCCACGTAACATTTTTTTAGAAGGATTATATTGGATAAAAATTCAAAAATTACAAGTTTTAAGCTTTTCCTAAAGCATCATTGTTGTGGTCTCCTTATTAACTTGATGTAGTATTTATTGGATAGCTATAAGATGATAGTACTGAATAAGATTACATCCATCTCTGCCATCTTTTTATCGTTTACTGAAGTTCCTTTTGCATTCTTTTGCCCCAGTAAGGTTTTTAGCAACCTTCTGTTGCACTAATAATGTTTTCGTCTTTTTTTACTATAGACTAAAGTCTCATTACCTATTAAACTTCTCCTTTTTAAACGTAATGGTAGCCATTTTCGGATTTTACCTTTGAGTTTTATCCTTAAAACTTTCAACTCTAATACCACTTGTTGAGGGACATTGGACTTATAAGGGGGGAAACCTATGATCCAAGTGTGTAACCAAAAAAATTAGCCTAATGGGTAAAGTGATAATCTTATTTATAAACTCAAGTATTGACTATTTTTCAGCCAATGTAGAAGAACAACTCACTCAACAATCCCCTCGAATGAAATCTCCACCGATGGTTACCCAACACCAGCCTCTTTCATTCAATAATGAATCTATTTACATTTCGACTACTGAAGTTTAGTTCTACTACCACTGTTGAAAATTTACAGTCCAACCCAAAACTTAAATAATCAAAAATTTAAAATCAATAAACAAAAAAATAAAAACGAGAAAGAAATTTAAAATTTATAATAGTTCAATTTTTATAAATCTAAATTCACTTTTCTGAGTTGAGACAATTGAGCTCCTATTATATCACAAAATATTACATGGATTAATTGTACAGAGTATTTTAATATAATCTCTCACTTTCTCTCTTTGAAAAACCTATGTTTTTTTCTCTTTGTATGCATCTCTCTTTTCACTCTCTACCTATGCTAAAGAAGATGAGAGAATTGATGATAAAGGACCCTTAGGTCCTTATATAGAGTTTGCTTTAAGCTATTTTTTCTATTCAACTTTTAGTTGGATTCGGATTACAACAACTAGGAGAACGAAAGCTCGATTTGTTTTATGCATTGAGTTCGAGAACAGGTCAAATTTTATTTTGAAAAGTCTTTCACCATGTGAAATCGAAATTAGGCTACGAGAAGGATTTTTAGGCATTGATTCTGGTTTCTATTTGAAGGAGGAAGAAAGTTTGGATTTTCAGGCATTGATTCTGGTTTCTATTTAAAGGAGGAAGAAAGTTTTTTGCGCAGGAATTCAAATCTGAAAAAATATGTTGTCATTTTGAGTTGTGTTAAAAATTACAGGTTTTGCCATTACTAATGCGGCACGTTTTAAGCCTTCTTTTCTTGATTTATTTTTCGTCCAACCCCCTTAAGTTCTAATAAAATGTTTAATGGTTATTCAATTTTACAACCAACTACCAAACACAAAATCTTAAATAATTAAAATCCCTAATATTACAAACTTTACAATTCACAAGTAAATTTTGAACCCAAAAGCATATCCCGTTTGGTTGAAAGTAAATAGTCGAATTTCATAAGCATATCTAAAAGAAAGAAGAAAAAATTCCTCACCTTGGATGAGGGCTCGGCTTCTTGACATGCCTCTCGACTTTGAAGATTTTTCCACTATTCTCCCTTTATGACTGAAAAGATTAATCAACAAAATTCAAATAAATAAAAAAACCCTACCACATTTAAGTACATAATACGAAAGATATAAGATAAACAACTTGAATTAAACACATTGTTATATGTTTAAGTAAATTCTTAAATAATGCAATATATAACCAAAAAAAAATAGAAGCTTTGTATCAATTGGTTGAAAAGTGAAAAAGAGCACTACAAGTAATTCTTAACCTTGCAAAACATTGTTATATGTTTCACTTAAAAGAATTTTTTTAAAAAAAAAAAAGACTCTAGAAGGACAAAAAAACACGATGAAAACACATCTTCAATTTTCAACCTTATCTTCTTGTATGATTTAATTATGAGGCAAAACAATTCATGTAGGATGGCCAAACACTTTAAAAAGTTTTTAAGTTTTAGTGGTTACAATTCAATGAGTTGGGAGATTTTAATTCCTTTTTCAAAAGTTTGCTTTCTTTGAGCCATGAGTGTAAAAGGTTGTACCAAAAGATTCCTTATCCAAAGTATCAAGAGAAAAATAAATTATAATTTTATGCTACATCTTCTTATAAGAGAAATAAATTTCTTTTTTAGTTTTGAGTTTTTTTTTTTTTTGGGTCTCATAATAGGGTAATGATGAGCTTAAAATGACAAATGGGTAATATTACTTTTATTAATTTGTATTACATAATATATGCTCGTTTTATTAAACTTGGCATAAAGCAAAAAAAAAATGAAAATTGAGAAATGTAATAAAATTTCAAAGGAAGGGCATGAGATTCAGATTTGGTTGCAATGAAGTATCAACCTTTGCCTTTTTCTTTTTTTTGAGAGAACCAACTTTTGCTTTTTGAGTATCTTTTTTTTTAAAAAAAAATTTTCCATTGGAGTACTGAGATGAGATGGAAAAGTCTTCACCGAATTATGATATGTTTTTACAGTTTCTTTATAAAAGAATTATTCAAAGACACTAAGATGTTTCAGCGAAAGATCAACTTTGAAATGTGAAAGATTGCAAGCTGATATCGATGTAGTCCTCCATTCCCACCCCCGACCCTTCTTTTTTTTTTTTTTTTTTGTTAGTTTTTTTTAGGCAAGTTTAAGCCTTTTAAGTCTTTTTCATATACATTTTCTTCTCTTTTTTTTTCCGGTAAACAAACACCTCAATATTCTTTAAAGTGAATATATGAACTGAGCTACAAATAATTCCAACCAAAACTCTTCGTCAATAAGGGTAATATTATACTTTTCAATTGAGTCGCAATCACGATCCAACTTTTTCTTCTTTTTTTAATACATTATGTATTTATTAAATAATATAAATAGTGTAAATAGTATTTTTATAAAATGTGAAATTTTTTACTATTCAATTAATATATATTTATTACTTAACGAGAAGAAATTTAAATTTAAATATAAATTAAAAAGTATAATATTATTTAAATACCTTAAAAAAAACTAAATATAAGATTTCGACATCAATAAATCAATAAAGAGGTGTGGTTACCTTCAAAACCTCCCGACAAAAATATATATTAAATATTTTTTTATTCATCCAATTATTATGTCACATCAATTTGTATAAAATTAATTTATAAAAAATAACACTACATATATAATCGTTTAATATAATTTTTTTATATATAAATTAATGTGACGTATAAATATTAGTTAAAATAAAATATAAAAGTTAATAAAATAAATTAAAATAAATTACGTGGATCAATACGTGTATGCTACGTCAATTTATATGAGGCAGTTTGTATCTTTACTATATTATTAATCTTTTAAGCAAATATTTACCATTAATTATTTTGTGTTCTTACAACAAAGTGAACAAAATAATTTGTTTTTTAAACATCATTATTTCAGTAATATATATTTATTTATTGTGTTTTGTTTTGAAAATTGGAAATGAGCAATCCCTAATCCAATAACTACTAGGTTTGCCACAACCAAAATCTCATTACATTGATCTTATCTAAATCTATGGACTTAGAATAATAATATATTAATTTTGTAAAAAAGTAGGTGTTAATTTTGTATTATCTACAAGTAAAAAGGTGTTGGCTCATAACTAATTATTATTAATAATATTTAGGTTGAAGTTGTTTGCTTGGTCAGAAGCCAACTTCGAGCAATGAATCCAATGGCTCTAGGCTCCATTGGGTGGGTTCATAAGACCATGTGGGTTTTACTCTTATTGGACGATTAAATGGAGAAAAAGGCAGGGGACAAAAGTGTTTTTAAGGCATAAAGGATAAAGTTTGTGACATTAAAAATGCTATAATGTCAATGTTCATTGTAGATCTCTATCTCTTAGTACTAAAGGTGCAGGTGCAGCACATTGAATTCAATAATGATAATACAAAAAGTGCTCCTTATTTAATAATTTCAAGCCTCCAAAATTGCCCAACATACCAAAAACAAATCAAGTGAATGGGTGCAAAAAGCAGCCGTGCCAACCTGGCTTGACTCTTAAATCTTTATTTTAAACAACCAACCACATTCAATGGTCAATGTTTATATATATATATATATTAATTAGAAGGAGATTTGAATTCGAAATGTGGAAAGAAATGTATTATTAGCCTTTTTATCACTCAATTATTAACACAAAAACCAATGTTTTAGCAAGTAATATTATCCACTTTATGGGGGTATATGCATTAATTAACTAAGGAGACCATTTCATATAAACAAAGTCACTAATTATATTGATAATGTAAAACAAATATTTAAAAAAAAAAAAAAAAAGAAGTGAAGAAACTAGGTGCAGATTCTTTATCACGCTTGAGAAAATTACTAGGAAGTAAAGAAAAATAGATGTCACGTCAACGAAAATTATCATTTTTTTTTATTTTTTTTTTTAGAAGAGAAGGAGAAATAGAATAGATATTGAAAAAAGTTGGTATGTAAAGTGACAGGTAGGCAAATGAGTGGGAGGACATTCAGTATCACTCCACGAGGTGTGCACAATTCTACAGTGAGTTTACTTTTACCTTCCACACGCCGCCACGTGTTGTCTTTTGGTTTAACACTCTCTTGACTCTTCTACTTCTAGTTTATGAATATTAAAAAAAAATAGGGCATTCTTGTAAAGATACAAAGCTGGACCAAAAGCATGACTTCCTCCTGTTCCTGGTCCCATTTAATGACACCAATTTCCTCACGTGCAAATTTCTTCTTTCCAATTTCAACTCCATGTTTTTATTCATTTTCAGTTGGGGTTTTTTTTTTTTTTTAAAAAAATTATTTTGTTGAAAATTATGGATTATAGGAATGAATTTAATCATACAAAAATAGAGTTTTCAGAAATGTTAACATCATTGAAGGTATATGCAGTTTCCAGTGATTGTGAATCTGCATCTGCATCTGCATCTGCATCTGCAGGTGGTGGAGTCAATTTGTCAATTTTCGGTCAACAAATGGAATTATATTTATTTATTTATTTGAGTTTTGTTTGTTTGCATTGCCTATAAACGGCTGGCTGCATTTGACATTTCAAATTGGAATTACATATTCTTTCTTTGAGGTATAACTGAGTGGAAATAACAAAGAAATTGCACCCTTATAACTAATTTTTATAGAGATTAATTGAATTTTAGGGATTAAATTAATGATTTTTCAATTATATATTTTAAGTAATATCAATTATTTATAATATACTTTTCCAAATATATATATATATATAACTTTTTATAAAAAAAATTATATTTAAAATAAAATTTATGTCCAACTACATGCCGCCAGGTGGCTGTCGTTCATCACCAAATTATGTTCAGCTAGAAGCAGAAAGTAAGAGAAAATGAAAATTAAAAAAGGAAGGCATTTCTGTATTTGCATTTTATTTTTATTTTTATAATTTCATATTAGTCAATTACAACATTACCCTTTATGTCTAATTTAACGAATGCCAATTTAATAGATGGGGGTGAGGTGATTATTAACTTAATTAGCGGATTCTCTTCATTTAAAAAAAAGGAAAACAACTAACCAAATGAGGCTGAAATTGGGGATCGGACCGTACAGAATCATAAGAATCAATAATACACACTAAATTCCCTTATTTGAAAAAAAAAAAAACCTAAAAAAAAAGACATAATGTCTTTACAATGAGGACATAACTGAAAACATCCTCACGTCTTACAAAACTTGGCAAGAGCTCGGAAATTAAATAAACCAATCGGACAGAGAGGCTGCTAAGATTCTGGTCCCATGATAAATTAATAACAAATATAACATATTCCCTATAATAATATTTTGGATTGGACCTTGTAATTGAAAGCGATAGGGCTAAGAGGATTTTGAGCGGACAAATGTCCGAAGATGTGATTGTTTATTCATAAGTTGTTGATTCCATACGAGTCTTATATAAGTCCCACCACCGCAACTCAGCACCTTGTAAGCGACTGACCCTTTCAGCTTTGAAGAACCACGTGCATCCTCCTTCAGAACTTTTTTACAGGTTTGTTTAATGTTAAATTTTCGTCCATTGTATCATAATGTGTACTTGCTTTTTGATTTTTTTAATCTTCTTATCTGAATCGGGTTGGCATTGTTTTAATGTTTGGATTTGTATGTGTGTGTATATATATATATATATATATATATATGTATTATATTTTGCAGGTCTGTTGATTGGAGGTTCTCTTTGCTGTTCTCAGTCCGGTCAGTTGATTCTGTGTAGACATGGGATTTTTGCAGGATTTGGAGTTACTTCCAGTGGAGATGGCTTTAGAGTTTGTCAATGTAGCGTTTCTCATTGGGTTATCGACGTGGCTTTTAATAGCAATCATGAAGCGTAGTAGGGATAATGGTGATATACAAATGGGGCATAGAGTAGCTGGAGAAGTAAAGGTTTTTAATAGAATCTCTGTTCTTTGTAATGTTTTTATCTTGATTTCATATCTGGGTTTTGGTTCTTATGAGTATTGGAGTCTTAGAATTGTTTCTTCCAAATCTGTGTCCTTGGCTATAACTTGGGCTCTAGCCATCGTAGTTGCATTCTGTTCGGGAAATTACAGAACTTTTAGAAGGCAGAAAAGGTGGCCATTAGTCCTTATTCTTTGGTGGGTCGTTTCTTTGATTATTGATTTTCTTTGTGTGTCTGTTTACCTTTTAACCCATTTGAGATCCATAGACTTGCCTCATCTTTTGCCAGAGGCCAACGCCGCTGATTTTGTTTCCTTACCTTTGTCGCTGCTGCTTTGTTTCAATGCTATACCTGGAAGTTGTTGTGTTAGGAGTCCAAGTGACGTTGAACATCCATTACTTAGAGAAGAGGATGATAAATCCTCTGAAAGGATCAGTACTTTCACCAATGCTGGAGTTTGGAGCAAAATCACATTTAGGTGGCTAAATCCCCTTTTTAGAATGGGCAGGATTCAAAAACTTGAATTACCCCATATTCCTTCTATTCCTCAATCTGAGACAGCAAAAGATGCTTCGTCATTGCTGGAAGAATCGCTTCGGAAAAAGAAAATGGAAGCCTCTTCATTGCCCAAGATCATAATGGATGCAATATGGAAATCTCTAGCTGTGAATGCAGTTTTTGCAGGTATACATCTCACGGTTTTTGTCACTTTGCAGCTTCTGTACAGCAAAATTTGTATGCTTACTTTATTGGTTTCGTAATATGCAGGAATTAATACAATTGCCTCCTATATTGGTCCTCTTTTGATCACAAGCTTTGTGAATTTCTTATCGGGAAAGCATGATGACTCAAGTTACTACAGTGGATTAGTTCTGGCGCTCATCTTCTTCTTTGCAAAGACATTGGAGTCTGTAACTCAACGACAATGGTATTTTGGTGCTCATCGAATTGGCATACGAGTGAGGGCAGCCCTGACAGTATTAATTTACAAGAAATCTTTATCCATCAAGTTTGCTGGTCCCAACAGTGGCATAATCATAAACATGATAAATGTTGACGTTGAGAGGATTGGTGAATTCTGCTGGAACATTCATGGAATTTGGTTGCTACCAGTCCAGGTCTTCTTAGCTCTTGTTATCCTGTACAGGAATCTGGGTGCTGCTCCAGCCGTTGCTGCTCTTTTTTCTACAATTATGGTGATGGTGAGCAACGCACCATTGGCAAGTAGGCAACAAAAGTTGCACTCCAAGATTATGGAAGCCAAGGACTCGAGGATAAAAGCAACCTCAGAGACTCTTAAGAGCATGAGAGTTCTAAAATTGCTTTCTTGGGAACAAACATTTTTGAAGAAGCTTCTCCAACTTAGAGAAGTTGAGAGAGATTCATTGAAAAAATACCTGTATACATGCTCAGCAGTTGCCTTTCTCTTTTGGGCTTCACCAACCTTGGTTTCAGTCATCACTTTTGGTGTTTGCATTTTACAGAAAACACCATTAACATCGGGTACAGTCCTCTCTGCTTTAGCAACTTTTCGAATTTTACAAGAACCTATATACAACTTGCCAGAGCTCATTTCTATGATTGCTCAAACCAAGGTCTCACTTGATCGTATCCAAGAGTTCATCGGAGAAGAAAATCAGAAAAAGCAAATAGCAGATCATTCGTCAAAGGCATCTGATGTTGCTATTGAGATTGAAGAAGGGGAATATGCCTGGGATACCAGCGATCAAAACTTAAAGAAGTCAACAATCAAACTAACAGAGAAGATGAAAATAATGAAAGGTTACAAGGTTGCAATTTGTGGATCAGTTGGGTCTGGCAAATCAAGCCTACTTTGCAGTATTCTTGGCGAGATTCCTAGGATTTCTGGGGCTGGAATTAAGGTTTATGGAACAAAGGCATATGTTCCCCAGAGTGCTTGGATTCAAACAGGTACCATTAGAGACAATGTTTTATTTGGCAAGGATATGAATAAGGTGTTTTATGAGGAGGTTTTAGATGGATGCGCTTTAAAGCAGGATATTGAGTTGTGGGTTGATAGAGATATGAGTGTGGTGGGGGAGAGAGGGATGAACCTTAGTGGAGGCCAAAAGCAAAGGATTCAGCTAGCACGAGCTGTTTATAGTGATTTCGATGTTTACATCTTGGATGACCCTTTTAGCGCTGTTGATGCACATACTGGAACACATTTGTTCAAGGTAAACAACATTCTTATTGTTTCTTCAACTTCTGTTTTGTCATTAATCACTATTAACTTGTATTTCTTCACCTTCTGTTTTGTCATTAATCACTATTAACTTTTATTTCTTTAGAAAATATTTTCTCAAATTTGGAAATCTTTTGCAGAAATGTCTCATGGGTCTATTATCTCAGAAGACCGTCTTTTATGCCACTCATCAATTGGAATTTTTAGATGCTGCAGACCTTGTTTTGGTAAGTAACTGAAATTCTAGGCCTTATCTCTTAGTAATATTTACCCAAGCCTTTCATATCTTAAATTCATTTTTATAGGTGATGAAAGATGGCAAGATCGTTCAATCAGGAAAATATGAAGATTTGATTGCAGATCCTGATAGTGAGCTTGTTAGACAAATGAATGCCCATAGAAAATCACTAGACCAAGTTAATCCACCCCAAGTAGAGAACTCTTTAACCAGGGTGCCCAGTCAGATGAGTCAAATTGAAGTCATAGAAGAAAGATTTTCCAGGCCCATCAGCTGTGGGGAGTTCTCCAAGACAAGTCAGGTGGAAGATGCAGAAACTGGTCGAGTGAAATGGATTGTTTACTCAACCTTTATTACCTTGGTTTATAAAGGGGCTCTTGTTCCAATTGTCCTTCTTTGTCAAGTCCTTTTCCAGGGACTGCAGATGGCCAGCAATTACTGGATTGCTTGGGCAACAGATGAGAAGCGCGAGGTCGATAAAGAGCAGCTGATAGGAGTATTTATCTTGCTGTCTGGTGGGAGCTCTTTTTTCATATTGGGAAGGGCGGTTTTGTTGGCAGCTATTGCCATTAAGACAGCTCAGCGTCTCTTCCTTGGCATGCTTACATCAGTTTTCCGAGCACCCGTTTCATTCTTTGACTCCACACCTTCAAGCCGAATCCTCCACAGGGTTGGTTTATTACTAAGTTTGATTGTGTTTGCTTTCTGTATTGACTATGCACATCCTAAAAGTAATCGTCCCTTTTCTGTTCTTGTTCATGACAGTCTTCTACAGATCAAAGCACAGTGGACACAGACATTCCCTACAGATTAGCTGGACTGGCATTTGCACTAATTCAGCTGCTAAGCATTATTATTCTTATGTCCCAGGTTGCTTGGCAAGTCTTCCCTCTGTTCCTTGTCATCCTTGGTATCTCCTTATGGTATCAGGCAAGACTGAAATCCATTCTTCAAATTGCTACTTTTCGTTCACTGGAGAAGAAATTTATGACAGTGTTAATGTTTTTGACTGTATACTATTATTTCATAGATGACAACAGATCATATTAAAAAGACCATGATAATCATATGGGCTGCGCACAGATTTATTTTTTCTTTCAATTATTTTTATGTGTTATTCATTCTATAATTCTTATTCTATACAAGTATTTGGGTGCTAAATAATCCAAGGTTTCACTATATTTTCCAGGTTTACTATATTACCACTGCTAGAGAACTAGCGAGGATGGTTGCAACTCGAAAGGCCCCTATCTTGCATCACTTTTCAGAATCCATTGCAGGGGCGGCAACAATTCGTTGTTTCAATCAGGAAGATCGCTTCTTGATAAGGAGTCTTAGCTTGATTGATGATTATTCTTGTGTTGCTTTCCACAACTGCGGCACAATGGAATGGCTGTGTGTTCGAATAAACTTTCTCTTCAACTTTGCTTTCTTCCTTGTTCTTACCATCTTGGTGTCCTTGCCTAGGTCAGCCATTGATCCCAGTAAGCTCCTCCAGTCCCTCACTTTTGTTAGTCCAACAGCTAGGATGAAATAAGAAAACCAGTTAGCAATCAAAGGAATGCTGCACTCAGAAATGATTCCAATTCAAATTTTTACGATTACACTGTACACGAAATCTAATTCCTCTACTATTATTACCTCATTTGGAGAACGTTACTGATATAAATAGAAATATTTCCATGGTCATTACCTCATTCACTGACACTTTTTTTTTTTTACTTGAAACCTTATATATCAATTTCAACTGACGTTATGTTTGATCTGCTCTCAGGCTTGGCTGGACTGGCAGTGACCTATGGTTTGAACCTAAATGTTCTTCAGGCTTGGGTGATATGGAACTTGTGCAATGTTGAGAACAAAATGATATCAGTTGAGAGAGTTCTTCAATTCACAAACATACCAAGTGAAGCTCCCCCAGTGATTAAGAATTGTAGGCCAGATCCTGAATGGCCAACAAATGGAAAAATTGAGCTTGAAAACCTTCATGTCCAATATAAGCCTACCTTCCCTATGATTCTGAAAGGAATAACTTGCACCTTTCCCGGAGAAAAGAAAATAGGAGTTGTGGGCAGGACCGGGAGCGGGAAGTCCACTTTAATTCAAGCTCTCTTCAGGGTAGTGGAGCCTTCAGGAGGACGGATTCTGATTGATGGAGTAGATATCTCAAAGATTGGTTTGCAGGACTTGAGATCTAGGCTGGGTATAATTCCCCAAGACCCAATGCTGTTTCAAGGAACTGTAAGGACCAATCTGGATCCACTGGAGCAGCATTCTGATCAAGAAATCTGGGAGGTAAGATTCAAAACTCTATTTCTTTTAAACTACTATATGCACATTTCACTAAAATGAACATGGTACACAGGTTGTCAACAAGTGTCGTCTGGCAGAGATAATAAGGCAGGACCAAAGGCTTCTTGATGCACCAGGTTCGTTCCATTCCTCTAGTGGGAATTGTCTATTTTAATCACTTGGACTGTTTTAGTTTGAAGCTATGAATTGGTGCAGTTGCTGAAGATGGGGAAAACTGGAGTGTGGGACAGAGGCAACTTGTATGTCTTGCAAGGGTGCTCCTGAAGAAGAGGAGAATTTTGGTACTGGATGAGGCCACAGCTTCTATTGACACGGCAACTGACAATGTGATACAACAGACAATAAGAGAAGAAACAAGTAGATGCACTGTCATCACTGTGGCACATCGAATACCAACTGTTATTGACAATGACTTGGTTCTGGTACTCAATGAAGGTAAGCCAAACTTTGATGAGAGCAGACACGACTTTGTAAAAAATATGCATCTTGATGGCCGTGAAGCATGATTGTCAAATTCCATTCTGCTTTATTAAAATGATATAAACTTTTATTCTGATTAATGCAGGTAAAGTTCTAGAATACGACTCGCCAAGGCAATTACTTGGGGATAATTCTTCTTCATTCTCAAAGTTAGTGGCAGAATTCATGAGGAGATCATCCAAAAGTAATCACTACAGGGATTTGTCATGAGGGACTGCAATCACAGCAACAACCGGATTAGATATAATCGAAGTAACAGTGACTGCTCTAACCGACGAAAAAAAGTAGAAGATCCATGACATGACAGCAGACCATTTTAACACTAGATTCTCAAGTAAATATAGGTTGGGATAGGTTTTTAACAATAGTTTTTAGATTGTCAAAGCAATTGAACATCGCAACTCCAGCGCATTAAATGAAATGCACTAAAAAGATATTTGCTTCGATATTACGGAATCCAGATCCTTAAAATGTTGTTGAGCAATTCTGGTTTATGAACTGATGAAAAGGACTGATAGATATCAGCACACAGATTCTCTATAGCCCATGAAAAGATTTTAGTTAATTAGGTGGTCATACTTGCATTCTTTTTCACAAATGCCTTAATCGATTGCATTCGCTGATAGTTAAAAATCTGGTAACAAAAATTTACTTCAAATTTATATCCATGCATTTTGCTGGCAAAATTGGCTGAAGAGCGCCTATCAGAATTGAACAAACACAATCAAACTAAAGAAAACTGAAAAGTGAAAGCAGATCAAAATCGGAAAGAGAAACTCAAAGAACATAGTGTGCGGGTTTGTTTTTCTCCTACATCCGCGGTTAAATCTATCACAGTCACTCTTTTATTAAGCTCAAGAATTGAATCAATGGATGCAAGAGAATTTACTAAGAATTTCACGAATCAAACCCTAATTGATTTGGTTAACTTAATATTGACAGATAAAATCCATCTGGAAAGTGCTATAACAACTGACCTTATATAGTTTGTGAGAATATTGATTAAAAATCATTGGTATATAATTTAAAGAACAAGTCAATGCGTAGGGTACGCACGGATTGAAGATGGACGTGAAAAGAGATGAAAAACGAAAAAGGGTGCACCAGACGCCAGCGCCACGGCGACAAGGCGTGAGCGCCGCGGCGCCAATCTAGCACCTGAGCGCCGCAACGCTCAGATGGGCACGCCAGCGCCGCGGCGCTAGAGACGGGAACAGTATCCCGAAATAAGGAAACTTCCTTATTTCGTATTCCACTTATTTCAGGACTCTCTAATACGACTCCCACACGTATATGGTAAACCTAAGACATCGCAAAACCTATATAAAAGCTATCAATTGGCTTATAAACATAATCTTTGTGATAGGTTGAGAAATCTTAATAATCATCAACAATTTTTGTGGTTCTTTGTGAAAGAAAATTCCTAGAGTGCAAGAGAGAGTTTTTTTTGTGATCTTTCTTGTAAAATGCTAACTTTGTGAGTGCTTTGTGATTCATAATAAGATAAGAGTGTTATCTTGATCCGCCATAGATGTAGACACGTTGCCAAACTACGTAATTCTTTGTGTGTTCCTTTTCTATCATTTCTCTTTTTATTCTTTAATTACTTGTTTTGCATATATTGCTTAGGTAATTTTTTTATTTATTTGTGTGTTTTCACTTCATAGTTGGAAATTTTCAGAAATAGAGTGAGTTAAATTCTGATCAACTGCACTCATGGCATGCAATGTGAAGTTGAAAAATCAAGGATTCTTCTTCATATGTAGAAAAGAGAGCAGCAATGCCAATGGCTGGAACAGAACCCAGATTCCTATACAGGATATTAGGAGCTAAAATACCTGGACTGGTAGCTACCAAATTCCATGAATGTTGCAGCACAATGCATCAACTCTCTCAACATCAGCATTCATCATTCTTAGCAATAGCTTTTAGATTGTCAAAATTGTAATTCCAGCAAATTAAATGAAGTGACATTTTAAAATCTTTGCTTTGATATTATGGAATCCAAGTCCTCAAAGTAACTCTTCTTGTGCAAATTGTCGAGCAATGCTGGCCTTTAAACTGATAAAAAAAAATTGTTTCTGGACAGAAAATGACCTCAAATTCATATCCAAGGTTTTTACAATTAGCTTTTTGAATTAGAGAAAATACTGTTTTTTGGATTAGAGAAAATACTATGTGATTGAACAGTCATATCACAATCCAGGAAATGCTACTGATAAATTAACATATTGGAAAATTTTAATGACAATACTTTTGCTATGTGATTGTAAGCAATGAAGATAAAAACAATGGAGTGCTTTAAAAAAACATGAACTTTATTATTCAAAATGTTGAGATCATATATCAACAACTTGATTGTTCAGCAATTCTGCCATACATTTATTTTCTTTGGAAAAAGAAAATAATCTTTGTCCTAAATTCTCCAATCAAATCATGATATGACTCCATAGCCGAATGAAAGATGTTTGTTTTAATTGGGAAGGTCTGGTTTAGAGAAGAAGTCGTTGAGGGATGGCATGATTTGTGGAGGTCTCTGACGGACAAACTTCCTCAGTCCATGTTCTTTGTATTTCTTTCCCTCTTCAAAGTTCTCCAGCACTCCTGCAGCTCGGTTCTCTTTCGTTACCCTGTTGATATTACATTCAAAAATACAAACTTGACAAATTACTCTCACAAGTTTGACTACAATAGTGTGGCTGGCTGATACACTTCCCATATATTTCAGGTTAAAGTCTTGAATTCCATGTTAGATTTGTAGTAACATGTATATACAGAGAGAGAAGGATTTGCAGTGTAGTACCTGACTTCAGGGTTGCCGCAGATGTTCCTTATAAGTTGCATGCCGCAAATGCCAACGGCTACCCCAGTAGCTGCAAACAAAGGATACACCTAATACAACACAACACAAGTTAAAGCCAACATGCTTGCTTAGATCAATTCATTCAAATGAATTAGCAGATACTGAATTAAGAAATTGGCATGCATTGAGGATTGAATGAATTAAGAAATTTATTCAAATGAACTAGACAGATTGCTACAATTGAATCCAGGGCTCTAAACCTGGAAAAAAATGTTACTGAATTAAGAAATTGTCATGCATTGAGGATTGATACACCGATTCGGTTCCATAGCCACACTAAAAAACGATCCGAACAACATGAGTGGTACAAGATCCATACCAAATCCATATAAAGAGGTTTATCAGTTGTTAAATGCTTCAATGATATATCATTAATACTAGAACCAGAAAAATATTGACAGAATGCTTCTCTTGGTTTTCCGTAATTAGGGGGGAAAAAAAAGTTTGAAGTTTAAGATTTCACACTTTTATTATAATATTTATATCCCATAAAAAAATTTAAAAAAAAACTACACTTTTTTTTTGTTTCTGTAAATAAATAAAAACTCTAGATCTCAGGCTTCTTGTTGTTATAACCCGTTTACAAAAACTGTGACTTGTGATAAATAGCATATCATATACGAGTACATAAGAAACGAAATCTTATTTTCAGCAAACCATGAAAAGTTATAAGAGATTGATGTACACAGTAATAATGAAGAAGATGATATCGTTAAAGAAATGGGGGTAGTACCTCAGGCTTGAGCCATCTGCTGGACGCCATGCTTGCTAAACAAAAACCCTGGTGCAAGAGATGAAAATTAATTAGAAGAGATCACCCCCCACCCCCAATGAAAGATGACCCCTTCTCCAAGAAAACTTGTAGAACTATCAAAGGAAACGAAAGAGAATATAACAAGAGAAATGAAACTCCAACTCTGCCTATTTATGCTGAAGTTGAGGGATAAAATCTCGGGATTTGACTTTTCAATCGAAAACTCCTACTAAAACGGAGCTGGGTCCGGGTGGGTACGCAAAGGAAAGACAGGGTCAGCAATAAGCAGCTACCATTCATTCTGCCTGTGGCTGTGGTGCAACTCAAAAGTCAAAAGGCTCTAAAAACGAAAGGTGCTTGAAGGTTCCTTCTATTTTTGACTCCGAATAGTCTCTGACTTTATATTACTAATATAATTTCATTAATAAGAGGGAAAGAAAAGATTAAAAAGATAATAATAATAATAATAATAAAGTACACTCATGTTTGGTTAGATTTTTTATTGGTTTAAATAATTTTTTAAATATCAAAAATTCTTTTTAAATTTTTTTATACCGTTTCATTATAATTAAAAAAAATTAAAAAATTAAAAAAATTATTTTATTTTTGTTTATAAAAATTTAAATTTAAACTTTTAAGAGTAAGCATTTTGAGTTTTTTAAAATATATTTGTATATTAATACATATATTCTAATAATATTTTTTAATTTTATAGTATGGTTTTAATAAAAATAAACCCTATAACATGTTTTAAATATTTTTTTGAAAACTATTATATCTTTATATTTTTACAACTGACATATCCTTATAAGATTCGATCAATTTTTGTTATAGGTACATAGTATTTTATTTTTAATTTTTACATAAAATATAATAATTTATTTAATTAATTAATTTTTATGTATTAATTTTATTTGAATTCATGTAAATTTGTATTTTTTTATGCGTGGAGTTTTAATTATTTTGGCCATTATTTTGCAATGATCACAAAACTAAACTTTAGCACGAATCGCTTTTATGTTGTTTACAAAAATATGTTAATAATTTTAGTGATTAAATTATAAATTTTTTTATTTTTTGTAAAAGAAAAAACTATCTGAAATTTGAATGTAAACTTTACTAAATGTTCTTTTTAATAATTTAATAACAAATAAACACTTTTTAACAATGTGTAACCAAACAATCTATTACTTCAAAATAATTTTTTCAATTAACAGCCATATAATTAATTACTTTTTTTAAAAAATTCTACTTTTAAAAGTTCTACTTTTAAAAACTCTATTTAAAAAGTTCAACTAAATAAACGTATATGAACTAAATTTAAGTTTTTTTCTTTAAGGCAACTTTCACTTCTTCCTTCCTGATCCACTATATGGATTTTTGATTAATTAACTTGAAAGAAATAAAATTCTTTCGAATTAAGTATTTATGATAAGGAGTGAAAGGTGCAGTGACTTTTTTTAAGAGTCGTGCCATTATTTCGAAGTCATAGTTTCCAAGTTCACTTAATTCTTTATTGAAACAATAGATAAAATTTTAAATAGATTTAGTATCACCCTAACTTATTACAAATAAGTTTGATGTGGTCTTTTCTTTTTCGTTTTTCAATTTTGTAAATAATGTTTGATAAACTGTTTAGTCAGTTCCTCAAATAAAGATATAGAATTCCATTCTAGATTCCATAACCAAATTTGAGCAGGTCTTTTTATATTTGAAGGAAAGATTATGCACTTCAAAGCTTCGTCGTAAGCGTGTATGATCATTCTGGCATTTAAGTGAAAGATATCTTCTTCCGAGTCACCGATTCCATCGAATAGATAAAAGTTAAAGACGCTGATCTTTTCAAAGTTTGGAGCAAGTTTTATAACATCGGTGAATGCATATAAGTTTATTCTTTTTGCTATAATATAGATATCATCTGGATGTTCCGCTTTGTTCTTTTGGGCATACATACTTTCCACCTCTTCCAGAATAGCGACTTTTGTGTCCTCCATTTTCTTGAATCTTGGGAGTTTCGGATTTGGTTTCTCGAGTGGTGGTTGTGTTCAATGCTATCCTTTTAGAAGCCCTTTTTGAAAATTAGGTTTCAATGAGGGGAGTATATAGATTTGTTGGGAGTTATTCTAAGTATTTTTCTTGATTCTTATCGTCTTTATCCCGTTGTAAAATCATTATTTTGTCTCAAAGTTTTAGGTTCTCGTTTTGATAGTTATCAACTTTTTTAATCAATTTTGTAATGAGAGTCATTGCTTCAATAGTGAGTTCATCACTTAGAGTGGGAAAGTTCTTGGGAAAGGGATTTTTCGAATGGGTTTTCGAGATTGGTCAAAATTGCTCAATTGCAAAGTCATGTCTACTTACTGTCTAGGTGAGCAATTATAGTAGTTTGAATAAGGGTTTAATGCTCAGGGAGAAAAAGTTTTCAACATCTTTTTCCATAGACATTGCCACTGAAATTTTCGGATTTAAGAACTCAAAAAATTACTTTTTCACCTATGAGTCTTCAAAAGAATTACGAGAATGAAGTTTTCTTCTTCTTTTATAACACTTTTGGAAGCGTGTTTTTAAAACAGGACCGTCCTCCTGTAAAAAAAAATACTCTGATGCTCAAATTAGTAATAAAATAAAAAATCGGATACCATGTGTTGGGAGTATTTTAGCTAGCAAGTTAAAGGTTATTGATATATTATTTTGGTGCTCTTGGAGATTGCTCAAAGATCTTAATAATGCCTCTATGGTTCTTTTGTTGTATTGTAACTTGATGATCATCGTTATGAGAATTTGCATGCTTATATAGTATTTGAAGTTCAATTCGTAAGAGGATTGTGGTAGTACTATTTAGTTTGTATTTGATTTTACTATTTGTTTAGTGAATTAAGGTTTTCTCATAAGAAGTGTTTAATAAAAATTCTCTTTCAACTGTAAAAGTAATAAAACATACAAGAATGAATAATTATATAAGGATTAGAATTCAAATCTTATTTAAGTTCCCATGTTTTCTTTCATCAATTAAAAAAAAACATGAAGGAGCTTTGAGTTAATTCAAACTTTGTATTTTGTAAACAAATTTAGACTTTTCCATTTAAACTTGATAGCATCTTTGTAATTCCAACAATCATAACCCCCTTTACTGATTTTTAGTTTTTAATCTGTCAGCCCACTAATTTTGTTAGTTCCCAATCTTTAATTTTGAACTTTTCATTAATAATTTTTAATTGGGCTTATAGACGTTGTTTTAACTTTTTTTTCACTTATGAGCACAATACTATTTATAATATATTTATAAAAATTTATGCTTTAGTCTAAAGTAAACACCATAAGTAGATATAATCATCCCAATAATATTTTGCAGAAGTTTTAGTGTCTTGATATGATGAGTAATTCTAATAGATTCCCAATTACAATATCAACTTTCATTTTAAAACTTCAATAATATTATTAGAATAGTGTTATTAAATTAATTATTATTTTTAGTGCCAATATATATATGGGGTGAGTATTATTTTCGAACCCGACTTATTTCGACTCAACCCGTCTCAAAATTTTGAGTCGGGACAGAAATGGATTCGGGACTTATTCAGGATAGAAAATTCTATCCCGAACAGAACGGGGCGGGTTCGGAAAATTCCTGAACCTAAATGAAAATTTTTGATCCGTCCTGAACCTGAACCGTCCCGACTCGAATTATCCCGACCCGTCCCGAACTCGAATCAAAACTATATCTTTTTAAAATAATTTTTTTTTTAAATAAAATTTTTCAACCCGAACGAGACACATTTCACCGTCTCAACCCGAACCCAAAATTATCCACCCCTATATATATATATATGTATATTTGGACACCAATCTCCCTAATTGAAAATGATTGGACATCGTCGAAATATAATTTTCCCTAATTGAAAATGGTTGGACATCGTCAAAATATAATTTTTGATAATGAAGTCTAATTTTTTTTATTAATAATAAACTTAATTCATGACCAATAGAACATCTATTCTAATTACACACCGATGAAAAACAAAATTCAATTAACAAATGACACTAACAAAAAAAAATATCCACAAGAACTAGTACCAACACTAATTTGGGTTGGGGGGGGGGGGCGGGGGGAAGAGACTCTCGTAAAACATAAATTAAATTCATTTGTAGCATAATTTGAAATTGGGAGATGAGAGTGATCAAAGAAGTGAACGTGGGAATAAATTAACATTAGGAAATATGCTGACAGGCAGAGAATATGACCGTTAGAATGTGGATATCTGATCAAGATTAGATGAAGGATTCACATGGGATATTAACACTGTCACCCCTCAAGGTTGACACAAATTATTTTTTAATAGTAATTTTAGTTTTAGATATATTGTTACTCCCTTTATTTAAATAAAAAATTAAAAAAATATTTATTTTTTAAGAATATTTTAATTCTTTATGAGACAAATTAATAAAAAAATTATTTTTTAATTAAATAAAAGAGGTGATAATATAATTAAAATCAAATTTATTATCAAAATATAATTTATGCTAACATCAGAGAGTAACAGTATGAATACCCCGTCCAAATTCCCGTTCATATCAGATCCAGCAAATAGCCGAACTGAGCTGACCTCATTTTTCATGCGAATCCGGCCCCGGCGTGATAAGTTGACTATCTAATTCTAAGCCCACCTCCCATCATCATTCAACAACCAATATATTAAATTTTTATTCAACTTTGTTTTGTTTATTTGTTATGTTATTTACTTTTAATCAATTACGCTTTTTGATACTTTAATTACCACTCCAACAAAAATATACATGTAAGATTTTTATTTTCCATTTATTTAAAAAGAATGCGGGTTCTATCTTTGGTTTAGGTTTCAATAATGGCTTGTTTGTAAAATATTAATATATTTGAAATTTTAATGTAATATTTATAATAAAAAAAATCTACATATTAATTAGATTTTAAAAGTAAAAGTAATTATTCTCTAATTAAAAAGACTTTTCCGGTTTATGTAGAACTATCGGTAAGGATTTAGCTTAACTTATTCACCAAGCATAGAATAAATCTAGAAAGCGGGAATTTTCCAATCAGAAGAATCTAGAAGATGGCATGGAACATTACAAGGTTTGATTTGTTCATACACAATTTTTTCAATATCATAATCATGTCAGCTTTACTTCTTTGTTGTCTCATTGGAGTGACCGTGGAAACCGAACTCGGCCCATTGGATCATCCTCCACAAACTACGAATATTCCAATAAAAGATATTCCCCCAATTCCCACTCTCTTTTCGCGCACGTACACACACTCTCCCCCGCCAAGCCATCTCACTACACCCAGCGCGTGAATTGCAGACGCCTTTTAATCCCGCGAGCTCGATTAAAGTTTAAATCTAAATCAGCGGCTGAAACACAGGGGTTAATATAATCAAACGGCCTGATCTAACTTTCTTTTTGTCCAAGAAAAACCAGCTACTTTCATCCACCTTTAAATAAACCCCTCGTTAGCCCTCTTCTTCTCACACTCAAAACCACTAAACCACTCTCTCTTAACAGATTATCATTTTCGATACTATCAATGGGTAAATGCAGTTAAATTTCGATTTTGTTTCTTTTTTTTTAATTTGTTTTTCTTGAGATTTTATTTGTATTCTTGTGTTTCGTTTGTTTGATTGATTTGAACAGCCGGAGACAAGAAGATTAAGATCGGAATCAACGGTAACCACTCGATTTCTGATATATTTTCTCAAATAATTACTATTGTTTTGATCTAAACGCGAGTTTATTAAATCGACGAAAATGTATTAGGTTTCGGAAGGATCGGCCGTTTGGTTGCCAGAGTTGCTCTTCAGAGGGACGATGTCGAGCTCGTCGCCGTTAACGATCCATTCATCTCCACTGATTATATGGTCAGTTGATTAATATCTTTGCTAATCGTGATTACCAGTGTTTAATAGTGTATTATTAATGTTTCTTTTTTTCTTTTCTCTCCACAGACGTACATGTTTAAGTACGACAGCGTTCACGGTCAATGGAAGCGCAATGAGTTGAAGGTCAAGGACGAGAAGACCCTCCTCTTCGGTGAAAAACAAGTCACTGTTTTCGGAATCAGGTACTTTATTAGGTTCTTGCTTCGCTTATTTACTGCTTCGGACTATAAGTAATTAAGTTCATTTTGTTTTCTGAAAAGAGTTTTCCCAAACGAGGTTTTAGATAATGTAGTAGGTTAAGTAGTTAATTTTTAAAGGATGTATATGAAAAGTACTTATATAATACTCTTTAACTGAATGCAATTTTATAAGATTTTTACTGGCCCTGTTTGTGATATATTTACTTTAATTCTTCATCTAAAGGAACCCTGAGGAGATTCCATGGGGCGAGACCGGAGCTGACTTTGTTGTTGAATCAACGGGAGTTTTCACAGACAAGGACAAGGCCGCTGCTCACTTGAAGGTTTGTTTTGCCTGCTTCTTTGTTACCCCTTTTGTAGAAATATGATATTTTAAATAAAAAATTTAACAAATGAAATAGAAAGCTTATGGGTACTGTTAATTTCTCAATAAAGGAGATAGAAAGTTGAGACTGATAAAATGAAGGAAATAGAGTCAAATACATGGTTGACAAGGAAGAATTTTCTCAATGTCTACTTATTGTATAGTAAGAGATGGTTGTTATGAATGAACCTGTTTCGAAATAGAGTCAAATACATGCTTGACAAGGAAAAATTTCTCAATGTCTACTTATTGTAGAGTAAGAGATGATTGTTGTGTAATGAACCTGTTTCTTGTTATCAGCATACTTTTGTTAAATGCTTAATATTTCAATAAGTATTGGTTGATTTCTTAAAACACAAAATTCCCATGGTTGTTATTGACTTTAATTTTGTGCTTTTGTTCAGGGTGGTGCCAAGAAGGTTGTTATTTCTGCCCCTAGCAAAGATGCTCCCATGTTTGTTGTCGGTGTCAACGAGAAAGAATACAAACCAGAACTTGACGTTGTTTCCAATGCTAGCTGCACCACCAACTGCCTTGCTCCTCTTGCCAAGGTTATCCATGATAGGTTTGGCATTGTTGAGGGTCTTATGACCACTGTCCACTCCATCACTGCTACACAGAAAACTGTTGATGGACCATCAATGAAGGACTGGAGAGGTGGCAGAGCCGCTTCATTCAACATCATTCCTAGCAGCACTGGTGCTGCCAAGGTATGCACAACTGTTTTGGGTGATTCATTTGTTTTTGCATTAGATTTGACCTGCTGAAGCAAATAATTTGATGCTATGTGATTACACAGGCTGTTGGAAAAGTTTTGCCATCTCTTAATGGTAAATTGACTGGAATGGCCTTCCGAGTTCCAACTGTTGATGTTTCAGTTGTGGATCTCACTGTCAGACTTGAGAAGCAGGCCACCTATGAGGAAATCAAGGCTGCCATCAAGTATGTGGTTGGATGGATTGTTCTATTTTGTGATTTTGTGATGTTATATTGTTCAAATGCCAACCCTTGTGGACTAGTGTAGGAATGGTGTTTCTTTATCTACGTTATAATCTTTGTCAATTGATTACTCAGGGAAGAGTCTGAGGGCAAGCTCAAGGGTATTTTGGGTTACACCGAGGATGATGTTGTTTCAACAGATTTTGTTGGCGACAATAGGTAAACTAAGAGTTTTCTTTTTCAATATTCATTAATTAAGTTTTTTGGAGTATGATGTATACAGTTTTGCAGTGGTATTTAATTGGAATTTAAGTGCCTATGAGATATGTTTTATAAGTGGTGGAACATATATTTATAATCCTGTCTTTGTCCCCTCTTTGCAGGTCAAGCATTTTTGATGCCAAGGCTGGTATTGCCCTGAGCAAGAACTTCGTGAAACTTGTCTCTTGGTACGACAATGAATGGGGTTACAGGTAATATAAGTCTTCCCTTTTGGGCATCAATTCAAATCAAATCCCTTTATATGATCTCTAATTGCTTTCCGCATCCTGTGAATTTCTGTGCGACAATCGTGACATGTTGTTTTTGTTTTTTGGGTTTTGCAGCTCCCGTGTCATTGACTTGATCGTCCATATGGCAAGCACCCAAGCTTAAAAAGCTACAACATGCCGGTGATCCAAGGCGTGTTTCCCTTTTTATGTTTCAGTTGGGTCTATGGTGTTTGGAAATTGTGTCTAAAGTTGAGAAATAAACATGGATGCCTTGTTGGTACTGTTTAATGTTTAATTTTGAGTCTTGTGGTTTTACCCTTTTTAGGGATTTCAATTTTCAGAGGCAAATTTTGTACAATGTTATCGCTTTTGTAAAAGCGCAATGTGGACGGTTGTTCCATTCCATATCAACGAGTTACTGTTTTTTTTTCTATAAGCAAATTCATTTGGTTTATGCCGTGGGCTTTCTTCATGCTAAACAGCCCTGTAATTGTTCAACCATGCTATATTGGTTTTGCCCCAAATCGTTGAACTTAGGGTTAGGGCTGTGTTGATGCATCTATATTTTTTTGAAACATTTATGTGAGAATATAAGTGAGCTTTCTTTTAATTTACATCTTATAAAGAATGCCTTGGAGGAAGAGCTTTCTTACGAGGATTCGTATAAAAGGATTAAAATACAATAATCGGAAAAGATATACAAAAGAAATAAGCAACAAGACTTGAGTCAATAATAGCTGATTTTTTTATTTTTAATATAAAAAATGTAAAATATATTCGTTAAAATTTAAAAAAATTAAAAATAAAAGCAGTCGGTGTGGGCAAATATGGTGCCGACCTCGGCTGCAATGGCTCTGATAAAGTGAAAGATATCATCAACTTTTAATTTTATAATTTACGAGATAACAAAGTTATTTTTAACAATATGATAGCGAATAAATCTCGGAGTAGAAAGGTTTACATATTGTCTCAATTGAGATGGAGTAGAAAGGTAGCTAATCATATTGTTGCCGTCAAAAAATTTACTTTGAAATTAGGGATTGTAAAAAGTTTACAAATTTGTTAAAACTTGTACCGAGAAGTATTAAGTAAGATTTGAAATACTCTATTGTAAAAAATTAAGTAAGGTTTGAAACAGGTTTAATATATATTTAATATATAAAATATTAAATTTAAAATTTGTAACGAATTTATTTTAAGTACAAATTTAATATAAAATTTATAAATATTATTATTTATATATTTTTTTTAAAATAAAAAAATTTCATGCTCAATATGTAATAAAAAAATTACATGCCTCAGTACGTTATTGTCTATGATGTGAGCACATAGAACTATCATTATCATATTGTTTGTTTTTTTAAAACAATATTATCATTGTTTTTAACAAAAGAAATGTTAAATTAGTCAAATAAAAAGAAAACAAATACAAATGTGGGACTATCATTATTTGCTTTTGACAAAAAAATAAAATAAATTAGTCAAACGAAAAAATAAATACAAAAGGAAAAATGTTAGCTCTAGAATCCATTTCCTTTTCATCTCATTAAGGCATAATTTTTGAAGTCTCAAATAAGCCGTTATTCAAATTTGACGCTATAACTATTTCATTTTTATCTCAATTTAAACTCTCAACTCAAATTATCAAGCTCGCTTAGGTATTAAAGTTTTTGAGCTTCTCCAAAAAAAAAAGAAGTTTTAAGTTTAATCAATTTTAATTTATTGAATTTACATCCTTTATTTTTTTATATGTGATGGCCAAATCGATCATCACTATAAACACGATTGGCAAAAAAAAAAATTATTATATTATTATTTATATGTAATGGCTAAATTGATCATAAAAAATTATCATAAACATGATTTATTGTTATGTTAATATTATACAATGTATTATATCAAAATTTATATTAATTGGCACATTATAAATGAGTGATAGTAAATATTATTATTTTTTATTTATATTATTTTTAAATTTACTTAAAATTTGTAGATAATCTATTGCGAGTTTGGTATTAAGTGCATACTCACTAGAGTGAATTTGATATTAAAATTTTAAACTCATAATAAATTTTTTAAAAATTTAATATTTTATAAAATTAAATACAATATAAATTTAGATGTATCCATTTCAAACCCAATCAACAACCAAACTTATTTAAAATGCATTGCCTCTTTTATAAGAAGGCGACTCAAATAGAGGTGGTTGTCACCTCCACGCGACGTTATTTGATGACAAAGTTATTGTCTCTTGTCGTTTTACACTTATCCAAAAAAATTAAATATTTTATAAAATTAAATACAATATAAATTTAAATGTATCCATTTAACTCAATTTACAGCCAAACTTATTTAAAATGCATCACCACTTTTATAAGAGGGTGACTCAAATAGAGGTGGTTGTCACCTCCACACGACGTTATTTAATGACCAAGTTATTATCTCTTCTCGTTTTACCTTTATTTAAAAAATTTAATATTTTATAAAATTAAATACAATATAAATTTAAATATATCCATTTCAAACTCAATCAACAATCAAATTTATTTAAAATGCATCACCACTTTTATAAAAGGAGACTCAAATGGAGGTGGTCGTCTCCTCCACGTTATTTGACGACAAAATTATTATCTCTTCTCGTTTTGCACTTATCTACTATTTCATTGTTAAAAATTCCTTATTTTATAGACCGTAAAATTTAGAGACTAAAAGATGTCTTGTCCAATAGTTACTAGAGATATCGTAAGCATGGTAAAATTTAGAGACTAAAAGATGTCTTGTCCAATAGTTACTAGAGATATCGCAAGCATGGTTAAATCGCTTTTGCTTTTGGTGTTTCATTTATTAATTTATTTTAAATTTTTAACTAAAATTAAAAAAAATCACTATCAAAATATGACAAGCTGTGCCATGTCAAATATTCTTTTGACAATTTAAAATGGATAAAATCTATTAACAAATTATGGCCTTTGTATCTTTTTGAATATGACTAGAGTGTTTCAATCTCTTTTTATAAAACATTGAGTTTAAGATATATTAGGCCTTTTTCTCAATTAATAATTAGTTTTCAAGATGTTTTCATCAATTATTATTTGAATTCTTTCAAATTCTACCATATTAATATTTTTAGTTGAAAACTTATTAAGACTTAATAAAATAAAATTTTAACTGTACAATTAAAAAAAATTTAACTCAATTAAAATTTCAATTTCACATGTAGGGATTGTTTAGTGTCAGTTCTGATTCATGCAATCTTTTTTTATCCGTTAAATATATATTATTTTATATTTATTATAATTGTATTTTGTACTTATAATAAAAAGAAAAAAGACACCAACAACAACTATAGCTTGAGCTCTGTGATTAAAAGGTTTTTTTTTTTTAATTCATATCACCTGTGAAGAATGGAGGATACCTTGTTGATATCACTTGTGCTTCAAGTGATGAAGAATGGAGGAAGAGAGAGACACCTTTTAATTCATTTTTAAATTTTAAAACAATGTAGAAATTTGTGGAATTATGATTTAAATTCAAAAAAAAATTATTGTTTGTTGACGTGGAAGACAGTTAGCCGACGTCCAACGAGAACTGACACGTGGCAAAGTTTGTTAAAAGCTGTTAACATTGTTCAGCAAGTTGCAGAATCTGGAAAAATGGAGTTGATAAACATACCAACTTTGACCGATGATATCTCACAGCTCAGTTGATAATTTGTTGTGATTCTTCGTGCTATATAATCCTTGTAATCCCATTCACATGATTGTACTGAAAACTTCGATCAAATAGCAGTGAATTTCTCTCTTTCCCTCTTGGATAAGGGCTTGGTCGAATCACATAAATCATGTTCTTCAATTTCTAGTTTGTTGTTCTTGCTTTCTTTTTCATTCTTGATCAGTTAATTTCCATCTTGATTGCTTAAGATCCACTGCATTAGAGTTCTTGAGTTGATAGAGATGAAAAAATTTACTCACAAAACACCAATTTTTATTTTTTATTTTTATTTAAACTCAAATAATCACAAAAATAAAATCAATTATTAACTAATTGCGTTATATTTAAGAGTCACATGTAGGGAGAGCATGTAGGCTCAACGAAATTGGCTGAACCCGCAAGATTTTATATCCTCGTCTGAATTCGAATTTTCTCTAATTAAGTGGTGCATATAGTAACAATATAAATATCTATATGTAATCTTAAAAAAAAAAAGTCACATGGGATGGCGTAGGTTTCGGCTAACTCAAACCTATAAATTACAGTTTTGATCCAGGTTAAATTCATTTCTTAAATTCCGGGTTCTGATTCGGGCTACCCAAAGCCGGATTTTCAATGACAAATTTGCAGGGCTAGATTATTTAATTGGACTGATCCATGTGGGCTGGGTTTGTGTTGAGACACGACTATTTTATTGGGCTGTGGCCTTTGCTTGTTGAAAATTGAAATAAATATATATAAAATAAAATGAGGAGAAAACTAAATCATACATATTTTATA
Organism: Ailanthus altissimus; assembly: GCA_946807835.1. Taxonomy (NCBI): domain Eukaryota; kingdom Viridiplantae; phylum Streptophyta; class Magnoliopsida; order Sapindales; family Simaroubaceae; genus Ailanthus; species Ailanthus altissimus. The sequence continues at coordinate 23,014,102 of OX327692.1, read as the reverse complement.
TCAATTAAGCAAATTCATACCACGAACTTGAACTATCCGCAAAATTGCTTCAGCAAAACCTGCACACCTCGTCACTCGTTTCACACAACTGACAAAAACTTTGTGGAATACAATCTACAACACATTGAAATTCGCCGCAAGCAAATCTTGTTCAATTTATTGGGTAAGCATAAATCTATTGTTTTGTGGCTAAAATTAGGAACGGATTTCTTTTCTTTTCTTCTTATTTTCTTGGTTGTTGTTTCGGAATCGAGGACAATAAAGAAAATTAATTGATTAAAGTCTGAAGTTTTTGAATTTTGATGGTCGAAATTTGGGTTGATGGGATGGTAATCGGGAATCAAGCAAATGCACTTAGCTTTTTCTTAATTGTCTTTTAAAATAAAAGCAGGAAATTTTTTGGAAATGACTTAAATTTTGAACCTATTATTTTTTTAGCCATAAATTAATGCTTTAATTTTAATTAGTTAAAATTTGGGTTGATGGGATGGGAATCGGGAATCAAGCAAATGAACTTACTTTTTCTTAATTATCTTTTAAAATAAAAACAGGAAATTTTTTGGAAATGACTTAAATTTTGAACCTATTATTTTTTTAACCATAAATTAATTAGTTAAAATTAAAGTAATTAAAAAATGAAAGTAAATGAACAAAATTGTCCTTATCAAATAAAACTAAAAATGTGTTAAAATAGACAATTTAAAATTACTCTTATAATACACACTCCAACATATCAAAATTTTTAATTTTATTAATTAAAAAGAGTATTATTTATCATTATGAAATATAAATTATTTTGTATATATTTATAAATTTAAAATTGATCAAATTTAAATTACAAATGTAGTTTTTAGTTATGAATTTTTTGTGTATTATTTATCATTATGAAATATAAATTATTTTGTATATATTTATAAATTTAAAATTGATCAAATTTAAGTTACAAATGTAGTTTTTAGTTATGAAATTTTTGTGTTTATTTTACAAATGTACGAGCATCAAAACATAGACATAGTATTGTTAGGGTCGGTGCTTATGTGTCATTTCTGAATGTGTATATACTTATGTATTTATATAAATGTACATTCTTATTAAATCGCTAATACTTATATATATGATATTATGTATGTAACGTTACGAGCAATATAGATTTGAAGTAGTTTGGATCAGATCTAAAAGTGTTAGCTGGTTATAATACTCAACAGATTTAAGAGTTGGAGTCTTGTCTGTAATGAGACATAGACTTAGGAATATACCAGTAACTGTATAGTTGCAAGAGTTGCAATTGAGTGCTAGGAAATGCTAGTTGCGCAAGTGTATTCTCGAATAATTGTTCTTGATCTATTTCTGCCGATACGGGTCTGTCGATGGATACCATTATATATAGATCAGCATATGTTGTACTTATATGGTATAGATGGTTGTTCCTAACCAACTGTGAGTTTGGAACTCGTATTAACATATAGGTATCCAGTATACGTGATCCTTTGACCTGAGTGTCACGGTTGGCTCGTAAGTGATTAACTATACTTTGGTTCCATGCATGTCAAATACCTTTTATGGTGTGACTGTTGGGTGTCGTTGGGTATAGTCCGATGCTTATGGAGTTCGGTGTGTACAAATATGGGATCCATCAGCTCGCATATAGAGTTAAATATCCAGATGCTTCGAGACTGTATCTCAAAAAGTCTTGTGGTCACAAGCAATCATCCGGGGAAAGAGTTCCGCCTAGGTAGAACAATATAACAAAATAGTTTGCACATATTGTTCTGTGAGATACAAGTCTGGAGATAAGACATGGATGAGCACTAGGGAATTTGACGGTGATAATCTATATCCCAGCACATCCAGGATATCATGACGGAATGACTATACGTATGCATTATAACCTCAACTTGTATGGTTCAACGTGCTGATTTGTTTATCCTTGACGTGTGCGTGAGACATTGTTTATGGACTCATGGAATAATTCCATTTAACGAATCAGGTGTAAGACCTAGAGAGTCCTGCGATATGAAGTGTACTCGTTATGTATTGGGCAGCGTGCCAGATTAAAGTGTTTAATATAGCAATATTTAACAATACTACGGGAATACGTGCGTGTCTATATTTAACTGTTAAATATAATAATTAGTCAATAATTGTTATTTATTGATTGTGTAATGACACATGGTGCATTGTAGACCATCGGTTGAGTTTACCTAAGTATGAGATATGATGGGACCTACTAAGTGTAGACTTGGTTACTATTTATGAGAGGTAAAATGATCATTTTATACATTAATTATTTAATTATTAAATAATTAAAATATCTTAAATAAAATATTATATAATATTATTATATTTAATAATGCTTTATCATTTTCACCAATTATTTTATATTATATTATTATTTATTATAATAATTTTTTTTTCATAAAAAGTTGTATTTTATTATATTATAATATATAATAATATTATTTTTTTTAAAAATAAAAATGATATATATATATAAGTGTGTGTGCGCGAAGAAGCAATTAAGCTTTTGCTTCAAAAATTTTTATTTTGTGTTAGAAACAAAATGAAATGATGGCCGGCCACGGGAGAGCAAAAGAGATGAAGAAATTGTTTCTTTTTCCTTAAATTTCAAGTGTTGATATTATGATTGATTATGTTCTAGTCTAGTCATTAAATAGTAATAAGTTATTATTTTGTTAATCAATAGTTGATTAGTGGTAAACATATAGTTTAGGGGTTTAAGAGTTAAATTTAGTACTGAATATTGAGTTATTATTCTAGTTCATCAAGTCTATTAAGTTAGTGATTAGAATTGGCAATGAGTTGGTTTTCATGCGGACTCTAAAAAAAATACGTATATAACGTTACACGTTGAGGTAAATTCTCTATCTTATAAATATATTAATGCAATTAAATATTTTATTTATTGTGTTTATTGCAAGTTTCACGCTTCTATCAGACTTAAATATGTATTTGATATGCATTTAGGCAATAGACACAATTGTACATGCATACATCCATATGTTTTAGATCCCCTCCAACAAGTGTAATATGATTAATTGGGAAGGAAATAAGGTGGATTTAGAAAAATTTTGACAATGAGAAAAATTCTAAAAAACTCAATACTTTGCGCACGATGCAACTACAGAGAACCATACATAATGCGAGGCCTCCATGTTCGACTGAATCATGCTTCACACAATGCCAAATTCATGTGGCTTTACACGTCTTTTTCTCAAATATGTGTATTTTTTTCTCATTTTAAATATTTTTTTGGCCTATTTTTTTGGGTTACAAATGTAATGAAGTATAAAGTCTCTCATTATATGTTTCAAGGAAAGTTACGAGAGTTTCAACAACTAATATATTAGGTACAAAAACTTAAGTATTTTAGTTTTAAATGATATAAAATATAAAAAATTTTAAATACTGTGTGTCATACAATTAGAGTTGATAATATGCAATATAAAGTGTTTTTAAATTTTTTTGTTAATGTAATGAGGTTGAAGTTGAGAATAATAAAAATTAAAAAAAATAATAATGTTCGATTATTTATGGGATTAATTAAATAACATTCCATCCTCTATGAATAATAGTGAATATTAAAGTTCTTGTATACGAAGAGAATACATAAATGCTCATTAAAAATCAACAATCATGCTATAATCATTTTATATCAACAAGATGTAGGAACTAAATTAATAGCACAACTCCAATAATATTAACTATTATATTTCTCACAATACTATAATTAATTATAATTAATTTTTTATAATATTCAACAAAAACATAACTCGTATGCATTAAGATAATTAAACAGATGGATGTCATTTTTCCCCCTTTTACGGTCATGTTCAACAAAGACCTCACAATTAAAAATAAACTATTACATTATATAATACATTTTAAAAAATTTACCATATGTTAGTCCTTTTTAGTGTATTGCTAGTCTCTCAATGCTACCAATCTACAATGTCGTTAGTATGATCTCACTTAATAACGTCTACTTGAAGTGTTTAATTTTAATTTTTAATTTTGTTATTTTTTTTAAATGCGGAGACGGTTTTAAATAGATAAAAGGTATAATACAAAAATAATTATGTCCATTCATAAATGTTTTGATTAGAAAAGATTAAAGAGTTTATTTGGGGGTAAAAAAGATAATGGACTCATAATTTGAGCCATCTTTCATGACCGCATCTCACCTGCACGCGGGTTTTTTTATGCGAGCCCGGCTTTTAGCAGGCCGGGTCATCCTGATTTGTCCAGAAACGTGCCGGATCCAAGTAAAGTTGCGATCCCTATCACAGGTCACAGGTTTTGGCTTGAACCCTCTTCGATACAGCGGCCTGAATCTGAAGCTCTCCGCTTGCATCCGCTGATCACTCTCCCTTCAATATAGCGGCCTCGCCAGGTAAACTCATAATTTTCTCTCACAAAGATGATGGTTATTGAATTTCCCTTTTGATCATAAGTTACTTCTTTTTGGTTAGAATAAGCCAAAATGCTTTGCGTAGATTGCCAGTGCTTGTGCCGTAACAAAAATTTCCACTTATAGTATCAGCTTTGTTGCAGTTGTAGTTGTAAACTTCCAATAGGATTTCTTATCTGATGGATTAGATTACTTTTGCGCTCTCAGCTTGGCTACATTTTACTGTTATAGGGTTGATGTGTAGAGATGTGACCAATCAATTCATTTTTTATTTCTTCTGTATAATATAATTCAACTGAAGGTCGTTTTAGCAGCTGCTTTGGTGTTTTATAAGTTTGAAACAAGAAAAATATGATAGTTGAACTCTCTCAAAAATCTCAAAACTAAAATTCTTTTTTAACATAATCTCACAAGTGATGACATATTTGGATAGACAAACCTTAACAAACTAGGTTTCCCCTTTTCTATTTACTTTTGTTTATAAATTGAATGAAAAGCAAGACACCAAGGCTTTTATTTTATTTTTTTTAATTATTTTTGAAGTGAGGTTAAGTAATGCTTTTGTTGGCAATGCAGGACTAAAAAGACGACTCTAGTTCATTTCCTTGCTTATTATTCATGATCTGCCATCTCCGAAAATGCCTTAAAAGCACTCGCTTTCCTCTAAATCCATCAATATTCTGTACCCCTTTCCATGCTTCCTCTGATAATTGCTCTCGTGCACTTTCTTGTTCCCCTGTTGAATCGCCTTCCTCTGATAGGCCTACATTAAATCATCAAGAAGTACTACGTGTAGACTCTTCTAGACAGTCTGACGTTGATGTTATCATTGCAAAAGTTCATGGGGGAAGCAGCAAAGATGATGTTTTTCAATCTCTCAAGCAAGATGGAGTGTGCGATACTATACAGCCTTCTCACAACCTTGTCTGTAAGTTGCTCTGTCGATTCAAGGATGATTGGAAATCTGCATTGGGCATTTTTAGATGGGCTGAGTCATGCCCAGGATATAAACATACACCAGAGATCTATGATATGATGGTAGACATATTGGGGAAAATGAAACAAATGTATTGTATGAGGGCGTTGTTGGAAGAAATGAGTAAGGGTGATTTCATCACACTTAATACAGTTGCTAAGGTTATGAGAAGGTATTCTGGTGCAGGGCAGTGGGAGGATGCTATAAGGACATTTGACGAGTTAGTAAATTTTGGATTGGAGAAGAACACAGATACCATGAATTTGTTGCTTGATACCCTGTGCAAAGAGCACAAGGTTGAGCAGGCCCGTGATGTTTTCTTAGAGCTGAAATCACACATTTCACCAAATGCTTATACATTTAACATTTTTATCCATGGTTGGTGTAAAATAAATCGGGTTGACGAGGCTTACTGGACAATTCAAGAGATGAAGGGATATGGTTGTCGACCTTCTGTCATTAGCTACTCGACAATCATCCAATTTCATTGTCGCCAGTACAACTTCATCAAGGTCTACGAGCTTCTCGATGAAATGCAGGGTCAAGGGTTCACTCCAAATGCTGTGACTTACACCACTATCATGTCTTATCTGGCAAAGTCAGGGCAGTTTGATGAAGCTATACAAATAGCTGAGAGAATGAAAACAATGGGATGTAAACCTGATACACGTTTTTACAATTGCTTGATACACACACTGGGGCGAGCTGGCAGATTCCAAGAGGCTGTTTATGTTTATCAAGTGGAGATGCCCAAGAATGGTATCTCCCCTGACACATCTACCTATAATACCTTGATCACAATGTTCTGTCATCATGCTCAGCAAGACAGGGCCTTTTATGTCCTTCAGGAGATGGAGAACTCGGAACATTGTAAGCCTGATGTTCAGACATTTTATCCATTACTCAAATTGTGCTTTAAAACTGGTAAAACAGATAGTTTGTTGAGCCAGTTATTGGATGACATGGTTAATAAGCATCATCTGAGTCTTGACATCTCAACATACACACTTTTAATTCACGGGCTTTGCAGAGCAAATAAATGTGAGTGGGCTTACCTCCTGTTTCAGGAAATGATTGATCAAGACATAAAACCTAAGCACCAGACTTGCCATTTATTATTGGATGAAGTCAAGCTGAAGAATATGTGTGATGCTGTTGAGAAAATTGAAGATATCATGAAGAAATTATGAATGTGCGAGTGACAAGGATCTCTAGGTGAACATATTGATGCTTAATTCCAATGTTATTTTTTGATGACAAAGTTTAAATTATTTTATTTGTGCCACACATGCATATAGCTGCAATCTAATTTGCCATCTGTTTTGTGCATAAGGCTTTTGTGGTCCTGATTTCTAATATAATTTCAACAAGTAGTATCCCATCATGGTGTTGTCAACCGATATCAAAGACTATTATTTAAATTGAAAAACATAGATTTTAATTTGAAATTGACTGACTTTAGATAGTATAATTATTCCCCTTGTTGGTAGCTTAAGCTTATTAATAGAAGTTCTCGCAATAATTAGATTATGTTACATAATATACCATGTACTTAAATAAAGGTTTCCTCATCATCTTAAACCAGTGCAAATTACAGAGAGATGCTGGTGCATCATAATTACGTAACTTTAGCATATGAAGAAGTGTCTTTCTGTTTTAATGAACTTCATATATAGCTATCTGTTTCACATTCAACCAAAAACAGAATGAGAACTGGGGCTTGAGGTGCCTAAGATATCATTTTGCCTTCTATCCTGTCCAGTTCCTCTGAAGTATGGTGGCAGAAGGCATTCAAAGTTATGTTTGGTGCAAGAAAAGTAATCAGAAGATCCTACTAGTAGATAATGGTAAGTGAGGAAATGTGAGAAAGTCTGGATTATATATTTGCTCTAATTTTATAAAATTATTGTATCCTTTAGTGAGCCTTAATTATTTAAATCTTTTTTTTTCTTTTTTGGGTTCCAGCAGAAATTTCAATGGGTGTCAAAAAGCTGTCTGTGACATAGTCACAGGAGTATAAATGAGTGGAAGTTAAATTAAGATGAAGAAGGTTGTTTAACGCTTATCTTTCCCCACCACCAGTGACTAGCACTCCACCCATGTAAATGGAGATCTTTTCTGGTTATCTATGCAATATGTCTATTTAACCTAAGCTACCTATGATGTTGCAGGTTTTCAAAAAACATGAATGTTATTTTAACATCACATGAGAGCCAACTCTACAGAGCATGGAACTCGGATATATGCTGCCTAGCATTTGCAGCAGTTGGTGGTACAGCAAACAAGGCTAAGGATGTAGACTTTCTATGCTACATAAAATAACATGCCATTTTAGCATAAACGTTACTTCTGATGTTGCAGGTATAGAAAATTATGCCGTCATTTTTAACATATAGATGCTGATTAATGCATCAGATTTTCCAAACAGGAAACTGAGGCATGGTCCATGTAACGTCTGCTGCATTCTTCTTGCTGGGATGTCGAGGGGAGGAATTGCTAATATGTATTACCATTTAATTTCTCTGAATTGCATTTGGTTATGATCGATTCCTGTATTATGTCGGTAAAGGTGCCACCATTTGTGAACAACATAGAATCACTTGCTTCTGAATACAAGCTCTTAACTACAAATTGCTATCTCTTCTTATTATGTGATGCTTATCGTTGGGTGTCTATGTGTCTAATCATCCAACTTGGCCTTAAGTTTCTCTACATTGATCCATTTTGTGGAGGAGAGGTTTACTGCAGTGGCACTTCATGTATACAGTAACTGGATGCGGTATTTTTGCTCTCTAGCGCCACGCGTTTAACAAATCATGTTGAGAATGCAATTAAATTGTTGCATAAGTTAGTCCATATATGGGATTCTCGTTATGTGTTATGTTGTCAGTTTAGAGACTAGACCTCTCATGTATAGCAGAGCTCATTAAAACCTCTTTATCCCCAGTGACTCCAGGACATGACAAAAATAGGTCTGTTTATTTGTACTTGTAGAAATTTTGCTCATTAGTACAAACGAAAAAATTATCCTAATTAATTTACGTATGTGGATTTTTACAAAAATGAGCCTAATAGCTTTGGGGATAAATTTGTGTCTGTTCTATTTGGCAGTGACAAAGAAAGCTCTGTTCTTTATGTGGTTTATCAGTTTGACTCTTTGCCGGACGTTGGATCGGATGCGGTGTCACGTGATGCTGTCCATTGGATCAATCCCATTGAATAGTCATCTCTGAATCAGACATCACGTGATCCAATGAGCACTGGACCCATGAGACCTCCATAACCATGTGCTATATAGTTGGCAGATGGGCCAACGGTGCTAAATTGAATTACTATGGAGGGGGTATTAATAAAGTCGGCATAAATTTCATGATTTTGGTTTTAATTATTTTATAATTATTTTATTTAATTAAAAATATGAAAATATCCTAATAATTTTGTCAAATAAATAATTAAAATATTTTTAAAAAGTAAAGAAAATTTTATTTTTTTTAATTAAGTAAAGAGGTGATAGACCACCCATGTCTTTTCTTATTGTATTTTTTCGGGCTGAGTGTAACACAGATCAAACTTAAAGGGCAATTGTCCCCGTTTTTGTTTTCCTATGAAGTTGAAGGGAAACTTCCTTGAAAGATTTGGTTTGCTTTTGATTCTTTTGCCGATATTATCAAACTCATCTGTGTAATTACCTGTAAGACCATGATTTCTGCAGTTAATAGGATAAAGCCAAAAGAAAAGAGAATACAAGGCATATTCTATCTGCTTCCATTTTGTCGGCAGCGGAGCATAGCCTATTCCTTTCAACTCGTAGCACATAAGCCAAAACAGGGTGCCGAAAATTGGCGTTCACAAAGCGGCATGCGGCAATAGCAATGCTTGAAAATGATGGAAGCCGGTAACAAGATTACAGAATTATCTAGCCTTTTGAACGAGTCATTGCCATTGTTATTTTCAGGTAGGCAGGGCAGCAGTGGCTTTTGGTGCTGCGCTGCCTAGAATTGCAATTTTGAAAAACTAGACTTGAAGGCTTGGCATGTGCTTCTGATTCACGTGGTCTTGTACTTAAGGAGGATGGAGAAAGGATCTCCATCATGGAATGTGCCCCATCTACTTGGCCAACTTATCTATGCAATAGTTGGGTAAAAAATGAGAGGAATCAAGTGTTCTTCAACTGCAACAATAGCAACACCTAATAACATAATAATGATATCCAATGATAACTATTACGCTGACATTTGGTTTGGTGAGGTTCTTGCAGCAAAGCTGTGATATCCAATGATAACTATTTGTCTCAAGGAATGCTTTCTTTTTTCTTATTGTAAACATTTGAGGAACACAAGTATTGGTTATTTCAATTGATAAGATTTCGAACCAAATTCACCTTAAGGTTGATAGATAAAATTAAATAAAATTCGCCAAAGAATTGCATAAACAGTAGGAAAAAAAAGTACAGCAAAGACAAAATACAAAAATATGTCACATGCTAATAGTATCAACAAAAGAAGATTTGCGAAAGAATCCAATGAAAATCAACAAGAAGCTTACCCAACTGTCTATCCTGTCTCTTTATATATCAATATATTTTCTTCTCATTTTCATTCTAACATATTAACAAACTAAATCTATAAAGATTTGCTCATCAGCTGAACAATTCTAGTTCACATAGTCTCACTTGGATAATCGCTTTCTCTCCCTCTCTCCCTTCACTGTCTTTTCACGGATAAAGGAATCGAAACGTATTATGCCCTCACTTTCTTCACTTTTTTCTCCACCACGAGAAAAAAAAAAGCCACCAAAAACTCCACAATTAAGTGATCATTATCTTTTTGTTATGGTCCGCAAACAGTTAAAAGTAGGTATTTTTTCATTAACTCTATAACTTCCCTTATCAAAGTCCACATGTGCTGCTTCTCAGTTGTCCTTCAGCTTCGTGTGAACCATAATGCTTTCCTGTTTGCTTCATTTCTTCATGCTAAGCGTACTTTATCAACTGTTCGTTGAACAAACGTTAATGGGTTCTCTCTTATATAGTCAGGTTCCAACTTTCAACTAAAAGCTCTCACTTTCTCTGCTATTTTTGAGCTGTTTCTTGCTTCTTTCATTTGTTTTTATTCCAAGATTCCTTATCCTTTTATCTTTCCACAAACTTTACCATCTAAAGAATTGTTTTGTTAGCTTTTACTGTTTTACTTCACAAGCTTAAATTAAGTACTTCTTGCCAACTTCACAACCCCACTTTAGAACTCTTGAACTCTCTCTGTTTTCTTGATAAAATTTCAACTTGGTGTTCACATAATTGGTCAAAAAGCTGGTATTTAGCCTTGTTTTTGTCTGCTACAATGCCTCCTTCATACTTCCCTCTTCGTTGGGAAAGCACAGGTGATCAATGGTGGTATGCATCACCTATTGACTTTGCAGCTGCAAATGGTCACTACGAACTTGTAAAGGAGCTTCTCCACCTTGACACAAATCTCCTCATCAAACTCACTTCACTTCGCCGAATTCGCCGCCTTGAAACTGTTTGGGACGACGAGGAACAGTTTGATGATGTTGCAAAGTGTCGCTCTCATGTTGCAAGGAAGCTTCTCCATGACTGTGAAACAAAGAGAGGTCACAATTCTTTGATTCGAGCTGGCTATGGTGGTTGGCTTCTGTACACTGCTGCCTCAGCTGGGGATGTGAGTTTTGTGAAAGAGTTGCTTGAGAGAGTCCCTCTTCTTGTTTTTGGAGAAGGAGAGTATGGTGTCACCGATATTTTATATGCTGCGACTAGGAGCAAGAATTCTGAGATGTTTAGGCTGCTTCTTGACAGTGCTGTCTCGCCCAGGTGTTGCATCAGCAATGGAGGAGAAGAGGAGGAGAAATTGTGTGAGAGTCATTCAGTTTTTAAGGGGGAGATGATGAATAGAGCTGTTCATGCTGCTGCTAGAGGAGGGAATTTGGAGATTCTGAGGGAGCTTCTAGGGGAGTGTACAAATGTTTTGGTTTATAGAGATGTGGAGGGATCTACCATCCTGCATTCAGCTTCTGGGAGAGGGCAGGTTGAGGTAAGGGGCTATATGGTTTATACTTGTTAGAGACATTAATTTCTTTGTACTAATTTTTTATTCTTACAGTTAGCAGATAGCAACTTAGTAGTAAATTTTTATTTCTTTCATGTTTAGTGGAGATGGTTTACGGAATGTATCTATATCTTTAACCTGTAAAAATGCTCAGGAATATTAGACAGTTGGCTTTCCAAAGTAAAGATTGTTGATAGTGCTTAAAAGAGATCAATTTTTCTGCTTCTGTTGAGCAAAATTATAAATGAACGCCCACGTCTTCTTTGGACTAGTAGGTGTGAAATATTCAATTTGTGCTGATTGTGCTACTACTGGGAGTGAAGGACTGAATTTAGGAGGAAAAGATTCAAATTTTTATTCATTCATAAAGAACATGACATTACCATGTTGAAATTGGACTGCAGGATAAACTTGTCTATAAAGAGTTAAGAATTTACTCTGTCGATAGATGATGCCATCCTCATCTACATGATCGAACTTGCAGGTCATGTAACTGTTAGCATTAAGTGCTGAAGCTGTAAATGTGTTTTTGATCAAAGCATTTCATGGATAAGCTTGAAAAAATCTACGTCCCATAGCTGACAATGTGTTGTGCCTTCAAATAGTCTCTCTCAAGGAACAAAATTCTGACCTCTGGATGGGGAACTTTATGACAAATACTTAAGATGGTGGCATCCATTCAGATTACATTCTTAGGAATTAGAACTGTTATCTGAAAGCGACATATTCTACTCTGCCTGTTGTGAGTTCCTGGGTAAAAGCTTAAACCTTTGGGAACAAATGTCAATTATGAATTCGTAGCCATTCATGTGAATTGCTTGTCAGCATCTGGAATTAACTATGATTACATTTATAGTTTTCCACCCAATCTGGTGTATATAAGGCTCTTCCTATTTTGAGGTAAATGGAACACTGTAGTTTTCACTCGTTCTGGACTACTGAACGAGGTGTATAGAGTTAGTAATTGCATTTCAAATTGTTTCAACATTTTCTGTTTAAAGATGGCCGGCCTTGCTGACTTTCGAATTGTCCTTGTATTAATAGATTTCGGCATATATTGTGAATCCAAAAGCAAGAAAAAGATTCAACTTTGTAAGATTATTGATTAAAAATTATCAGAATATAATTTGGGGATTAAGTTAAGTGCATAGGGTGTGTACGAATCAAAGACGGACGCGAAAAGAGATAAAAAATGAAGAAGAGCGCATTAGGCGCCAGCGTCGCGGCGACCAGGTGTGAGTGCTGCGGCACCCAGAACAGAACCTAAGCGCCACAGCGCTCAGTAGAAGCGCGCCAGCGCCGTAGCGATGAGAGCCTAGTGCTGCGGCGTTGGAGACGAGAACAGTATCCCAAAATAAGAAAACTTCCTTATTTCGTCTCCCACTCGTTTTAGGACTCTTTAATACGACTCCCACACGTATAGGGTAAACCAAAGTCGTCCCAAGACCTATATAAAGGCTATCAATTGGCTTGTAAACACATTTTTGTGATCAACTAGACATCTTGACAATCTTTGTGATAAATAAGAGATCTTAGTGGTTCTTTGTGAGAGAAAATCCCTAGAGTGAGAGAGAGAGTTTTCTTTGTGATCTTTCTTGTAAAAGGTATACTTTGTGAGTGTCTTATGATTCATAATAAGAGAGGAATGTTATCTTGATTCGCCGTGGACGTAGGCAAGTTGCCGAATCACGTAATTCTTTGTGTGTTTTTCTTCTACCCCTTTCTCTATTTATTTCTTAGTAACTTGTTCTGCATTATTATATTGCTTAGGTGAATTTTTTGTTTGTTTGTGTACTTCCGCTTCAACAAACTAGTATCAGAGCTTTGGTTCTAAACAGACATGGCCACACCCAAGTATGAGGTAGAGAAATTCAACGGTACGAATGACTTTAATCTGTGAAAGATGAAGATTAGGGCCTTATTGGTGAGCCAAAGGCTTGGTTCGGCATTAGAGGAGACTGCAGCTCCATCTAGTGATGAAGAGAAGACACCAGAGTCATCTAGAGCAGAAGCAGAAATAAGGGACATTCAATAAAGAGTTCATACACAATCATTCTGTCATTGAGCGATGAAGTACTAAAGGAAGTAGCAGGTGAGACGACAGCAATAGGTCTTTGGAAGAAGCTTGACTCTCTTTATATGAGAAAATCGTTGGCCAACAGATTATATATAAAAGAAGAAGCTGTATCAGCTGTCCATGTCAGAGGGGACGCCGATGAAAGATCATATAGACACTTTCAATAAGATCATCCTTGATCTTGACTCTATCAACATCAAGATAGAAGATGAAGATAGAGCAATTATCCTGCTGAGTTCACTCCCCAAGAGCTAAGAGAGTTTTGTTGATACACTACTCTACGACAGAGAGAGTTTAACGATGAGTGATGTGAAATTATCATTAAACTCAAAGTTATTAGGAAAGCAGACCAAGGGCAATGCAGAAAGTCTATCTGTAAGAGGAAGACCCTCATATAGAGATGGGAAGAAAAAAGGCTCAAGGTTGAAGTTTAGAACTCCTAGGAAGTGCTATTGCTACAAGAAAGATGGGCACTTCATAAAGGACTGTCCTAAGAAGAAAGCACAGGATAAGAAGAAAGCGGACGCTGCGCTTGCCTATGATGATAGCTATGACAGCGCAGAGACACTTGTCGCTACTGATGGTAAGAACTCTGACCAATGGTTTCTTGATTCTGGTTGTACTTTTTGCATGTGCCCGCACAAGTGTTGGTTTACTTATTTTCAGCCCATTAGTGGTGGTAAGGTCTTAATGGGTAATGACATTACATGTCAGATGATGGGAATTGGTAGTGTTAAGCTTAGGCTGCATGATGAGCGAGTGAGAGAGTTGACAGATGTTAGGTATGTTCTTAACTTGAAGAGAAACTTGATCTCACTGGGGACTTTAGACCATAATAGGTGTTCCATCAGGATTGACGGAGGGATTTTAAGAGTTTTGAAAGGTTCCATGGTGGTGATGAGAGGAGAGAAGCACAAAGGTGTTTATGTGCTTAAGGGAGAAGTCGTGAGTGGGTCTGCACTATTCTCTGTAGATGATGAGAGTATGCAAACCAAGTTGTGGCATCTTAAACTGGCACATCTAGGCGAGAGAAACCTAAAGGAGTTATATAGTCAAAAGGCGTTTGGTGAGGATAAGTTCTAGCATTTAGAGTTTTGTGAGCATTGTGTGCTTAGGAAAGCACATAGAGTGAGGTTCAGTACCGGCGAGCACAAGACTAAGGGGACTCTTGACTACATACACTCGGATCTTTGGGGATCAGCTCAGACAACTACTCGTGGTGGTGCCAGGTATTTTCTCAGTTTGATTGATGACTATTCGAAGAAGCTGTGGATCTATATGTTGAAGAGTAAGGATCAAGTATTTGATATGTTCAAGACTTGGAAGGCTCTTGTTGAAAATCAGACTGGCAAAAGGGTAAAGAGGCTTAGGACTGACAACGGCCTCGAGTTTTACAACAGAGAGTTTGATGGGTTTTGTGCCAAATATAGAATAGTAAGATCAACACCGCAGCAGAATGAGGTAGTTGAGAGGATGAACAGGACCCTACTTAAAAGGGTTAGATGCATGCTTACCAATGCGAAGATGTCCAAGACATTCTGGGGAGAAGCTGTAGTGACTGCAGCTTACTTGATTAATAGAAGTCCCTCCTCAGCAATTGACTTCAAGACGCCAGAAGAGAAATGGTTTGGCAATCCTCCAAAGTATGACTACCTCAGAATATTTGGTTGCCCTGCCTTTTGTACATGTTAAGGAGGGAAAGTTGGAACCTAGAGCTATCAAAGGGGTATTCATAGGATATTCTGAAGGAGTAAAAGGATATAAAGTGTGGTGTAAAGACTTAACACCACCAAGGAGTATCATAAGCCGTGATGTAACGTTCGATGAGATGACGATGCTGAAAACCTCCCAAGAAGATGAGAAAGAAGAACCTGTGTCCAAGGAAGACTCAGTACCCGAGTCAATAGAAGTTGAAGTAGAGCCTGAACATGGATCTGGTATGCCCCCAGATCAACACTTCAACAAGGAGATCTTTGAAGATGAACCAAGAACACCGGCAAGTTCCTCCAAGTCCACCCAAAAGAAGACTAGAACTCCTGAGTTGGAACTTGAAGAGTACCAGCTTGCTAGAGACAAGCTAAGAAGAACGATTAACCCACCAGTCAGGTATGCACAAGCAGACTTAGTTGCTCATGCTTTTAATTCTGCTTACACTCTTGAATATGATGAGCCTAGGATATATGGTGAGACTATGAAGAGTGAAAACAAGAAAGAATGGCAGCAGGCCATGGAAGAAGAAATTTGTTCTCTTAGGAAGAACAATACTTGGAAGTTGGTGGAGAAACCTCAAAAGAAGCTAGTCGGGTGCAAGTGGGTGTATAAGGTGAAGGAGAGGATATCGGAGATTGAGCCTACAAGATTCAAGGCTAGGTTAGTAGCATAAGGTTTTACTCAGAGAGAGGGAGTCAATTTTCATGAGATATTCTCTCCAGTTGTCAAGCACACATCTATTAGGATTTTTGTTAGCCATGTGTGTAAACCTTGATTTACATCTAGAACAGATGGATGTAAAGACAGTTTTTCTATATGGAGAGCTTGAAGAAATGATATACATGGCACAGCCGCAAGGGTTCGAGGAGCCCGAAAAAGAAGATCATGCTTGTTTGCTAAAGAAGTCATTGTATGGGTTAAAGCAATCACCTAAACAGTGGTATAAGAGATTTGATGAGTTTATGATGGCTTGTGGTTTTAGTAGGAGCAAGTATGACGGATGTGTGTACTTTAAGAACATAAGTTGTGGGATGATGTATTTGCTTCTGTACGTCGATGATATGTTGATTGCGCGCAAGAACATGAAAGAAATACAAAAGATTAAGAAGCAGTTGAGTGGCGAGTTTGAAATGAAGGATTTAGGAGCAGTGAAAAGAATTTTGGGTATAGATATTGTGAGGGAAAGAAGAGATGTTATCTTCTTATCTCAACAGCGATATATAGTTAAAATTTTGGAGAAGTTTGGTATGTCAAACGCGAAGGCTATCTCTACTCCTTTGGCCATGCATTTCAGACTTTCAGCAGCACAGTCGCCGACATCCGATGAGGAGAAACTGCAGATGAGCAAAGTACCGTATGCAAGCGCTGTGGGGAGCATCATGTATGCAATGGTTTACACAAGACCAAACATAGCATAGGCTGTGAGTGTGGTGAGTAGATATATGGAGAATCCGGGAAAAGATCACTGGCTTGCAGTAAAGTGGATTCTGAGATATCTCAAGGGAACATCGAATCACGGGTTAATGTATAAGAGGGATGAAAACAACAATGAAATGGTAAGAGGGTACGTAGACTCAGATTATGCAGGTGATCTTGACAAAAGAAGATCGTTGACGGGCTACGTATTCACAGTGTTTGGGTGTAGTGTGTGTTGGAGATCAGTTCTATAATACGTGATTGCACTATCTACCACAGAGGCAGAGTACATAACTGTTGGTAAAGCTATCAAGGAGGCCGTGTGGTTAAAAGGCATATGCGCAGTGAAGATGTGAACACCAGTGTGTATTGTGATAGCCATAGTACTATACACCTAAGCAAGCATCAAGTGTTCCATGAGAGGTCGAAACACATTGATGTAAGGCTTCATTACATTCGTGAGATTGTCCAAAGTGGTGAAGTTAGTCTAACAAAGATAGCGTCATCTAAAAATCCTATTGATATGTTGACTAAGCCACTACCCTCGGTTAAGTTCGTCCTATGCAAGGACTTAACCGGAGTCACTACTTTGTGAGGGTGACCGAAGATGCAAAAATGAGAGATAGAGTTACTTTATGGATGATTTTGAATCAAGGAGGGGATTTGTAAGATTATTGATTAAAAATTATCGGAATATGATTTGGGGATCAAGTCAAGTGCGTAGGGTGCACACGGTGCGTAGGGTGCACACGGTGCGCATGGATCGAAGACGGACGCTAAAGGAGGCGAAAAATGAAGAAGGGCGCACCAAGCACCAGTGCTGCGGCGACTAGGCATGGGCGCACCAAGCGCCAGTGCTGCGGCGACCAGGCGTGGGCGCCGCGGCGCCTAGAACAGAACCTAAGCGCCACAGCGCTAGGAGGCCAGCGCTGCAGCGCTCAGCAGAAGCGCGCCAGCGTCGCAGCGATGAGAGCCTAGCGCCGCAGCGCTGGAGACGGGAACAGTATCCTGAAATAAGAAAACTTCCTTATTTCGTCTCCCACTCGTTTTAGGACTCCCTAATACGACTCCCACACGTATAAGGTAAACCTAGGTCTTCCCAAGGCCTATATAAAGGCTATCAATTGGTTTGTAAACACATCTTTGTGATCAACTAGACATCTTGACAATCTTTGTGATAAATAAGAGATCTTAGTGGTTCTTTGTGAGAGAAAATTCCTAAAGTAAGATAGAGAGAGTTTTCTTTGTAATCTTTCTTGTAAAAGACATACTTTGTGAGTGCTTTATGATTCATAATAAGAGAAGAGTGTGATCTTGATCCACCATGAATGTAGACAAGTTGTCGAACCACGTAATTCTTTGTGTGTTCTTCTTCTACCCCTTTCTTTATTTATTTTTTAGTAATTTATTTTATATTATTATATTACTTAAGTGAATTTTTTACTTGTTTGTATACTTCTGCTTCAACAACCTTGTTCGTGATAACACAATCGGCACTTTCCTTGGCCCTCACTGAATCGTTGCTTACATTGTTTTCATTTCTGTTATTGCAGGTAGTGAAGGATCTTGTTGAATCCTATGACATCATCAACTCCACAGATGGTCAAGGGAACACAGCATTACACGTGGCTGCATACAAGGGTTATTTGGCCGTGGTAAAGGTTCTGATTGCGAAATCGCCCTTGTTGATCTCTGTAACTAATAGTTGTGGAGACACTTTTCTTCATTTGGCAGTTGCTGGATTTCGGTCCCCTGGTTTCCGAAGAGCGGACCGGCAGATTGAGCTTATGAAGCAGCTGTTAAGTGATAAGATAGTGGACATCCAAGAAATCATCAATGTCACAAACAATAACGGGAGAACTGTGCTTCACGTGGCTGTAAGTGAGAACATGCAATGTAATCTTGTGGAACTTCTAATGACAGTGCCATCAATTAATTTAAACATTCGGGATCGTGAGGGCATGACCCCATTAGATCTCCTCAAGCAACATCCAACATCAGCGTCTTCTGAAATTTTAATCAAGCAGTTGATTTCAGCTGGAGGAATCTCCAACTGTAAGGATAATGTGGCCAGAAATGCCATTGTTTCTCATCTAAGAGGACAGGGCATTGGTGGCAGTCCTGGATCTTCATTTAGAATCCCTGATGCAGAGATATTCTTGTACACTGGTGTTGAGAACACGTCTGATGCTAGTTGCAATGCAGCAAGTGTGGAATACAGTACGTGCCTGAGTGACCAAAGTGACTGTAACTCAAGTCAGTCGGTGGATAATAAGAAGCCAAGTTCTATAGATTATGCTACTAGACGCCTCAAGTTTCTTCTTCGGTGGCCCAAGAGGAAAGAAAGAAAAGATACTAGTTCGGAGTTGGGAGATGAGGATTCTTGGGAGGCATCTGGTTTATACAAAACATTTGGAAACAGTCCAATTTCACTTAGGCAAAAATATCAGAAATCTGTGTCCCTTCCAAATAACAAAAGGATCCTTTCTATGAGGAGTGATTTTCCCAGTCCATACACCAAAAAGAAATTTACTGCAAGGCTAATGCATGGTGTGATTCAGGCATCGCCACATTTAGCCGTTCCAGCTCAATCATTGCCGAGTCCTTTATCAGGATCATCCATTTCCTCACCCGCTTCAGCAGACAAACAAAAAGGCGTGGATATTTCAGAACCCTCATGCTTGGACGAAGCCATGGGTGGTCAAACTCCTGAAATGAACGGAAAGCAGTCTTCTTTCAATAAGAAGTTGATGAATCAGTATCTCTGTTTCGGTGCACAAGGCTTAGTTGTGGGTAATTCCATGAGCTATACAAGGCCAGGAAGAAATTTCAAGCACGCTGGTTCTTTAGTTGTTTCATCCGACTATTCTTAATATTTTCTGCACAAAAGACCTTGTAACAGCCTTTGTTATGTGAGCTTTAAAAATGTTCTCCATCTCCCCCACTTTTCCAGTTTCCGTAATTACATTACATGTTTGTCATGTGGGTATATATATATGCAAGTTCTAAAACATCTTAAGGGATGCAACAAAATAACACAAGACTTTTACTCCCAAGGCAAAATCATAATCCTTTTCATGGCTGGATTTTAAAAGATGTCAAGTTATGAGAAAGCTCTTTCAGGAACTCGATGTCTTTACATCTATTAAGAAGTCAACACATTGTTAATAGTGGTTTGTGATAGATTGTGATGATCGTAAACTTAAATTAATTAATAATGAAATATCAATTGAAATATAACCTCATTTTGGTGATATAGAATACATAAATTTGAAAAGTAATTGGTTTGCAGAGTCAAACAATATCTTATGGGTAAGTAATTAAGGTTTGACATTGATTATTTTGAACTATGGTTTTACATCATTAATCAATGTCAAGGGACGAGACATTGGTTCACCCAAGTCCAGTTGAGTCACAGCATCATAAATCATCAAATCTACAGACTACACTATCTATCTACATTCTATTTTATTTCTACTGTGACAAGTTACCCAAAAACCATGTCCAGCGCTAAAAATAAAAAAGAAACCTTCAATTCTAAGGGCGTTCCAATCTTTCAACCATTGACATAACTGTTTTCTCAACTAACGGATTTCCAAGATACAAGAATCGGCTATAGAAATAGTTAGAGCTGCTCACGCCAGCAAAATCCTGACATATTTGCTTATTAGTAGCATGCTATAATTGGATCTATTTTCATGATTCTTTAGCATCTCTATTAATAAACTACCCATTTTTTTTCTATGGCTTTTAGCTGGGGATAAGATTGTTTGATGCATTTAAACACACATAAAGTAGTCAGATTTGCCATAATTGAATCTTGTTTGAAGATATCACACTATGGTTACTAATAACGAAAACAAACAACTGTCAGAGGAAGAAATAGCAAGGCAGAAGGCCATTGATGAGTGGCTTCCGATCACCTCCTCTAGGAACGCAAAATGGTGGTACTCAGCATTTCACAATGTCACTGCCATGGTTGGCGCCGGTGTCCTCAGCCTTCCTTATGCCATGTCTTCGCTTGGATGGTAACACATTCGTGTGTGTTCATTCAATGACATTTTGTTTCATGTACTAATAAATTAAAATGAAATCTTTTGTCGATCCACGTGTTTTTATTAAGTTATTGATGAATGAACAGGGGTCCTGGCATTGCTGTGCTCGCTATATCTTGGATAGTCACCTTATATACCCTATGGCAAATGGTGGAAATGCATGAAATGGTGCCTGGAAAAAGGTTTGATAGGTACCATGAGCTTGGCCAGGAAGCATTTGGTGAGAAGCTTGGGCTCTGGATTGTGGTACCCCAACAGATCATTGTGGAAGTTAGTACCGATATCGTGTACATGGTCATTGGAGGAAAATCACTGAAGAAATTCCATGAGACCGTCTGCCCCACCTGCACACAAATAAAGACTTCATATTTCATTATGATATTTGCTTCTGTCCACTTTATTCTATCCCATCTCCCCAACTTCAACTCCATTTCCGTCATCTCTTTAGCCGCAGCAGTCATGTCTTTAACGTAAGTAAATTAAACATATGATAATCCGCCTTTGTAACGTAACCCCTGTTTGAATCAACAACATTAATTGTTGTTTGCTGCAGTTACTCGACCATTGCTTGGGTAGCCGCGCTTGGAAAGGGGGCTAAGGAAGACGTGGACTATTCTTACAGATCTAAAGACACAAGTGGAGTTGTCTTTGATTTCTTTACTGCTCTGGGAGATGTAGCATTTTCCTACGCTGGCCATAATGTTGTTCTCGAAATCCAGGCAACAATTCCTTCAACTCCTGATAAACCATCTAAAGGTCCTATGTGGAAAGGTGTTATTGTGGCATACATTGTTGTTGCTATCTGCTATTTCCCCGTCGCCATCATTGGATACTATATATTTGGCAACTCTGTCGAGGATAACATCCTTATCACACTTGAGAAACCCCATTGGCTTATTGCAATGGCTAACATGTTTGTTGTTGTTCATGTCGTTGGAAGCTACCAGGTTGATTAAATTTTAAAAAAAGAATCGGCTTTCTTTTTTTTAATATAAATTGCCTAGCTTGCCACCTCATAACTTTGTCTTTATATTCAAAAACCTGCAGATTTTTGCAATGCCGGTGTTTGATATGCTTGAAACCTTCTTGGTGAAGCAGATAAAACTCCCACCTTCTGTTATGCTTCGTCTTGTCACCCGCACTTTATATGTTGGTAAGAAAGCCGAGCTAAGCTGTCCAATTTATCTTATTAATGATCTGCATACTAATTGTTATTTTGATATTCTGTGATTTCATCAGCATTTACAATGTTTGTCGCTATAACCATTCCTTTCTTTTCTTCCTTGCTTGGATTCTTTGGAGGATTTGCCTTGGCCCCAACATCATACTATGTAAGAATTGCCTCTCAAATCTTCACATAAGCTTTTATTTACATGAAGAAACAATATGTTTGAATGTTATTAACATTTTTCGTATTGTCTATACTCTTGGCAGCTGCCATGTATCATGTGGCTTGTCCTATACAAACCAAGGAAATTCAGCTTATCTTGGCTTGCAAATTGGGTATGTTAGATGTCTCCTTTAACCTTCTTTTTAAATATATATTAACTCACAAGACAAATCTATTTAGAACCCTCCATTTGAATTTTGAGCTGACATATAATTATCTTTCATCCTTTCAGTTCTGCATTATTACTGGTGTTGCATTGATGATCGTGGCACCCATTGGTGGCCTAAGATCGATCATCAAGTCAGCCGCTAACTATAATTTTTTCTCATAAACTTCTTGCTGCTGCTGCTGCTTGAGATGGACAATGTCCATGGTGTTTACGATATCGTTGGCTATAGATCCCAGCTCTACTTGATTTCATACCATAAAAATGATTTTAGCTTATGGATTTTGTAGGTTATGTATATAAATAGTATTTTATTCTTTAGGCATATCATAAAATTATGTAGTATTTAAATTTATTTATACAAATAAAATAATAAAACTAACACAAGTGTAGATAAGAAAATAAATGTACAATTGAAAGTTATGTGGATAGAGTTGTCTTAAAATCAAAGAGACATTATTTTGTGCGAATAATTGCAGTTTTTCTTAATTTTAAAATATAATTTAAATGCTTTTAACTACTCTTTTCAATGAGCAAAACTATCGAAAAAAATATTACACCTTACAATGTCGAAATTGCAAAGAAATAGTACATGTAAAATTTTGGAGTATAACTTAAGATGTATATGTGTAGATTTTGGAGTATAAAAGGACCCTTTATATTGTAATAGTAAAACTTAAAGTATTAATAATAATATTAATTTAATATTATTATAAATTTGAAATATTTTGTAACTTTAATAGTAATATGTAATTTTTGTTTAAAATTTGTAACTCTTACAATTAATTTTCATTAACATGACTTTAAATTTGAATTTTAAAAATTATAACTTCAAGATTTTTATGAAAATTGTAATTTTAAAAGTTGATAATATCCATTTAATTTATAATATTGAATGATATTGTTTGTCCATTCAAAATCTTTTTTAACAAAATTATAATTTGTCACATTTGTGTTGTCTTTGGCTATTAATAAAAAGTGTACATTGCTTAATTTTTTCTTTGATTTCATATTAATTTTGTGCTAATTAATCTTCCCTAAAAATACTTGTTATTATTATTATTTTTAATGAAGTTAAGTTACTAGGATTCCCGATTTCTTTAAAATACATTACATTCCTAATAATTTCGTGATATTAGTTTAAGAAAAGAAGATCATATTAATTATCATATATATATATATTTATCTCTATGTTATAGTCTTACAATAACGACACATAATTTGAGATTGTCAACTTTGTAAGCATAAAATGATACTTCAATAAAAACAAAATCTCCAAAAAATCACATATGTTTTTTTAATACAATAAAAATAAATTTATATGATTTTTTTTTCTTAAAGCAAGTAATATTTGAACTCGAAATTTTGGCATTCGTTCAAAAGTGTTATTACTATTAAATTACATTTATGAGTACTAATTTAAATCAATATTAAGTATTTACTTAATTTTATTTATTTAATTTAAGGGTACAAATTTAAATATGAGATCTTGATATTAATTAAGAGATGCTGTTAATTTAAACTAATATTAAGTATTTATTTAATTTTATTTAAACTATTTTATTTAAATAAGATATTTTAATATTGAGATGTTGAGAGGTGTAAATTACAACTAGGCTAAAAATTTTATCACTAAATTTATTTAATCTTGTTATAATTAACATTTGAATTAGTTGAACTCATTCACTCAATTTTACTTAAATTTAAGTAGCACTAAGTTTACAAAATTGAGATACATACTTTGTATTTTAATTGATGTATAATTAATTAATGACTATCACTTATTAAATAATTATTAATTTTTTTGGTTAATTTGATATTTATATATTACTAATCAATTATGAATATATTAAATATCCGATCAACAAGAATATAAAATTTACATTCCAATTATGTGAAGATAGTATTATTATAAAATTAGTTATAATTTTTTTTTTTTGATGTTATTTGTGTTAGGATTTGTGCTTACGTGTCATCCCATTATGTATGAATATTTGTTTCATATTTATACTAGTGTTATTATTTCAATAAATCGCTAATTATATTTATATATGGTAAGATGCTTGTAACGTTTCAGACATTGTACGATCTGAAAGAGTTCAGATCTGGTCTAAATGAGTTTAGATCAGTGCTAAGAATTAGCAACGATGAGAGTTATAAATGCTAAGAGTTGACACTGAGAAGAGTTATCAGGTTATAAGAGTCAGCGATATCTAAAGAGTTAGAGCCTTGTCTAAAATGAGACAAAGACCTAAGAATGTATTAGTAATGACATAATTGCAAAGAGTTACAAATAGTGCTAGGAAATGTCATTATGCAAATATGTTCTCAAATATTATGTTCTTGATCTATCTTCACTGATGCGGTCTGTCAGTGAATACCTTAACAAATATATAAATTGGTGTATGTCTATATCTGGATGGTCCAGATGGTTAGTCTTAGCAAAACATGAGTTTAGTGGAAGCTCGTATGGAGATACAGGTATTCAGTAAGGACTGAATACTGAACAGACTCACAAAGATCTCCAATAGACATCCCATAAAGCCGTCAATGGAGGATCTTTCAAGTTGAGTAGTATTCGTGGTCTTTTGACCTGAGTGCCACAGTGGGCTTGTGAGTGATCCACCATACTTTGGTTCCACACATGTCAGAAACCTTTCATGGTCTGACCGCTGGGTGTTGTTGGGTATGGTCCGATGTTCATGGAGTCCGGTGTGCATAGATATGGGATCCATCAGCTTATTTGGGTGAGTATTATATCCTAATACTCTATAGATTGTATTTCAAAAAGTCTTATGGTCATAAGCAATAATTCCCGGGAAAAGAGTTTAACCCTAGAGATAAATAATATTACAAAAGTGTTTGAGAATATTATTTATTAAAATACAATTCAAGAGATAAGCTTTCAGTCGGGCATATGAAGATTTGACGGTGTTGATCTATATCTCTGCTCCACTCGGATATAAATGATGGAGGGATTATATGAATATGTTATAACCTCAACTTGTATGGTTTAACACGCTGCTTTGTAATATCCGTAACGTGTGTGTAGGGCATCGTTCACAGACGTATGGAAGAGTTTTATATGACAATTCAACTCGTTATGCACTGGGGCAGTATAATGGATTGAACAGTTTCATCATAGAAATTTCAGCAAACCGAAAATATGTTTCGGGGTTCCTCGGGTTGTGCACTTGTTTAAACTTAAATATTAAATATATTATTTAATTAGTTGACAAGACTTGTTAACTAATTAGATATTAACAAGTGGCACATTTTATTGTATGAATTGTTTTATCATGAATTTAATTATTTACCATATTAGTAAAATCAAATAAGGTAAATATTAATTATTCAAATAGTTTTTGAATAATAAAATAAATGTTATTTAAATAAATAAAATATAATTTTATTTATTTATTATTTTATTCCTAAATAGAAGACATACCTAATTGGCCGACCTTTTTGTAAGAGTGTGTAGGGCCTATCAACACCTTGGTCCACTAGCTGAATGACACCTCAGACCCATTAGCGTTCCAGCACACAATTTTCAGGTTACCTGCGCCCTCAAGGAATCGAACCCGGGATCTCATCCATATAATGTCTTATGAGTTTATCCTTGTATCCATTGGACTGGGATATGTCTCCAAG
Source organism: Ailanthus altissimus (assembly GCA_946807835.1). Lineage (NCBI taxonomy): Eukaryota > Viridiplantae > Streptophyta > Magnoliopsida > Sapindales > Simaroubaceae > Ailanthus > Ailanthus altissimus. The sequence goes on along the minus strand of OX327692.1, from coordinate 22,988,170 downwards.
AACATACCTAATTGCCCGCCCCTAAGGAATCTAACTAAGTCGTCCTTGTATCCATTGGGCTGACCAACCCAATGTGTACAACCATTAAACCTTAAAGGCTTATAAGGGATGAGATCTCAGGTTCAACATTAGTTGAAGGCATGCATAAAATTTAATTGTGTGTTGAAAAACCAATAACTCTAAAGCATCATCTAACTAGTGGATCAAAATGTTAATAAATTCCACGCACTCTATCAATTTAAACTTATGATCACTTTATAATATTATCACTACCCTATCTCAATTTGTAATACATTTAAAAAAAAAAAATCGATCTAATTATTTCTCAAATTGTATTTGGTTCGGTTCCATTCTATTAATATTATAGATTTAACGCATAAATAAAAAAACTCATTTAATTATTATTACATAGTCATCAAAAACGAATTAAGGTTAACTAAGTCTACCTCTACAAAAATTGACAAACATCAAGTTATCTCATTTGTTTTTGGTATGTTATTAATAGATCCTTCGTTATTTTGCACGTTATTAACGTACTCTGATTCCGTTAATTACGTTGTTAACATTAATTATTGATTACTATAATAAATATTTTGCTCTTATATTAACTATTTTAACAAACAAAATAATACTTTTTTTTTAATTTTTTGAGTGGTTCAATTTTATTTATTTCTAATTTCATGAAGAGAGAGAGAAAATAAACAATAAAAAAAATTAACTAACCTAATTTTATACATATTTTAATTTCATGGAGAGAGAGAGAACGAAACATAAAAAAATAAAATAAATTCGAGTGGTCCAATTTTATATATTTTTTAAATATTTTTAATTTCACGAAAAGAGAAAATTTTGAAGAAAGAAAAACAAAAAAGAAATAGTATGGCCAAACAGTAAAAGATAAGGGGATGTGTATCAATTCTTGTGGGTACACCAAAATTAACCTAATTACGTGGCACTTATTATTATAATTCTTTTATAAGTTGGGCATCTGCAAAGGGTATATCCGTACCACAAGTCAAAAAGTAAGGGTACAATAGTAATAATACAAAAACCGCGCCCCAACCTGGTAACCTTATTTATTTTCCCGCCATTTCTCTCTCAGGCTCTCAAAGTGAAATCAGAGAAAACCCTAGAGTAGAGCCAGAGACGTTAATCGCCATGGAGGACGAAATTAAAGCAGAATTCGAAAGGATCGGGTTCACTTTCGACGACGAGGAAGAAGTTCTAAAGAAATGTAACTGCATTTCCTGGCTTGCCCTTGAACTCCACTCGTATTGGCAAAAACTGATGTTGTGGTTTTGACTTTTGTTGATTTAGGTCTTACTTTCTGCATAAATTACAATCTCAAGCCCTCGGATCTCGTCTCAAGCTGGGAGGTTTATTATCTTAACCGGTAATTTTTTTTTTAACTTAAGTTTCTCTACATCTCTCTCTTTTTTAAATTATACATTTACACACAACATACTTGATTAATAAAACTTTGCCTCCTTTTTCGAGACGCAAAATAAATTCCTAATTTATATTAACTCAGTATTTGGTCACTAAGAAAACTACTTCTTTTTTTGTTTTAGATTCAATAAAGAGAGAAAAAAAAGAAAGAGAGAAAAGCAAAGCAGAAATTTATTTCAATTAACCCAAATAGGGATCTTAAAGTTTAGAATTCAACAACGGTAGTTGAGATTAGTCTTTTATTTCATATGTTTTACTTGCCTGGGATGTTGTAATGAATAATTTTGAACTTTGTAGTAATTGTTTAATGGCTGGTTTTGGGGCAGGCAATTGGATGAATCGACTGTTAAAAATGCTGAAATGGATGGCTTTATGATGCATTTGCAAAATGAGCAGAAAGAAGCGGTTATTAAGGAGGAACCTGGTTTGCATATCTACTCAAGTAAAGATGTGGACATGTAAGAAGTTTTTTTTTTCTCTTTTATAATTTTGCTTACTCTGTTTGTTTACTTGCTTGTTTGTTTAGTTATATTTATGGATGTTTGAGGAATTGAATTAGGTGGTAGTAGGTATACAACATTGTGCATTTTAAGATTGAGATGCTAAGTAAAATGACACTGGTATCATTTTTTTCTCCATGTGCGTATCGATGTAACTTTTATTGTCCAAATGTAATATTATTGTCATAATTACATTGGCATTCATGGATTGCACATGCTATGTTGTTGGTAATGCAGTCAGCTCCTGATGTTTGGTAACTACATTTGGATGGAACTTGGACGTAAAAATTTGTAATTAGAAGAATAAGTTCTGTTGCTATGATGTCACAACCAAACTCCAATTCTTAGGCCAGGCCGTATACAGTTAATTTGTGCAGTTGCGCTAAAATACATCTTAGTTACTATTGCCTTACGATGTGAACGAATAATACAGAATCTATTGTGTAGGATTTTGAATGATGAAGATGAACATATAACAGAAGATATTCTGGGCACTCCAACAGACAAGTGTCAGAAGTTCTATCCAGAGCCACTAGATTCAGCACTTAAAGGGAATGGTTATTCTTCTGGGAGACCGTCAAAACTTGTGACACCCTTTGGGCAACGAACAGAAAAGTTTGTGGCAAAATTCAACATCAATAATATGCCCAACACAGAAAATGGAAGTAACGAACATGATCATGAGGATACAGAGGTTGACTTCATTAAAAGGGTTAGAACTGGCAAGAAATGTTCCTTAATAGTTCATGGATCAGGGCCAGAACCCGGATGCAGGTTCATGTATGACAGGATTGAAGACAGGGTATCTGATGCTTTTTATGGTAAAACTGTTATTGTTCTTTACTTACATGCATTTGTTGCACTAATCCAATTTCGTGGTTTTGTAGTTTAATGCACTGGAAAATCGCATTAGAAAGCATGCAAATGCACTTGTTGCATCTGGGCTTCACGAGGAACCAACAGACCCAACAGTTGCTTCGCAGGTAATACTGCTGCTGCTTTGTTGGTTCTCTCTGTTAATATGTTGTATGTTATAAAGAGCTATAAATCCATGCTAATAGAATCTATTGCTTCAGAGAAGTATATTTGCTGTTGGAATGATCTGTTGTGATGGGGAGGGCCACTTGAACGATAAATCTGTCTTGCTACAGAGCAGGTAAATTTTTCCTGGTGTTCTCCTCTTCGTGTGCATTAATTTAGAAGCAGAAGGCAGATGGGCATCTTCCTCTGCTACACATGGGCATACTTAGAAACAAAAATTTTCAGCGACTTAACAATGAGGCCTTAAGTTTATAGATGTACACATGCATGCCAAAGCAGGGTCCAAATTTGTTGGTTTTTAAATAGACTTATTTGGGCAAAGATCAGATTGTAGACATCATCTTCTTAGATATTTTTATTTTATTGCCGAGAACTATTTTACTCGATCAGGACCTGACTAATACCAGAGCTGACCATTTTGATATTTGACATCCTTCATGAGTTGAGAAGGCATTAGTAATCTTATCCTGATATGAATTATCTCCTAGCTTCCATTCTCATAATATTTGACAGTGTTGAGCATTCTGGAGGACAACGTGTTCGTCTAGACTTGCATAAACTGGGCCACTTTTCCCTTTTCCCAGGCCAGGTAAGCATAAACTAAATAAGATTGCAGAACTTGATCCATAAGTTGAAATTATAAATTAACCAAGAAAGATGGAATTTCTACAGGTAGTAGGCATTGAGGGGCATAATCCAAGTGGACACTGTTTGATTGCATCAAAATTAGTGGATTCTATTCCTTTGCCTGTTGATGGAGATAGGTATCTGCATCCTGCAAAGAAGCAAGCTGTGGATCAGGAGATCCATCCAACTGATTTGGTCTCTGAGCCAGAAGAAATATCGATGGTGTGAAACTCCTCTTCTTCATCATTTCAAGACATTAAAATACCAAAGTTTATTTAGTTATCTGTAGCACCTCAGCTCCAATTGCATGTATATTGATTTTTTATAATTGTACTTCGGCATATCTAATAAAATAAAGATTACAAGTATGAGAATTTGTAAAATTAACCCATCATTAAAGAATCGATAAGTTGATAACCCTTTTGAAGGGATCAGGAGGTTTAAAATACCTAGAATTAGCAGAAAATATATAATTGTTGCATTAACAGAATGAAAAAATAAATTTTGCCCCATTTGAAAAAACAGCAGTTTCTCATTCACTACCTTATAGGGTTGAAATGCTTGCAATAATAAATAAACCATTACTAGAACATGATTCCTGTTAGATGTTCTGTGCATTTTGTTGATCCTTTTCGCTTCTAACACAATTTTCTTTTTTTGAAATAGATTATTGCATCAGGTCCTTTTACCACAACAGACAACTTATTTTTTGAGCCTTTGACGGAGCTTCTAGCATATGCAAGACGGAAGCAGCCCCAGTTGCTTATTTTGGTATCCACCAATTGCTCTTTAATTAAATGATTGTTTGAAGTAGCTTCCATATGAAAAATTACATCTTGATGCTTTGTAATTTCTCCAGCTGGGCCCGTTTGTCGATTCTGAGCATCCACAGATTAGGAAAGGAACTATAGACACGAGCTTTGATGAAATTTTTCATCTGGAAATTCTCAGAAGGGTATTGGCAAAAGGAAATTGATTTATATAAAGGCTATTTGTGTTTTTTTTTTTAATATTCTTTATCTTTTGTTTTTTTTCAGTTGCAAGATTATGTAGAGTATATGGGTCCTGAAGTACATGTGATTCTTGTACCTTCTATACGGGATGCTAACCATGACTTTGTCTTCCCTCAGGTGATCTTATTGCTTAATAAAGTGTAAATTAAGATTTTCATGGACAATTATTGATATTATTGAAATAATATCTAATAAATGATAATAACAATAAAATGGTACCTTGTGCAGCCTCCTTTTGATATTCATCCACCCAATATCAGACATCAGGTATGTGATTTCATACACAGTTCATTTAAACTTTCAAGAGCCTCCAGATCATTTATCATCACTTATGGTCTCAAATCTTATGTGTTTTTTTGTTCAGATAACAAGTCTTACAAATCCGGGGACATTTGAGGCAAATCAGGTTACAGCATACCTTTTTCTGAAATTTGTTTTCTCATACTGGTATCCACCATTCATATTTGTACTTGTTGCATTTTCAAATGCTTTGCCATATAATTCTTGGTTTTACAATTCTAAAATCTCATGGGTAGACAAAGACCTTGAGACAATAGCTACTGAAGAACCACAAACTGGCCATATTTTGTTACAAGTTTATTGTATTCAGTTCTCATAGTTGCCACGGCAGAATTTGAAACTTCCATATACTTTGCCTGCTAGTTTGTCACTTTACATTTCCCTCAGATTTTGCATCTTTATGCTTGTTTGAGTTCCCGTTCATGTAAAGTTACAAATTACAGTTTCTTAATACAAGTATGAGAGTGAGTTTTTTACATTAATGCTCGGGGTTTCAGGTCAAAGCAGGTTGCTGCACTCTGGATGTGATTAAACAGCTTAGCGGAGAGGAGATGTCAAGAAACTGCAAAGATGGAATCTCCAATGATCGCATGGGTAGGCTTGCCAGCCATATTCTTAGTCAGAGGAGGTATGTTTCAATAGATTATCTATATAGAAATCTATTTACTTGATATATTACTAATGGGTCCGGAGCTATTGAAGAGTGTAACGCATCTTGAAATTTTGGAGCAGTTTTTATCCTCTATACCCCCCAGCAGAAGGTATTCCATTGGATTTTTCACTTGCTCCAGAAGCTCTTAATATCTTGTCAGTTCCGGATGTTATCATCCTACCTTCAGACATGAAGTACTTCATAAAGGTTAGTAATTGAGCCAAGTACCTCTGAGCCTCAAGAATCATTTTGAAGAATAAAAATATGACAACTTCTCAAATTCTAGTATTACACTGATGAAGACAGCATTTAAAACCCTACCTCTCACTTTAAAGATGCTGCAAAAATGCAACTTAAACATAGGATACATAATTTCCCTCTGGGTACAGGTGTTGTCCCTAGGAGGAAGAAATGAAGGAGAAGCGCCACCAAAGAAGTGCATCTGTGTGAATCCAGGAAGATTAGCCAAGGGAGAAGGAGGAGGCACCTTTGCAGAGCTTAACTACAATGGGAGTCCTGATATGATGAATGCTTCAATTATCAGCATATAATTCCTGGACTGAACTAATTCAAAATGTCTTATACCTTGTAATGTTGCTAGTATGATCAATGCCGGCCTCAGTATGGCAAATCAAAGATTCGGGAAGATATCAAGTTAAAAGTTATTGTGTTAACCTTTGGGTTCAAATGACTCCAGTGGCTACAATACTGAAACCAGCAGAAGCAGTTTGTTGAGGGAAGAGGCAGTTCTTCCTGCTTCTGCCAACGTTTATTGCTTTGTTACTTCTAGAACACAATGTAACTATTGTTGTTAGCTAGTAAGCCATGTCTTACAATTATTTTAGTTTGTTCTCTTCCTGCATCTATTGAGAGAGCATTTGGAAGAGCGGCCAATGTAACACCATAAAAGTCCAAATCAGGAACCATCAGAGATTTCAGCCAGTATATTACATATTTACTGGAAAATACAAACTTGTTTACACTTGATATATCAACAATCAATGCTGAGAGTAGAGAAGAACGGGAGGGTGATTAAAGTTTCTGAAGATTGATGCCCGATGGCTGCATATTAACTAATAACCCCATAAAGACAAAGTTCTCATTAGAGGATGCCGTTGCTGCAGCTAAATAGAAAATCCAATTACGTATAGTCTAGCTCAGTTTCTTCCGAGCTCTGCAACCTCTTTCCCCATGCGAGGCAACCCAATTATTCAAACCCACAATATGCTAACCAAGGTTGCGGCCACAATGACAACCATCCAAGAGAGCCAAGCCCACTTTGGAAACAAATTATCAGCTGCTCCACTGATGAAACACCCACATCTGGTACAAAACAGAGGTCCCATAATCCCCCTACAATTATATTTTGATGATTTCAACTTTGATCTTCTATTGAAAATTACTAAAGGGATAACAAAACTCCCACGTTTAAACTGAAGCGTGTTGCAGAGATGAGAATGAAGAAGATGAAGTTGAATTTAAAGGGGCAATTATAGAATTATATAGGATGTTTAAACAAACTTTTTTTTTAAAAAAAAAGGTGATACTTTGAAGCTTTTACTTTGAATTGGGGTGTGATAATTGCTCTACTCTGAATAATCTGCAACGTAAATGAAATGATTCATCTACTAATCACAAAAAACAACTAGGACTTGTGAAATGTCACTCATAGAATTGGGATTGTTAGGCTTGTCGTTGGTTATTATAACATACGAAAATTTTATCATATAATAAGATGTAAACAACTAGTCGTTGACTCTACCTTAATTGATTGCAAGTGTAGCAATCAATTTATTATCTCTATAACTAAGCTGAGACAGGTGATCCAAATTATCAAGGAGCAACAACCTTAACCCAATGTTTCTTCCTACATGGCATCCTGAGTAATCAAAGCACACTCCCTCTAGACAAAAACCAGTATGGATCAATCCAAAAACTACGTTTTCCGTGATGCCAAATCAAAGCCAGAACCATTACATGCCTCTTGTTCCGTTTCAGTAACATATTAAATTGAAATTCTACCAAAACTTGCCTTAAAACTTTTATTGTATAACAACATTATGCTAACACTGCCTTGTAGGATCATATAGCAAACAACTTTCAACCTAGTTGATCTATAGTTTGATAGCTACAGCTCAGATCTGAAACTTAAAACAGGCAGAGTAGGTTGCTATCTACATAACCATTCCTCCATCAATGGTGAATACCTGCGATAAAATAAAATATGAAACTGAGAAACCAAGTATACGAATGGATAGAGAGACAGAGATAGGAAAGGTAAAATAACAATGCAGGAGGGTTTGGTCATGACATGGCTATAGCAAAGCACAGAAACATAAGGCACCACATTGACTAGTTAAAGGAAAACACAAGCAAAGGATCGTCTCAATGCAACACAAGAAACTACTAGAAATTATAGTTTATGGTGCTCCATGTAAAATGCTCCTTTTTACACACTGATTCAAAACACTCAATTGGAGTAGTTGGGTCCAAGACGTAAATTGCAAATTAATGCCAAAACAAGCTATCTCATGCCTAGCAACAAGTTGTTCCATGCCTGCCATTGCAAGTCCAAAATGAAGCCAAAACAAGCACAGGATGGCCAAGCCAAGGCAATAAATTGAATAATAGTAGTGACCTATATGTACACACTAGCCAATAGAATATTAGACACCTTCAGACTCTTGGCCATTGAGAAATAGCAGAGTTCCAAGTTCATCAAATAGAAATTATAGTAAAAAGAGACATTATAATGGAATAGATTCAAAACCTGTCCGGTAATGTAACTGGCAGCAGGATTGAGGGCCAAGAATTCCACCAGTCCAGCAACTTCTTCTGGTTGACCATACCTTCCTGAATGCATAATAAATACTGTTACTATTGTTATGATTTCAAGCGCTTTTGATTTCTTTTGCTAAACATATTCTCTGAAATGCAACTATTTTGCTATTATCTTGTTAAACACAACAAATTCCTGACTGAATCAACCAGAACAATAGTTTGAGAGATGGGTTCACCACAAATGACCAAAATATGGAAGTATATTTCACGAAAATACATTTAAGAAACCAGCTATAGATTTAATATGTTGAGTATATTGTGAGATAAACATCCTCTACATATGTTGAATGACAAGGAATTGAGGATTAATCACATGAAAACTTGCAAGTTTAGCATCCACTACTCATGATGAATGATAGGGACTATTAAGCATAGTTCACATGGAAACTTCAAACCCAGTAAAGACTTGGAGGCTTGAGCAGATTGCAATAGACAAAAGATACAGCCAACACAATAAGAAATTTGAAGATACATATATGGGAAATGAGAGAAACTTCCAACTTGTACAGTCATCTCTCACCTAAGGGGATTGTCTCCAAGATCTTCTTCTCAATGTCTTCGCCAAGCTTGGCAGTCATATCAGACGCAATGAATCCCGGGGCAACAGCATTGACCTGAAAGAACACACATTGATAAGAGTGGATCCACATACTCCATCTGCAGCATGATTGTTTGGAATATGCATGATAACAGGAACCAAGAGGAATAAGAACTCTGGAAAACTCACATTAATATTTCTGCTCGAATATTCCTTTGCAACAGTTTTTGTAAGGCCAATAACACCTGCTTTTGCAGCACTGTAATTGGCTTGGCCAACATTTCCAACCAAACCAACAACAGATGCTATATTGATTATCCTTCCCTGCAAAATCAGTTGACTGAGATGGGGGATTTTACTGTTAAAAAATCATGCATAAACCAAAACATACTCCATATAAACTTTCTTCTAAGTTTCATTTTGTATCTGTGATTTTTAATATTGGAAAACATTCAGTAATAGGGGCCAGTAACCAGTCATGATTTACCAGTGAGAATGCATAAAGAAAGTAAAGCCCTCAACTTCTAAAACAATGGTTCCAGTCCTAAGATTGCTAGCTTCATTGGACTACTGCACGTCCCATAGATAAATTACAGGGGAAAGCCCCCTAGTTCAATCATATTTAAAGCAAACTCCAGATGACTATTTTTGCCCATCAAAGAAAAGGGGCTCCAGAGAAGTAATGATGCAAATAGAATGATAAATCACAAACATGGCATATCAGAAGAGACAAAAAAGCCTCAAGACTGTAGACTATAGCTCAATTGGTTGAACCCCAAGATGGATGGACACACCATCGTACCTTTTTCTTCTTCATCATGATCTTGGCTGCTGCCTGCGAAGATAAACTGCCTCAGTTCCAATAACATCTATTATCCATTAGCATAACTAGTAAGATCTTTGGAATACACACCTGTGTGCACAAGAATACACCTGTAAGATTCAGATCAATGACCTCCTGCCATTGTGATTTCTTCATTCTCATTAGCAATGTGTCCCTAGTGATTCCTGAAACCATGTAGATAATTAGGAGACTAGATTGAAATATATAACAGATGAGAAATGAAATGAGATGTTAGCTAACCTGCGTTGTTAACCAATATATCAATTGTTCCCCATGCATCGGTGGCCTGCAGATTCCACAATCATGAGCATTCCGTAAGTAATGGATGGCAATTAAACAAAACTCAATAAGCCAAGAGAACATTTGCTCACAGTTTTAATCATTGCTTCCACATCAGCTTCTTTTGAAACATCTCCTCCAAAGGTAAGAGCTTGACCACCAGAAGCCTCAATCTACAAAACATTGTCAAATAAATTACCAACAGTCATTTCAAATCAAGCAAGATAATCTAGCAACAGCACCACTACCTCAAGAACATGAGAGATGACAATAGTGGGTGTAGGAAGTACAAGAATATTTTGGTAGAAATCATGAAATAGAATGCAAATGAAATCTTATGGATGTAAAATTTGTCTTTCCTTATTTTTCAGGTTATCTTAACAAGTTCATCAGATAGTCACACAACAAAGAAGATGAGATCAGAAAAGCAGCTTTGGAAAGTACCAAGGGTGCTGCTATCAAAGAGTTAAATGTGTATTCACACTTTAAAATATGTTGCATAGCATCTCTTTTGATGACTTGATCAGTATCTTCTACTTGTGAAGGCAAAAAAGATACTGATTTTCTAAACTATGCATTGGCAAGAGAAATGTACATATATAGTCTCTAATAGATCAAGATTTACCATGCCAGCTAAACCAACAAATTACTCCTTCTTAGATTCAGGAAAGAATATCACAGACATGTGGAAATCTAGAATAGTAAAACTTAGAAAAAGAGCAGTTTATGTTTCTAAGGCTTAGAAGTAAACTGTATTATCTTAAATTATAAAAGTTACCTTCTAAAAAATTTTAAGCATGAAATTTAAAAACATAGATGATAAACATCACGAAAGATGAGACGATATGATTTATGAACCTTGCTCGAATAATGCAGCTGGCAAAATGCATAGAACAAAACACGATTGTCAAAAATACTCATCTACGTTTTTTTAAATACAACTTTTTACCTCTTTGCAAACTTCTTCAGCCTCCTTTGATGACCTAGCATAATTTACCAGGACCTGTGATCAAGCAAAATTAATCGCAATCACTATTTGTAGTATCAAAAGGTAACATTATTGATGCAATCATAAAAGGATCTTCTGTGGAATGCTTCAAGTAAGACTTCAGTAATCCCCCAGTTAGTTGGTTTTCATTGCTTTCTCGCAAAGCAACCTATTATTTTTGTGACTGGGTGAAAAACACATCCCTGTTAACTACAGAGTGTCTGCACGTGTGTGAAGATGGGCATGATGTAATTGATTAATCACTCACTGACCTTGCAACCTGCTTTTCCCAAGGACAATGCAATTGCTCTACCAATACCTCTGGAGGCTCCTGTGACTACAACTACAGGAGTTTCTACATTTTGAGCTGTTTCAGTGCTTGCTTGTTCGATGGTGGCAACCTGAGCTCTAACTCCTGCATGAACCATTATAATCAATCATATGTAGATTCTAAGATACTTGATTTTATCTATATCAAACAAAACTCCTAAAATTTGAAGGATGCTGGACATGTTCCAATATACATCTATACTTGAGGCCTATTTAGCAAACAGATATAACAACACTAACATGCTCTAGGTTCTTTTCCCTAAATGTTTTTCTTTATGAAGTGTAGTTTTACTCCAAAATCAGGTAAATGAATTCTAAAGTAGTTAGATACTATAGATAACTGGTGCACTATGGAGTTCTTTTTGCACTGTAAACTTGCAAATAACCCAAAAAGGCTTATAAAATTCTTCTTCAAGAAGCACTTGAGAGGTGATTTCTCAGAAAAATCACTCTTGGGACCATAAAAGTGTTTGAAAATGCTGTCAAGAGTATTCATTAGGTGCTTTTACAGAAAGCGCTTTCAGATACTTTTGTAAAAACTGCTTTTAGTTCCCAAATACGCCCCACATATCAGAAACAGATTACTTTACACATACTGGAAACTGGTAAGTTTCCACACCTAACATTAACTAAACAAGATAACTGCAAAATTAAACTCATAACTACAAATTGAAAATTCCTATATTCCTCAACAACATAAATTTCATCATATATTTCAGCAATTCTTAAATTATTGTCAAAGACTGCTCCACAGTCTGAAATCTTTCCAATTCCAATAAGATCCGAAAATTTTAAATCCATCATCCTTCCACAGCTAAAATAAGTGCAATTTTCACTTCTGCAAATACAGCCAAACAATACATTCAATTCAAAACATCGATAACAGAAACGTGAGCTACAATACCAGAAGAAGCGAATGGGCTGCTGCTGCTCCATCTACGCTTGAGCTCAACGCAAGGCCGAGGCTGAACCTGAACCTGAACCGGAACCGGAGACCACTGACGAAACTGACCGATTTTCCGGTCACCAAATTTCGCGGAACTTACCGCGGATTTGAAGGCGACAATGTTGGATCCGGCGACGGCAGCCATGAGATGTTTTCCGCGAAATGAAAGAATCGAAGCGGAGAGAGTAGCCAGCAATGAAGTCTAACTAATGCTTCAATCGCTTTTATAAAGCCAGAAAGCAGAGAAAATGGTGTTTTTTTTTTAAATTTTATTTAGGTTTTAAGTGTTTCTTTGCATTGGAAACTCCGGAGCGGAGAGTGATTAAAATGGGGCGATGGGAACGAAGTTCGTGTGACTTTTGTTTTGTGCGCGGTTGCTGTACTTGGAGGAAGTAAGAGTTTTAACTGATGGGGCCTAGTTTTTGAATTATTTACAATGCAGCCAATGGATGCGATAGAGAGTTACACGCTTACGTGGCAAAATTGTAACTTAAGGATGTTTGCGAGGACTTGTACGAGATTTCAACAATTAATGGGAAACAAAATTAGTTGATCCGCTCAACCATCGCCTCCCTCCCATTAAATCTTTTCTTTTGTAAAATAAAAAAAAAATTGAGAAGTTGATTATTTGTTTATTTAATTTGATAATTTTGTATAAAAAGAGTAATTATAAACCAATTTAAATAAAATAAGAGATATTGTTACTTTTCCTCAATTCAATGATATGATAATTAATTGAATATCTCCATGAGATTGTCAATACAAAACTGATGAACAATAAAGAGAATAATATAACATCAACTGGGTGGAATCACAACATATGTTATCCTGAATTTAGGATCAACCTGAATTTTAAAAAGTGGTCTCTTCTCTCCAAGACAACTAATCCAATCAAAAAATTAATTATGAAATTATATCTCTAAAATCATGAGATTAATCTAGTCAATAAATTAATTAAAGAATCATATTTCTAAAATTATAAAATTAATTCAATCAAAAAATTAATTGTCTTCTTAAAAACATTCTACCACTAAGCTTTACAACATATATAAAAAAGAGTTTAAGAATAAAAAGGGGTGTACACATCAATCTATCTATTATATGTGAATTTTTTTTGTTTCTTTTTTATTTTATTCTATAAAGATTTAATCTTCATGAATTGTTATTGTAAATTTATTATTCAATTGTGTATATGAGTGAGCCCTATTATAAATTTATTATTAAATAGTGTATATAAGTGAGTGAGTGCATCAAATTTAAACTTGATAAAGTAAATATAGAATAAATTAAACTAAACCATTACACATATGATGTCTTTTTATTTCTTTGTCTTATTTCTTTTATCTCAATTAAATTGTTCTTGACAAAAAAAATAAATTTAACTCATTCACTTAAAAATTGTCTAAATTTTCAAGTAATAATTTGACGTTATTTATAAGGAACGACACAAAAAGTCATAAGACTAACAATGATTCAAAGATATATTTTTTATTAAATTTTTATACTAATATTTGATTTTATAATAATATATCTCAAATTTATACATGTTATTTTTTAAGTAATACAAAATTAATTCATCTCAATTAAAAAATTTGAGATACTAATCTCTTAAAATTTTAAATTGATTTGATGGTAGAGTAATAATTAAAAAAAAAAAAAGGAACAGAGTAGAAGGAGAACAAAGTAGAAGAAAAGAAGAAAAAAGCCATGCAAAAAAAGAGAGAGAAGGGAGAAGCTTCGAGTGGATAAATAAAGTAGAATAGCTGATTATTAGAAGTGGTACCAAGGGTGGAATTCTCTCCTCATGTGAGAAAAAATTATCATAAAAAATAAAAAAAGAAAGGAAAAGGCCTAAAGTGGAAATAAAGTGGGATAATGTGAGCCATATGGAGAGCAAGAAACAAATATGTAATGGAAGGGAAGCAAGAAGATCCGAAAAGAACAATGGTAGTTGCAGAAACTATTTTGGCTACAAGGGTGTATCAGATGCCTGGAAGGAACACAAATAGCAGTAATAAGAGTAATAGCAGGGCTTTGAAATGGCAAAATCCTCCTAAAAGGCTGGTTTAAACTAAACACTGATGCAGCAATAAGAAATGATCAAGCAAAGGTAGGCTTTGGGGCGGTGTTTCGAGATGACAAAGGCACCATTATAAAAATGGCTACAGTCTCAAAGGTCAGTGCCGGGGATCGAGAATTTGCAGAATCAGAGGCAATACTCTTCGGCATGAAAATTGCCATAGAAAACAAGTTTTCCCCCTTGATAATAGAATCAGATGCAAAAAACGATGTTGAGCTAATCAAAGGAAACATTCAGTCGTTGAAGGAAATTAGATGGATCATTGCAGAAATCCAGAGGTTGTCAAAAAAGGTTGACAAATATGAAATCCAACTAATGTGTAATGTCTTGGCTCACAAATTGGCCAACGAGGCACTTAAATGGCCAGATATAATGTACTGGCAGGAACCCCTGCCTTTTGTTTTATAACACATTAACTCTTTTTTTTTAAAAAAAAAAAGTGGGATAGTTGATTGTCAAAGTGGGATTAAGGGTAGATGACCTCTCATCAGATGAGAAATAATTCTTTTTTTTGTTTTATAACACATTAACTCTTTTTTTAAAAAAAAAAAGTGGAATAGTTGATTGTCAAAGTGGGATTAAGGGTAGATGACCTCTCATCAGATGAGAAATAATTCTTTTTAAAAAAAAAAGATAAGGAGGCGCTACAAAAAGAAATTGAATGAAGGACCTTAGAAATGAGCTCAAACAATGAGCGGTTTGGAACCGCCAAGATAGAAACTTGTGATGATTAGAAAATGCAAACAATAAATATAAAGATGTATAAGTCGAAGCCCCAGCCACCACAAAACACCACTACCATTGCTTACCGCTATTGCGCCGGTCACCATAAACCACCGATGAACATACCAACTAACTATGAAAATTTTCGCGACTTCAACCTATGTAATGGCGCTGCATTTCATCGCCGAAAAAACTAAATTGAAGACTCCGAGTGTCCTGCCACCACCCTTACCATTATAGCCCCCATCATCACCGCCCTGAGTCGCCCACTACCAACAGATAACCACCACAACTAGCTCACGAACATCATCATTTAGGTAGCCCTTCAAAATAGTCGACGGTGGCTAGAAGAAGAGAGAGTTGAAGACGTATAAGAAATAGATAAAAACTAAGCCTTCATTTGGAGTTTCTCAATTAACTCTACTAGTTTAAAATATATATATATATAGTTATAACCAATATTATTTTAAAAATTTTGCAGATAGGTCCCTATATATGATTCATAATGGCCATCTATAGAATTGAGGATCAAAGACTTGGGGATTGATGTATGATTTATAATGGCCATCTATAGAATTTAGGACGAAGGACTTGGGGACTGAGACGAGCACCTAAGCTCTCATAGAACCCAAACACCTAAGCTCTTACCAAGCTTGAAAACTTTACTTAGGCTTTCTCCAAGTTCAAGCACCTAAATTCTCACTAAGTCCGATCACTTAAACACTCACCAAGCCTAAACACCTAAGCTTCCATCAAGCCTAAACAGCTAAGTTCTCATCGAGCTTGAACACCTAAACTCTTATTGAGCCCAAATACCTAAACTTTCACAAAATTCGAACACCCAAGCTCTCATCGAACTCAAATACTTAAGCCTTCCCTCAAGGCTGAACAGTTAAGCCTTCATAGAGGCCGAACACCAAAGTCCTCACTAAGATCAAGCACCTAAGTCCTCCATGAGACCAAGCACGTGATCCCTTCCTTGAGGTCAATCGCATAAACCTTTTTTTAGTTATTATTTACATGTTTTCATTTTTTATTTGTATCGTATGCTCTAGATCTTTACCGAACATGAAGAGTAAAGCGATATGAATCCTAAGCCCACCAGGGTGGAGATGGAAACAAGTGACATGAATCCCGAGCCTATCCAAGGCAGAGATATAATTTTTACCAGCAATATGAATTTTGAGCCTGCCTAAGGTAGAGATAGAATTTCTACAAGCAATATGAATCTCAAGCTTGCCTAGGGCAAGGAGGAAATTTCTACAAGTAACATGAATCATGAGCCTTCATAAGATAGGGTTGGAATTTCTACAAGTGATATGAATCCTAAGTTTGCCCAAGGCAAGGATGGAATTTCTTCAAGTGACAAATTCCAAGCATGCTTAAGGCAAATAAGGAAAACAGGTAATGGTAGAAAAACCATCCCCTTTTATGAATGCCACAAATCTCGAGCTAATCCAAGGTCAAGAAGACAAGTAGACAATGAGTAAGCCATCAGGTGCTAATAAAGGCACTTTATATAAAAAATAGGCCTCTGGGTACTAATAGGGATGTTTGCCCTCAAAAAACCCTAGGAAATCTTTCTCGTGACTGACCACTACTAAAAAATTTTCCAACGATTGAGGTATAAATTAACCCAAACACAAAGTCAAAACATGTTGAGGACTCATGCTAGCACCTCAAGACAAACTCAAAATCTAAGGATAAATCTTCTAGCCTATACTATAATTAAATTTTCAATATTAACAAACTAATATTAAAAATTATGAGACTCTTATTCCTCTTGAATTTTAATGTCAACCATAATTTTAAAAAAATGTTTCATCCCTTTAAAGAAATCTAATCCAATCAAAAAATTAATTAACAATCATAACCTTGAAATCATGAAATCAATTGCCTTTCTAAAAATACTTTATCATTAAGCCATATAACATATAAAAATAGGGCTCAACAATGAAGAAAGTCATGGACATTAATATCTCAACGTTATGAATTTTTTTCGTCTTTTTTTTTTATTACTTTAGTATGTAAAGACTTAGCCTTATGTATCTCTGTTATAAAATTATTATTTAATAGTGCATATAAGTGAGCCATTAAACTCAATAAAATAGACGTAAGACCGAATTGAATTAAACAACTATATATACATTATTTATTTGTCTTTATTTTATTAGTCTCAAACAAATCATTTCAAAAAAAAATTACTCATTAATTTAAAAATTACTCAAGTTTTTAGGACAACAACGTCAATTAAAAATTTGGCATAAAAGAACGAAATAAATAATTAAATATATTTATTGCAATATTGTAATGTTGAATAAATATTAAAATCAATTAAAGATTAACATCAACAATATTCTTGTCAACCTAGCCAACTGAAAGCGTACAATAATTTTTTTTTTTAAAGGTTAAAGGTAATGATTTAAAATCCAAAGATATAACTATTCTAAAACAAATTACAAAAAGAAAGAGATCTCACCAACAGATAAGCAAGATTCGCAACCGCTAACAAAATCATCTCATCCACCCATTCACTGTTCTTCTTTTTCAAGCAGTTGTAGGCTCTTGCATTGTGTCACGACCCGATTTTTTGAAATCGTACGGCTTTAGACACTTGCTAGTGTTAAGCAGCTTACAAGACCCCAATAACCAAAGAAAGAGATGATGAAGAATGCACACCAAGTATTTGAGAGAATGCTCTCGTATTTTATTACCAAAGAGAGAATTACAAAACTATACAATTACAAGCTATGAGTATTTCTACAATTTGGAGAATGGTCTCAAATGAGAACACCACCTATTTATAGTTAAAGCTATATACAATGGACGGTTAGGATTAACTATAATCCAATGGTCCACATCTAAAGAGGAGAATATGCTAAGGAATATTTCAAAGATGCCAACTATAAAGAGAATATCTCATGGAATATGCCTTTTCTAAAAAACTCCCCCACCTACCACATGCAAATGGCTTTAACCCAAATTCATTGGGCCTTCTAGAAGCTCTAGCCCATTTAACCCAAAATGGACTAAGTACTCCCTTGGTGGTCCTGTCCCGCGCCAAATACTCGAGTAATTGCTTGAGAATATTTGGGGCGTGACATTCTCCCCCACCAAATTCACGCAACGCCCTCGTCGCATCTTTGCTAGAACTTGCACACCCCGTTCTGCAAACTCTGGCTGTGCGCTCTCGTGTCCCAAGCGTGCTCGTGTCCCAAGCGTGCTCTCCCATCCGGCAACCCTTTCCACTCGACAAAGTACTCAAGACTCGTCCTAAGTTGCTCACATTTGTCATGGCATGTGGAAATCCCCAAAGGTTCCCGGTTGTGTGGCTCAAATTCTGCATCTCCTGTACCTCCACGGTACTGCTTCCAACAGCTTGCGGAATGCACCTAATGTCGCCACTGCCGCTGTCTCGAAGGTAACTCCACCTTATGCGAGACGTTGCTAACTCTCTTGGCAATCAACCTTGGCCCCTCGTCCCCACGATCAAGGCCTTTGTGAAGTGGGCGTACTGACTTACGTTGTGGTGGAAGTATCATCTCCATCACCAAGTCCTCAGCACTATGCTTGACACGCCGCTGCTTGTCTTCGACCCACTCCTTGTGCTGAAACTGCACATCATGTGACACCTTGGACTTTTGGATGACACCCGCATCCAACAACTTCTCTAGCTGCCCCTGCAACTCTCCCATCTCCGATGGAGGTGTCAACCCTATAGTTGGAAGCGTAATCTCAAGCTCCAACTTGCCCTCAATTACATCTCTTGAAGGCAGTTCTTTCGGTATGGCAGTAGGCTTGACCCCATTGTGCTCCCCGAGCACTTCTGCAACAACCTTCGGTATTTCATCCTTGCCCCCATTTGCCGCATCATCCACCCCCGTTGTTGAGGCTAAATGTAACCCTCATTTGCGCCCAGCATCTACCCTTAGTTGTATTGCGGAAAGGACCTTGGCGTTTGGCTTGGATCGCCTACCCTTGGGCATGTCTACCATCGGTATCATTCGAGGCCCTCCTTCTAAAATACACATATAGTTGTGTTGAGGAAGTAACACCACATTGTACTGCCGTAAGAACTCCATACCTAGCACCACATCAAAATCATCGAGAGGTGCTACCGAGAAATTTACCTCACCGTGCCAGTTGCCAAGGTGGATTTCAGCTCCACAAACCACCCAATCCAGCGGCTTGGCTCTTGCATTCACGGACTTGAGGTATCCCTATCCTTTCTCCACATAAAGGCCCAAGCGTTCCGCTTCCGCACGCTTAATGAAGTTGTGCGTAGCCCCTGTATCAACTAACACTTGAGTCTTGATGCAATTGACATAGGCTTCAATGTACATGAGCGCCGTCCCCATTGGCGCGTCTGCACGCTGCTTGGCTTTGAGGGAATTGAACAGCTGCATACGACCCATACGGCTTTGTTCGCCCTCGTATTTTGCCTCGTACATTGCATTGAAAGCCTTCTTCTTCGAACAGTCCTTCACCCAATGATCCCCGTCACAAAGGAAACAGTTAGACTTCGGGCCATTACCTCTATGGCCGTTGCGTTTCTGCTCCTTCCACTTAGGCGGTTTGCCTTTCTCCTCCTTGTTCTCCAGAGGCTGAAATTCCTTAGCTTCCCCACCCTTGCTGTGATTGGGTTTAGAATTTCTGGACTTTCCCTAATCTCCCTTGCGGTAATCCATGAGCGTCTCCGCCATTGTAAGGGCGTTGGATATATTCTGCACTCCACGCCGCGTCAACTCATTGGCAGCCCAGGATTGTAACCCGTCCAGAAAATTGAACAACAAGTCCTCATCGGTCATGTTGCGAATTTGCAGCATCAACAAAGAGTACTCCTCTACGTACTCCCCAATAGACTTTGTTTGTTTCAACTCCTTCAACCGCTTGCGAACGTTGTGCGCCACATTCTCCGGATAGAATTGGCGTTTTAACTCCCGTTGCAATTCTTCCCATGTGTCTATGGTGCAGGAACCCTTACGAATCTCCTCTCTTTTCCTACGCCACCACAGAATTGCATGATCGGAAAGGTATAAAGTTGCGGTACTTACCTTATGTTCGTCCCGCACGCCCATAGTGCCGAAATACCTCTCCATTTGCCAAAAGAAGTTGTCAAGCTCCTTGGCATCCCGTTTGCCACTAAACTCCTTCGGTTTAGAGGCTTCAACCCGCGGTGCAGCCACCGCAGTTTGAGTAGCTACGCTATTAGCGACCGCTCGCTTGCACAACACCACATCCTCTTTGACATCTTCAAACCCCTTTCGTAGCTCTTCTACTTGGGCTTGAACTTTGTCCATGGTGTTGTAAACCTTCTCCTGAAAAGCCTTGATCCAGTCCCGTTGCTTGACAGCATGCTCGTAAATGGAGCTTTCGATGAGGGAGCGCAGCTCGTCACCTTGAGTATCGAGGCCTACCTCGACATTCTGGACTTGCTCCTCTAACTCCCCAAGGCAGTCCGTCGCCTTGCTCACAGCACCACCGAGCTTCATAACCATGTCCCCTAGATCATGGTTCGGGTCAACGAACTTTTCTGGCGAAATACTCCCATGTCTCCTAGCTTTGGGGTCTCTACCCTTCCCTTCAGTAATCTTGGATGAACCAGCAACTTCCTTCACCATCTTCTTTGAACCCGCTTTGATACCACTTGTCACGACCCGATTTCTCGAAACCGTGCGGCCTTAGACACTTGCTAGTACTAAGCAGCCTACAAGACCTCAATAACCAAATAAAGAGATGATGAAGAATGCACACCAAGTGTTTGAGAGAATGCTCTCGTATTTTATTACTAAAGAGAGAATTACAAAACTATACAATTACAGGCTATGAGTATTTCTATAATTTGGAGGATGGTTTCTCAAATGAGAACACCACCTATTTATAGCTAAAGCTATATACAATGGACGGTTAGGATTAACTCTAATCCAATGGTCCACATCTAAAGAGGAGAATATGCTAAAGAATATTCCAAAGATGCCAACTACCAAGAGAATATCTCATAGAATATGTCTTTTCTAGAAAACTCTCTCACCTACCACATGCAAGTGGCTTTAACTCAAATCTATTGGGCCTTCTAGAAGCTCTAGCCCATTTAACCCAAAATGGACTAAGTACTCCCTTGGTGGTCCTGTCGCGCGTCAAATACTCAAGTAATTACTTGAGAATATTTGGAGCGTGACAATTGGCATCTACTTCTTAAGTTATAACATTACGTACCCACATGCTCCAAATAAGTATTTTGATTCCCTTATAACACAAAAGAATAATACTGTTAAAAATTTGGTGAATCAATAATTTTAATTAAATAAAAATTGAGATGAATATTAAAGTGAAGAGTTAAAAAAATGTTTAAAACGTGTGAGACAAGTATGAAGAAGTTTAGGACATGTAAAACAAAAAAAAATGAAATGAGACTAAAAAACCTGAAGAAAGCGAAAAAAGCAAGCATAGGCGCTACCAGGGCTGAGTGTCGCGGCGGTGGGTGTGATATGGTGAGCGCCACGGCGTCCAAGGATGAGTGTCGTGGCGCCAAACGTGATAGAGAGTCCGTTTTTTATCCGAATTTTGAGTTTTGAAAAGTTTTGGACTTCCAAAACAAGTGGACTCTTACTCTAACAAGGAATAGGGTTAGTAGGCACGAAATACACCCTATATAAATACTTGTAAACTCTTTAGTTGAGATTAAGCATTAAGAGAGACTCTAAGAGAGGAAAAGAATTGGGTAGACACTAAGTATGCGATAGGGTGAAACCGTCGTTTGAGTGATCATTGTTCGTAATAGAGTAAGGATTCACTAAATATTAAGTCTTCTTGAGGGTTGTTCAAATTAGATTTACTTATAAAATTTTTAGGGAGTTAATAAGAGAGGTTAGGATCTTTGAATCCACCGTAAATGTAGGTAATTGGCCGAACCACATAATATTATATTGTGTTCTTTTATATTCTACTTTAAATTTTTAATATTTTACTTAATTAACAAATTATTCTATTGCGCAAAAAAATTGAGATTTTAAATTAAATTTAAAATTTTTCACTTCAAAATAATCTCAAAAGGAATAAAGCGCTACTCCCTCGACAAGTAATATAAACATAAATTTCCTCCAAGTGTTTCTTCTCATCAGCTCTAACTTGAGCTCAAATATTGTGCAACAATGACTGAATATTCAAAAATGTTTGTCTGTAAAGAGCTTCTGTGTTTCCACTTTTTTTTACATCATTACAAGAATAAATAAACAGTTCTATCTCTCACGGGCCTCCCCTATGGGGAAATTGTCCATCGATGCATGAGCATAGACATAATCATCGTTTACTGATTTACGAAATTCGCTGCAACTCAGTTTAGCTTTAAAAAGATAGTCAACGGGAGTGGAGGCAACTCGAGCAAGAACCTCTGTTAGCAATTCGTTTGGAAGAGAATTGATAGAGGATTCAACTTTGGTCGCCTTCGGGTTTTTTGTTTGTGATCTCTTCATAAACATTAGAGGCATTAAAAGAAAATTCAACAACCGACCATCTCGCACAACACATGTTATTCCACCCAACAACAGCTTAAGAAACTTTAATTTATGTGCTTTACATTAATTATATTCTCGTTTCCATGTAGAGAGAAGGATTAAGGATTATATTACCAAACCATATTGGGCTTTTTGTTTCGGGCAAAACTTTCTGCTTTAAGTTTAGTCTTGTCTTATTCTTGTCAAAGTGGGATTATCATCTTAACTAACTATTAAGTTTGATTTTATCTGTTTTTATATTGTAATTTTTCTTTCATCGGGCCTCCTAAGGCTAGCCCGTTATATATATTTATTTATTTTTACTAATTTATGTAATATATACCTGTTATCTCTACTTGGTCAACAGATAATAAATTTATGTAATTTTTTGAGCCAAATTGAGATAATAAATTTAACAGACTTTATAAATAATTTATAGGCAACGTCAGATTTTGGTTATTCCGCTGAGAGAGAGACCCATCATTTTCATACCCTCAACTTGTGCCCGTGCCAGCACATAATATTTATTCAAGTAGATATTTGAGCATGCTTAGAACAAAAATGAAAAGCAATTAAGATACTTATTTGCACACATTCAGACATATGCAGCTCTGCAAGTCTTCTGCTTTTTAGAGAATAATTGTTTTTTTTCTCTCTCTTTCTCCCAAAGCATTCACCGATTATCAAGTGTCTTAAGACTTTTTAATTCTGGAGATGCCACGAGTTTCCCAGCAGAGAGATTGGATTATTTACCAGATAAAACAGGAAATGGGCTACAAAAAGTCTAGCATATATATAATAAAATCTCTTTAAAGAAACTACCAATAACAAAGTAGAGGTGTAGAACTTCATAACTTAATTGAAAACTCAGATGCCTCTAATCATACGATGCCGAGCTAAACACTTGTCTGGACTCGTTTTTTGGAATTATTCTTGGGACGGACCTTCGCAAAAGCTTTTTCCAAATCCTGAAAAGACCAAACCAAAACCAAAAATAAGTATATGTTAGTTTAAAGAACTAAATAAGCACAAGTTTTTAACATCTACATTAAAATGATTATAAATTGGAAATTCATTGCTGTTTGGAGAATACCAATAAAAAACTTTCCAGAAAAGACTCATTTGTATCCATTCTGCCCAACAGATAAAATTGATGCCCCATAACTCTCTCTCTCTTTCCTCTAAATCATAAGAAAATTTTGACAGTCATTGCGAGTTTTAAAACCCATGGCTCATAAATCACTTATACAGAAATGAGCTAGCTAATATATCTCCACCCATCCTTACTAAATACATTAGAATGAGTTGAAAGCCATTAAGGTGCTCAAAACCCATATATAAAACATCAGCGAGTTCCCAGAAAATAGTCATATAAAATAAACCTAAACTTTGCTCAAGTAGTTTGAGTCAACTAAAATTTCACCTTCATTCATCCACCTATCTTCATCTCTGATCTAAGACAAGAATTTCAATGAATTTTATTGATGCAACTAAAATTATTTCATGTATGCTTTCTACACCATCCAAAATCTAATAAGATTTCTGTGATCTATTACGAATCAATGCTCCAAAGAACAGACAATAGTAGAAGTGAAATTTTAAGATTTTGGTCAAGAATATGGTCATCATTGTAACAATAGGCTGATAAAAATTCGATCATTGACTGTTTAATCACACCACCGCAAATTATCTAGTGGAATGTTCTTGCCTTACATCTTGGCAGCTAAGATTGCAGGGGTATCCTGTAAATACTAGCTAGTGTTCCTCAGTAATCAAGCCAGATTCCTGATATCAGATAATGAGTATATGACAAGCAAAAGCCCAGTACATATTACTTCCTAACCTTCCCTTGACAGCACACGATTCAGTATTTTAACAATTTATCCACTTGAATATTTCCCCTCAGTTGACCAGCTCTTAAAAAGCTATCTAGAAACTATAAGCGGTGCCTCGCACTTTTATCCTTTTTAAAGCCAACAGTTTAAAAATAGTAGGAAAAGAGGCTCAACTTTGTGTATGAACTGCAAGAATGAGAAATCAACTAAAAAGAAACAAAGGATTTTCATAGCAAAAGTCCGCTTACCTGAACTGGTTCTGTTTGTGATTTCTCCCCAGTCCAAAGATTTTCCAAATTGTAATAAGCTCTAGCCTTCTCATCAAGAGCATGAACAACTATGTTGCCTAAAGAAGAAAATATCAACCAAAGGAAAGTAAATTAGAAACAAAAGGCAAATGACTACAAACTAGCCAAATACCATCAGTGGTTATCAAATAATATTTGAAGTCACTTTAGGCTTCTGGGAAAGGATGCAACCATCAAATAATTTACTCTAGTAAAATTATATGAAGAGTTATTTTCTCTGAAAAGTGACTTGGAAGGAAACTTGGTTAACTTAATTTTGATGTAAATAGATAGAAAGATAGATAGTTATTAATCAAGCTTATCATGACCTAGTATAAATGTATCGATTTCACACGATCGCAAGCATATCACTTGAGAACAGCTATATTACTATTTAAAGAGTTGAGAGCACAGCACAAACCAGAGTCAACAACAACCCACTTTCCCGTTTCTTGCCCTTTTACACTGGGTAGCATCATGCGCTTGGCTCCTATGTTTCGCTGCTTTTCCTTAGCCTGTTCATGCCAATAAAAGATCAAATTTAAACAATAACCAATATGAACTACCATTATTCTACAGTTTGTCGAAGAGAAAATGTGAAAATAAATCCTTAAACTTGCATCTATTTCTTTAAAGATCAGAGAGCATTTCTACACTAAACCCAATGAAATGGCTTGGCTAAAAAGCTATTCAACTTCTCATTTTCTAGAACAAAAACCTCTTAATAACAATATAAAACCCCATTTTCTTTCGTTTTTCCTCAATTTTCCAAACATCCAAACAGATTATTGGGGTTTGAGGTCTCAAAACTCTGTAAAAACAAACTTAATTTTGGGACAGCAGAGGTGTACAATATGCACTAGCCCAGTTAAATAACATATTAAAAATAATAATAATAAAGCTTTTAATTTAGTTATAAATATAATTTTAAAGTTAATAACAAGAAAATAAAGAGGAAAGAAATGATAGATGCCTTGTAAAGAAGCGCTTGGGCGATGTTCCTGACGTGCCAGGCGGACCTACCAGTGGCAATCACCATAAAATCCGCCCATTCACATCGCTTTCCCACCGGTATCACCCTCACGTCGTCTGCTCTTACATCACTCAATACCTTCTCCACTTCTTCTAAATTCAGTAACCCTTGCTCGGTTCTCGAGACGGTCGACAAATAAGAGAATTTCTGATTCAGCCGCTGAAACCCTCCCTGATTCCATGATGATTGTACTGACTTCGACAAATTGAGAGATCGGTATCGTAGAGCCGCCCACATCTGGTCCCGGCACACAGCACAGCCCTCCCGGCGCAGGGTTTTGTGTTTTATTTATGAATATTCATAATAATGTAAAAACAATAACCCTTTCCCCCGTCCGCAGTGAACGCTGTCGTTTCTAATTGAAAGCTGTTTTCGAGAAGCGTCGCCGAAACGACACAGTTTCGGAATTGACTTTTGAAGAATAATAATAATAATACCCAGTCAGCGTTGATTGTTATTTACCTTTGTGTTTTAGGAGACAAAAGGAAAAGGTGAGTGTGGGTTTTTACACCGTGGGATTTGTAATTAAAAGTACGATTAGACTCGAGAATGAACCCTCATAAATGAGACACGTGTACTGATGAGACACTTCAAAGCCAGCTTTCACTTTCTTTAGAGAAACTTCCGTCACTTCATTCATCATTGTCTGGTTCGTAGTCACTCGTAGCTACCGAATCCCATGGCCCTCACGTGTGGTTCGGAAAAGAAAGTTGAAAAAGGCGGTTATTATTTATTTATTTATAAATGATTGGATATTGTTAAGATATGTCTGCAGAATTTTCAAAATTGCTCTAATTAGAAATTACTTCTCAAGCTTCAATTTTTTTTTAAAGCTAAATTTTGTTTTCATTACTCCACACAAGCTGAAAAGTTTTCTAACCAAAGTTGGGTACACGATGGATTTTGATTGCTATTTCTACAAACTTGTGAACTTGCATATTACAAATTCTTGAGACATGCTGAAAAACAATTTCTTTTTGGTTTGGGATAACTTATTAATCTAATTTATTTGAGAGATTCTATGATGTCTTCACTAACTCAATAACATTCAGAGCATCAGACTTAACCATTACTATTGCCATATTTAAGTTGTTTGCTATCTTTGAGACTATCTTTATTATTTCTGTTTCTGCTAATTTAATATCTCCTATGAAGACTCTTGAAAATGATGTCATGACTTTTGGAGTTCCTATGGAATATGTTATTATCATACCTAATTCCACTTTGTCTTTATTACAATTTATTGCTACATCATAGTTGATTCTATATCTCTCTGGTGTAATAGTTGCTCTACCATTTCTTGTTTCCAGAGTTTAATAGCAGCTCAACTTCTTTCCTTCTTCTGTTTCATTGCCAGTTAAATTTAAGCTTTCACTTTTACCAGCACTCTACTAAGCTCTTGGCTTTTTCCTGTTACAACCAATTCATTTCTCATTTGCCAACTTGCCCATAATGCCATTGCTACCTTAGCCAATTCTATTTTGGAGGTTGTTGTTGAGACATGCTGGATGAAGTTTCACATTTTCATGTTTTGGAGCCTTTGAATCAATTCTGCAAACTGTGAAATCTTCCAAAATTTCTTTGTTGCCTTGCATTTCACTAGAGCATGGAAGCTAGTTTCATGTTCCCTTAGACATCTACTGCAAATAGGACTTTTTGCAATTTTCCTTATGTGTAAATTTGTTGTTGTTGGAAGTAAGTTAGATACTGCTCTTGAGAGAAATATCTTAACCTTAGATGGAACTTTGATGTTCTTTAAGGCTTTCCACCATTTTTCCATTAATCTTGAAGAATCTGAACCCATGATGAATCTATCCTCTAGAGCTAGACAATACCTACTTTGATGTTTCAACAAATTAAGTCTTCCATTTTTTCTGAAGGGCAACATCTGTGGGCACCTTACTCTCTTTGGGCAACATCAATAGGGAGATTGGCTTAAATGTTTAGCCTCTTAGAATCCAGTTGCTACTATAAATGATAACCTTTGTATCCTATTCCTACAACATAATCCCTTTTTTGTAGCAGTTGTCTTCCCCATAATATATTTCTCCACATATATGAAAGATTTGCCCTTAGCTTGGCCCTTTAGAAATGGGAGTTTCTAAAGTATTTTGCTTTTAATATTCTTTTTATTAGTGACTCGGGAAAGTTGATGAGCCCCCATCCTTGTTTGGCAAGCAAAGCTTTGTTGAAACAGCCAAAGTCTCTAATACCTAACCCTTATTTGCTTTTTTGTTGGCGTAATCTCCTTCAACTGGCCCAATGAATCTTCTTTTTAATTTGGTCTTTCATTCCTCACCAAAAACCATTAATTATTCTTTGCAAATCTTCGCAGAGATTCCTAAAAAATCTAAAAATGCTCGTTACATAAGTAAACATTGTTTAAGCCACTGCCTTGATCAAAGTCTCAATGCCTCTACTTGAAAACTACTTTCCTTACCAATTATGGACTTGTAGCTATTCTCAGTTTTACTTTATTGAAAAAGTTCTTCTTATTTCTCCCTACCATTGAAGGTAATTCTAAGTATTTTTTATGAAAGCATATCTCATTTATTTGCAATGTATCTCTCATTAATTGTGGCTGCTCCTTAGACACATTTAGTTTAAAAAAGATGGAGGACTTTTCATAGTTAATAATTTGTCCAAATGCTCTCTCATAACACTAAAAAATCTACTTAAGATTGCTACACTATTAAGATGTTACTTTAATATATAGCAAGCTATCATTTGCAAACAAAAGATGTGATATTGGTATAGTAGAGCTAAAATTTATTCCCCTCTCTACCTTATACAGTAAAGATGACATTGTATTTGCACGCATTATAAACAAGTATAGTGATAATAAGTAGCCTTGCCTTAATTTCATATTGGCTTGGAAATGCTCTATGACATTTCTATTGATTATAAGAGAAAAATATGTAGTTATAGTACATCTCATTGTCAAATCTACCAAATATTTGTCAAAGCCAAGTTTTATCATAATATTATAAAAAAAAATTTATTCTACCTTATTATATGCCTTGCTAATGTCCAGCTAAGAGTTGCAAAACCCTCTATATCCTTTCTTTTTACTCCTTATTTTATGTAAAAATTTGTACCCTAGGATGATATTGTCACTTATCAGCTTTGTTATGGATAAATGCACTCTGATTTTGGGATATGATGCTTCTTATGGTTTGTTTTAAGTCTATTAGCAATAGTTTTGGCAATTAATTTGTACATCACATTACAAAAAGGCGTATTGGCCTATAATCAATTTTTTTTTTTTTTGGGATAGGGGAGTGTTTAGATTCTGGAATTAAAGGTATAATAGTAATGATTTAGGTTAGATGTTATCTCTTTGGATTAGCACCTCCAGCCATATCTTCATAGTTTCTTCTCTAACGAGGTCTCAGTGCTTATGATAAAAGCTTGCTAAAAACTCATCTAGACCAGGAGCCTTTAAGGGATTTGTTTGCCATATATCTCTTCTCACCTCATCTCTTGTGAATGGCCTTGTCAATTCTTCATTCATCTCTTGTGTCACGATAGTCTCCAACACTACCATTACTTCACATCTTTGAATATAAGAGGGGTTTGATGATTCAAATATCTTTAGAAAATAGTTTTTCAGGATATGTTATACTTGTTGGGTAAAATTTAGTTTAAATATTATTTTAATCATATTTTACACTTCACATATATCATATATAAAAGACATAAAACATATTATTAATATATATATATATATAATATGAAATAAAGAGTAAAGGAAGATAAAATATAGCATATAGTATAAAGAGGCATATTAAATATATTGTTCTAAAGCCAAATAATCATCCCCTTGTACGAGTAGTGATGGATTTATATAGCTCTAAATTTAATCCTATACTTGTAGCCACTCTCCTCGATGAGCATGACTATCAGAAGATCGTACTAAATCTCTATTGTCAAAGTTGCTAAAAAACTCAATATAAATTTAAAAGTATATATATGAATCACTTAAGTATAAAAATATAACACTTTTATATTTCTCCTTTCTCTTCTTCATTCCTACATATACTACCTCTAATGAATGATTAACACCTTTTTATATAATGTTAGATAGTTTAGGTATTAATTATAATATTAATTATAATATTTTAATAAATTATAACTTATATACTAATTTAATATGTAAAACCCCAAAATAATAATATCATATAAATATTATAACTCCCATAATAAAAATAATATTACAAATAAATTTTATAACTCTCAAATATTAAAATTAAATTTAATGGCTAATTTAAATATTACAATAATAATAATAATCTAATAATAATTTATAATATTTAACTTGAAACTATATTTTATAAATTACTATTAATTTACAAAAGGCTTTAATTTTTTTTCT
The DNA here is from genome assembly GCA_946807835.1 of Ailanthus altissimus. Taxonomy (NCBI): domain Eukaryota; kingdom Viridiplantae; phylum Streptophyta; class Magnoliopsida; order Sapindales; family Simaroubaceae; genus Ailanthus; species Ailanthus altissimus. Next base: position 22,957,996 of record OX327692.1, on the reverse strand, counting down.
CCAATACTATTCCCTCCTCATCTCCTGCCCATCTATTTTCATCATCAATCAAATCTCTGATTGTGTTGGTCCTTTTGTGAAAAAGATTTGTGTTTCTATCACTTTTCTTGGTTAGTTAATTCTCAATCTTTATTTTTAATAAATTTCTTTTTTCATGCAATAAGCTTGTTAGCTTCCTCTCCATCTATTGGATTTTGTTCATTGGGTCGTACTATTTGTTTTCTATTCTGCTTTACATTAGTTCCTCCATCAGCTCTTTAATTTTCTTTTGTCAAGCTTCAACTTAATTTGGAGCTAAAGCTTTCCTTTGATGTTTAAACTTCAATTATGGCACCTTAAAAGGCAATTTGACACTGACGTTAGTGGGTTTTTTTAAAACAAATTTTCTCATAAAGTTATAATATTTAGAAAGAACCATATATTAGAAAAAAATTGGAAAAAAATAAAATAATAAAAATAAGTACTGCTTACATCTTGAAGCGATTAGAAAATAACCAATTTGATATTAATTGGACTCCTCGCATGGTTATGACTAAGTCGCCAAATTTAAGTGAATCACTTTTTTTTAAATTTTTTTTTTGGCTTCTGCGGACACAACTGCTCTGTACAAAATGCAAATTATATATATAAAAAAAATTCCCTTTTTTTTCTGGCGTTTATATGTTAAATAATAATGTATTAAGATTGATTTACGGTATGTAATTGAAGTTGACGCAATAGAATGAAAAAAAAAAAAGAAAAGAAGAAAAGATTAAATAACAGATGCGACGTCAAATTCTAAGCAAGATTCATCTTAATCCAAATGATGTAACATCAGAAAGCCTAATGACATAATTAAATTGGGTACAAAAAAGGTGCAGCCACCTAAAGCAAAGGTGGTGCCAAGCCATATGATAATGATATGGATGTATTAATATTAAACATATGCCCTATTGCTTGTCTTTTCATTTTTTTCTCTCTCTTTTTTTATTTATTTATTGAATTATAAAAATTAGTTGATAACTAGACCATTTGGATGCTACTAAATCGGTTGTTATCATTACAATCGAACATTTTAAGTTTTCTTCCACCCACCAATTAAAACGACATCATTCCAAGCCTTTTCCTTTTTATTGGAACACTGCTAATCATATACATCTATCTATACGCTTAACCCATAACTTTGCTCCCCGTATTATTACCTTTCACCGTAATTCGACAGAACAGAAAACATTCGTCCACTAAAACTATATTATATAATTCGCTATAATCATTATTCACAAGTCACGCCAAACAAAAATAATAACAACACAACTATTTTTTATAGCCATATAATGCCAAACTTGTAATTTGGAATTCAAAATTATGATACTCGAGTGCTCATAAATTAAAAAAAAAAAAGAATAATGATTGCAATTTGTAAAATAAATAGATAAAAGAGTAATATTAGATATTTTAAATTTGTATTATATATTATATTTTAAAAAATAATATATTAAATAAATATTAAATAATAAAATATTATAAATTTTAAAATTATTTATTATATAAAATATTTATTTGACACACTACTTTTTAAAATTAATTTAAAATATTTAACATTATTTATAAATAAAACTTTAAAGATGGCTCTATTAATAGGTTAGTCTTGTATGAAGATAAAATTTCTCTATCTTTAATAAGAGTTATAATATTTAATAGAAATAATTTTGTATTGTGGGGTTTGTATGTATTTCTCAACCTAAGAATTGTAGGTTCGAATAAATCGTAATAATCTATTTAATTTTTGTATAATGTTTTAATAATTTTTTGATTTTATATTAAAATTTTATGATATAATATTATGATTACGTGAATAATATTATATTTAATATATTTAAAAAAAAAACTGCTTGCCCTGATAATTATTGACAATAGAGTGATAACATGCCAACTAATGTTCGTAAAATAAATAGCATTAGAACGTTGTATAATTGAAGCATTTAGTTCGTGGGTATTTTCGATTAATTTTTTTTTTTATCCACATGATTAATTAGATTCTCATGCAATATAAATTCATCAGAAAATTTACTATCATTATTATTATGGTGTCCAATTGTAGTTTACGTAAACTCATACAAAGAATAAAGATAAAAAAATTGCCATATATTGTAACTAAATATAAATTAGGTAGAAATTAAAAATAGAGCCAAAAAAAAGGGGGAAAAGCAGAAAAAAAAAAAAAAAGGAAAAATCAGAGAGCAGAGAGAGAGAGAGAGACCGAGAAAGAAAAAGAAAGCTTTGCTAAGGAGGAAAGAAGCAAATCTGAAACGACGACAAGAACAGCGAGAACTGCAAGTGTTTTTATTAAATTTTGTGGTTTAGCAAAGAGAAATGCGAGGAGCTTTCATTGATACCGATCGATCTCTCCAGTCCAGTCGATCGGTAGTCATGACAACGCATTAAATGCGTTTAGATCCAAGTGTCTGGTACGACATTTGTGGCAACTGTAATCGGCATTTAACTTAAAGCTTTTTTTTGCTCGCTTCACAATTTGAGTTCTTTAAAACTTTGGTTCCCACTCTCAACAACGAGCTTACACTCTCCTTTTTTTTACGACTTTAATTTATTGTAAGTCGACAAGTGAAGCTCTCATAGTCAAGGGTCAAGTTGTGAATTTGACTTGTCTGTTTTGAGCTTTTCTGGAGGCTAATTCAGGGAGTTGAAAATTTTAGTTAAATTAGGGTTTTCGGTTTTTAGTAACTGTCAGTCGTGGAGATCTTCTGCTTGAGCAAAATTTTAGGGTTTTAAGATTCAGGAGATAAGTTTAGTCGTTTTTGGGTTAGGAAACTTAGACTGTGCGTTTGGAATGTAGAAAAAAGTTGTTTTAGTTATTTTGTTAACGTTTTTGATTAGATTCCATGCTAAAAGATTTGTTGTTGTCTGAATGAGTGTTGAGTGTTCTGCATACGATTTTGGTGGCTAAAACTGGAATTTAATTAGTCATTGGAACTTGTGTATGCAGCAATTTGTATAAATTTTAGCTGTTTGTTAAATTATACCTGCAAGTGAATAATGTGCTGCTGGGATTGGTATGCGGGTTCATTGATTTCCAATTGTGACAAGGGGTTGGATTTGTGATTCTGGAACTGTTGGGTGTGGTTTGAAAAGATGCCTCCTTCTCCAGCATTGAGGTGCTCTCCTGGGAGAGAACTGAGAGGGGATAACCACAAGCGAGGACGAAGTTTTGAAAGCGGGTTGCTTCTCAAAGAGAAAGATGATGACCTTGCTTTGTTCAATGAAATGCAGACCAAAGAAAAGGAGAGCTTCTTGCTTCAGTCTACGGATGACTTTGATGACACTTTCTGTAATTTTCTAAACTGAGTTGACTTCTGTATTTGGGTTTATGTTGCTATCAGTGGGAGCAGAAGAATTTATATTTTCATCAGTTTTCCCTGGCTAACAGGGCTGAACCCATCTATTTGATTTTGGTTTGTTATTTGCAGCTACAAAATTGAGATACTTTTCAGATTTCAAGCTTGGAATCTCAATTCCTGTTCAAGGAGAGAGCAGTGAACTGCTTAATGCAGATGGGGAGAAGAATGACTATGATTGGTGGGTCATTTTATTTCTCCCTGTTACTTCTACTTCGAGTATTTTGTCATTGATTCTCCGTTCTTTGGCGTTTAGCAAACTTTGTAAGTTCTCATGCAAGTGGCCAAGGGGATAAAGCTTGCGGCTAACAGAGAGTCGTCTATTTTATGCGTACAACTCAATAATGCAGTTATCTGGATGATAATTAAGTTTTTATTATTCATATATTTACATTTTTGTCAAGAAGATAGGAATATGGTTGTCACAATTATCAGTTGTTCAACTGTTTTAAAGTGAATGCTTATCATTTTTTAAATATAACATAGCTGCTTATCATTTTATAAATATAACAGCAGCTGTTTATTCCCCTTTTCTGCTGCTAGTCAACTAGTTACTCCTTATTATTCCCGGTATTGTTCAGATGCCTAAAATTATCGATTTTTGTAGGTTGTTGACTCCTCCTGACACCCCACTTTTTCCTTCATTGGACGATGAGCCAGCACAATCTAATGTTTCACATAGGGGTAGACCTCGCAGCCAACCAATTTCTATATCAAGATCATCAACTGTATGTCATCCAACTTTTTATTTGGATATAAATATGCTTTCTATATTTCCATAGAAGTTTGTCTTAAAGTACTCAGTACATACATATCCCATGTCTTTTACATTGGACGCACATCTATATGCAGATGGAGAAAAGTTACAGAAGCAGTCGGGGTAGTGCAAGTCCAAATCGCTTAAGCCCATCACCTCGGTCTGGCACTAGTTCATTCCAGTCAACAAGAGGAAGGCCATCTTCAGCGCCTCAATCCAGTCCAACTCGTGCACCACGGTCTGCTACTCCCACACGGAGGCCATCTACTCCCCCTTGTAAACCCTCAACACCTGTGCCCAGGTCTTCTACTCCTACTCCACGGAGGACGAGTGCAGGGTCCGGAGGTAGTGCAGCCTCGTCAAGTGTGAGGGGAACTTCTCCCATTAGGACAAGTCGAGGTAATTCTGCTTCTCCAAAAATAAGGGCATGGCAATCTAATATCCCTGGTTTCTCTTTGGAAGCACCACCCAATCTTCGTACTTCCTTGGCTGATCGACCAGCCTCTTATGTGAGGGGCTCCTCACCAGCATCCAGAAATGGTAGGGATTCTAAATTCGGCAGGCAATCAATGTCTCCGACTACTTCTAGAAGCATCAGTTCTTCACATAGTCATGATCGAGATCGATTTAGCCCTCACAGTAAAGGTTCTGTTGCATCTTCTGGTGACGATGACATGGACTCTCTACAATCTATTCCAATTGGTGGCTCAGACTATTCAGTATCAAAGAGAGTTGGTGCATTTCCAAATAATAGAGCTCCAGCCTTTTCTAAGAAGTCAGCTAGAATTCTGTCCTCATCTGCTCCAAAGAGATCTTCCTTTGATTCTGCTCTTCGTCAAATGGTATTTTATTGCTTATGTGTTTTAGTATATATGCTTGACTGCTGACAGTGTAACTTTGATCCTGTGTTTCCTTGTCAAATTTAAGATCTAACTGGTTTTTCTGTTTGCTTTCTGCATTGTTTACATTCCAACTGCTATCTTCAGCTGCTAGTTTCTTTAACTTGTCCGTTGTGTGCAGATGTGCAAGCACGTATATGCCTTCCTTTTGTGTTGAGTAAACTGCATAAAATTGTCTTAGTGTTAATGATGGACAAATAAATGAAGTAAACAAAGTCATTCAACGGTTTATTGTTTTTCTGTTTATTAGTGTAACATCTATCTGTCTTGTTTTTTAGGTTCTCAGGTTGCCAACCGTTGTTTCCATTGGACTCAAAAATTAAGTTGATTGGTAGAAGCAGTAGTATTATGATCTAACACTGACTATGATTAAGTCCTACTGAAAGACTAGTGATGAATTCACAGTATATATATATAAATTTTCCTTGTAAAAGAAAATATTGAATATCAAGTGTCTGGTTTCCTTGCGAGGTTTCTAATGTTTACTTTGTAACTAAATCATTTGTATTTTATAGATTAGCATACCCTTCCATAAATGGTTCAAACTAAACTGCACATTGGAAGTCATTGCAAGTGTGTATATATATCTTGACATGCTCTTTATGGTATAAATAGATTATCTCTCCTGGTAGTCCTGACCGAGTACTTGAATGTGACAGTAATAATTGTTGGTAGGGAAACAAAACTAGATTTGTATAATATTGGAAATTTTATGGCTTTAATGAGCTTTAACATTTTACAGAATTCACTTAAATACTTTATATGTTACATAACCCATGTTTGGGAATTAAGGGAAACAATTCTTTGGGCATAAATATGTTACATAATCCATGTTTGGGAATTAAGGGAAACAATTATTTGGGCTTTACTTATGACCAAGTCTGTAATGCATTTTATTATTTATTGTATTCAAATGATATTATTGCACTCCTTTAGAAAATGTTAATGCATGGATCTCGGTTTCATGGATCTTATCATAATCAATTCTTGTGTAGAATCATCAAAGAAGTCCTCAGAATATGTTCAGGCCGCTCTTATCTAGTGTCCCTAGCTCCACTTTCTATGTTGGAAAAGGCAGTTCTAATCATCGGTCTATGATATCCCTGAATTCCTCAGTTACGACCAGCAGTCATGCAAGCTCTGATCTAGGTACAAGTGTTGCACATGAGACTGAAGGAAACGACCACCACCAGGATGACGTGACAAGTGATTGTGTGAGAGTACTGCATATTGATGTTCAAGAAGTGTTTGCCTTTGATAAGGTGGATGCATTAGATGAAGGCATTGAGCACGAAAGACATGAGAAATCATCTGACCTTCAGCTTGGTGTCTTGGATACGGATCCTTCTACTAAATGCGGTCCTGATCCCTTTGAAGTGTGCCGTAATAATGGCACTGATGTGGAAATAGATCCAACTTCTAACACTTTGTCTGTTAGGGTTGATTCATCTGAAGTTGATTATTCTGATAATACGAGACTTTGTTCTCAATGTGGTATTCGTTATCGTGTCATTGAATCAGTAGAAGAGGACATTAATCTTTGTCCAGATTGCAGAAAGCAAAATGATGTTGTAACTTTCACGAATCCAGGGACAACTATAGTAGTTTGTGAAAATTCCTCGGTGTTGTCTGTGAAGATTTCTGAAGATAATAAACAATTTGATGAATTGAAACCCTCAATTGTCATACCTGAATTGCAGTCACAAGCTTTTGATATGGTTGAAACCAGGCTTTGTGAGCCAGAAGAGAATGTTGTGCAAAGCCAGAAATACTCACAAGAAAATTCTCTAGCAAGGTCTCCTTCGGAAGGAGGTGAGCAGAGGCTTAATTACCCACAAGAGATGGGCCAACCTAATGTTGGTTATGATCCATCTGATAAGGACACTGTAAGTCAGCAATTGCAGCTCTCTAGTGATATTATAGATATGAAGGTTGACAATTCAGAAGGTGCTGGCATTTCCTTATTGCTGAAGAGGTCAAACAGTAGCAAGGGCCCTGTTCTTCAAAGCAGGACTTTCACTGCCACTAGTATTCCATATGAAGATCTCTCTTATGCAAGGGACAGTGCAAACAGTTTGAGAAGCTCCATTGGACATGGTAGTGGCTCTGCTTCATCTTCTATTGATTTCAGCTCATCTAGACAGTCAGAGACTCGTGTGCAGCGGCAGTTAAGTGGCAGGAAATCTGATTTGGAGAATTACAGAAATGATGTGAACATAAAACCTCAAAGCATCGGGTCATCTTTACCTGGGAATTCAAACCATACTCATCAAGCTTTTGGTCTTGCAAGAAACGCACATGAAAATTCTGAGGTCTCAGTTGGTGATACGAAACATGATGTAGAAGGGTGTCTGGTAACTTCTCAATTTGAAGTGTTTGCTTCCGAAAATAAAGAATCAGATGGAACTAATGTATCTTTTACAGATGCGGCAGTTCTTGATGAAGGTATTTTTGAGCATAATGAGAGCAGTAGAACAATGGATGCTTCTACCTCAGACTTGTCAAGCCATACGGCTAGCATTCAGTCGGATCAAAATTCAGTAGCATCGTGTTCAAATTATGAAGACCGTGCTTCATACGGAAATGGAGACGACATTCCAAAGATTGTAAGAAGTGCCTTTGATGTGGAAGAATCAGTTATCACTCCAGAGTCTTCTTACAAGGAGGAACATTCCATGCTGGATGCTTGTCCTGCTGGGATGGATGATGCAGAAGTTCCTGCTCGCAGCCCTTTGGCTACAATAACAGAAATAGAACTTGAGAATAATTGTCAAAGTCGCTCTAGTTCACAGATGGGAGACGTCTTTCCTAAGTCGACAAGCATCATGAATGAATTTTCAAATAAGGATATAATAGCTGTTCCAGACTCCAATACCTCAGATCATGCACATGGCATCCTAGGTATGCTCCGTCTTGCTATTTTTCTGCTCATAATTTTACTTGATTGAATTAATCTCTCCCATTCCTAGTACTCGTGCATTTTATCCTCCACTTTCCATTAATTTGCAAAAAAATATGGTTTGGCAATATTTGTTTCTTTGTTGAATATATACTCTGATTTTTTTTGCTTATTTTTCTTTTGGAGGGGGGAATTTATATATTTGTTTTTGTCTTCATCATTGTGGAGTTTTCTGGGACCAGTGTGGTCTTAGGGACTTCTGTTCCTACCTTTTGGTATTCCTTTATCATCAGCATAGTTTTCTCATTGTTTCCAAGCCAAAAAGAGGTTAAATAAAAAAATGAATAAACCTAAAAGGTTATATATACTGTTCAAAACATTTGTATTGACTCTATGAATTGGCCCTGACCTAATAGCTTAAGCTTTTGGGTTATACTCCTATCAAGACTGCTCAAATTACAAGCTGGTGGTCAAGAGTTGACAAATCTATATTTTCGTTAGTACTTAATTAAGTGCAATGTTAATTTGTTGCTTTGTTTTGTAGTAGTAGATATAATTGTATGTATTATATTTGAAGCTGAAGCACGTATGATTTTTGAACGTGAAGCTCACATATCATCTTAGATTCTTATCCAGTTGGTGCATTGAAAACAATAATGTTTCATTTCTTTTTCATCGATTAATTTTCTTTTGCAAGTTGAATATTTTATGGTCTCAACAGATTTTATCTGGTAAAGTTTATTTTGTGATAAGAGCATAAGTTCTAGCTCAGTTTTGATAAGTTATCTTACATGTCTGGCAGAGGATTCAACTGTATTGGTAAAGTGTCGGGGAGGAAGTAAGTCAAGAAGCTTGACACTAGAAGAAGCAACAGAGGCAATACTTTTCTGCAGCTCAATTGTCCATGATATAGCCTATCAAGCTGCAACCATAGCAATGGAGAAAGAAAGTCCAGCACCACTGGAAGGTTCCCGGCCAACAGTTACGATACTGGGAAAGTCCAGTTCTGACAAAAAGAACCCACGTGGCAGGACTCTGGGTAAACAAGCTTCAAAATCCCAAAAAGCCAGGCAGAGGCGGGTAGAAACAAATTCAAAACCTGCCATCGCTGAAACTGAGAATGATGAGAACGCGGATGAATCAAAGATGCAAAATGTGGGGCTTCCTTATAAGGGGGATAGTCTGAAGCCTCCAAAGCTGGAATCCAAGTGCAATTGCACAATAATGTGAAAAGTCTTTCACTAGACCAGGCTAGTGGTGTCCCACATTGTCACTCAGACCGCCTCATATTGGAGGGGAGAATGCTGAAAAGAATGCTTGTATTTTATTGGTTGTGTTTGAAGGGCTGTTTGGTTTATTGCCAATTGGTTTTTGTTGATTCCCAATTTATTTTGTAAAAAGAGGAAACACCACGCGTTGATGGTGGCATAATTGTAAAGTTCCTATTGGTATTAGGCTGATGATATTAGTAAGAGGCATTGGAGGATCATGTTTGCTCCAGTCGCCCCATTCCATTCTTGTTTGTTATTATTGTTTTGGTTCAAGTCTTCTGCGAAAGGTAAGTGTGAATTTATTTAAACCCACTCATTCATCTTCTCGGTGTTGGTTTAACCCCATTTGTATTTGTTTCAGTTTCACTTCTAATTTATGGTCGCCTTGGATTTAGAAAAAAAGTTCACGACGAAAAGTGTGTTAATTTTCTTTAGCCAGTTTACATAGGTGCAGTGAAGAAGCAGAGGTGGAAGGGCGAGAGCCCCACACTTTTGGGCAACTGTCCTCCCAAGGGAAATCGTCATTGTCATTGATTCATTCTTCACAAAACTTAATGTGGACTGTTCGACGGCAATTCTGCCCAATCTTTTAGTTCAGGTGTTCCCTCTCCATTATAGGGCTACGCCTATTGTCCAGCCAAACAAATTAACAAAAACATAACTTCTAATTCAACCTTCCCTCCCATAATTAAGAAGATTTTTGGATTTATTATTGTTATTTGTTTTATAATGGTTGATTATACTATATAATCTTTTGAGATAAAAAAAGTACTGCAGCTATTTTCTAGAGAAATATTTAGTGAATTCTGAAGATATTTTTTTGGATTAGAAAAGTTGATGAAATATCTGATATATTTATTTTTAGAATTGATTACAAATTCTCTTTTTTTTTTTTTCTTTTCTGAAAGAGAATTATATATATACATATATATAATATTAAATATTCCTGGGTTTAAAATGTCCAATCTTGAATGCGATGGGATGTAAGTAATGGTACTATAGACCTTTCATAGACAAAAAGTAAGAAAATACCTTGGCGGGAAGACAGGACCCAAAAAGGGTCCATCGCAAAATTTTTCCACTTTCAATTGCTCCAAAGCTCTGAAAATGGAAACGGATTCGGACTCCGACGGGTCTCACATCTCTGCAACTCCACCCAGATTCCAAAATCCGCCGCCGCCGCCTAGGGATATTCTCGATCTCAATTCGACCAAATCTAAAGTCAGAATCAAACCATCCTCGCGCTCAGAACCCAAGAAACCAACCAAACTTAAACCCTTTCAACCGACCCCACCACCACCATCTCCGCCACCCAACCCCGCTCCCCTCCAGTTCCAGATCCGCCGTTCATTTTCTCAAAATCCCTCAATCTCCATCGTTGATTCCCTCGAAACCCTCCCTGCTGGATTCTGCTCTAGACAGTCTTTCTTCTCAAAACTCCGAAAACCCTCTCTCAATTTCGAAAATGACCAATCTGCCCCCACTCCGTCAAATCCCGAAAGTACTGATATCAAATGTCAAGCTCTCACGAAGAAGAAGAAGCAGCAAATTAATTTAGTAAGCGTTGATTTGCCTTTGCCGCTGGTCAAATTGCGAAAATGTAACGGTGAAGGTAACTTCGTGAGGCTGAATCTGAATGGCAAGAAGCGTAAATTTGTTAACAAAGGTCAAAGAAGTACGTCATCTAGCCGTAGAAAATATTATAGGAGAAGCAAGCGTAAATTAAATAAAAATGAAACTGAGACTAAAGGGGACGATGGCGAAGATGAAGATGAAGATGAAGATGGTTTAAATGTTGGAACTTTAGAACAGAATCAGAAGGGAAGAAGAGCAGCCACTGAGTCAATTGAAGATGCGGTAAGAGCTGTTAGAAATGAGGCTTCGGATGAGAATCTGAGGAGTTTGTTGAAGCTTGTGTACGGTTATGATTCGTTCCATGATGGACAGCTGGAGGCGATCAAAATGGTGCTTGATAAGAAATCAATGATGTTGGTTTTGCCAACAGGTGCAGGGAAATCTTTGTGTTATCAGATTCCCGCGATAGTATTGCCAGGGCTGACACTGGTTGTGAGCCCATTGGTGGCATTGATGATTGATCAGTTGAGACAGCTGCCTCCTGTGATTCAAGGCGGGCTTTTGAGTAGTAGTCAAGTGGGTTATTTGCCTTTCTCTGTAATATTTATGTGGTTATTGATTAATTGCTTGATGTGATGTTTCTTGTCTTGTTTTAGAGACCTGACGAGGTTGCTGAGACTCTAAAGCTGGTACAAGAAGGGTCCATAAAGGTGAGTTCATCTAGAACTTGACTGATAATATTGATTCTCTTTAGTTGTTCTACTCTATAATTGCAGAAATATTATATTGCAATTTATTATATCTTTATTTTCCTAGCTAACTATGGGGCTCCACTGCATTTTTAGTTTAGTTGCCAGTGTATATCACTCCTTACTCTGCTGGCAGAACCTAAATTTCTTCCTCTGGTTGATTTGTACTTCAGGTGCTTTTTGTTTCACCAGAAAGGTTTTTAAATGCAGAATTTTTGTCAATTTTCATTGCTACTTCGATTATATCACTTGTTGTAGTGGATGAAGCTCACTGTATATCTGAGTGGTAAGTAGTTGTGTTGCCTCTTTTCTCGTTCTTCATTGTTTATATCAATATATGCATAATCTTAACTTCTTCCTTCTCTTTTAAGCTATCTGTCTTACTTAAGATTTCTGCAGAAAGTTAGTAATAGTCAATATATCAACAGGTCACATAATTTCCGTCCCTCTTACATGAGGCTTAGGGCATCTTTACTTAGAGCAAGGCTCAACGTTGAGTGCATTCTTGCAATGACTGCAACTGCCACAACCACCACTTTGCATGATGTTATGTCTGCTCTTGAGATTCCATCAAGCAATCTCATTCAAAGAGCTCAATTAAGGGATAATTTGCAGTTATCAGTATCTTTGAGTGGAAATAATAGGCAAGTGCAGGTGCTTCTTATCTTTTCTACTTCTAATTATTTATTGTTCTTTATACAATTGATTAAGTGAATTTGTTCAATTTACTGATTAATTACTTAAATTTTCTAGAATGAAAGATCTGCTTATGTTGATGAAGTCTTCTCCCTTCTCAGAAGTTCAAAGCATCATTATATATTGCAAATTTCAGGTAAGCATGTGCCTTTTATATGTTCTCAACGCTGTCTACTCCTTGTTCCTAATGCTCATGAAGAGAATCGATTATACTGTTTAGTTGGTTGTTCTTAAGGTAGTCTGATTTCCTGTGATGCCATGTCGGTAAATGATCATCTAACTTCATCTGTAATAATGTGTTTCTGTCATGTATATCAGCTTTCATTATCTTGATTAATGGACTGCGCACCTAAAAATTCTACTAAGGATGAAATAGAATATTGTTTGTAATTCTCAGTGGCCAAGGAGTGGTTAAAAAGTCAATTTACACCGATTCATTTTTACTATTTTCACAATGTTGTTTGGATTGAGTAGATGAGCTTTTTTGCTTGACATTGATTGTTTATTGATACTTGCATATGGATTTTGCAGTCTGAAACTGATCTGATAAGCAGATATTTATGTGATAACAGTATCTCTGCAAAGGTGAGTGATTGATTTTTTTTTCCCTTGAGTGTTGCGTTATTTTCAATTTTTTCATTTAATTGCATTTAAAAGTTAACTGGTAAAAGCTGACAAGGTTATTGGTTATTGGTTTTAGAGTTACCACAGTGGAATCCCTGCTAAGGCTCGAAGCCGTGTACAGGATTTGTTTTGCTCTAACAAGATTAGAGTAGTAAGTCGACTTCTCTTTGTAGTCTCTGAAGCCTGAATGTCTGTGCTAGTTGAATAATAGCATGGATATGTTTCTCCTTTCTTTATTCAAGAGTTTTACATTACACTAGCAGTCACAAAATAGCTGATTTTCTTTTTTGGTGAAAGGTTGTTGCAACTGTGGCATTTGGCATGGGAATTGACAAGAGTGATGTTGGAGCTGTAAGAAGAAAACTATGCTCATGAGTACTATGTGGCTTCTGCATTAAATTTACATGCAACATTTGATACATCTATGAAGTAGACCATCAGGGAAGCCTGGTGATTGCATTATAAATCTTGTGCATGGAAGGGATATGCCAATGTGGGTGGCTTCTATTCCAAATTTGGGAGAGTCACCTTTACACAAGTTTGATTCTATCAGAGTTGGAGTTTCCCAAAAAAATTGTTTTTTATCAGTAGAAAATCATAGAACGGAGTTAGTTTGGTGTAGGAGACCCTGGGAAGGCTTCTGTATTCTGTCTGTCCAGATGCTGTAGTAGTTGATCGGTTATCCTTGTGGACTTACTGGTACCCTGGACTTATTCAGCTGACTTTATGTGCTCATAATACCTGCTAACAGATTTAGCTGTACACAGTGATATCTTTGCATCACATGATGTTTTGATCATGCATTCTCATAGATATCAATGCTGAATTACCTTGTTACTTTGATCCAGGTGATTCATTATAGCTTGCCAGAAAGCTTGGAAGAGTATGTACAGGTTCATATTTGCTTCTAAAGTACAATATAATTGATTGGGTTTTCTGTATTTCTCACTTTATCAAAATCAATGATAACATTTTGTAGGAGATAGGACGTGCTGGGCGGGATGGGAGGTTGTCCTTTTGCCATATGTTTTTCGATGATATTACATATTTCAGGCTCCGTAGTCTTATGCACAGGTGGTCAAGTCTTGATCATATCCTTCATTAGTTGCTTGGGATTTCAAAATCTTGAAATTGATTTAAAATCCTGTGATCTCAGTGATGGAATAGATGAATATGCAATAAACAAATTTCTCTGTCAAGTTTTCACCAATGGCAAGAATTCACATGAAAAACTATGTTCCTTAGTCAAAGAATCAGCCTCCCGCAGATTTGATATGAAGGAAGAGGTATTCTCCTCGAACTATTGCTGTATTTACTCTCCGAATGTTAAAAAAATCATGAAACAGAAAACTTTTAATATGATAGAAATTATTCATTTTCTTCGAACTCTCTTATGTTAAAAGTGCTTTGAGCAAAGCATTATATTATCAGGCAACAGTTTTCCTCTCTTTCCGGATTAAGTTGGGAGTCTGATGATTGTCAAAGGACCTCTCCTTTAGTATGAGAAATATGTTGTTATCAAATAATGAAGCTGAGTTTCTGTTTGTGCATGCATGCGCATGTTTCCTTTATTTTCTTTTATTATTCTAGATTTTATCTGGAAATTACTGTTTGGCAGATCCTATTTGCACCATGATCACTACATTTGCATCCATGATACACTAATAGATGAAACACTTCTATGGAAACACATAAACATGACATTTTATTGGTGCCAGAAAATTGCTAAAATACTGCTGTGTTTTGATTCTGTCAGGTGATGCTTACTCTTTTGACGCGCTTGGAGTTGGGTGAAGTACAATACTTGCGTTTACTTCCACAGCTGAATGTAACTTGCATTTTAAATTTCCATAAGGTAATGTCTCTAGATTTATGTCGTATGTCTGAGTCCCGTGTCAGCTTCCTCGTATGCTCTAATGCTTTAGGCGATAGTCAGCAAGGTTTTTCAAGCCTTTTGTCACGGGTCAGGCGCTTGCTATTGACCCAAAAGATTAGCTTATTAGGTAATATTGCATACCTGCTCATATATATCCAAGATTCACTCAATTTCTATTTGATGTGGGACATGACATTCTCTTTCACCCAATCATGTGACGCTTCCGTTACGGTCTATCCCAAACTCAGGAGCCAACTTGGCTCATAGTGCCCATCCCCCTGGAGCCATAGGGACCTACTACTCACGTGGCAATCTCTATTGAGACTCAAGACACAGGATTTTTCAATCCCACTTGGCCTGTTATGTCCATCCTCACTATTCTTAGGGGATCATCTCACATAAAAATCTCCATTAGAGCGATTTTGGATAAGTCTGCTCTAATACCAATTGTCATTGACCCAAACTTTACAGCATTGTTGAAGTTGTGGAATTAAATTAGAGCATATCTAGCTGATTCAACAAGTTTGGCGAGACAGTCAATTCATAAAGTAGGCTAAGAACAAACAGTATTTGATAATTTTACTCTCAGAAAGTTTTAGTCTTATAGTTTTAATTTTGTTATTAGATTATAGGAAGGGCATACCTTGAGATTCGTCATTTTTTCTTTTACATTGCATGCTATGGTATTATAGTATTCCATCTCTTGATGCTTCATATTGTGATAATTTGCATAAGTGCAGACAGCTCCAACATTGCTTGCTGATAAGAATAAGATGGTTGCAGCAATTCTAAAGAAGTATGGGTTTTTTACTCTTAATAAAGTAAAGCTGTCAAATCTACTTAAGGTCATAAAACTCTTGATAAATCCATTACAATTTCATTAATTTTCAGGTCTCAGACTAAGCAAGGGCAATATGTCTTTGACATACCTACTGTGGCAAATAGCTTTGGGGCTACAGCTACTGATGTATCAAATCAGTTGGTAAATCTAAAGGTTGGGATTTCAAGAGTGTTTTTGTGGCTATTATATATAAATTTATTTTTGTGGAAGCCTTATTTTTCTTTTTCAACTTCTCATCAAATATTCAATATCTATGAAATTCTCTTCTTTTGTCGGATATCTTAGTTGACGGGAGAAATAACATACGAGTTGAAGGATCCAGCGTATTGTTATACAATTGTTGAAGTCCCTAGTGATTTTTGTTCTCTATCAGCACATCTTACTGAATGGTTGTCAGAGGTTGAAAAATGCAAGGTGATTATTCTAGTTTAATCAGTTTGAACCTGGTTTTCATTTCCAGTATGATGACAAGACAATATGCAATGGTTTGTGGGCGGAAATATCAGGCAGATTGTATAAAGTTAATATGTTGGCTGTTGTACCATAGACTTATATCATAGATTAATTTGTTTTTTCATAATATGCTGTGTGCTTCTTGGTAATAAATTGATCTGGTCAATTCTGTAGGCACTTTTTAGTCCCGGGGTTCTACAGAAGAATTAGCAGGTTATTTAGCACCTATTGTACACATATTAGTTCGGAAGTGCTTTTCTCTTGTTTTTGCTGCACTTCTAAAGCTTTTGGATTAAAATGTAGAATTCATTCACACTTCTCTTGTTGCATATCATGTGGTCAAATAGTTGGGGCTGGTCCTTAACTATATCCTGACCACCTAAACAAATGCATTTAAAAGATATCTGCTCCTCATGAATGCCACAAACCAGTTGATTTGCTTGTATTGCAGTGGTCTTTTATCGTGTATGCGTTTGTTTATAAATCTTTACCCAAGCCTAATGCAGTTTCTTCTTTGAATTAGGTACGCAAAATGGATGCAATGTTCAAAGCTGCTGCCTCTGCAGTGAATATGTGTGAGAAGATTCATGGTTGCAGTGGTTCACAGCATACACTTTGCATGCAAAAGAGGATTTTGGATTACTTCAAGGGTGATGATAATTGTGATATCCCTAATAAGATTGGTCAGAGCAGGTAAATATAATTATTGCTGCCTCATTTTGAATCCATAGATATCAGAGAAGAAAATCTAGATCAGCACTTGTTATCTTTATACTCTATGATATTTAATCATACTCATATATTCAAACTTAAAATCATCCAAATCACCCTGCCTCTCTGCTGAATTTAAAATATGACTTTCTTTTTTCACTCGTAGATGTTATTTCATCATACTGACACTTTCATTTACTTCTGCAGCCCATTTTTACGAGCAGATATAAAGGTGACAGTTTACATTAGTGTGTTAGATTCCAATCTAAATGCAACTCATATTTGGTAGTGGTGAGATATTTGTTCTTTTTGCATACCAGGTGTTTCTTCAGAGTAACTCAAATGTCAAATTCACCCCTAGAGCTGTTGCAAGGATAATGCATGGCATTGCAAGCCCAGCCTATCCTTCTACAACTTGGTCAAGAACTCATTTCTGGTAACAAGAAAATATATAGCAACAATAAATAACTATTTTATTGGAAACTTTGGCTTTTTCTTCCTTTTTTTTTTCTGGCTTTTATATGAGGATTCTAGGATGAGAACTCTGATGGGAATTCCTGTTAAAAAACTTGAAAAAGTCAATAACTTGCATACAGGAAGTTCGTTCTTGTCTCTTTTCTCATGTCACTACCAAATTAAGAAATGATGCCATCTCTTAGAAAATGTAAGAGCAGATGCACATTGGAACCATGGCTTTGACCATGCACCATATTGATTTACTTAAAATGCACTCAGGGGCGGAACTATTGTAGGGCGTAGGGGGATCATGGCCCCTCCAAACCCTAACATAGTCCTTTAAATTTGTATTATGTATATAATTTTTTAGTATTAAAATACTTATTTTGGCTTCTCAAAACTTCTTTCAAAATTTTTATATTTAATAGGTTAAATTGTCAATTTAAGAAAATAGTTCCTATTGCCATTAAAGACTTGTTTTTTAATACATTATTTAATATTTAAACAATATCTCATCTTTCTCTACTTTAACATGTTTTTCTAATAAAAAAAAATATTTTTTAATTTGAAAGTAGTCCCTATTTTATATTTTCTCAACTTAATTCTCTCTTCTTAGTAAAAATAATTTTTTATTTACAAGTGGTCCCGTTTATAAATCTTTTCTTTAATACAAAAGAATTTTATACTTGTAATTCTTTCCTACATGGAAAGTAATTTTCAAATTTAACCTATGTAAATAGATTTACAATTATGAAACACCATATATTGAAGATTTTATCTTCTCTTTAATTTACGTCAAACTCTTCTTCCTAACTCAAAGGCCAAGAAAAAAAATTCCAAGAAATAAGTTAGAATCTTTTATATATTTTAATCATTTTATTTATATATTAGTTAGTTTTTAAATATCTTACCATTATAATTTAATATGTATTTTTTTATCAATCTTGTTCTTCTTTGTACTTTTTGCTTTAAATTTATTAATTTTAAAAATAGAAATTTATTTTTAGTTATAATACAATACTTGTTTATTGTTTAATATTTTTGTTATTTTTTAGTGGAAAAGTCATCTACAATATCATTTTTTCAAAAAAAAAAAATACTGAAAATTCAAAAATTTATACGTCATAACCAATCCTTAAGATTATTTTAAAATTCACCACTCTACGATTTGTCCCTCCCCTACCCATCAACAAAGCCCAAATCCTAGTTCCGCTTAATTTCACAAATTCTTATGATTTGGCCTCTCCAAAACTCAAATCCTGGTTCGGCTCCTGAATACACTAAAATAATTTCCTATGTCAGCTAGTAAAAGCTGAACTAATTATGTTGATAATGGGATACAGGGGAAGGTATATGCAGATAGAATTCCAAGTAGTAATGGAAGCAGCCAAGGCAGAACTCCTGAATGTTGTTGGGAAGGATGCATTCTAACAGCTTAGAGTCAGTAGCAGTGTTCTGTAATAGTTGAATTGGAAGGCCACTAGAAGGTAACACTATAACAGCCGTGTGAATTGTTGTCATCTCATTATAAATAGTTTTTCATTCTGATTTTTACTTTCAGCTATTTTCAAACTTCTTCAAAGCTATGGTATTCCGGAATTTGATGCACAAAATGAGTGTAGCAAATGAAAACACATCTCTTAACCAGAGTACATTTCTAATGACTCAACTAATTTATTTACTGCCATGCTAATCTATATGCAGGCAAGATGTTTATTTCCTCTCCTTTTTCCTTTCCCTTCTCTATTTGTCATAGTTGAGCCTCAGCAACTTACCTACTTAGTTTGTCTGACAGAGCAAAAGAAATATAATCCGTGTAACTTACACAATCATGAATGAAGGGCAACATTGCCTTTCAAGAAAGTTTTAAGTATAAATACATCAACAGGTTTTCTGCAACATAGAGAAAATCATGCATGTGATTGTTGATCTAAACTTTTCCTCCATATTTATTGGACTTCCAAATTAGAAGTGTGTATTTTTCAATATTGATTTATATTATATTGTGTTTTCCAACAGTTCTGTAATCTTATAAAGAGTATATAGTGATTCAACTGGAATGAAATAACATATCACCATATTACCTATCATGAAAAAAAAATCTCTTGTATGATGATTTGGCAATTCTTTGCAAAGCTTTTTTTGGGGACACTAGGCACTGTATAAGTATCCTATTTCTTTTATTTATTTATGATTGTACAATCACCAATTGCACTTTGCATTAAATACATGAACAGACGGTAAATATTCAATATGAAGTTTTCAACAGTGACCTGATGCTTGAGCCCTGTGTGGCTGCCTCAGCCGCAGAACCATAAATGAGTGTGTTGTAGGAAGTTTGATGCCTAAATAAATCTCATTCATGGTTCAAAGTGAAGATAGCTAACAGTTGCCTTGATTGAGGATTTAGGATGAGTGAAATGAATAAGTAACTTGATAATGTATATGTGTAGATGTATTTTTCATTTTTAGACACCTTGATTAAGAATGAGTGTGATAGAAACTTAGGGAGCTGGCATTTGGCAGTTTAGATAGTGATTTTCCAAGCCACGTGAGAATAAACGAAAGGAATATGGGATTATATCGGAGTATAATTGGCAAAGAAGAAAAGTATAAAGAAAGAATTTGTATATTTGGGTTTGAAACAAGTTACCAGTGAATTATTGTGTACCCAAAAGGAAAGGATGTTTTCCTAATGTCATGGGCCTTTTTTTGAACTCACGTTGCTTTAGACATTTTTTAAATATTAAATAACTTACAAGACTAATTATTTAAAGAAAGAGATAAAAAAGAAGTATATTAAATGTTTGAATTTTTTTTTTATATTAATATTAAAAAAAAATTATAAAGTTATGAGAATTATAAATTTAAAAGATGGTTTGTTTAAATGAGAATTTTATTTATTTATAGCAAAAATGATGTATAATGGACGATCAAGGAAGTTATTGATACCATTGTCCGAATTAAGATTTACTTAATTTAATAGTTTATATTAAAAGTAAAAAATGTACAATAGAATATTTTAAAAATATTATCTATCACAAGAACATTTACTATAATTTGGCATCTTTAAAATAATCTTTCACTTATTACACAAAAGTGAATTTAATCAAACTCAATTAAATCTTTTATAAAATTCAGTTCATGTAATTCATTATGGGTTAAATATTTTTTTTGGTGGTTTCGTCACACATTAAATATTCAAGTATTTATTTGAAACACATTAAATATTCAAGTATTTATTTGAAACACATTAAATATTCAAGTATTTATTTGAAAATATTTTAAGCGTAACACTAAACAAAACAAGAGGAGAGTAATTGATGACTGAAACTTAGCCAATGGGGAATTTCTTTCTTTAGGGTATCTCTACTATTATGCAGTGGCCGTATAATGAAGCTGTTCCAATTCTTTTTGTTGTATATCTTAACAATATTTCCAAAAAATCACTTGATATAAGTAATGAAAAGAACAGGGCTTAAAAAGATTCCCTTTTGTAAATGTTAAATTAGTAACTGGCCTAGTCTTTCCAAGGTTAAGAGGAAGACAGCTAAAGTCAGTTTGGAATGACCAAACCAAATTTTAAAATGTATCAGTTAGCTCCAAGTTCCCAATTTGGATAATTATCAAATTAGAACATTCAAATTTTAATCACAAGCTTAGTTTCAATTTTATGGTTAATGATTTATGATAACCTTGTTTTCTTTTTTTTTAGAAAAAAATTAATGTTAACCTTATTTGAAATTGGGTAGAGTTTAATTTAAACTGTTAAGGTATTAAGTCTTTATTTTCAGCTTTGATATTGGTTTGTTGCGAAAAATTGACTATAGCACTAATTCATTTTAAGAATTAGTCTTTGTATTGACTTTATTGTTAGAGTTTTATGCATCTTAATATCATCATGACTTGATATTTAGCATCTTAAGAATCTTATATACATGTAGAAGACTTCAACTCACAAATAATCAAGATATAAAAGATCAACACAATAATAAAAAAAAAATTATAAAACACAAGACATACGTGGTTAAATAATAAATATTTACATTTACAGTAAATTTTTTATCCAGTTTCTTTTATTAATAGTTCACAAAGAACTCTTTAAATCATCAAATATCTCTTAGATTATCTAACTTTTTCAGACCACACAATATTTCACAAATCACTTAGATCTAATAATAATATATTTAATTAAATAATACAAGAATAATCAAAATTTTCTCTTAAAGGATCTATAATCACTTTCTTGCGCACTTAACACTTAAGTGATTTTATAGTTACATTTTTGTGTACTTAACACTTAGTGTTTATTTAGCTCTCTATTATCTTTTATGTTTATATCTTTGATGATTAATTAATTTTAAATAATTACAAGGGTTTATATAGACTTTAAATTACTCCTAAAAATTTAATTTTTTATTAGAATATAAGTTCATACAAAAAAACAAAGTCCAAAATTGCTCATAACACATAATCCAATGTAAATTGAGAAACTTCCTATAAGTTGATGTTATAGTGTTATCAAGCTAACGCTCGAAGCAATTTCGAAATAATGACAAAGCGTTATAAAGTTGGTGTTGAAGTGTTGCAACCTGCACTTGTCTCTTTTGTGCATTCTCGTTCCTCTTCGTTTCTAACTCTCTGTTTTTGTCTCTTTCTCGTATGTCCCATATGTATTTTACCTTGTATCCAATTATTCTTTGATTTTCAATCACTAAATTCCAACACAAAATAAAAGGATTATTTTTCTTCAAAATGAAAATTCAGAAAATCCTATCCTTACTTTTTGAGTTTAAATGTATATTTATAACTTTTTCTTTATGTGAGAATATTGATTAAAAATCATCGGAATATAATTTGGGATCAAACCAAGTGCATAGGGTGTGCACGGATCGAAGACGGACGCAAAAGGAGGCGAAAACGAAGAAGGGCGCACCAGGTGCCAGCGCCGCGGCGACCAGGAGTGGGCGCCGTGGCATCCAGAACAGAACCTAAGCGCTGCAGCGCTCAGCAGAAGTGCACCAGTGTTGCAGCGATGAGATCCCAACGCCGCAGTGCTGGTGACGGGAACAGTATTCCGAAATAAGGAAACTTCTTTATTTCGTCTCCCACTTGCTCCAGAACTCCCTAATACGACTCTCACACATATAGGGTAAACCTAGGACGTCCTAAAGTCTATATAAAGGCTATCAATTGGCTTGAAAACATAATCTTGACAATATTTGTGATAAACAAGAGATCTTAATGGTTCTTTGTGAGAGAAAATTCCTAGAGTGAAAAAGAGTTTTCTTTGTGATCTTTCTTGTAAAAGGCATACTTTGTGAGTGCCTTGAGATTCATAATAAGAGAAGAGTGTGATCTTGATCCGCCGTGGACGTAGGCAAGTTGTCGAACCACATAATTCTTTGTGTGTTCTTCTTCTACCCCTTTTTCTCTTTATTTCTTAATAACTTGTTCTGCATTATTATATTACTTGGGGTGAATTATTTTGCTTGTTTGTGTACTTCCGCTTCAACAAAATGGTATCAGAGCTTTGGTTTTAAGCAGACATGGCCACACCCAAGTATGAGGTAGAGAAATTCAACGGTACGAATGACTTCAATCTGTGGAAGATGAAGGTTAGGGCGTTATTGGTGAGCCAAAGGCTTGGTTCGGCATTAGAGGATACTGCAGCTCCATCTAGTGATGAAGAGAAAACGCCAGAGTCATCTAGAGCAGAAGCAGAAAGAAGGGACATTCAAGAAATAGCTCATAGCACAATCGTTCTGTTATTGAGCGATGAAGTATTAAGGGAAGTAGCAGGTGAGACGACGGCAATAGGTCTTTGGAGGAAGCTTGACTCTCTTTATATAAGGAAATCGTTGGCCAATAGATTATATATAAAGAAGAAGTTATATCAGCTGTCCATGTCAGAGGGGACGCCGATGAAAGATCATATAGACGCCTTCAATAAGATCATCCTTGATCTTGAGTCTATCAACATCAAGATAGAAGATGAAGATAGAGCAATAATCTTGCTGAGTTCACTCTCCAATAGCTATGAGAGTTTTGTTGATATGCTACTCTACGACAAAGAGAGTTTAACGATGAGTGATGTGAAATCATCATTAAACTCAAAATTATTAGGAAAACAGACTGAGGGCAATACAGAAAGTTTATCTGTAAGTGGAATGCCCTCATATAGAGATGGGAAGAAAAAAAGGCTCAAGGTCGAAGTCTAGGACTCCTAGGAAGTGCTATTGCTGCAAGAAAGAGGGGCACTTCATAAAGGACTGTCCTGAGAAGAGAGCATAAGACAAGAAGAAAGCGAATGTTGCGCTTGCCTATGATGATAGTTATGACAGCGCAGAGACACTCGTCACTACTGATGGTATGAACTCTGAACAATGGGTTTTAGATTCTGGTTATACTTTTCACATGTGCCCGCACAAGTCTTGGTTTACAAATTTTCAGTCCATTAGTGGTGGTAAGGTATTAATAGGTAATGACATTGCATGTCAGATGATGGAAATTGGTAGTGTTAAGCTTAGGCTACATGATGGGCGAGTGAGAGAGTTGACAGATGTTAGGTATGTTCTTGACTTGAAGAGAAACTTGATCTCACTGGGGACTTTAGACCAGAATGGGTGTTCCATCAGGATCGATGGAGGGATTTTAAAAGTTTTGAAAGGTTCCATGGTGGTGATGAGAGGAGAGAAGCGCAAATGTGTTTATGTGCTTAAGGGTGAAGTCGTGAGTGGGTCTGCACTATTCTCTGTAGATGATGAGAGTATGCAAACTAAGTTATGGCATCTTAGACTGGCACACCTAGGCAAGAGAAACCTAAAGGAGTTATATAGTCAAAAGGCGTTTGGAGAAGATAAGTTCCAGCCCTTAGAGTTTTGTGAGCATTGTGTGCTAGGGAAAGCACATAGAGTGAGGTTCAGTACCGGCGAACACAAGACTAAGGGGACTCTTGACTACATACAGTCGAACCTTTGAGGACCAGCTCAGATAGCTACTCATAGTGGCGCCAGGTATTTTCTCAGCTTGATTGATGACTATTCGAGGAAGCTGTGGGTCTATGTGTTGAAAAGCAAGGATCAAGTATTTGATGTGTTCAAAACTTGGAAGGCTCTTGTTGAGAATCAGACTGGCAAAAGAGTGAAGAGGTTGAGAACTGACAACGGCCTCGAATTTTACAACAGAGAGTTTGATGGGTTTTGTGCCAAATATGGGATTGCAAAGCATAGAACGGTAAGATCAACACCACAGCAAAATGGGGTAGCTGAGAGGATGAACAGGACTCTACTTGAAAGGGTTAGATGCATGCTTACCAATGTAAAGATGTCCAAGACATTCTGGGGAGAAGCTGTAGTGACTGCAGCTTACTTGATCAATAGAAGTCCCTCATCAGCAATTAACTTCAAGACGCCAGAAGAGAAATGGTCTGGCAATCCTTCGAAGTATGACCACCTCAAAATATTTGGTTGCCCTACCTTTGTACATGTTAAGGAGGGGAAGTTGGAACCTAGAACTATCAAAGGGGTATTCATAGGATATCCTGAAGGAGTAAAAGGATACAAGGTGTGGTGTAAAGACTTAAGACCACCAAGGAGTATCATAAGCCGTGACGTGACGTTCGATGAGATGACGATGCTGAAAACCTCCCATGAAGATGAGAAAGAAGAACCTGTGACCAAGGAAGACTCAGCACCCGAGTCAATAGAAATTGAAGTAGCGCCCTGAAAATGGATCTGATATGCCCCCAGATCAACACTTCAACAAGGAGATCCTTGAAGATGAATTAAGAACACCGGCAAGTTCCTCCAAGTCCACCCAAAAGAAGACTAGAACTCCTGAGTTGGAACTTGAAGAGTACCAGCTTGCTAGAGACAGGCTAAAGAGAACGATCAACCCACCAGTCATGACATATGGTGAGGCTATGAAGAGTAAAAACAAGAAAAAATGGCAGCATGCCATGGAAGAAGAAATTTGTTCTCTTAAGAAGAACAATACCTGGAAGTTGGTGGAGAAACCTCAAATGAAGCTAGTCGGGTGCAAGTGGGTGTATAAGGTGAAGGAGGGGATACCGGAGATTGAGCCTACGAGATTCAATGCTAGGTTAGTAGCGCAAGGTTTTACTCAGAGAGAGGGAGTTGATTTTCATGAGATATTTTCTCCAGTTGTCAAGCACACATCTATTAGGATTTTGTTAGTCATGTGTGTAAACCTTGATTTACATATAGAGCAGATGGATGTAAAGACAGCTTTTCTACATGGAGAGCTTGAAGAAACAATATACATGGCACAGCCGCAAGGGTTCGAGGAGCCCGAAAAAGAAGATCATGCTTGTTTGCTAAAGAAGTCATTGTACGGGTTAAAGCAATCACCTAGACAGTGGTATAGGAGATTTGATGAGTTTATGATGGCTTGTGGTTTTAGTAGGAGCAAGTATGACGGATGCGTGTACTTCAAGAACATGAGTTGTGGGATGATGTATTTGCTTCTATACATCGATGATATGTTGATCGCGTGCAAGAATATAGAAGAAATACAGAAGCTCAAGAAGCAGTTGAGTGGCGAGTTTGAAATGAAGGATTTGGGAGCAGTGAAGAGAATTTTGGGTATAGACATTGTGAGGGAAAGAAAATATGTTATCTTCTTGTCCTAATAGCGATATATAGTCAAAATTTTGAAGAAGTTTGGTATGTCAAACGCAAAGGCTGTCTCTACTCCTTTGGCCATGTATTTCAGACTTTCAGCAGCACAGTCGCCGACATCCGATGAGGAGAAACTGCAGATGAGCAAAGCACCATATGCAAGCGCTGTGGAAGCATCATATATGCAATGGTTTGCACAAGACCAGACATAGCACAGGCTGTAAGTGTGGTGAGTAGATACATGGCGAATCCGGAAAAAGATCGCTGGCTTGCAGTAAAGTGAATTATGAGATATCTCAAGGGAACGTCAAATCACGGGTTAATGTATAAGAGGGATGAGGACAGCAATGAAATGGTAAGAGGGTACGTAGACTCAAATTATGCATGTGATCTTGACAAGAGAAGATCAATAACGGACTACGTATTCACACTGTTTGGGTGTAATGTGTGTTGGAGATCAGCTCTACAACATGTGGTTACACTATCTACCACAGAGGCAGAGTACATAGCTGTTGGAGAAGCTATCAAAGAGGCCGTGTGGTTAAAAGGCATATGCGCGGAGGTATTGGCTAGTGAAGATGTGAACACCGGTGTGTATTGTGATAGCCAGAGTGCCATACACATAAGCAAGCATCAAGTGTTCCACGAGAGGTCGAAACACATTGATGTGAGGCTCCATTACATTCGTGAGATTGTCCAAAGTAGTGAAGTTAGTCTAACAAAGATAACGTCATCTAAAAATTCTGCTAATATGTTGACTAAGCCACTACCCTCGGTTAAGTTCGTCCTATGCAAGGACTTAACCGGAGTCACTATTTTGTGAGGGTGACCAAAGATGCGGAAATGAGAGATCGAGTTCCTTTGTGGATGATTTTGAATCAAGGAGGAAATTTGTGAGAATATTGATTAAAAATCATCGGAATATGATTTGGGGATCAAGCCAAGTGCGTAGGGTGCGCACGGATCGAAGACGGACACGAAAGGAGGCAAAAACGAAGAAGGGTGCACCAGGCGCCAGCGCCGCGGCGCCCACAATAGAACCTAAGCGCCGCGGCGCTAGGAGGCTAGCGCCGCAGTGCTCAGTAGAAGCGCGCCAGCGCTGGTGACGGGAACAGTATCCCGAAATAATAAAATTTTCTTATTTCATCTCCCACTTGCTCTAGAACTCTCTAATACGACTCTCACACGTACAGGGTAAACCTAAGACATCCTAAAGCCTATATAAAGGCTATCAATTGGCTTAAAAACATAATCTTGATAATCTTTGTGATAAACAAGAGATTTTAGTAGTTTTTTGTGAGAGAAAATTCCTAAAGTGAAAGAGAGAGTTTTCTTTGTGATCTTTCTTGTAAAAGACATATTTTGTGAGTGCCTTGAGATTCATAATAAGAGAAGAGTGTGATCTTGATCCGCCGTGGACGTAGGTAAGTTATCGAATCACGTAATTCTTTGTGTGTTCTTCTTCTATTCATTTCTCTCTTTATTTTTTAATAACTTATTCTATATTATTATATTACTTGGATGAATTATTTTACTTATTTGTGTGCTTCCACTTCAACACTTTATTTATTACTTCTCAATTCAGAATTATAATACTTATATAAAAAAAAAAAGTTTAAGATGTTGTTGATACTCCGAAGTAGAAAGAAAACACTAATAAGATGAAGACAAATTAGACACTAATAAGATGAAGACAAATTAGATTTACATATGGGCCAAAATCATGACAATAAATAAAATTTAAAAATTGCAACAAAACCCAAGCCCAACATCACAAGCGTACTTGCCAGGTCGCAATTGAATCATGCATCATGCGTCACATCTTAAAATCTTAATCTAAGTGCATTGAAAAAGTAAGAGAGGAGGAAGAAAAATATACAAAAAATAAATGAAATGTTAATATTATATTTATATAGTTATGATATAAATTTTATATTTTAATTAATGTAGTATTTAATGTATATATTATTAATTAGTGTTGTATAATTATTATATTAATAAAAATTAAAAATTCAATAATTACAATTAAAAAATTAATAACTATTTAACAAATAGAATAGTAATATTCATGTTTTTCAATTTTACAAGCTTAATACTACTGATATAGTAAAATTCTCCTCAACTTCAAGTGAATAATATAATAGAAGCAAGCTTCATTTTAATCACACAAATAAAAACATACTTTTTAATTTAATTTTTTTTTTGGCTTTGAAAATTATAAACATACTTGTTATTAGATTTTTTTTATAAAAAAAAAACTAAACTAAAGAAATAATAATAATAATGCATCCCATGAAATAGGACAATTATTATTCAGTTAGCTCGGTAAAAGGTTCATCCAATTACAACAAAGTTTGAAGTATTTTTATATAATGACAAAAAGTATTAATCTGTGTAAGTTGGATATTTAAAAATTGAGAAATACTTGTAAAAAAAAAAATGCAACATTAGCACGCTATAATTAATTATCTGAAAGTGATTCCAATATTTTGATTGATAAATCAAAATCTTATACAATTCTGTATTTAATGAAGTTTCACCAAAATAAGAGCAACTCTATGATAATTGTTCTATTAAGTAGGTTAATAACATTTAAGCCCCTAAATTTTTATTTATTCTCAAAAAAGGACACGTATTAGTGTGAGCTCTATTGAAATAAACAAAACACCATTATAATATTGACTTTTGTGATAATAAAAGCACTATTGAATAAACAAAACACCATTATACAATTTTTAATAAACAAATTAATGTGATAATGAAAGCACTGTTTGATTATGGGGGAATGGTTAGGGAGGTGGTTGCTATGAATAAAGAAAGTATGGGGTCACTTTGAAAAAAAAAGTAGAATAGATAGGGACTGGGAGGGTAATTACCAAAATTAAAAAAAGGCAGGCAAAAAGAGAATGAGGAGGGGTATATTCGAGACATCAAAAGAAGTATATACAGTTTCAGAAACTTAAGGCAAAGACCGTTAGTTGTTAACAACCGAAAGAAAATTAGAGCAAGAAGAAGAAGAAGAAGAAGCAACGAGAAACCTGAAATAATATGCCACCTTCCTTCTTCTTTTAATTAGTTATTATTATTGTAGTCATATAAATTCTAATCAGAGCCCTCGACTCGACTCAACTCAAGCTACCCTCTTCCGTCTCTTCTTCCAAGATTCAATTTCTCATACACCCACCTAAGATTTATATTCATCCTTTTTTTTTAATTGACTTTTCATTTTGAAAGAGCGAAAAGAGGGAATTTTTTTTATCAAGATGGATGAATTTTCTGCAACGTCAACGTCTTCTTCTTCACCATCGTTGTCTTTTTTAACGAATTACCCTCTCATTTCAGCTATTGTGGCCTTTGCCATCGCCCAATTCACCAAGTTCTTCACCGCCTGGTATTCCTAATTTCTCTCTTTATCTCTCTCAATTGGGTTGTCTAATTTCGATTAATATTAAAATTCGGATCCGGGTGTGATCTTTACAATTGTATATTTTCGAGATTTGTATCAAGTGCTTTTGGGTATGAATTGTTGAGAATATTGATATCAAATTGTGACTGTTGAGTTATTGTTTTGACAGCGGGTGTTAGCTTTATTGATTAAACTTGTTTATTATCTTTCATGAAGGGTGGGGATCAATGAATAGATTGTTATGGTTATAAATGCTATTAGAGCTATAGCTTGCCCGGATCTTCAAATGAATAAGAACTGCTACCTAGTTTGTTTAGCTCAGGGATCAAGCTCAAGCCTTCTTTGATAACCCCTATTTCTTGGGGCGAACGGCATAACTTTTTTTTAATATTTACCAATGCTTTAACAGAAGCTTGTAGAATTGTGGGGTGCCACAAATCTTTTCTTGTTTTGGCTTCTTTGACCAATTTCTTTCGTGATGGGGATCAAAACTGTAGAAAATTAGTTGGCTATCTACCGTCATTTTGCAAATAATTCTTTTCTTTATTTTGCCTTTTTTTTATTATGGTGCTATCTAATTTTGTAGAATGCACTTCTTTTTTGAGAGTTCAACTGTCTGTTGTTATGAAATGATACGCAAAATAGAATTTGGCCCAGGAAACTTTTTCGGTTAATTATGCAAATGGTTAATTTCTTTAGTAAATTTTAAGTTATGAGCTTGTCAAACTTGGTAACTTAAATGTAGCTACTTACCCATTCATATATGTTATGCTTCGGCTCATGTTGATGGGATGATGCTTTTGTAATTTAAATTATCCTGAGAAGCTTAAGCTTTGCTAGATTTGCAGGTACAAGGAAAGACAATGGGATTTTAAGCAACTCATTGCATCAGGAGGAATGCCATCATCCCATTCTGCAACTGTTACTGCTCTAGCAATGGCCATTGGGTTTCAAGAAGGCTTTCGTGGGCCACTGTTTGCCATTGCACTGATCTTAGCATGCATTGTATGATCCCTCTCTCCGTTCTTTAACAGGCACAAAAATTAACTACTCCAACTAAGTGTACATCCCAACATAACGGGGTCAACCATGATTGGCTTATAAGTGAAACAAATTCTATAAAAAAAAAATCTTAATATTTAATCTTTAAGTAATTAATATGTGAAGACCTTGCTTGGAACTAGGTTAAGTTGTTATGTGTAATGCTCTCTGTCTCTTTGTCAGCCACGTGATTGACATATTGATTTATTAATGTGATTTAACTTATCAGTTACAATCAATTCAAGATGTAATTTACATTGATGAATATTGCCCTTTTAATATTGAGAATATGGTGGCAGGTGATGTATGATGCAACTGGTGTAAGATTACAGGCTGGGCGCCAGGCAGAGGTCTGATTCTTTTACTGCCTTTGGTTTTTCCTCTTGCTCTTCAATTCTCACGTCTTTCCCATGATTCTCTCTCTCCCCCCTGATCATGTTTGAGAAATGGCATGTCAGAGAAGCTTTTGTTATTGCCTGCGTGTCACATAAAGACTAGTTATTTAGTCGATACATATGATCTTCTTGTTTGGAGTTCACTTGAACTTTTTCTTTTAACTGAACTTTCAGGTCTTAAATCAAATTGTATATGAACTTCCTGCTGAACATCCTCTGGCTGAAAGCAGACCGTTGCATGAACTTCTTGGTCACACCCCTCCTCAGGTCTGCTATATGCTGTAAAATTTTGCCCACAAGTAACTGATGATTCCACATTAGATAGATATCTATTACCATTCAATATATGTTGCCCATCCGCCGTTGAAGCTCTTGTTGCAATAATTACTGAAAATGATGGTGTAATTCCTACTAGAAAAAAATGATTTTTTTAAAATTAATTTTCTTTTTTAATATGTTACATCAAATTCATTTATACCCATACTTTTGGTGTGAACATTAGAAAGTTGAAATTTCAGTTTCCCTCAAATAAAGTTATCATCTATATTGCAAGGAATAGTATAAATGATTCGAGTTGTCTTCCACTATACAAATCCTATTGACCTTCCAAACTTTGAAAGATGAATTTAAGTGCCTTCCCATAAATTCTAATTTATGAGCATGTAAAATAAGATGCTATTAGAAGATAGCCATCAGAAGGTACTTCCTACATATTAAATTTAGTTATCTCCTGCAATTGGTGATATGATGTGGTGAAAATTATCCTCGACTTTATGCGCAATACCTACGATACCAATAAATACTGATGGATGTTGAGGTTGAGAATTCTTTAAGACATGAATAGTTATGCATTTACAGAATCTCTGGAACTGTTTCTTTAGTGTGATAATAACTTTTCTTTTTTATTATTCTTTATACTTTCCCCTTTGATTGTTGCAGGTCATTGCTGGCGCATTACTTGGAATTGTCACTGCAACTATCGGTCATGTGATCATTTTATCTACTATCCATCTTTAATTAGATCCTCGATATCATCTTAAGACATCTCCGACATTTGATCATGCCATAGAAAAGAATTGCAGTTATGTGACCAGGAATATTTCCCAGATTCGAGTGCTAAGCCTGTGGTCCTTATCTTGTTATGTTCTTTCATTGAACGACGTTCTCTTCATTCAAATGGTAGCATTTCTCAGGTGTAATTTGATTGATTGCATTCTCTGATGTAATGGTGATTTCTGTTAAATATATATCAGCTAATGCAAGTGGCAAAAATACTTGCATCTTACATGTTCAGTTCGATCAGTAGTATATGTTCAAAGTCTAATACCCACCTCTTTAAAGTGTCCATATATGGTAAGCGGAAATTAGCTGTTAACAGAGTAATCTACATTGGCTATAAATATCTTAAGAATTCAAGTCCTCAACAGATGTTTTTTTGTAATTTGGAAGTATTAATACACTGTAAGATTGTCCATCATAATAATTTTTGCTCTTGCTCGTCTACATTTCTATAAAGTATTCTCAACTCATTTCTTCATTTACTTTTTGTCATTAAGGACTGATACAAAATTAGAAATGACCGAAGCTTACAGACAAAAGAATTTCCTAAATGTCCTACATTAGATGTATATGTCCGGCTCTATGTAGGGTGAATATTTTTCCCATACCCGTAATGCATTATATGTGCAGCAATCATGCGGACGTAAAAACTTATCGGAGACAGCTGCTTCCAATCCAGAATCAGAATCACAAAACATGTTTTGAAAGAATCATCAATGTGTCCTTCCTTCTATATTGACTGGCTTTACTCCCAATACAGCAGAGAAAGCCCTTTTCATCTCAAATTCAGATTTTCCAGTAACAACAGACTTCACACGCCATGCAATGTTGTCATCAGGTCAGACTAAGATGGCTCCCTTGTCAGTCATCTGACAGATACTCCACCATGACAATGAATCTGACGATCTCTTGACTTCCATAACAACATCATCTAAGTAGTTCTCCCAAGGTGCTAATTCTGCCTTGCTTCTGACTTCAATGTCAACATTTGTAGTACCAGCAGGCCACAGTACACATACCTAAGTAGAAACTTTAAAATCCTCGGCCACCTTGAGTGCAGCACAAGCAAGATGGTACGACTCCTCTACTGGTACTATTATGAGGAGAAACTCAACTCTATCTCCAAACACAAGATCCAGGGTGGAGATGGTCTCCTATGACAAGACGTAGGATGAGTTTGATAAGAAATGCAACAGCAATATGCCGCCATCTATACCATGCTTGAATATCTTACGCAATTAATACCAGCTAAGTAATTGCTAAGAGAGTAGCAGGAACAGAGTATTAGAATATTTATTAGAAGGGTATTTTAGTCGTTTACTAATTTGTTTATATTTTCCTTATTTTTCATTTTTCACATGTATTGTTCTTTATTATTTTGCTCTCACTTTTGCAAGATAGAACCGATTCTTCTTCTTCTTCTTTGTTCTTCTTATTTGCATTTCTTTCTTCTTCCTCTTTATATTTGAGTAATTAACATGGTATCAGAGTAAGGTTATGGAAGGCAGTCTTTTTATCTCTTCAAGAACAAGGGCAAATTTTGAGGGTTCAAGATTCTCATTTGATTCAACTTCTTCACTTTATTTTGTGGCTTCAATCAAGTAAGGATTTATTATTCTAACATTGGGTAACCAGTTCCTTTCAAGTTTCACAAAGGTCAAGCATGTTTGCATAGAGATTGATCCTAATTTTGGCATATTATGATTATTTCGAATTTGTGGTTGTATTTTGGATTGGTATTGTTCTAGTGAGAAATTAGTTGTAGAAGGAAAACATTCTGGTTTTGGGTACTCTATATTGAGGGGATTGAAAGATTTGCAGGGACCATTCTGTCAAAATTTTAGCTTTTGGGGGTGTTTTTGCAATTTCAAAAAGTTTAGGGGTATTTTTGCAATTTCTGGAAAACTCGGGCATATTTGTAATTCTGGAAATTTAAGCACTATTTATATTTGCAATGGCTAGTAATAGAGATGACTCGCTACAGTCCATTAGTGTAAGATTAGATGGAAAAAATTATTCGTATTGGAGTTATGTGATGAAGAAATTTTTGAAAGGCAAAAAAATGTGGGGTTATGTTTCTGGAATTGTGAGTAAACCTACAAGTACAAGTGATAAGGCAGAGTATGAAAAACTATTAGATAATTGGGAAGTTGATAATTCAAAAATTATCACTTGGATAAACAATTCTGTTGAACACTCAATAGGTACTCAATTGGCAAAGTATGAAACAGCAAAGGAGGTTTGGCAACATTTGGCAAGATTGTATACACAGTCTAACTTTGCAAAACAATATCAGTTAGAACATGATATTCGAGCTCTTGAACAGAAAGGCATGAGTATTCAAGAGTTCTATTCTGCAATGACAGATCTTTGGGATCAGTTGGCTCTTACAGAATCGAAAGAACTACGTGCTTGTGCAGCTTATATTGCTCGTAGAGAAGAGCAACGTCTGGTTCAATTTTTGATGGCACTTCGTGATGATTTTGAGGGTCTTCGTGGCTCTATTTTGCATCGTAGCCCACTTCCATCTGTCGATTCAGTAGTTAGTGAACTCTTGGCTGACGAGATACGCCTTAAGACTCAGACAGGAAAAGGAATTCTCCCGGTACCTAATGCATCAGTTTTTGTAGTTCCTTCTAAACCTCCTGCTCACTATGAAAATAAGCCTCACTCAAGGGTTGGGATTGATGAATGCAGTTTTTGCAAGCAAAAAGGACATTGGAAGGCTCAATGCCCTAAGCTATTAAATAAAGTACCATAACTACACCAGCAAAGGCATCAATTCAAGCCTCCACAGTTTAGAAGTCAATTTCAACCACGATCATATCGTCCTCCACAGGTTAACACTGCAGCAGTTGTACCACCATCTGATTCTTTTGGATCCGGAACCTCATCCTTAAATCCCGCATTTGCAGCCCTTTCTAAACAGTTTCAGAAGTTTCTTGCTACACAGCCACATGCTATGTCCACCTTTTCTTTGAAAAGTCAATTACCCTCTAGCTCTTCAGGTATGTTGTCATCCACATGGGTTTTAGATTCTGGAGCTTCACATCATATGTCTCCTGATTCGAAATCCTTTATTTCTTTATGTCCTACATCCTCTGTGTCTGTCATGACTGCTGATGGTACTCCTCTACCATTAAAAGGAGTTGGTTCTGTTAACACATCTCATTTGTCACTCTCTAATGTTTATCACATTCCTAAGCTTACATTGAACCTTGTTTCTGTTAGTCAATTGTGTGATTCTGGTTATTCAGTGTCATTTTCTTCTACCTCTTGTTATGTGCAGGATCCGCAGTCTCAGAAGTTGATTGGGACAGGTCGTAGGCGAGGGGGATTATATGTTTTGGACGAGCTGAGATTACCAGTATTTGCAGCTCCTAGTATTGACTTGTCTTCATTTCGTTTGTCTCCTTCATCATCTAGTTTTTATTTATGGCATTCTCGTCTCGGTCATGTATCATCTTCTCGTTTAAGATTCTTAGCTTCTATGGGTGCCTTAGGAAATTTGCAAACTCATGATATTTCTGATTGTAGTGGTTGTAAACTTGCAAAATTTTCTGCTTTACCTTTTCATCGAAGTACTTCTTGTTCTATTGCACCATTTGATTTAGTCCACTCTGATGTGTGGGGACCTTCTCCCATTGCTACAAAAGGGGGGTCTCGATATTATGTTTCTTTTATTGATGATTACACTCATTTTTGTTGGATTTATCTTATGAAACGTCGTTCTGACTTCTTTGGCATTTATAGTAACTTTCAAGCTCTTGTAAAAACTCAACATTCTGCAGTTATTAAGTGTTTTAGATGTGATTTGGGTGGTGAATATACTTCCAATAAATTCTGTGATTTACTTGCTTTAGATGGAACTATTCGCCAAACTTCTTGTATAGATACTCCTGAACAAAATGGTATTGCTGAAAGAAAACATAGGCACATTGTTGAAACTGCTCGCTCTCTTTTGTTGTCATCTTCAGTTCCTAGTGAGTTTTGGGGAGAAGCAGTTCTTACTACAGTCAACCTCATCAATAAGATCCCTTTATCTCATACTTTAGGTTTGTCACCTTTTGAAAAATTATATGGGTATGCTCCTGATTATTCTTCCTTAAGAGTCTTTGGTTCTACTTGTTTTGTCCTTCTTCCTCATGTAGAGCGTACTAAATTGTCATCCCGCTCTACCATTTGTGTGTTTCTTGGTTATGGTGAAGAGCAAAAAGGATATCGTTGTTTTGACCCAGTGTCACAAAAACTATATTGTTCTCGCCATGTTGTGTTTCTTGAGCACATACCTTTCTTTTCTATTCCTGCTACTACTCACAATTTGACCAAATCTGATCTCATTCATATTGATCCTTTCTCTAACCATACAGATAGTTTCTCTCCACATGTCCCTTCCACTACAGACTCTAACTCATCTATTGTTCCTATAGTCCCTTTTCCTCTTTATTATTCTCGCAGGGTTCGCACTGTTAGTTCTGGAGATACTGGTGCGTTGCAGTCTAGAGCTCTTGATAATCCCACTCCTCCTGCAGTTGCCCAAGCTCCTCTTGAGATTGTGGATTCTACTTCTCGTTATCCTCAGCGTACTCGTAAGTCTACTCATCTTTCAGATTTTGTTTACTCTTGTTATTCCAGTTCATTTTCTTCCTTTTTAGCATCTATTCATTGTCTTTCTGAGCCTTTATCCTATAAAGAGGCAATTCTTGACCCTCTTTGGCAGCATGCTATGACTGACGAACTTTCTGCTTTGCAAAAAACTGGTACTTGGGATTTGGTACCTTTACCTTCTGGTAAAAGTACAATTGGTTCTCGTTGGGTATATAAAATCAAGACCAAGTCTGATGGGTCTGTTGAACGCTACAAAGCTAGATTGGTAGCAAAGGGGTTCTCTCAGCAGTATGGTATGGATTATGAGGAGACTTTTGCTCCTGTTGCAAAAATGACTACTGTTCGTACTCTTATTGCAATTGCATCTGTTCGCCAGTGGAATATATCTCAGATGGATGTTAAGAATGCTTTCTTGAATGGTGATTTACAAGAAGAAGTTTACATGGTTCCCCCGCCTGGTATTTCTCATAAGCATGGTGAAGTTTGCAAGCTTAAGAAAGCTTTATATGGTCTCAAACAGGCACCTCGAGCTTGGTTTGAGAAGTTTTCTACTGTTATCACTTCTCTTGGGTTTTCCTCCAGTAATCATGACTCCGCTCTTTTTGTCAAGTGCACCACTACTGGTCGTATTTTGCTTTCTCTATATGTTGATGATATGATTATTACTGGTGATGATGTTGATGGTATTGCAGTATTAAAGTCAGAATTAACTCATCAGTTTGAAATGAAGGATTTAGGCCCTTTACGGTACTTTCTGGGTATTGAAGTTGCCTTTTCTCCAAAAGGCTATCTTCTCTCTCAATCTAAGTACACTGCTAATATTCTTGAGCGTGCTTGTCTCACTGATACTAGAACTGTTGATACTCCTTGTGAGCTCAATGTTCAGTATTCTCCTTCAGATGGTAATCCTTTGTCAGACCCTACCTTATATCGCACTATTGTTGGCAGTTTGGTCTACCTCACTATCACTCGTCCAGATATTGCATATGTTGTTCATATTGTTAGTCAGTTTGTTGCTTCTCCTACTACCATTCATTGGGCAGCTGTTCTTCGTATTTTGCGGTATCTGCGGAGTACCATTTTTCATAGTCTTTTACTTCCATCCACTTCTTCATTGGAACTGTGTGCATATTCTGATGCTGATCATGGTCGTGATTCCACAAGTCGCAAGTCTGTTACTGGTTTTTGTATCTTTTTGGGGGATTCTCTTATTTCGTGGAAAAGCAAGAAACAAACTGTTGTCTCTCAATCTTGTACTGAAGCAGAGTACCGTGCTATGGCATCTACTACCAAAGAGATTGTTTGGTTACGTTGGTTACTTGCCGATATGGGCGTTTCCCTTTCTTCTCTCACTCCTATGTATTGTGATAACAAAAGTGCTATTCAGATTGCTCACAACTCAGTCTTTCATGAACGGACTAAGCACATCGAAATTGATTGTCATTTTACTCGTCATCACCTCAAGAATGGCACCATTACGTTGCCTTTTGTTTCTTCATCCTTGCAGCTTGCTGACTTTTTTATTAAGTCGCATTCTATTTCACGTTTTCGTTTTCTAGTTAGCAAACTCTCGATGCTTCTTACTGCTGCATCGTGAGTTTGAGGGGGGGTATTAGAATATTTATTAGAAGGGTATTTTAGTCGTTTACTAATTTGTTTATATTTCCCTTATTTCTCATTTTCCACATGTATTATTTCTTATCATTTTGCTCTCACTTTTGCAAGATAGAACCGATTCTTTTTCTTCTTCTTTGTTCTTCTTATTTGCATTTCTTTCTTCTTCCTCTTTACATTTGAGTAATTAACACAGAGAACTCCTGATTTAAAGGACTCTATACGCAAAAGAAACGCAAGGCAGAAAAATGTAAAGACCAAAACATAATACAGAAATAACTAATTACGTACCACACTTGTTGAAGTTGACAACATCTGACATTCATATGGGGCAGCCTTGACCCTGGATCTGTAGAAGGAACATATTCCCTCCGATTAGCAGTAGGAACTTCTGGAGAACCCAGCTCTTTATCAGTATCAGGAACAACTGCTCCTTCAAGGTACCTAATAAAGTAATAACAGTTATTTAAATTAAGACAGTTATCAGAGACCACCAAATTGAACAAGTTTTGTCCAGAAGGAATCACTGAAGAACCCATTTATCTTGAAATGGAAATAGAGCCCCAGAATAGGAAATTCTAAGGGCAAAATAACAGAGTTAATCATTTGTCTAGATGAACTTTTCATCACATAATCAGGTACACGGGACACTAAATGAGCAGATGATCAAAATTTCCATCACATAACAGAGTAAAGGATATCTACATTTCCACAATTAGATTGATGTCAAAAACTTTCAGATTGAAGTAGCTGTAACATATGCAGAGGAAAGCTCATTTTAATGGGGAGGTGACACCTGAAACCAAGATCCTCAGCAGGAAACTGGATTTGAGGAGTCTTTCCTTTATCAAATGGATGCCTTAATTTAGCAAGCCTTGCAGATCCAAGTGGGTTGCTTTCATTAAGAATAAACTCCGAGACCTGTGCACGACCTACCTTAAAAAATTCCATCAAGCATCACCTTCTGTAGAACAGATGGTAAGATAGCACCAGCTGCTTTATTAATTATTTGATGCACTGAAAAAGCAGCAAATTACATTTCACCAGAAAGCATGCACAAAAAAAAACATTTTGCCGTCTGAAAGGTTCAACAAATCATTGATGAACAAAAGCAGCAGGAAAGAAATTAACAAAGAATACTAAGAAGAAAAATTTTAACCAGTACCTATGTTGATTTACCTGAGTTTGCAATAGTTGGATCAAGACCGAGAGCAGAAGGAACTTCCATGGATGCTCTGAAGTTCTGAACACTAAGTGCAGTATTAAAAATGGCAATCTGAGAACAGTATATCATGCACGTCAAGTATCCATCTATGTCAGAACAGGAAGATGATTGGAAGGTAGGAAAAGTTAAACCAATACCGGCTTACGTTCTGTTTCATAAGTATGAAGTATTGAAGATGGTGCAATACCCTGTACTACAGAAGCTATTTTCCAGGCAAGATTAAGAACATCTTGGATGACAGTATTCATTTCTGCAAATAAGATTTTCATAAGATTTTTTATTTTATACAAACCAAATAATTAGCATATATTCTCTCTACTACGATTACTAGAATCCATGAAGGATCTGAATCCTTTTATTTGAGTCACACCAAGGAGGCTTTTTAAGATAAATGCCACCATATTGCAATGGTGATTTTGAATATCCACAGCAACTATAAGTTTATTCTTCACAATTACTTCTTAATCATCAAACATTTCAGTTGCTATCAGCTAAACAGTGGAGTTGGGGGTACTTTATAGTGTGCTCAAAATGTAGCTACTAACCAAAACCGCCAGCAGGATGGAACCGATGAACAGCATCACCAGCAAGTATAATTCGATTGCCACAGCACAAAAACTTCTCAGCTACTTCAGCATGCATCACCCATGGCTTTATGTCAATCACTTCTTGCACATCTACAGCAAGTTTGTATCTTTCAAATAAACTGTTACTAACGGTGGAGCAAATGTACTTATTCTCATAATGAATCTGCAACATGTTTCCGACGAGTTGAGCACAAAAACAATTGACGGAATTTTTTTCTTCCTCTCAATCGAGCACCGACGTTGTTATCTTTGATACTTAAAAGGCTGGAACACAAATATCCTGTAAGAAGCGCGTTGTAAAAGTATAATTATTTAAATTTAAATATAATTAAAAATAATTAATAAAAATTATTTATTTAATATTATATTTATAATTATGATTATTTTATTTAAATATTATAAAATTCTTTAATTATTAGATGTAATCTTAAATTTAGTATATAATAATTATATACGAGAAAATTAAGTTTAAACGTAATAATTTAAATTTGTTTTTAATCTAAATAAAAATGAAAACTTTATTTTAATAGATTATAAGTGCTGTCTATTTGTATATTGTATACGATGGTTTTATCTGGATCATTTTATGTGTTAACATAAAAAATGGAGACACTTTGTAAAATGTTAATTATATAAGACTAGACCATAATAAAATTAATTCTCTATTAATCTTCGTTAGTAAAGAGAGTTTATTTTATCACAATATAATCATATATTGATTACTTAGTACTGAGTGATTAATAAACTCTTATTCACTAAGTTATATTTATTAATTTATAAGAGAAAGATTATAAAAGATTTTTAGTTAATTATTAAGTATTTTATAAATGTAACAAAATAGATAACTGAAAATATTTTTCACAGATATAGAATTCACTCATTCTAAAAAGAAGTTAGATAAGTTGTTCCCTTAATAATTAATTCTAGTCTTGAACATTATGAGTGCTCAATTTTCTTTAAGAGTTAAAAATAATAATAAATTGTGAATTTCACAAATTAAATGTTCAAAGAAGATTAATGTGGATCAAGGATAAAAATGTAATTAGAGAGGTTAATGGATACTCGACCTAACTCTAATTATGAACACTTGTGGAGGATTCATCTATATGAAATTATTATTAAATGGACGAAAATAATT
Organism: Ailanthus altissimus; assembly: GCA_946807835.1. Lineage (NCBI taxonomy): Eukaryota > Viridiplantae > Streptophyta > Magnoliopsida > Sapindales > Simaroubaceae > Ailanthus > Ailanthus altissimus. The sequence goes on along the minus strand of OX327692.1, from coordinate 22,917,082 downwards.
TTCTATTTTATAATTTATCTGTAAGATTAAGAGTTCAACTTTATATTTTTAATGGAGTAACATAGTGTTAATAAATAAAATAATATTGATTAAAGAATTTAATCAAATGATTTAATTTATTAGAGCTTAATTTTATAGGTCCGTCAGATCTCCATGCTGGCTCTATAAACATTGAAATAGACTATTGAATTAATTGTTATATCTAAAATATTAATTAACTCAAGTTTAATTTAATTAAACTTATTAAGACCAATTATTGGATCATGTTTAATTTAATTAAATTCACTGGGCTCAATCAATTACTAATCTAATCTATAATAGTTATATAATTAAATAAATAATTAGATTATTTATTTAAATTAAATAATTATGAATTATTTAATTAAAAATGTTCCACCTAGAAAATCACCATTGGCCTAAGTTCTGTAGGCCCAAAAGAGGTAGGCCCCAAATGCATAGTCAAATATTTTCTTATGGGATAACTCTCCTCAAAGCCTACAATTACTTGAATGACGACCTACTTCGAAGATAGGCCTAGGGTAATAGCCATCAGGCCAAGCCTTAACAAAGCTAAACAGTGAAGAACTTATTCAGATTCAAAGGATATGATTGATAATTTGAAGCACATGTTTGACAAGGTAGGCTATGATACAATCAAGGCTACCATCTATGTACTAACCAAATCGGTTCATCTCAACGCCTGCGTAATCAACGAAGAAACTGAGTGTAGTAACCACTTATCCACAACCGATAAGAATAAGTATTTATATATATATATATACATATTTTATTTGTATGTGGGTGATACTTGATTTATGTATTGTTATTAGTAGTGTTTGTATAGGTTAAGGACATGTTATTAGTATTGGGTTTATTTGCAAGACTTTAGATTTATTTTAGGGACCAAATTGTAATACTTTAAAAGTTTTTGGGGCTAATTTGTAAATACTAAAAATTAGTCTCTTAGTATAAAAATACACATTTGAAATCCTAATTCACTCATTTTGGTCGAGCCACCTCTTTTAGAGTGAGAAAAGAGAGAAAGAAAGGGGAGAGAAAGATAAGAAAAAGAAGAAAAAGAAGAAAAAAGTTGGAATTTAACCTTTAAGAGGTATATTATAACCATTTCTTAGTTTCTTGGTGTTAATTTAGTTCATTCCTTTAAGTTTTGATTTCTGAAATATGTACAATTAAGGATTTGATGTGAATTTCGTAAGATATTGTGAGAATTAATGATAATTTATGTAGATAGCTTGATAAATCATTATGAATTATAGAATTTCTACTTGATAGTCTCTTGATCCAGGAATTTTATAAACTGTTGTGTTTTGATTCTGATTTTAGATTTTGTATATATGAAATTAAACATGTCTAGAATTAGTTGAAACTTTGAATCGATTGAAAATTTTAGAAATTGAATTTGTAGTGAATTTACCAAAATGACCCTAAAATTCTAGAAATTTTCTATGTTAACAGTATGATACAGTGACAAATAATTTTTGATCTTCTAAATGATCTTCAAAAATTACGAATTTATGGAATATGATAAGTTTATATGTCTAATATGATATTTCATAATTGAGAATTTAGATCAATGTGGTTAAATTATTATGATTTTCTAAAGAGTGTCAGCTCATTACAATATTTGATTAACATATTTTTTAAGGTATAGAATAAAATAGTTTTAAAATACTTTTAACAGTGATTTTGAAGTGAAATATTTATTATGGATTAAGATATATGTCAAGAGTAATTCTGTGATAGTTTTATAATTTTTGAGTTAGTATATGATTTTATAAAATTGGGAGATTGAATACTGTTCAGTAAATATCTTAATCCTGTCATGATAATAGTTTGAATTTGATGGTATTTATAGAATTGATTGTGTAGGAATTATGATATAATATTTATAAATAAGAAGAATATATATGAGTCAAGAATGATATATTCTAATTTTGAAGTAATTAGACATCATTTGATGTATAAAAAAATTTTGTTAAGTGTAAGTGGTCAGAATGACAGGTTTTGAGAAACCAAGTAATTAGACCAATTCGATGTGATAAGTGCAATATATGTAATTTTATAAGTTATTTAAAGTGTTTTGTATGAATGCTGAGGCTCATGAAAGGATTAATTTCATTGATAGGTTAAGGAGATTTAAGCCTTGTAGCTGAAAGTGCTAAGAGGTAAGTATACTAGACTTTTTACTGAAATCACAATAAGATAGTAATTGTTATGTATGATTTTGTAAATGTGGTTAGGAATATATTTATGTTATGTCAAAGTATATTTTGATATAAAATGTGAAGACATATGTTTATGAATGTGAGTATGGACATACATGACATATATGTGTTTTTGAAAGTGAGTTTTCAAAATGAAATGTGTTTAACAAATAGAGCTTTTGAAGTGTAATATGTCCATGAGAAATATTTTGTATTTTGAGGATGCTTGAACTCACTGTTGACTTAGTAGGTATTTTATGTGATTTGTGGAGCCTTTATGTGTGGCATTTCCTTCGGGATTAGTATATGTTATGTGTTCCGTATGTAAGGAGGATCTTATTGGTACCTAACGGAAGAGTGAGTCATCACATTCGTGTAGTGGCGTATTGGTGCATTGAAAGGACTCACCGATGATTAGGGTGAGGGTTTGGCTTTTACCTTCAGGTATAAGCATTATATATGTGTAATTTAAAATCTCACTTGTACTATTTCTCTCATACGGTATATCATATACGAGTGACATTTGGCTCGTTATATGATATGTGATATGAAAGTCCTACTAAGTAGTAGTTGAGTGATGATATTCCTATTATATGTTTTGAAAGAATATATAAGCGCATACCTGGCATGTGATTTGATAAGATTATAATTTTGATACATATGCATTGTATACATATATATATTTGTATTTTGATATATGAAAAACTAGTATGCTTACTGAGTTTTATACTCATTATAGTTTATAGTGATTTCAGGTAAATAAGGTATATGTGTGCTTAGCGGATTTGGCAAGTCATCTATTGTCCCTTGGGTTCTCTAAGTTGCTAGGTAGCTGAGTATTTTATTTGGGGACACGTGGTTTATAATATTTGATTTATCCCTATTGAATAAATACTTATGTATTATTTTATTGAGTGTGGTTATGAGTTGATTTTAAGTAAGAATTTGCAATGAATATATTCTGAGTTTTCGGTAATAAAGTTGCTACTGGTGATGTAGTAGAGTGTTAATCTTTGAGAAAACTCTGCGTATCTTCGGTTTACTAATTGCCCCAGTCATAATTTAATTGTTATAATTCTGAAAATTTGAAATGAATGTTTAAATATTGTCAATAAATGTTTATGTTTATATTTTAGGTTATGGGTTGATTTTAGTGTTGAACTTACTAGCAACTTGCTAAGAATTACTATGTCGAATTAAAATTTGAAATTTTATGCAATATTACTTATGAGTGCACATTATTGAATGAATGTGAGTTATGTCGTATGTCAGATCTTTTGGGTTTGGGGCGTGACACTGGGTTATAACATATACCAGTTCATCTGTCTGCTGAATAGGTCAACTGGGAACAGCCAGTGAAGTCATCAGAAGATCAGCTCTTCGAGAGAATCTTGGACCACGGCTAAGCCAAACAGGAACAGACTACCAGAAAACTAACTTGAGCAGGTCGAACATAACCTCACACTTAACCCAAATCCATTGACGAAGACAAACATGAGAAATATGCTAAGAATATACTTAAGAATATTGTAAAATGATATTTAGCGTGTGACAAAAATATCAGTAGTATAGTCAAAAGTGTGTCAAAAGATCTGCAAGAGGATATTTGACGTGTAATAGAGATAGCAGAAGTAAAGTCAAAAGTGTGTCAAAAGATCTATAGAAGAATATTTGGCATATAACAAAAATACATTAGAAGAAGAATGACTAAAAAAACCCTCTGAATATCAGTATTATAAAAAGAAGAAAAAGACATCGAAGCAAAGGGATGCAAAAAAAAAGAAGAAGAATTAACAGAGAAAAAAAAAAAGAAGGAGATTAGATTCCTGTCATCCTAAATACATTTTAACCTATTTCTTTATCTGATTCCCATCACGAAAAATATTTTCTGACTTAAATATTGAAGTATCTTTGTCGAAACCCACATCGACGAGATCGTCACAATAGTTATGTTACCGTTTTGCAGATCTTGTCATAGTTGATAGCAGAGAGAAAATTCAAACTTGTACAAGCAAGCCCAACCAAGACGAGGTCCAAGTGTTATTTTTCGCTTACAAACAATTTTAAGACTCGTTGGCTCGAAAAATTATTTTTTCGGTCAACAAAAAATAATATTAGATATTATTTTATCCTAATCGTATTAGAATTAAGAGTTTAAATAACATAAGAATTATTGTACTAAATTTTAGAACCATTTTTATAAATTCTTTAATTCTTCTTTTGAGTTAATTTTTTTTAAAAAAAAAATTAAGAACACAAAATTTAAATTTTTTATAATTTATCAACTCATCCATATGAGTAATCCATTGGTAAAAAATACAATGTAAAAAATTTGTTAATATTAATAAAAACATCCGAGATTTGTTGGTATTAACAAAAACATTCATAAAAAAATTAAAATTAATATATTTTTTTTTATATCATCCTATTGTTAAATTAAAATAAATATAAAATTTTTTAAAATCGCACATACCGTACCTGAAAAACCTATCAGAAGTGAAAGAAAATGACCCCAGTGCTGTAATCTTCGAGGCTCTGCTGAGGTGGATACAAAGGTGTCTGCAAGATCACGAGTAATTTAATTATTTACAGCTAACATACAATGCGCATAAAGCAGTATCAAAGGTATTCCAAACAGTTTCTAAAGCCTACACAATACCTGTAATACAAATTCTCATTGCTTGAGATCATGAGCTATTGGGACGAAAATGAAAAATAGCATTCCAGGTCGCTCATTAATTAGGTAGTCTCCAAGGTCTCTGCTCAGAAAATGAACAACAAGAAGTTTTTGCAAGTGTGTTTCACCTCTGAGATCTATTCCTACAAGCTTTCTGACAGTAGCTCTCGCACCATCTTTACCAACAAGCATATTACACTGGATGTTTCTCTCCATGAATTTCCCTTCCTTGAGAAACGAAGCAGTCGCATTAATCAGTAGCATTGATGGATACACACTCATGCCCTATTAATATTTCCCTTCCCTGGAGTAAGTTATTACGAAGGCCAGACAAACCTTCTGATGTGCAAATGTTAAAGTTGAGATTTTCCAGCTGCTTAAAGCAATCCAATGCATATATATGTTCCATACAAGAAAATCAACCTCCATAGATTGATTATTGATGAAATGTGCCTGCGGGGATTAGGAAACGCCCTGCTTTTCTCCAAAACTGGGCAGTTTATCCTTACAAAATGTCATCAATCACAGTAATACATCAAAAGCTAACTCAACTTTCCCCCTTTTCTCCAATTATTAAAATTATAATATTTTTTAGTCTTTTAACTATCAAATCGTTCTCCTTAAAGGAGCAAACTCAAATAAGCTGAGGTCAAAATATTATTTCAATAACTAAAGCCTGTCTACTATAAATACTTGAAGAATTAGCAGAAAAACAAGGGAATTTTTCACTGACAATTTTTTAACTTTAGTAATTAAAGACATAATATTTTTCCCATTTAACTGGCTTTTTGTAAAATTTGTAAATATATATTTAATTTATTATAATTAATTAATTTAATAAATAAATTTAATCAAAAATTTATTTTTATGAAAAATAATTAAAATTAATTATTTACATAAAAAATAATTATAATTTTTTTTAAAAAAGCAATTGACATGCACACGTCATCAAGGCTATGCACGCTATCCCATGTGGCCAATTTTTATTTTATTTATTTATTTATTAAAAATATTAAAATTATGTTTAAATTATTTAAGTTTAATCATTATTTTAACATTTTTTGTATTATTATATTGTCATTATTATTAGTTTAGTATAATTATATATATAATAATTAAAAATAATACAAAATATTGAATAATATAAAAATATAAAATACGAAAATTAACTAATATAAAAAAATAAAACTTAATATAAATAAATTAATGACAACAAATATTAATTTTATAAAAAAAATTAAATTTTTCCACGTGGCACCATGTGATCCACGTGTTTAAATATTTAAAATAATAGTTATAATGAATATTTAAAAATACAAATATTATTAATATTTTATTATATTATATTTGGTATTATTATTCGTAGTATAAGTTTGGATTAACCTTTTAATATTTTTTAAAAGTGCTCTAATTTTGTTCAGAGGTACTCTAATACTTGAGTTGTCTTTAATTTTTATTTTTAATATTATTTATTTGTAATATATTATTAGCAAGATTTGTTGGTAAGTCCAATTCTTAACTTTTATTTTATTTTGTGTGTTTTGTTTATATTTAATTATTATGTGCATCGTGTTTATATTAGTTATATTATAATCCTTATAAGTATGTTATATGGTTGTCATTTATTTAGATCTTTCACATCGAAAAGTAAGGATAAATATTATGTATTAGTTATGTCTTAGTTATCTTGTATTTATATTTATAGTCAATATTATATCTATTATTTATTTTTAAATAGAATATTGTACCTGTAACCTAAAGCTTGTAAAATAAATTAATAAGTTAGAATTTAAAATTCTAAAAATTGATCTCATTAATTTTTAGAACTTGAAGCTCTGTATTAGAATTTGAAATTATATATCAAAATTTTTAAATTTGTTTCTTTTAATTATTTATTCATATAAAAAATTATGTCTTTTCGTTGCTATCCAAATATAAAAGGTTATACTTCCTTATTACTATAAATATATGGAATGCTATACTCATCGTTATTATTATTTTATGAAAGTTCATGTCTCATAAACATTGATTTTGTTATTTATACTTTATATTTTAAAATTGTTGAATAATATTTTTATTTTACTATACTACTTTTAATTCCCTTTTTTAATATCCAAAAGTTATTGCAAATGCTTATGACAAATTTAAAAATTCATGCACTTTATGTCTTTAAAAAAAACTATATGGGTACTGAATGTTAAGATGCATCTCTAAACTAATGGTTTGAAAAAAGATAATTGAAAAAAAAAAATGATGTATCCCTGCAAGACAAGTCGAGATCTATAACTATCATCACTTATATGAAAGTTTTAAAACTCAATATTTGATAGCAGATGACCCATAAAGCCTCTGAAAAAATGTAAAAGAAATATATGTTCCTGCTAATAGAAATATGAGTGGATGATTTTGAGATTACAAGATTTTAGAACTATTGTTGAATACAATTTTACTTTGTTCATAATCATCTCATAACTAAAATTGTGTGATAAAAAAATTACAGAACAAGACATGTTAGAGAAGACATTTTATATTTTTATGTTTCTACTGTTGTTTTACAACAATATTATCATGAGCATCACTTTAAAAAAAACTCACATCTTATGTCTCTTGTTTGCTGAACAAAATAAATGAGTTATAATTAAAAAATTATAAATTACGTTTAAGTAATTTTTAATCATTCATATAAGTGAATGTAAATACTCATAACAATATTGAAAGTGGTCGTGGAAGAATGAGAGTACGTTTATCACCCTCATAATAGCCATAAATATTAAGAATGGATGAACACTAAAAAGGGATAAAAATACTAAAATAAAGAAAATGGTGTGGAGAATAAATGTCATAAGTATTAAGAAAATACTTATTTATTGATGTGGTACATTATGAGGTATTTATCAAAGTAGATGGATAAAATGTAAAGACAAATTTATTATATGACTCAAAGTAGCGGGATAAATGTCTTCGATTTCATTGGAGATAAAATGATGATCATTAAAGTTTAATTAATATATTTTTGTTAGGTTTTTTTTTTAAAAAAAATCATTGCCTTTTTTATATGTATAAAAAAGAAATGTAACTTTTTATAATGTATACTATCTTGACGTCTACCTTAAATTTTTATTTAATATAAAAAATAACTTTTAAATATGAATTATTTAATTTGGAGAATAAAGTTAGGGGTGATTATTTGTTGACAGTACAACTACACATATTATCATTCGAGATAAAAAAATATTTTTTAAAACTAATAATAATTAAAAAAAAATCAATACTATATTAAGTCTTATAGATTTGATTGAAGGTTTTAAAAGAACAACATTTTTATTAATAAGTGGAATACAATTATATATGCAAAGTAGATCTATAAAAGACATGCTTAGTTTTAAAATATCAATTAAAATATATATCACACTGAGTTAGAATAATATATAATATTTTTACATTACTCTTAACTTCTTAAATAAGGAATGCATAATTGAAAAAGTTTACTATCTTATCATTAGGTCTCTATTATATAGTTACAAATTCAATTAAAAACATATGCAATAATGGATCAGAAATTTATTGATCCAAAAATGTTGATGCTATGATATAATTGCCTTGGTTATTTAAGATCAACAAAAATGCGTAAAATTATTAAAATTTTTCATAAACATCCATTAAAAAATCTAAAAATTATATCGCCTAATAAAAATATTTGTACCATTCACATATAAGCTAAAATTGTAGTTTGATCACCCCATTTAAAGATTTGTATAGAATTGTCATTGTTTTTACAAAAAAATAAAAAAGATATTTATCCAATTCATTCACCAAGTGGATATCTTTTTGTTGTCTTAGTTTTTATTTTATATATTATTTATTTACAAAGTTTTTTTAATTTTTGATGTAAAATTTTTTTTTTTCGTAAATAGCCAAATTTTTAGGACACTTAACTAATTTAACCACTTATTTTATTTTTTTAACTTTTGTAGCCACAGTTGATGAATGGACAAAAATACTATTTTACTATTTTAACAGTATCCGCTATAGTGAATAATAATTTCATTAAAATTTTATTTTGTTTTTGTATTATTTTATAACTAATTTATTTATTATTTTATTTTATTGACATAATTAAATTATATTATTTATTTAAAATTAGTTATATATTTATTCAAATTTAAATTTGTATTTTTTAAAATTATATATATTTAATTATATTTTGTTAATTATTTAATTTAATCATATTATTACAAAATTTAAATAAATAATGTAGTTTTTTTTCAAATAAATAATGTAGTTAAAGTAATTAAATAATTATTAACAAATAATATAATTAAATAAAATAAATATAATTTTAATAAACAAATATAAACTTAAATTTAGATAAATATAAATATAATTTTTATACATAATATAAATTAATTATATTAGACATTATAAAATAAATATAATACTAATAAAAAATAAAATATTTATTATAAGTAATAATAAGTATAAATATAATAAAAATATTATAATAAAGGGATATTATCATCAATATCTTTAAGGTATAGTTTAGTTATAATAATACCCACAAGTTTAAAAAATCGATGTTTGTACAAAATATTTTTGTCAAAATAGGCACTGATGCCCAAACATTATAAATATTCCGTTAAATTTAACAGATTCCCTATTAATTAGTGTTAGATGATCGTTTTTCCCCTATACACTTAACGAAGTTGATTTATGAAAATTTTAATGTTTGACTTTTAAATATAATAAAAAATAAAAAATAATATTTAATAAATAATAAAATATTAATTTTGTTAAAAAATAATAAAAATATAACAAAATTTTTAAAAACTTTAAAAAATAATAATAAATAAAATTACAAAAGTATTAATTGTTTTAATAAAAAAAGCAATAACTATTTGCCCGTTGTTTGTGACAGCCAAAATGGTTGTCATCAGCGGTCACTATAGCCGTTGCTTGGAGCGGCCATTTGGCCACTTGGTTCAGGCGGCCAAAATGGCCGGCTGTATTATTAATTTTAAAATTTTATTATTTCATTATATTATTTTTATTTAAATTTAAATTTGTTAAGTTATTAATATGCTGACATATGTATAATTAAATTTGACACGTGTTGCTTTAATTTAATATTAAGTAAATTGATAATTTTACCCTTAAATTAATGGTAGAAGAGTAACGTTTAGGCATCAATACTTATTTTGATAAAATATTGGGTATAAATATTAAAATTTTAAATTTGTGAGTATTGTTATAATTAAACTATATCTCAAAGATATTGATGATAATATTCTTATAATAAATAATAAAAAAGGGTAAAATATTTGTTATCATGCGATCTTTTTTTATTATGCTCCAAATTGGGTGCGATATTTTTATTGCATCTCATATTTGGGTACGATATTTTTTTATCGGACAATTAATATGGGCATGATATTTTTTTGGCCTAAATATTTTAATTTATTTTTATTTTTTTCATAATTTTAATTTATTATATATAGCATGATTAATTAATATTATACGTAAATAAATTAAATATATTTATTCAATATTTATTTATTTTATTAAATTATTAATAAATATAATGAATATAATTTAATAAATTAAATTTATACTGTAGCAAATTTGTTCGCTATAGCAGACGTTGTTGAAATAATAAAAAAAAATTATTTAAATTTACTGTGTTTGATTAAATAAGTTAAAAATTTTAATCTGTGATTAAATTAATCAGATGGCCTAAAATTTTGATTATTTGCGAAATTTCTTATAAAAAATGCAAATGCCACTCATTTAACGAGATATTATTCTCTACAATAGAGCGCATGGACCCGCGCATTTATACTACATCCGTGGCCCCGTCTCTTGAGGCGAACGTGGTGGTCCCCAGGTCACGCTCACGCGATGCCAACATGGCAACATGTGATTTAACGCCGCTGCTTAGATCACTGTCCAAATACCCAAAATCCGGTCGAATAGGATGCACACAATTACACACACTCCCGCTTATTTGACTGAACATAACCCTGGACCCTGACTTACGGTCCATCACAGCCACGTGAAAAGGTCAGAAACCAACATCATCGTCAAAAGACAACTCCATTATCTCTGATCAATCTGACACAAAAACTCATTAAAAACAATTCTGACACAAAAACCAATCTCTTACCGTCCACGTGTCGCACATCAAGTCACAAACGCACTGCGTCAGTTACCGTTAAAAGGACAACCGTATTTTAAAAAATAACTCATTTTCTCTCTGGGAGCAGTACAGTTCTTAATTTTTTTGTAAGTAAATTATTTTTTTTTCCTTTTTGCCGCTGAAACGCTTCCCTAGATTCCGTTGTGAGTGAAGGTGAAGGATAGTTTACTTAGTAATAAAGATTACTGCTTTCTATGCAAATGGTTGTCTTATGAGAACTTTTTTTTACTATTAGTCTATTACCGCTGTGTATGTGGGCTGGTTCAACTATCAATAAGGGCATGGTTGTTTTACATTTTTAGTATATTTTAGTGTGTAATGGATCTGAACTTTAATATTTTTTTTTGGCTCTGTAAATCTCGAAAATCTACGCTCTGAAAGTATTATTCTCTGTAGATTTGATTTTTCCTGCAAAACCCTTCTGGCTTCTGTGCTCTCGATTCTGAATTCTTAGTCACTCTTTTCAGTGCGTTGGCTGAACATAATTATGAAGCTTTGATTAGCCCTTTTCTTATTTTTGGATTCAGTAATTCATAACAGACATGCATGTATTTAGCTTTTTAGCTTTGGGCTTAAGTGCTTTTTCTCTTTAACGGGTGTTTTAGTTTTTATTTTGTCTTCGGAGATTAGTTATCTGTGGATCAACTCCATGATGGGTCCCTTGCCGCAGTGAAAGAAGTTTCAGATATTTTGGTCTTGCTGTTGCTGTTGCAGTGTGCATTATTGCTTTTTGTTTGATATAACGTATTTGGCAATTTGCGTTTTAATCACTTGTAAAGGTAAATGACACTTGCTTTTTTTCCCTAGCTACTGGATGGGGAGGATTCATATTGTTTGATTTCTTTGGTTATGTTTCAAGGTAATTAATGATTTATCTTGTAGTTATTTCTTAACAGGTTCATAAATGTTTTAAGAGCAAGTGTTTTGACTGTTAGCGCCTTTGCTAAGGCAGGATTGCGGTACCTACTTTGTGAGCCACAGATCTGTTTTGGACCGACTTAGAAATTCTGAAGTGACAAACAGCTTAGAGATCAAGATAAATTCAGGACTATTTTTGATTTTGCTTAGGATTAATTGTTTGCTCATAACTAGAGTTGAGTGGAAACTTGGTTTTGTGGAGTGCGAGAGAAAGAGTTAGTGGGTGAGTGAAAAAGAAAGCTCTGTGGAGAGAAAATGAGATCTATAGACGATAAGGAGATCTCAAGTAGCAGTACTACTAATTTTGAGTTTCATAAAGGAAACGGAGCTAACCGTAGTTCTCACCATCGAACAGCCTTAGGAAAACCAACACCATCAAAATGGGATGATGCACAAAAATGGCTAGTGGGTTTGTCAAGAGTGGGAGATAAAAGCCAATCCAAATCCAAGCCACGAAACTCCAATGCCGATGACAGGAGGCTTATAGCTCCTGTTCCACAGAAAGAACAGGACTATTCAAGTGATGACGATGAAGGGGAAGAAGAACAAAATGGATGTGTTCATGCAATTGCAACTCAATATGAAGCGGAAACAAAGAATGTTGACTGTGATGAGTCAATTTGGCGAGTCAATAAACCTGTGGAAAATTCAACTGCAGTAATTAGATCAATATGTGTGAGGGACATGGGGACTGAGATGACCCCTATTGCAAGCCAAGAGCCTTCAAGAACAGCTACGCCGATTAGAGCCACAACTCCTGCAGCAAGGAGCCCTATAACTTCAGGATCCTCAACTCCAGTTAGGTGTCAACATGGAGTGCAGGGCACTGAGGGCTATCAAACAAGTCTAACTTCAAAAGAGAACAGAAGTGAGGCTAATTCTGCTGCTGGCCGAGGGAATGGTGCACCCAGACGGAATGGAGACGATTTGAGTTGTTCCCGAGTAGCTGAGAATACTAATTCTGATGAAGCCCGGAAACTGAACAATTTAGAGATGCAAGCAACAGCTTGGGATGAGGCCGAACGTGCTAAATACATGGCAAGGTGATATACTACTATTTAATATCTTTGGCTTCGACTAGATATGACTAATTAATAAACAGTTTAATACATGCATTTCTTTTTACTCAACTAGCTGGAATAAATAAATATGGTGTCAAATATGCTACATTTTTTAGTATTTCCTACTCATGTTCATATTGGCAGGGGGAAGGGGAAGTTTTCCCAGTTGTCAATTGGCCTGGCCACAATAGAATTGAGGAGTTATTGAAAGAGCTGCTGATGTGATGTGCTTGTAATTTTGCTTTGTAGGTATAAGACGGAAGAGGTGAAAATACAAGCATGGGAAAATCATCAGAAGAGGAAAGCCGAAATGGAAATGAAGAAGATGGAGGTATATACCTGACCTACACTACTACCGAAAACATACTTTATTCTAAATACATGGATTTTGTGACATCCTTCTATTTAGACTACTTTCAAAATTATGTTGCAGACTCCTTTAAATCTCGCTTGTGGCATAAACATGTCATAATTTGTTGCAACCATCTTACACACCCCCATTCTGCAAGCAAATGTCTGATTTTTATTTATTTGGATTGCTTATTCAAGAAAACTGAACACATTAATTGGGCTTATCTAGTTTGTATAAGAAAATACAGCAAAGCTTTTCTTTTGAGAAGTAAAATACTGCAGAACTTAATTTAACAGGGTTGACTCTTTCTTTTTCTTTGTTCTCTTTGCATCGTAATGTAAAATAAGAGACAAAGAGAAAACCAACATGGCAATTTAGCATAAAACTCTTTTGTTGGCTCAGTTAGCTATACAATCGGTCTCATCAAAGCAAAACTACATCTTCTTCCTGCCTTGAGTTGACTTAAATTACCAAATGGTGGGGGCAACTCGAAAAATCCATAATTTTCGGCATTAAGAATAGATGACCAGGGAAGCAAAAGCCAAAGGCAGCACTGTAGGATGCAGCAAGTTCCTCTTTGCTCAGTTGCTTCAAAAACAATTCAAGGGATAATGACTTTGAGATGGCCCCAATTGTTTCCATGTGCTGTGTTCAAAAGATATCTTTAGAAGTAGTTAATTCATGTATAGACACATTAGCTTGCTACTCAAAAGTATCTTCTTAATTATCTATCTACTTAAATTTGGCTGTCTGACTAGTTCTCTTGTACTTCTAGGTAAAGGCTGAGAGAATGAAAGCTCGAGCACAAGAGCGGTTGGCCAACAAACTTGCTGCTACAAGGAGAATAGCAGAAGAAAAACGGGCAAATGCAGAAGCCAAATTGAATGAGCAAGCTGTAAGGACATCTGAGAAAGCAGACTACATAAGAAGGACTGGTCACTTACCGTCTTCATTCTCTTTCAAGTTACCTTCCCTTTGCTGGTAGCAACTTTGAAGCGGCACGTTTAGACATTAAATCTGCGAATAATTGTTTTACCGCCGTTTATTTCTTTAAATATATATGACCTGTGGATTTGATGAAAGGCCCTGATAGGGTTGATGCGTAGAATGACATTGAAACACCTACTTTTGAGTTAGGCCTTGCCCTGATGCTTAGCTTGTTGATCATATATAACCAGGGAAAGTAAAGCTTAAATCGTTGTGCAAATGTTTATATTGGCAATTACAAGTGTTTCTTCATTGAATATATATGACTTTTGGCGTACATGTTTAGAGTTTATTAACTGAAGCATGCTAGCTCTCAAACTCAAAGACAACATTAATGATGAATATGATTGTTGCTTTGGCTGTTGTTTGTCGAAAAGCAAGGGAGCTAATGCCCAGTTGGGTAGAAAACCTGTTGCTCAAATCATTGCAGCCTAAGACTCTCCTCACATCAAAGAAAGATTCCAGTTATCTCCTAAATTTGATCAATCGCGTATGGGGTAATTTACATTCTGACAACAGTTAGTTCATTCATTCAAGAATTTGACAACTACAACTCATACACACGCACTTTTCTCAATTAACTGATGAAACCTTGCCTTTAATTTGCTTTCAAAAACTTGAGTACCAACCAATAAGTAATAACTTTCTTTCAATGACTTGGCATCACTTATTGGTTGTGAGAATTCCATTCTCTCCTTCACATGTTGGATAGATTTCTCCAAATGTTGAATTAGATGTAGAGGCAGAAACTCGTAGACATCCTGACTATGTCATCATTATTTTATGATATTCATTAATACGTACATATAGTATATCTTTACTAAAATCTATTGTATTTTTCAAATATCGTTTCACTGGGTGTCGTAGAGGTAATTCATGAAAGTTTGTTGGTGCTTGTCAAAAATCTCTATTATATTTATTATTGTTAAAAAATTGGTCATTCAACAATTTTAATTGAATAAAAATTGAGATTAATATCAAAGTGAAGAGTTACAAAAAGTTTAGAACGTGTGAAACGCGTATGGAGAAGTCTAGGACGTGTGGGACACGAAAAGGAAAGCGAAACGGGACTCAAAGATGTGAAGGAAGCAAGAAAACGCGGATAGGTATACAGGGCTGAGCGCCGCGGCCCCCAGGACAGTAACCCAGCGTCGCAGCGCTAGGCGCGATTTTGTCCAGCGCCCAGGGACGAGCGCCGCAGCGCCAGAACCCGTGAAAAAGTTCGTTTTGGTTCAAGATTTCTAGTTTTGAGAAGTTTTGAATTTTCAAAACAAGTGGATTCTTACTCCAACAAGGAATAGGGTTAGTAGGCACGAAATACACCCTATATAAACACTTGTAAACCCTTGATTTCAGATTAAACATTGAGAGAGACTCTAAGAGAGGGGAAGAACTGGGTAGACACTAAGTGCTTGTGTGCGGTAGGGTGGAACCATTGTTTGGGTGATTATTGTTCATGATAGAGTAAGGGTTCACTAAACGTTTAGGTCCTTTTGAGAGTTCTTCATTGGGTTTTCCTTATAAAATCTCTAAGGAGTTATAACAAGAAATGTTAGGATCCTTGAATCCACCGTGGACGTAAGTAATTGATCGAACCACATAAGATTGTGTTGTACTTTTTTATTGTCTGCTTTGGATTCTTGTTGTGTTTACTTGATTCACAAGTTATTTCGTTGCATAAGAAAATTAGGGTTCTAAGTTGAATCATGAGTTCTTCATTTCAACATAACCTCAAAAGAGAGAAAAGTATTTTCTTCCTCAACAATCACTTTTTTTTTGTTCATCTTATACTTCCCGGCAGCTGTTGCTCACTTTCTCGAGGAAGTTGAATTTGCTCCTGATTTTTCCAGGTGCGAACAATGCGCGTTTTAAAATGCAATCATATCATATGCTATATAGTGAATGAAATTTTTTCGGACGAATCATATATGTAGTTACCGAAAACAAGTTATGCCTCTTAGAGCAAAGGTATGTGATATTACCCTTTTCAGGCCAATTCATCTTACTAACTATAATTGGCAACACTTGGCTTTGCTGGACTTTTAACTATAAATTCTAAATTTTTAGCATTTGGTCCCCGAAATATAAATCGTAGCTTCATGCTTTTTTCTTAAGTACGAAAGAATCAAATTTCCTTAAATATGAAATATAATTTTAAAACATTATAAAATTTTATGATATGCAATTAAAATAACTTAGAATATTAATAATTTTTTTGAAGAAAATGGATGATAGTCTTACCCGAGACAATGGTGGAAGAATGCAAGGAGTAGATGATTCTGAAACCATGGGTATAATATACTAGTTGTTACAAGTGAAAGAACACCCTCGAAGAGAAAAGAGAAAACACCCTCGAAGAAGAAAGAGAAAAGGAAAGGCACCCAGACACAAGCATTAAAATTAGTTTTATGAAGCAAACTTAATCCAAGTTCAGTGAATACACCAGATGTAATCATGTACCCAAATTAGTTTATTAGGAAACACCCCGACGGCCATGATGCTGATGGCCTTCTCCCTTTATCCGAATTATCACAACTGACCCATCTGAAAAAACAAAAAATAAAATACAAATTCGAATATTGTAAAAACTTGAGTCTAGCTATAAACTTAATATGTTACATAAAGACGTCTAAATTTCTACATAATCACACATATCTGAGGCTTACTATAATTTGAGTAGATGACGAGGGAGTGGAGTGGATATGGGAAATTTCCTCTCCTTACAAGGCAAAGAAAAAAAGAAGAAAAAAAGGCCCGAGTTAAAGGGGCTCAAATTCCAAAATTGGAGAACATTGGGATCTCAATAATATTTTTCCTGACCATAAGGGGCTTTACGATATTTGTCATATTCGATAACGTAAAAGAGGAAGAAAAATAAAAAATCGAGCCCATCATCAAATCGCGATCACAAACGCGACCTAAAGTACTATCTCGTTGCCCATCTCTCTCTCTCTCTCTCTCTCTCTCTCTCTCTCTCTCTCTTGTTGAAGCTGCACTCAGCCGCGTTCTATTCCTCTCTTTCCATTCGCGACGGTAAGCGCAATCCTATCAGTTATCTGTATGACGGATTGAAAGATTGTATCTTTCAATTTCCCCATTTTTCAGGGTTTTCATCTTCGTTTTGGCGCTTTAATATCTAGGGTTTCACTTCCAATTTCGCGTTGTATAGCGAAATATCGAGTGATCATCATTAAAAGTCCGGGGTCTCCAATTGATTGTTTTTCTTTTTTCCTTTGTTTTGTTTCTACTGCTTCCGTGGTTGATTTTTATATCTAAATATCTGAAATTCATTTGACTTAGGGTTCAATTTGTGTTTTCATAAATTTTTTAAAATTGGAGAAAATTTTATTTGATAGTACTCTAGAATTAGGGTTTTACTGAAAACAGTTAGGGGGATTTAAATTGCAATTAGGGTTTCTCTTCGAGTTTATATTGTGATACGTATATATGGCTGCTGGAAGACATGGGGGTTATCGTGATAATGAGTTCAGGGACCGAGAGTCTGATTTTGACGTGTCTAGGCGTGAATTTGCTTATTCTAGAGATGAATATGATTTTGAACGGAGAAGGAATGGTCATCATGAAAATAATGAGAGGGGTCGTGGTCGCTATGTAAGAGATAGGGCTAGAATTAGGCAAAAGGATATTAAGGAGAGGGAAGTGATGATAAATGGTGGGTATCACTCTTCTAGTAGGAGTGATTCAAGTAGTAGCAGTGGTAGTGGCAGTCTTGGGCGTGGACGACCTGAGTTGTTGGTAAAGTCTGTGGATAAGGAGCCAGGTGAGTTGTCAAGTGAAAGTGGGTCAGATGATGCAACTGAAATTGAATCCAATGTAAAAGGTAAGGATAATGAGGTTTCCAAAGTGGTGGAGAATGGAACTCGGAATCGGTCTCCTTTGGAGAGAAAAAGGAAGTTCTCACCCATAGTGTGGGATAGAGATGACAGTGATGCAGGTAAGAGCAGGAATTCACCAATTGTGACAGCTCTTCCTCCTCCGCCCCCTTTGCCTAAGGCATTCCGCAAATCACCTAATGTTGTCCCAGATGGGGGTGTTCATATGTCTACCCTAAAGACTAGGTTGAACAGTGATCTACAGTCTGCTTCACCAGTTCTGCCCTCTGTGGCTTTTAAGTCTGGTGAACATGCTGCATCTGAGTCTCCTATAGGTTTAGAGTCTTTACCGTCAAAGGAGCAGCAATGGGGTAATGATCAGGAAGTGGAGCCGGTAGATGATGAAGATTATGCACCGACACGGAATATATCATCTTCTAGATGGGCGGCTGGAAATAGTTCTCCCGTTGATGAAGGTGAAATTTTAGAAGCTGAGGAAATGCCAAAAAGGAGGAAGGTTTCAGAGTCTTTGCAAACCAGAGCACGAAATAAATCCTTTAGTCCAGAGCTCGGTGAGTTTAAGAGAAAAGGCTCTGAAAGAGCTAGATCGAGGTCGTCTGAATCTGATGAACAGGGCAGCCGTGCTAGGTCGTTGAGTGGGGATGACTATCGTGGTAGTGATTCAGAGAAGGATGATTGCATGGAGATTGATGAAGATCGAATTAACCATGACAGTGTTAGTGGTTCTGATATGCATTCTGAGGATGAAAATGATTCTCCTGAGACACCAGAACCTGAAGTACCTCCTCAAAGAAGTATAAATATGCTTCAGGGTTGTAGAAGTGTTGACGAGTTCGAAAGGTTAAATAAGATAGATGAAGGCACTTATGGTGTTGTATATAGAGCTAGGGATAAGAAGACAGGGGAAATAGTAGCATTGAAGAAGGTAAAGATGGAGAAAGAAAGAGAAGGTTTTCCATTGACTTCTCTGAGAGAAATAAATATTCTTCTTTCTTTTCATCATCCATCAATCGTGGATGTTAAAGAAGTTGTAGTGGGGAGTAGCCTAGACAGCATTTTTATGGTAATGGAATACATGGAACATGATCTCAAAGGACTGATGGAGACAATGAAGCAGCCGTTTAGTCAGAGTGAAGTAAAATGCCTAATGCTCCAGCTATTGCAGGGTGTCAAGTATCTTCATGATAATTGGGTGCTTCATAGAGATTTGAAGACATCAAACCTGCTTTTAAATAACCGGGGTGAGTTGAAGATCTGTGACTTTGGGCTGGCTCGTCAATATGGGAGCCCACTGAAACCATATACTCATTTGGTGGTTACTCTTTGGTACAGGTGAGCTGCACTTTATCAATTTGTTTTTCTGTTAAGCTTACATTTGTAATATTGCTTTAGAGTAATTATTTTGTATCCCTGTTTTGCTTGTAAACACACACAATATATACAGATACTTACATATACATTTGCTCATTTTCAGGGCACCTGAACTTCTACTGGGAGCAAAACAATATTCAACAGCAATTGACATGTGGTCATTGGGTTGTATCATGGCTGAACTGTTGTCCAAGGAGCCTCTGTTCAATGGGAAAACTGAATTCGATCAACTTGACAAGGTAAATTAAATTATTCAATGCCTTACATCTAGGTAAATCATTTTGAGAATCCTGTGCTGCCAGATTTCTGCTATATACCTGTCTTGGTGGTTGGTCCTAATTACTGTTTTATGGGTTTAATTATGGTTGCAGATCTTCAAAATCCTTGGCACACCAAATGAGACAATTTGGCCTGGATTTTCTAAGCTGCCTGGAGTTAAGGTCAACTTTGTCAAGCATCAGTAAGTGTTAATTTCCATTATTATTCTTTGAAACCAAGTTGACCATGAAATTGAGGTTTTCTTATTGTTGCCACTGTTTTCCCAGGCTTCCAGCTTTGGGTGATTCTGATCTGGCTATCTGGCCTCCATTGGTGACAGTTTCAGTTACACAGCAATTTTTTGGGTATATATTAACCACTGACGTTTACCTTTCAGGTATAATCTATTGCGCAAGAAATTCCCTGCAACTTCTTTTACTGGATCGCCAGTTCTATCTGATGCTGGCTTTGACTTATTAAACAAACTCTTAACTTATGATCCGGAGAAGGTAAAATTTAATTATCAAAAGTTTATCCCCATAATACTTAATGACTGGTTTGATGTTATTAAGGTCCATGGTAATATTTGCAGCGGATAACAGCTGAAGCTGCTCTTAATCATGAATGGTTCCGTGAAGTTCCTCTTCCCAAGTCCAAAGACTTTATGCCTACTTTTCCTGCTCAGCATGCTCAAGACAGGTATCTTGACCCTACAAATTCTTTAGCAATAATTTTTTCAACTATTTTTGGTTTTCATCTTATTTGTTAAAGTTCTTTGTTTATGGTCAGGCGTCTGCGGAGAATTTTGAAGAGTCCGGATCCTTTAGAAGAGCAGCGTAGAAAGGAGCTGCAACAAGGGGAATTAGGGACTGGTGGTTTGTTCGGCTAAGAGAAATTCAGCCAACAATGGCGATGTAGAGTTCCTCAGTAGTTTGTAGATGGCCTGTTGAGGTGAGGGACATGCATTCAACAGAAGTTGTGATCATTGCATGTCAGACGATCATTCATGCTGTTTTTTATCAGGCACCTGTGGTGGTTCGAGGGGAGAAATTATTTGCATTCTCCTGTCAACCAGATTTCGTGCAGGTTGACTTTATTTTCCAGTGCTTGGAGATCATGTAGAAATGCATCTGTGACACTGCTTGCATCGCAAGGTGTGGCATAACAGATTTCTTTCTTTAAATATCAATATCAGCTGGAACTTGTGTATGTAACATAATTTCTTTAACACATTGTAAACAATTATCTCGAAATTCAGTTTTGAATTAGAATATGGTGGATTTTTCTGGGCACTATCATTTCTATTCTTTTTAATATTCACATTGTGTTTGCAAGAGACGATGGGTGTGAAGTGGAGGGCACGTTGTTAGCTTTTCATTGAGGAAGAAATTGACAGTAACCATTGTGCTTTGAAGGTAATTTATCATTTTAATATCTGTGGAAATGTTATGTGGGATTAGGTTATGCTTTTTGTCCTTGAGAAGTTGTCGACAATAGGGACATGATTGTGCTGGCATCTCTGGAATACGGTGGTTATGTTCAATTGATGATCTGTTCTTTTCTTATCACAACTCCTTGAACAAATTCTTTCCATTCCAGGGAACGATTATTTCACATTTGCAGTTGATGTTGTTGACAGGGAATTGTCATAGGGATGAATAGATGAGTTTGCTAATTTGTTGCAAAAGCTTGTTAATGGAAAATATTATTTGCATTTGGTTCTATTAATGATGTCTGGTCAGGAGAAAAAAGAATCAACAAATTTGTGAGACTGCAATGGTTATGATAAAAACTGGAAGCAATTCTCTCCCTCCGATGTTATGACGACATTTGTTTCTTTCATTTTTTTTTACTAATGGTCTGTGATCTGAGTTCTTAACTGTGCTGCATCATTTATTGTGTATTGCATTTATATGAATCAACTTTAGCATTCTGTGCTTGTATCTCTAGTGATTAATCGAAGGTCTAATTGTAAAGATTGGAAGATGAAGGAAATAGATCTTGCCAAGTAACTAGATGGATTTCAGTTTCTAATCAACCAAAAAATAATAATGGCAACTCATGTATTGGAAATAACTTTTTACTTTGTTTTGAAGTTTTTATGGTAATCTGGTTTAAATCTGTTCTTTTACTAATTAATCCATCATTTGATCCGATTTGCAAGTACAGAAGGCTCCTGTTGCTAAGTCAACTCAATTGATGAGCTTTCCAGCTTATCATGTCAAAAGTTCTTTTCTACTTATTTGTCTCTTCACTGGTATTGCGGAAAAAGTTCAAGTTGCACTAATAATGAGGAACTACATTACCTCAATGGACAAAGAATATGTGATGTTGCTGTTTTATTAGTAATGATGCTTCAAGTTATAATCTCCTCGTCTTATGGTGCTTGAACATTTTCTTCATGTTTATCATCTAGTGTAGTTCTGTTACTGAGTGAGCTGATAATTTAACATGAAAAAGATAAATGCTTATTTGTATCCTCTTGTTATTCTTTTTTCTCATTGATGATGTGAGAAGATTCAAACTTTCATTAGCTGCAGAATTTTTTTATGACATTTTCTGCGAATGTCACTGCAGTCTCAAAGCAAGCAGGTTGTGGAGCTTACCTGTATTCTGTGGATTTTATAGAACTTCCATTTAGTTGTTCCTTCAGCTGACTAGAGGTACCATACAATTCTTGGTTTGTTGTTCATGTGTTAGATCAATAGAACTGATATGTTCTTACTGAATTGTATGTGCGTTTTGGTAAATGTTCTTTCACAATCTTCTGCTAGTAATTTGCACTGTCACTCAGTAATAGTAATCTCTATGACGGATTGGTTCTTGTAATTGTGGTAGGAGAATCCTTAATTTAAAAAATGTGTATCATTACTACTTTCCTCCATGTTATTGTGAAATCTATTTGATTTAAATGTTCAAGTCCATAAGTGTACGTATTATAAATAATTTGGAGCTGTGTACAAAGAGCCTATACTTATTTGTGATTCAAAAATTGTGTACATAAATGCCATATTCTTTTTTCCGATGTGTACAATACCTTTAATAGTGACTAACACTTGGCAAATGCTTTATGATATATTGAAATTATTAAACAGAGCACATCTGAACTCAGTTAAATGTTAAAACAGATCAATTGAAGTTGTGAATTCATATTCTTGAATTTTAAATGTGAAATTAATATGCGAGATATAGTTAATAATTTTTAAGGTGTTTAACAGAATGGGTTACTCTGATGTACACTAGAACATTTGCACACTTTATTCTAGAAGGTGAGGATAACAAGTGCTTGTATACTGGAATGAAGATTAATAGATTCATTAAAGAATGATGTTAGACTCTTAAAATTGCTTGAAAGATAAGGCATATACAAGAGAAAAATGATGAAAGAAAGAGTACTCAAGAAATATGATGCTTACGAATAGCCATTCGGCAATTGTTCATTATTTGGTGTGGTTGCTAAATTATAGGTTGAAGCTCATTGTTTGTAAAATTTCATTAATAAACATGGCTTTTATGGAAAAAGATCACATTGCAGTGATGTCTTTAGTTTGGAGGAGGAAATGAAACATTGCAAAAATGTTTGATTTGAGATATTCCAACTTCATCAAGTGACAATTTATGTATGTATATTGCATTATATAGCTTATAGCAGGACAAGAGATCAGTTGTTTTTATTTGATTGTCACCACTAGTGGCTAAAGAGCTAATTGGCAGATCGGTTATCGAATCTTTTCTTCCTTTTATATATCAGTGTATATAGTGGTTGTCCTGCATTTGTTGGCTGGAATGGAATTTTCTTGGAATGACAAGGTTGGAGTTTTAAGGCTTCATGTTTTTATGCTTTTAAGGTGCAACAAAATTGGAGTTTATTATTGATCATTAGTATTAACAATAAAATAAGTTGTTTGGTTTCTATAATTTGATTGAGGTTTAAGATTTATTTTTCTTGATATCAGACAACCACATTTTATTGTAAATTCCTTTTAGGTTGTTGATTCATTTGAAGAGTCGGGATAATAATTGTGACTTTAGGGTTTGCATGTTTGGTTATGTACTTCATCCACATGTAAATGTGATTGTCCGATATTTTGTTTTCATAGTAACAGTTTTGCTCAAAGTGCTACTTCTTAAGAAATTTTGCTTTTGTCAGTCACCATTGTGAGTTGACTTTTTTATCTTTGTAGTTGATTGTGCTTTATTATAGTTTGATTCTGCAAATAATTTTGGTAGAATGATTTAAATGTATTTAATTTTGCTAACATAACTAGCTTTCGCAATACCTTGTAACACCATAGGAATGCAGTTTTATGTTAATAGGGAGGACATTTGGGTGGGTATCATTATTCTTCTCGGGAGTTCCTCGATGATATTTAACATTTATGTTAAATCTCTGTTGAAAATCTGTTTATTATTTGTTTGGAGACCAATTAGTTATTAATATTGAGGTACATCTTGTTTATTTAATAATGTGGATTTTATTATAGGCGTGGCTGGGAGAATGGGTTCCTTGGAGATGGGAAAACCATGATGCGTCCACTTCCCCATTCATGAAATTAGAACCTCAAGAGGTGATCTCCTTGGTACTTGAAATAAAAGTAGCCGTCGTATGAATTGGACAGAAATAGGCAGGTGTGTTTTGTCAATGCCAAATCAGCAAGCAGTCGTCAATTTCCCCCACAAATAGTGAAATCTGTTTCTTATATATTTTTCTCCCCCACCGAAAGACTTAGCTCCGAAATGTGAATCCGCCTGCTTATAGATCCTATTCAATAAGATCCCTTCTCCTTTGGAGCCCCACGCCTGCCAATTTTTTATTTATTTGTGCAGATGAGAAGAATGAGATGTTTTAGGATTAAGTTAAGGGCAGAACTGCCATACAGCGCGGCTATAAGGGACGGGGAATTTCTTATACATTTTATAGCATCGAGCCATAATGACAAAATGTAAGAGGCACGTCTTTGAGATTTTAAAAAAAAATTGTTGGGATTGGTGTAGGTTTGTAGGTTATAGATTATTGGTTTAAGGTCCCACTATTAATTGGTGAAAAGGAAAAGGAAATGGAAATATGGTTTGTAGATCCTGAAAGCTGGAGGAGTTTTGTACGAAGAATGGCATTAAAGGATTAGCGTCAGGGGGGCTGGCAGGCAGGCGTAGCCCATCTCCGAATTACGATTCTATTTTTTTGGTTCAACACCTCAAACTTTGTAATGGGATTAGCATTAAACGAGTTCTTTCATTATCAACTGATATTCAGCCGAGGAAGTTAAAATGTCTTGGTGTAAAATGTTGGAACGTATTAACGAACTAACACCAGGTAATCAAGACACGTCTCTCGTATAAAATCTTAGTTGGAAACTAATAGGTTGAGAACCAAGTATACACGCTTAATTTTATAATAACAGCGGGTCACTTAGAAATTTATTTGGCTTAATCCATATCTGATTTTATTCTTTGATTTATCAATGGATGCCAGACTACATATATTAATTTTGTCTTTTTTTTTTATACAACGTATGACAGGTATCGATTACTTTGCCTTAATCGTCAGTGAGTGGTACATATAGAAGTGTCAAGTAGGTTGGGTTAACTAAAATTTTTTATATAGTATTTTAAATAATAAGTTAAGTAACTGAGAATACTAATTTTAAAAATTGTATTATTTTACTGTTTAATAAAAAAAATAAAAATGTAATGAATAATTTTAAAAATTATATTATTTCATTGTCTAGTAATTATTTAATACAATAATTTAAAATATTATTTAAAAAGTGTGACATTACTTATCAATAAAATTAGTTAGCTAGTTGGTTTTTAATGAATTTGAATGACTAAAGTTGGTGCTGGGCGAGTAAAGTTAGTAATAACCATTTATTTTAACTACTCTGTAATAAACATGAAATAAATAAAATTATATTCTGAAACTCTCAATTCTTCATTGTTACTCAACGACTGGAAAATAGCTGTTTATAAACAATTATATTTTCTTATATAAATATTAAACAACCACGATTTTTTCTTTATATACAAATTCTTCTCATATTACAGATCTCATTGTGATAAAAAAAAAAACTTCTCTCAAATGTTAATCGTACACAACTTCATCCCTTCGTTATTGAGGCTGCAAATTCATTCCGTAAATGTATTTTTATTGTGGTGTTCGGGTGATTGAATTCTTTTTATATATTTTGCATCTTATTTTTATCATGGTTCATTGACATGCTAATTTGCATTTGCCTGAGGATATCGTTTGTAACTCAGATCCACAAACTGTCCAACAGTTAGGCATAAGGTCAGAAAAATCAAGTAGTGGTAGTGATAATAAGAGACCACAAACTGCAAATGCATGAAAAAATTTTACTTTACACAAAGGTAGAGATAATAAAGGCATTCCTATTACATTTGCATATTATAAATATTAATTTACCACTTAACTCAAAAACTTAAATTGATAGGTAAAAACTCAATATTAATATTAAATACAAATCTTTAACAATACTCTTTGTAAGTCAAGAATAAAGGGTGAGAATAGAATACAAGTGGTACAGCTCATTTCAATAGTCACATGAAAAAATGTATGGGAAAAACATGGGCTCAAGGATCTAATGCAAACACAAATTGCTCAATCTTCTTTCTGATGAAAAATGTCTACATTCATATACTTCCAAGCAAACATGAGAGAATGGCTTGCATTATACATTGCTGCTACTGAGCAGCTATTGAGATTGGTTGAAGATCATTCTTTCAATAGGTTTATCAAAAACATTTGCAATCTGCATATCAAAGCATATATAGAAACACATGTAGATCTGATTGCCTTAAATTATTTAAGAATATGAAAAGAGCTTTTGTATCTGAGTTGACTAATTTTAATGGCATTATTTCCATTACATCTTTTATATGGACTGAAAACTATCATCTTGGTTATATATGTGTCACTGCATATTATATTGATAATAATTAGTTATTGCATTAAATAATTATAACATTTCACATGTTAGAATATCCACATTACTGCAAATCACATTTTTAACATTATGATGCATGCATTTAGAGAATATGGGATTGCTAATAAAGTTTTTAACATTACATTTGATAATGCAAGTATTTACAATAGTGCTTTTTATTTGTTTGTGAAAAATTTGAAACCTCCTTAAGGGAGAATTTTTTTTTTTTTTACATGAAATATGTGTATTTCATTATAAATTTGATTGTTTAAGATGGTATGAAATTTACTGAAGGTAAGATTGAACTCATTAGAAATGGAATTCAATTTATCATATCTTATCCTAATAGGCAACAAGAATTTTTTGTAATGTGCAGATCATTGATTTACAATCTAAAAGATTTAATATTAGTATTAAAACACATTGAAACTCTATATTTTTTATGTTGTGATCATGCTTGACTTATGATAGAATAATAATTTTTTATTATAATAGTAAACATTATTGTGAGTTATTATTATTTGAAGGAACATTATTGTGAATTATTAACTGAGCATGATTGGGACATCTCTTTTATATTTATACAATTTTTAGCATTATTTTTTTATGCTATTGTTGCATGCTCAGGTGTTTATTATTTTACTTAATGTGTTACTCTTAATTATTTATGTAATATGAGTAGTATTTTTGCAACTTATAGAGACAATGATTAATTTTCAGATGTGTAAAATCGTAGAAGCTAAATTCATTAAGTACTGGCAAAAAATTCCCTTAATTTTATTTTGGCTGCAATTATGGATCTCAGAAAATTTTAGGGGGGATGAGGGCTTTACTTAGTATAATTTTTATAAATTTGAGGAATTCACCTTATTGAAAATGATGCTTTTAAAATGTTAAATGATCATTATTCTGCATATGAAAATAAATATGGTAACAAAACAATTTCTTCTTCAAGTTATACCCCTATTAATGATGATTTGTATTAGTTAATAATAACTTGAAAAGGTAAGCCAAAGATTGGTGATAGTAGTTCTACACCTTATGGATTATCTAGGTATTTGAAAATTGATTTTATCAAATACTTATCCTACACAAGAATTAAAATCACTTAATATTTTAAATTGGTAGAAACAACAAAACTTTTTTTTTTCCTATACTTTTTATTATGACATGTGATCTACTAATTCCTCTCGTCTCAACTATAACACCGGAGTCGACCTTTAATGCAAGTGGTAAGGTGGTAGACGATCGACGGAGTAAATTAACAAATGATGTCCTTAAATGTCTAATATACTTGAAAGATTGGGATGAGCAACAAATATGGCTCAAAGTGATAGTGGAGACATAGTTGAAGATTTTGAAAATCTAGAAATATGATAAATAAGATAATTAAATTTATTTTTATAACATTTGTGATTAGAGTTAGAACATTACAAATGATTAATAGTTTAGTAAATGCCACTTAATTGAAATTCACTCTTTTCTTCGCCATATAAAAATTTGTATGTTTTATTTTAATTAATAAAATTGAGCATTCTATTAGATTCTAATATTTTTTTTATTTGATTATCAAAATATTAATAAAAATAAATAATTAAAGATCTTTTTTTTTTCTTATAATACAAATTAATTTAAGTGAGTTTCATGAGCCGGCTCGAAAAAATTTGTCTAAACCCAACCTAATAGATGGACTAGGCCTCATAAATAGTGATGAACTTTAGTTTGATCTAGAGTCTAGGGATGGTAAATTGCCCGCAAACTCGCTAAAATTCACTGGTATGAAAAAAGATTTAATAAGATTTAAAGCAGGTTTGATACATATTTGATATACAAAATTAAAATTAGTAACGAATTTAGGATTGGTATGAGTTTAATAAAATAACCCAAGGATACCTATTGTGAGTATCTGCGAATATTTCATTTTTTTTTTCTTAATTTTTTAAAGAAAAAAATGAAATATGTTGTGTATTGCTTGCCTAGCGTGCAATGCATGCGTGTTAAGAGTGTTTATTGCGTGCTTAACAATGGCTTCTAACACGTGTACTAAGTACTAGGCGCACAATGTTGTGGGTTTAACGTTCTTTTCTAACACGTGTGTTAAACACTAGACTCACAACATTGTGCACTTAGCGTACGCTCCTAGTACACATGTTAAATGCGCTAAGCGCATAATATCACACTTTTAGCGTTTGTTTCTAGCACGCGTGTTAAGCGTTGCGCACTTAACATGTGCTTCTAGCACATGTGCTAAGCAAGTTAGGTATACAACATTGCGTGTTTTTAACGTTCAATCCTAACATGTGTTCTAAGCGTTATGTGCTCATTACCAAACCCGTTTAAAATTCACAAATAACTCGTTGCGAGTTTAATAATGAGTATATACTCACTAAAGTGAATTTGATATTAAAATTTCAAACTCACAATAAATTTTAAAAAAAATTAATATTTTATTTTTGAAACAAATATAAATGCAGATGCGAATTTAAGGACATTTATCTCAAACTTGATTCGTTGCCATTTTTAGACCCTAATCTGTCGCCATCACCCAACCTATAAGCTCACTTAGACTCATATTAATCTGGCTCGGCCCGGCCGCCCTTTTGACAACTCTAGTTATATGGCTTACAATGCAACTTTTTGAGAGTTCAAATTGTGTCATGAAAAAAACAATAGGAATCGTTTAGTAATATTATCGTGCAATGTCATATTCTTTATCATTAATATTATGTGAATTACTTCAAGAAAGATTTAAACGTTAGCTGTATAGTAAACCTAACTCTGACATTTAACACATGATAGAATGAGATGAATAAATTTGTGTACGGCACAATTCTGCCGTAGTTACCCCCCTGCGGAAAATCAATAAAAGAAATCCAGAAACTTTTTATTTGTCCAAGAACTATAGGCATACGTAACCTCTTCGATCCTAGACAGAGTTACTTGGCTCGAAATTATTGCACCTGAACTTTCGTTCAATGTAGAATGTATTGGAACACAAAATTGAAAATTACCTAAGTGTGTGGGTCTGTACTATTCAAAGCTTTTGCCAAAAACTTCATCAAAGTAGCAAGTTCTTAGCTTGTAACTTACAACAGATGAGGACTTACCCTCTCTCAGCGACTCTCTATCTTGTCTTTATCTTCTCCGTGTATGCTATACTAACATACATAACATGATACAGTTGTGTCTAAGAACTGCATCATTGTACCCAAAACTTTATTGTGAATGCTGACAACCATGAAGTAGAAATGGCCAGAAAGTGCTGATGGTTCACCTGGTAAAATTTTGAACTGAGATTGATTTTTTGGTAAGGTAAAGAGAGAGGGATCTGCCGAGCAGTCTTATAATGAAGATGCTCACTTGGAAGAGAGAACTATGGTCTTTCCAAGCACGAAGGTAACTAGAGTGAGTTCAATGAAGAAGATTGTGTTGAGAAGACCCCGATCAACTGTCCATCCAAAAATCGTAATGCCCCCAGGATTTGTCTGCAAGTACATTACTGCATGGTCGAGAAAAAGTGATTAAAGCATGAGTTACCCATAAAATGTATGTTTGTCAAGCATATGAGAAAAGCAGTGAAACTTGACAAGACAAATATAAAGCAATGCACTATAAATAATCTGGCCCTTAATCATTTAATCATTGGCGGAAAGAAGCTAAAATACACACTTAAATGTATATCAATGCTCATCCGCAAAAGGATGCATATATGGAAGAAATACCAATTAATATTCATCAATACATAATATCCAGAATTACCATTTAGTCCATTCACTTCTCATAGTCACGTTCTCATAGTAATTACTGAACCCAAAGCAATTTATGATCATAACCCATATGGCTAACAGCAAGACGATGTATATTACAAGATCTATTCATATTACGACTTCTTAATTTTTTAAATGAGACAGAACAAAATAGGATAGATATGGAAACAAGACTTGAAATCCATACCAAAGGCTTGTCTCCTGTGATACGAGGACATATATGAAGCCAATTGTGTGTTTGATGGCAATGCAACATAGTCTAAAGATTCCAAATCACTTTCAGAATAATTCAAGTATACCGAGTTCAATGGACTCAAAGTTTCGAAATTTCCCATGCTGTTTGAAACTCTCAGTTGAGATGAATCCGCAGAATTACATGTTGCCACTGCATGCCACCTACTGGCTATTGATGCAATGTTTTGTGCTCTGTGAGAAATTTTTGTGGCTGCATGCAAGCAAAGAATTATGCCAACAACCTGTACAATTGAGGACACCTGGAAAGTTGTCCAGAACAGAAGGCAATGAGAAGTTTAAGCTGTAAAGCACAAAGCATGCAAGATTAAGAAAAGAGTTGCCAAGGATCCAATATTCAATTTGGAGATTGTGGATGCCATTTGAGTGCTTTTAAGTCCATCTCTAGAACTTTTGGCAGCTTTTGCAAATACAAGAGTGTGGGAACTAAGACCACTAATATTTACACATGCAGATCTTAGGACAGTATATAAAGAAATAAGGATACTTACCGCAAAATCACCACCATTCATGAAAGTGATTATTCCACTATACCCCGTTGTCTGGAAAAGAGTCATGAACTGGCCAGCTGTGACAACCAGGAAATATAAAACAAGAAAAAT
The DNA here is from genome assembly GCA_946807835.1 of Ailanthus altissimus. Classification (NCBI taxonomy): domain Eukaryota; kingdom Viridiplantae; phylum Streptophyta; class Magnoliopsida; order Sapindales; family Simaroubaceae; genus Ailanthus; species Ailanthus altissimus. The sequence continues at coordinate 22,885,621 of OX327692.1, read as the reverse complement.
GCGAAACCTGTGACTTATCTTAGACAGATGATAACGTAGTCGAACATGTTCCTCTATTAGTACCATAACATCTGATTCCCTTTCCAAGAGCTTCGCATAATCATTAAAGTGGATAACTTGCAAGTTACAGACTATATGAAACAAAATGCTTGCTGACAGAGATATCGTACTCAAGTAAGTCCAAGATAGTATCAAAGCAAAAAGAATAGCAGCAGACAGCCACCATGATTCATGATGTACATACATAATGCGGATGACCTCACGGATAGTCTTGAGAATGAAACATGGCAGTGACCACCAAATGAGCAAGCGTATAGAATCCTGAGAAAAAGGATTATCCAAACCAATTCTTTTATTACAACAGTGATTGGCACATGATGATTATTCAATATACTTGAGACAAATTTATTTAATCCATTAGGGTATTTCAACTGCAAGAAGTGTAAAGTGAAACTGTGATATGGAAATTGGAGAATAATACAACAGAAGAGGAATTATGATACAATTCAAAAACTTTGAGAGAGTAAGTGTTATTTGGTCAAATCAATTTTGTCAAATTTTGACATGAGAGGCTGGCCTTGGGAGTGGAAGGTTGGACATGAAGTGTATCTAGCAACCAAGTTTCCATACTTACTGGGAAACCATAGTACTTTAATTTCTAAAATACTTGAGACTCAATTAAGCCCAATCCTAAATTAGTCAGAGCCGTCAACTTGAATCCTCTTCCTCCAGTCTACCCCAATCTGAGCCACATTTTCTTTAATCATGTAAATGGTTTATCTAAAATTCCAGGGTCATCTATGTAGTATAGAGAACATAACCTTGGTAAGCACATCATGGCCGGAGGGAAATTGAACAATCCTTCTTACTAGAATCTAATCCATGACAAATTCAGTTCTACAAATTGAATTTGAAGGAAAATCTCAAGTTGGCAAACCAAGTTCCAGTATCTGGACCACAAATCTGGTTTGATCAAATCTCATAATTCAGTCAAAATATAACTGATTTATTATCTATATCACTTGATGCAACTAATTTTCCAGCAAACAGAAAGACAACAATCCTTTGTAAATTTCAGTCAACGCCTACCTGTCCAACATTTACACCCACAAAGTCAAATCATAACACATCACTTCTAAAGACGTACTTTCAAAGCTGCAAAATTTATCAATTAAACCATCTCAATTGTCAATTAAGCAGAGAAACAACAATTACATCAAAGTTAAAAAAGCTCACCTTAATTTGCTGATTATACTGATAATGAAGCCGAGGCATGCGGCCACTATAGCGATCAACAAAGAGGAACCTCCTGATGCCATACTTACGAAGATTATGCGACATACAAATCAAAGAAACAGCCGCTAAACACGCTTGCGAGGCCACAATATCTAGCTCAAAATCCTTGATTTGACCCTTCTCACACCCGGGACAATTAGACAGTTCAAGTATCACAACTGGGACCAACACACCAATTAAAACAAAAGCAGTCCACGACAAGACAAAACTCAAGACTGAAGACTGGTTAAAACCCAGAAACGTCAAAAAAAATTCAAGCTTTTGGAGTGTTCGGTCAAGATCAGTTTCTGGGATTTGATTTTGCTGCGGCTGCTGTTGCTGATTATGAGTGTGGTTATGGTTTTGGTTTGGGCTTTGGTTTTGATTTGAATTAAGAAGAGGTGTTTGAGCATTAGGCGGTGGCTCTGTTTGTACTTGTATGTGAGGATCAGCCATGAACTTGTTTCAGTTCAGTACTTCAGGTACAGTTTCAGTATTTTTGTTTATAAAGAATCTGAACTTGTGATTTTTGGTTCAGACCCAGTTGAGATTTGAGATTTTCTTATGTTTCAATTGCAGAAAGACAACTGGGTTTCAATAATAGATCAAAAGTTAACTTGTGATCTTGTCTAGTTGTCTTACTCTTCTTTTCTTGTTTCAGAATCTACCTAGATCAATGAAAATAATTAAGTATCATAGTTTTGGCAGGTGCGAATCACAACATTTTGGAAATTTAAATTTCTTTAAATTCTGACGATCAAATGGCAAATGCAGGGTGATTGCATTCATCTTCAGCGGTTATATTATAATAATTATGAAGATCATGTAAGTCGAGCTTCTGTGATTGGTGATGTATATGTAATATGATAAGATGCGAAGCATGGGATCAGAATTCTGGATTTTGCTCAGTGGTGACTTGTGTTTGGAAAAGCTGTCACTCGGGGACTTGGAGTATTTCTTTGCTTTTTTTTCTTATAGAGTTATTTTTAAATTAAGATAACGTGAAGAAGAAAATGAAGGGAAAAGGACATATAAACTATTGTAATTTAGAGAAAGGGGTATATAGATTTTTGTAATTTTAAGAATATTATTTACACACTTATTAAGTGATAAAAATTATTAAAATTAATATTTAAAAAGGTTAAAATGAAAAATTATTCATTTTGATCAAAAGTTAGTCAATATCAATCAATAAATATTAATAGATAGTCAATGCGGTGAGAGATCTGTCAATACTAATCAACAGTGGGTTAACACTAGTCAATGTTCAATCAATACTAATTAACGATTGGTTAACGCCATTTAACATTAATCAATGATCAGTCAATAGCTGCTCAATAGTTGTCAATCAATGGTGATTAATGACGGTCGATAATCGCAGTCAATAGGGTGGTCAACGCCAATTAATACGTTTTTTTTAAAATAATTAATTAAGAATAATATCTCTAATAATTTTTTAATCACATATATAAATCAAATTTTTTGAATAATTTAGTTAATTAAAGTGTTTATTATTATATTAAAGGTCAAAGGTTTGAATTTACTTTGAGCGTTAAAATTTTAATTTTCTCCAAAATATAATAGTAATTTAATTGGGCATAATATTAATTTAATCAATTTAAATAATTTTTTATTAAAATTAACAGTTTTTATGACCTGATAGTATAAATAAAAATTTTAAATTATAAAATTCTGCATATCTTTTTTCTCAAATTATAAGAGTCTAAAGATGTCTCTTTCCCGTAAAAAGAAAAATAAAAAAGACAAATATTGCCAACAAGTAGTGTAGTAAGTCTTGCATTCTAATTGTTATTTGAATTTAATTGTTAACATAAATTGAAGTATAAGTTTCATTTTGAATTGTTACACGAATTCTAGGATACAAACAGTTTAAAAATATAACCATGACTACTTTTTTTCATATTTTTTGAGAATATTATTCAAATTATATTTTACTGTGTAAGCTAATTTATGTCTTATATAAAAAAGTTATAAACTTAATAATTAAGTTAAGCATTCAAGGGAGTCATTTTATATAGTTATACTATTGTTAAACCTTGTGAAGTAAGGAATAGATGAATTAGGTTTAGAGGTGGTAAAATAAATTTACGGATCGAATTCGTGTAGAATCCAAGTAAGTTATAACAAAAATTTAATGAATTTGTATTCTTATTTAAATTTGAAACTCAAATTTGTATTTGACTGGTTTTCTAAACGAATTAGACAAATTGTATTTGATGCCAATATATATTTTGATCTAAATTTTACTCAAATTAAATTCGTTTTTATTTGATAGAAAAATTAAATAAATTTTAAAAAATAAATTATTAACAATAGAAAATAAATATTCTATTAAAAGTAAATACACAATTCATATAAAATACATTTAAGCACGTTAATACATATATTTATTAATTATTTTCTATTTTTTATATTTTATATTTTAGTTGTTACAAAATTAATATATCGTATATTTATTTAATTTGTATATTATATAAATTTTAGATGAATTATTGTCTTATTCAAAAGACAAGAATTCGTCTAATTTAATAATGTAAATACTAATAAATTGTAAATGAATTAGCCAATTATAGTGTTAAAATCCTAATTTGATTCATTTAATTATTTGTAAATCTATATTTAATTCGTTTATTATTTAAATGGAATATAGAGATTAACTAGTGGATGATGTTGCTATATTAAGCTGACGCTGGAAAGTAATATAGAGTAAGTTTGACACTTTCAAAAGTATTTACAAACCAAGTAAATATAGAGATTAAGTAGTGGATGATGTTGATTATATTATTCTATCATACCATCTGATTACTTCACGACCTTAATCCTATTCAAAAAGTATAGCAAAACCAATGCCATGTAATACTGCTAGTAGATCATATATACCCTTTGCTTTTTCAACGATTCTCGTATTATTTAAAGATGAGAATGGTTATTTTGTTTGAATATTACAAGAAAAGAAATTCATTATACTAAGGTACTAACAAATATTACGAAGTTATTTGTGTATTTCATATGTGAACTCTTTTCTTTTAATCTTATAAGCCCAAAAGATAGAGATGTAGAAGAAGATATATGTTATCATATTATAAAGATATTAATTTGAATATTCTTAATTTTAAAAATGAAATTGAGAAATTAACAATAATGCATAGTTATTAAAAAATATTTTATTAAATTAATAGATTTGACAGGCCAATTCATTAGTCAATGAGTTGCTTCTCTAACCCTTTGTACTTCTTTAATATTGTTATTAATAATTTTTTTAATTTCTTCATCTCTAACCAAGTGTTAGACAAACCTATCCATTAGATAATTGAGTACCTTGATTAGATAATCAATCAATCTATGACTATTCGGAGTAGGAGGTCGCATCGAGAACATAATGATTGAGCACTTGCATACTCAAAGGTTATAGACTCATGATGAATGGGATGAAATTAGGATGTGAAGAGGAACGAGAATAATTTAGACAAGCATAAGACTAAGAGAATATTGTTACATAATAAAAAAAACTTAGAGAGAAGGCGATAAACAGAGGAGCATGATTATCGAAAGTTCCTCTAAAGGAAAAAGTTCAAGGACTAAAAGGAGCGGTTACATGAATTAATAAAGGATAAAGAGAGGTGCGAGTTCCTTCCTCCGAAGGCAACCAAGCGAGAAATAAGTCTTTCTTTACTAATGAGCTTATAGATATGAAACTGCCTGCAGTCTTCAGATTACTTAGCCTCCCTACTTATAAGTGTTGTGAGAGATCTAATACACGTGGGTGTATGCATATGCTTTTATATCTATTGCCTATAATGCGTATCATATACGAATTTAAACGCTGTGGAATGGTGAAATATACAATAAACACAATAACTAAATATATTAATTATATTAATATATTAGAAAGGTTAAGAACTCACCTTAACATGTAACGTTATACACGTATTTTCCTGGAGTTCGCATGGAGACCAACTCGCAAGCAGTTCTAGTCACCAACTTTGTGGGCTTGGTGAGCTAGAATAATACCCCCCCTTATTCAGCACGGGATTAACTCTTAATCCCTAAAATAACCAGGTGTGTGTTTATATCATTTTTTCTAAAAGGATAAGAAATGAAAAATTTAAAACAATCTACCATTGCTTCAATTAGAAGCATAAAAAAAAAATAAAACAGTTTCATTTTTTCTTAAATTTTTTATTCTTTTTCTTTCTTCTTTTTCTCTATTTCTTTCGGCCAACACCCAAAAAACCACATTTTTCCTTCTCTCTCTTTATATTTATATATAATAAAATAATAATATTATATATAATATAATATAAATAATAATAATAATAATAATATAATGGGTGCCTAACTATTTGGCACCCAAATATAATAATAATATATATACAATATTATAAAATAAAATATTATATAATATAATATAATAATGAGAAAATAATTATTTAACAATTAAATAATCATAATATAAAATGATCATTTTGTCCATCATAAATAGTTACAAAGTCTGTCCTCTAATGGGTCCCATAAAATCCCACATTTTGGTAAACTTAACCGAGGGTCCACAATGTGCTACGTGTCAAAATATAATTAGTAAATAATTATTATTAACTAATTGTTATATTTAACACTTAAATACAAATACGCATGCATTCCCGTGGTAGTGCTGAATATTATTGGATTAAACAATTTAATCTGGCACGTTGCCTCAGTGCACAACGAGTACACTTCATATCGCGGGACTCCCTAGGTCCTATGCCCAATTCGTCAAATAAAACTATTCTATGAGTTCGTGAGTAATGCCTCACACACACGTCATGGATATACAAACCAGCGTGTTAAACCATGCAAGTTGAGGTTACAACGCATACGTATAGTCCATTTGTCATGATATCCTAGATGTGCTAGGGATATAAATTATCACCGTCAAATCCCCTAGTGTTCATCCATGTCTTATCTCCAGACTTGTATCTCACAGAACAATATGCGCAAACTCATTTGCCATATTATTCTACCCTAGTGGAACTCTTTTCCGGGATAATTTCTTGTGGCCACAAAACTTTTCGAGATACAGTCTCGAAGCATCTGGATATCTAACTCTATATGGAAGCTGACGGATCCCATATTTGTACACACCGGACTCCATAAGCATCGGACCATACCCAGCTACACCCAGCGGTCACACCATTAAAGATCTGTGACATGCGTGGAATCAAAGTATGGTGGATCACTTACAAGCCCACCGTGGCACTCAGGTTAAATGACCACGTATACTACTCAACTCGAGAGGACCTTCCGTTGACGGCTTACATTGGGTGTCTATCGAAGGCCCTCATGAGTTTATCCCATATCTAGTCCTAATTAGATACCCATATGTCAATACGAGCTCCAAGCTCACAGTCGGCTAAGAACGACCATCTATACCCTATAGGTACGACATATGCTGAGCTATATAAAAAAGTATCCACCGACAGACTCACATCGGCAGAAATAGATCAAGGACAATTATTCGAGAACATACTTGCGTAACTTGTATTTCCTAGCACCCGATTGCAACTCTTGCAAATATGCAGTTACTAGTATATTTCTAAGTCTATGTCCCATTATAGACAAGGTTCTAACTCTTAGATATGCTGAGTATTATAATCAGCTAACACTTAGTTGTCCTAACATTTAACATTTATATCTCTCAGTGTGGCTAACTATATGCCCTTAATCTAAACTCCTTTAGATCTGATCTGAACTCCTTTAGATCTACAATATCTGTAACGTTACATGCATAATATCATATAAATGGGTATTAGCGATTTAATGGGAATGTACACTTATATAAATACACAAGTATATGTACATTCAGGGATGACACGTAAGCACCGACTCTAACAATAAGGATACGACCGACCAAAACCATTTTGTGGATTAAATGATCGACATATTATCCATCACAAGATAAAGACAAAGTCAAATGTGTAACTTATTTCACATGAATTCGGAAGAATATGCCTGCATACAATATTATAGTTTAAAATAAAGAAATGTTTCTTCTTATAGTCAAATAATAGACAAGTTTTTCCAACACTTTCGAGAAGCCTACAAGTCGGCCAAAGAACTCCAACAATTGAAGAAACTCAAGCAAGACTGAATAGAAAGCTTGAGAAACTTCATGGGTTAGTTCTATAGAGAAGTGTTTTAACTTTGAGTAGTCGACATGCCAGTCATCTTAGAGGCTTTAAGAGTAAAGTTAAAGTTGAATCAATTTTGGTACTACTTATTCAAGAGACCAATCATAATTTACGTGGCTGCCTATAACCGAGTACCCAAGTATATAAGGATTAAGGAAGAACAAAAAGTGAATATGATGGCAACAACAGATATTTAAGGAAGAATACGAGGTAAGGAGTTAACAAGATCTCCTAAAAGAAGAACGTTTAGGAAGGAAAGAGATTGAACACCACTTAAGGTGATAAAGTATCCTTGGAGAGATCAATCACATAAGAAAATTCAAGGGTGAAAGAATAAGAAGGTCTTCCCCTAAGTTGGCAAGGATTAAAAAAATATTATTCCTCTCAGCATCTTTTCAGAGATTATATTTGATGCCATTAAGAGAAAGGCCTACTCGAAGAGCCAACTATCATACAAGTGCCTGTAAAACGGTATAACAAAGATAAAAGATGTAAATTTTATTAGGATCATGGGCATACACTAACAAGTTGGCACCATTTAAGAAAGAAAGTAGATTGACTAATTAGAAATGAATATGTGAAGGAGTTCAGAGATGAACAAAAATAAAAAAAGTTAAAACAAACCGAGAACTTAAATCTCGAACCTTCAGCCTAACCAGCGTTAATTATGATAATCTCGAGGGGCCTTATACTGGTTAGAGATTCTAATAGATAAAGAAAGAACTAGTCCTGATATTCCACAGAAGGACACCAAGTAATGTGTAATATCCTGGCTACTAAAAACCCTTTGGTTCAAGCTGTCCCCATCATGTTTTATCAAAGAGGATACTCTAAGAATAAGTTATCTGTATGATGATGTGTTGGTAGTTTTAGTACAAGTAGGAAGAGCTAAGGCCAACCGTATATTATCAATCTAAAAAGCTTGATGAACATAATCTTTAAGGAATCACTATATGACATTGACATCAAGGACTTAAAAATCGAAAAAATCTAAACTTCTCTATACAGGTTTGGAGATGGTTGTTTCATGTTGTTTGGAGTTGTCAACTTACCCATATCCCTTGGAGAGAAACCGTATGTAAAGATTATGATGGTAAAATTCTTCATGGTTGACAAACTATTCTCCTAGAAAATTTTAATGGAATGACCTTTCATGAGAAATTCTAATGCAACCATTTTCATTCATTATCTAAAATTGAAGTGCCTGATTTGAGATGGAGTAGAAGTTGTCTTTAAGGATTAAAAGATGGCAAGAAATTGCTATGTAACCTTAATAAAGAGAACCTTATGTATCTCGACAATAGATCCGAGGAAGGAAGATAAACTAAAACTCCCCTGAGGTCAGTAAAAGAGTTGCACTTGGTACAGGTCAAACTAGAATCTTCTAAGAATATGGTAGAAATTGGCTCACAGCTAAGTTCGAAGATCAAGGATAGTTTGAGTGTGTTAGTTAGAGAGTTCTCGAATATTTTCTTCTAGTCTTATGAAGATATACCAGGGATAGACCCTTTACTAATATCCCATGCTTTGGCTATTAACTCATTCTTCAAGCCTATCAAACAAAAGATAATAATCTTTAACTAAGAGAGGAATGAGATTGTGGCAGCCAAGGTTGATAAGCTTTTAATTAATGCGATCCTTGAGACTTTCCTTTAACAGAAAGTGTCGGAGATCTAATATACGTGAGTGTATGCATGTGCAATTGTGTTTATTGCCTAAAATACGTATCACATACATATTAAACGCGACAAAAGCATTTAAACATGCAATAAACAGAATTAATAAAATATATTAATCACATTAATATATTACAAAGGTTGAGAACTCACCTGAATGTGTAACGTTATACACGTATTTTTTCAGAATCTGCATAGAAACCAACTCATTGCCAGTTCTAGTCACCAACTCGGTGGGCTTGGGGTGCTAGAACAGCAGCCTAATATTCTAGCACGGGATTAACTCTTAACCCCAAAATGGCCAGTAGTGTGTTTTCTTTCTTTTCTCTAAAAGGATGAGAAATGAAAATTGAAGTAATTCATAATTACTTCATTTGGCACCATAAAATAAAATGAAACAATTTCATTTTTTATACTTTTTTTCTTCTTCTTTCTTTTCTCAGCACAATTTCTTTTGCTTTCTCTTTCTCCATTTCTCTTTCTCGATCAAAATCACATATACTACTAATTTTCACATACATCTTACTATATATATCTAATATAAATAAAAAATAATACATAATATTAATAAAAATAAAATAATAATAATGGGTGACAACTCACCTATTATAAGATAATAATGAGATACTATTGATTATTTAACAATTAAATAATTAATAACTAATTTGCTTCTCATAAATAGTTACCAAGTTTACCCTTTAGTATGTCCCATCATATCCCACACTTGGGTAAACTCAACCGAGGGTCCACAATGCGCCATGTGTTATTATACAATTAGTAAATAGCAATTATTGCTTAATTATTGTATTTGACACTTAAATACAGATATGCACGTATTCTCGTAGTAGTGCTGAATATTGCTAAATTAAACAATTTAATTCGGCACGTTGCCTTAGTGCACAATGAGTACACTCCATATAGCGGGATACCCTGAGTCCACGCTTGATTTATTAAATGAAACTATTCCATGAGTCCGTGAACATTGTCCCACGCACACGTCACGAATATACAAATCAGCCCGTTGAACCGTTAAATTCTCGTGTGCTCATCCATGTCTTATCTCCAAACTTGCATCTCATTGAATAATATGTGCAAACTTCTTTGTCATATTTTTCCACCTTGGCTTTACTCTTTCCTGGGATTAATGCTTGTGGCCACAAGACTTTCTGAGATACAGTCTCGAAGCATTTGGATATCAAACTCCCTTTGCGAGCTGATGGATCCCATATCTGTACACACCGGACTTCATAAGCATCGGACCATACCCAACAACACCCAGCGGTTATATCATGAAAGGGTTGTGACATGTGTGGAACCAAAGTATGGTGGATCACTTACAAGCCCACCGTGGCATTCAGGTCAAAGAACCACGTATACTACTCAACTCGAGAAGACTCTTCGTTGATAGCTTACATAGGGTGTCTATCTGAGGCCTTCATGAGTCTGTCATATATCCAGTCATAACTGGATACTCATATGTCAATACGAGCTTCAAGCTCACGGTCGGCTAGGAACGACCATCTATACCCTATAAGTACGACATATGCTGATCTATATAAAAAAGTATCCACCGACAGACTCGTATCAGCAGAAATAGATCAGGGACAATTATTCGAGAACATACTTGCAAATATGCAGTTACTAGTATATTTTCAGGTTTATGTCTCATTACAGATAAGGCTCTAACTCTTGGATCTTCGCTGAGTATTATAACCAGCTAACACTTACCTGTGCTAACATTTAGCATTTATGTCTCTCAGTGTTACGAATTGTGGGCCCTTATCTAAATTTTTTTAGATCTGATCTGAACTCCTTCAGATTATACAATGTCTATAATGTTTTATTATATAGTACCATATAAATAGGTATTAGCGATTTAATGAGAATGTATAATTGTATAAATACACAAATATATGTACATTTAGGGATGGCACATAAGCACCGACCCTAACATAAAGGTCATCCAATCTGTGAAATACCTTAACGCGACTTTTACCCTCGCCTTAATTATGTTGGGAATGTCTGGGGAAGAGGACTATATAGTTGTAAAAAAATAAGGTTAAGTGGCAATTCTCGACAATAATAAAAATAATAAAATTAACATATAAGAAAAAAGAACTGCATTGATTGAGAACTTGGGGGAATAAACTAAGTTCCCAGCATAGACCTGACGATTTCTTAGCCTCATTCCTCTTCAGTGTAGAATTAGTAAAATTTTTGCCCTTTATTACTTGACGGCATCTGTCTATTGGGAGTCATGCCCTTATAATTGGTCAAATAATAAAAGTCCTTATTCTTAGTCGGGTTCACCTTCAACTGGTATAAGTATTGTAGTTATTGAAAAGTAGGCTTGGATTAACTAGCTGATTGGGTACTATAGTAGCTAAGCGCAAGTGCACGCTATCGTATTAAGTAATATAGGATTTTATGTCCAAGTATTGATCTTATAGGGACTATGCGATCTAATTCTATAAATCAAATACTAAAATTGTACTTACTTAACTTTTATTCAGAAAACTAAAATCTGGAATTTATTTAACTAATCTAATTCTATCAATTAACTAAACAAAAACAAAGAGTAAAATTCACAAATAAAGATAATCTAGGGTTTTGACTCGTCCCCTAATATTTCATTGGATTCATTAACCACTTAGTTAATCCCTTAATATCAATTGATTGGCTTAGACACTAATCTCATCACAAGCCTCTGTCGATGGTTAAGTGAATATATTACGCATTCTAACAATCACCTATATATCTATGATAATCAAATAAGAATGTAATTCATTAAGATCAAGTCTAAATTATACCATACATGCCACCTAGGTATATGTCTATCCTAGATGGAACTCATAGTTGTTACCCTATGATCATGCATTAAACTACCTTAAGCTAAACACATGAATCCCTCCATCAAGTTCATCATGATTTCTCAATCATTCAAAATATTGATCAGGTATAATGAAAGCATTAAACACAAGATAGAATGAATCAATTGAATTTATCAAGTTTATAAACTAAAATTTAACACAATCCAAATTCATACAAGGTTTACATAGTCTAACCCTAGATGAACAATTTAGCCCATCACAAAATCAAAAGTATCAAACCAATTCATAAAGATTAACAAGAACAAGAACATAATGATAAAGAAAGAGAAGAAAAACTAATCAAAGTGACTCATTGATATGTTTTTCCCTCAATCTTGACTTGAAGCTTGAATCTTAATCTTGGTTCTTCAATTTTGTGTTGTGAATTCTTTCTCTTAGTTTTTTTTGTCTATTTTCTCTCTTTTTCTCTCCTCCTTTTTTCCTTTTCCTCTTAGGGTTTTTTTGGCATTTTATTTATAGATTTTTGTCTTCAAAATACTGTTCATATGTACTGTAGCAAATAATATTCACCAATTACTGTTCTCCCTACGAGCGTTGCGGTGCTGGGTTATAGGAGCTGCGGCGCTCAGCTACTGACATGAGCGTCACGACTCTCATTTATGGGTGCTGCGGCGTCTAGCCCTGGTACTCATTTCGTATTTTGAGCGAACCTTCTTCGTTTGACGTCCGATGCGCCTCTCTTTTGTTCTTATGCGTCACCTTTTCCGTCATATATCTATTTATGATCAAAAACCACAATTAAATAGCCAAATATTTATGATTTAGAGTGAAATATGAAATTTGGGTACAAATCATACTAGTGCATTTATGCCCCGCCCCTATCACTAGCTTATGCCTACATAACATAAAGCATTAACAAAACTCGTCAAAATTTTGAACCTAATTGAGATATGGCAAGCCCTCGTTGGGTCAACATCCTAACAAAGTATGGCTGCATGTACAACCTCAATCCTAAACTAAAAAAAAAAGGTGCAAGGTAACCTCGCTGAGCTCGGGTTGGCTTGAAAAGTCATCGGCATAAGGAACCCTTAAGGTTACAGAAAAAAAGGGATATTATATTATGCCTTCAGATGTTATAAATCCTCAACAGATACCTTGGACTTTTAACTGTCTAACTCAAAGTCCATCTCCTCGCCACTAATAGAGGGCTCCTCGACCTTTTCCTCAATCTCTGTCTCCTTAGAGTCCTCAAACTCAATTATTTCAATAAGGGAGTTTCTTTAGTCCCTTTCAACCTTAACCTTGGCTATAATGGCCTCACGTTTAACCCTTCGAATAGAGCTTAATGTCACACCCCGAGAATTAGAGTCCTTCTAGGATTGGCTCTTCTGTATTAAGGAACTTCCTCATCTTCTACATCACTAAAGTTAAGGCCTAACATCTATCATTACATAGTTTTCTATACTATATGATCTAATTTGGCTACAGGTCGACATCTTTAAACCAAGAATGAAGATTGAGGCAAAGGTTCATTTTTGGACGAGGCTAAGCATTTTAACCGAAAGATAAAGAACAATTAAAATTTAATTTATATATAACAAACCCAAAATTTCTTCAAATAAATAAATTAAGGCTACCAAATCCATCATTATAAAATGAAAAGATACATACAATCCAGAATCGAAGATAAATTATTCGATTGAAACTCGGTTAAACTAAATATATATATTTGACACAAATTCAGTCAACACATATACAATATAGAGAGAAAGAAAAGATTCACTATTAGCTATCAAATATGGACCAAAAAATGAATAGAGCACAAACTTGAAATTGTAAGTCAGGGTTAGAAGTGGATCATTGGTGTCACTATTTGTGACTTTAATGACTTTCTCTGTAGAGTGCAAACAACGACCAATTTTGATTTTATTTTTCTCTTAAAGTGTATAAAAATGTTAAAATGGCCTAAAAATTCTATATTTATAATAAGCACCCAAAATTAATCTAGTTGTTGAAGTAATTAGACAGCTTCGATCGATATACGCCCAAAAACATTCCTTCAACTAATCTACATAACCATTGGGCTTAAATGACCATTGGATTAACTGTAAGTACTAACATTTGGATCTTATGGAAGTGTAACAGGCAAGCTATACGAATTTTGAAGAGGTGCTTACATTTATTGGGGTAGCCTCTTAAATTTTCAAATTTTGAATAATAAAAGGCTTCAATTCCACCAAATCTTGAGAACTCTACCCAAAAAATACTGAGGACTCACAATATCTAAATATTTTAAGAATATTCCTCGACTAAATCAGTCTGAGAGCTAATCAACAGTCTGGGATTGATCCCCCCTACTCTCCCACATGCGAAAGTTTGACCTAGGCCTAGTTCACTAAAGCTTGATGAAGGACCATGAACCCTAGGCCCGAGCATTTTAAAGACATCCCACTAAAGGGCATCTCGCCCAAAGACCACAAGAAGGCCCATCTTATAGGTACCCAAAGTTCCAATCCACCGTCTTTAGAAAACCTGACATTAAATTAAGGAATATTCACGACCCACAAGTCCTCGTACCTAAGAGCCCCTAGAGTCAGTTGATATCCTCGACAACCTATCTAAGTTGAGTCTGTGAGTGATTTTAAACCTATGGTGTATACATGTGGGTTTGTGTCTATCATTAAAATATAGCATATGTATCATATTCATACATGCACATCGGATAAGCGGAATACAAATTTCATAATGATAAATACAAATAAACTTTATATGTTATCTCATAAATGTAAAATACTTCAAGATTGAGAAATATTATCTTATCAAGCATTTGGTATATTGTCAAACTGGAGTACTCGTCTTGAAGCAACCCGTTCATAATTCTAGTTCTTCAACACGGTGGGCTTGAGAAAGCTAGAATAGTAGCTTTTCCAGCAAATGATTCAACTCTTGAATCCTTATTTTTATCTTGTAGTATAGGTGACCAAAATAGAATGAAAAATAGAAAATGTGTTTTTGCTCTTAATACTTGAAAGAATTTTTGAGAGAATTTCTAACACACAGCTTTTCAAAATTCTCTTTACCATTCTCTTAACCCCTTGTACGAATTATTGATGATTAATTGAGCAACTAATTGGTCTTTCATTTATTTATTATTTTCTTTCATTTTCTCACCTAATGACATCTATTATGTTTGACATTAGTGTTTTGTTTATTATTATCTTTCATTTTTTCACCTAATGGCATCCATTATGTTTGCCATTAGTGTTTGTTTATTATTATTTACAATAAACCAAATGAAAATAAAACAAAAAAGAAAATCATTTAAATAAACTTAGCCTTAATTTAGGCCAAATGAGAAAACACTTTCTCATTATTAAGAAACATCTTAAGGCCTACCATTAACAAATGTTACTTATTTATACTTATCTTATCATTTAATTAATATTAAATAAATAATTTAATCATATTAAATCATGGTAGAAACACATGTCAATTTAAATTAAAAATTAATTGTTTGATTTTAATTTAAATAATAATATCATATATGATTATTATTATTATTATTTTATTCAATAAACATTTTAATGAATAAAATAATGATATTATTTGTTCAATAAATAAAGTCGTTTTGGTAATTTCTAAACCAAACAATAATTGGCCCACATGTGCCATGTGTCAACATTCCATTGGTCAACAATTAATTGTTAACTACTAATGTACTTAACTTTAAGTCTTGACACGTGCACGACCGGAGGAAAACCAAAGTAAATGTCTGGTCTGCTGAAATTTTATGGATCGAATTATTTAATCCGGTATGCTACCCCAGTGCACAATGAGTACACTTCATATTGTGGGACTCTCTAGGTCTACTCCGGATTTGTCAAACAAAACTATTCTATGAGTCCGAGATCGATGCCCACGCACACGTCACGGATATTACAAATCAGTGCAGTAGACCATACAAATTGAAGTCATAGCGCATACGTATAATCCTTCTGCCAATCATATACTGGAAGAGCATGGATATAGATCACTACCGTCAAATCCCTATGTGCTCATCCGTAAACTTATCTTTAGACACGTATCTTAATAAACAATATATACAAACACTTTTATAATATTATTTAACCCTGTAGGAGACTATTTTCCTGGGTCCGTTGCTTATTGCTATAAGACTTTCTAAGATACTATCTCTGAGCATTTGGATATATAACTTATCAATGTGAGCTGACAGATTTCATATCTGTACACACCGGACTCCATAAACATCGAACCATACCCAGCGACACCCAGCAGTCACACCATAAAAAGTCTGTGACATGTGTAGAACCAAAATATGATGGAACACTTATAAGCCCATCATGGTACTCAGGTCAAATGATCATGTATACTACTCAACTCGAGAGGACCTTCCATTGACAGATTCATAGGATGTTTATTAAAGTCCTTGTTAAGTCTGTTTAGTATTTAGTCCTCACTGAACACCTGTATACTATACGAACTTCCAGTAAGTTCATGGTCAGCTAAGAACAATCATCTAAACCATCTAGGTATAATATACACTAGTCTATGTAAAAGTTTCACCGTCAAACCTGCATCGGTGAATTAAGACCAGGAACATATAATTTGAGAATAAATTTACATAATAATATTTTTTTACCCCTATTGCAACTCTTGTAACTATGTTATTACTAATATATTCTCAGGTCTTTATACCGTTACAGACAAGATTCTAACACTTAGACTTCATTGATTAATATAACATGCTAACACTTTAACATTTATAGTTTTCAGTGATGTTAACTCTTAGCATTGATCTAAACTTCTTTAGATCAAATCTGAACCCTTTTAGATCATATAATGTCTATAACGTCACAAGCATTGAACCATTTAATAATAGTAATTAGCGATTTAACAAATAATAAACTAGATAAATATTATAAAATAAAATATTCATACAACAATAAAATAGTATGTGAGTATAAATCCCAACAGAGTCGACCATTAAAGAGATAGATGACTCATACCAATTGAAGAATCAAATTGGCCTTGCTCTTGAGGATCTCGTAATCCTAAAATTTTTAATGCAAATTTTACTCCTACAATTTCAAAGTGAATCCAAAATAAAAAAGTAAAATGTATGTCTTAATTTTAGTTGGACTTTATAACCTAATATTGATGACCTACGAAAAAAAAAAAAGAGGCTAAAGTAATTAATTAGGAGGAAGGTTGGGAACAAACTAAAAACCCTAAAAAGCTATAAGCACTTAGCACCAAAAACTTTTATCGGCTACCTTTTAATTCTTACATTTAATAGTTATTATAGGGAGCAATTTTCAGCGCTTAACTTTGTTTATGCTCGGAAGCCCATGTTTGCGCCAAGAAAGATTATTTCAACCCCACCCTTGGAAAGATCCATTAACTGACCCAGAATTTCTCAACTCTCATGGTCAACAATAATATAATCCGAAAACTTGTATTACATTCTTATTTTTTTTAGTATTAATATAATACAAAATAACTACATTATTAATAATATCAAATAAGACTACTACATACATGGATGACAAACATAGATTTTGTATTTAACTATGATTTTGATATAGGAAAATTTTCATAAATAGCTAAAATTTTAAGGCTATTTTCTAATTTAGTTAAATATGAAAATTTATAATTTTTGTAGCAACAAAAAAAAAAATCCCCAAAACCCATTTTTCCACTCTCTTTATTCAAATTTTCTTTAAACTCTAAATCCATTTTCTTCTCTATATCGACGGCATGGATGGCGGCGACAGTTTAAAAAATGTGATAAGTTTATTTAAATTTTTTATGAATGTTAACAATGTCTGAATGATGTGTTGTGAAAATGCAATGTGAAATAGACGGAAAATGTAGAAAACAAAATGTTGAAATCGATGAAAAAATAATTGTAGGAATTGCCTATTGTTGTGCCAGCATTACGCTGTGAGGGTGATTCACAGTGTAAGGGTCATGCACGCCACACATGACACTAATTAATTTTTTAAAATTTTGTTTTCTATTTTTTAAAATATTAATTGATTAAATATTTTGTTAATTGTCTTATAGATTTTTCAATATTCAGTTATGTAATTTTTATTACATTTGTTTTCTAAAATATTAGTTTTACCAAGTGAACTCAGTTTTTATGAAATTGAAATTCCTATTTCAAACCATTCTTTGACAACAATATCATTCCATTCAAAGCCACGGACTTTGGATGTTATCAAACTGAAGTTAACGCAATAGAAAAAAGAGATATTTAAGGTCACTTGGATAGGTCAATATGCAGAAAATTAAATTTTCAGAAATTTTTATTCATTATTTGCTGCTTAGAGAAGTGCAAACCAACAATCTTGATGATAAATTATGGTACTCTAAATAATAAGCGCATCCATTCTGGTCATCCTAAGTTTGCGTTAGTAACAAATTTGTAGATGGGTGAATATCTAATAATAAAATAATTATAAAAAAAACTTTATTATTATTTACGGAAAGAGTATTTGTCATTAAGGGATGTAATATTAATGAAATTTGATAACTTATTTTGTCGGGTATGACTTCGAATAGGTGAACGATGAAGATGCAGTAAAATTAACATTATTTTATTTTATTCATCATGTTTTATTAGGTTATAGAAAGCTTAATCGTATTGACAAATTTGTATTTTATATGGTGGATAATAAAGAGAAATTCAATAATTATTTTTAGGACAATATTTCATAAGAAGCCACATGCAAATTATTGAGGAAGACATCAAAATGGCAAGAGAAAAAAAATACGAAAAAGATAAAGAGGTGGATCCAACACTTAAAGGAGAGAAATGTAATTTATTTAGATTTTCTTATGCCTTTTAGATGTGCGAGTAATTTAAATATAAAATTATAAATACTAATGTTGAGCATTTAATATCATTGTTTAATTTATATTATGAAAATTTTCAATACAAGTGTGGGTATATAAAGCGATCCCATTGTATACCAAAATAAATGCCAAATAAACCTTAAACTTGGTCCCCCGTTAATAAATTGGAGGTAAAAAAAGGTGTAATACAGGATAATTGTAAGCCAATATCTTCATTAAGATGATTGTAAGTTATTTGGGCCATAATGGAAGGTTTTGAAAATTAATAAAAACTAACAATGACTGTAGCAAAAATTTATACATTATTGTTACGTGTTATGTAGAAGATGAATCTTAAACGAAGGTTATTTGCAGAAGCATTTATACATACATTAATTAAAAATATATATATTTTACTAAAGTTCACAAATACCTTTCACGCCAAATCACATTAATTACAAAAAAAAATGGAATCAATAAAAGATAATATACCAAATAATTTCTCTTAATATAATTATTACATTATGGGTTACAAATAAATGGAAACTATCCCACATGTCTATATGGATAATTTTCAAAGACATTAGGCTTACATCTTCATTGAGAGTTGTTTTTTTTATTTTGTTAAATTTTTTACTTGCCAAACAAAAAGAAATAAGATGATTTTTTTTATAAAAAAAACCCAAATATTATTGATTCTTGAATATTTAATTTGTTTGACAAAAACTAGTGTAGACTCCCTTTTAAAAAAGTGGAATCTAAATAAGAAAATACACTTGAGAACTCATCTTGATTATTATAGGTTATAAATAAAAGGAAATCATCTTAATTGTCTACATAAATAGCTATCAAAGACATAAGGCTTATATCTACATCATTATGAGTTTTTTTTTAAAATCAATTTTTCCCTAACCAACAAAAAAAAGTGTAAAATGATCATTCCTTAAAACGTTGTTTGAAATAAAATGTAACAATCCATGTAAATATGGGGATGAATTGTTTTCGTTGGGTGAGGGTCAACCTAAACTCTAATTTGCTGACGAATTTCATTATTTGGGAAAAGGTGGTATCAATAAAGATATAAAACTCTAATTTATCAACGAATTTTGTTAATTTGGATGGTATACACCCTTTAAAACTTAAATGGCCTATTTACTTCTCACAAATGAATTTAATTTCAAATATTGCATAAAATATGCCATAGTCTTAACCATTCTTTTATTTTTATATAATAAAAATACAAAATAATTAAATTAAATTAAAAAATTAAAAAGACCCCTAACACATTTTAATAAGTTGATATGTTAATTTTAAATGAAAAATTATAAAATAAATTCATTAAAAATAAAAAAAATAAAAAACAACAATCACAAGTAGTTGCTCAACGACAGAGTCACCATTGGTGACTTTCGATTATCGTGGCCGAACAACTTATCCAAGATTACTACCGACTTTAAATTTTACAATCTATTTAATGTTAGGACGTTTGTGAAATTTGAAGTTTAACGATGTCTTGGGGAGTTAGTCAACCACCAATCACTTTGAGACTTTATTGTTAGGTCCTAAAGGCCGCTTTTGTTTCTATTTTTTATTTTATAATTTAATTAAAATTAAAAAAAACTGTGACACATGAGAAATTATGTTAAGAGAATTTGCCGCTTTAGTTTTTGAGTAAATGTTGAATATCCAATTTAGTTCTTAACATTATTAAAATTACTATTTACATCTTTATGGATGAAAATGGTCACTTTTAAAAGTAAAATGGTAGCAAAAAATTGTTAATGAGACATAATTTAAGTATTATAAAAAGTTTAGAGACCTAATTGATATATTAAGATAAAACAATAGAGAAAATTGGTAATTTCTCCGAGGAAATGTTTTAGAAATAATTTTTTTTAAAGCAATTTTTATTTTTAATTACAAATAAAATGGTTAATCTTTATTAGTCAAAAAATGGACAATTAAATAATTATACTGATGATTTTTATTTTCTCTTTCTTAAAAACACTCAACAAAAGGTTGTAAAAATAATTTAATTGCAAGTAAAATTAGTGAAAGACAAGATATATTATGTTGTGGTGAAGTTATATAGAGAAATCGGATGAATAGGAGTGAAAAATATGGAAATCTAAAAAATAAGATCGAAAAAATAACATATAAATTTTTTTTGCACAAAGTCATTCTCATGCACGAGAAGCCCATACACGAATTGCTTCGTGAAGTGAGTAGTGTCAAGATTCTCGTGTGTGAGAAGCCTCAAGTGCAATGATGAAAATTTGTTTTAAAATTAATTTTAATTACTTAAAATTATATTAATGGTTTAATTGATTAATAAAATAAATTATATTAAAAAACAATTGAAAAAATAAATAAATAGACTATTATTTTATATAATAAAATAATAAATTATTGCTTTAATTAATTAATAAAATTGTTGACCGAAAAAATGGTTCTTCGAACCAACGAGCTTTAAATTTATTTATTAGTGAAAACTAACACTTAGGCCTCGCCTTGATTGGGTTAGATTTGCTTGCGTGAGTTTAGGTCTTCTCTTCGTGGTTGGTTATGGTAAGACCTGTAAAACACTAACACAACTATTGTGATAGTCTCACCGAGGTGGATTTCGGAGAAAACTCTCCGATACTTAAGTCCAAAAGGGTTTTTGTGATGAAAATCTGATAAGAAAAAGAAATCAGGATATATTCAGAGAGAAAAATGAAAACCTCATGTTTTCTTTGTTCATTTTTCTGCTATTTAGCCATCATCTATAGTATATGAATGGGAATTTTTTCATCATCCCTTACTTTTGCGTCTTTTATTTCTTTTTATAGTACTGATTTTTAGAGGACTTTTTAGGCATTCTCCTTCTGTTATTTTTCTGTCACACGCCAAATATCCTTATGAAGATCTTCTGACATACTTATGCTCATGCCAAGTATCTTTTTGACATTCTTCTTTTGCTGTGTTTCTGTCAAACGCTAAATATCCTTATGCATATCTTCTGACATACTTATACTACACGCAAAGTATATTTCTGACATTTACTCACGCATATTTTTGGCATATTTCTTATGTTTGTCTTCGCTGATGGATTTGGTTAAGTGTGAGGTTAAGCTTGATTTGTTTGGGATCGATCCCCTGGTAGTTTCTTCTTGTTCGGTTCAGCCCTAATCCGAAGCTGTCCCAAAGGGTTGATCTTCTAGTAACTTAACTGGCTATACCTGATCGACCCGTCTGTCATAGAGCCCACTCAATTTCCCCTTTGATCCGTAGGTGTTGAGCCGAACTGATTCGGTTAGTGTGCCAAATGTGGTATTGGTCGTATCTTGGCCAATTTTGCAGGGCAGGTATTTCAGGTTGTTGATCAAGTTCTCTAAATCCGAGTAGGTTCTGCACTGTTTAGCCCTACTAGGATCAGGCTCGATGGCTGTTACTATAGGCCTGCTTACGAAATGGGCTGTCTCAAATAGTGGTGGGCTCTGGAAAGGGCTGTCCTCTTAGGGGCCGACTTCTTCTTGGGCTTGAAGGCTTTGGGTCTAGAGGTGGTTTTCTAGGAAGGAACAAGAGTCCGCCAGTTTTTAGTTTTGATTTATTTAAAACTTGAAACTCTATTCTAACTCTTTTAATATTTCATGCAGTCCATTTTTCTCTCTCAGTTTCAGGCCGAGATTATTGACATGACATCCCAAGCCCAGAGGGTTGAGGATGATCTCGTTCGGTTTAGAGTCTAGACACAATGGGCAAAGAGGAATGCCGAACAGGAAAAGAGAATGGCGAATTAGGCGAGGGCCAAACTGGAGGAGATGATGATTACCTGTGCTGAGGCAGAGAGCAAACTATCGAAGCTTAATCACAAGAAGATGCTTGTTAAGCAGAAGATAACCAACTCCCTGACTGTGGTGGAGTCCAGTATCGCTGAGCTAACACGCCACAACGAAGAACTTGAAACATAGCTAGTGGCAACTTTGCAGAAGAGAGAGCAGATCAAGCAGAGTAAGAATTCCTTGGTGGCTAAACTCGAGCAGTATAGAAATCACTGGTTTGCCAGTCATGATGAGGGATTCCTCCGAGGAGCAACGGAGGGGTTCCTGAGGTTGATCGACCTCTTTGAGGAGCACTATCCAAAAATTGACCTCCAGTGGTTTTGGAACCTGGCCACTAATGGCTCATATAATTAACGAGAGACCTCAGGGGCCTGGGATGCTGAAGAGGCATTAATGCCTTCTAGTGGTGGTACTAATGTGGCTGCTTGTTGTGTGTTTTCTATAACACAAATTAGCGCAAGTGCACGTTGTCGCAACAAGTAATATATGATGAGAAAAGTATCGATCCCATAGAGAATGATTTATCTTTTCTAGTTTAAGTACCGAAATGGTGTCTTTCTACTATTATCCAGAAAATGATTTAATGTATGATGATTAAACTACTCAAGTAAAAGAACAACTTAATTATGCTAAGTGATAAACTAAATTACCAACAAATTATATTCAATATGAGAAATCCTAGGATTACAAACTATCCCTCATTATGCAAATAAATTCAGCAGAATCTCTTTGATGTTTATTGGTTCTCAACTTGATATATTGACCAAAACACTCAACACATCACAAGCCTCTTTTGCAGGTCAAGTGAATCTATTCTATCCAATCAAATATCTATATGTCTATGATAAATAAATTGAACAAAATTCATTAAGCACAAGTTTTATGAGCCATACATGCCTTATGAGTATATGTCTATCTCATATGAAACTCAAGTGTACTACACTATGATCATGCATCAATATGCTTAAGACTAAATACCTAAATGCCTTTGTCAAGTTTATTTAAGCATTTCTAGATCAATTTAACCACTGGCCAAGTAATCAAATAGCATTAAGCACAAGCACAATGAATATATCAAAAGCTGAATTAATACCATAAAAGAGAGAACTAAAATCAATCACATAATGAGTTCAAGGATGTAATCCTAGATGAACGAAATTAGCTCATCATTAAACTACACAATCTTGAAGCTAATTCCATCAATACATGTAAACTAAACATCTTACAACAAGTAAAGAATCAAAGCAAAGAAGACATCCCTGTCAAATGCCTTTGTTGTTGAAGCTTGCTTCCCTCCTCTTTGATTTCTTCAAATTTAGAAGTTAGGTGTTTCTTTGTGTTTCCAGCTGCTGTCCCAGCTGGAGTCCCATCTCAAAATGTAAGTTTTGAGCAAATAAATAGGTAAGAGCACGGAATTAGGGCGCATTTTGGGTTGCTTTTGGGTTTCCTGATTTTCAGGAACCTGTCACAATTTGTTGTCCAGGTCCCGGCGCCGCGGCGCTGCGATTTGGCGCTGCGGCGCTCACTTTCTGCAATCGGCGCCGCGGCGCTGAAATCCAGTGCCGCGGCGCTGCACTGTAGTAAACAGTGGTACTGTAGCAACAGTGCCACTGTAGCAACAGTGCCTCCATTCGTATTTTTATCTCTAATGCTCCCATTTGCGTCCGTTTTTCGGTATTTTTGCTCCGATAATGTTTCAACCTATAAAACAACATTAATATGCATAAATACCCCAATTATTGAGATAAATTGAACAAATATCAAGTTAGGAAGATAAAATAGTTTATACAATTACGCCTTATCACTGCTCCTACAGATGCAACTACTAATGAAGATCGTGTTGCAGTTGCAGATGCTAACAAGGCCACTTCTCTTACCGACCAGGGCTAAGCTACTACTGCTGTCGCTTAGCCTCTTAGGCCAGCTGAAGCTCCAGCTGATCCTCTTACCCAAGCCAACCTTTCGGTCGAAGCCAATCTTGACGCGGTGCCCATTGTGGATCTAGAGGGGTTTGACGTGACTTTAGTAGCATGAGCCAACGAGCTTCTCTTCTACCTTCTCCTCTTTCTCTTCCACCTTCTACTCTTTCCCTTTTCTTTTTTGGTAAAGTTTAAAACATTTTTTTGTAAGGTCTGGAACTTCTTGTAATATTCTTTACTAATAAATGCAAGTATTTTTCATTCTTCTAACTCTTGTGGCTATCTATTCTTCTTATAATTATTTGCTGTAAATATGTTTACTCATTGAAAAAATCACAATAATATAATCGAACAACTTATAATATCGAACTTTCAATATGTTAGCAAAATTGAACATCCCATAAAAACTTGTAGTAAAAGCATCTTAGCTTAGCCGAGCTGCTCATGGTAATTATAAAACTTAAAACAAGAAAAGCTAACCGTAGTGTCAAACTGTTTACAACAATCAAGTAAATGGCGATGGCTCATAACTTGGTGTACTCTTGATATAGAACAAGGAGTTCCTCCAAAGCTATGAGGCATCAAGATTAGTTTTTGAGTACCAATGATAACTATGCGAACTTGATCCACTAAATTGAAGTAAAGACCCGTTCAGCCAACAAGTGCCACATGATAAATAGATCAGCTTGGGGATAAAAATATAACTCCTAGTCTGTGAGTTATTTAGATAACAGTAGGCTCGACGTGGAAGTACGAAAATAATTAGTAAAACCCAATATGATAACTGGCCCTCTGTTTGTGATGAAATTTATCCTGCAAAGACTTCGTGGCTACAATAAAAAATTCCTCGACTGGCAAAGGCGTGACTGGGCAGCCATTGGTAATAGGGTTAGTGAGATACAAAGGTTGGCGACCACTTCGAGAGATTATTGAAGAATGACGGCCGTCTCAAAGCAATAATGCTTACCGAGCAGCCTGTAGCGGTATTAAGACTGCCTTAAATGAATTATCATAGAGAAATATGGCTGACCGAGCAGCTTGCAGTATCTTTAGGAGACTGGCTCGACGTAATAACGCTAAATAGTATATTTTCACAGCGATACCGTAGAAAGGTCACAATCAAACCCTTTTCAATGGGCGTCATGGTGTAACCCATAGTATCGTTATGGAAATGCCACAGTCTTTACCCTGCCAAGCCATCTTAATTATCCTCATGTCAAACTAGTAATGATGGTATGCTCTGTGAGCGTCGAATCAATTATGGAAAAATGCCTTGTGGGCGTAAGCCAGTGACAGTGAAGCACTCTGTGAGCGTTGAACCGGTCACGATGAAATGCTCCATGTGCGTTGAGCCAATGATGGTAAAATGCCTCGTGGGTATTGAGCCAGAGCCAGTGACAGTGAGGTGCTCCGTGAACATTGAATCGATCACTGTAAAATGCTCCGTGAACATCGAGCCGGTGACGGTGACGGTGAGGTGCTCCGTGAGCGTCAAATAGGTCATGGAAAAATACTCCGTGAGCTTCGAACCAATGATGGTGATATGCTCTATAAGCTTCGAACTAATCATGATGAAATATCTCGTGGGCAATAAGCCTGTGATGATGTGGTGCTCCGTGAGCGTTAAATCACTCACGACAAAATAAAGAAGATACGATAATGTAATGACAGAGATAACCATGTGATGTCATGATTATGATGATGATGACGACGATATGATAGGATGATGTGATATGATATTTTTAAACGGTCCAGGGCGTACCTTTAGACAAAGCTTTTTGTTTGATTACCACAGACGGCATAAAAAATTATTGACTGAAAAAATGGTTCTTCGAGCCAACGAGCTTTAAATTTGTTTGTTGGGGGGAACCAGTACTTGGGCCTCGTCCTGGTTGAGTTTGCTTGCGTGAGCTTAGGTATTTCCTTCGTGGTCGGCTATAACAGGACTTGTAAAACATTATCATAACTATCATGATAGTCTCGTCGAGGTGGGTTTCGACAAAGACTCTTCGATGATTAAGTCAGAAAGGGTCTCTATGATGAGAATCTGGTAAGAAAAAGAAATCATGATATATACAAGAGAGAGGAATGAAAACCTCATGTTTTCTTTGTTCATTTTTTTTGTTATTTGGGCATCCCTAGGATATTTGAATAGTCATTTTTTCATCATCCCTTACTTCTGCGTCTTTTCTTTCCTTTTATAGTATTGATCCTTGAAGGACTTTTTGGGCATTCTCCTTTTGCTATTTTTCTGTCACACGCCAAATATCATTCTGTAGATCTTCTGACATTCGCTCAAGTATATTCTTGGCATATTTCTTATGCCTGCCTTCACTGATGGGTTTGGTTAAGTGTGGGCTTAAGCTTGATCTGTTCAAGATCGGCCCCCTGGTAGTCTCTTCCAGTTCAGTTTGGTCATTGTCCAAAGCTGTCCTAAAGGGTTGGTCTTTTGGTAACTTAACTGGATATACCTGATCGGCTCGTTCGTCATAGAGCCGACACCCATACATACTCACACCTTTACGCAAATCAAGTAAGATTTGAATATTTACGAAACTGTCAGTCGGTTGCGTGTCATACCGAATAGTTGGGGTTTGAAAATCGTATGTCACTTTCTCTCTCTAAACTGAAATAAATGACACAAGTGGATAAGTGTCATATACCCTAAATTCAGTTATTATTAGTGACATTAATTTAATTTCCTTACCATATGTTGACTTTCGTAAGGTTAGAAGAAGCATGACTACTAAAAGTATTGCATCATCTACTGCATATAATGCGTAAGATTAGTCTAAACTTGATTAACCCTCTTAAATAGCTCATTTTTGTCCTGATTCATTATGTGCATCAACATAGTTTTAGTACGATCAAATCTCTGCAATATCTATTCTGACAGTTGCTCGAACTGTTGTGCAATGTCATGGTGTATAGTTACACCATGTTCAAACTACAAAAAAAAAAAAAACTATAGTAAAAAACTTTTGTCATTATACTAATTAAGTTAATAGAATAAAAATAAAATGTATTGTTTCTTCAAAAACTGGTGGGTCTGCACTTTCATGGTTACCCTCATCACCTTATATATCACCATTGCCGGGTCCAACGAAACAAACAAAGCCTTCTTGCCTCTTGCTCTATATAGAACCACACATATGTGGTAAAGTCCCCAGCATAGTTCTTCGCGATAATCCACAGATGTTTGATCAATTAGATGACTTCCTCCTCCTTCTCATGATCTTTTGGTACTAACTTATGGTGTACCGAAAGAACTTACAAATTTAAAATTAGGTTACACATATTATGAAATAAGAATTATATAATTAAATGTGAATGGATTAAAAACATACCAAACCATTTTGCAAAATTTTCTCCTCTATATCCATGTATATTAGAGTCTCTTTGCTTCTTCAATTCCAAATACGAGTGAAGTAGTTAGCACAGTAAAAACTAAAAATCTCACCATAAACCGTAATGACCTCGTAAATCTCCATATGAAATAATTTAAAAGCATCAATTTCCTATAAAATAAAAATGGATAAGGACATTTTTGTTTCACAAATTTGACCTAATTCTCAATTTTATTCTACGAGTTTTAAAAAAATCAATTTTGTCTTAGTTCGTTAGTAAGATTCTATTAATTTTAACTGAAAATATTTTTTCATTGTACATTGACAAACTTGCCCTCAGTTATTATGTTAATTAAAAATAGTGATGTGAATACATTATACAATGTACACGTGTCAGTTATTAATAGGTTATTAAAAATAAAAAGACACGTGGCACGTTTTAATAGGTTCAAAATTTTAATGAATATTAAATTTTAATTTATAATAAAAATTAATTAAAATAAATAAAACTGAACAACTAAAATCGACGACTGCCGTCGCCGGCCACTACCAGTCGCCGAAATTTTGATAATGAAAATAGGCAAAACTTATGTCATTGGATTTTATTTTTATATATTTATACAATGGTGGAACCATTTTTGTCAAAAGAAAACAAGAAGGTAGCCAAAAAATAGATCGAAAATAAGACGAGGATGGCGGCCACCGCTCGCCACTGTGAAACGATGATGGTCGCAGGCAACTCCCTTACCGCCAATCGCGTGTTGAACGGCAGAACGGTGGCTTGCACCGCTCCCACTATTGGATAGATCGGTGGTTGATTTGTTCAACGATAGGGGCAGTGCACGCCACCGCCCCTCTATTTGACGTGCGATCGCTGGGCCATGGTGGTTGTCGGTGGCCATCATTGTTTGCTGTCGAATGATGGTGGCCGCTAGTAAATTCCCCACCGCCGGTTGGGGGTCGAACGGTGGGGCGGTGGCTTGCACCGCTTCCACCGTTGGATAGATCGGTGATCGATTTGTCCAACGGTAGGGGTGGTGCACGCCACCACCCCTCCGTTCGACGTGCGACTGTCGGCCCGTGGTGGTTGTCGGTGGCCACCATCATTCGTCGTCGAACGGTGGTGCGGTGGAGTGCACAGCCTCTACCGTTGGACAGAGCGGCCGTCGATCTATCCAATGGTGGGGCAGTGCACGCCACTGCCCTATTATTCGACGGTGAACGGCGGTGGCTGTTGCCTCCCACAGTGTTTTATTTCCACTTGTGGCACATCTACGGTACTCCGTTGATCAAAAAAATTTTACCATTGCGTAGATCACAAAATTGTGAGTCCAATGATATAAATTTTGAGTCGAATCGCAATAGCTCACCGGTGGCCGGTCGCTACTGACAACAGCGGCAGCGGCTACTATCTTTTTATTTATTTATTTTATTTTTTAAGTAACAAATCAGTGATTGACATGTGGATATTTTGTGTCAGACCATCTTACTATTGACACGTCATGACTGGTTTGCCCTTTTAGGGTTAAAGTTAACGGAATCTTACTAACGAATTAGGATAAAATTGAAAATTTTGAAACTCGTAAGATAAAATTGAGAATTAAGTCAAACTCATGGGACAAAAATGTCTTTATCCCAAATAAAAACATAAACAATTAAGATCAAAATTTTGAATACAACAAAATTATAACACACCTAGAATGCGTACATAAATCCGTACATGTTGTACTTCTCTATCTTGCTGTCTGCAAGGTCTGATATTATTTTGGCCAACTTCTAAAAGGAGACCTTGTTGAGTGAGTCATGAAATACGCTATATGCAATGTTGTCATATGGATACTTATTGAACTCATTAAGGCCGTCTGTTATATTTAGAATAAAATTTTAAAGCCCTTTACGTTTGTTACGCAGGTTCAAAACATGACAAATAAAATAGAATAAACTCAACTTCACTATATCATCACGGTAGAATTCTCTAAGTCAAAGAGATATGTACCAAGTATCAACAAACTTGTAGGTTGGCTTCTTTCAATACAAAAAGAACTTCTCCTATAAGCGATTATCGAATTTTCCTTTTAGCTCCTAGGGCAGTCGAGTAATATCTCATCTTCAGCTTAGTAATCAATACAAAACTACTTTTGGGAGAATCAAATGTGCTTCTTGCCAATGTGAAATCACTTCTCCTCATAAAAATTGGAGGTCTGCACCTCATGCAACAATATCTTATGAATTAAAATACTAGAGAAAGAAATATTGAGCATATCTAAAAATACCCAATAAAAGTTCGCATAAACAATTTTATTTAATTAGGCGTCGATTTTCCTCTTATAATAATTAGGGCCCACATATTTAAATAGCACATAATTAATGTGCGAAAGAATTCATTCTCTGAAATTTTATATTGTTTGAAGACGTTATATTTTTTGTAAAAATATAGTTAAAATAATTATTAATAAATACAAACATACTATTAAATTAACAAACGTATAGTATTGTATTATTTTTTTAAATTAATAATTAATTACTTTTTTTTTTAAAAAAGGCCATTATCTACGTTTGAAAATGTCATGAAAATAGTTACTTTTGGCTGAATTTTTACCCTTTTTTTTCACTTTTTCTATCTATTTTCATACATAATTTATCTATTTCACATATTTTTAACCCTAAATTTAATTTTTAAGTCATTTGTAACACAAATTAGATTTTTTCTTAGATTAAAAAAAAATACTCATCAAGAATCGATCATTTTTTAAATTTTAAATCATAAATATATTATATAAGATCTGATATACACAATGCCGATTTTCAAATTTTCAATTTAATTGAATTTTTATTAAGATAGTTTTATAGAGAGAGATCAGCTTTAGAGAAAGTGTGTTTCTATTTTTGAATTCTTCTTGGGTTGAGGAGGGAAAATAAGTTGAGGGGATATAATAGTTTAATTTTGAATTTTTTGACTAATAAAAATTAGTTCATTCAAAAGAGTTTAAAAAAAAAGGCTTATTATAAAAAATTACCTATTAAATGCCTTTTTTACAATTAAAATGAATAGAATTCGAATATGTCAACAAATTAGGGTTTTAATATATTTTTTAATGATATTATTGTTTTTCATGCCTCTCACCAAACTATATAGGTTATCATTTATATCATCAATTCAAAATTATTTAAAAAAAACATTAACAGTTCACAGGCTCCAGAAAATCCACATTTCGATTGATACATTCAGATTAAGTAAAAAAATTAATTTAAAGAAAAGAAAGAGACATGCAGTAGCGAAGACAAAATTTAACTCTCAAAAACCTCTCCAATGCCTCCATTTGAAAAATCTTCAAACTCTCAAAAACCTCTCCAATGGCGATCCCAAATTCCAACAACAACAACGATTCATCAATCGATCCCAACAGTGGGTTCTGCTCCAAAACCAAGATCTACCACAGCCCCCGCCCCTCCGTTCCCCTCCCACCCGAAGCGGCGCCCATTTCAATCACTTCGTATGTCTTCTGCATCCTCAACTCCAATCCTCCGCCGCCCGCCAGCGTAGCCCTCATCAACGCCGCTACCCGCCAGCGCATTCTTTACTCTGACCTCATTTTCCGCATTAAAAACCTAGCTTTCTCCCTCAAAACCAAATATAACCTCTCCAAAAACGACACCGCTTTCATTCTCTCTCAAAACTCCATTCACATTCCCATTCTTTACCTATCTCTCTTCTCCCTCGGTGTCGTTATCTCTCCGTCGAACCCTTCAAACACGAAACAAGAAATTCTCCGCCAAATCCACCTGTCAAAACCAGTCATCGCATTTGCCACTAATGAGACTGCCCAGAAAATCCCCTTGCTTCAATACGGCACAGTTCTTCTAGATTCGCCCGAGTTTGAATCTTTCATGACCAAAAGGAATTTGGATATAGAGCCAGATAACATTAGGGTTTCACAATCTGATGCAGCGGCGGTTTTGTACTCGTCAGGGACGACAGGGATGTTCAAAGGGGTGGTGCTGAGTCATGGGAACTTGGTAGCCTCGGTGGCCGGGGTTAATGCTGTTCGTACGGCGAGGGAGACTCCGGCCGTTGCGCTCTGTGTGGTACCGTATTTTCACGTGTACGGTTTTGCGTATTGCGTGAGGGCGTTGGCGATGGGCGAGAGTCTGATTTGCATGGGGAAGTTTGATTTCGGTGTTATGTTGAGAGCCCTTGAGGAGTTTAGGGTCAGCCACGTGGCATTGTCTCCACCGGTTGTCTTGATGATGGCACTAAATGGTGCCGTAGTTGACGGGTGTGATTTGAGCTCGCTTGAAGTCGTGGCATGTGGTGGGGCCGCTTTGACGCTGAGTGTGGTGAAGAAGTTTAGGGAACGGTTGCCTAAAGTGCATCTAGCTCAGGTTAGTAAAATCCCCTTGACCCTTACAAAATTCTGTTCTTAGACTGACATGTGAAATATCTACCAATTAGTCTGGCAATTGGCGTATTTGATAATGGAATCTATATATGGCTTTTAAGTTTTGTCTTTTTAGGTCACGGGTGAACTGAAAGAATTCCACGAGTTAGGTTATGCACATGCAAGACGTTAGTAAATTTATAGCATTAATTTAATGCTTACAAATACATCACTGGATTATGAATGGACATGCATGACTTGTGGGTTCATGTGGGTGAACCTAACTAGACCTAACTGCCCAAACACAACTTTCTACTAGGGAATATTATAAATTCTAGTTGGGTTTGGGATTTTGCCAGAAGCAGTTGTTGGGTTGTTGTGAATGTGATGGCTGACGGAGGTAATAAATTGTTGTGAAGGCATATGGGCTGACCGAAACAACGGGCCGAGTATTTTCAACAGTGGGTCCAAAAGAATGCCAAGTAGTAGGCGCCACAGGAAGGCTTATATCAAATTGCCAAGCTAAAATTGTTGACCCAGAGACCGGCATTTCTCAGCCTCCTTGCAAGCCTGGAGAACTTTGGGTTAGAGGCCCTTTCATTATGAAGGGTAACTTAAATCTGTACATCCTTGTTTCAAACTTTAACCTGGAGAATTGTTCCTTATGTCTTTGCTTTGTTCATTGCTGTAGGTTATGTTAGTGATGAAGAAGCAACTGCAGCTATTCTGGATTCAGAGGGGTGGCTAAGAACTGGAGACCTTTGTTTTATTGACAGTCAAGGCTTTCTGTTTTTCGTGGATAGGATAAAGGAAATGATCAAATGCAAAGGCTACCAGGTTGAATTCAGAACCCTTAACGTTATTTTTGTTTTTTAGTCCGATTATGATATCAATGTATATGTTCTTGTTGTAATAATAAAGTTTGTATACACCGATGTTTTGCATTAGGTTGCTCCAGCAGAGTTGGAGCATCTACTTCAATCCCATCCAGATATTGTTGATGCAGCTGTGGTTCCGTATGTCATTTGCTTCCATTTCCTCGCCGTCTTTGAGTTGCCCCGAAACTTTGGTTCTTTGAACTTATTTGAAATCTTATGCAATGGAAAAATAGGTTGAAATCTTATGCAATGAATTGACAGGTTTCCAGACGAGCTAGCAGGTCAGGTGCCAATAGCTTTTCTGGTGAGAAAATGTGGAAGCATCGCTGATGAATCACAAATCAAGAATTTTCTTGCGGAACAGGTACGTCTTTCTCGTTCTCTTCATTGTTTAACGAAGAACTATATATTATTTTTTAATATATTTTAACCATCTACTTTATATTTGCTGCTTTTTTTTTTTTTTTGGTTTTGGGAAATTCTTCTGTAGGTTGCTCCTTACAAGAGAATAAAACAAGTGACTTTCATTGATTCCATACCCAGGAATGCCCCTGGTAAGGTGTTGAGGAAGGAGTTAGTCAGATTAGCACAGTCAAATGCTACCTCCAAGTTGTGAACTTGTATTACCCCATTTCAATTGTCAAACATAATGCTATATAGCTAATTTATCACTTGCGACAAAAATTTTAAAAATAAAAAATTGAAATAGAACTCGCAAAGTATGGGATGACCACGACAACTTTGAAGTTTTGTTCTGCCAAATAACCTAACACCCACAATAGAAGACCAAGGCATCTTTACCATCTAGACAGGTAATCCTAGTTTTCACGTTCTATAACATCTTACCTATAAATTACAAAGTTTTAATATCAAATACCCAACACCAAAACATTTATTGAAGGTCATTACAACGCATGAACAACAACAAAGAAACGGGAATGCACTAATCTATGGTAGCTAAAAGGAAGAAAAAGGTATCTACCAAGGCCTGAATTCAGATGAATCCATCAGATAGAAATACCATTGGGGATTCCTCGACCAGTTACACCTGGACCTGATGAGGGAAGGAGCAGTTCTTATGGAGGAATGCCAGCACCGCATCTGCTTTTCAGATGGATATCCTTGTTTCGTTTATTTATTATCTTCTCTATCTCCTCCAGCTTAGCACAGAACTTACCAAAAAATTTGAGAACTTCATGGTCATTGATCCAGTAGCTGTGTAACTGGTCCACTTGCCCCTAGTACTCTTCATCTGGAGAGTGAGTTGACAGGGTGTCTTGAACAGCCATCACTTTAGTGGCTTGAAGCTGAGTGGGCAATGATGAGAGAAAAGTATGTTGAGGATTTAACATAAATTTCTCGTAACCAGGCTCACCTTCTTGGGCGATGAGCTTTCTCATGAGAGTAGGACGGTTAGGGACATCCTCCAACAGGATACTGTCCAAAGTTTATAGCCGCATGCCGACCTGATGCAATCCAGATCATTGTTGTAATTATCCCAGACAAGTCCTCTTTGGTGTTGAGTTTGGGCCGCCAGGGCTCATTCCTTTTGTCATAGTGCCCTCTGTTCTTAATTTCAGTCCACCATGCTTGAAGCTCAATGTCAGATGTGATAGAATTAGGATCTGAGTAGAAATGTCCAACATATGCTTCTACCCATTCTTTTATAGCTGACCAGATGAGAAGCCCATCTGATGCGTAAGGGTATTCTTCAATCACAAGTTTTACACAAGGCATTGAAGGATCCTCCACTGCCATACCCCTGAACATTGGATCGTTCATATCATTTAATCAGTATATTTGCTCTACCAGAAGAAAATAATGACCTTAAGGTGCCCTAAAGGAAAAAACTCAGTGAGGCCTTTAACACCAGAAGCAAAAGGTTTAGGATCAAATCCCTTTTACACCAACCTCGCAGGGGGATAGGTTTAATTTGTGTTTGTGTATAGGATGGGATGGGGTGGGGTACATGGTATAAATAATAATAATAATGACAATAACATAGATGAGTTGGAAGTGGTGATGGGCACACCAGAAAATCAAGCAAGGAGTTGAGGTGCATCAAATTCAAGTCTTTAAATAATGAGAATCGTCAGAATCTAACCTGCAAATAAGATCTGCAGGCAATCCCTCCATGTCAAATCTATACATACTCTTGTAGGCTGCAGAGCTAAGCTCCATGGCATACTTTCCTGGGCTGAAACAAGCCTCGATTATTCCCCCTCCATTGCCCCGGGCAAGGGCATTAATTTCCAGTGTATAGCGCATATGAGGATGAAGCAACTTGTAAACGGGGTGCATTGTGCTAAGATGTCTGTGCCGCAATTCTATAAGGCTCCATGGAAGCATGAGTCCTCAACCTGAGAAAACACCAGCATGTTGGAAGAATTCATAAATTTACATATTATAGAGCTCATAAATGTGTCATAACAGTTCACTGTTTTAATTTACCAATGTTTCTCATTTTGCTTTTAACATAATGTTCAGTATCAATGTAGATATTATTTGCAGCAACTTCAAATACCAAAAATGGGGAAAAAAAGAAACAAGATTAAAATTCCTCAGTCATCATAGCAAGGCTTGAAATCAATCCAATATGATGAAATTCATATTTTGGAGATATCAAATCAATTATTATTTACCAGTGATTTACTAGTTGATGGACACCAGCATCATTTGAGCAAACATGAGCTTTGGCCAGCTTCCAGATCCAGTGTGTTGTAGCATCATGCCCATGAGTGTAAACATGTTTATTGCAAGGTGGAGAAAGTGTTGGAGGAAGGGAAAGCTCAATAGCCAACGGCCTAAGCATACCAGCCTTGTTATAGAAGAAAACTGTCCTTGAGGTGTAAGCTTTTCGGTCCGGCAAGGAGTTCATTTTGTCGATAAATGGCAAAAGCAAGTCATGGTAATCAAGTATAAACAATCTCTTCTCCTCAATAGCCTGTATCATCATATATTAGAGAATTAAAAACGAAAATAGGGGCATGCCATTGTTGAATAAGAGCATATTTTTTGTCCTTATAGCATTGTGTTTGGTAGTGTCTTTGGGAATTCAATAATATGATGAGAATGCAAGAAAGGTGCTAATTTTTGCTTGGCTATTACCAGAAACTCAGTCAGCAAGTATGATAAGAGTACTTTCTGACTTATATGGTGCAATTGATGTAGTCACGTTTTTAACTTAAAAAGAGACCTTGCAGCCCAATATCAAGTTAAAAGTTTCGCATTAGCTCAAAAACAACACTTGAAAGGAACACCATGCATAAAATGTACATAGTTTAACTGTTGACAAATTTATACCTAATTCATGTCACATTAAAGTGTCCATGAAATGAAGCATCTGATTCGAAAGAAAGGGGACAACCCATGAACATAATTTACATGACTATCAGTACCTTTTCTACAGTCAGTCCATGAAGTTCCTTCTTGATTGCTGATTCTGGGTTCCATAAATTGCAGGGTCTAGTTTGCTGAGAATTGGTAATTCCTGTAGAATAAAACATAACTTCAGACTTCCTGAGAGAATAAAAAATGATACACGAAGTGACTGACAGAAGATTGACAAAAATGGTACCTTTAAAAGCTCAATATTCACCGGGTTGACACCAGCTAAAGTCTGGCGTGCAAACTCATTGTCTCGCAACCATGCAAATCTGTACCCTGGAAAGTAAAGACAGAAGGTGCAGAATGAAATAATGTTCCAGGCGAAAACTTATTATTTTTATTTGGACCTGGTTATGGCAGCTCTGTGTGCAAGGGAATAAGCTATTAAGAAAAAGGAATCCCAGAATATACAACCTCAATGTCTTCAGCAAATAATTATAAAACAGATGTGGTGTGAGATTGTAACGCAATTGTATTTATTAAGCCTCACTTCTACGGTTTTATATCACGAGAGAGAGAGAGAGAGGGTGGACAACTTCTTATAACAGCTGGAGTTTCCTATTTCAATAATCTATGGCCAACGCTAAGAACCAGTTCCATAAAACCGCCAAGAAACAAAATCTCCCTCACTTTTTGCTCGTTATCTTTCCAGACAAAACCACTAGTTTATTGTTGCGGATATTACGACATGTACTTCAATTTGACACCTCAATGGTATCAATTAAATCACAACCTTGATACCCCTTATACCCTATGTGCAGCGAAAAACCATAATTCACACCATAAGTAAGAACACATAAGATTAATATACCAATAAAGATAAAGAAAACAAACCAATCACAAGACACAAGATATACGTGATTCGGCCCAAATTGCCTACGTCCACAGAGGATTCATGATTCAGCTTTTTACTATTGAAATAGATCACTAAGTATCTTCTTACATCATCAATGATCCCACAAGACCCCTTAGTATCTCCCATAGAGACTTCTAAACATCTACCCTTGATCATCATGACTCCCTGAGACCTCTTAGTATCTCTTCATAAGAGATTTTTACAAGAAACACAAGAATAGCCCGAGCATCTAAGCCAAAAGAATCTATGGTGTTTCTCTTTTATTCACTCAAAGAATCTAAAGAAGAAAACACCCCCAAAGGTTACACCCTAGTGCACCACGCACTTAGTGCCTAACTAGCTCCTCTATTCTCTCTTATGGTTACATCTTTAAATCTTAGATGCTTAATTTTAAATAAGGGTTTACAAGTGTTTATATAGGATGTATTTCGTGCCTACTAACCCTATTCCTTGTTGGAGTAAGAGTCCACTTGTTTTGGAAGTCCAAAACTTCTCAAAACGGACATCCTGACACGTTTGGGCGCTGCAGCGCTCACCCTTGGGCGCTGCGGCGCTGGTCTTCTGTGTTAAGCACCGCGGCGTTGGCAGCTCCCTGCGATTTCTTCGTTTCCTTTACGTTTTCAAGTCTCGTTTCACTTCCCCCTTCGTGTCCCACACGTTCTAGACTTCTTGTGACTCTCCACTTTGGTATTCATCTCAATTCTTGTCTAACCAAGATTGTTGAATCACCAATTTTCCAACAAATCCCCTCCTTGATTCAAAATCTCTCCCCATGAAGCTAATCACCGTCACCCCTCCTTGACCAATGCTCACTAGCATGGTTTATAAGTCAAGTCCCCGACTTAACTAAGGCTCTTGCGACTACGGTCTCCAAAGATTCCTGAATGCTGATGTCTAGAGTAGTTCAATGTTGTGATCTTCTATGTCCCGAAGACACCATAACCACAACCCTTAATGGTGGAAAACTCATTCTTGCCATTGCTACCTTCCCACACATTCTCTTTCGACCTCTGCCACAAAGTAATATATCAAAAGCTGCTTTATGGTCTGTTTCAAATCAACCCCTATGTTGATCCCATTCTAAGTATTTTTCTACAAACACATAGCCTCCCTCCGTGCTTTATCACTCCATCGATCCTTTTGCTTCTCCATTTAGTGTTTCTTCTGTATGCCTTCCATGAATCTCCCTATTTCGATCTAGCAGTCCCGAGTCCTCTAAGTCTTTATGAGATGAGGAATGAAATCTTATACCTAGTCCCTCTCTTGTCTTTTTCACTATGTAGTCTTAATTTTATTCTACCAATCCCCTATGACTTACCACAAGCTATATTTCTCCAATTGGTAAATAACGAATCTCTATGACTCATATGAAAACACTACCCTAGATCCCAAAAAATAGTTCGTTCATCAGACACTGATTCCTCCAGAAGCTCTCATGCAATCAAGGTCTTTGCCTAGTAATCCAACAGACTTGCAAATCCATCTTCCTTCTATTTTTGTCTTCTTCTTAGGACTATCCCTTTGAGTGCCCTAGACACATTTTGGATCTGCCTTTCAATCTTGATTGTTCTTCTTTTGCCATCTTTATTTTGTGTCCAATCTGAATGATTCTTCTAACTAGGACCTAGATGACGTCATCTTTTTGGAAGTCTTCTTCAAGAGTGATCTCTACTTCAAAACTCTCCAGTAAGGCCATCATCTTTTCCTCTTTCAGATAATCATCTTCCTTATTGTTCTTCTCTTATATTTGTGAGTCCCCATGGTTGACAACCTTTGCTCTGCAATCTGACTCTGCTGCCTATGCTCTGCAATCTGAACTTCAACCCATGGCTCTAATATCAGTTTGGACTTTAACTCAAGCTCTGATATTAGTTTGTACTTCACCCTAAGCTCTGATACCAGTTTGTTGCGGATATCACGACATGCACTTCAATTTGACACCCCAATGGTATCAACTAAGCCACAACCTTGATACCCCTTATACCCTATGCACAGCGAAAAATCATAATTCACACCATAAGTAAGAACACATAAGATTAATACACCAATAAAGATAAAGAAAACAAACCAATCACAAGACACAAGATATACGTGATTCGGCCCAAATTGCCTACGTCCACGGAGGATTCATGATCCAGCTTCTTACTATTGAAATAGATCACTAAGTATCTTCTTACATCATTAATGATCCCACAAGACCCCTTAGTATCTCCCATAGAGACTTCTAAGCATCTACTCTTAATCACCATGACTCCCTGAGACCTCTTAGTATCTCTTCATAAGAGATTTTTACAAGAAACACAAGAATAGCCCGAGCATCTAAGCCAAAAGAATTTATGATATTTTTCTTTTATTCACTCAAAGAATCTAAAGAAGAAAACACCCCCAAAGGTTACACCCTAGTGCACCACGCACTTAGTGTCTAACTAGCTCCTCTATTCTCTCTTATGGTTACATCTTTAAATCTTAGATGCTTAATTTTAAATAAGGGTTTACAAGTGTTTATATAGGGTGTATTTCGTGCCTACTAACTCTATTCCTTGTTGGAGTAAGAGTCCACTTATTTTGGAAGTCCAAAACTTCTCAAAACGCGAAATCCTGAACCAAAACGGACATCCTGACTCGTCTGGGAGCTGCGACGCTCACCCCTGGGTGCTGCGGCGCTCACCCCTGGGTGCTGCGGCGCTGGCTCTTCTCGCGCCCATCGCCGTGGGGCTGGGGACCTAGCGCTGCGGCGCTGGTCTTTTGTGTTGAGCGCCGCGTAGCTGGCAGCTCCCCGCGATTTCTTCGTTTCCTTTGCGTTTTCAAGTCCCGTTTCACTTCCCCATTTGTGTCCCACACGTCCTAAACTTCTCTATACGTGTCCCACACGTTCTAGATTTCTTGTAACTCTCCACTTTGATATTCATCTTAATTCTTGTCTAACTAAAATTATTGAATCACCAAATTTTCAACATTTATCAATGTCAGATAAGCATGTGAAGGGGATATCTGAACTCGACAATGTAGCAGTAATGGATGGTATGAGATTATGGAGCAAAGCTTTCAATCTCCCAACGGAAAAAGTGTTCTGCTTAATCTCCTCAAAAGTTTCATCCCGAGGTACATAAACTGGACGGGGCTTTTCGATTCTGCTCTCAGAAAGGGGATCTAAATAAATTCAGGAGATACAAGGCACATCAAATTACATGATGCTTATAAAGAAAGAAAATGTAACATATATCGATAACCTCGAGAAGAGAATACCTGTCTTGGCTGGAGGCCGGCCAGATCTACAGTGTCTAGGATAAGGCCTTTCCTCAGTGCCCAGGACCGGCCTAGCAAGATCTTTGTCCTTATCAGGATTACCCAAATCATTATAGATAGCATAATCATAAACTCTATCATAATGCTTCCTCTCCCCTTTTCCATTTCCGCGAATACGCAGCAAGTCTTCACGTCTAAGATCCTTAATGCCAGCAGGTGTTTGTGATGGTAGGTATGCCTGTTCATTATAGTGTGAATATTAAATTATTAAGCAAAACCATGGCAGATTCAGTGAAGGCCACAAGAGAGGGGGAAACTCCTCTTACATGATTCTCACCTGATTTTTGAAGATAATTCTACTTTCAAGATTATCTTTCCGTGAATGGATCCATGTATTTGCTGGGAAGAAGACGGGGCCTCCATCAAACCCTTGCACAACAATCTCCAACAAGTAAAACTCCTTGCCGTGAAGATTAGTAATAAGAATAGCCCCGGGGTTACCAAAATCGGATGGGACGGTGAAATTAGCTTCATATTGAACAATGTTGAGATGGCTTGAAGTTGACGGCTTTGGCAACCAGCCCTTCACTGCAGACTCTACAATCTTCCCTGAGTTGGTAACTGCAAGAACAAATCCACCGTTTTAACTTATGTAGAGAAACTTAATTAGTTAATGACACCAACTTACACGCTGGACATCCAAAGTAAAAGACTTACAAAAGGTATATCTTAAGCAACAGAAGAAGATGCATAAAACTAACTATGATCCAATTCCAAGTTATAAAAAAAATTCAGTAAACAATCATAAACTATGAACACTTTAGTAATCTTAATACACTGTTTCCTATCCAAAAAAGCAAAAATCAAAAGTAAAAACTTTAAAAGCAATTAAGATCCCACCATAGACTACAGTCCTTTTAGCAAGAAACACAAGGCATTAAGGTTTTAAAAAAAGTTTTAACTGTAGAAACTAACCAGGATCAATCTCTTCACTTATAAGCTGAATTATGATTCCTTGACCAATCCCATTAATAAAAAAACTCCCACTGATCCTCTATCTTTTCAGTGAGCCTTTATTTCATCTTCTTCCTTATTGTCAGCACTGCCTTCACATCAACTAACCCTTCTTTTGAACTCGAGGGACCAACCAATAAGGGCCCATTAACGTCATTAGTTTCCGCTGGCTTTATAGCAGTCTCTGTAGCCTTGTTTTGATCATTATTCATCACTGCACGAATCGGCCTGAACTTGGTCCGAGCCAGCCGGGCCTGCCGAAGATTCCCATTACTTCCGAAGCCGGAGATAGCCGGAGCTCGCCGTAGAGGAAGGCCAGTCAAGAGCTGTGCTTTGAGAGCAGAAGACATCGGCTTCAGTGCATACATTTTCAGTCTTTTTTAAGTCAACACTATATAAAGAATGCAAGAAAAGGTGATTTGATTTTTGCGAAGAAAACGACATAGCATAAACGTTGTCGTTTTCTTTCCGTAGCAAACTGCCAAAACTTTGCGTGGAGAGAGACAGTAATAAGACAAGACTTAGACAAGTACTCTACTTTAGCGGGTGATAACGATGACGTTTAACTTCGTTTATTGGGACTGCAAAAGAAACACTCTCTGTGCGTGGCCCGTGCATCTGACGAACCAATGTACTGTCAGGAGAGTCGAAAATGGGGTAGTTACGTGAGGGTCACTTGCTATTAAAGGTGCGAGTGGATGGTTGGTGTTATGTAATTTTCAACGGCAAAGTCACCGTTAGTTTGAACAGAACTGTTTTAAACGTCGCATTGACAGTTGATACCCGCGCATCGGCATCACAACAAGCAAGTTAGCGGAAACAGACGCCCTTTCGTAAGGATATTTTCGATGAAATATAAAAATAAGAATTAAAAAATAAAGGAATAAATAACGCTGACCACGTGTATTGCCCATGCAACATGATGCTATTATTTCGGCCATGTCAGAATCCCTTCCCTCTTCGGAAAATTTAAATAATGCTGTTTCAAATTCGATTCAAATTGGTTTCAATGGGCACAGAAACTATGGTTCAGGGAGGAAGCGATCCATTAATAAAAGAAATTTGCGTAAAAGAGCAAGGAGTTTCTTCCTTGAAAAGTTGGAGAATGAAGATGGGAATCAGTGGTACATGGAAACGGAAACTTTGAAAACTTTCCGAGTTAAAAGGCGGACTGTAGTGGGAGATGGAACTTCCTCTCAGGCGGTGGTTGTGGAACAGTACCGCCTGACAATATGAGTCTACTATGTTGGAAAGCACAGGGGATGGAGAGCCCTCGTGCGGTAAAGAATTTGCAGAAGTTTCTTACCGAATTTTTCCTCCAATTTAATCTTTATCCTCGAGACCAAATTTTTTAGACAAAAGGATAAGAGGATATGTAACAGTATAGGATATAAGAATTGCTTCCAGGTTGACAGTTGTGGATAAAGTGGTGGATTGCGGGTTTTGTGGGATTATGCATGACAAGTTAACATTGTTGGGTATTCAAGGTTTCACTTTGAGGTTACAGTGGTGGACGATATTCAAAATAAGTGGAGGGC
The DNA here is from genome assembly GCA_946807835.1 of Ailanthus altissimus. Classification (NCBI taxonomy): domain Eukaryota; kingdom Viridiplantae; phylum Streptophyta; class Magnoliopsida; order Sapindales; family Simaroubaceae; genus Ailanthus; species Ailanthus altissimus. The sequence continues at coordinate 22,842,402 of OX327692.1, read as the reverse complement.
AGTGGGCTTCTAGGGAAATCCTGTTAGGCAAGAACATATGCACAGCTAGAATCTGCTGCGACGATTAAAAAGTCACTTTACTTTCCCTTTCTTTTTGGGTGACTTTAATGAAATTTTGTCTCCGCAGGATAAATTTGGGGGATCTTTACTTGCCATACCAACTATGTTTGACTTTCAACAAGTGGTAGATGATACCCAATTGATTGATTTGAATTTCGTGGGATCAAGATTCACATGGAAGGGTGTTAGCAGAAACAATGAAGTTATTCTAGAAAGACTTATAGTGCTTTTTGTTGTGAACACTGGAGGTCTCTCTTTCCACGAGCAAAGGTGTATTATAGAGAATTTTATAATTCGGACTATTGCCCCATTCATATTTCTCTCAAACAGATGCTGCTGCCTCAACTGAAGGACCCTATTCTCTATGAATTTTGACCCAAAGGCCCAATTATTACAAAGCTCAGTCTATCTGATGTAGCCCATAAATATCATAGCTTAATCCATTAATGCAAGCCCAAATGTTACAAGAGAAGATAGATATCTACAATTTGGCTTGTAGTCTTCATCTTATCAGATAAGTTTTCGATATCAGATACTCTCCTTAGTTTAATTGACCACTTTAGTAATACACGAATATCTTAAAATAAACTTGCTATTGATAATCATGAATTTGAGATTCCTTCTAAAAAATACAATTCCAACAATCTTGGCACATAAATCCTATACAAGCATAAAAGGTTTGATCTTATTTAAATAAAACATTAATAGATGAATCTAAAAAAGAAAAATTTTGATGTTTTTGAATTTTAATAAAATTTTGCAATTACGTATTAAACTTTTATTGCAACCCTATAAATAAGGTTCAAATTGCAAAGTTACAAGATAAATTATAAACTCTAGACTTTATATTTTTTTAGATAAATTTTAAACTTTTTTTACTTTCAAAATACTCAAAAAATCTTATATTTATTCTTTGTTATCCTTTTTATTGCCTTTATATTTTTTTCATATTTTTTTAATTGTCGCTAACTTAAACATAAGAGTATCATTGTTAAAAAAGTTTTCAACGTAGCCTAATCCTTCTTTGTTTACTAGATTCTCAGTAAGTTTAAAATCCTTGAAATAGACAAGTCCAACCCAATTTCTCTTAAAGTTTAATTATTATTCTCAAGAAAAATAAATTCAACTCATTAATTTAAAATTAACGAAATTTTTGAATCAATAAATTTAAATCATGCTTTTAAATATAAAAAAAAAAAACCATCGGCATCATTGACGTGCTCTCATTATGAACTGTATAGAGCTGTAAATTAGAGGTAAATATAAAAATAAAAGATGAGGAATGAATAAGAAGAATATACATGTCTGTCTTCTCTAAAATTGTAATTAGATTAGAAGATTGGGGTACACAAACAAAATTTGAATAGTTTGATAAACGTGGTTTAATAGAAAAAAGAGAAAAAAAAAATTTAATTTATCTTTGGAACTTTTTCTGAAAGTCATTTTTAAATGCATAAAATGAAAGGAAAGTGGGAAAAAGATCCTTCATAGCCAAATTCTCTCTCAGCCTGAATCCCGTTCTGAGTTAGGAATGCTAATAAATCGAATGTGCTGCTTGCTGCAATCTTTCCGATCCGTTAAGGTGAAATATATTCCAAGAGACGCAAACAAAGTGGCTCATTACCTAGCCAAATGGGCATTGTCTTGCTCTTCGAATTTTGTATGGTTGGGTTTCACCCCAGCAAGTGTTTTTCCTTTTGTTCTTAGTGATTCTAACAATTTATTGTCTTAATATATTAAATCCGTTCTTTTAAAAAAAAAAAAAACCTTCATAACAAGACAAGAACTTGCATAAAATATTAAAAAGATAGTCAAATTTTAGATTAAATTTTTTACGTTTGAGAATGAGGCTTTAGATAGGGTGGTTGATACTGGATAGAATTTTTTTTGAAAGTAATAGAATGGATTTTATCTTTAAAAAGTAATTCAATGTAAAATTTAAACTATGTTATAAAAGAAATATACAACAAATAAGATGAGATAAATTTTTTTAAAATATCAAAAAACGAATTAAAAAGAAAATTACGATTATTTAAAGAGATGTTGCACACGTGGCAAAATTTGTGTACCCTCTTTTGCCTTTGTAGTTGTGAGAGTCAGGTATTCAATTGTAATAGTTAATTTTTTTATTTAAGAAGAAAAAAAATCAAATTTGAGATCTTTATTTTAATAAAAAAAAAATACTATAAACTCGTTGACAATAGGTAATTTAAGCAAGTGCACCAATTGTGATAGTTATTGATAGACAAAAGTCTGTGTATCTTCTTTTGTCTTTATAGTTGTAAGAGACAGATAGTCAATTATGAAAATTATTAACAATTATTCAATTGTTAAGAGATTATTATTTTAATTATAATAATTATTGACAATTATTCGATTAATGGAAGGTAATTATTTAGTTATATGTGTTAGGGTTTGTGTTTATGTATTATTTTTGAATGTACATATATTTGTATATTTATATAAGAGTATATTCTTATTAAATTGCTAATACTAATTAATATAGTATTATGTAATATAATGTTACAGACATTGTACGATGTGAAGGAGTTTAGATAATGGCTCATAGATAGCCATGCTGAGATATATAATTGCTAAATGTTAACACAGTTAAGTGTTAGCTGGTTATAATACTCAGCGAAGATCCAAGAGTTGAAACTTTATCTGTAATAGAATATAAACCTGAAAATATACTAATAACTGTATAGTTATAAGAATTACAATCGGGTGTTAGAAAATATTAGTTGCGCAAGTATGTTCTCAAATAATTGTCCCTAATCTATTTCTGCCGATGCAGGTCTATCGGTGAATACCTTAATATATAGATCAGCATATGTCGCACCTATAAGGTATAAATGGTCGTTCCTAGTCGACCGTGAACTTAGAGCTCGTATTGACATATGGGTATCCAGTTAGAACTGGATATGGGACAAACTCACAAGGGCCTCCGATAAACATCCTATGTAAGCCGTCAATTGAGGGTCCTCTCAAGTTGAGTAGTATACGTAGTCCTTTGACCTAAGTGCCATGGTGGGCTTGTAAGTGATCCACCATATTTTAGTTCCACGCATGTCACAGACATTTCGTGGTGTGACCGTTGGGTGTCGCTGGGTATGGTCCGATGTTTATGAAGTTTAGTGTGTACAGATACGGGATTCGTCAACTCGTATAGAGAATTAGATATCCAGATGCTTCGAGACTGTATCTCAAAAAATCTTGTGGCCACAAGTATTAATTTTGGAAAAGAGTTTCGCCAGGGTATAACAATATGGAAAAAGAGTTTGTACATATTGTTCTATGAGATACGAGTCTGAAAATAAGACATAGATGAGCACTAGGGGATTTGACGGTGATAATCTATATCCTCGCACATCTAGGATATCATGACAGAAGGACTATACGTATGCGTTGTAACCTCAACTTGTATGTTCAACGCGCTGATTTATAATATCCGTGACGTGTGCGTAGAGCATTGCTCATAGACTCATAGAATAGTTCTATTTGACAAATCGGGCGTGGACCTAGGAGTCCCACGATATGGAGTGTACTTGTTGTGCACTAGGACAGCGTGCCGGATTAAATTGTTTAATCCAGTAATATCCAGTACTACCACAGGAATACGTGCGTGTCTGTATTTAAGTGTTAAATACAATAATTAGTCAATAATTATTATTTACTAATTGTATAATGACACGTGGTGCATTGTGGACTCTCTGTTGAGTTTACCTAAGTGCGAGTTTTGTGAGACCCACTAGAGGATAAACATGATATCTATTCATGAGGGGTAAAATGGTTATTTCATACTTTAATTATTTAATGGTTAAATAATTAAAATATCTCTCATTATTATATTATATTATATTATATATAATAATATTTTATTTGGGTGCCAAACAGTTGGCACCCATTATGTATTTTTATATTATATAATATATTAAATTAATATTATATATATATAAAGAGAAAGATGAGAAAAAAGTGAGTGTGTGTTTAGGTGTATGTGTCGAGAGAAGAAAGAAAGAAATTGTGCCGACGGGAGAAAGGAAAAGAAAGAAAGAAATGGTGCCGCTGAGAGGAAGAAAGAAAGAAATTGTTTCATTTTTTTTTTCTATGGTGCCATAAGAAGCAATTGAGAATTATTTTAAATTCTCCATTTCTTATCTTTTTGTAGAAAATGATAGAAACACACACCCATCGATTTTAGGGATTAAGAATTAATCCCATGCTGACTTTAGGGCTGCTATTCTAACTCATCAAGCTCACCGTGTTGGTGACTAGAACTGCCCATTAGTTGGTTTTCATACGAACTTTGAGAAAATACATGTATAACGTTACACGTTGAGGTGAGTTTTCTACCCTATTAATATATTACTATGATTAATATTTTTATTTATTATATTTATTTTTTAATTTACACACTTCCGCTGTGTATAATTCATATATGATACGTAATTTAAGCAATAGACACAATTGCATATGTACACACTCACATATATTAGATCCCTCACAAAAATGGTATTAGAGTCATTTATGATATATATATGGGTGTTGTTTGAGTGAATGGATGCAAAAGGCCCAGTGTAAATGGCGCGTTTCAAGTGTTGAAACGAGTATGTCAAAGGGGAAGCATGGGGCGTTGCAGCGCCAGTGGACTGAGGCCGCAGCGCTAGGGGTTTGACCTCCTAGCGCTGCAGCGATGACATTTAGCACTGCGGCGGTGTACTGTTCACTTGAACAGTAGGAAATGAAATATTTTTATTATTCATAGCTACAGTATTTTTGAAAAGTGTTTCAAAATTAATGTTGCATATATAGATTTACTGGGATGACTACGAGTGGCCCAACGCAGAGTGTTGGGGTAATGCAGACCACTAGATGACATCTAAAACGTGCTCACCGAGGTAATAAAGGTCAAAAAGGAGTACAACGCATCCATACCTTATACAAGGTACACGAATGCCTTTGGAGACTAAAGTCACTAGCCCGAGGAAAGTTAAGTCTTGGTAAAGACTTAACTTTGACTCAACTCTAGGTGATAGAGTATTGGTGTGCATCGGATCCAGAAGCCTTCTTATTTGGAAGATTTTGAATCAAATAAGGGTTTGTTAGAGATTTGGTGATTCAACAATATTGTTTGGACAAGAATTGAGATGAATACCAAAAAAGAGAGTCACAAGAAGTCTAGAATGTGTGGGAGACATATAGAGAAGTCTAAGACGTGTGAGACACATATGAAGAAGTCTAGGACATGTGAGACACGAAAGGGAAAAGTAAAACGAGACTCGAAGACGCGAAGGAAAAGAGGAAAAATACAACGCCTAGAACAGGAATGAGCATTGCGGCGCCTAGACCAGAACCTTAGTGCTGCGGCGCTGGGTACGACGTGCTCAGCGTCGCGGTGCCAAAGCCAGGAAATTTTTATTTTTATTCCGAATTTTGATTTTTAGGAAGTTTAGGATTTCCAAAACAAGTTGACTCTTACTCCAATAAGGAATATGGTTAGTAGGCATGAAATAACCCATATATAAATACTTGTAAACCCTTTAGTTGAGATCAAGCATTAAAGAGAGACTTTAAGAGAATGGAAGAACTGGGTAGACATTAAGTGCTTGTGTGCATTAGGGTGGAACCGTTGTTTAGGTGTTCATTGTTCGTAGTAGAGTAAGGGTACACTAAACATTAGGTTCTTTTGAGAGTTATTTATTAGATTTTTTTTGTAAAATATCTAGGGAGCTAATAAGAGAGGTTAGGATACTTGGATTCACCATGAACGTAGGTAATTGGCCGAACCACGTAAGTGATTGCGTTGTGCTCTTTATTTTCTACTTTGAATTCTTGCTATTTTGCTTGATATACAGGTTACTCCGCAGTGTAAAGAGGTTATGGCTCAAAGTTGAACTTGAAGTTCTTCGCTTTAACTTAATCTCTAATGAAGAATGTCGATTCCTCCCTTAACATAGTATTTGATTCATACAGAAAGATCTGCATGTGATGATGTATTATCACTTGCCATGGTGGGCCTCTTTTTTAGTCAGAGCTTCACTTGTTTTCTTCTGCTTCCCAAAGTGGATTTTAACCAAAGAGTATCAGCCATATGAAAGATCCTTTATGTTCATATTTCATAATGGTAGAAATAGTAAGCATTCAAGCTTTGCCCCTGAACATTAATAGATGATATAGATAAATTAAGATTCAAAAACCCTAATAATAATAATAATAACTATAATAGTAACAAAACATTATATAAAAGGGTAATAACACTTTTTATATATGAGTCATTATAGACCACCCCAAAGTGATTAATAATTGCATAATATGATTAATTTTTCTGTGTTGGTAACTATAATGGGAGCCCTACTAGTGGGGGTTAGTTGTGCTTACATAGAAAAATTAATTAGTTGAGAATCACCATTCCTAGGAGAATATAGACCTAAATACAAAAATATTTCTTAATCAGATTGAAGAATATTACATTATGAGATAATATTTTATTTTGATCCGTCTTGTCAATACGGTGTTAGACGAGTCACGTCGGCCTTTTTCCAATATTGCTACAGCGTGAGGGACTTGGTCGATTGGGCTTGGACCATATCGGTTAAACATTAGATGAGGCAAATATATGCGAAAGTATTGTCCAATATTGCTACAACGTAAGGGTAGTATCGGTAGCATATATTTGATTATTGATAAGTTAATCTGGAATACACTTATCCAATATTGCTACAGCGTGAGGATAATGTGTATTCGAGATCAAAGGATAAGAGTTGCATGAGATGCAAATGACAAATGTTGTCTACCTATTGGGTTTTCAAAGGCCAATATTGCTACAGTGTGAGGCTCGAGTAAATTTTAATGGGATCTACTTTCCGCTGTATAGTTTAAAAGAGTTTAAACTATTGTCTTTCCATTTGAGAGATTATCAAAATTATATAAAGTAGAAGGAGGACATTTTAAATCGAAAATGTATAATTAGTATACCCATGATTTAAAACGTTCTATTAGCGATTTAATAACTATTCTGCTTACATCTCCCGTTATTTTGGCCTATCAAGTCTAATAGTCACTACGAACTAGTTGGTGTGCATAGTTGATGCAGTCCAACTCTAGAGTGTTAAGAATTACTCTGACCAGTGGATGAATCTCAGAAGTGTTATGAATTCAAAAAAAATTGGATTTATTGTTGATCAGAGCTTGCTGTAAAGTATTTATGATAACATCTCTCTAGAGGATTGAATAGAGAGAGTGTGCCCTTATTTGTTCAGGGTGCTTCATATTTTACTTCAAGTATATCTGGTGAGACCAAATATGTGAGGAGAAGAAGATGAGGTAGATACCAGCATCAATCCTTAGAGGCACTATTTATCCAAAGAATAATAAGAGAGCATGTAAATAGAAAGTGTTTCAACTACAGTAAGGTTGGGTATAGAAAATATCTCTACCTTAGAAGCCTTATAAATGTCAGGAAGACTCCCAAAAGTTTATACTTGACAAATATAGATATTTCTAGGGCATATGATGCCAGTTCAAGTTGAGTATGAGATACTGCATGTCTCTTTCATATCTGCAATATGTTGCAGGGATTGAGAGAGACTAGAATGCAACAACTTGTAAAAGTAAAGTTGAGAGTAAGAAATGGTGATTTCTTACAAGTTCAAGTTGTTGGCCAGCTTGACTTACTTCTTATATGCAATACAATCGTTGTATTACACAATTAGTATAATATTTTATTAGCCGAATGTTAGTTAATAAATTGACATTATATATAATTAGAATTGTCTGTAGATTGGAATCCTTAAATGATACGGAGCTGTGGTATGTGAGTTTATGTCATATAGGCGTGAGACGCTTATTTGTCTGGTTAAGGATGGTTGGATTACCAATCTAACCATAAAGACTTAACCAGTTTATGAATAATGTATTCACGGAGATAACCAAACATACCAGAATGTATGTCACATCATTTCGATTAGATCGAGGTAGTGAGTACATTAATAATAAGTTTCTCATTTGTTTAAGGAAGAATGAGATTTTCACTCACTATAGTCCTTTAGGTAATCCACAACATAATGATATTTTGGTGAGGAGGAATGACACTTTATTAGATATGGTCGATTGATAATGAGTGTTACCGATCTATATCTGTGAGTATCAGCTCCAAAGACAACTGCATATTAAGTAGAGTTCCATCAGAAACTGTTCATTCTATTCTGTATGAGATACAGAGAGGAAGGAAGCCGTATCTTAAATATGTTAAGACTTAGGGTTGTTCTGCTTACGTAAGAGTTACGCAGCAGAGTATTTTTTTTTGTAAGAGTTACTTAGCAGGTAAACAACACCCAAAGGTACAGGAACAAGTTCATTGTGTATCCTGTGAATTCAATAGGATACTAGTTCTATGATTCAGAGAAGCGAAGTGTGTTCGTTTCTCGGTAGACCACTATTCTAGAGAAAGAGTTTCTCATGAGTTGTGAGAATCATAGAAAGATTGAACTTAGTGAAGTCAATCTAGATATTAATGAACCAATGATGGGAACTCAGCTCAAGTAAGCAGTGGCCTTTTAGCACACTCTTCAAATGGGTCGGAAAGGATTTCTAAGTCACCTTTCAGGTATGTTTGATGCCTAAAGGTGAACTTGAAGTTTTCTTGGTAGAAAAAAATAATCCTTTGACCTATAGGGAGACGATATTAGACATCGAATCAAAATACGGCAAGAAGCCATAAAAATAAAAATTGACTTTATGCATCAGAATCAAGTTTGAGACTTGATTAAGCTATCTGTGGGAATTATTTTCATTGGTTGTAAAGAGTTTACAAAGAGGTAATGGGAGCCAAAAGGAAGGTAAAGACCTCCTAAGCCCTATATTGGTTTTAGAAAAGTAATCCTCAAAGATTTAAGATCAACTAAGAGGAAACATTTGGACCAATATTGATGCTTAAATCGATTTGTATTTTATTGACTCTTGCAGTATATTATGACTTTGAGGTTTGACAGATGGATGTAAGGACGACATTCCAGAATGGATATCTCGATGCTCTTTGTTGGAAAAAATAAAATTGTTTTATTTTTTTCAATGGTGCCATGAGAAGCAATTGAGAATTGTTTTAAAATTTTAATTTCTTATCCATTTGGAGAAAATGATGGAAACACACACTCGACCATTTTGAAGATTAAGAGTTAATCTCATGCTGACTACATGGCTGCTGTTCTAGTTCACCAAGCTCATCGTGTTGGTGACTAGAACTGTCCACGAGTTGGTATTTATGTGAACTCTAAAAAAATACGTGTACAACGTTATACGTTAAGGTGAGTTTTCTACCCTATTAATATATTAATGTGATTAATATATTTATTTATTATATTTATTGTTTAATTTACATGCTTTCGCCATGTATAATTCATATATGATAAGTAATTTAGGTAATAGATACACAATTGTTCGTATACACTCACATATATTAAAATTTTCATAAAATATATTTATTATATTTAATTATAATATAATTATTTAATTATAGACAATTATTATAATTAATTTATCTTTAAAATATAATATTTGTATAAAAAGAACTCTTAAAAATACGATGACGATGCCTACGGTAATAGACAAGAAAAATTTGGGTGCAATCAAAGAAATTTACACTTTTGGATTCATATGGATATCTTATTACCACGTTAAACATAATTTATTAGGTAGCCAACTCACAACTAGGACCCACTTATCCCTCCCCCATCAAAATTCAGAAACTCTCTTCGAAAAAAAAAAGAAGTTAAAAATAATTAAATAGACAACACGAGGCATGCACATGCAATAATTCATTTGCTATTATCATAATTTACTTAGATTCCTTTTTATCAAAGAGATATTTAATAAGTAATTTATTGAAGCTTCACATGGCAAGTAGCAGACATTTAGATTTGATCACAAATTAGTCTTTTGGTCAACCATGATCCATAAATATAAATATAAAGCATAAACAAATATTCACGTCATCTATAATATAATATTAGCACCTTTAAAGACGGCTAGATCTTTCATCTTTGTTGTATTTGTATATAACATTTCTATGGTTTATAGAAGTACATCTATGCAAATTTTTTTTTGAACTTCTGTTGATACCCGTCATAGGCAAAGCCCCAAATTTCCATGTAAAATTAAAAAACCAAGATCTACTTCCGTTAATCTTAATAAATTCAATTCGTGCAAATTTACATCCTCCCAAGAAACGAGACGAGAACCAACCACCCAATTAAATTTTTTTTAAAAGTAATTCTCAAATATTTGCATAACTAAAATTGATATTCTTTTAGTTTTGTAAAGACTAATTTATTTATTTTCAAAAAGAAAAAAGAATCTAATTTATTTATATCCATTAATATAATCCACATTAATTGAGAATCACCTACTTTTCTCTCTTGAACATTATGTGGATTAATTTTCTTTTATTTATTGTAAAAGTATATTAGCTTAATTTTTTGAGCGAATTATAAAAAAAAAAATCAATTTCAGTATTATTAGGCAAAGCCCAACTAAAACTCGGTGCAGATTATAAGATCTAATTGGCTTATTTTGTGTCGGAGCAGAATAAAATTCAAATTTGAACTACTACTCCCTAAAATTAAATGCACATTAAGAAAGGCTTTTTTTTGGTCAGAGCCTCGGAGGTTCACATAACCTTTGTTATTCTTATAAAATTTTATTTTTTGGTTGAGAATTTTTATGTTGAATTGAAGGTTTTTTTTTTTCTGTCCTTAAAATTCTTGTTTATTTTAGTTTAGTAAAATTGAAGGACAATTAAAAATAGATGCCGTAAAGGTTCAGAAAGATGATGAAAATGCTGCTTCTAGAAGAGGAAGTAATTCCTGGAAAGGGGAACAGTGGTGGCTGCAGAGCAGGTAAGGACCTCGCCGTTTGCTTTTACAATGTATGTCTCAGGGTCAACTATGATATTTGGGAGGGTATCATTGAGCTTCATGTCGATTTTTGTGAGTTTCCTCACGTTGCTCACTGCTTCTACACTCTTTTTTAGTCCATACGACGCTTTTATTCCACATCCTACAGCCGCCTGCTTGTCACAGCAAGGAGCATGCTCATATTTCAATGCATTATTTGATAAAGATTAATATTAAATATCTTAAATTATATTTTAAAAAGTGATGTGTTAAATAATCATTAAATAATAAAATAATATAAATTTTAAAATTATTTATTATATTTAATAATTATTTGACACATCACATTTTAAAATATAATTTGAGATGCCAAACATTTTTCATTTGGGGAAAGAGATTGATATATATTTATATACATAGAGGGAGAGATCATGCCTTGCTGACAAAAGCGATGGAGTTAGCACTTCCCCCTCCGCCAAATGCTCCGAACATAGGCCTTGAGATAACCTGCAATGGTTCACATCTTCAATATGTTAGGAACGTCATAGACGTTAACTTTGCATTTTCAGTAGTCCTGGCACAACCATAACAAGGCAAAAAGCTAAATAATCAGTACAATTAAGATGCATTGCTTAGTAGTAAATGTCAAAAATATTTACCGGTTGAGGGGTGGGGATGCTCGCATTTGGGTCACCCATATTAGCCCATGCAATTACACCACCTTTTATAACCATCTCTGGTTTTGCCCCAAAGAAAGATGGCTTCCATAAAACAAGATCAGCCAACTTTCCCTCCTGCAGAAGCATAACTTACATATTATTGTCAAATGTGCAATGTCAAGTACAAACAAGTGCCTGATATTTGTTAAATAGCTGACAATTTAAGGTTCCTATCCAAAATTTTAAAATTCAAAGATTGTTTGCTAAATGCTCTAGAAATTATATTAGACTCGGAAAAACAAACTCATTTTCTATATTGAAAATACTTTGCATTAGATTGCTAAAATGTTTATATATCAAATAGATGTTAGCATATATGCCTTTCTTCTCAAAATTCTAATTCTCATATAAGAATTGATTATGACTGATATTAAAATGATAGCTCAAGATGTTAACTTCATATATATAAGAGTAATAGCATAAATGAGCTCGTAGAGGTTAAAACATGTATACCTCCACTGAACCAACAAATTGAGAAAATCCATTAACTATTGCTGGATTTATAGTGTATTTTGCGATGTATCTTCTGATCCTAAGGTTGTCATTGTCAGCTCCACTAGGATCAATTGATCCTCTTTGTAACTTCATCTTGTGGGCAGTTTGCCAAGTTCTGCTTATCACCTGGTTCAAGAGATTCTAAGTCACCTAAGACTTGGATCACTGAAAAATTTGAGCCTCACATGCATTGCAAGAGATGATATGCTACAGATATTCAATAAAAGGGTACAGATAATCCAGCAACAAGCAGGAGAAAGAAAGATGGTATATTGCTCTTTCACTCACTCTCTCTCTCTCAACACACAAACACAAAATGCCATGTCTGCAGTCCTACTTCCTTTGAAGAGTTTATGATATAAATCTGTATATATTATTTGAAGTGCCTTATTTGCCATAACATTCTTATATCTTGTAATTTCCCCATTAAAACAGGCTTCTAACGTCAAAAGCAACTGCCCAAACTAAATTATTTCAAATGAAAAGAATCAATAATTCGCAAATAACCATGCGGTGAAAAGAATGCATGTTCAACAAAGAGGAAGGGTGGGTGATCAAGAACCTCTGCGATTCGACCCATAGCCTGGGAGTCGGAAGATATAATGCTTATTGCCCCCATATCATGCAATATGTCTTCTGCGGCAATTGTTTCCGCTCTTATCCTTGATTCAGCAAAAGCCACGTCTTCTGGAATGTCCTTATCAAGGTGATGGCAGACCATCTGCAATATTGAAAGCAAAGTGAGGATGACACATTCATAAAACATTCTCTATCATTACTGCATCCTCTTTTCATACCAGCATGTCAAGATGTTCATCTATAGTGTTGCAAGTATAAGGTCGTGTGGCGTTCGTTGATGAGGGCAGGACATTTTTGACACCGCAAACCTTGATAATATCTGGAGCATGACCACCACCTGCACCTTCACTGTCAAGAAGATATCAACGTAAGAAACATCAGAAACCGGTAGAAGTAATGGGATTTTCCCACTCTAGTTGCTAGAGTAAAATACAATTTCTTTCAAATTCTTAAGAGCATCTGATGGTCTAATTATGCATTGGAACTCAGTGAACATTGAAAAAAAAATTGAGAGTATGTGTTTGCAGGAAGCAGGCATAAAACTTGTACCTGTGGTAAGTATGAATTGTTCTTCCTTTAAATGCAGCAATTGTATGTTCAACAAATCCAGATTCATTCAAGGTGTCAGTGTGGATATTAACCTGCCAAATCATCACATGTATAAAAGGATCCTTGTTAAAGCATAACTCAAAAAATGTTCAAAAAAACAATGGAAAATTCAGAAAGAAAAAAACCTGAATGTCATGTTCTTCTGCAACAGTCAAACAATTGTCTATTGCAGCTGGTGTACTTCCCCAATCCTCATGCAACTTCAATCCCATTGCACCAGCTTTAATTATTTCATGCAGCTCATCAGGTTTGCTACTGTTTCCCTGAAGTCAACAAATGACACTACATAATGATGAAGAAAGTGGAGAGTGAAGGATCATCTACATACTGTAAACTAACAAAGGAGTGGTCTGCCTTGAACCAGTCCGGTGAAAATTCATCATACAAAAAATATAAGCATACTTTTCCTGTGAAGCCAAAATTTAGAGGAAGGTCATCAGTTGACTGCAGCATTAACTTCATTTGTGATGGAGCTGGCGTACAAGTAGTTGCTCGTGTCCCATCAGCAGGTCCTGTACCACCTCCCACTAATGTTGTAATGCCTACATATATATGTGTTGATTTGGGAGGAAATATATCATTAATGATTTTATAAAAATATTTGGTTCAAATTTTTCTGTCAATCTTTTGCTTTGGAAATATAAATCAGAAGCTCTACATCATGTTCTTAGTATAATTCATATTGAGTTTGATAAACAGAACAGGATCTAAATGAACTCCATCTCCCATTATTAATGCAACAATCTGCAGAATGGTCTTGTATTCTATGCAAATATAGGAGTTTTTGGATATTATCAGAGATCATGTAACTATCCTTGAAGGCTGAAACCTATTCTTTCAAACCTTCAATTATGAGTTTAATATGTTCTCAATGATCCTAGGTAGTATTTTGCTAAAGATGTGCAATAGTCCTTTTTTTAAAAAGGTTTTACCATTTGTATCCCCATAAACAACACTCACAGACCCAAAACTTCATATTACCCAAGGCATATCCACAGTTTTTCAAGCTCTCATTCATTAAAGAAAGAAAGGACATGAACAGCGACAATGTGAAAACTTCACCGATATCTTCAACTGTACAGATATTAAAATTAACGTAATAAAATAATTTGTGCATACATGTATGTGTGTTTTATAACAGCAGCTAAAGTATTTTCAATTATGTTCCTTACCACTTGATATTGCCTCATATGCCAATTGAGGGCATATGAAGTGCACGTGACAGTCTATAGCCCCTGCGGTTACTATAAATCCTTCTCCAGCAATAATCTCAGTGTTAGCCTGCAAAAGCAGGAGCAGATGTAAGTATGCAGCTAGTGATGCAGTTGACAGTGTACCTTTAACATTGATACATTACAGAACAGAACTTACCCCAATAATCATACTAGGACATACGCCATTCATAATATCTGGATTTCCAGCTTTGCCAAGGGCAACAATAGTACCATCTTTAATACCAATATCTGCCTTAAAAATTCCAGTATAATCAATAATCACAGCATTTGTTATTACAGTATCCAGAGAGTCAGTAGGCTTGTGGCCACATGCTTGGCCCATGCCCTCTCTTATGACTTTTCCACCTCCAAATACACATTCATCACCCATAAAAGCAAAATCTCTTTCGATTTCAGCATACAAGTCAGTATCTCCAAGCTGAATTCTGTCACCAGTAGTGGGGCCATACATGTTAGCATAAGCCTCCCGAGTAATAACAGTAGTGAAAGCAGGAACTTCTCCAGCTAGACCTTCACTGCAAAATCAGTATTGAGGTAAGTCATCTTAGTTCAATTCTTAGTCATGTAGACTAGGATTTCAGAGTCAATAATCCTATTGGTAACCAGAATATAAGTAAAACAAGCAGCAGAAAATTGCTAAGCAGAAATTCTAAACCTAGCATTTGCTTCTTCTAGGTGGCCAAATCTTCTCATATTTACCGCTTCCATTGCTTCTTTGCACTTGGCATCATTAACAGGACCATCAATGAGTCCATTTCCACATCTGATCACTTTGTTACCTCCAAAACTCACAAGTTTGACAATTTTACTTTCCCCGGGCTGTCAAAGTAAAGAAGTTCCAGTAAAGGACTTAAAATGCTGAGGATACATTATTTGAAGAGCTTAATATGTCAAGCCCAAGAATATAACCAGAATATATCAAAGTTTCAATGCATATTAATTAATTACAGTTAACTCGTTTCCAAACAAAAAGATTACCAACATTATTCAATCCACTAGCATCTTAAAATCTCACTTAAAACTTTTATACAACTATGCCAACCAAATTCTTATAATTATCTTAGTGTGTCGCTAAAGTTTGGGTAAGGAATAGTGGCTCTCCCATATCTTATGTACTGATCACACAGCGCAGCCTTTTCAAAAATTGAGTTGTTCACCAGCAGCCACATTATTTTTCCATGTGAAGGAATCAGCAAGGCATGATCCTTTAATTAAAGATCACTTTGAAGAGAACAAGATGAATCTCTTAATTGAATGAAATCAATAAAATGAATCATAATAGCTTTTTACAAAGATAAGATTACAAGATTCAACCTCAAACCGAGTAGCTGTTCCTGCTAGTATATTCAAGTGCATGCCAAATGCCTTCCTTCGATCAAAAACCAAGTAGGGGTTCACCTCAATAAAGTGATAGTGGCTACCAACCTGGAAAAGAAACAAATGAAAAAGGATCAATACACCAATAAAATTTTTGACAAAACAAAGCAAATGAGATGTTGGCAGTTGGCTAGATCAATCAGTTTAAACTGTAAGATGTTCCTAGGATGCATCTTAACACATTGCTCTTATACAAACAAAGCCTATTAAACAAAAAGACCTAAATGAAGTACCAGCTGACAGTAGAAAAGGTTTCAATAAGGTGGAAATCATGACATCTCAATTAGATTAAATAATCAAGTTCTAGAACTGTTCTTGCCAACACCCGCCAGCCAGTCAAAACATAACTACGTTTGACATTTACATATATGTAAGATGCACAAATCTCATCAACAAAAACCTGAAGCTGCAGGTGCAGGTGCAACATAATTAAAACTTGATTCCAAATAAGTAACTAATCAGATATAAACAGCAAATACAGTGATGTAAAATTAGCCACAAGGGATAGTCCAACAGCCAAAAGTACAAAAAAGAATAAAGGTGATCAAGTTTACGCAAACACCTGAACTGGTCTGTCTCCAGTGTTAACAACTTTGAGGATTACAGCTTTCCTTCCGTGATTCAGTGTAATACTCCTACCTCCCGGGATAATCCTACCAGGAATATTATTATCTTGTACTCCAGGAAATTTGTCTAGTGATGGCACTACGAAATTAACACTCTTCCATCAATGTCAATCAGACTCCAAATGCAGCACAGATATATGTCTATCAATTTTTACTACTCCTCGTGAAAAACTAGGGTGCATGATTGATAAGTTTAGTTCTAAGTGACAAATGTACCGTAAAAGTTTGAAGAATGTTTGATAACAATTAAGATTGAGCTTACAAATTTTCAAGGAAATTGTGTTGTGACAGTTGAAGGAAGTTGCTTCCATTGGGTTTCAATCAATAGTCCTGTACTAACTGACAAGACTTCCAGGATTTTCTTAGATCATTACTTAAATTTTCCAGAAGTCTTTCCTGGATAGTGGAAACAAACCATAGCTTCATAAAAGTTTGTTATAAGCCATGGAAATTGACAGAAGAGCAAATGATGACACTAGGGAGAGAAGGTTAAGAACACAACAATGTGCTGTTAGTGTCTGTTGATCATTGTGAGAAGAGAAAAGAGAACTTTACCCTAGCAAATAATTTTCAAATCCATTTCATGATTTTACCAGTAAGGACACATAAAACCTTCAATGAAGTTTAAGATAATTCTGTTGACAGAGTCAATCCAAAAGTCGCAAACACAGAGCCTAAACCAGATGTCCTTTAATGAGTTTTTCCTATTACTAATCGAGGTTGGTTTTTCCAATTACTAATCAAAGTTAAGTCCTCACCTGGAAGAAATGAACCATGCAAAGCAAGCTCCAGATTTCCATTTTCACTTGCTATTGGATCATGTACGGTGATTAACTTTGTCCCATCAGGAAATGTGCCTTCAACCTGCATCCACTATTTTCTTAACAACATAGATTCCCAACTGAAGTTTTTTCAGGACTCCAGGATGAGCATTTTATTTCAAAATCTTTACAAAACATACAACACAAACTGTTGTCTAGAATTAGTATCTATTTCGCACCGTCCATGAGTCATAAAGTAAGTTTCATACATTAGCTAATAACTTGGTGGGGCTTAATACCTGAACAGTATCCAAAAGATGTGGCACAGCTGGCAGAACTTGCCTTCTGTTAATAGAAAAATAAGTATAGAAAAATTAAGACTTATTCAAAAAAAAAAAAAAAAGACAACTTTAGACGTTGAAGTACAAGTGTTTTTCAGAAATGTACTCATTACGGAACTTTTTTTTAAGTTCAAAAACAGGAATAAGAAGTATTTACTCAAAAAGTAATCTCTAGGAAGTGCTTTTTGTCTGTTACAGCCAAACAAAGTAGATTCGATAACAAGCATACGGAATTTACATAATACCTTCCTAAAAGTTGCTTCCCAATATCCATCAATTCTG
Source organism: Ailanthus altissimus (assembly GCA_946807835.1). NCBI lineage: Eukaryota > Viridiplantae > Streptophyta > Magnoliopsida > Sapindales > Simaroubaceae > Ailanthus > Ailanthus altissimus. Next base: position 22,824,426 of record OX327692.1, on the reverse strand, counting down.
CAACAGTCTTATCACCATCACGAACAAATTCCAAAATCTGTGGTATAATTAGATAACATCAGAACTAAAATCAATCTTCAATAAAATAAAAATAGACTAAACTACTTATTGATATGCATTTGGAGGGAGAACATTACCTGAGCGGCTACGAGTGCAACAGCTTCAGTGTAATTGAGTCTTAAGCCACGCGCCAATCGTTTCTGTGCAAGGTGTCCCGCATTGTGGAGTCCTAGCTTCTCCAATTCTCTCGGAGTCAACTTCATTTCTCAGTTTCCGATCTATTTACGCCAAAACTATTACGTCCTATTTAAAAAGCGAAACAAAGGTTTACATAATCTAAAAAGCAAATTTGATTAATGGACCCTTGGCAATTGTCTTGACGCCTCATTTCAAAAAATTAAAGAAATTGCGTTCTCTCGTCGTTGCTTTTTCAATGAAAATTAAGGCCAATTAATTAGATCGGTGCTTTAGGCTGAGCTCACCTGATTGCAGCAGCGGCCTTCGTTCCGATAACGATGAGATAAGCAGCGAGCTTTCGGAGTTCAAGCCAGTCGATGATATATGAGCTTGCACTATTGGACTGCTGAAGTAAGCAAAGTGGATATTAACACTGTCGCCCCCCGAAGTTTACACAAATTACGTTTTAATAACAGCTTTGATTTTAGTTCACCTATCATTTTTTTTACTTAATTTAAAAAAATAAAAATACTTCAGAATTTTATTTATTTATTATTAAAATATTTAAAATATCTTTAAAAATAAGAATGATTTTATTTTTTAAATTAAATAAAAAATAATAATATAATTAAAATTAAAATTATCATTAAAATATAATTTATATAAACCTCAAATGATAATGATGTTAATACCCGGTAAGCAAAGCATGCTAACGAACCTAGGAGCTGGAGCCCAATTAGGGGCTTTCATGTGGGACCACTAATAATTTACTTAACATCATGTGGTGTGTGATTGGAAAGCGACAATTTAACAAAGAATCAAATGAGAGTGGGACATTTGATCCGATAAATTGCTCGTTTCTTTTGCTTCGTGAGCTTTGTTCATTGGCTTTGGCGGCTCTTCTCGGGGGTCTTACCACTTAATACACAATAGCTTTCTGATGTTATGAATCCCTAGTTTCTAATATTAATTCAAATTACATAATATATCGAGTTATTTTCAAATTCGTTAAACGCATTCTATAAATTTCCAAAAGTCAACTAGTTTGACGTCATTTGAATCTAAAAGTGATCTCGATCAGAGCATCAAGTTACAGAGTTTGATTTTGTTTAGCAACAAAAATGTTGATGTTTAATGATTGGTATTAGAATGTATTTCCTAATTCACCTAATTCTAAAAGAAATTATATCTTTAAAATTTCTGAATAAATTTTAATTAAAAAAACAATGTTAAATTTTAATTTTAAAATTTTTTTACAATTAAGTTCATTAGTATTTATAAAAAAGGGTTAAACAATAAAAAAGACATTTAAATGCATCATCATCATATATATATATATATATATATAATGGCTATGATACTATGTATCATTGTTGTAAATATATTCTTCAATAGCGTCATATAATATATTCTTTAAAAGAGTCGTATAAGTAAACTCATCAATTTCAATAAAATGAACATAAATTTACATTAAGATGAATTACTATAAATTATATGTCATGTTGCATTTTTTATAATTATTTTGTTAATCTTGATTTTATTCCTAAGAATCAACAAATCTAACTCATTGACTTTAAGATCATTTAAATTTTAGAGTCAACAATTTTACGTCATCTGTTAGAAACGACACAAAAATTTATTAATATTAATAATTTGAAAATAAGTTCTAACTTTGATTAAATCGATAATTTTTAAAATGTTAATTTTTAATTTTATAATACTATGATTTGATTTTATAGTAAATTCTTTTGTGTGATACAAATTCAACTTGTCTTAATTAGAAAATTTTAATGCTAATTTTTTGAATTCTTTTTGATTGATTTTGTAAAAAAGATGGTGTAAATTTGAGAGATTCATGTTGCAAATAGCCTAAATCAAAGACCCTGAAAGTCGAGTTAAAAAAAATAAAATCATTCTCAGATCGTTGAGGGAAGCAACCAACAAGCAAGTAAAAGCAATCACTAACAGATTTGTACCTCGAAGCCATCATTTTTTGCCACTAACAGCAACCACTACTAGCGAATCCATCATTGATGCCTTCCACTATTTAGTCTACCATAGCTCTTTGAGTTTTAAAACCTACAAGAGCACCAATAACAACAATAACCGCCAAACAAAAGCCCTCACCAATAAATAGTAACCGTTAAAAATCATCGCCAACCAACAGTCTCCTTATAGTGGCCGGTAGTAAAGGTTAGGCAAATGAGAGGCACCTCGTGGCAACTGACGGCATCTGGAAAGTTGGACAAAAAGAAAAAGATTGCACCACGCAAGAAAAAAAAAGATGAAATTAAGTCATTATTTGAATTTTCTCACTCAACCCCTCATAATTGAAAATTTTTGTCTTAGCCAGTATATTTTTTACATTTAGCAAATAGGCCCTAAATAGAATATTGGCCTTCGACAAATTTGAGGAACCAAGGCCGAGAACCATAAAGGTTGAAGAGCCAAAATTTGAGGAGTTGAAGTTAAGAACCAAAGGGTCGAAGAGCGAGAATTGAGGAACTAGGGGGTCAGGGGCTAAGAATTGAAAAGTCGTGAACCAAGGTCAATGAGCTAAGAAACGAGGACTAAAGGGGTTAAGGATCGAAAACTGATGATCGAGGCTGCAAAAGCCTTTATCAAGGTAGCCATAAACCCTTATTGAGGCTACATAAGCCTTTACTGAGGTTGTCATAAGCCCTCATCATATAAGTCTTGAAGCGACATAAGCCTTTATCAAGGCCATACAAGTCTTCATCGAGGCCATGCAAGCCCTCACTAAAGCCACATAAGCCACATAAGTCCTCACCAAAGTAATCGTGTAGGCACTAAAGACCTCTTCGATCAATTGCCCAAATAGCTCATGTGATCCTCCAAGCCAAGTTCCTAAGCACATAAAACAAATTAAATTGAGTTTGATCCAAACATAAGGTCAAAGAAGATCGAGGACTCACATTTCCTAAAACCTGAAGGTAGATCTTTCAGCCCAGACTATAATAAAATTTTCAACATCGGTAAGTCGATACTAAAAATTGAAGGACTCTTATTCCACCTGAATTTTGGATAATGTAACCTAATCCTAATAGGAATCATATTACTAAAATCTCATGATAAACCCTAGTCAAGGGAATAATGAAAAATTCTAATCTTAAAAGGACCGAGTCTACAATTAAGCCCAATAATGCCTATAAAAGAAAGGGTTAAACAATGAAGTAGATCTAATGCGTTATCTACAATCATATTCTTTTTATTCCATTCTTTTTTATAATGGCTATGATCCCTTTTATCATTATTGTAAATATATTCTTTAACAGTGCCATATAATTGAGCTAATAAGCTCGATAAATTAGATATAAGTTCACACTAAGCCAAACCATTATAAATTCTATGGCTTGCTGTATTTTTTATAATCATGTTTGTTAATCTCAATCTCTTTTCCAAGAACCAATAAATATAACTCGTTGCCTTCAGAATCGTCCAAATTTCAAGATCAACAGAATTTAAACCCAAAAAACCAATAGACCCGTTTATTGTTTTAGTTTACACAAACTATTGACATAACATATCTAAAAAAGTGAAAAATGAAATAAATTGTTACATCAAACTTCAAGCTCTGATATTTCAAAATCTACCTGAACCCTTCTTTGCCTTTTTATTCTTATTCTTCTATTTAACTATTTTCTTTTCTTTTCTCATTCTTCATCAATTTTTAGTCTTTTATTCTTATGTTCATCAACCTTGGGTTCATCACATTTTGGTTTCATGCTCTGCTCCTTTTGCCTTTGAAGAAAATCAATAAGCCATTTATCACCGACATCCTCACTTCATCAAACTCTAAGCCCACATATAGGTTGGCTTGCCCATCTTCACATCTCTTAACATTAATATTATAGACAGGCTTACCAACATCTTTATCAGAATCACTTGTTGTCCAAGGCCCATCTACTTCATCATCAAATGAGTGATTAGATAAAAAGTATTTCTTAATCTCTTCTAAAACTTCATTATCCACTTTGTCTTTACTCTTACTTCTTATATGTTCATCCTCACTTCCTCTGTCTTGACCCTCACTTCCTCTGTCTTGACCCTCACTTCCTTTGTCTTCACCTTTATCTTCCGTGTCCTCACTCTAAAACTCCTCATCATACCAATGAGCCTTATCAAAATCATTTGCCCTATCATCACCCAGCTTACTTTTTGTTTAGGTCTGTTATGGACTACTTGGGATTTCAGAGGTATTTTATGTTAGCTTGGGTCCTTGCTAAGTGTTTTATGGTAGGATTAGATCTTGTATTGGGCTTAGTATATTCTAATCAACTTAAGATGTAAAGTTTGGCTGTGAGTTATGAGGTAGGTCAAAACTGGTGCCTGTGTGAAATGGTGGGGTATTTTAAGGGAACTAGGTTGCTTAATCAACTTATGACTGGGGGTATAATTATCATTATGTGGCTCACTAATAGAGTCCATATATTATGTTGTTAGTTTGTTAGGCCCTTAACTCGGGCCTTGCTCAACAAATGGGTCATTAAAAAGTCTCATCTTTAGTCTAATAGAGTCATTTGGCTTGATTTTTTTAGGGTTTATTGGGCCTGGTGCCTGTGTGATGTAAAGTTTTGCTGTGAGCTATGAGGTAGGTCAAAACTGGTGCCTGTGTGAAATGGTGGGGTATTTTGAGGGAACTAGGTTGCTTAATCAACTTATGACTGGGAGTATAATTATCATTATGTGGCTCTAATAGAGTCTATATGTTGTGTTGTTGGTTTGTTAGGCCCTTTACTTGGCCTTGCTCAACAAATGTGTCATTAAGAAGTCTAATCTTTAGTCTAATAGAGTCATTTGGTTTGATTTTTTTAGGGTTTATTGGGCTTTTGGAAGGAGGATCACTATATTTAAGGGTAGGACCTCAAAGTCCAAAATCATTTGATACCATCATTCATTACACATTCTTCTAAAAAATTAACTAGGTCATTGTCTTTTTTTTTTTTAATTAAAACTCCTTTCCTTATCCAAGATATCCAAGTAGTGACCTGAACTTTTCTAAAGGTAATAGATCACTATTAATAAAGTCATCACACACATATATCTGGAGTGAAAGCAAGTTACAACTATCTGAAACTGTACATTTCATGGTCTTAAGGAACCTCGTTACTCTTAAAATCATTGATACATCATCCCATTTCCTCCTAGTAGCCATGCTGACATTGCATACAAATTCATGCAACTCTAAATTTAACCACATATTCATTCTCAGTATATATCAGCTCTCACCAAAATCAAAACCCAGCAATATATAACCAATATTCGACCAAAACATAAACATTAAACATTAGTTCCAACATTGCAATATTAGATATTTGACCAAAACATACATATTAAACATCAGTTCCAACAACATTGCAATAATAGATATTCGACCAAAACATACGCGCATTTAGTTCCAACAATAATGCAATCTCAAAGATTCAATCAAAATATAAATATTAAAGACCATTAAAGATTAAATCATAAAACCACTCATACTAATATTCAAAATCATTGAACAACATAAGCATGCATTTAATGAACCAGAAAAATTCATTAAAGACCAATGTAGACAACCCATTTCAATGGAAGAAGATAAATTTTTTTGAAACCCTATTAACTCAAACATTAGGGGAAAAAACGAGGCTCTAAAAATAAACATGCTTGTAATGAACCCTAACCCTAATATAAAAAATAGTTTAATGTAATTAGAACTTTTGTTAATCGAAAGAAATATTGATATTTATAGACATTAAAATCAAAGACCTCTTTCGAAACAAGGAAAAATGGTTTTTTTGAGTCTTTGGGTTTTATCTGTAATTTTTTGTATTATTGTCATTGTTGTACTATATATTATAGGATTTTTGAATGCTATAGCTGGCTTAGGTTGTTTGTATTTCTATTTAATGATGTTGCACTTTGCATAGCCTAAAAGACAAGAAGACGATCTGTTTTCTTTTTGTTCTTAGTAGAAAAACCAGTCAACCAATTACGAAATGCAACGTGGCATTAACAAGACACCAAAATTAATATAAAAAAAAGATATCCTTAATTGATCCACTTTGTATTTATAATTAAAAGGATAAGTTTGCCCTTTTCCCATTAAATTAAACGAATTTCATCTCTGACAGGGGCCACTATGACTCTTTTGAAACCTGGAGGTTTATATGTCCCTTTTCATACTTAGAGTACTAGTGTCATTTTCCCTAAAAATAATTTTCATACCAACAACTCATTCAAATAAATATTAAACATCAATTACTTATCTCTTTCTTCCTTCTCTCTTTTTTTCCTCAATTGGATTTAAATACATTTTATGACACAATTCTCGGTCTACCGATAAATGTTAAAAGAAAAAAAAGGAAATAGAGGGATTTACTTACTCGTTGCTTGCCTCTTTCAACAACAAACATCCGATAGGGTAAATGCATAATGATGTGAAGATTCTTAAGAGCTTGAACTACTTGGAAAATATAGAAAAGTTGTTTTTCAATTTAATTATTAGAGTCATTGATATTCGGCTTTTACAAGAATTTGCTAGCATGGAATAAATATCTAGATGATCAATACAGAAATATATAAATTTTAGGACCAAAAGTATTAGTAGAAAGCAATGGATCTAATAAGAAAATCTAATATAAATATCTTATTATGTGAAAAAGTAAGAAGAGCACTAAATTTCTCTAATAAAGAAAAATAAATTATAAAAAAAATAGAAGATATAAAAGATTAGGAAGATACTAATAAATTATTAGAAACAAGATTAAATCAAAAGAAATAATGCCCCACAAGTATTTCAAGAAAGAATTGATAGAGTACTTAAGCCATTTTTAAAATTTTGTATAGTTTATATTGATGATGTTCTTGTATATAGTCAAAATAAATTTATGCATACATTGCTTATTAATAAAATATTATTTTAAGCATAATAGAATAGTAATTTCTAAAAGAAAGAAAAATTATTTAAGAAAAAAATAGAATTTTTAAGATTAATAATAGATAAAAGAAAAGTAGAATTACAACCTCATATTGTAACAAAAATTTTAGAATTTTTTGATAAAATAGAACATATTAAAGAACTTCAAAAGTTTCTAGGATTATAGAATTATAGTAAAATATTTATACCTAATTTAAGTACATTAGTTAGACCATTATATAATAAATTAAGTAAAAGTAGACAAAAAAAAATTTAATAGTGAAGACATAAAACTTATACAAAAACTAAAATAAATTGTTAAAAACCTTAAGCCTTTAGCATTATTTATAGATAATTATTATAAAATAATACAAACTGTGCAAGCAGTAAATGATGGGTTGGAATCTTATTACAAAACCTAAGAAAAATAGCCTAAAAGAAACAGAAGAAATAATTATGTATACTAGTGGAAATTTTACTGAAACTAAAGAAATAAAATCTAGTATAGAATTAGAAATTCTAGGTATTATAAACTCTTTAAATTCTTTTCATTTATATATACAAAACCATTCTTTTACAATTAGAACAGATTGTAACAATATAATTGAATTCTATAAAAAATCTCAGAAGAAAAATTTATTAATAAGTAAAAGATTGATATATTTCTTAGAAGTAATAACAAGATTAGGTTATAAAGCAAATTTTGAACATATTTTAGGAAAAGATAATAATTTAGCTGATATTCTTTCTAGACTAATAACTTCTTGATGTTTCTTTTGCAGGAATGAAAAGCACTAACGTACAAAAGTTTAAGTGTGGACATTTTAATTTAAGTAGTTGTCTCGGTATCCCATTTGGACTTTTAATACAAGTTAAGCATAGTCTTACTAAGAACAACAAATCTTATTAAATAATATTTAATTTCTTAAAAATGATAAAAAAAAAGTTTTTTAGATTCACTAAATGCTTTAAGTTACCTTTTTGTAGAAAAGAATAAAATTTTCTATTATGTCGTTTTCAAAGGAAGAAAAATTAGAATCTATTTAACTTGACAAGAAACTTTTTGTCAAATTGATGGATTTCAAGATCCCATTTATAAAGGGTTTTTATAGTTATAATGAAGCAAAAAATTTGTTAAAGCTGTTTTTGGATAATAAAGTATAAGAAGAACCAATATTAGTTTTTAATAATCTTTTATATAGCAAAAATCAAATTTTAGCATTTTTAAATCATTTTAGAAGTCTTAATGAAGCTAATTACCATCTAGAACAAAAAATATCCAACCTTCAGAAAGAGTTTGAAAATATAAAAGAACAGTTCTTTACTTTACAAGTAGAAAAAGCTGAATTAAAACAAAAGCTACAATTATCAAAGCATGAAGATAAGCAAGTAGGGGATAATTTCTATAGTAGCATAGAAAAGATAAAAACAGAATAAAAATTTAATAGATTAAAAGAATATGGACCATCTGTAGAAATAATTCCAGAAATTATAAAAAAGACTAATGTAACCTTGATGTAGAAAAAAACTAGAGACATTTAGAAAATATTAAAAGCTACCCCACCAGATATTCAACAGAATATTCTGGGACTAGTTGAAGAAAAAACCATAAAAAGATTTATAAAAATACAATAATTTCTTTACTCAACTCCGGAATTATTGGAAGGAATAACAGCATTAACTGTCAAAAAAACCATTTCTAATAATAAGATATGGTTCAAATTTACGACAATACAGATTCATCTTGACAAATTTCCTATAGAGTTCATCATCCCAAGCATTTCAGATGCTATAAGCATTTGAGAATTATTTGATTATGGACTTATAGACAATCTCAGTGCTTCTAACATATAAAAATTAGATTCCTCCCAGATAAACTTCAACAAGCTATAAGATTATATGGGGGAAAGCATGAATTTGTTCTTGATATTGATACAATACCTTGTGAATTGACAGCTAGGTATGATAAATAACATATGATCATCCATGACTACCATTACATTATTATTACACCATACAATCAAACAATAAAGTTTGTGACTGAAAGATCAAACCCTAAGCCTGAAAACTTCTCATTTCAATATCTATAAAAGTATAGAGCTTAGAAATATTATGATTATATCAACTTCACCAGACATAGGCTCATCGGATAGACACCTCATATATCTATTTTCCTATGAATCGCAAATGAACAAAACATGCGATATCCAATATATTATATCTACCTCAATGCAGATACATATAATTATCTTTTAAAGATCCAAGAATAGAAAGAATTGAAGCAATAGTGTATTGAAGATTATGTTGATGATTATGAAATGGATGACGAAACATGCTACAATCTCAATACAGTACAGTAAAAAGTCATAATAAGCCAGTAAAAGACAATAAAAGCTAGAAGAAGACAAGGAAATCTAGAAAAGTTAAACAATCAAAAGTTAATAAAGTTAGGTAAAAGTTAGAAAGTTAGATAAAAATATTTAATTGTTAGTTGTAATAGTAAAAACATTAATAAATTTAGGAAGAGTTTCTAGCTATAAAAGCTTTGTTTGCTTTTTTTTAAGAAACATGAACATGTGAGCAAAAAAAAAAAAAGAAACACTACGAAAAAAAGTTTGCTTTCAAAATCTTGTAGTTTGCAAAGTTTGGCTAATAAAGATGAAATTCTTATTTTTAAGTAAGTTTCTCTACACTTTTGAATGTTTATTTATATGTTGGGGTAAAAGCAAATGTTGCCTACACAACAAAAGTATAATTTTTTTGTATAAATTTTTTTTTACAAAAAGTGATCCTTATTATTAATAGTTGATGTGGTATTGTTTTAATTGAATATAAAAACTAAGTAAAACCTCTATTGTTCTTAAAAATTTTAAGATTTTATAAAAGAAAAAATGATTTTCCTTTGGCCTAATTTACCGAATATGAGTTTAATAAAAAGCTTGAAGGCGTGATCAGAATTACTTTTGTAAAATTCATATTTTTAAGAATAATTTAACAAGTTCAAAATGTCGTTTTAATTAATAAACAAAACTCACTTCTTCTCTTTAATATTTATTTTTAAATAAAAATTTATATAAGTTGTTGTTATGATAGACTTCATTTAGTTTATAATTTTTAGTGTTTTATATTTTATGTTGCAAATCACTTGTTTAAAGCAGAGAATTTTCATATTAAAGCAAAGTATAAAATATTGGAAACTTAGGCTAAAAGCTATTGTAAAAGATCCCATCTATATAGTTCATATTACTTTATTATAGCATTAAAACTTCAAGAAATAGAACTCTTAGAAGAAGAATTAAAATGTAGTAACCACTTATCTACAACCGGTAAGAATAAATATTTATACATATATACATAAAATTCATATTTTATTTGTATATGAATGATACTTCATTTATGTATTGTTATTAGTATTGTTTGTATAGATTAAAGACCTACTATTAGTATTGGGTTTATTTGCTATTTAGATTTATTTTAGGGATCAACTTATAATACTTTAAAAGTTTTGAGAGTTAATTCATAAATACTAAAAGTTAGCCTCTTAGTATAAAAATAAATATTTTAAATCCTAATTTACTTATTTTTGGTCGAGCCACCCCCTTTAGAGAAAGAAAAGAGAGAAATAGAGGGGAGAGAAAGAGAAGAAGAAGAAGAAGAATTAGAATTTTAAGCTTTAGAGGTACATCATTACTCTTTATTAATTTATTGATATTAATTAAGTTAATTTTTTTAAGTTTTGATTTTTGAAAATATGTAAAATTGAGGACTTGATGTGGATTTTGTAAGATATATTGGGAATTAATGATGATTATGTAGATAACTTGATAAATCATGATGAATTTATAGAATTTTTATTTGATAGTCTCTTGATCCGAGAATTTTATAAATTTTTGTACTTTGATTCTGATTTTTGCTTTTGGGAGTATGAAATTAGACATGTCTAGAATCATTTGAGACTTTGAATCGATTAAAAATTCAAAAAATTAAATTTTTAGTGAATTTATAAAAATGACCCTGAAATTTTAGAAATTTCTTGTGTTAACAATATGCTAAAGTGGTGAATAATTTTCGGTCTACTATATGATCTTGAAAAATTACAAAGTTTTGGAATATAATTATTTTACATGTCTACTATGATATATTAAAAATTGAGAATTTATATCAATGTGATAAAATTGTTATAATTTTTTAAAGTGTATCAGCTCACTGTACTGTTTGATGAACAGATATTTAAAGCTATAGAATAAAATAGTTCTAAAATACTTTGACAGGGATTTTGAAGTAAAATATTTATCATGGATTAAGATATGTGTTAAGAGTAATTATGTGATAGTTTATAATTTTTGAGTTAGTATATGATTTATAAAATTGAGAGACTAAATACTATTTAGTAAATATCTTGATCATGTCAGGATAATAGTTTGGATTTGATGGTGTTTATGAAATGAATTATGTAAAAATTATGATATAATATTCATATATAAGAAGGATATATGAGTTAAAAAAGATATATTCTAATTTTGGAGCAATTGGACATCATTTGATGGGTCAGAATAACAGGTTTTGAGAAACCAAGTAATTAGACCAATTCGATGTGATAAGTGCAATATGTGTAATTTTGTAAGCTATTTAAAGTATTTTGTATGAATGGTGAGGCTTATGAAAGGATTAATCTTCATTGATAGGTTAAGGAGAATTAAGCCTGGTACTCGAAAGTGTTAAAAGGTAAGTATACTAGACTCTTACTGAAATCACAATAAACATAGTAATTGTCTATGTATGATTTTGTAAATGTACTTAAAAATATGTTTATGTTATGCCAAAGTATATTTTAATATGAAATGTGAAAGATATATGTTTATAAATGTGAGCACTGACATTGAGCATGGGCATATATGACATACGTGTGTTTATGAAAGTGAGCGTTTCAAAATAAAATGTGTTTAACAAAAAAAAACTTTTGAAGTGGAATATGTCCATGAGACACATTTTGTGTTTGAGGATGCTTAAACTCACTATTTACTTAGTATGCATCTTATGTGATTTGTAGAGCCTTTACATGTGGCATTTCCTTTAGGATTGATATATATTATATGTTCCGTATGTAGGGAGGATTCTATTGGTATCTAAAGAAAGAGTGAGTCATTACATTTGTGTGGTGGCGTATTGGTGCATGTGAGATGACTTACCGATGATCAAGGTGAGGGTTTGACTCTTACTTTCGGGCATGAGCATTATATATGTGTAATTTAAATCTCACTTGTGCTATTCCTTTCATACGGTATGTTATTGACGGATGACATTTGGCTCATTATGTGATATATGATATAGAAGTCCTACTAAGTAGTAGTTGAGTGATGGTATTCCTATTATATGTTTTAAAAGAATGTATAAGCGCTTACCTGACATGTGATTTGATAAGATTATGATTTTAATTTATCACGGCATATCATACATATGCATTGTGTATATATATGTATTTGTATTTTGATATATGAAAAACTAGTATACTTACTTAGTTTTATACTCATTATAGTTTATGGTGATTTCATGTAAATAAGGTATATGTGTGCTTAGCAAATTTGGCAAGGCTTCTGCTGTCCCTTAGATTTCTTAAGTTGCTAGGTTGTTAAGTGTTTTATTTGTGGACACGTGGTTTAAGATATTTGATTTACCCCTATTAAATAAATACTTATGTATTATTTTATTAGATGTGGTTGTGTTTGGTTTATGTTTCACCAAGTATAGTCATGGGTTGATCTTTGTGTTGAACTTACTAGTAACTTACTAAGAAAATTTATGTTACGTGTTAGTTATGTTACATGTTAGATCCTTTTGGATCTGGGACGTGACATAAAAAGTTTAGCCTTTTAAGTAAAAATTTATATGTAACCAACTAAAGTGTTTGGAGTTTAAAGATTTTGTCAAATATTGTAAAAGTGCAAGATTCCTTGAATTGCATAATTTATTATTAGAAATAAATACGGGCGGCCATAACCTACATCTAGGATGACTAAGAGATTGCTACCTAAATATTAATCAAAATTGTTAAATCATAGAAATACTTATAAAGATAAGTTTAATAGAAGTATTTATTTATGAACTTTAAGAAACTAGAATATTTAGATTTAGAAATTGGAGATTTTAAGAGAGTAAAACTTAACCTTTCAAAAAAATTTAAGTTACAATGCAATATAAATAATCTAGAAAACCAATATAAATATATTCCACATAATATTAATAGTTAGTTGAATTTTATAGTAGACTTATTAATAAATTTAGGGATGAACTTAGAATTTAACATAGATAAAACTAATAAAGCATTAATAGATTTAGTTCACTTTTTTCAAAATAGTAAAATAAACACTCTTAGAAAAAAATCTAAACTATAGTAGAGAAATAATAGTAGACTTTACAGAAAAAATTAGTAGATTTCCTATTATAAAAGAAATAGTAAACTTAATACAACTTATAGATAATAAAACTCCTAAGCATGTAGAACTAGAAATAAGAAAGTTAATACAAGAATTAAGTATTGAAGTAGAAAAATAAAAAAAAGACTCAAAAAGATTTATGTATATAGTTAAATAATATTAAGAAAATAGTTAGTGAACGAGCAAAACTGACAAAAAACCTATTAGATACTTTACTAGAATTAAAAAAAGAAATATCATCTCTTACACCTATAGGACTTAGTAGTAAGCAATTCTCTACAGAAAGTAATAATATACAATAAGTTCAAGCTAATATTATAATAAAACTTTTGTTAAATTTTTTGAGTAAAGTAGAAAAGTTAGAAAATAGAATAACAAAATTAGAAGATAATTTTTATTTATCCAGTAAACAAAAAGATACTAATATAACTGTAGATGAATCAATAAATAATATAGATAAAGAACTTGATAAGCTAATTAATAAAATCAGAGATTTAAAAAAACCAGTAGTAAGTAGAACTTTAAATATTTAAGAAATTTTAGAACCAAAAGTATTAGTAAAAAGTAATAAATCTAATAAGAAAACATAATATAGATATCTCATTATGTGAAAAAGTAGGAAGAGCACTAAATTTCTCTAATAAAGGAAAAGAAATTATAAAAAGAATAGAAGACATAATAAATGAGGAAGATGCTAATAAACTATTAAAAAAGGGATTTGAATAAATTAAAAGAAAGAATTTATATAATGAAGGAATTTTAGGAAAAATTAAAAGTAACTTAAATATTTACAAAGATGAAATAAAATTAGCAATAGTTAATAATAGGCAAGAATTTACATTAGTAAGTCAACAAAGTAAAAAATATTTAAAACAACAAAAATTACAAATATGCATATAGAAGTAATAGTAATAGAAGTATTAAACTAAGTAAGAAAATGATTGGATACTAAAGCTCATTTATACTTATATGATAACAGATTTTACGATCATGAACAAGCTAAAATAACAAGTAGTAAAATAGACCTTAAAAGTAAAATAACAGTAGTAAAATGCATAACCAATATAGATATAAATATAAATGAATTTTGTAAATATATAAAGCTTAATGTACAAACTAAAGGTTATAAAATGAACGTATAAAAATATTAGAATTAAAATATTCTTTTTAGGAAAGCTTTATAATAATTATCATAAAAAATTTAGATTTGAAAGTAAAAATATTATAGAATATTTTAAAAGTTAATATGTTGATATGATAGTTCCTAAAAAATTAACCATAGTGAATTAAAATGATTAAAATAGAAGCTACCAAATTTAAAAAATGAAAGAATAATATAAATACCCGAAACAAGTCATATATATATAGATAAAAATAATCAAATCTCGAAAAGATTTAGTAATTACAAGAAGATAGGAAGCACGAAAATAGAAGAAGATGATGAAGAAATAAAAATAAACATGACATAGATAGAAATACCAATAGATAAAGTCAAAACATTAAAAATCGACAAAGACCAAATTATAGAACAAATATTTAATGAACCTTCTAAATATTTAAAAAATGATATCTTTAAAGAAATGTGTAATAATTTAAACTTTACAGATAAAGACATAGATAAAATATTAATAGATGAATTAGACTTTTCACTTTTTCTATGAGAAGAAATTTGTTATATAGAACATGAAATGTATGTAGGTGAAGAAGATAAAAAAAAATTTGAAATAGAAAAAAATAGTACTAAAATACCCGAACCTATAATAGAATCATCTAATATAGAAAAAATATTTAGAAAAAAGAGGAATACTTGATAATAAAGAAAAATACATAGAAGTAGAAAAAGATTTTAAAGCTAAAACTAAATTAGAAAATTAGAAAACCTTACCAAAAACTAAAGATATATTAGTTTTAAACTTACAATGACATAAACTAAGAGATTGGAAACATGTTTTTTATGAATGGGAAGGAAATTTATTAAGACACTCAATGGAAGCATTAGCAGTGATAACAGACCCAACTTATAAACTTATTTATTTAGAAAGTACTTAGGATTTAATGAAAAACAAAAATATTTAAGATGGAGACAATGGATGAAAGACAATAATAAAGCAGAATTAGATAATATTGATACTAATATTATTGTAATAAGTTTTATAAATTTTGTTGATCTAAAAAAATGATTTTCTAGGCCAACGAGTTTTGAATTTATTTTGTTACGAGAATTAGCACATTAGACTTTGTCTTTACTGGGCCTGAAAGTTGGAATCTGAATTTTTTCTTTGCTAGTGACAGTAGAACACCTGCAAAACACTTGAAACTATCATTAAGACCTCACCGGGGTGAGTTCCAGTGAAGACTCTTCAATGCTTAAGTAAAAAAAAACTGTTTTAAGTGAAGTTTGGGAGAACAATAATAAAAAGTTGTAGAAGATAAGCTTTTACAGAAAGGTGCTAAAAATTAGAATTCAAAATTTCGTACTAGAAGAATTCTCTTTTGTCCTCTCTGTTGTGGCTTTCTCACCTATTTATAACATCAGCTTTCAGGGAATATTTCTTGTGCTTATCTTCGTTGGTGTTATGGTTGAGTTGGGTAAGTCTTGCTAATTTTGGATTATCTTGATCTTTTGGCGTGATTTTAGGAATTCTTTCTTAAAAACATTGTAGTTTTTCTTTCCTTATAATTCTATTTCCTTTATAACACTAGTTTTCTTTTTAAACCCGTTTTTATAATAAGTTTGATTACTTATCTGTACAGCTCAATAGTGATCTGGCTACACTTCTGTTGTCACAGTGGTTTGGCATCTCTTATTGAACTGATCTTTTTATGACGTACTTTATCCATACTAGTCTAAGTTTTGTTCATAGTAGTACCTGATCAGAATGTATAAGTTGTCTTGGCATGCGGTTGGCCCGGTATTTGTACCGATCCAGTTCCCTGTTCCCTTGCCCTTTTTTTTTGGTCTTGAGGATTTTTGATCTAGGTCGGCTTAATCAGGAGTATGCAGAGGTGATATGTATACGTTTCTGGTTGGACCTGACTCAAGCAACCGAGCGAGTTCCTCATTAGAAGTCTATCTTTAGGCCAGTTCTAACATCCTCGGGGTGGTCCATACTGTCTTAGACTTGGGTCCTCAAGGATGGCTTATAGAGGACCTTCTTGAAAGGTTAGGCTTTCTTGGGCCTGTAAGGGTTGAGCCTCATGGTGATTTTTTGGGGGGAACAAGGGTTCACTAATAAGGGCGTAAAAGTACTAGTATAATTTGTATTTAACTTTTATATTTTACTCTAAATCATAAATATTTGGCTATTTAATTGTGGTTTTTGATCATAAATAGATGCATGACAGAAAATGTGACGTATAGGAACAAACGGAAGGCGAATCAAACATTAAACGAAGAAGTTACGCTCAAAATACGAAAGAGGCACTAGGGGTGAGCGCCGCAGTGCCCAGTGATTGAGTGCCGTGGCGCTCGTGGCGATGAACAGTACCTATGAACAGTAACCTATGAACCGTATTTTGCTACAGCAACTCATGAACAGTATTTTGAAGAAAAAAACTTATAAATAGAAAGTCAAAGACCTTAAGAGGAAAGAGGAGAGAAAAAGAGAGAAAAGAGGCAAAAACTTAGAGAGAGAATTCACAACACAAATCAAAACTCAAAGCCAAAGATTGAAGAACCAAGATCAAGATTCAAACTTCAAGTCAAGATTGAGGAAAAAGTACATCAAGGAGTCACTTTGATTAGTTTTTCTTCTTTTTCTTTATCTTTATGTACTTATTCTTGTTGATCTTTATGAATTGGTTTGATGATACTTTTGGTTTTGTGATGGGTTAATTTGTTCATCTAGGGTTAGACTATATGAACCTAGTATGGATTTGAATTGTGTTAAATTTTAGTTTATGAACTTGATAAATTCAATTGATTCATTCTATCTTGTGTTTAATGCTTTCATTATACCTGATCAATATTTTGAATGATTGAGGAACAATGATAAATTTGATGGAGGGATTCATGTGTTTAGCCTAGGATAGTTTGATGCATGATCATAGGGTAACAACTATGAGTTCCATCTAGAATAAACATATACATAGGTGGCATGTATGGTATAATTTAGACTTAATTTTAATGAATTACATTCTAATTTGATTACTGATGAACACTTGAAATTACACATTTAATAAAAGTTTTACATGATTGTTTTGTATTACTAGTGTATTTAATTTTCTTAACTTAAGTATGTTTACAATATTGTACCTAATTATCTTTTAACTATTTTGTGGTAGGTTCGGTAAAATGGGCACAACTTTCTACCTAAAGATCCAATTGAGGTGATTTTTAATCCTGTGAAGATCTGACTCAATGGGCTAACATATTTTATTTCATAAAGCATTTGAAATTTGAGAGTTTAGAGGGTAAAAATGGCCTAGAACAGAACTGATCTGCAGTACAGGCCCAATTTGAACAGTCATCAGTATTTGGCTCATAACTATATAAATACATATCTAATACGTATAAGATTACTCAATTTGAAAAGATAAGAGACTTATCTACAACTTTGATGTTTTAAGTGACAACTAATTTGAATCACATCAATTTCAAATTGGATAATCAATTGGGTGCCCTAGTGATAATCAATACAAATTATTTTGTCACCATTCTTGACTTTCATCAACCAAGTGGTTCCTCTAAATTTGTTTCAATTTTTCCATGTTTTTTTATAAATAGGTGGCTTGTTTATACCTAAATGATGTAATTAGAAAGTTAGAATTTAGTTCAAAATACTTGTCCTTTGTATCCATTTCTTTGTAAATTTATTTCTCTTGTTTACTATTAAATCATGTTATTTCTTCTTCTATTTATTTTCTTTTTCTTTAGTTTTATTATGTCCAAATAATTTTCTTTAAGCTAAGGTGAAAGGGTGAAGCTCTTGATAAGGTAATAAGATATGTTTATTATTTATTCATGAATTTAATGCTTCATTATTAAGTTATGCAAGTTTATATATGATGTATTTATTTTGTTTGTAGAATTAATACTTTTTTCTTCTAAAGTGGTGATTCTTGATTTATTATTGACAAACCTTATACTTGGCACAATAAATTCTTGAAATTATTTACAAGATTTGGTGTATATAACCTTTCTTATAAAATGAGAGTCTTGATTTATTGTAGACAAATATAAAGATTGACATAATAAATACTTGAACCCATTTATAAGATTTGGTGTATAATAATTGATAGAAATAAATACTAATCAATATATAAATGATGATGAACTTTAATTGTTATATTTTTTGGTTGGAACCTCCTTTGTGTGAGGATTCCAATTGAGTTATAAAAAAAAATTAAATATATTCTTACTTCTTATGCCGAGAGTGAATCCCCATAACTTTAGCTTTTTATTTGAATTGGTTGATTGAATTAATATTTGCAAATATCTTATGCTGCATTAATTATCTTAAAAGTATTTATAATTTGTAATTTTAATTCTACTTCCCTGTGGATCGACTCCGTTCTCATCGGGTTATTTATTACTTCGACAATCCTGCACTTGGGAATAAACTCCTATATTCTGGACGTGTCAATTACTATAGACATATATGTGATTGTTAGAATGTGTAATATAGTCACTTGACCATCGACAGAGGCTTGTGATGAGATTAGTGTCTAAGTCAATCAATTGGTATTAAGGGATTAACTAAGTGGTTAATGAATCCAATGAAATACTAGGGGACGAGTCAAAACCCTAGATTATCTTTTTTGTGTAAATTTTACTCTTTACTTTTGTTCAGTTTAATTGATAGAGTAGATTAGTTAAATAAATTTCAGATTGTGATTTTCTGAATAAAAGATAAGTAGGTACAACTTTAGTACTTGATATATAGAATTAGATTGTATAGTCCCTGTGGGATCGATATCTGGACTTAAAAGCCTATATTACTTTAAACGATAGCGTGCACTTGCGCTTAACTACTATAGCACATCAATCATTCACCAATTTCTAGTTTTGATTTATTCGAAATTGAAAACTATTTTCTATTATGCCTGCTCGAGTCTTCGCTTCTGAGTGTATTCTTGGCTTATACTAGCATTTTGAGCGAGTAGGTCTAAATAGGTTTTTCTGATACCCTGATCTCGATGAATGATATCATACGGAGCGGCTCGGTTCGGCTCTATTGTTGTAGCTGCTTTCAGGAGTTTCCTCAAGTTCTCATACAGTAAGTGATATTCCTTGTATTTTGGTTTTGTTGGGTAATAATGATAATGATCTTTGAAACGTCATCCTTGATCCATATAAAAAGATGTTTCAAACGCAGGAACTGATCTTGACAGTTGACTCCTTCTTTGATCGTATGACTGGGGGTAGCTGAAATTAGAACGCCACACATTTTTCTATTTCTGAGTGATGTTTGGTTGACTAGGATGATCTGGTCCGTTAAAATTTTAAACTTCAATGGTTTAGATGATGAACCCTAAAGATACATATATTTAATGCTCTAAAAACCTGCGGTATTGTGCCTTTCTGTTTAAATGGGGTGTCTCATTGACTTCTGATAATCTTGTCCATTCATCTAAGTGATTCTTCAATCCTGTTGGCTATAAAAAGCCATCTACTTTACCTATTTTTTTTTCACTTGCATTTTCTTTCTTTTTTTTTCTTTGACTTTTTGGTATAAGCGATCTTCTTAGTGATTGTTGTTGTTTCTTTTTTATGGTGTTCATTTGATTTCTGCACTTCCTTTGGATAAGTTCTTTTTTATCTTCTTTTATTCTTACATCTTTAGTGTAAATTTTACTATATGCGTATATGTTTTCTTCATTTCTGTTTGCCATTTTTGGATTTTCTACTATTGTTTCTTATTTTTCTGAGTATTTTCACGGCTTTTAGGTGCTTACTGCTGCTTTTTTTTTTGTTTTTGGGTGCAATTGTCTTTGTCCTTGCCTTATGTGCCTTTTTTAGTATTTAAAAAAAAAAAACTCTTATTCCAATAGCATCTAGGAGACTTTTAGGTTTCTCAGCTGTTAACACGACTGAGGAAGAAAGAGAAGTAAGCCCAGAGGTTTCACTGGTGGGGCCAGAGGTAGTAAAGAGGCATCCACCTTAGCAGATGACATGCCCTTCTCCTCTTCCTCTGTTTTTGATCAACTTAACTATAAGCTATCTTAATTCTTCTCTCTTTTCCCTCAGTGTTCTTAATTCTTGCTAAATTTATGCCGACAGTGAACTTTTCAGTTAATGTGTGAGCCAATTTCTATGGCCTCCATTCTTGTCCAGGTTCAAAGCTCGCTCTCTTGCAATTGGATTTTGGCTAGTAGATGATTGTTCTGTCATGTTGGTTATACTTGGGTGATGAAAACGTTTTTGGAACAAATCTTTCTGTCATGATCCTTAAAGTCGACGCCAAAAACTGTTGACTCAAAAAAATGGCTTCTTGGGCCAACGACTTTTGAATTTATTTTGTTACGAGAATTAGCATGTTGGGCTTCGTCCTTACTAGACCTAAAGGCTAGAATTTGAATTTTTTTCCTGCTAGTGACGGTAGAACACCTACAAAACACTTGAAACTATTATTAAAACTTTACTGAGGTAGGTTCCAGCAAAAATTCTCTGATGCTTAAGTTAGAAAAGACTATTTTAAGTGAGGTTTGGGAGAACAATAATAAAAGGTCGTAGAAGATGAGCTTTTGCAGAAAGGTGCTGAAAACCAGAATTCAGAATTTCTTACCAAAAGATTTCTCTTTTGTCCCCTCTGTTGTGGCTTTCTCACATATTTATAGCATCGGTCTTCAAGGAATATTTCTTGTGCTTATATTCGCCGGTGTTGTGGTTGAGTTGGGTAAGTCTTGCTAATTTTAGGTTATCTTAATCTCTTAACGTGATTTGAGAGATTCTTTTCTAAAGATATTGCAGTTCTTCTTTCCTTATAACTCTATTTCCTTTATAACACTGGTTTTCTTTTTAAACTCATTTCTGTAATAAGCTTGATTACTTCTCTGTTTGGCCTAGTAGTGATCTGGCTACACTTCTGTTGTCACAGCGGTTTGGCATCTTCTACTCAGCTAGTTTTCTTATAACGTACTTCATCCGTACTGGTCTAAGTTTTGTTTGTGGTAGTACCTGGTTGGAATGTATAAGTTGTCTTAGCATGCAGTTGACATGATACTTGTACCGATCCGGTTCCTGGTTCCCTTGCCCTTCTCTCTTAGTCGTGGGGGTTTCTGATTCAGGTCAACTCGGTTAAGAGTATGTAGAGGTGATATGCATGCGTTTCTGGCTGGGCCTAACTCAAACAATCAAGCAAGTTTCTCATTAGAAGTCTATCCTTAAGCCCAGTTCAAACATCCTAATAATGGCCCCTGCTATCTTAGACTTGGGCCTTCGTAGCCTACAGATGACCTTCTTGAAGGGCTAGACTTTCTTAGGCCTGTAAGGATTGGACCTTGTGGTGATTTTCTGTGGTGAACAAATTTAATAAGTAAACTAGTATTAGAAGTAAGAAATGATGGAAAGGATGATGTTATAAAACAAATCAAAGCAATAAGAAACTTAGAACAACTAAAGATATGTGATTTACAATACTTTGATCACTATGCTAATTTATTTTGTAAATATTGGAGCCAAATAAGTAAACCTTTTGAACAAGATTTATTAATGAAGTTTGTAAATAAATTACCAAGAAAAATAGGAGAAAAATTACATAATGATTTAATAAATTGATTTCAATCAAAAAGATTAGAAGAAGTTAATTACTATGCAACATTATTACTTGTAATAGAATATGTTAAAGTAAGAATTAAAAAAATATTGTGATGAAGAAAAACATAGGCACGAAATTAAGCAAACATTCAATAAAATGTGTATAGATATTGTATGAAGTACCAACTTTAGGTTGTAATAAAAGTTAAAAAAAAAACACAAGAGGCATGCAAAACAATATAAAAGTAGTACAAAAAGTACAAAAAGAAAATTTTTAAATTCATAGATAATAAAAATAAGGTTAAAATGACTCTTAAAAAAGAAAAAAGAGTTTATAAAAAAATAAAAATTATAAATGTTATTATGTGAAAAATCAAGACATATTAAACCTAATTATCCACCAAGTAAAATTAAAACTAATCTATTAGATTGTGATTTAAAAATAAATAAAGAACAAGAAAGTTTAAAAAAAATATATAATATAAAAAAAAAATTTAATAACGATAGTATTTATATAAGTAGTAGTAGTTCAATAAGAATAAGTGCAAGAAAATAGTAACTGTGATTTAGAATACAAATTAAATGTATTAAAAGTTTATACCTCATTTTTTATAAAAATT
This sequence comes from Ailanthus altissimus, assembly GCA_946807835.1. NCBI lineage: Eukaryota > Viridiplantae > Streptophyta > Magnoliopsida > Sapindales > Simaroubaceae > Ailanthus > Ailanthus altissimus. The sequence goes on along the minus strand of OX327692.1, from coordinate 22,801,578 downwards.
TATTTATACTGTAATAAAAAAAATTTAGATAGAATACCACGATAATATTATTAAAAAAAAATTGTTGTAAATTTTGTTATTACCAAACAACACTAATTTATTACAAGAAGTCTTCCAGAGACCAAAGACTTCGTTATATTATTAGAATATTACAATTTCAAGGCTGTTGAATGCTTTAGGTTATGCGATTTCAGATATATGTGGTGAGACAAATGTTCTGTTTGAAAAAGAAAATACTTTTAAAAATATCCCCTTAAAGAACAGTTTTGACCACGTTGTGAAGAACTTCTGAATTAAATGTTAGATTCTCCTCACATCTTTGTAAACAATAATGTTAGAGATGACAAATTAAACTATAAATTTTTTATTTTTATTAATATGATATTTAATATATTTATTATTTTCACATCAATAAAATTAAAAAAAAATTTAATTTTTATATCTTAACTTTATAAACGTTAAATTGTTTACAAATATTATTATATATTCTCTTAAATGTTATATAGATAATTAAATATAATATATATATATATATATTAAAATCTAAAAACCTCACATAACAATGGGCTAAAGCTTTCTAACTAACATTAAATTCAAATACACAAATCAAATAGGTTTAAATTTGATTATCTATAAAATTCTCAGCTTATTTAAAAATGATATTGAGGTGGTTCCAACAATAAACCTCGGATTATTAAGTTAGATTCTTAATTTTTACATGAGAAGGAAAATAGTGAGTCAAAATAGAAATTTCTTATGTGAGAGTTTGATGCACCTTACTCCATGCGCAAAGAATAATCTTGGGTTTGAGCCAATACCCTAATACCCTTATAATTATAGAGTTTTTGTTGTCGATCACTCATTCATGAACAAATTTAATTGATATTAAAGATCTGTTAAAAACCATCTTACCAATTTAATTGATTTTAAAGTCCCTTAAAACCATCTTCAAATTTGTAAAAATCAATAAAATTTGAAAATAATCGAATCTAACTGATTCCTTATGTCACGCCCCAAGTGCTCTCAAGTATTTCCTCGAGCACTTGGTGCGCGACTAAGCCTGCTGGAGGCCTCTTGGACCATGGAGCGCTACGTGGATCGGAGCTTCTAGAAGGCCCGCTGGTTAGGATGGAGAACCGGACTTGGCCCGCAACTTATTAAGAAAGTTAACCCTAATTAGACTTCCATAATAGGTAGGAGAGCATCTAAGAATATTCTAAGGAATATTATCCCATCTTGTATATACACCGTTAGATCAAATAGATCTCAGCCATTGATTGTATAGGGCTGCAACTATAAAAGGGGGAGACCCTCACTTGTATTTTTCATCTCATAGCTTATTTTTTCTTTAGCAATATAGAGAGCATTCGTGCAAACACTTAGCGTGCTTCTTTTCTCTTTTCTTTGTGTGATTTTCTAGACTGCTTAACACGCAACGCGTCTAAGACCGCACGATCTCGAAAACAGTCCGTGACACCTATCTGGACTATTTTAAGCTTCAAAGTTAGAGGTTTTGTTCACGTAGAGCCAAAACTTTTTTAAAAATAAAACTGAATTTCATTAAATAACACTGTCAAGTTACAATATTAAAAGCTTTTTATAGATCTCAGAGAGTTTACTGGACCTAACAATAACTTCGACACTGATGAATCCCAATCCCTACTCCTTGAACGCAGAGCCAAAACTATTAAGTTTTGATGACTGGCATAAAAATGTAATGACTTTAAAAACCAGGAAATCCATTTATTGTTTGAGCTTACACAAGCTTTGGATCAGAACACATCCACAAGCTGAAACATGCTATGAAACTTTATGCTTCTAATATTTCAAAATCTGCCTCTATTCTTCTTTGCCTTCTTCTTGTTCTTCTTACTCTTGTTAACTTTCTTTTTCTTCTCAACATCTTCATCGATTTTCTGTGTCTTATTTTCTTGTTCATTAACCTTGGACTCATTACATTTCATGTTCTTCTCCTTTTTCCTCTGAAGAAAATCAATGAGCCCGTTAAGGGCCGGATCAGCATCCTCATTTTTCATGAGCTCTTCAGCAACCTCAGCTGGGGTCACTTCCACCTCCTTCAGTAGCTCTTCAATTTCACCAAAAAGAGAATGACTTGTAATTTGCAGATAATTGAAAGCAAGAATTTTGAACCCACTTGGTGTCAGATATGACATGGGGATGTGCATGTCCATGCGGCCTGGCCGCAGCAACGCAGGGTCTAATCTTTCCTTATAATTGGTAGTGAACACAATAATTCTCTCGTCTCCGCAACTTGACCACAATCCATCCACGAAATTAAGTAACCCAGAAAGAGTTAACTGTCGACAAGAGAAAACAAATTAACCATTTACAATTGCAAATAATAATGCTAGCTTCCCTGATATTGTAGGTAACAAATGTTTTGTACTCACGTGACTATCACTGTTGTTGTATCCTTCAGATTGTCGATTCTCCAATTCAATGCTGCAATCAATATCCTCTATTACGAGAATGGATCGATTCCCAGTAGAAATTAGGAGATTCCTGAGCTCTGAGTTGCTTCCAAGACTCGTAAGCTCCATGTCATAAATGTCAAACTTGAGATAGTTAGCTATGGCAGCAATCAAGCTTGACTTGCCAGTACCAGGAGGGCCGTATAACAGATATCCGCGTTTCCATGCCTTGCCAACTCTCCGATAGAACTCTTTTCTCTTCACAAATCTGTCCAAATCGTCGATCAAATTCTTCTTTAGCTCCGGATCCATGGCCAGTGTGTCAAAAGTTGATGGATGCTCAAGGTTTATTGATCCCCAGGGACCATTGTAGTCTCCACTGAAATTTCCAAGTGAATATAACTTGATCACCTTTTTCATTTCTTTAATGGACTTTGATCTTTCTGTTATGCATGGGAGGTAAGTGGTCAATACTTTGTCCCTGTATCTCTCGGGAAAACTGAGCTGAATTGATCTACGTTCAGATGTTTCTGTAGCATAGAAGCCGCTGTCATAGTCAAAATGTGTCTTCTGATTTTCAGTAGAGACGAACTCCCACGTGAGTTGCATTCCTTCAAATGTGTCAACGATTTTCTGGCCTTTGCTAACGGTGACTGAGAGTCCCTTCTCTCGCGGTGCTTGAGAAACCTTAAGCTGATGAATTGAGGGGGTGATTCTCGTGCTCAAGTATAATTCGGCAGCTTGGTAGATTTCATTGACAGTAAACCCATTGGACTCATCGATGATGAGTATCAGTTGATCCGAAAGCTTCCCGAAAAGGCCTTCGAGTCTGGACCATAACTTCTCTCTGAGATTTTGGGGAATGAACTGGGTGCTCAGGGTCTGGATCTCGTTAGCCACAGTCCGGACAAGCATGGCTGATGCAGCGAAGGTAGTGTAGGTTGAGAAAACTGAAGATGTTGAAGGCATGCTTGAAAGAGAAAACATGTTTGATTTTTGGAAAGTGATTGTCGATGAAGTCAAGTTAGTGTACTTGCTTGATTGGATTCTAGTAAATCCCAAGTGAAATGGCTTTTATAGGGAGAAAGTGGCTTCTTGAGGAGCTCTTTGAAAGTGGCTTCTTTGAGAAGCTCTTTGAACATTGACGAGAAAAAGCAACCTCATCAAAAAGGTAGAATAATTGAAGACTTGCAGAGCAATTTTTAAGCCAAGTCTAAGGATGCACAACATAACATACAACAAATAAGAAAGTGTCAGGAATAATATCTTTTACTGTCTCCGAAGAGGGAATTGTCAGTTGATGGTATAATTAGCTGAATGAGAGCGCAATCTTCTTCAACAATTCTGAGTTAAAAAAAAAACCCTTATCCGAGTAGTGCTTTACTTCATAGGTTCGCAGCTTCCATCTCATTAGTAATTAAAAAAAGTTTCCTTTTAAACTTTTAATTCAACATTCTTTACTCTGAATCTTTTGATGTCTTTAACACTTTTTTTTTACATGTCTTGGCACATAAATATGAGTAGTCAAAATTTATTTATTTTTCTTTTTATTAATTATCAATTACATGTATTCAGTTAGACGAAAGTTTAGCTTAAGAAATAATTTGGTCCAATGTACAAATATTAGAAAAATAAATAAATAAAAATATAGCATGTATTTTTTTTTCTTTTTAATTCGAGTACCGACAATTTTCATTCAAATTTTGTTAAGACCCAATCTTAGAATGAATCTTATCGTGACAAAATCTTGAAAATTTATGCTCATAGAGGGAAACATCAACTCTTAACAATTTGAAGAAAACTATCAAACTCTTTTTTAATGAGAATGCAAACTTCTCCTTAAGGGAGAACTATCCAATGGGTGATTGTAAAGTAACAATAATACATGTATAAATTGCTACATAAATTTTTTCTCATATAAATTGATATGGCATGAAAAATGTTGCAGAAATGTGAAAATAAAAAAATAATGAACTTAATTAAAAAAAATGATATAAAGTGATATAATAATGACATATTAGTTTGTGTTAGAAAAGTTTGTCCATGGGATAGTACTAACTGATCTCATGCATGTGAAGAACGAGTTAGGAAGAGGAACTAAAACCAGATTTAGGAAGGCAGAATTAAGTTGAATACTTCAGAAAATAATTCTTATGTTAACAAAACTTTGCAACCCAACATAATATGTGTTGAATGTTAAGCAAAATGATCATTCGCTAAAACCCATAATGTAAGACAAAAATTAAGGCTAGATTATTATTATTTTTAAATTTGATGTTCTAATTTTAGTACGATTATATTTTTATTTTGAACAATAATTTTAAGAAGAGTTTAAGTTCTTTATTTATTAGAATTAATTATTTTTTTACTTAAAATTTATTGTTTCTTTAGGATATATTAAGTCATCTATTAATACAAATAGTCTTATTATTTATAATTTGTATATATATTTTATTGATAATATTTTAATTATATTTTCTCTTAAAATCTATTTTGGTCACGAATTGAATGTTTCTCTTCTTACGAGAGTCTCATAAATTTGAGATGTATGCTAGTTTAAATCTATTACCTAAACACCCAATTAGCCTGCACACAATTCAATTTTCTTAAGAGTCAGCTCACATCAAAAGAATGTCTAAAATTTATAAAACTAAGGATTTAACCTAGATTTCAAATTCAGCATTGACAACTAACTCAACCCACAAATAGGTTATGTGCATCACGAGGAGGTGAGGATAGATTAAACTTCAAATTCTATCTAATTTTTATTTATTAATTATTGTTTTGCATGAATAAGAATTTCTCACAAGTGAATTTATCCTACTTAAATCATTCTTCTTTGATTTATGACACATAAACGAACTTAAATTTAATTAACTCGAATTTAAATACGGATATTCATGCATACTTTGAAGAGAATTAGAACTTGTACGTTATAAATAAAGACGATTATTTGCTCATGCAGGATCTATAATTCAATCATTCATAATTCATCATGAATTGATTGATTCATCATAATCTTGTTTATCTTTGCAAACACTCCTCCACATACAACATCTTTTTCTTTGGATAAGCGTTGACTTGAGTATCAGAGTATTTTTTTTCTTGTAGGAAGACAGTGCACTTTCGTCCATTGGAGGAGCACATAAGGGTAATTAGGTAATTGACCATAAAAGTTCTAAATCTAGGAACTTCAGTGGCACCGTTTATGAAAAAGTTTGAATAAAAATAAAATCACTAATATTAAGAATTATCAAAAATTAGCAGATAAGATGGCAACCCATAAAAATATATATAACTCAAAACATTTAGGTGACAAAGAAATCGAAGGTCTAAGCAACTCGGACTTGATCATTCTGGGAAGCGAGATCCCTACTAGCATGACAGATATCTTAACAAAGATCTTAAAATAATTTAAGGAGAATCAAGAATTAAGGGATAGATTTAACAACAATAGAGGAATACGAAAAACTCAATGATGATCTCAAATAAGTTTCACTCCATGCCAGTGGACCAAGGTGAAACCAAGTGACTAATCCATAGAGAATGAAGGGAGGAAGGAAACTTTTGAGACAATAAAAATCCAAATAGAGGCAAGGATGTAAAAGCAACAATTATGCAAGAGGTCAATGAACTATATAGGAAGCTAGAGAAGGTTGAAGTTGCTAAGGATACGATGTCTTTATCAAAGAAAGTAAATCAAGACCCGTTCGCAGAAGTCGTAAATAGGCCAAAATGCCCTATAAGTTCATCGTACCAAACATCCAAATGTATAACGACACTAGTGATCTTAAGGAACATATCTTCTACTTTGACACGAAGAGGATCATGCACATTATAAATGAACCCCCTAAAATACATCACATTTTCTTCTAGCCTAACGAGTCCAGCCCAAGCATAGTTTCGATGCTTAAAGGAAAATTTGATACATTTCTTTAATGAAGTGAATGATAGTTCATCACCTAATATATGCAAAATCGAAATAAAAAAAAGACTACTTCAAATCTATTTTTTATTAGGCAATATGAGAACAAGACAATAAAGAGCTTCTTCAACAAGTTTAACCAAGAGTTCAATGAGTTAATGAGGTATGATACAAAGATAGTGCACAAGCATACGGAAGGCAATAAGATATCGACTCCCTATTACTAGTATCCATTTAAAAGAATTTTACTTGCTTCAAATTAATTAATCAAAAATCTGAGCAATGAATTAGAGAAGAGAAAGATGAAGCTATGATGACGAAAGAAGCTTCTGTGATTACAACTCGGAAAGAAAGAGCTACATCTTGAAAAGAATGACTTGAGAAGTAGCCTTCCGCTAAAGAAGGTGATAGGGACGAAAAATGACAAAGGCAATTTGAGCCTTTAATACCCATCAATACGCTCGCGGAGAAAATTTGGTAGATTTACAAGGACTATCGAATCTTCAGGAAGCTGAAGCCAATCCCGACACCTGAAGATCAGCAAGATTGAACTAGACATTATGCCTTTCATATTAAATAGGGACATGATATCAACACATGCAATACCTAATGGGGTAGATAAATGCCCTTTTGAGAAACAGATATTTAGTCAAGTTTTAACTAATAGTGAAACCCAATAAAACTGTAGCAAAACCAAAGAAGACCCCAAGCCAACTGGGGCAGATAAGCACCAAAATTATTTGACTTCTAACACTGGGAAGAAGAGAAAAATGCAAAAAAGAAGCATATCAAAAAAGTGCTTATGAAGAAAACTAAAACCTGATGATTTTAGAAGGGCCATAAATAATAGGAGAGCTAATCGAAGATTCTATGAAAGCACTATCCACTAGAATAGTAGTCAACCGACACTATACAGTACTTCATGAAGGGTTCCAAAAAAGAAAAGGAAAAGATGAAAAGTGAAAACCTCTATTTAGAGTGGTGACCAAAGTCCATAAGTATGAAAATATGAGAACATCAACTCCCACCATCATGGAAAATTAGAGCAAAAATTGATTGAAATTTTCTTCTCTAAAAAAAATTTGACTAATTTGATGCTTCCACATCTTACCTAATTGTGATAACTCTGAACAAAGAAAAAGTCATTGTACGACGTATATTGGTCGATAATGGAAGCAATACAAACATCTTATTCTACGACGCTTTCAAAAGAATGGATTTATACAATAAAGACATCCGAAGCTGTAATACAAAACTGATTGCATTTTTGAAGGAACAAAAGTACAAGTGATCGATTGGAAGTAGACTACATAATTGATTAGAACTATATATATTTACTTTCTATTTTTATTAACTTTTACTTTTAGTAAAAATATCAAAATGTAATATTTTATTCCCTATTTTTCATTCTTTCTCTTCACTTTTTATATTTCCATACACAAAATACTAATATTCAATTTTTTTACTTTTTTTTATTGAATTTAGTCTTATTTTATCCACAAATTTTAAAATATATATAATAATAATAAATTACTATTTTTATCAAAATTAAGAAGAAAATTATTCAGTTTAGGTCTTATAAAGTTCGAATCTTTTAAAATTATTTAGAAATTTATTATGTTAATTTTATATTATAATCTTAACCTCTTTGTATTTTACTCTTAACTCTTCAATATATGAGATTCACATATATTTTGTGAGACCTACATATCCTTTTAATTATGTAATATTATTTTTATTTTTTTATGATCATATAGTATTGCATATTAATATATTTTCTACATTCAAGTTAAAAAAGAAAAGAATAAAAAGAAATTATGTTCAGTCCCTTTAACTAAAATCTGGCTCTACCCGTTTAACTAAAATCCTAGTTCAGTCTCTTGCTCTGCAATGACTTGCCAGAATTCCATTGAGAAACATTTCTTAATCAAAATGCACCATGAGTGTAAAACAACCGAAATTATGTTCGAGAGTCCAGACTATGGGCAAGGCACAAACAAATAAAAACGTATTGAATGAGTTAAATCACATAGGGATGGTAAACTATTCTTCAATGCAGTGACTGATCTCCTCCTAGGAAGACATGTAAGTTGATTATTCGGAAAATTATGCTGACGTAGCAAAAATTGCAGCAAGAATTTTATGGTGATACATTAGAAAAATAATCATTTCAATTGTATTGCCATGTAATTCTCACATTCACAGTAAACTACTATTTTCTAGTGAGTAAAACACCTTAGATATAACCTGAATATCAGACAGATATGAAACATGTTAGAAGATGAACTCAAATAAGAACAAGAGAAATGAGCAAGAATGAAATGTTTCTGCGGGTAAAATAAAAATGCACCTGGTCTCGCTGAAATTGGGGTAAAATAAAAGTGCACCAGGTCCTGCTGAAATCGGTGCTGCATCTAAAGGACTGTGACCACAATTAATATTGAGATGTCCATGAGAAGCATCGCACTTACAAGTCAACAGAACTGACAGAAACAAATTATTTTTCCGGAATTGAGATGCTGCAGTGTGGAATGCAGAGTAACACTGGTAAGATCACTACCTGAGTATCTGTCTCTCTAGAATTATAATGCTTGCGCAGGTGAAATACGATAAGGAGACCAGATATCAGCATATATCACTAAGTCTCCCACTGAATAACATGTCACATGTTATCGATAAATTTTTTTTAAAAAAAATGGTTTACTCAAGGCATGTACACAATAAGAGTCAATTTGATGCGCCAACATGGTAATGAAGAAAGTAGAAAGACTTCATGTTGCTGATTGCCGAATATCAATGAAACTTTTACAACAATCCACAAGAAGTACAAATTATTCATTGTAAAATTCAGAATGACAGGTAAAAAGGCTATTGAGTCTAAAAAATTTATGGCTCACGCTTTGATATTTCAAAATCTACCTTTTACCTTCTTTGTCTCCTTATTCTTGTTAAACTACCTTTTTCTTCTCACCTTCCTCAATTTTCTTTATTTTATTTTCTTGTTCATCAACCTTCGATTCATTACATTTCATGCTCTGCTCTTTCATTCTCTGAAGAAAATCAATGAAGAAAATACCGAAGGCCGGAAAATCGTTGACACGTTTTAAGGAATGCTACTCACATTGGAAGTTTGTCACAACTAAATTCAGCTCAATTTGACAAGCTGAAGACATCTTTTGACTATGACAGCGGCTTCATTGCTTCAGAAACAGCTGAACGCAAATCAATTCAGCTCAATTTTCACAAGAGATACAAGGACAAAGTATTGAGCAGTTACCTCCCATTTGTAGCAGAAAGATCAAATGCCATAAAAGAAACGAAAAAGGCAGTAAAGTTATATTCAATTGGAATCAGTGGAGACTATAAAGGTCCCTGGGGATCAATCAACCCTGAGCATTGTTAGGAAATTATGCTTGGCTCTTAAATCTAATACCACTTATATATCAACTTCAGCCTTAACTTTAATGCCACTTGTTATAGTTTTTACGTGGTTTAATACTTCATAGGCTGATATTTAGTACCCTAAAATCCTAAATGCATGCAGAAGACTTTGCCTACAAATAAACACTAATAGAAAAGATTCAAACATATTACCTTTGAAACTTGACAATCTAAACAGTTTACAAGAGTTTGTATAAACTCTAAAAATTCTTAAAAACCTTATTTCTTGTTGGAATAGAAGTCCACGCAAAAAGAAATCCAAAACCTACTCAACAAAAAAAACAACTTAAAAAATGACTTTTTCGAAAGTGGGCGCCGCGGCACCAATGTGACCACAACATGGCGCCGCAATGCCAAGGCCTGGAGAAGGCCTCCTCTGGCTCTTTTTCACCCCTCCTCGCTTCTACATCTTTGTTTCATCTCTTTCTCGTACATTCGACGAGTACTCAATCTCATATCGACTCCTTATTGGTCTCTAACTCAAAAGCAAACTAAAATTCAAACTTGCTTTCGAATCACCAAATTCCAACAAGCATTCATCAACTTTTGACACATTGGCAATGGAATCACCTTCTCTCGCGATGCTCGAGAAACCATAAGTTGATGAATTGAGAGGGTGATTCTTGTGCTCAAGTATAATTCAACAGCTTGGTAGATTTCATTGACAGACACTTGATTGGACTCGTCAATGATAAGTATTAATTGATCGGAAAACATCCTGAAAAGGCCTTTGAGTCTAGATAATAACTTCTCTCGAAGTTTTTGGGGAATGAGCTCATCGGTCGTGGTTTGGACCTTGTTAACCACAGTGCGAGCCAGTATCACTAATGTGGCAATAGTGATGTAGGTTGATAAAACTAAAGATGTTGAAGGCAAGCGTGAAAGAGAAAACATGTTTGGTTAGTGGGAAAATGATTATTAGGGAATGTGAGAAAGCTTTTCTTTGTGTATTTGATTGTTGGGATTCTAGGAGTAGCAATCTCGAGTGAAAATGGCTTTTAAAGAAATAAAGTAGCTTCTACGATATTAAAGTTTGGCTTTAATATTAATATTAGACCTTCACCTAACAGCTTAAGTTTTTTTGGGTTAAATGATAAATTAATTCGATATCAAAGTCAATGTCCTGAGTTCAAACCCCAATGTTTTAGTGTTTAATTAATTTCTTGATTTATTTGTACTTCGATCTTCGACGAATCTATTCTATTTTAGACCTTAATGATTTTTCAGACCTTAAATTTTGATCCACATTTCATATGAGAAAAACTCTTAAGACACGTTTTATGTCTCAATTTGATCTCTAACAAATCCATTATGTTTCAAACCTTAATGATTTATCTCTATTTCGGTCTCCAAGGGGTCTATTTTGTTTCAAATCATAAACTTAGATTCACGTTTCACGTGAGAGAGACTGTTAAGACACGTTTCATGTGAGGGGACTGTTAAGATCCATTCTATTTCAAACCTTAAACTTAGATCTATGTTTTACGTGAGAGAGACTATTAAGATCCATTTTGTTTCAGACCTTAAACTTATATCCACAATTTATGTGAGGGTGATTGTTAAAACACGTTTTTATGTGAGGACCGTTAAGTTTTGTCTTTAAAATTAATATTGAGTCTTCACCTAACAATTTAAACTTTTAAGCTGAATGATAAGCTACTCATTCTATTTCAAACCTTTAACTCGAATTCACGTTTCGCATGAAAAAAAATATTAAAACATGTTCCGTGTGAGAGAGCTTGTAAAGACTTATTTTTAATATTAATATTGATCTTCACCTCATAGCTTAAATATTTAAATTGAATGATAAATTAATACACATAAAAAAAATTGGTGAGAAAGAGACTAGCACAGCAATTTTGAAGTCAAGTCCATGACGCATAAGTACAACATACAACAAATGTGTCAAGGATGATATCTTTTGCTGCCTTCCAAGAAGGTGGGAGTGTGTAGCTGAATGCGTTGAAAGAGAGACAACCTTCTTGAATAATTCTTACTAAAAAAAAGTTACCTAAGATAGTGGCTTCATAATTTGCTTTTCCAAATTTCAATTCAACATTCTACAATGTTAGTTTCTGGTCTTGGCCTCTTAGCCTCTTGTCCTCAGCTTTTTTTATTCGGTTATATTATTGACTCCGTTGTGTCGTAAGTGATGACTGACAATACGTCCGTTGAGAAATACTTACTGAGAGCCATCAAACTTGAGACATGGTTTTTTAATCAAAATGCACCACAACTGTAAAATAAGGTAAATGAGCTCAAAGGCCAGAGGCATTCCACAAGCATCATAAATATTAAATTAAATAGGAATAGTAATTTGGTATAACCTTCTAAAATAATACAAGAGACTAGAGTCGAATCTCATTCACCCTAAAGTCGGAGAGAAATTTTATTTATATTTTTTGTAATAAAATGATAAATGAACTTAAAATAAAATAAAATAAAATAAAGCAAATAAAAGACCTAGTGTTCCCTGCTGTTACTGATTTTCTAAGATACAGATCAGGAGAGGGGTAGAGGTAGGAACTAGAGCTACACAAGCACATTTTCATACTAGGAAGATGTAAGTTGAATATTCAGAAAATTATTCTGATCCAAACAAGAGATTGCAGCCATAATTAGGTGCTGAATATTAAGAAAAATAATTATTTCAGTATTACCATGAAATTCTCACATTCATAATAACCTATTATTTTCCAGTATAAAAACCTTAGGTATTAAAGATTAAACTAATCTCAAAGACTAGCATGAAGTACGTGGTTAAAAGCCACTCATCAGCCGATCCGACAATGTATCGGATTGAACATAGGCATAACAAAAAAAAGAGAGAAAAAAAGGATGGGTCCACCCCTATGAAGAGAGAACCTTCTGAACCTCAGCAGTGACATCTTTTGGGGGTTTCTCTGCATGAAGTTGGGCAAGAACACCTATCTTGGCATAATAATCAATGACCTGCATTTCAAACAGAAACAAAACATGTTAAGTAAGATCAAAAGAAGGGAGCAAGATGTACACACACAATAAGAGTGAAATGTTTCTATGGCTAAAAGAGCCCTAGGGCCAGCTGAATTGGGGCCGGCTCTAAGAAAAATATTTTTTACTTTAAAAGCATTGCACTTTAACATTTACAAATTATCTCTATGCTGACCATGTACGAAAAGGACTGTCTATTACTTGATCCATATTCTGACATACAAGTCAATAAAATTGGCAGAGGAAAGGTACTTTTCAAGAATTAAGATGCCTCAACATGGAATGCAAATCAATTAACATTGGAAAGATCACAATCTGTCTATCCGGAATTATAATGCTAGCACAGGAATAACATGATCAGAAGAACAAACAATAACAACTAAGTATCCTTCTGAAAAATGTCATAAGTATCAATAAAATGGGAATGCCAAATAATTCACATTCAATGCACAATAACAGAAAGTTAAGTAGTATTTCTATTGCAATTGTTTGATTCTCTTTTCCTTTTTTTCCTTTTTTTTAACATTTCTGATGGAAAACAAGCAAAATCTATCAGTTCAAAACACAGACTGCATATAAACCAAATTCCAAGCATAATTCCAGACATGTACATATAATAGTCAATTGATGCTCCAACATGGTTATGAAGAAACTAGAATGACTTAATGTTGCTGATTGCTGAATATCAATGAAACATTCCACCAATCCAAAACTTCAGTGGTGAATAAAGGTAGAATTACAAACTATTCAATGTCAAATAGACAAAGAAAAAAAAAATACAAGAAAATAACATCAATAAGTCAGATGCAGCCACTTCAACACTTTGGCTGCTATAATGGACAAAGTTGCTTCATTATATATTGTGAATTTATTTTCAGCATACAAATAGCCAAAATAAATGTGTCAAAGCTAAAAGAGAAATATATGGGGTATTATTAGTTGGTGCTTATTTTGTGCTCTTAGTCATATTGGTGTTTCCTAGTCATATAAGTATTTCCTTGTTAGTGTTTCTGGGTGGTGTTAGGTTTTCCTTATTTACTTTATGTTTTAGTATATATATAGGGCTACAGTGCTCAATACAAAAACAATTTAATAACAATGTAATCCTTTTAGTTTTTTCTCAATCTACATGGTTCTTTCTCTCTCTATTAACATGGTATTAAAGCATCTTTATTAACAAAATGAAAGTAACTTCAGAGAGGAAAACGACCCACCGGTTCAGTCTGCTTATGGAAGGCCTCCAGCCTTGACTTGAGAACTTGTGGAGTATCATCTTTTCTCTGAATAAGGGGCTCTCCTGTGACCTACAGTTTAAACAGAAAAGAGGTTCACAATTCATTAGAGCAGTTGCAGCCCATCTTTCACTACAAATGAAACAAAGACAAGTCAGAATTAAATAATAAAGAGGTTCAATATTCCAAAATTTCTTAGCTATCATTAAAAGAGATACTGACATCTTGATCTGCCATGAGTGTGAATTAGATTAACTGCTTCCAGCATAATTATTATAGATAAGAATTCAGCCTAAGCTTATTGATGTACCACAAATTAAAAGAGGTGTAAATGTCTTAGCTGCCTCCATGCAAATTTGTTATGGATCAAGCTTTCGCTGAACACATTGATACACAGCAATTCAGAAGAATGTCAACTAATAGCCTAGAAAGTAAATTCTTAATTAAAAAAACAAATATATGTTAAAAAAGGCAACATATGATAAAGCTAATACATGTGACTGCTAATTACCTAGTCTTAATTAAGAATATTGTTACTTCTCCGGGCAATTTCGATCATCAATTCATAACTGAAACAAGAGATCCAAGAACAATGGGAATAACACCAACTTACATCATCAACACCAGGGACTTTGGGAGGTGCAAATTTAGTGTGGTAAGTCCGACCACTTGCAGGGTGTATCCAACGACCAGTGATCCTCTCTTCCAATATGGAATCATCAATGGCAAAGTCAAGCACTTTGTCAATTTTGGTTCCTTGCTTTTCAAGCATCTCATCCAGCTATGTCACATAATAAAGAAAAAAATCGATCATTGGAAGTCAATGACAAAAATACATAAGGGCTTAAAAGAAAAAAGAAAAACAGATTGACATTAGAAGGAAATAAAAGGAAAGAAAGGAAAGGGAAAAACCTTTTCTGCCTGAACCACTGTCCTTGGGAACCCATCTAGAATAAAACCTTTTTGGCATGAAGGTTTCTTAATCGCCTCATCAATGATTCCAACAACCAAATCATCAGAGACAAGTTCTCCCTACATGATTATAACAAATTTAGGTGCACAAACAACTTCCGAAAAAAATAAATATGAGACAAAGAAATTGCAGGGACATAACATGAATTGGATGTATAAGAATGAAATCAAAGTGAAAATTACCTTATCCATAGCTTCTTTGGCCTTAATCCCAAGTGGGGTTTTTGCAGCAACAGCAGCTCTAAGCATATCACCAGTGGCCAAATGGCACAAGCAATATTCATCCTTAATTATTGGTGATTGTGTACCCTTGCCAGATCCAGGCGGGCCTACCATTCATTTCATCATAATTTATGCACTTTCAACGACAAATTTTCCACAGTTTGTAATTACAACAGCCAACTCTAATAACAACTGTTAAACCACACTACAACACAGTCACATCATACAAGAAAATAATCATTCGCTCCTGAAACAAAGAAAATTTGCATCATCTAAGCATTATCGCAAGTAAAATCCTTTCCTTTTCTTAAAAAAAATAAAATAAAATAACAGGTAGATTTCAGGCATATATATTGCACTTCACTTGAGCAATTTCTTATGGATGTAAACACCCTCTACGATTACAATCGACATCATGCAGTTCATTGCTCATTGCACTTACAACTCATATACATCATCACATTTTACGATACATTTAGAACACAAAGTAATAACAGATCGTTAAAAAAACAACACCCACGACTATAAACTTAGAAGGGTAGCAAAATTTATAAACAAAAAAGCTCCAAAAACTAAAAAGTGACCAATTAAAATAATTTCTAAAACCCTGAACCGCATAAAGAATAAAAGTTATTCGGTTGCAATAGACACATATGTATAGTGAGCAAGCAGCAGATACAATTTCTTGTAGAAGAAAGGGAAGGGTACCAATGAGAACGAGACGCTTGTCAGGCTTAGAAGAACACTTGAAACGACGGAGGAGCTCCGTCATTATATCAAGGGACAGCACATCCTCTAATGCTACTGCGGAGCTCCCCATCTGCTCTCTCTCTCTCCCTCTCTCTATTGTAATTGTAGGCGGTGTTAATGTTACATTTATATGGATAATACAAAAAAGATATTTACTGGAGAGTGGTTGTGGTTGTGGTTGTGGTAGGTGATGATCTCTCGAATTCTCTTTTTCTTCTTTTGTCTGAATTATAGTTATGCCTTTTTAAAAATTAAAAATAAAAAATCAATAAATTTAACCACATCGAGTACACTCTTCTTGACTATGGAATGGAATGGAATGGACCCTTGTTTCGGTTTTTATTTCTGGTCGTTGGGAGGAAATTACATCAAATAATAGTTTAATATTAAATTTGGTTGAGACTGGCATTGGATCCAAATGTAAGCGTGATGCACGTTAAGCTCCATTGCATTGAAACTCGTGATTCTGAGAATTGGGTGTGACATCCGTTGAATGGCAGCCACGTTGGACAAAACCGTGGAACCCAACTTCCATCTAATTGGATTGCTAAACCTTCTATTTGGGTTATCTGAACTGAGATATAAAGTCTCTCAGTTTGATATTGATTGTTATTAAGTGAAAATACTAGAAGAAAATTATAACTTAATTATAAAATAAAAATTATATTTAACAAATACATTAACGTTTGTATTTTGAAAACATTGGAGAAGCGCTTTTCTAGCAAATAGACCTATGATGTCTTAAATATATACTAATAAAATTTTGACACATTCTTTTATTTTTCAAAATTGTCAATTATGTTAATTGTTTAAAACAAATACTATCGCATGTTATTAATATTACCGGATGGACGTTGCTCGATGTGTTCTAAATTTTCTCCTAACTTGTAAGACTTCATTCACCTTCTTCAGTTGTGCTTTCTTCTGAACTCCTACACTTCCCAATTACACCATTCACAGCGTTCATCCACAGCTATCCCAAAGAAATCAACTTTTTCCTCGGCACAACATATTATGAAGATCAAGGCCTCAAAGTAGGGATAATAAAATTATCTATAAATTTATTAAAATTTATTTATATTAAAAAGAATTTAATAAAATTTGAAGTAAGTTTAATATATAAAATTAAAATTTGTAATAGATTTAAAACAAATGTGGCTCGATAAAAAATTTATGGATACCCACAATAAATACTGAGGATATTACATTATTTTTATAAAAAAAAGATAATACATTATGTAATATGTATTACATGACTATCGTGCTTAGTACGCATGTTAAATATAAGACACACAATGTTGAGTGTTTAGTGTGCACTCCTAACACACATGTTAAGTGTGCTAGATGCACAATGTTACACATTTTTAGTGTTTGCTCATAGCACGCGTGCTAAGTATTATGCGGTTAGCGTGCATTTCTAACATGTATAGCGCAACATTGCGCGTTTGACATGCACTCTTAACACACGTGTTAAGCACGTTAGGCGCACAACGTTACTCACTTTTAGCATTCGCCCTCACAAACTTGCTAAGCGTTATATACTCATTACTAAGGATGACAAAATTATCCGCAAATTTGTTAAAAATTGTCAATTTTGAAAAAAAAAATAGTAAAATTTAAAACGGGTTTAGTATACAAAATTAAAACCCATAGCAAATTTGTAATGGGTATGAGTTCGATAAAAAATCCGCAAGTACTCACAACAAATATCTATGAATATTACATTTTCTTTAAAGAGAAAAAAAGGTAATATGTTACGTATTGCATACTTAGAATAAATTACGCGCTTAGCATGTGCTCTTAGCATACGTACTAAGTGCTAGTCACACAACGTTGTACATTTTTAACATTCACTTTTAATACACGTGCTAATCATTGCACGCTTAGCGTGTGCCAAGCACACAACATTACTTGACTTTTAACGTTCACTCCTAACACACGTGCTAAACACTATATACTCATTACGAAATTCGCTTATAATTCACAAATAACTATTGCAAGTTTAGTAGTGAAACTTCAAACTTACAACAAATTTGAAAATAATTTAATGTCACTTTTTAAATTGATATAAAAATAAATTTAAGAGTATCTATCCTAAATCCAGTCTATTGCTATCCTCATTTATTATCAAATTTGCTTAAAATTCATGAATAGTCCGTTAAAAATTTGATAATAAATACATATCCACTAATGAGAGTATGATATTGAAATTCCAAATTTATAATAAATTTAAAAAAAATTTAATATTTATTTTTAAAACAAATGCAAATGTAAATTTAAATGTATCCATCCTAAACTCGATCTGCTACTATCCTTTAACTCTGGGCAGTGAAAAAACTTTTAAAATTAAAAATAGGGAAACAAATAAGTGCATTATACTAAAGAATTAGCGCCATTACAAATAAACAAATTCTATTATAGTACAAGTTATTTTGCACATTTCATACATGGAGACGTGTTTTTTTTTTTTTCTTTGATCTGAAATTTCATCAATGTAAATTACCATTTCGTTCCGAACGTCAGCATTTATAACCAGTTGATACAAAACAAGCCAGTTTAGCAACCTGAGGAAACGAACGAGCTGCTGCCTGGAGCTGGGAATAACTTATCTCAAAAACAAGATTGCATTAGCTCGAAGGCATTGTACTATCACAACCCATGGCCTGGTGATCACAAATTTAGATTCCAATGTCATCCCCCTGTGTAAAGAAAGAAGAAGGAAAAGAGTGAAGGATGCCAGGAAGGGGCAAGGAGAAAGGAAGGATGAGAAATCAACAACAGTTACTGAGTCCAGCTCTCGCCGACTTCATTTGGCAGGGCTTCCTGAATTGCTTCCTCAACACAGAATCATACCAGCAGCTACATGCCCATACTGATCTTCAATCATAAAACTAATTACAATTTAGTTCATTTATTTCCCTTACGAGCAAGAAAACGCTCTCTAGCTGCCTGAATTCTACTTTCACGATCATTAGGAACCCCAGCAGCATTGGCCTCTTTTTTTGGCATCTCAGCTTCTTTTTTCTCAGATACCTCTTCAATATAGCCAGATCCACCACTGTTTCACATAAGCAAAAAGCCTCAAGCTCAACTTGGTTCATATGCGTTTTTGAATTAGAAAAAGGAGACCAAGTTCATGCGTAAAATTAAACAGGAAATACTTCAAACTTTTCATTAGAGAGAATTTAGAAGACCAATTTACCTCAGTTTATTAATATCTATTTTTTCAAGCTTCTTTAGAATGGGTACAACCCATGGCATCTCTACAGCACACACATTGCACATATATGGACGAGAAGTAGCAATGAGCTCATGGTAAACAACATAATTCGGGAGCAATCCCTCTTCATCTGTTTTTAGCACGGATGATGGATGTACCTAACAAGAAGAATGAATGGTTAATTTACTTCCAGTTACATTTTGAACAATATGGCCAACTTGAATATTCAAACATAAAAGCAGCTGCTGCTGCTAGACTTTCATACTTCCATACTGATTTTCCCTACTCTAGATATTACAGTTCTAGCATTCTCTTTCTTAATTATAAGGACTTCAAATGTCATGATGAAGTGAACCTCACTCATTTATAATGTGGCATGTAGTTGTCCAAATATATATTGATGGTCTATATTTATAAACATGGTAAATTATATCTTCTACCATTTCATTCTATCAAAAATCTTCTGTTTTCCTATCAAATAATAACTATAATAATAATTTATAAACATAGTAACAAATCTAGTGCAGGATCATATGAAAGTAATACCTGAACCAGCTGAGGCTTAAACCCTATTGTTCGATAGCCATTGTGATGAATCATTCTCTCAGCAAGTTGGTTGGCATAGCCAACACATAAAGCTTTTCTCAAATTCCTATAACCCTGTTGGCTTTCTTTCCATCTTTGTTTAGCTTGTACATCTAAAGATCCTATTTTCCATGTAGATCACAAACTGTTACGACAGTGAACAAAGAAGAAAAGAGCTATGGTAATACAACTATAAGATATAGACTCCTACACTCTCAATAAGAAAATGGTATTATATGTAACAGTTCCTGGAGGCTAAAACAATCTACAAGTTAGAACACTGCTGCCAATGATACACGAAGAGTGGTTTCGAGAAACAATAAAGCATTACCTATGAGATACATTTAATCAATTCCCATAATCATTACTGTTACAACCATCCCATACATGTTGAGGCCTCGTATACCTGTCCTCAAGACTCCTCATCAAGAAGCCCCGAAGGCAATTTAATATTAAAGGACTTTCCAAACATGTTGACAATAGAGAAGGACTTTTTGGATGAAGACTAATAAATATCAAACAAGGACTAGTCTCATGTCTTAAAATAGATCTTTTTAATAATGTCCAAGTTTGAATAAATTGATGAAAGGATATTGAAGGATGGCAACTAAGCCCTGCATAGCTTATGCACTTTTCAGCAGATATTAAAAATAAGCTTAGCAGCAACAGCCTACCTGTGAACCATGAGATCTCAATACTTGAGCAAAACACCAAATTAATTTACCAAAATAGATTATTTAAAATACCACCATTAAGACATCTTAATAGAAACTCAACTAAAAATTACACTAACCCTTTGCTATTTTCTGCATTATCTGAGATAGCTGTTTCCTTACATCTTTGACAAACTTCATCCCCCGCACCTACAAATGGTAAGTTTAAAATGTTATACAGCTTTAATATCATTCCACAAAGACACATAAAATATAATGTCTCCATTTATTCCCTCAGCTTCATCGCCCAAAGACTGAGGTAGAAGCCGGAAAACCAATGACAAGTGTTCACACTCATCAAGTACTCCTGTGGATTCTACTAACATGTCATCCAAAAGACAACTAATATGTGTACTAAATATATAACATATACCTCATAGTCCCTATAATATTTCCACCTCTCATGCTAGTCAAGATCACCCTAATGTGAATCTGAGAACATTATGGTCATGATTTACAGTTTCTACAACTTTTAACGATTATTATTGCTTTTTGAATTGTTAGATGCATATTCTTTTCAAAGTTGATTTTTGATGTCTTGGTTCTTTTCCCTTTCCATTTTGTAGTTTATCTGTTCACTCCCTTTATATTAGACACTCACACTTCGACCTTTCTTAAATTTTGTTTCACTTATGGTAAGTGCATATGGGTAGTAATTGACATGGCAACCTTTATGAATCATAAGATAAGTAGATACCTGCAGGTCATTATCTTTGCACCAATTGACATCATAATCATTTTCATCCCAGCACTCGTAGATTTGTAGCAATTGGATGTGATCCCCCAAGCCAGAACCATCTGGAAGTTCCAAGGGACCGTGTTTCCTCTTTTTCTCAGTGCTCTTGCTGCAAGCAAAGATGAAAAAATTATTACTACCTCAGAGCAGAATGCTCTTTGGGTTATATAGAGGAGTTCATTTTTTGGTCATTGTGGTTGTCGATTATATCTTTATTCAAATTATCCTGTCAACCAAGGATTATGAAACACTATATAAATATTAAAATTTAGGCCAGACATACAAAACACACCATATTATTTAGTTTTTAGCTGCAAAAAAGGTATGAAATATTAAATCTATTCAAATTTAGTAACTTCGTCTGAATATAATGTACACTAACCTAAAAGCACAAAGGTTGATGATTTTTTATTTTGTCATTTTGCAGATAAAAGATCAAATTATCTGTAGCATCTAGATGAACAGCCATCTGATAAAGGACTCCATGTGAACTAACCTTCGACTAGGAAGCAATGAGGTCTCTGCAGATAACATGGCAGCTACAGTTAAAGCCTGAGATAAGCAACCATGCTCATTTGCCTCAATCAATGTTCTTGAAAGTGAAGGTTCTAAAGGAAGCTCTGCATAACACCATTGAATAAGTCCATGAGCTCATATATGCAATAATCCAAAGGTGAACTAAATCTACAACTTAAAGCACAAGTCAAGGAATAAAAAATGTACAACTCAAAGACATAAATAAATTAATGAGAAATAAAGCATTCACGTATTAAAATGACTGTTAAATAGCCATCAAAAGTACAGAGCGTGAAAAATCAGATTGGTATCTGAGGGTCATAGTTAGAAAATTCTACACTTTCCAGCAGGGCCTTGAGCAATCAGATTTTAATGATCAACATACAGAATACACAACTAATATGATGATGTTTGGCTTATGAGGGTCTACTGAAAAGGATAAAATTGTCATTATTGAACATTCATCATCACTAAGGCAACAAGAGACATTAAATAATGGATATGACTAACTAGATCATTCATAAACATTCTCCTTGCAAGACTAAAAGATGTTGTGATAGTCAACAAAAGTGGTTTGCAAGAAAAATTGTGCAAATTCTCAAATGAAAATAACCTACGAATGGATTTCAGTTAAAATATCCTTGATTGTCAGACAATGATGATAAATAAAAATCATCAAATGGATTCATTTCACTAAGTAGCAAGAACATGCTTTAACATTAATTTCTATAGTAGTACGACTTAAAAAGGAAAAATCAAGTACCAGCCATTGTCTTTCCAACATTTGTGATGGATCCAGTTTCATCAATAGCATCAATAATATATAATTGCTTCAGAGCATCTTCTAATGACTCAGCTGCAGCAAAACCATTTAGATTTAGTCCACATATCCAAGTCAAGCAGCAATACTAATACCATCCAACAAATGTAAAGATCAATTGCAAAATGATTCCTTTTTCATATGCCCCACATTAAAGGCTACTGTTAATATGTAGACTCATGTATAGCTCACATCAATGATGAACTCGTCACGTGTTAAAAATTTCCACTGTGAAATACAGAAAAGGTCAAAATACACCCCCTTCTTTCAGTTGGTGCTTTTTTCTCAGTTAATGGTGGAAGCTATATTCATCGAATGATGTACATGTAACCAGTGAATAAGAATACATGCATAAGCAATGAAAATACATAGAAAGTATGCTTTCTTACAGGAAGGGGGATCAAGAAAATCAAACTTGAGAATATCAATGTCAGATAGGTCCAATGATTTTAAATAAAGAACACTGCCAGCAAGAGAAGATCGCTGTATTTCAGGCACTGTTACATCCAGGAATTCATCATGGTAAACAGTTGAAGGGTACAACCGGTAGCACTTTCCAGGACGCGTTCTTCCAGCTCGACCCACACGCTGATTAGCCTGCACTCTAACAAGAAAAATGAAGGGTAAATTATAATCATTTCTACTAGCTTTTCTTTTTTCCTCTTTTCTTGGTTAGTTGGTTTATTTTCTTGTTAGTTTTTAGTAGGTGTAAGAACTCTTAATTCTTATCTCAATTGGATACCATGCCTGCAATAAGAATAAGAGACTACACCAGATGCATTAATTTTATTTACTTTACAAAATAAGTAGCAACATTAGAAAGGAGGTAGCATGAGACATCTGCAGGGTTGTTACTCAAATGAATGTTCTGTGGATTTTAAGATGAGGAGTTTAGCCCGGACAATTGTGTCAAACATTCTCATCAGACCCAACTACAAAAAATCAAGGACTAACCATGTAAAAAGCAAAGAATGCACATAAATTCAAGCAAAGGGACCTAAATGAAACAGATGAAGTTCACTTTTTGGTAATTTTTCTAGGCTTTGGTTCCTAAAGAATTAGAGTATGCTTCCTTCTTCACTCAGAATAATTGGGAAGCTGCTTTGGACCGAGTTTTCTACTCTTTGTGGCTTTGATTGTTTGTATATCTCTGGTCCTATTGGTGGACCGCTGGTTCACTATTTTATAAAAAAAATTTCCTTTTTTCAGAAATAAAACTTATTTTTCTTTTTTTGTTTTTATAAAAAGAATTAAACAACAACAATGTAACTCTGACAACTACAACATGTATTATGCTACAAAAGTATAAAGTGGGTGGAAGCATCCAGCTTACTTGCTAATTTGAACTATGTCAAGGGAATACATGCCTGTTGATGGGTTGTATTGCCGTTGCTTCACAAAACCAGCATCAATGACATACCTGTTTAGTACACATAAGGCATGAGAACCCAAATTTGGCACAAATAAATCAATTCAGTCCTAGTAACTGAGTAAAGTGCAGTGTAAGAGGGGAAAAGGGTAATCTACTGGATTTCAAGAAATTGGTTATCCGCGGGAAAGAGACATGGAGAATTCTCACAAGAGTTTGTAAACAAATAAGAGCAACTAAAATTTGAGGCAATGTTCATCCCACAATACTTTAACACTAACAGAAAAATTCCCTACTGGATTCAACTTCTACTCCCTTTTCAGTTTCATCATTTTTGGAGGTGTATGCTCTTGCTTCTTACCTTAATATGTATAAAGCTACTTCTTCCACTAAGGAAAAACCAAAAGCCAAAAGAAAAAGAGAAAAAAAGAATCTGGATTGCTCCATATATTTGGTATCCTCAAAAAGTAACTTCATCATCAGTTTTCAACTATACGTATGGAATATAGAGTTTCGAAAAATTTGTCCATCTGGCTACCAAATTTTGACACCAACCAATAAGAAAAGCATATGTACAAGCCCAAAAACTAAAAGGAAAGAGGCATGTGTACAAGTGTCAAAACATGTAAATAGAATTGAATAGAACAGTAAAACATCAATATGACAGCAGGGATGCAATCACCAAATCCAATCTTGAAGCAAGTATCAAGTCTCCTTACACTACACCATCAACAGTCAAGGAAGTTTCAGCAATGTTTGTGGAAACAATAAATCGCCTACAATTTGGAGGTGGAGGACTAAATACACGCACCTGTAGGGTCATAACACAAATGAAGCATCAACCAGAAAAAATTTTAAATTTAAAGCTTCAAGATCTGCATCAACCAAAGTACTTGCCTGCATTTCAGGTGGCAAAGAACCATGAAGGGGAAGAATTATTGCATCCATGCAGGACCCTTCCTCCAGGCTTCGAACTTTATCCTCTAACTTTGATACTAGCTTCTCTATATCATCCTATAGAAGACTACACGTTACAACCAATATCAATATTTACAACAAACATTAAGATCAATGGTCAAACTGATGGCCAGTAGTAATAACATAGATCTCATTCCCAAAACTGAAAAATAAAGCTTACCTGTCCAGTCATGAATATCAACACATCACCTTCTGGTTCCCGAACATGTATATCTGCAAGCACCATTTGATTAGAAAATCCTTGTCACAACAATTAAATTCTTAAACCATTGCAAAGTATTAACAGCAGCAACAATATGGCAGACAAGGATTTATCTTAGAAAAGTGAGATTAACTTGGGTTTTTGTGGGTTGTCTTTCCCTTTTCTTAGTAACCTATGTGCAAGAGTCAACACTGAATACACCCATAAGCACCACATAGTGCCCATTCTGTGCATAAACATACATAAATATTTTCATCATTCTAGCAGCTGGCAGGAAAAATATGCAACAGTCTAGATCAAATTTGACCACAGAGTTTCTTCTTTCACATTATATTTCAAAAAGTCTTACTCTGTCCACACCACACAAAGTCAACACATGTGAACAACACAAACAAATTGCTTCACTATTATAAACATGGAGTTGACTAAGATATAAATCGTACCAATAGCCGTTCTCAAAGCAGACTCAAGATAGCTTGTAGGACATTCCTTGCTGTGCAATATCTCCACAGGATACAATTTTCCAGGAACATTCAGTATGGGGCAATCTGAAAAGAATTTAGATACTTTTTCACCATCAAGAGTGGCTGATGTGATCAAAATCTTCAAATTGGATTCTCGCAAATTAACCAAGCGTTTCACCAGCCCCAGCAATATGTCCCTGACAATGGATTGCTCATAAATACTTTGGATGCATAAAATGCAGTACATTTAACAAAAAGACATATATTTCCCATCTTTTTGGACAAGCAATAGAATAACTCAAGCCCCGCAATGACTGATGCAGCCATACAGGAACCCCAAAACTATTTACTTAAATGACATCTTAATCACCATAGAACTAAGACATACATACATGCATGTATGCAAAGAATTTGCAAAAATAATTCTACGATGCTTACTGCTACAGAAGATCATGAGGTGATAAAAAGTGGCAAAGACATCTATAGTGAATAAGATGATACAGACAAAGCATAAAAAATGAAGCCTTACGTATTCAGACTCCTCTCATGGGCTTCATCCAATATGATTACTGAATACTGATCAAGCTCCGGATTTGACAGACTTTCTCAAAGGAGGACCCCATCAGTAAGGTATCTAGTGAATCACAAATTCTAAAGTTAGCAAACAATAACAAGGGAAATCGCAAGCTAAATCACAAAACAAGCTTAAATGTCATTACTTAATAAGTGTTCTCTCCGATGTTCGATCCTCAAAACGTATGGCATAACCCACTTCCTCCCCCAGCCGAACACCAAGCTCCTGCGCAACTCGTCTGCATGCCATTAACAATACCGTTAGTTGGTGCAAATTGACTGCTGATCTAATACAGTTCACTATCACAACTGAAATATAGCACAAGAAACTCAATTATAATCATCTAACTAAAGATAAATAAATATACAAACAAAACACAAGTAACATAAGCTGGACTCTGAATTGGCAATGCATCTCAGGCGCCCTTCCGCAATCAATTTTAAGATTTAAGGTTTCACACATACAAGTTTACAACTTTACAACAAAGCAATTGAGCTAAACTAAACACCTAAATGTGAACTTGCTAAAAATGAAAAACCTAATAATTTAAAATATAAATAAATTAATGCAAAAACGAACCAACATTTAACCTGGCAACGGAGACGGCGGCCACCCGCCGAGGCTGAGTGACACCGATGATCCCGGATTTGGTGTAGCCGTGTCGGTGGAGTATCTGAGAAAGCTGCGTACTCTTGCCGGACCCGGTCTCTCCAATTACCACCACCACTGGATTCTGCTCTACTGTTTCTATGATCTTATCTTCGAACTGGAGAATCGGAAGATGCGGCGCCATTGATTAATTAAGAGTTTTGGAACAATATAAGGGTTTTGGGATTTCTTTTTGTTCTATTTGTTTGTTCGTTTAAATTTTCCCGGTTGGCGTGCCCTCTTGTCTTGTTACTCGCTGAATCACGAAGCCATTGTTATTTGTTGGAGTTGGACACTGTAATAAAATACTAATAATAAAATAGGGAAAATCATTTTTTGTTAAACCAAATAAAAACCAAACTGTTAACCCCTTCAATATTTGATGCTTCTTATATTAATCAAATAGACTTTGGTAATTCAATCAATTAATACCTTAAGAAAAAAAAAATTTTGTTGAATAACTGACTTTCGACAAATTTATGTAATGATTTACAAAATTCTAAAATAGGTTTTAGTAGCTTTTGAAACAAAGGAATTAATAAATTTTATATTTGTACAAATTTAAAAAAAAACTATATTCTTTAACTTAAAACATGTTAATTTGGATGATATTAAAATTTTAATTAAATAAAGTTTCAATATTTAGATCACCTTTTAGAACACTGATATATGTGTATATATAGATGATCAAGATACCAGAATCTAGTTTATCTGTAACTCAAGTCTCCAAATATCTAAGCTAGAAAAAAGAAAGGTCTACATTATGTCCATCACCATCACTTCGATTATTTCTGAGACTACCGAGGACCTAAAATCTAAGTCTTTACATTGCACTAATAAAGAGTTGCTACAAAAATATACAAGATGTAACAAATCTCCATATTGCTTCATGCTTCACAGAGACTAACAGAACAGCTCAAGCACCATTCACACTTCTCTGCTTATGACCGAAAATGGCATGCCTGGTCACCAGTTTTATCCCTCTAACCCACAACTGAGCCATTTCAAGCCCACCTTGGCACACAAAATGCAACTCCTTGTTCTTTGTTGTCACAACATGGAACATTCCCGGATCTTCAACATCAAACTTCCTCCGGCGGTTCCATTGGAATTTGCTGCTAGGACCAACCTCAGCGGCTTTGCATATCACATTTCTCTTACCCGACTTGCCCCACCGCAAAATGCCAGCAGACTCCACCATCTTTAGGACTTTAACATGGGGTGATCCTTTGCCACACTTTGTGTGCTTCTTTACTACTGTGCTGCCCAACACAAGAGTAAGTGCAAGCTCATCTAATATCACATTCTCAGCATCATTTCCATAGCCATTTTTCCTTGCAAGTGAGAGTGCCGTCTCATTTCTTGCATTCTCAATGTCACATCTTGCCCCACTTGAAATTAAAAGTCCACATACTCTGGCATGGCCTCCCCTTGCTGCAAACATTAGTGGGGTGTATCCATCTCCATCTGAGGCATTTACATTGTACCCTCTATTAATCATTGTACATACTAAGTCCAAGTGTCCACGTCTAGCTGCACGATGTAGAGCATAAAACCCAGCAGAACGGTTATGACCCTCTTCCACTGCATATTCAAGCATCACTTGTTCGAGTACTTCACCGTTCTGGTTTAATTCTGATAAGCTGATTGCTGTCTCACCATACTTGTTCTGCAGCTTTATATTAGCACCAGCATGAAGAAGCAACCTGAAGACATCTACATGGCCAGCAGCTGCAGCTATCATGGCAGCTGAATATCCATCGGTATCTTGTTCATCAAGATCAATGTCTGCCCTCTCAATGAGTTTTCTCAAGGCCTCCACATCATTTGCTCCAGCCGCAAACATTAGAGGAGAAAATCTTGAGGCATTACTTGATCGAACAATCTTCCCTGCTCGGATTAAATCTAGCACTGCTTGCTGAAAGCCAAGACCCCACCTATTCGACTTTGCAATTGAGCTTGCACACTCACCAGCAGAATTAACCAATCCAAAATCAGCCCCTTCGGAGGCCAGAACTTTAAGGCACTCCTCATGCTGATATCTTGTAGAAATCATTACTGCAGTTTCTCCAGATGCTGTAGGGGAATTAATGCTGCACCCAGCTCTGATCAGGCATTGAATAATCTTGGCAAATCCAAGCCTTGCGGCCAAATGAATGGGTCGTAATTCTGTTTTTGAAGATGTTTTAACTGGAAATTCTTTATCAGCAGCACAATTTAGGAGAACTTCTACTGCTCTTGGGTTATTACAAAGAATTGCATGGTGGATGAGAGTCCTCCCATATTGAAGGGTGTTAGGGGAAAGGTGTTGGAAGAGCATGCGCAGGATAGAACCAGTGGCTTCGAAATACTCCACAGCACACCAGGTGATGCAGAACGCCTCAGCTAGTCCAGCACCCACCCGCAATTCTTCTCCTGTATCCATGTCCCAGGACCAAGCTCCCAATCTCACCTTGATGTCCGTCTTGGTGCCAGACTGTTCACCAGTGTCAAGATGCCAACAACGAAGATCAGATTAGGGCCAAGTAATTCTGCTATAAAAATTAGGCTCCCAATTTTATAGGGAGAACTGTGATTGATTGCAAGATGCTTACCTGCAACAGCAATCTAACAACAGAGATCTGTCTACTAACAACAGCCGCAGCAAGTGCATTACTGTCAACATTTGCATGTAAAGAGGGCTTGGAAGATCGAAGCAGCACCCTGTCAATTGCGTTGGCGTTTACTCCACACTGCCAGCAATTAAATGCACAAATGTCATTTCACTAATCTGGCTTTCAGTGATGGGCGATCAGAATGATAGCAATATATCACAAGATAATGCTTTACGGTAATCCATAAGTCCACAGTAATTTTTTCTAGTTATGACTTGCGATTACGTGAAGCATTTGTAACAAGAATTACCTTCAGGAGAGTGTCAACAACATTGACAAATCCTCTGCAGCAGGCAGAGACAAGTGCGTGCACAGCAACTTGTGGGCGGATCAAGTCAGTACCCATCAGCAGCTCGGCGGGCCTGGCCTGTCCAAAGTAGCTCGCCTCCAACAAAGCCTCCTCGCAAGCCTCCTGGCATGCACCTGCTTTGATGAGGATGTCCAATATCTCCAAATAACCCTCCCTTACTGCTGCAGTTGTTGCATACCCTCGGAATAGCTTCTGATTCACATTGGCACCAACACTCTGTCACGTGCACATAACAACAATTGTTATCGTTAGTCAATCCCGATGTCAAGAGGACATTGAAGTTGTCTTTGCTCTTCGTTTCAGCCGGAAAGGAGAAAAAAAAAGTGTTTGGTAGATTTGTGTACATTAATATAATTTTTTTTAAAAAAAATAGTATTAATATAACCAGTACAATTAATCGGTCAATCAATCGAAGATAAAATGACAGACATTTTCATTTATGATATCAATGATCACTGATCAAGCTTCTTTATGAATGAGGGCATTAATCTGATTGCACAAATACTATGGCATCCTTGGTGATATATGTCAGCAGCTGGCAAACAATGCCAGCTGCAAATTTGCTACTTGTAATTGTGGACAGGTTTATTAAGGCTATCCACTTGTTCAACTCTCCCTATAAAAGAGAGTGTTTAACAATGTATTTTTTATTACAAATTTAAGAGAGTTTTTTGAGTAATTTGAGAGAATTGGGTGTATTGGAGTTTTGGGTTGTAAGGTTAAAACACTATAATACTTGTATTCTTCATTTCTGAAAGTAAAGAATTCTTCTGTCTTCGCCCGTGGACGTAGGTTAAAAGCCGAACCACGTAAACTCTTGTCTTTGTCTTATTTTTATTTTTTATTATTTTTCTCAATTTCGCTTTAGCTGCGACCCTGCATCACCCCTCAATTTCCTAACAAGTGGTATCAGAGCTTCTGGTTGAAGGAGGTCACTATTCACGTTTATGGTCACTGTTCATACGTACGGATACTGTTCACGTGAAATAGTGGAATCCGATCTTAGCAGAAAGCAGTTCGTGGTAAAAAGCAATGGCGGCAAAATACGAAGTTGAGAAGTTCAATGGAGGTAATTTTACATTGTGGAAAATAAAAATAAAAGCAATTTTAAGAAAAAACAAGTGCTTAGAAGCGATTGATGAAAGGCCCGCCGATATCACTGATGATATCAAGTGGAATGAGATTGACGGTAATGCAGTTGCTGATCTGCATCTAGCACTTGCTGATAACGTGCTATCCAGTGTAGCAGAAAAGAAGACAGCAAAAGAGATCTGGAATACTCTCATAAAATTGTATGAGGCCAAATCTTTGCACAACAAGATCTTCTTAAAAAGGAGATTGTATACTCTTCGAATGGCAGAATCCACTTCAGTGACAGAGCACATCAACACGTTAAATACTCTATTTTCCCAACTCACTTCCTTGGGGCATAAAATAGAAGCAGGTGAACGTACGGAGATTTTACTTTAAAGCCTACCAGATTCGTATGATCAACTCATCATCAACTTGACGAATAATATCCTAACGGAATTCTTTGATGTTACAGCTACTGTATTGTGAGAAGAACGAAGACGGAAAAATAAAGAAGACAAACAGGAATGTTCGCAGCAAGCAGAAGCTTTGACAATGATGAGAGGCAGATCAACAGAACGTGGCCTCAGTGGGAGTCAAAATCATGGTAGACCAAAATCCAGAAGTAAAAAGAATGTCAAATGCTACCATTGTGGCAAGAAAAGCCATCTGAAGAAGGATTGTTGGGGATTGAAGAAAAGTGCAGAGGACAAACCTCAAGGGAATATTGCAAGCACCTTAGATGATGGTGAAATTTTACACAGCGAGGCAGCAACAATTGTTGAAAGCAGAAAACGGTTATCTGATGTATGACTCATGGATTCTGGAGCTACATGGCACATGACCTCTAAGAGAGAATGGTTCCATCAATATGAACCTACCTCTGGAGGATCTGTATATATGGGGGACGATCATGCTTTGAAAATTGCTGGAGTAGGATCCATCAAGATGAAAATGTACGATGGTACTGTTCGTATTATCCAGGAGGTGCGACATGTGAAAGGCCTCAAGAAGAATCTTTTGTCATTGAAACAATTAGATAACACTGGGTGTAAGACCTAAATTGAAAATGGGATAATGAAAATTCTCAAAGGCGCGCTTGTAGTAATGAAAGTAGAAAAGGTTGCTGCAAATTTGTACATGCTTAATGGAGAAACACTGCAGGAAGGAGATGCATCTGTTGTATCAACTAGTTCAGCAGAAGAGTCAACGATAATGTGGCATCGTAAACTGGGCCATATGTCAGAACGAGGTTTGAAGATTCTCTTTGATCAAAATTTACTTCCTGGGCTCAAATCGGTTCATTTACCTTTCTGTGAGCACTGTGTCACAAGTAAGCAGCACAGATTAAAGTTCAGCACATCCAGTTCTAGAAGTAAAGAAATTCTAGAATTGATCCACTCTAATATTTGGCAAGCAACGGTGATGTCCTTAGGAGAAGCGAGATATTTTGTATCATTCATAAATGATTACTCCAGGAGATGTTGGGTGTATCCAATCAAGAAGAAGTCATATATGTTTGAAGTTTTCAGAATATTCAGAGCGCGTGTAGAACTTGAATCAGAAAAGAAGATCAAGTGTTTAAGGATAGATAATGGAGAAGAATATACTGGTGAGGATTTTATTGCATTCTGTCAACAAGAAGGCATCAAGCGGCAATTCAGCACAGCTTACACACCACAGCAAAATGGAGTAGCAGAGCGGATGAACAGAACCTTGTTGGAGAGAACAAGAGCTATGTTGAGAACTGCAGGTTTATGCAAGGCATTTTGGGTAAATCTAAAACCGCCTGTTATGTGGTAAATCGGTCACCATCAACAGCAATCGAGTTGAAGACACCGATGAAAATGTGGACTGGAAAACCAGTTGATTATTCTCGCCTTCATACATTTGGAAGTCCTGTGTACGTGATGTATAATCCTCAAGAAACAACAAAGCTGGATCCAAAATCCAAAAAATGCCTTTTCTTAGAATATGCTGATGGAGTCAAGGGGTATCGCCTGTGGGATCCCACTACCCACAAGGTCGTCATCAGTAGAGATGTGATATTTGCAGAAGATAAACTGCAAAAGAATGATAAAGATGATAGCACAATGAAGGAAAATCCAGATACTACAACAGTACAAATGGAAAATAATCAAGTACAAGAAGATTCAAATTCTTCTGAAGCAGCACCAGAGCATGAAGAACAAGAACCAGTAGAGTCTGAGGCTACAGATGATCGTAGATCAACTCGTGAGAGACGACCACCATCATGGCACTCGGAGTATGTCATGGAAGCTCATGTTGCATACTGCCTTCTAACAGAGGATGGAGAGCCAACAACTTTCCAAGAGGCTTCTAAAAGTCAAGATGTTTCTCTATGGATGACAGCAATGCAAGAAGAGATTGAAGCCTTGCATAAGAACAAAACATGGGAGCTGGTTGCACTACCACGTGGAAGAAAAACCATTGGTAACAAATGGGTCTACAAGATCAAACGGGATGGTAATGACCAAGTGGAGCGGTATCGTGCGAGATTGGTGGTGAAAGGTTATGCTCAGAAAGAATGTATTGACTTTAATGAGATATTTTCCCCTATGGTTCGACTCACGACAGTCAGAATAGTCCTGGCAATATGTGCTACATTTGACTTACATCTAGAGCAGTTAGATGTGAAGACAGCTTTTCTTCATGGAGAACTTGAAGAAGAAATTTATATGCTCCAACCAGAAGGTTTTAAAGAAGAAGGAAAAGAGAACTTGGTTTGCAGGTTGAACAAATCTCTGTAAGGTCTCAAACAGGCGCCGAGGTGTTGGTACAAGAGATTTGATTCTTATATCATCAGCCTTGGATACAACAGACTTAGTTCAGACCATTGTACATACTATAAAAGGTTTGAAGATGATAATGATTTCATTATTTTACGGTTGTACGTGGATGACATGTTGGTGACAAGCCCCAACAAAGATCGAGTCCAAGAATTGAAGGCACAGTTGGCTAAAAAATTTGATATGAAGGACTTGGGACCAGCAAACAAGATTCTAGGGATGCAAATTCACCGAGACAGAAATAACAGGAAGATTTGGCTTTCTCAGAAGAACTACTTAAAGAAAATCTTGTGGCGCTTCAACATGCAAGATTGTAAGCCAATTAGTACCCCACTCCCTGTTAATTTCAAGTTATCCTCTAATATGTGTCCTAGCAAAGAAGCAGAGAGGAAAGAGATGTCTCGAGTACCGTATGCATCAGCAGTAGTAAGTTTAATGTTCGTTATGATTTGTACCAGACCAGACATTGCACAAGCAGTAGGAGCAGTTAGTAGATACATG
Source organism: Ailanthus altissimus (assembly GCA_946807835.1). Lineage (NCBI taxonomy): Eukaryota > Viridiplantae > Streptophyta > Magnoliopsida > Sapindales > Simaroubaceae > Ailanthus > Ailanthus altissimus. Next base: position 22,767,460 of record OX327692.1, on the reverse strand, counting down.
GCGAATCCTGGTAGAGAGCATTGGAGTTGTGTCAGGAGGATCCTTAGATACATTAAGGGTACCTCAGATGTTGTTTTATGTTACGGAGGATCAGATTTTATAGTTAAGGGCTATGTGGATTCAGATTTTGCAGGAGACCTTGATAAAAAAAAATTCACTACTGGCTATGTGTTTAAACTTGTAGGAGGAGCTATAAGCTGGGTTTCGAAACTGCAAACTATTGTAGCATTATCTACTACAGAAGCAGAATACATGGCAGCTACACAAGCTTGCAAGGAAGCAATTTGGATACAAAGATTACTGGAGGAGCTCGGGCACAAGCAAGAGAAAGTTGAATTGTTTTGTGATAGTCAGAGTGCCTTGCACATTGCAAGGAATCCAGCTTTTCATTCAAGAACGAAGCACATAGGTGTTCAATATCACTTTGTTCGTGAAGTGGTAGAAGATGGAAGTGTGGATATGAAAAAAATTCATACAGATGATAACCTTGCAGATGTGATGACCAAGCCCATTAATACCAACAAGTTTGTATGGTGTAGATCCTTACATGGCCTAGTAGACATGTAGGCAACATGGCTTTGGCGAAGAAGAAAGAATGGTGTGCAGACTTGATTGATTTTCAATCAAATCTCCAAATGGGAGAATTGTCAGCAGCTAGCACTGTGTGCCAACTACAAATTTGCTACTTTGCAAATCTGTAAATTTGCTGGCACACAGTGCCAGCAAATTTGCAATTGTGGACAGCCTTATTAAGGCTGTCCACTTGCTCAACTCTCCCTATAAAAGGGAGAGTTTAGCAATGTATTTTTTATTACAAATTGGAGAGAGTTTTTTGAGTAATTTGAGAGAATTGAGTGTATTAGGGTTTTGGATTGTAAGGCTAAAATACTACAATACTTGTATTCTCCATTTCTGAAAGTAAGGGATTCTTCTGTCTTCGCCCGTGGACGTAAGCTAAAAGCCGAACCACGTAAACTCTTATCTTTGTTTTATTTTTATTTTTTATTATTTTTTTCAATTTCGCTTTAACTGCGACCCTACATCACCCCTCAATTTCCTAACAATATAATCATAAAGTAGATAACAATTTAATACAGCAATTATATTGACACCTACAGAACACCAAAATTATAGAAATATTGTTTTAAGTTAGTACAGCAATTATATAGACATCCAATATCGATTATTGTTTTAAATACACAACAATTATATATTGTTTTAAGTTAGTGCAGCAATTGTATTGATGTTTATTGGAGGTTAAGGGTCGGTATTGATCTTCTAATCCTAAATTTCAATTGGAGATTTTTAGAGAAGGCATAGGAAATTTATTATTAGAGAAAGAGTAAATTATGGAAGAATGAATTGATCCCTTATTAATGTCTTTGAGCTCCTTTTTTTATAGTAAGGAGAGAGTCCTTAAATTAAAGAATTTACAACAATGTCTCTTATAAGCACTTTATGTTTTTAATGGACTTTTTACAAAAGAGTCATTTTTTATAATTCCTAAATCTGTTACCTAATAGTTTGTTTTTATAAAAAGACGAAGGAGGAAAATTTTAAACTCAAGGCATATTTATATTATTTAAGTTGTATAGTAATTATATTGATATTTATGTTGATTATTTTAGTATTGTGTTTTTTTTTAAAAAAAAACTTAGAACAGAAAAAAAAAATTAAAAGTCAAGACTTATATATTTTTTCTTTTAATTCTTAGAGAAAGAATTTGTACTTAGAATATATATATATATATATATTTGTAAATAACTAATAGAGAAGAAGATTTAAATTCCAATTTGCTTTTTTTTTAAAAACAAAATGGGAGAGTAAGAATTTGAATTTATGATATACACTACAAATTTCTTAAGAATTTTTTCATAAATAATTCATATTTTTATATAATATTTTTTATAACAACAAATGTAGAAGTATATCTTTTATAATCAATAAATTAAAAGTTGGACAATTATGTCCCTAAATTATATTTTCTCTTTCTACAAACATTCGAATCAGTTCTCTCTGTCAAAAAATTAAAATTTTTAAAATTTTTTTATCTTTATTTTGAAAATATTTGAGCATTAAAATATAATGTGATGAAATGAATAAAAAATAAGATGAATCAAAGAAAAATAAAGTGAATTAAAAAAATAAATAAAAATATGAAATAGCAATTTCAAGCACCTCGTCATGCAAAATTATTATTTATTTAATAATTTTGTAATAAATAAATAAATAAATTATTAATAAAAATTTATTCAATTAATAAGTATTTAATAAAAAAATAAATTACATTAAATAAATTATTTAAATTAAATAAATAATAAGTCATTTATTTTTTTAATGATTAAATTTAAAAAATAGTTTATTATCATTTAATAATATTTCATTATAAATAATTTATAATTTAATTCTTTTATTTATTGTTTACTTTTTAATTCTTTTTATTTATTTTTTATTAATTTGAAATAAAAAGTGTTGGGCACTATTCGCAGCGCGTATGGCCCTCTTCTATGCACAATGCCTATGCCTAATGCAGTAACACCCAGCTTTTATTTTTTAAATTATTTTATTAATTTAATTAAAATTAAAAAAAACTAAAGAAAATATCCTTTTGCACACCTTTTCTAGCACGCACAGTCGCCCTTTATATTTTTTTATTTTAAAAATAATATTTTAAGTATTCATTTATTTATTTTATTAAAGGAAGTAATAAAATTGCATGTAAAAAAGAAGTAATAAAATTTATTTTCTTTTTTATATAATATTTCTTAACTTTTTTAATTATAATAAATAATGATTAAATAATTAAAGTATAAATAAATACTTTATTTATAATAAATATTATTAAAATATATTTAAAAAATTAAAAAAATTATTTATTTATTATTGTTATTTCTCACATGGCAATTTCATTTTTTTAATTAAATACTTACTTATTTTAATTAATAAAATAATTAATTAGTTTATTAAAAAAATTTATTAAAAAAAAAGAAAAACAAAACCATTGTCCACAAAAAATGATCCTACAAATTGTTTATTCAATCTACCAGTTTTTAGATTTTTTCAAATTTTCATTTTCATTCATCTTATTTCTCTTCACATTTTCACAATAATACAATCTACCCACTTTCATTTATTTTATTCATAATCTAAATTTTATAATATTTTTTAAAGAGAGAATTTAAACATTTTGGTGGAGAAATAAAATATATATAAGAAATATAATTATTTATTTATTGACTATAAAAGATTAATTTTTACATTTGAGACTAAAAAAAAAATATTAACTAAAAATATGATCATTAATAAATAAAAAATTAATCTTTTACTACTCTCACATATCTAAATGCACTTAGTTGTATTAAGTCTTATGATGAACTTTTTTACTTTTTAAAACTTAGAACTCAAAAACTCTCTCGACTAAAACTCAAAATCCTAATCAACTATCACCTTTATCTCTCATTTTTCATCGGAGAGGGGATTGAGGCCTCCTCTCTGATGAATACCCCTGTTGTTTCTAAAGGTTTTTCTTTTTTTCTCTCTCATTTTGCCTTTTAGCTTGTTTTTTTTTTTTTAAATTTTCATGTGTTTTTTAGTTTTTCAACTGACGAGGACTTGTGTAGTTTTTTTATGACATTGACCTTTGCTATAGCTCCTATTGATGTCACCACCCTTTGTCGTGCAAGATCTAATGATACCATTAAACTTTGTCGATATATTTTGAAATTAATTGAGTTTTTGTTAATTTCTTTGTGGCTTTGCCGACCTTAATCAGGCTCTGTGAAATTTTGTCGTATTTCTTTCCTGACAATATTTATTGGGACTCAAGACATATGATTTTTAGGGCCCACTTGACCCGTATTGTCTATCTTCTAGGGGCATAGGGGACTCACATCCAATGTGACAATTTCTATTGGGACAATTTTGAGTGCCTACATACAAATGAGAATTTAAGTCTGCTCTGATACCACTTATGAAGGGACAAACGCTTACCATTAACTCCAAATATTAACTTGTTAGGTAATGCTACATACTTACTCTTATATACCTAAGATTCACCTAATTTTTAATCGATGTGAGACGTGAGCAAAAATCGCTCACTAGCAAATGAAGCTCAACCCTAAATACAATAAAGAAGCAAATTTTAATGGCATTCAAGCCTCTTTCATGCTACTTGAGTTTAATTATAGTTTTTATTTGTTACTGATGTTTGATTGTAGTTTAAAATGGGTATTATTGAAATAAACTATAGAGGAAGTTAGAAACTATACGATATTATATTTTGTATTATTCATTTTATGTGAAAGTTTTTTAATCTCTCTTATGTAAGAGTTTTTTTTGTGTAAAAATAAATTTTTTTGTCATGTAGTGACTCAACTATATAGATAATTCCTTAATATAAAATTTATATTAAGTCTTTTGAAATAAAAAATTAAATTTAAACATACTTTAATAATTTCACGTTCTGATAATTTTTTAATTTTACGTTAGTAGCTATACGCTATAATACTAATAATAATATTACATTGGACTATGCTTAAAAAAAAAAGTGCACGTAGTTGTGTTTATAGTATACTTTTTTTCTTTTTAATTTGGTATTTTTTCTAGACTCTAGGTAAATTATAGCACGTGGAAGCAGTCAATTAAGTGAAAATAAGGCCAAAAAAGGCTCTAGAAATAAATCTTACCAGCCCTACTGATAGACAGTACGATACGAAAATCTGCTGCGTCACGTAATCTTGCAGATTGTCAGGTTATCTTAAAAAGGTGTTAGCTAGTCGTACAAACTTGAATAAAAGATCACGAAATTACAAAATAATTATATATAATAACTATTATTATTATTATTATTATTATTATTATTGTTTCATTTGGCAAAAAAAAAAAAAACATATAGCAACTTGTGATATTACTCCCAGATATTAAATAAATTTTGTTTAATCAGAAATATTTCAATATAACATACAAATGATCTGTAAATGATTTTAACATTCCGATAATAATTTCTTCCAGATATCATTATATAACATATAAATCATCATTAAATGATTATATCAAACCATAGCTATAATTTCTCGAAACCTTTTAAATGAAAAAGGAAAAAGATCTTGAACGGCTAATAAATGAATAATTGTAATTTTTCCTTTTACGAAATTTATTTTTAAGGAAAAAATTAAAAAAAACTAGCGTACCAGTAGTTTTCTGACAAGTGCCACGTTTCCGGCATGAGCAGCGAGGAACAAAGCGGTGACGTCAGTCTTGAACTCCTCGTACACCACGCGAACTTCGTGAGCCGCCTCCTCGTGCAAGACAAGCTCAGTCTTCTTAGCTCTCAAGCTCACCGTCCCGATGAAGTTGACGTCGACGAAGGGATCGGCTACGCATTCATAAGCTCGCTCCACGTCGTTAACGTGCGCGGCATCGACGAGACGCTGTGAAATCTCCGCCTCGTAATCCACCGGGAACACCTGCTGTTTTCCGGCGAGAAACCCCGCGCCGGAGTTTCCAAACACCATCATATTCGCAAGAACAGTACCGTGGAGCCCGAATACAGTAGTTTCGTTTTGTTTTGATTCTCTGCGGCTTTCAAATTTATTTAGTTATGTGTATGTGCAATGTCTGACAAGAAGTGAGATTGTGAGAAGTGTGGCGTGATAGAGAAGCGTCAGGGGAGGAAGGACAATGAGGAAAGCACGCGTTTTAATATTATTTAGGAAACGTGGGGCTTGATTTTTTCTTCCTTTAATAAAACAACTTTTAATTAAGGTTAAAAAATTGTTGAAAAGATGTTTGACCTGGTCGTAATTACGTTAACAAATCAAATAGGCGCCTGGAGGAGCCTCAGCAGTCAGCTCAGGTAGTGGGTTTGAATCTACTGCAGCCACTTTCCTTACAAGTTTCTACAATCTGCATCAGGATTTTGCATCGCCAGTAAAGAGTTCTTACGTGGATATATTTGTTCTTGTAGCAGCATTTGGTAGTCGTTATAAGAAAAAATTTCTTTCTTAGAAAAATAATAAAATATATATTAATAATTTGTAATTTGTAAGTTTTAAATGAAGTGAGAAATAGTAGCAAAATGCAGATTGTGAAAAAATAATTAATGGATATGGTAGGCCAGCAGAAATATCAATTATTTATTTATCTATTCTGGAAACAACAATTATTTGGCAAAAATACCGGTATCCAATGCAAAAGATTTGTACTTGATACTTAGACAGCCGGAATTGGCCTGCATCTGCATGTCATACTGTTTTTGGAATTTGTTAATAATCTAGTCGCTCTCTTGGCCCTTTAGCATTACGATTAATGCAAAGAATGATTTTTTTTTTTTTTAAAAAAACAAATTGTTTGATAAAATTATAGAAGTAGATAGACGTTGGATGGCCAGCAATTTCTAAAGTTTCTATCGGTAGGTTTGTCTTAGGTTCAATTCATTGTCTTTCTTGCTTAACGAGTTCAAGACAAAGTTTTAGGAAAATTCCCTTAGATTGATCATGTCGCACGTTTATTGTTAACCGACTTTACAGACTGCACTCTTCCTGATCATACCCATAATAATGGTATTAAATATTTAAACTGGACCCTTGATTTTATTACACATTGTAAGTATGAGCATGCGGAGCCTCGACTTCTCAAATATGGACCTCAATTAATTTGACTCCACATTGTGTTATACATTCGGGACATCGAAGTCTCTCCAACTCAAAGACCAAGATTTTTTTGGTTAATCACAACATTGGAGGACCCCTCGAGCAAATCAAACACAGCACAGTTGGCCAAACCCACACAGTGGCTTGTCAATGAATTCTAATAAACATGGCCGAGACATTTCATGTAGTTTCATCATTATTGGTGCCATTTATCTGATGAGATACATGTACTTTCTTCAAAGAAACAGAACTAGTTATTTAAGACCAACTCATTTCATCACGGGATTCCTTGTCCTAGGAACAGCTGTGAAAAAAATACACAAACAAAAGGCTTGTTATGCAATAAGGCTAAAATCAAACCCCACATCATCGGTTTTGACCAGTTGACGCAAAATTATGACCCAAATATTATTGGGCTCGACCCAATTTTGACAATCAAGCCCAACCCGAACAAAAAAGTCTGGCTCACGTGTCATTACTCCAATACGTGTCACCCAAAACCATCACAAACATTACCGATATATATATCGACCGTCAATTATCGGTGCTAATTCACGGTCATAAAATCCACACCGTCCATTACACAACGTCAGTACTGTCGGGAGTAGGAAACCGTTGCCCATCTTCAAATCTTCGGTTTCATTTCTTCTCTTCATTTATCGATTTTTAGCTAGGAACCAAATCGCCGACTATTCTTCTGTCGATTCACGCTATGGTACGCCATTAATTCTATCTCTTCTCTTCACCCATTGTTTCACTTTTACCTCATATACTTAACTTCTTCGGACTTTAGATCATCCACTGTTTTAGGGTTTCGATTTGGCGAAGTTTCATTGTCTTGTTCTTATAACAAATTACGATATTGTCAACTAGGATACTGAATGATCGTTAATCTTGTGTCGGCATTAGATCCAATATAGTTCTATTCTGATCATTTTTGGTTTGTTTTCCGAGAAAGCTGAGGGAAATTAGAGCCAACGAGATGAAAATTTGATTCTGACGGTTTTATTTCGGTTCCTCGGTTGACGGACTTATTATAACTAATGTGGTTTTCGTCTTATGCTCATTCTGAGTGCTATTCTTTTTTTTTTGTTAGCTAAATTAATTTTAGTGAAAGTCAAAATGAATAACAAGCAAATGCAAGCTTTATAGCTTAGCCGGAAATCAGCATCTTCTTGCCAACTATACTGGAATCCTAAGACCCAAACGGGTGTGGGTGTTAAGGAAGAAAACTTCAACTTAGGAATCTCATCAATAGAATATAAGCTTTTAGATTCATTTTTAGTGTCTCTAAGATTAGATATGTTATAAAAATTGTCTTTTTGTTATGTAATTTCTGTTTTTTTTTTTGGGGGCAATTAGATATGATCACGTTCCCACAAGCCTTGTGGTTTGCAGGTGTTATTGTTGCATGTATGTCGTCAACTTGATTGTTGAGGTTATTGTCTTAAGAAGGAATTATTAACTTGCATATCAACTTTTGTCTTCCCTGCAAATATGTCTTAGTTGTCTTCTGTAATCCTTTTTGTTTCTGATTCCATGTGTTACCTTTATTCTCTTTGTAGTCTATTTACTAATGTTCTTGAAATTTTGTTCTTCTTATTGTGGCTTTAATAGATTAACTAAAAAATGTCATGGGATTCTTATAATTAATTTAGATTCTAGGTGAGGAATCTCATTTGATCTAAGTGTTAACTTTTGTGCTCAATACATCTCTATTTATTATATTAATCTGTCCTACTATGGCAATAGGCACCCATGAAGGGCATTTTCTCCCTGCAAAGGGCAGCATTGGTTAGGCGCCACAGTGAGAGATTGGGTCTGGGCTTAAGATCATTTAGTACTCAAGGTGCATCAACTGCTAGTACTCCACAGCCTCCACCACCTCCCCCACCTCCAGAGAAAACCCATTTTGGTGGCTTAAAAGATGAGGACAGGATTTTCACCAATTTGTATGGATTGCATGACCCTTTTCTCAAAGGTTCCATGAAACGGGGTGATTGGTACAGAACTAAAGACTTGGTACTCAAGGGTACTGATTGGATTGTGAATGAAATTAAGAAGTCCGGTCTCCGTGGACGTGGTGGTGCTGGTTTTCCATCTGGCCTCAAGTGGTCCTTTATGCCAAAGGTGTCTGATGGCCGCCCTTCATATCTTGTTGTGAATGCTGATGAAAGTGAACCTGGAACCTGTAAAGACAGGGAAATCATGCGGCATGATCCACACAAGTTGTTGGAGGGCTGCTTGATTGCTGGTGTAGGAATGAGGGCTTCTGCTGCTTACATTTACATAAGGGGTGAATATGTAAATGAACGTAAAAACCTTGAAAGAGCCAGAAAAGAAGCTTATGAGGCCGGACTGTTGGGCAAGAATGCATGTGGATCTGGTTATGATTTTGATGTTCACATCCACTATGGTGCTGGTGCTTATATTTGTGGTGAAGAGACAGCCCTTCTGGAAAGCCTTGAAGGTAAACAGGGGAAACCAAGATTGAAGCCTCCTTTCCCAGCTAATGCAGGTTTATATGGTTGTCCCACCACCGTTACAAATGTGGAGACTGTAGCCGTTTCTCCCACCATTTTAAGGCGTGGGCCTGAGTGGTTTGCCAGTTTTGGCAGGAAGAACAATTCTGGTACAAAATTGTTTTGCGTGTCAGGTCATGTGAACAAACCTTGCACAGTTGAAGAGGAAATGAGTATTCCCCTAAAGGAGTTGATAGAGAGGCACTGTGGTGGTGTTCGGGGTGGATGGGACAATTTACTTGCAGTAATACCAGGAGGCTCATCAGTTCCACTACTTCCTAAACACATATGTGATGATGTGCTGATGGATTACGATGCTCTCAAGGCTGTTCAGTCTGGATTGGGTACTGCTGCTGTGATAGTTATGGACAAATCGACTGATGTTGTTGATGCAATTGCAAGGCTCTCATACTTCTACAAGCACGAAAGCTGTGGGCAGTGCACTCCATGCAGGGAGGGCACCGGATGGCTTTGGATGGTCATGGAAAGATTGAAGGTCGGAAATGCAAAGTTGGAGGAGATTGATATGCTTCAGGAGCTGACCAAGCAGATCGAAGGGCATACAATCTGTGCATTGGGCGATGCTGCTGCTTGGCCTGTGCAGGGTCTCATAAGGCATTTTAGGCCTGAACTTGAGAGAAGGATCAAGGAGCGCGCAGAGAGAGAATTGCTGGAGGCTGCTGCTTAAGTTTTTCTACTCAGGTTGCTTCTTGGATCTTTTCTGCTAATGTTTAAGTGGACATTTTCCTACAAGAATTAAAGTACTCAGAACTTGGGTGATTTGGATATAATATGTTATTAGAAAGGTGAAATCTGTTTGATTAAATCGTCTTGTTAAGTGGCAAATGCTTAATTGTTTCCTTGTTTCTGTTGCATTTATCTTTCGGATTGAATAATCGTTCTTCTGGTTTTCTTCACAATCACAGAATTGTAAAACTTGTAAAATATACATGGATGAATTGTCAAGAGCTTTACTTGGTTCAATTACACTAACAGTAATTTCAGAAACACAATCCAATTTATTTGGCCCTTGAAAGTAAGCATCTGGATTTGGGAGGATTACAGGGAAACTAGATTTTTTTAGCCTTTTTGAAAGAATTTTGGGAAATAAAATGTTTCACTTGGTTAAAGATTATGTTCTATGTGTCTTCTTTTTGTAATGATACATTGTATCGGATAACATGCCAAATAATTGTTGAGTCATTTTTTCTGAATTTTTATATTTTACTCGTTTCCACTTTTGCAGTGGGGAGAAATACATGTTTGCTAATATAATAATGAATTTTCTTCTGTTATGTAGGTAACTTTCCTGTAAGTGTAATATGGTGGGAAATAAAACTGAAGAAAGCATCCCAGAGATTGGGAGGGTAGGTTATTTAATCGGCCAGTGCCGTATTGTGTTCATTTAAAGCTGTAAAAACTATGACTTCATTTACTGCCCTAGAGAAATGATGAGATGTCCTTTATCTGGGCACGGATTTTTTGAAATTTGTTTCTTGCATTTCCTGAAAACATAATATTGCCACATTTGAGGAACTTTGTTCATAATATCTGTATTACTTTTGTTATTTTGGTCTGATACGCTGATCACATTTTTATTAATAAATAGAGAGTAAGGTTCAATTTGAATCACTACTGACATTAATTGTAAAAGAGTGCACCGGATCACGTCTGAGTTTGTGCACGGGTGCAAGATCAAGTTGAGTAATGCTTTGTTTCAGAGAGCCAGAATTAAACTGATATTGGTCAATGATTGTGCTCAGCTGTAAACAAGAAGAAATGATTTCTTCTCCGCCAACAGTAGAGAACTGGATTTGTTATGTTACAGGATGGGAAGGTTGATATTTGTAACATGAAACAGTATTTGCCTTATTTACTTAACATCAACTATTACACATGAAGATATTTGTGCTATAGAGAAATATATATCTCACATGATAAAGAAATCATTGCCGCAATGGCTTACTCGTTTATATTCAGATACTGAAACCCTGGGCGCATCACTAGGCTTGTATGCGGCGGAACACGATTGCGATTCGTTGGTACTTGATATGGCATCTGAAGACTGAATGAAGGCTTGCCATGGATTAGTCAATGTGGTTGGAATCATCTGGTGCCTGACAGCCTGTACCTCTCCACGGTCATTAGGATTTACGTTGACATCTATCACTCCCACTTCTTTGAATTCGCCCACCGTGGCAACAACGATGAATATAGTCAAAACCATCTACTTGTAATTTGAATTTGAAGGTGTTGAGGCTAATCTTAATCGAAATAAAAGAACCTGTCTCTGCTGAAGATATTCTCCAAACCTAACCTATGACAAAGTTTAATTAATTAGTAAATCAAGATGAAAAAAAGTGGGCCGGTGCTGAAGTTTTTAACTTTTTACCTTTGATTTGACCTCCATTGTGGTCAATTTGCGATCAATTCAATTTCAATTTTTAAATAATAAATGCAAACTTTTTCTATCCCGAAACCCAAGGGAAGATCATTTCGTTTTGAAAAATCTTTGCATTGAAATCACGAACAGAAAAAGAAAAAAAGAAAAAAAAAAAGAATTGGGCGTATACTGTAGGATTTAACGCGCCTAAAGTCACTTTTTCACATTCGTGTCGTTTTTATTGATGACGTTGATGTGCATTTCCGATAATTACGACTTTGATTAGCAACCGAACCGATCACAGCTTTTGGGGTTCCTTTCTTCTCAAAGCGCAATTATTGGTCACATTTACATTGCCTAACATCTGCATGTTCCCACCATCAACACTGCTCAAAAACAATATTTACAATTTATCGTCCATTCATTCACAAGACAAACAACACCAACATAAACATTTCCTTCTCTTCTCTGATTCCTCCTCTGTTGCTTACTCTTTCTAAACCGTAAGTACAAGTAACGCATATTTTTTCCTCTCTTCCAAGCTTTCATCTTTTACTTTGTTTCTTTAAGTGTTTGCATTCTTCAGGTTTTTAGAGCTATCTATTAGTTGCTTGTGCTTTTGTATTGCTCTTGTCTGGATCTATTGCTGTAACCCTTTATCTTATGTTCATTCTTGGATGATCTTCAAGTTCTTTTTCCTTGACTTCAGTTTCGCAACTGTGTTAAGAACAAGTTGAACTCCGTTGGATTATATTTTTATTCATTTTTTTTATTTTCACTCTCTTTATTGTGTTATCAATTGGGAGCCAATTACTTAACTCAATTTTTTTTATTATTAATTGTTGGCTATTCATTTGTGGAGCTCCTCTTCAGGTTCATACAGTGACAGTCTTAGATTCTGTTTACTTCATTTGTTTGCATAAACAATTGAAATGCATGAACTGAGCCCGTCTCACCCAACAATATTAGTTTTCTGTTTGTTTCTGATACCCACCCACGTTCTCTTTTCATTTCATTTTATTTCCTTATTTTATAATCTGAACTTGCCATTACTTTATATTATTTTCAAATGAAGTGATCGCGTTCCAAAGACTCATGGTTCTCCGAGTGTGAATTCATTATATGCATTTGAATTTATTCTTTTTCGCTTTATTTGATTTGCTCTTATGAAATTTTAACGATTTATGTGCGTATTCTTTCTGATTTTGACATTTTTTTTAGTGTATCTGCTTTAGCATCTAAGGCTTCATGAGTTGAAGGCATTGCAATTGAATATACCCACTCAGAGCAAAATCCTTATTTCTTGCAACAATGGTTCTTGGACTAAGAACAAAGAACAGAAAGCGCGGTTCACTTCAAGTTGATTACCTAGTCCATCTACAAGAGATTAGGCCTTGGCTCCCGTCACAATCGTTGGAATCTGTTCACTCTGTACTGCTGCAATGGGAAAATGGTGATCAGAATTCTGGGTCCTTGACATACAGTGTTGGGGATGGAAAAGTTGAGTTTAACGAGTCTTTCAAGCTTCCAGTTACTTTGTATGGTGAAGCGTCAAAAAAGGGTGCTGCCAGTGATAGTTTTCAGAAGAATTGCTTGGAGTTATACTTGTATGAAACTGGAAAGGACAAGCCGGTGAAAGGTCAATTCTTGGGGTCTGCTGTTGTAAATCTTGCAGATTACGGAATTATCAAGGAAGCCATACCCATAAGTGCTCCAATAAACTTCAAGAAAAGTTCTAAGAGCATGGCTCAATCCATTCTTTATCTTATTATTGAGCCCTTCTATAAAAATGGTTCCTCGTCATCACCACAGAGCAGCATGCTGAAAGATGTATCTTCGGACAAGGATGGGAGCGAATCTTTTTCTGAGATGACAAATGAAGGAAATGACGAGGAATGTGAGATCGCCTCTTTTACAGATGATGATGATGTTTCCTCACATTCTTCACGGACAATTTCATCTTCTGCTTTTGAGACCACTGGAGGCTCACCTGCTCAAAATTACAAGGTACTCAAATTTATTACATTATATTTTGGGATTTCCTTAATACCAAACTGCTTGCTCCATACCTTTGTGCATTTTGGCTATTTGACCTGAAAATCATTATCAGCATTGTTGACCCAGAATTGGTTTTGATTTGAATTACTAATTTGTGGATTGATTTGTTGGGTTTAGGGCCTTTGATCATTATATTCAAATTAGAAATGGAAAAAATAAACTGTCAAACTAGATTGCATTGTCTACAATTCAACTCCATCCAGCCAAAGAGGGCACTACTTTGTTCAAGTTTGAGGGTAATAATTTAAATTTTGTCATGCAACTCTATTTGTTCCTTTTTTGTTTCTAGAAGCTAAATATTTTAATAGGATTTGTTTTCAGATGAGCAAACAAGATCTGTCATTGATCATCCATATGATGATTTATTATACTTTAGCCATACTTGTAAAGCATATATTGATGTTCAGCTAATTGTAGACATCAATTCATCTGCATGTCTGACACCATAGGATCCCCTGATTTACTTTAGTTGTGGTTGGTCTAATAGGCGTTTTCCTTTCATTTTGGCAACTGGGTTGTGTAGTTGTAAATAATAACCATCTTCAATAAAATTGTAGAATGGATCAGATTCGGTGAAGGATGGCATTCGAAGGGTTAATGGAAACCCTGTTCTACCCTCAAGTCTAGTAACTGCAAAGGAAGAGGTAAAGCAAGTGGTAGGAGAACATGAATCTGTCGATGTTTGTTTATCTTCTTTTTCATCAACAAACTTATCTGCAGATGTGTATATTCATTCAGGTGGGTATCAACACAGACCAAGTAGCATTAGATGACTCCCTGACGTATCTTGATGACGACAGAATAACCCGAAGACATGAAGAAAATGGTCCAGAGGTAGCTGCAACTAGTAACTTATATGTAGATCTTTTGAAGGACAAAGAGAAAAAAGGGCAACACAAAAGTGAATGGGACAACCAGATCTTTGAATTAAAGAAAAATTCTTTAGAGCACAAACTAAGTTATAAATTGCCCGAAGTTGCCACGAAAAGGGAAATTAAACTAAGGAGTAATACTCTTGTTAATAGCAGGACCTCACTTGCAGAGCAGAGTGGTACTGTTACGAGTGATAAACTAAAGCATGTGAAGTCTCAGTTGCATTTTGACTCGGCTAAGAGCAATCAGCTGCTCACTAGTTGTCAATTCATGGGGAATGAAAAGAAAAATAATATTGCTAAAGATGTTAATAAGGGTAGTATTAATGCTCAGAGTACAAGGGAAGAAACAAGAAAAGGATTTTCAGACAACAAAGTTGAATTGGAATCTAAAATTGAAATGCTTGAGGAAGAATTGAGGGAAGCGGCTGCTCTTGAGGTCGGTCTTTATTCAATCGTTGCTGAGCATGGGAGTTCTACAAATAAGGTACATGCTCCAGCAAGACGCCTTTCTAGATTCTATTTACATGCGTGCAAAGCAATGTCCCAGGCTAAGATAGCAAGTGCAGCTAGGACTGCTATCTCAGGATTAGTTTTGGTTTCTAAAGCATGTGGGAACGACGTTCCAAGGTATGTATTGAATGCTTAGTAAGAAACTCTCCACTTCAAGCAAGTTAAATTTGAAGGTTTTAGACTAATAGATTTCACTATAGAACTGTATCATTTTGCATATTGTAGAAACTACAAGTTCAAGTATTTGTGTCACAAAGGACAGTTAATTATCAATCTGAGATATAATTCCATCATGCAACATAATTTGTTTCTGGCAATAACTTATTCTTGCTGGATATCTGCAGTTATGTATTATATGCATTTATGCATGCACCTGCTTATAAATGGTTTATATTTGTGTATATCTGATTTCTACAATTGTCCCTGCAACTTTGTCACAAGCTCCTTCCTTGGAGATTGATTATTTGTTTCCTGCTTACAGGCTGACTTTCTGGTTATCAAATTCAGTTCTGCTGAGAGCCATTGTCAGCCAGGTTATTGGGAGAATGCAATTTTCTGATAGACCGCATACCAACAATAATGGTCATCAAAAGGGATTGGAACAGAGGTTTTCACCAAAATGGTATGAGTCCTCCCAAAATGAGAACAAAAGGAATAATACAATAGATAGTGCTGATGATTGGGAGGACCCACAAACATTTATAGTTGCATTGGAGAAGTTGGAAGCGTGGATTTTCTCCCGAGTCATTGAGTTGGTTTGGTGGCAGGTCATATCTTTCATCATTCCTATGCCTTTTTCTGTTGCCACTGTTGAATTCTAATTTTAGACTTAAAATCAAAATTACTTGTTCATGCCTAATATGTTTCCTTTTCTGGAATCTCCAGACTTTGACTCCACATATGCAATCTGCTGCTGCAAAAGTCTCAAGCTCAAGGAAAGCCTCTGGAAGGAGATACGGATTGGGCAATCAAGAGCAGGGAAATTTTTCTGTTGAGCTCTGGAAGAAGGCTTTCAAAGATGCTTGCGAAAGGCTTTGCCCTGTTCGAGCTGGAGGGCATGAGTGTGGCTGCTTACCTGTGCTGGCTAAAATGGTAAGTTTGCATCTTTGTTTTTCTTCTTACATGGATTAAGAATGAGATTCTGTTTTAAGTAGTGCTTATTTTTCTCTTCTTTTTGGGTTATTTTCCTTAGAAAGTGGCAGGTCAAAGACCATTGTAGCAAGTTCTTTGTGCTTGATTTTCTATCCTCAACAGTCATGTCTATGCATTGCTTCTTTCTTTGAGGCAATCTTTGCATTCTGTTAGTTGATTGTATTTTACCAGCAGAAATGCAGATATTACTCTTTATGATGCAGTGATCTGTCATCACGTGGTGCAAATAAAATCTATAGCCATATAGTGAAAGAACTCCAAACTCCACCTGAGACTGATCTAGTTTACTTTACTTAAATGTTATGATTGGAGTCATTAAGGAAAAAAGAAACTTCTGTTCTACAATTGGTTATACATTTAATGCATTTTTAACAGGTTGGGCTCTGAACAATTGTTGCTAAGCAAATCTAAATTCACTGGAATACAAAGAATGTTTCTTGATAGAGTTTGTTGTGAGCAATGTTTGTATCCCTAAGTTTTCTTTTGATCCTCCTTAAAGAACACTCTGTCATATATATTGGTTATGCATATGATCTTTGAGTATAATTCCAATTTCATGTGTAAGCACAGTTGGTCTTGTAATGTGAGCCATTTCAGCCGTTGGTATCTTATAGTTTCTGCCAATCCGTCTGAAAAGGCATTCAAGTGTATCCACTTGTTTATATGTATACTACAGAAGTAAAACGTGCTAGCACCATATGGATTTTTCCCAGCATATTTTAACTTTGTCTTAATATCATGGGATTCTGTGTCTTATGTGATAATCATCTGATCGGTTCTGTTGTTGGAAACCATTTTGATGCAATGTGGCTCTTTTCTGTTGTTTTTCCAGGTAATGAAGCAGTTGGTGGGTAGGCTGGATGTAGCAATGTTCAATGCTATTCTTCGTGAATCAGCTGAAGAGATGCCAACAGATCCTGTATCCGATCCCATTAGTGATGCAAAAGTTCTCCCTATTCCAGCTGGAAAATCAAGCTTTGGGGCTGGTGCACAACTTAAAAATGCTGTGAGTAGCAGAGAGATTGTTATGTGGATCCAATTTGGTGTTTATGAACAGACCTATTACGTATCTCTCCCCATTGTGCAAAACCTGTCTATTTCCCTAGGTTTACATGGATGTCTTGTTTGTCATTTCTTTTCACTAATGTTCTTTAATGTATATATTCTTAGAGTTACTTGTTGGGCTGTTCATGCACAATGACAAAAAAAAAAGTCTCAAATTGTATTTGCTATCTTGGTTTCTGTTAATTTAGGGATCTTGTTCTTGTCTTCTTGTTTTCAGATTGGGAACTGGTCCAGATGGCTTACAGATGTATTTGATATTGATGATAATGACTCTCTTGAATATATGAATGAAGCTTGTGATAGCAAGAGCATGGAACGTGATACATCATTCAAGCCTTTCCCTCTCCTTAATGCATTAAGTGATCTCATGATGCTTCCATTTGAAATGCTTGCAGATAGTTCCACAAGGAAAGAGGTGAAACCCTGGAACTTCCGATTTTCGTTGAAATATGACCCAGAGATAATATTCATTAATCCTTCAGTTTTCGGTTGTGTAACTGTTATTGTTTCCTTCTTGTTCCTTGGTAATCTCACTATCCCTTATTTTGTTGTCGAAGGTATGCCCTAAATTTGGTGCACCATTGATTAAGAGAGTTCTAAACAATTTTGTCCCTGACGAATTTAACCCAGAACCAATTCCGCAGGCAGTTTTTGAGTCCCTGGATTCTGAGGTTGGTTAATTTGCAGCAAGCAAACGATTTTCTCACCAAAAATATTCTTTACTATTTATCATTCAGCATACTTACAAATTAATGGTATTTTGGTCATATTTCTTATATATTCCCCTTGACTTACTAGTTTGGCGTTGTTTCTGATTTAGGGCCCCTGTGAGGCTGAGGAAGAGTCTCTCACAAGCTTCGCATGCACGGCTGCTCCTACAATCTATTCACCACCTGCTGCAGCTTCAATGTCCAGCATTGTAGGAGAGGTCCAAAGTCAGACACTGCAGAGGAGTGGATCATCAGTGCTTAGAAAATCATACACCAGCGATGACGAGCTTGATGAGTTGGATTCATCCATAACTTCAGTTATTACTGACAACTCCCATACTTCTCCCTTGTCAGAAGCTCCCAACTGGATGCCCAAGGGAAAAGGGGGTCGGAAAGTTGTCAGATATCAACTCCTTCGGGAAGTATGGAGGGATGGCGAGCAGTGATATTTACTTTCACCTCTCTCTCTTAGATGTATACATATTTGTCTCTTATTTGTATTATTACGTAAGCTCATGTGTTAAATTATTGAATATACTTGTTGCAAGGTAAATCCCCATTAGAATTAAGCAGAAATAGGTTTCTTTCTTCTGTAAGAAATTTTGTCATGTTACCTCAATGTACATATGTGCTTTATTTGGTTGCCATATTTTTAATACATTTTCCCCTATCAGTGGGTTTGTATTAGTCCCAAAGGAAGCTTTGGATCCCTTCATTGGACAGATAGGTGAATAATGAATTAGCAAAAGCATGCAAGTAATAAGATACGATCACCAAATATACTTTTATCTGATCGGTTCATCGAATACACTATTTGTGATTACCATCATCAAATATTCATCATAAATGCACAAGGAGATATCATCAAGTAATTGATCTCATCATCCATGAAACTTATCAGCTCAGGAATCTTCATATCACCAACTGCAACTAACACCTTCCTCGTCTTTCCTTGCACCCGCTGATACTACCAAAACAAATATGTAAGACAATGAAGACGACATTATGCATATTTTGATGAGGTACGGATATAGTTATGGTATGCAGTTTTGACGAAAAACAGAAATTGCAGAGAGCATGAAATTTTACAGCTTGGATTGCGTAGCGCCAACTGGACTCCGCAACACATCATAGTGTCCATAACCATGATACAGGACACGCACAGGATTTTCCTTGCCATACTCTTGACCATATTCAGCTATAATTTTGAGGCTAGCTGAAGTTTTGTCCTTCATGTAAACTGTGATTGGCATCCTAATCATAGGTATAATCATGAGATAATTACACATGAAATTTTAGAATATTTAAACCCAAAATAGTGTTATTACAAAGTAAGAACATTAGTAACTCTATGTTTCAACTTAAAAGATGATTAACTTACTTGAGTACATGAGAGGACATTAGCAGCTCAGGCTCTCCTCCCCAAACGTGTGCCTGCCGCATCTGTCCAACATATGTGTCGAAATTGCCTTCAACAAACCTGCAAACCCAAGGTATTGAAATTTACTGACTAGCTGGAAAATGTGTGTGCAGATATTCCTCAAGATTCTGTTACATTAATTTAGACCTAAAATGCCTCCTGAAAAAGTACTCCTTACTATAATTATCAGTGACCCTAATCCTCATTTGAACGTGGCAATCCCTTCTCAGCAAAAACGAATAAAATAAAAACCAATAGCATTATTGCATTAATTTTGGCTTCCGGTGGAGCCCATCAAGTAATGTAACAACATAACCTTAAATCTACTGTTTCTCAAGAAATTTTACCATTCGGTGTCTGCCCGTCTCTTGACAAATTCATCCGCAACCTGTATCAACCATGCAATGTTCTCTGTAAGATCGGTAAAACAGAATGGAACTTAAGCAATTCATAAAGAGAAAGCAATAAGGAAAAGTGAGTTTGTAACTATATTTGAAGGGGATATAAACACAGGAAAAAAAAAAGAGCCAGAAAAGGTTAAGCATATGACAGAAACAGAGAAGGAATAATAGAGCAAAATCTAATTGCAACATTCGATTCTTCATGTCCTAGCAAGATAATCTTCAAATCATTACTGTTGTAGATTACTAATGCAGCTAAGGGAAAATTGTGTAAATCCCGGACACCATATTAACAGTTCTAAATTAAAAACTGGAAAGTCCAAACAAGCAAAAGCTGCATTATCTTGTTCAAGATTTGGATTCCCAAAAGAAAAAGAGAGGAAAAAAAAAAAGGTCTATTCTGTACTCTAGCTCTAAGCTCATCTGCAAGTTCTCTTTGGTGGCTGTCGTTTGGAGATTGCTTTCCTGCTCTCAACCAAGCTCCATGAATCACAGACCGAAACAAGCATCTTCCATCTCCAGGTATACCTAAATCAAAAAGCATTTCATTTCAATCCATTCATTAAGTGATCAAGACGAGAATTGAATATTTAGCCATTCAAAGTGACACATCCTTGGAAAACATAAACTGCATTAGCTTTGAAGATTTGAACTTTCATTTGAAGTAAAAAAACGAGAAATATATCCCATAAAGAATTTCAAAATTGTTACAGCATTACACTACTTTTCAGACCTTTTGTATTGCTTTTGCATATTCTCAAACATGCAGAGAGAAATATTTTCCAAGAATTAAAACACTTCAAACATCATAATTTGCACTACAAGAAAAAGGGCACGCGAAAAATCAGCAAACCTTCCCCATAATCCATGTTAGGTAGCAGCTATCACAAAAGGTCTAAGAAAAAACAAAAATCACCAATCGTAATACCAAATTACCAATCAAGTGTCTTGAAAACTGCCACAAGCAAAAAGTGAACCGGAAATGCAAGCGAAGAATAAAGTCGATACTTAATTTATGAAGAAAAGCATATAAATACTTGAATGAAGAGGGAAAATCGTTTCTTTACTTCAAGAGCACACATTAATTTATCAGGTTTAAGTAAAACAAAAAAATCAAATTCATTTCTAGCAAATAAACTAGTAAGTTAAAAATTTCATGAAAACATACGAATTATTTGAAACTGAGACGGTTTGTTACCAATTGAGGGTTCTGGTTTTAGCATTTTACGTTGCAAAAATCTAGAACTTTGATCCATTGTTGAGAGCCTGATGATTATGAAATAGGAAGCTGAGCTTTGAATGAGTTTTTGACATTGAGCTGGCAAGTGGTAAGAGAACTGGTGAAAGAAACCCTTTTGGAGTTGTGGTGCTAAAGTGAGAATCAGAGAATAGAATAAGATGCCTTTTAAAATACATTAGTTGATAGAAAATTCTTCTTCAATCCTCTAAAGGAGCATTTCAAACTGCTTTTAGAAAAAGGGTTTTCGATTTTCACTTCATATTAACTACTTGCTGCAAAAGTACTCGTTAGCACTTTGTAACATCACTTATCAACCATTGTTGCTTTAAGTACTTTTCTTACTTCAATTCCGCTTTTAAAAAATTGTTAAAACGTATATCACGGAGAAGACACTACAAATATCAAATACTATAAAATAAATAAAAATCATTGTATTTGAAAGTGCTCTTTTTTCAACAAAAAAAAAATTCCATATTATCGATAAAAATTAAGATATTATAGATGTTACTACTATATAAGTATATAATTATCAAAATAATATTATACATATTTTTTGAAGAGCATTTGCATCTAAAGCTATTTTTAAAAAGAAAAATAAACTAGACCCTTAAATAAGAATTATGAAACTACTTTCACAATGAAGAATAAAAATTTTTAGGAGGTACAGAGACTCCTCTCACGGAGGGATTATGTAACATATTGTCACATTATTTATAATCTCCTACCCCATTTACTGGTGGAGAAAAAGATTTAGATCCTTTTAAATAATAATAAATAAAATATTAATATAATTTTAATATTTTTAAACTATCATTATAATATAATCATTATATATATAATGATTATAATATTTAAATTAGCCATTAAATTTATATTAAATATTTGAGAATTATAAATATTTATTTATAATATTATTATTATTGTGAGTTATTTATTTTAAAAATATTATAAAAGTTACAATATATTAAATTATTCTTATTAAATATTAGAATTAATTTTAAGAGTTATAATATATTAAATTACTCTTATTAAATATTAAAATTAATTCTAAGAGTTACAAAATATTTAAAATTATAATAATACTAATTTAATATTGATTTTAATACCTCAAACCTTATCTATCACTATAAAAAATGGTGCTAATCATTCTTTAGAGGTAAAGTGTGTGAAAATAAAGAAGAGAAAGAAAATAAATTTTGGTGGTGTGTGTGAGAGTGAAAAAGAAAAAAAAGTGGGAAGTATATTATACACTATTTTAAATTATATACTTCTATATTAAATTTTGAGCAACCATGATAAAAAGGACTTTGTATGATCTCCCGATGATCGTGCTTATAAAGGATAATGGCTATGAGCATATGGTTGAATTTTGGAGCCATATAGATTCGTCACTACCCGTACGAGAGAAGAACTATTTGACTTTAGAACAATATTATTAGCACGCCTCTTCTATGCTTAAGCCACGTTTTATCTTCCTTTACTTTTTATTTCATGTTATACATATTATTAATATATTTTATGTCTTTTAAATATGATATATGTGAAGTATAAAAATATGATTAAAATAATATGTAAAATAAATTTTACCCAACATTTACAACACCAACCTAATCTAAATCACTACTCACAACTAATAACATTATGTAACAGAACAAGCATAAGATATTTAACATTAAAGCTTTGGTCGCCAACCTAACGAACATGGTTGGACCGCCTAATGACGAATTACTAGTTCTTGCTCACACGGGGTGGTAATGGCTTTGTTCTGTGCAGATGTTAGCAAGAAGTGTGACAGCCACCAAATCAAGCTTTTCATCGAATTTGGCTTGTACAACAGTTGTTGGTGAGCCAAATAGCTTGAGAGGCAGTTGGTGCATGGTTGGCAATGGTAGACAACAACGGTGGATTGCCAGAACATACTAATAAAGATCAGAGATAGTAGCTCCCAATAGAGGCACGACGAGAACTGGCGAAGGTACGGGAAAAAGCAAGCAAGGCCATGGTAGGTTGAAAGTATACCAAACTATTAAATTCTATGATGAAGAGAATTTGATATTTGGTTAACAACTTAAATTGTTGTTTTTCATTGCATCGAATAATAAGTTTACAAGAGTTTAAATACTACATTATTGAAATTCAAATGCTAGTCTAATGGCTTATCTAATATAGATAACAACTTGAAATTTAAAATTTTAAACTTAAATTCAAAAACATCTTTATTATCTTAGTCTTTAGCAATAAACATATCACTCTTCAACACTCACCCTTGTTATTTTTGCTGTAGATTCCAAACTTCATTTTAAGATTCTCAAACCTTGTCTTAGCTAAGCCCTTTGTAAGAATATCAACCAATTATTTTTCACCGTTGCAATAAACATGCTCAACTTTTTCATTCTTCTGTACTTCTCTCAAAAAGTGATACCTTACTTTGAAATGTTTAGTTTGCCATAAAATACAAGATCATTTGAAATGGCTATAACAGCTTGATTGTCCACATAAAGTATTATTACATCATCATACTTTAACTTCAAATCTTTCAATATTTTCCTTATCCAAATAGCTTGATTAATAGCAGCAACTGCTATATAGTCTACTTTAGCTGTGGATTGTGCCACTATTTCTTGTTTCTTCACACTTCAGTTGAAGCAACTTGATCCAAGACTAAACAAGTAATCAGAAGTATATTTCATATCTTTACATGTTCCAGCCTAATCACTATCTGTGTATCCATGTAAGAACAACTTTTCTTTCTTCTCAAATCCGATTCCATGATCTATAGTACCTTTAAGGTATCTTAACACTCTTTCAGCAGATTTCATATGCATCTCTTTAGGATTATTTTGATGTCTTGACAATACATTAACAATGAAGGACAAGTCAGGTCTTGTAGCTGTCAATTATATTAGACAGCCAATAATGCTTCTATAATAAGTTTCCTCTATTGCTTTTGCATTGTTCTTATAACAAAAATTTTTATTTAAAGCCAATGGTGTATCCATGGCTTTACTGCACTCCATCTTGAATTTTTTTAGTATCTGTGTCACGCCCCAGACCCAAAAGATCTGACACACGACATCACTTACATTCATTCAATAATACTTAAACATCTATTTTAATTTCTTTCAGAATTATAGCAATTGAATTATGACTGGGACAATTAGTAAACCGGAGATACGCAGAGTTTTCTCAGAGATTAACACTCTACTACGTCACCAGTAGCAACTTTGTTACCGGAAGCCCAGAATATATTCATTGCAAATTCTTACTTAAAATCAATCCATTATTACACTTGGTGAAACTTAAACTAAATCCAACCACACAATAAAATAATACATAGGTATTTATTCACTATGGACAAATCAAATATCTTATCCCACGTGTCCCCAAATAAAACACTTAGCAACCTAACAACTTAGGGAACCCAAGGAACAGCAGAAGCCTTGCCAAATCCGCTATGCACACATGTACCTTATTTACCTGAAATCACCATAAACTATAATGAGTATAAAACTCAGTAAGCATACTAGTTTTTCATATATCAAATACAAATACATATATGTACACAATGCATGTGTATGATATGCTGTGATCAATCAAAATCATAATCTTATCAAATCACATATCATGTAAGCGCTTACACATTCTTTCAAAACATATAATAGGAATACCATCACTCAACTACTACTTAGTAGGACTTACATATCACATATCACATAATGAGCCAAATGTCACTCGTAGGTGACATACCGTATGAGAGAAATAGTACAAGTGAGGTCTTGAATAACACATATATAATGCTTATGTCCGAAGGTAAAAGCCAAACCCTCACCCTGATCATCGGTGAGTCCTCTCACATGCACCAATACGCCACCACACGAATGTGATGACTCACTCTTCCTTTAGGTACCAATAGGATCCTCCCTACATACGGAACACATAACATATACCAATCCCAAAGGAAAGGCCACACATAAAGGCTCCACAATCACATAAAATGCCTACTAAGTTAACAGTGAGTTCAAGTACCCTCAAAATACAAAATATTTCTCATGGACATATTACACTTCAAAAGCTTTCTTTATTAAACACATCTTATTTTGAAAGCTCACTTACAAAAACACATGTATGTCCATGCTCAATGTCAATGCTCACATTCAGAAACATATATTCACATTTCATATCAAAATATACTTTGACATAACATAAACATATTCTTAACCCCATTTGCAAAATCATACAAAACAATTACTATGTTTATTGTGATTTCAGTAAAAAGTCTAGTATACTTACCTCTTAACACTTTCAGCTATAAGGCTTAAATTTCCTTAACATATCAATGGAGATTAATCCTTTCATAAGCCTCACAATTCACACAAGATACTTTAAATAACTTACAAAATTATACACAATGCATTTATCACATCAAATTGGTCTAAATACTTGGTTTCTCAAAACCTGTTATTCTGATCACTTACACTTAACAAAATTTTCTAATAGATCAAATGATGTCCAATTACTCCAAAATTAGAATATATCATTCTTGACTCATATATCCTTCTTATATATGAATATTATATCAAATTTCCTACACAATCCATTCCATGCATACCATCGAATCCAAACTACTAACCTGACAAGATCAAGATACTTACTGAACAGTATTCAATCTCCCAATTTTATAAAATCATATACTAACTCAAAAATTATAAAACTATCACATCATTACTCTTAACACATATCTCAGTCCATGATAAATATTTCACTTCCAAATCACTCCCAAAAATATTTTAAAATTATTTTATTCCATAGCTTTAAAAATCTATTAGTCAAATACTGTAATGAGCGGATATACTTTAGAAAATCATAACATTTCAACCACATTGATCTAAATTCTCAATTCCGAGTATATCATATTAGACATATAAACTTATCATATTCCACAAATTCGTAATTTTTGAAGATCATTCAGTAGGACAAATATTGTTCGTCACTGTATTATACTGTTCACATAGGAAATTTCCAGAATTTCAGGGCCATTTTGGACAATTCACAACAAATTCAATTTCTGGAATTGTGAATCGATTCAAAGTCTCAGATGATACTAAACATGTCTTATTTCATATACTCAAAATTCAAAACCAGAATCGAATCACAACAATTTATAAAATTCTTGGATCAAGAGACTATCAAGCAGAAATTCTACAATCCATCATGATTTACCAAACTATCTTATAGATCATCATCAATTCTCAAAATATCATACGAAATACACATCAAATCCTCAATTATACATATTTCCAGAAATCAAAACTTAAATAAATTAACATAATTAACACCAATAAATTGAGAAATAGTTGTGATATACCTCTTAAAATCCAAAATTCCAATTTCTTCTTCTTTTTCTTCTCCTTCTTCTCTTTCTCTCCCCTCTTTTCTCTCTTCTCTCTCTCTAAAAGAGGTAGCTCGACCAAAATGAGAGAATTAGGGTTTTAAAAGTGTATTTTTATACTAAGTGGCTAATTTTTGGTATTTACGAATTTACCCTCAAAACTTTCAAAGTATTACAATTTGGTCCCTAAAATAAATCTAAAGTCTTGCAATTAAACCCAATGCTAATAGTATCACCTTAACCTATACAAACACTACTAATAACAATATATAAATCAATTATCACCAACATACAAATAAAATACGTATATTTATACATATATAAATACTTATTCTTACCAGTCGTGGATACTGGTTACTACAATCTGATTGGCATATTTCTATTGCCCTATGAAGATACTCTTCTCAGTTTGCTGTATTTTCATTCGAAAGAAATATGCCATCTCACCAAGGTCATTCATTTAAAATTCCATCTGTATTTATTCTCTAAACAACCAATATGCTTAGTATTGTTTCCAATGACAAGTAGATCATCAACATAGATAGACATTACTGCTAATTCTTCTCTTTTTTTCTTAACATATAATGTAAACTCACTAAGGCTTTTTTAAAAGTCTAATTTCATCAAATACTCATCAATCATGTTATGCCAAGCTCTTAGAGCTTGGCTTAACCTATAAAGGGCTTTCTTTAGTAGATAAAATTTCCCAGGTGCTGTCTCAAATTCTTCTGGTTGTTCTATAAATATCTCCTTCTGCAAATGACCATTTAGGAAGGTTGACTTCACATCCAAGTGGTATATTTTTCATTGTTTCTTTGCTGCAACAACTAAGAGTAGTCTGATTGTATCTAACCTTGCTACTGGTGCAAAGTGCTTAGAAAAAGCCACCCCAAACTGTTGTGCATAGCCTTTTACTTCCAATCTTGCTTTAAACTTATTGATTGAACTATTTACCTTCAGTTTTATTTTGAATACCCATTTGAAACCAATGACTTTCTTGTGTGATGGCCTATCAATCAGCTCCCAAGTCTTATTTTTGTTGATCATTGAAATTTCTTCCTGCATTATAACCTTCCATCTCACATCTTTAACTGCATCTGCATATTCATAAGGCTCAAGAACTGCAATGCTACAATTTTTTATGAGTATTGATTATCCTATGGTGTATTCATGTGAGTATGTGTTCATAATTACAAAACATGCATTATATACATATTTATGCACAACAAAAATTCAAAAATCTAATTTTCTAAATCATAAACACATAAGTTTTTCATGTTATCTCATAAATAAAACTACAATGGTTTGTAGAGAATCACCTTATCAATCCTTTAGTGTTTAATTAAATCGAAGTTTTCGCCTTGAAATACGCTTGTTGTAAATTCTAGCTCCTAATTTGGTGGGCTTGAAAAGTTTAGAATAGCAGCCTCTTCCAGTAAGGGATTTAACTCTTAAACTCTAGTTTAACTCTTAAACTTGTATGATTACTACAAAGCTATCAATATTGTTTGTTTTGTTTCAACTCTTGAAACATAAAAACAATTATATCCTTTGTATATTATGTGGCCGGATCACTTAGAAAGAAAAGAAGAATGAGATGTTCAACTCTTGAACTTTTCAACACTTGAAAAACTAATAAGAACTTCTATTTTCCCAATATGGCTGAATTACACACATTTTTCATTGAGCAAACATTTTTGCTCTTTTATTTGTTTTACTTTCCCTACAATAATGAACATCTTATAGCCCCCATAAAGCATAGAACACAACTCTTGCCAATACACTTATGTTTTGATTTGTTTACAATAAACAAAACAAACAAAAAGAAGCATGTGTTGAAATGGTGTGAAATGGCCGAATTTATGATCCAAAATTAATGAAACATTTTCACCCTTTTATAAGTTAATTCGGCCCACCATGGCATGGCTATCTAATGCAATTGTTTCATTTTTATTTTAATCACATTAAAAAAATAAAACATGTATTAATGTTTCACTTTTTTTATTTGTTTCATGTAATATTTTATTCAAATTAAAATATGCAACAAATGAATAAAATATAATTGTTTGACTAATACAAAATATTATCAACTATTATTATTATTATTATTATTATTATTATTATTATTTTATTCCATAAATAATTTAATAAATAAAATAATGATCTTACTTTTGCAACAAGTAAGGTCATTTTAGTAATTTTAAGTTAAATAATAATTGGCTTATAATGTGCCACATGTCATTAACCTATTAATCAACAATTATTGTTAACTAATTGATTCACTTAACATTTAAGTCTTGACACGTGCACATTCCAGGATACTGAAGTAAATGTCTAGTTTGTTGGAATTTACTAGATTTAACTATTCAATCTGATACACTATCTCAATGCACAACGAGCACACTTTATATTGTGAGTCTCCTTAGGTTCATGTCTGATTTGTCAAACATGACTGTTTTGTGAGTCCGTGATCAATGCCCCCTACACACATTACAGATATTATAAATCAATGCATAGACCATACAAGTTGAGATCATAGCGCATACGTATAATTCTTCTACCATTTACATCCTGAAGAAGTGAGGATCTAGATAATCACGGTCAAATTCCTATGCGTTCCTCCATGAACTTATCTCCAGGCACGTATCTCGATAAATAATATACGCAAACACCTTTACGATATTGTTTGTTTGCGTATATTATTTAACCCTATGAAAAACTCTTTTTTCGAGTTTATTGCTTATAACCATAAGTCTTTTTGAGATACAGTCTTAGAGCATCCAGATATACAATTCACCCATGTGAGCTGACAGATCCTATAACTATGTACACCAGATTCCATGAGCATCGAACCATACCCAGTGACACATAGCGGTCAGACTATGAAAGGTCTCTCACATATGTGAAACCAAAACATAATAGATTACTCACAAGCTCACCATGACGCTCAGGTTAAAGGACCACTCTAGAGGACTAACCATTAATGGCTTCATGGGATGTCTATTAGGACCCTCGTTGAGCCTGTTCAGTATTTAGTCCTCACTAAATACCCATATGCCATACACTGATATATAATAAAGGGTTTCACCGACAGATTTGCATCAGTGAATGAGATCAAGAACACTGTGTTTGAGTATACGCGTGCATAATAACATTTTTTAACACCTATTGTAACTCTTTATAACTATATTATTACTGATGTACCCTCAGGACTGTGTCCTATTACAATAAGGTCCTAACTCTTAAATATTGTTGACTTTTATAACCTACTAACTCTTAATAGTGCTAGCTATTAGTGTTAGGGTCGGCGCTTACGTGCCATCCCTGAATGTATATATACTTGTGTATTTATACAAGTGTATATTCCCAGTAAATCGCTAATACTAATTTATATGGTATTATGCATGTAACATTACAGACATTGTAGATCTGAAGGAGTTCGGATCAGATCTAAAAGGTTTAGATAAGGGCTCATAATTAGCCATGCTGAGAGATATAAATGCTAAATGCTAGCACAACTAAGTGTTAGTTGGTTATAATACTCAGCAGATCTAAGAATTGGAGCCTTGTCTGTAATAGGACATAGACTTGAGAGTATACTAGTAACTGCATAGTTGCAAGAGTTGCAATCGGGTGCCAGGAAATGCAAGTTACGTAAGTATGTTTTCGAATAATAGTCTCTGATCTATTTCTGCCGATGCGGGTCTGTCAGCGGATACTTTATATATAGATCAACATATGTCGTATCTATTGGGTATAGATGATCGTTCTTGACCGACTATGAGCTTGGAGTTCGTATTGACATATGGGTATCCAGTTAGGACTGGATATGGGACAGACTTACGAGGGCCTCCGATAGACATCCTATATAAGCCGTCAACGGAGGATCCTCTCGAGTTGAGTTGTATACGTGGTCCTTTGACCTGAGTGTCACGATGGGCTTGTAAGTGATCCACCATACTTTGGTTCCACGCATGTCACAGACCTTTTATGGTATGACCGTTGGGTGTCGCTGGGTATGGTCCGATGCTTATAGAGTTCGGTGCGTACAAATACGGGATCCGTCAACTCTTATAGGGAGTTTGATATCCAAATGCTTCGAGACTGTATCTCAGAAAATCTTGTGGCCACGAGTATCAATCCCAAGAAAGAGTTCCGTCAGGGTATAACAATATGGTAAAGGAGTTTGCGCATATTGTTCAGTGAGATATAGGTTTGAAAATAAGATATGGATGAGCACAAGGGGATTTGACAGTGATAATCTATATCCCCGCACATCCAGGATATCATGATGGAAGGATTATACGTATGCGTTGTAACCTCAGCTTGCATGGTTCAACGCGCTAATTTGTATATCCGTGACTTGCGTGTGGGGCATTGCTCACGAACTCATAAAATAGTTCCATTTGACGAATTAGGCGTAGGACCTAGGGAGTCCCGCGATATGAAATATACTCGTTGTGCACTGGGGTAGCGTGCCACATTAAATTGTTTAATCCAGCAATATTCAGCACTTTTACGGGAATGCGTGCGTGTTTGTATTTAATTGTTAAATACAATAATTAGTTACTAATTGTTATTTACTAATTGGATTATGACACGTAACGTATTGTGGACCTTCGGTTGAGTTTACTCAAGTGTGAAATTTGATGGGACCCACTAGGAGTGAACTTGGTAACTATTTATGAGGGGCAAAATGATCATTTTTCAGTTTGATTATTTAATAGTTAAATAATCAAAATATCTTTTTCTTTATATTATATATATTATTATATTATTTATATTATATATTATATAATATTTTATATTATATATTATTTTTATATTATATTATATATTATTTTTATATATAGTAAAAGAAAGATAAGAGAAGTAGATTTGGCCGAATTCGGCCGAGAGAGAAATGGAGAAGAAAGAAAAGAGAAAGAAGAGAAAAGAAAGAAAGAAGAAAAAAAAAAGGATAAGAGAAAAAATAAAATTGTTTCACTTTTTTTATGCTTCCAATTGAAGCAATTATGAAATGTTTCAAATTTTCATTTTTTATCCTTTTGGAAAAAATGATGTAAATTCACTCCTGACCATTTTCAGGATTAAGAGTTAATCCCAGGCTGAATATGGAGCTGCTATTCTAGCTCACCAAACCCACCGAATTGGTGACTAGAACTGCAAGCGAGTTGGTCTCCATGCAGACTCCAGGATACACACGTGTATAATGTTACACATTTGGTGAGTTCTCTAACCTTATTAATATATTAATGTGATTAATATATTTATTTATTATGTTTATTGCAAAATTTATATTTTCGTTGCGTTAGGCAATAGACACAATTGCACATGCATACACCCACGTGCCTAAGATCCGACTGCGCCGATAATTAGCAATTATAATTCTCAGCATTTCTAACTCTTAGCACTGATCTAAACTCCTTTAGGTCAGATCTGAACTTCTTCAGTTCATACAATATCTGTAGCGTTACAAGTACTGTACCATTTAATTAATGAAATTAGCAATTTAATAAAATGTACTATATAAATATTATAAAATAAAATATTCATATAAAATGGGATAGTACGTAAGCACAAATGACAACAATTTTGATTAATATCAGCAAGTGGCCTTGTTGTCTTTACAAGATAGTCCCCAATATTGTCATCATTTTCCTGGTTTGGATACTGCCCTATAGTGGGAAATCTTTTTACTTCTGTATTATCTCAATCCCATTCCTCTTATTCATCAAAGAAAACATTTCTACCAATGACAATTTTTTTTGTTAAAGACTGGTAAATCCTGTAACCTTTACTAAACTAAGCATAACCAACCAGAATGCCAATCTCGTCTAATTTCCCTCTTTTTACTCTTGGAATATGTGTCTAGCATAAGCCGTTAAATACCTTCAAATTTGCCAATATAAGCTTTGTCCCAAACCAAGACTCATAAGGAGTTTTCCTTTTTATACCCTTGGTCATAATTCTGTTCAAGATAAACACAACAGTGTTAACTGCCTCTGCCCAAAAAACTTTTGGCATGTGTTTTTCAAACAACACACACCTAGCCATCTCCATGATAGTCTTATTCTGCCTCTCACACATACTATTTTGTTGAAGGGAATATGGGACAATATATTGATGTTCAATTCCTGCATTTTCATAAATTCTAACAAACTTTAAGCTATGAATTCACTTCCATTATCAGATCTTAGGAACTTTATCTTGTTACAACATTGAGTTTCAATCCAAGTTTTGAACTTCAGAAACACTTTTGCAACTTCTGTTTTGTGCTTCAAAAAATAAATCTAACTCATTCTACTAAAGTCATCTATGAACAAGATAAAATATTTGCTACCATTAAGTAATTTAGTAGCCATAAGACCATACACATCAGTGTGTACCAATTGTAGCTTTTCTAAAGCTCTCTAACTTATTTTTGTTGAAAATGGTCTTCTTGCTTCCTTCCCTAGTTGGCAAGCTTTACAAACCAGTAACTCGTCTCTATTGTATTCCAATCCTAAGGCAATTTCATTATTCCGCATATGCTCCAAAGCTGACTTGTGATAATGTCTAATCCTCTTGTGCCATAGCTCAGATTATCTCATAGTGGCTAAATAGGCATTGTTGCTGGACCATTCAAGACGGAAGCTTTTACTATTCATGCCAACAGTGAAAAGTTCACTTCCACTAGGATCTGCTATTATGCATTTTCTATACTTGAACACTACTGAGTATCTCTTCTCAAGTAGTTATCCCATACTCAATAGATTTTGGTCAATGTCAAGAACAAGCAGTACATCATGTAACAATTTTATTCTATTTGCACTTTCTACCTTAACAGTTCTTTTGTCTTTGACTGTGATAAGCTACCCATTTCTAATTCTGACCTTGGACACTATTGTTATGTCAATATCCTTAAATATAGACTCATCATCTGTCATGTGATTGGTGCTGCCACTATTAATGAGCCAGGCATCATTAGGCACCTTGAAACTTGCAAAACAAGTGGCAACAAAGAGTTGATCATCTAGTTGTTGATGCACTATTTGTGCTCGAGTTTGTGTTTGCTATATCTTCTTTTGTTTGTTCTTACAAAACCTAACAATGTACCTTTTTTGTTTGCATGTTTTACACTTAACTTTTGGATTTTGCCAGCAACTTGAAGGATGATGATTTATCCTATTGTAATAAGGACAATGAGAGTATTTTGGTTTGCTGTCTACACTAGAACCTGTTATTCCTTTCTTTTGATTCTTCTTGTTCTAGGACTTTCTCCCTTTATTCTCACCTGTGTACCTAATATGCTCTTTGGCTTGTAGGGCGCCTTCAACTAGTTCTTCATTCCTATAAGACCTCTTTTGTTTCTGTGATTGCAGTGCATTGATCAACTCAGGAAGAGTAATTGCTAATAGATCCTTTGACTTCTCTCAAGATGTGAGATTTTGGACTCAAACCTTTTAGGGAGTGTAACCAAAATCTTTCCACAACTCTCTTATCTGGAAGTTGTTCTCCAACCAATTTGACTTGGGTAACAATATGCATCAATCTATCAGGATATTCTCTAAACTTCCTCTTTCCCTCATGCTCTGCATTTCAAATTCCCTTCTTAGATTCAAGATTTGCATGTGTCTTGATCTTGCATTGCTATGATATTCTTGCTTCAAGAGATCCCATGATTGTTTTGTTGTCCCACAAGTCATGGTCTTTGTAAAGATCATTTTTGAGACAATAGAAAAGATACAGGTTTTGCCCTTAAACATCCTCCTCTTTTTCTCTCTTTGATTTTTTATTTGAGCAACTGTGGGATCTTCTGGTAATGCAGTAACCTCACCAGTCTCAATTAAATCCCAGAGATTATTTACTTATAGAAATGCTTCAATTCTTACTACCCAAATTTGGTAATTTTCACCATTGAAGATTAGTGGCATGGCCATGTAGTTGTTCCCTGCCATTTTTTATAGATTGGTGTTTTTTTTTATATGAAAGAATAATTTCAGGTCCCTTAAGAAGTAAGCTCTTATACTAATTTTGTTAGATTTCTATGATGAAGAAATTTGATATTTAGTTAACAATTTGAGCTGTTGTTTTCCATTGCATCGAATAATAAATTTACAAGAGTTTAAATACTACGTGAAAGTCAAATGCTTATCTAATCTAGATAATAACTTGAAATTTAAAGACTTAAATTTAAATTTAAAAACATCTTTATTATTCTATCTTCAGCTACAAACACAGCACTCTTTTAACACAAACTACAAAGCTCCAGTAAACTCTCTTGTTTCTATAGAAATAATTCCATAATATTTTGCTTTTAGTAAAAAAAAAAATAAGTAAATTTACACGTGTTAAGTTCTTAAGAGACCAAGGTTGGTAGCCAGAGAATCACGGCTTCCAGATTCTATTATAAAACTGTTATGGTCAAAAATATATTCCCCAAAAATTTATAAGTGCGGTTCTTTTTTCGACATTTAGCATAAGAGAAAAAAATACTTGCTTTACACGTGAAACGTAGTTGCTTGTCTTCTCAACATTTTCTATTATCAAGGATGGTAATTTTGTTGGTCGTAATTATTTTCACCTATAATTGAGTTTTTGGACTTCTCTTTATTACACAAAATAAATAGAAAAAAAAAATATGAGAGGTTTTGCAGAGAGATTCTGAACTCTACAACAAATTTCTCTTCAATGGTATGAGTTCTCATTCATTATACAGGAAATATTATCTCATTTAAATGAATCTTTTAACTTTAATTTCATTGCCTGAGAGCTAGCAAAATAAATTTCAATTGCTTAATTTTTAATGTTTATTAGTTAAACAGAACTGCATTATATTGCATGG
The DNA here is from genome assembly GCA_946807835.1 of Ailanthus altissimus. Taxonomy (NCBI): domain Eukaryota; kingdom Viridiplantae; phylum Streptophyta; class Magnoliopsida; order Sapindales; family Simaroubaceae; genus Ailanthus; species Ailanthus altissimus. The sequence continues at coordinate 22,732,258 of OX327692.1, read as the reverse complement.
AAATTCTAGTAGTTATGTGTATAAGTGCAGGGGCAGAACATAATTTGAGTTTTGGGGGAGCTAAATAAAAAAAAATTGTGAAGTTTAGCATAATCTTAAAGATTGGTGAAGATGTATAAATTTTTAGTATTTTTCTTTTTTGAAAAATTAATCAATTATAAATGGCTTTCCTACTAAAAAAATAATAAAAATAATAAAAGTATTAAACAATAATCATGTATTATTTTATTGATAAAAATAAATTTATATTTAAAATTAATAAATTTAAAGCAAAAAATACAAAAAACAAGATCTATAAAAAATACATATAAAGTTATAATAGTAAGATATTAAAAAAATAACTAATATATAAATAAAATTATTAAAATATATAAAAGATTCTAACTTATTTTTTGGGGAAAAAAAATTTCTTGGCCTTTGAGTTAAGAATAACAATTTAACCTAAATTGAAGAGAAGATAAAATCAAAAATATATAGTGTTCCATAATTATAAATTCATTTACATAAATCAAGTATAAAATTTCTTTGTATTAAAGAAAATATATATAGATGGGATCTATTGTAAATATAAAATTATTTTTTATTAAGATAAGATAATAAAGTTGAAAAAAATATAAAATATGACTATTTGTAAATTAAAAAATATTTTTTTAGAAAAAGACTTTAAAGCATATAAAGATGATATATTATTTGAATATTAAATAATGTATTAAAAAATAAGTCTTTAACACTAATAGAGACCATTTTTTAAATTAATAATTTAACCCATTATATATATAATAATTTTAAAAAAAAATTGAAGAGGCTAAATAAATATTTTAATATTAAAAAATTATATATGTAATATAAATTTAAGGGGCTATGTTAGCATTTGGGAGGACCATTAGGTTGTAATTTAAGGGGCTATGTTAGCAGAATATATATGCGCTCATGAAGGAGTTGTAATTTCAGGTGACTGTACAATCTTTATGAATTATTTTGACAAAATTTGGCTTGAATTTCTCAGGTTCAACACTGAACCCCAAGAATGAATCCTAGACGCCATCCATTGCATACATGTGGAGTTGCAATCTTGTCAATTGATCATATTGCCTACACAAATCTCAAAATTTCGGCGGACCATTAGGTTCAGTGACTAGAAAAATATCAAGATTAACCGAATTCGCCAGCCCAATAATCTGTTACCTGCAATATCAATGGTTAGCAATCCTATCTTTTGCCGATGATCTTATCTTAGCGGCTGAAAACGGAGTTGAGGCCGTCTTCCCACCTTCAAATTATGTGTTTAACAAGATTGACAAGCTTGTACAAATGACAGAAACTTAGCCGAGAAAATTTGATGATGCCATAAGAGAATTCCCTAAAATAGTCCACCAATATTCATTACCAGATTGGGCAGTGATTCAGGTCATTTCATGGCTAAAATTTTGGACTTCCATATTGATTCATTGGGAATCTGGACAAGCAAAGGAAAGGAGATTCTGATTGATTCAAGCAGCAAGGAGTGCAACACTGAACCGCCATCAACAAACCCACCTGTCGAATCATCCGCCCAAGTTAGTATTTTTGAAAAACCAAAACTTTTGAGCCTCAACCATCAGAATCTGGACATGCAAAGGAAAAGGAGTTTGTGATTGATTTAAGCAGCGAGTGCAACACTGAACCACTATCAACAAACCAACCTGTGGAATCATTAGCCCAAGTTAGCATTTTGAGTAAACGAAAACTTCCTCATGCGCCTCAATCATCAGAATCTGAAACCGACAATGTTAGTATCACGCCTAAGAAGAATGTGGGAAAGAGTTCATACAAGCAAGTACTAGAGAAGGGAACAAGAGAAAGCATGAGAAAGGAAGCAAACAGCTTGAGAAATGGGAGTACAGGAAGTAATGGTAGCAAGAAAGAAAAGAGGGGGAAAAAATGTTCAAAAGAAAGATGACGACAATATGGCAGAGACTCAGAAACATGATATTTGCGAGGAAGAAGCTGAAAGAGGAGGAGAGATGAGTGCAAGTACAAGTGACAAAACCATAACTAATTAAAAAGGATTCCATTTTGGAATTGTTCTAGTCAGGATGGCTTATGAACCCAGAAAAAGAAACTAATGGAGATTGGCTGTCACGTTCTGTTTCATACATTTATGATGCAAACATGCAAGAAAAGTGATTCCTCGATTCTCATCATTTTTAGTGATGATATTTTTGCAGTGATTATTGTACAGTTTAAATAATTATTCAGCTTAGAGACCACATTGAATGGTTTTGTTCTTTATCCCACGATTATAGAATTTGACGCTCAGTGCTGATTGGATTTCAGGTAAATGCAATTCTCTCGGTCACCGTTTAAAATACATGTTGAAAATAGTGATTTAAAATTATGTTTAAATATATTTTTAAATTAAAAATAAATAAAAAATTATTATGAAATTAAATACGTGACGAACATATAAAAAAAAAAAGCAAAACAACAAGTCAAAGACAAAGAGGGGCATAAAAATACAAGTGATGATGTTTCAAGGCTAAACGCCCTAACATTGAATGATAAAATGTCCCAACGACGATTCTAGAAGACCCAACGCCCCTTGATGACTTATTAGCAGAAATACATCAATATTAACTATTAAATTAGCGTGTGATGTGTAGAGTGTATAATTTTAAATTTTATATATACAACAGAAGTATTTCATATAATATATATACAATATAGCATAATCAAACACATATATCTCATATATGATCATATGTTAATTAAACTTAATAACAAGTAAGTAAATCTACCCGAATTGAAAGTAACTTTTCAATTCTTCAAAAACTCTAATCTTCAAACTTTGAGCTCACCTTAAAGTGTGTTGTTGCACAATTCTAGTTCACAATTAAAACTGATGGAATTGTAAAGTTAAAATAATAGCTTCAAATTTTCAATAGTTGGTGTTTTAACTCTTAAAACACTTTGTGTCTTATAGTGTTTATTTCTTATGAGTGATGAGAAAGAATAGTATATTTTTTATCTTTTCTCCCTTTGTTCCTTTTAAAACATCTTGTTTAGAACTTAGAAAACACTTAGCAAAAACTCTCTCAACTCTCCCTTTCTCTCACATGGCCAAATGATGTATCCCTTGAATGAATTCAATTCATTCAATTTTGGCTCTATTAAACAGTGAATTTTATGGCCTACCAATCAAACACATATTGATAGAGATAATTGATCACTTTGAACCAATTTCTCTACTCCATAATGAATGGTCGGTTATCTCACTTATGCACTACAAGTGATAATGCATCTTTGTATTATTTAATGATTTATATGTCCTACTATGATGTTTTACTACATTATTATTATTATTATCAATGGAAAATATCACTCATTACATTATATACGTGCTTGCTTCATATATCAATAAAATAATAACAATAAAAATATGTATTATTGATAAATATTAATTATTCAAAAACTATTTTTGAATAATTACTTTTACCTTATTAATATTTACCAACAAGGTAAATATGTGAATTCATAGTAAAATAATTTATGGACCAAAATTATATCACTTGTCAATTTCTTATTAGTTAACAACTCTTACTTACTAATTAAATAATATACTTAACATTCAAGTGTTGACAAGTGCACCACCTAAGAAACTCTGAACATATTTTCAGTTTGTTGAAATTTCTTGGACCAAACTATTTAATCCAATACGCTACCTTAGTGCACAATGAGTACACTTCATATTAAAAGACTCTCTAGGCCCACACCCAGTTTGTCATATAGAACTTGTCCATACGTTCATGAATAATGTCTCACACACATGTTACGAATATTATTAAACGGTGCATTAGACTATACAAGTTGAAGTTATAACATATTGATATAATCCCTCCATCATAGATATCCTGGAAGAGCAAAGATATAGATCAACACCATCAAGTCTCTATATACTCGACCATAAACTTATCTCTAGATTTTTATTTCAATAAATAATATCCATAAATACTTTTGCGATATTATTTATCATTAGGATAAAACTCTTTTTCCCAGTTATAACTATTTATGACCATAAGACTTTCTGAAACACAATCTTAGAGTATCAGGATATATAACTCACTCAAATAAGCTTATGGATCTCATATCTATGCACACCAGGCTCCATAAGCATCAGACTATACACAGTAGTCAGACTATGAAATGTTTCTAACATGCGTGGAACCAAAATATGGTGAATCACTCATAAACCCACCATGGCGCTCAGGTCAAAAGATCACAAATACTATTTAACTCAAGAAAACCCTCCATTGACGGCTATATAGAATGTCTATTGGAGGTCCTCGTGAGTTTGTTCAGTACTCAGTCCTAACTGAATACTTGTATCTCTATACGAGCTTCTACTAAACTCATAGTCTGCTAAGACTAATCATCTGGACCATCCAGATATAGACATACAATGATCTATATATAATAAGGTCTTCACTAACAAACTTGCATTAGCAAAGATAGATTAGGAGTATAGTATTTGAGAACATACTTGCATAACAATATTTCTTAACACTATTTACAACTCCTTGCAACTATATCATTATTAATATATTCTCATGTTTTTGTCCCATTTCAGACAATAATCTAACTATTTAGATTCCGCTAACTCTTATAACCTGGTAACTCTTATCAGTGCTAACTTTTAGCATTTATAACTGTCAGCGTTGCTAATTCTTAGCACTGATCTAACTGTTTTAGATCAGATCTGAACTCTTTTAGATCATACAATATCTGAAACGTTACAAGCATCTTACCATGTATAAAATATAATTAGCAATTTAATGAAATGATAATAGTATAAATATAAAACTAATATTCATGCATAAAAAGGATGACACGTAAGTACAAATCTCAACATTAATAGCCTCAGCTAAAAACATCTTTGGCATTTCTTTTTCAAATAGAAAACATCTAGCTATCTCTATAATTGTCTTATTTTTCCTTTCACTAACTCTATTTTTGCTAAAGAGTATTGGTTGTAGTGAGCTAATGTTCAATCCCTGCAACTTTACAAAATTTAGTAAATTTGTCAATGGTGTATTCAATCTTATTATCATATCTAATCACCTTAGTTTTATATCTATTTTGATTTTCGATCCATATTTTGAACTTTTAAAATACACTAGTAACCTCATACTTATGTTTGAGAAAGTAAACTCAACATATTCTGCTAAAGTCATTAATACGAACCATAAAATACTTATTACCACTTAAAGATGCAATCCTCGTAGTATAAAAAAAATCAATGTGAATTAATTGAAGCTTCTCAGTTGCTCTTCATGCCTTGTTAAAAGGAAATGGCAATTTGGCTTGCTTTCCAAGTTGACAAACTCAACACATTATTGCTCATTCTTATTTGAAAGTTATTTCTCATACAATATCCTTTTTCTAATTGTAATCCAATGTAAATTAGTAAAAATGTCTCATCCTCTTGAGCCACAAGTCCATCTAATCCAAAGTACATATATATGCAGTAAACACTTTCTTGTTCCAATTTAAACTGAAATTTTTGCCATTCAATTTCACAGAGAACAACACTACACCATTTGAGTAAGCAATCATGCATATTTTATTCTTAAACACAACATAATAACCTTTCTTAAGCAATTATCCCACACTCAGTATATTTTGATCAATTTTAGGAACAAGTAATATATCAAAAATTAGTTTTATACCTATTAAGCCTTTTGTTGCAACAGTCCATTTACCTTTCACCTTAATATATTACCCATTGCCACTTCTGACTCTTAACACCTCTAACTTGTTTATTTTCTTGAAAAGAGATTTGTTAAAAGACATATGTTTTATGCATCTACTATCTATAAGCCAGTCATCACTTGAACTGCTACTTAAAAAATAAGATGCAATAAAAAGTTACTCCTTCTGATGTTAATCAATTACTTAAGCTTGGTGTCCTTCTTGTTATTTATTTTTATACACCTTCTCAATATGTTTCCATCTATTTGCATGTCCTGTACTGAATATCAAGTCTAAACCAACAATTTTTTGCAAATGAAAGGTTTGCTTACAGTAAGGACATAGAGGGTACTTGTCATTGCTACCTCTATTGTTGATGCTTTCCCTTTGCTTATAGTTCTTTTTAATCTATTGTTTCTTTCTTTTATTGCCTTATTGAGCTTAATCAACCTCTTTCACTTGAAATATTCCCCCAATCATTTTCTCTTTCCTATATGCTCTCTGTTACTCTTGAACTTGTAGTGCATTGATGAGTCTTGCTAATGTTATTGTTGATAGATCCATAGGTTTTTCAAGTGAAGAAATTTTTTATTCAAATCTTTTCGGCAAGATCACCAAAATCTTCTCTACTAACCTTATGTTAGATAGTTCTTCTCTTAGCATCCTAATCTTGTTGACCATTGTCAAAAGTCTATCTGTATATTCCTTAAGCACACAATGAACATCTTTCCTCCATCATCAATTTTAATGAACAGTGTATACTAATATGGATATTTTCTAAAACACTTCTTAGAAAAAGTATCTATATCACTATACCAAGCCTATAGAGCTTACTTAAGCCTATATAGTGCTCTTTTTAGCTAATAAACTTTATATTCAATTCCAATCTTCACATATCTAAGAGATTGATTAATAAATACCTCTTTTTTAAGATCACCATGCAAGAATGTTGATTTCACATCCCATTAAAAAATAAGCCATGAATTTTGAGTTGTCAATGCAATCACTAGTCTGATTATATCATATCTTGCCATAGGATCAAAAACTTCTCTATAATCCACTCTAAACTCTTGCTTATAACCTTTAGCTACTAAGCACGCCTTGTATTTTTTGACTTCATTATTCTCCTTCAGTTTTGTTTTGTACACCTATTGACATCAATTGTCTTATGCCCTCTTAGAAGCTCAATATACTCCCAAGAATCATTCATTTCAATTATTTCAAGTTCTTCATCTGTAGCTTTTTGCCATTTTGATTCTTTCATAGCATCTTTGAAAACTACAAGATCGCAATATGAAAATAAAGCAAATTATGTTAGTAGGTTCTATTTAAATTTGTAAGAAATCAAACATCTTATAATCTATCATCTAAAGTGGTATTGTTCTTTGTCGATAAAGTCTTTGTGTACTTATTTCATTTACTAATGAAGTTTGAGGAACATTTTAAATGATAGGTAACACATCTAGAATATAAGAGTTTATTCTCAAGTGCAGGATTGTCGAAGTAATAAATAATTCGGTGAGAATAGGGTCGATCCACAGGAAAATAGAATTAAAATTACAAATTATAAATACTTTAAAAATAATTAATACAGTATAAGATGTTTGTAAATATTAATTCAATTAACCAATTCAAATAAAAGTTAAGGTTAGGGGAATCTACTCTTGGCATAAGAAATAAGAATATATTTAACTCTTTTTATAACTCAATTGGAATCCCCACACAAAGGAGGTTCCAACTGAAAAATATAACAATTAAAGTTCATTATCATTTATATATTAATTAGTATTTATTTCTTTCAATTATTATACACCAAATCTTATAAATGGGTTCAAGTATTTATTATGTCAATCTTTATATTTGTCTACAATAAATCAAGACTTTCACTTTACAAGAAATGGTATATACGTCAAATCATATAAATGCTTTCAAGAATTATTGTGCCAAGTATAAAGTTTGTCAATAATAATCAAGATACACCACTTCAAAGAAATGGTATTAATATTACAAACAAAATAAATACATCATATATAAATTTGTATAACTTAAGAATAAAACATTAAATTCATGAATAAGAGTTAAGTATTACCTTACCAAAAGTTTTACCATTTCACCTTAGCATAAAAAAAATTACTTGGACATAATAAAACTAAAGAAAAAGAAAAAAAATGGAAGAAGAGATAACATGACTTTACAATAGTAAACAAGAGAAATAATATTACAAAGAGATAATACAAAAGACAAGTATTTTGAACTAAAATCTAGCTCTTTAATTACATGTTTTGGGCATAAACATGCTACCTATTTATAGAAAAATATGGATAAATCGAGACAAATGAAGAGGGAACCATATGAATGATAAAAGTCAAGAATGGTGACAAATAATTTACATTGATTATCATTAATACACTCGTTTGTTTATCCAATTTGAAATTTATGTGATCCGAATTAACTGTCACTTAAAACATCAAAGTTGTAGACAAGTCTCTTATCTTTCCATATTGAGTTATCTCATATGTATTAGATACATATTTCTATAGTTGTGGGCCAAATATTGATGACTGTTTAAATTGGGCCTATATTGCAGATCAGTTCTATTTTAGGCCATTTTCACCCTATAAACATTCAAATTTCGAATGCCTTTTGAAATACAATATATTATCCCATTGAGTATGCTCTTCACATGATCAAGAATCACTCCAATTAAATTCTTAAGTAGAAAGTTATGCCTATTTTACCGAACTGACCACAAAACAGTTAAAAGCTAATTAGGTAAAATATTGTAAACATACTTAAGTTATGAGGGGTTAAAGATACTAGTAATACAAAACAATGATATAAAACCTTTATAAAATGTGTAATTTCAAGTGTTCATCAATAGGCTTTGGTTGTTGTATTGTCTCTATAGATGGTTGCCTTTTCTCTTCATCAACATCAAAATCTACTATAATATGTTTTTGAACATCTCATTCCATGACCAAGCTCTTTCTTTATCAAAAACAATATCATGATTGATAATAATCTTTTTTGTCATAAGATTATACAACTTATAGGCTTGAGATTGTTTGCTGACATAAAAAAAATGCATTTTTTTCTTTATTGACTAGCTTTTACCTCTTCTGATTGGGAACATAAGCATAAGCAATATACCCCAAAATTCAAAAATAATCCATTATTGGTCTTCGTCTGCTCTAAGTTTCTTTTGGTGTCATTTTTTAGTAGCACGAGCGAGACTTCTATTCAAAATATTGATGCTCTAATTAACTGCTTCTAGTTAGAACTATTTCGGAATGTCGTTCCTTGTTAAAAGACTTCTCATCATATTTATAATAGTGCAATTTTTCCTCTTGCACTCACCGTTTTATTTAGGCGTGTAAGTTGTTGTACGTTTTCTCTTGATTCCATAGGTTTTACAAAAATTTGTGAATTATGTAAGTTGTATTCTCCACCATGATTAGTGCGAAAAATTTTTATTGGGTTGCCAACTTCTTTCTCAACTAGTACTTTAAAGCTTTTAAAGGTTATAAAAGCTTCAGATTTTTTCTACAAGAAATAAACCCAAATCTTTCGACTATAATCATCAATAGAGGTAATTAAATACTTTTTACTTCCATTTAAAGTGGATTTATTGACTTATAAATGTCGAATTGTACTAGTTCCAATGCCTTTATTGCTCTCCATAATCTTTCTTAAGGAAATTGGTTACAATATTCTTTACTAACAACACATTCTTCACAAACTTAGATGGAACTTCGATATAAGAAAAACCTATCACCATATTCTTTTATTGCAAAAATCTCAAACTATCAAAATTTAGATACCCATATCAAAAGTGCCATAACTAAGCTTTCTTCTTCAATTTTGTAAAGAAACATGAATAAGCTATACTATAGAGTACAATAAAAATATGTGGTTAACATTTATTTTGACTTAAGCAATAAAGCCCAACTTTTTATCTTATATGCGACAAACTCCATCTTTAATTAGGATCTTATATCCATTTTCTTGCAACTAACTCATACTAATCAAGTTAGTCCTTAGATCTAGGACAAAAAGAATATTAGAAATTATAGCAGTAAAATTTTCTTTGGTTTGGTGGTTACCTTGCCTTTTCCCATTAAGGAAATTGTGGAGTTGTCATTAAACTTAACAATGTTGTGGAAAGGTTCGTCCAGGTCAGAGAACGCCTTTTTATCTTCATATATGTGACTGTTGCAGCCAATGTCTAAATACCACATATTTTGTTGAGTTTTTTCATTCATATGATATACCATCAAAAGAGACACCTCTTCTTCTTTTTTTGCAAAGTTAGTTCTTTCTCCATTTTATCTATTGAAATTAGTTCGACTTTTTCTTATAACAGTCATACTTATGACATCTATAGCATGCAACATTGCACTTGTTTACTGACTTTTGTCTACTACCAGTTGAATAATGATCGCCTTGACCACAACCTCTTCTGATTCCTTGGAACTGATTTTCTTGGTGTTAGTAATGTTATTATTGGTTTCCACAATCATTGTTTTCTCTGCCTCTACCTTTGGCTCGTCCTTTATCTCCTATGATGCCGAGTAATTTTTTGTTATGCTTTCAATGCTTGTTCCTCTTTCTCTTGTTGATTAAGTTTTTGCTCATGAACCAACAAATAACTTTCCAATTCATCAATTGAAAGTTCATCAATATCATTAGATTCTTTTATGGAATAAACAACAAAATTTAAATTTTGGTATTATGGTTCAAAGAATCTTCTTTACTATGGTCACATCCTCCATCTCATCACCATAGATCTGTATCTTATTCATGATCAGCACCGTCCAGGAGAAGTAATTTGAAACCGATTCCCTTGATTTCATTTGAAATGTTTCAAACTGCATACAAAGTGTTTGAAGCTGCTTCTTCTTTGTCCTTATAGAACCTTGGTACTTCTTCTTCTTCATAGAATCCCAAATATGCTTAGAGGTATCTTTACAAAGAATTGTCTTCAAAATTGATCTGTCAATGGCTTGGAAAAGATAGTTATTGGCCTTGAGATCATTTAGCTTTAGTATTTCTATTTCAGCTCTCTATGATTCCACCATTATTGTACCAATTGCTAGTTTTGTAATTCTATCAAAGACAACTTACTAATACTTTTTTTATCTTAAAAAGTTCTCCATTAATATTCTCCAATGATTATAGTAACTATTAAAGCAGGGAATGACTAGTTCAACAAAGTTGTCAATAGTTATCATTTTATTATTGTGGCAAAAAAAATGAAAAAAAAAGAGTTGTTGTTACAGTCTCACAAATGTTTTCTCTCTCTTACTAGTTCTCGTGATTGCTTACTCTAAAGGTCTCACTAACTCTCTTGCTTTCTTTCAACTCATGGACCTTTTCAATTCAATACCACTATTACAATGTTTGGTAAGAAAATAGAAAAGATAAGAGACGAGAGAAGGCAATTGATCTAACTTTGCATTTATTTTACTTGTCACACTATACACTCTTTTAGACTTACAATCAATCAACTCATTATTTAGAGTTGTGCTCAACAATCACATGTATCACCCATAACTTCTACTTACCACTAAAAGTTATATATATAAAAAGATCACTAAAGACAAAAGACAAAGACAAAATCCTATGCAACTATCATAAAGACAACTTATATTATTACAACCTGTATGAAAATACTTTTGGGATCATATCCTGCAACAATTATGACTGCCAAAGCTACTCCTACTTTAAAGAAACAATTAAACTTAAACCATATCAAGTGTTTCAGCTCAATTTTCACAAGAGATACACGGAAAAAGTTTGAGCGCTTAACCTTCCGTATGTAATAGCGTATCACAAGCAATAAATTAAAGAAAAGATAAAGGTGGTGAAGCTATATATCACACTATAAGAAAAGTGTTTATTTATGACGGGTTTTGTGATAGCCAACTTAGTCGTCGCAAAAGTGATAAAATAAATAAATAAATAAACTCAGTCACTTCAATTTCACAAAATCTTTCTTTTACTTTTTCTTCACTTCCCCATTTTCTATATATTTAGGCTTTTAAAATATGATACAAATATGGAACAAATTCTCTTCCTCTTTTTCTATATCAAAAATATTATTTACATATTTGATCCGAACACTAAGGGTAATCGGAGAGGGCAGTATCTGAACTGAAGAGCAAAATTATCGAAGAAGCAGTTGAGAAGGCCGAAGACATTGCCAGATTTGCTTTCAGATTGGAACCTCGCTAAAGTGTCAACAGAGATGAGGCTGAAGAAGTTAAAGAATTCGTTATTAAACGTCAAGATTTAGGGAAGCCTCGGCGCCGTGCAGGTGATAATGTTGTTGAAAAACACTGTCAAAGATCTTGTGGCCGCCGCCGCTAGACAATACATGAGAGAATGTCGCCGACCTATCTTACCAACTATTGACCCCTTCGGCTTCGACCTCAATTACTCTCAATTTAGCCTAGAAAGTAAGAATTACGAGACAAAATTTTCACACCTTTAGTTTTGGCCGTTGATTTGTTAAAATTATAAATATCGGGACACTTGTGTCGTAGTAATTGAAGGATTTTATTTACTTTTATTTTAAGTTTGGAGAGAGATGAGAAGCTGACAAAATTAGGATCAAGAAATTTCTTTCTATGTCCAAAGAAGGCGGTGACAGACGATGGCAGCGATAGATGGTGGCAGTGACGGGACGGCGTCGTCTTTGTCTTGTTCGAAGGAAGCAAGAAAGGCTAGTAAAATAGGGATTCCTTGGCTGAAATTCATAGATTTCTTGCTATAACTACTATATTGTCTTGGTCTTCAAATATGCAGCTCAATTTGATTGTGTCAAGGAGTTTTTGCTTGACTTGAAGGAGCAACTCGTACATTCATGAGAATTGGTGATTAATTACTTCTAAGAAATTTTTATTTATTTATTTTTATTGAGTTGAGTTGTTTCAATTTAATATTATTTCAGATTAAACCAATGAATCTTCAAGATGCAGCTTCTTTCAATGTTGTTGTGAAGGTAGTCTCTCTATCTTTCTCTTTAAGTTTGCATTTAATTAATTTATTCTGCCTATTTGATTTACAAAGGATCTGGACTTATTGTGTTTGAATTTAAGCTTTAATCTCTATCTTAGTTACTGCATCTTCTGAAAAGTTTGAAGAAAGAAGAATTACCTGCAAGTCTACCCAGCTAAATTCTGCAAAAATTTTGGAAGCTAGCAAAATCATTAAGAAGTCCTTTAGAAGAAAGGGATTTTCATATGTTTTCTCAAAAGCAGCAAGTTCGGAGTGTGGGCACTGCAGCAAAGATGTTCTAACCGTTACTTCAATTTTGTTTTATAGCTTCTGATTATTTCATTTTATTTAAGAATTGTTGATTATAGTGGATTTAGCATCACTTGTTGTATGTTTGAAGAAACAAGATAGCACGTTACCAGAAATGTTAGTTTATACATGGATGTATTCTCAAAAGTACTATTTATATTTGTATTTTAGTTCTTGATATTGAGCAAAAGGATACTAGATATTCTTTTTGTAGATATGAATATGGAACAATTTGTTTTACTTCTTTAAGATTTAAGTATATGATACTAGTATTGTGTATTCAGTGTTATATTTCCCTTATAATTGTCTAATATCATGGATTTTGGTAAGAGTTTATTTGTTGATAGAACTATTACTTTTGCTGTGTTTTTCAGTTCTCTCATATAGCTTATCTCAAAATATATTTAGCACGCGATAGTTTACTGGTTATAGAATCTGGGTTCATACCTCAAGCAATCTTTCTCCCTTCTTTACTTTTACATTTTACTAATTTGCTTGTCAATTTTTTTTTCCTTTTGAATTTTTTTTACCTTTTGCAGGCAATAATTGCTTTGAAGAAGGGTGCTTACCTTCTAATATATGATAGCACAGTTAAATTCTTCTTACAGGTGAACATAGTTTGAAGTTTTGTACTTTTTAATGGTTGTGGTTAAGTTCTATGGAGAGTGATGATCACAATAACTCTTTGGATAAAGTGGTGAAGGCTAAAACTATCAATTTTATGTTATAAAGTTACAAGAAATGGGCTTAAAATTTATGCTATTGCAATGTTATATTCATTGAAGTTGATGTATTTTCATTTCCTAGCTGTGAAGGCATTTTGAGTGTTAAATAAAACCAAAAAGTAATGCTGAATTCTTGGATTGAGAAGTATAGTCATTCACAGTTAATGGTAGCATGATCCTTAAAACTATCAGTGGTTTCTGAAGTAGTCACTGATCTTAGAAAGCATCATTAATTGACAATAACTAATAATGCAAACTTTAGCATCAGAACATTAGAAATGAATGAGAAGTGCTACATAAGTTCTTTTAGATTAGTTAGTTGAATACTGATCTTGTATCAAAATAGTGAACAAAAAATAAATATTTCCTTTTATAGGCCTTTTTTTCCAACTTAAAATGAAAATAAATATGTTAAACAATTTTAAGGAAAAAGGCCATTCACTTTTAACAATTGCTCAACATCCTTTTCATCTATTTCTCTTTTTTTTTCTTTCTTCATTTCTTTCTCAATTGCTCAAGTTTTCTCTCGGTTTTCTTCTCTCTCTCTCTCTCTCTCAATTTCTATCTTAGCAATCTCTCTCGGTCTCTCTTTTCCCTCTTCAATTTCTATCAAATAATTAAAAAACTTCTCTCTTTTTTATTTATTATTTTTCTCCCACACTTAGCCCACGTGACCTAATAATGCTTGCATTATTTTTAATATTTTATTTTATTATTTTTTCAACCAAACTTTTGACAAATTGGGTAAATTATCTCCAACCTTTTTGTATTTTTATTTTTTTAATATATATATATCTACACAGAGCCTACTTAGAGAAAATTCATATTTTTATTGCCAAAAATGGTAAACATTCAACTCAAATTATATACAGAGCTATAAAACTATCATTATGGGTTGTCAAAATACATTTAGTGAATATAACACATTATTCTTATGAAGTGACTTTACTTAATTTTTTTGATGTTTTCATCTTTCTGATGAAGCTCTTTGTTGTTGATAAAGCTCATTTTTTCATAAAAGAATATACAATAAATAATTATTGTACATATCATCATCTATTGAGAATTCCTTTGGAACGGTTAAGTCCTGTGACCAATTCTTGTAAATTTTCAGGGTTGGAACAATCATCATCAACATCATCCTCATCCACCACCATCGTTTAAATTTCCATTTCCTTCGATTTCGTTCCAACTTTTTTTTATTTAAAAATCAAATGGAGAGCCTAAACAAGTAAAGTTTCTTTTTTTTTTAAACATTTTATGTGATATGTAGTTTAATTTTGTATTGGTTAGTTTATAATCAATTGAAAATAACGTGATTGTTAGCCAAAAATTAGATGCATAAGCAACTAAAAAACTATTTTTTTTCTTTCGTATTTTAATTTGATATCTTTGTTGAATTGCATCCATACTATCAACTACATGGAAGAGCGTGTTGTGGGAATTGGGTCATCTTTGACTATCGAGGTGCAAACACAAAGTTGTGAGTGTTCTTTTAAACTCATTTTGCTCTTTTTGTAGGTTACAATTGAATAGCCCACTAACCCAATTGAATAAAATCTTAATTACTACAATTTCTCCTGTGCCTTCTTCATCCCTCTCCTCTATCTGTATCAAATTCCAATTGTGTATGGATGCATAAAACTATTTTTTTTCTTTTTTTAAAAAAAATAATTATTTAATTGTTTCAACAATATTCTTTATATCACAAAATCAACACAGGTTTTTAGTTTAGTGTTCATGTAGAATGACTAATGTGCTTGTAAAACGAAACTTTTTGATTCAGCCTCAAGTCTATCTAGGTTTGACCTTTTGATTCTGGTGTGTTATCCTTCTTCCACTATATTGTTTAAGATTTTATTTTTAACAATTCATTCTCAACTTATGTTATGAATATTATAGATTGTTCATTATTTTATGGTTCCAAATATTTGTCTATTTAAGTGATCTAGAGATACCTTTTCTCCTTCTCATTGTTGCTTAAAGATCTTAGGATTCAATGATCTAATGAGATGGAGCATGTAGATGACTCTTTATTTTGCTACATAATGAATGATATGTTAGACTACTATTCAAGATAAAGAAAATGATCCTAAAGTTGTTGTAAAATCTACTGCTTTGAGATTTGAGGATTCAACAAATATTTATTTAGCTTTAAAAATAAATATTAGTTTCAGCTTTTTTTTAAACCTTTATTTAGTTTTGTAATTTTTTGTTTACATATAAAAAATTCTCTTCGAAAATGAAGAAAATATTATTTTTATTAGAATTTGACTCCTGATATTTTACTATTACCTGCTCTTGTTATAGACGACATTTGAATTAAATTAAATTAGAATTTTATACAAAATCTTACTGTAATATGATTGTGTTGTTTGTCTGTAGTTGATGTAGTCTTATGTGTATCTTGTTTTCTATTACTGCAAGTTTACTGGTTATTCACTTTGAATTTTTTATTTGCAGAGAAACAACATAATAAACCAGTGTGAGAACGTTGTCATTATAATAGCAAATACATATAAAAAAAATTAAATGATGCATTAAAGACAGAACAAACTTGCTATATTGTTTTATTTTTTTATCATTAAAATACTATTAAAGATTTTTTTTTCATTTTTTTGGTATTTATTTATGATTTCTAATAATTTTTTTGGATTGTTAATAACATTATTTTTTTCATATTTTCTCCATGTTATGTTTTATTTTTAGAATTTTGTATAGCAAATTTGATTATTCAAATATTTTGTATAATTATTTTATTTTTATTATATTTGAAAAAAAATTAAAGCTATAAAATGTAAAAGAAAAATAATTTCTTTTTCTCAAGGTATAGCTTTTTGCGACGGCTGTTTAGCTATCACAAAAGAGTTAATCGATGTAAACTTTTTGCGACAACTAATTAGTTGTCGTAAAAAAACCCTTTTGCAACGATTAAACAGCCATTGCAAAAATTTACAACATGCAATGGCTACTTGCCGTCGCAAAAGGCTAATTTTCTTGTAGTGTCACTTGGATATTGAAATGAAGACTATGTTGAAAGTCCCTGGGGATATCAACCTTAAGCATCTATCAACTTTCGACACATTGGCAACGGACCCGGTGCTCAAGTAGGAGTTAATTGATGATTTAGATAGATTTTTGAAGAGAAAAGAGTTCTATCAGAGAGTTGGCAAGGCACG
This sequence comes from Ailanthus altissimus, assembly GCA_946807835.1. Lineage (NCBI taxonomy): Eukaryota > Viridiplantae > Streptophyta > Magnoliopsida > Sapindales > Simaroubaceae > Ailanthus > Ailanthus altissimus. The sequence goes on along the minus strand of OX327692.1, from coordinate 22,715,319 downwards.
GAAACGTAGGTATTTGTTGTATAGCCCTCCTGGTACTGGGAAATCTAGCTTGACCGCGGCCATGGCTAATTATCTCCAGTTTGACATCTATGAGTTGGAGCTTACAAGTCTGAAGTACAATTCGGAGCCGATGAGACTCTTAGCCTCGACTAGAAACCAGTTCATACTTGTCATAGAGGATAGTGATTGCAGCATCAGATTGGAGAATCAATAATCTGGAGGATATGGCCAAAGTGACAATCAAGTGAGTACGAATACTGGTGAAACTAGAGTTGCACTGCCATTTGCAATTACTAATGGTTTGTTTTTTTTATTGACAGATAACAATATCTGGGTTATTTCATTTCTTAGATGGATTGTGATCAAGAGCGAAGACGCGAGAGTAATCGTGTTTACGACCAACTATGAGGAGAGATTAGACCTTGCATTGCTGAGGCCAAGCCCATGGACATGTACATTTACATTTCTTATTTGACGCCAAATGGGTTCAAAATTCTCGCTCTTAATTATTTGAAAATCAACTTTCATTCTCTGTTTGGTGAAATTGAAGAACTACTGAAGGAGGTAGAGGTGACCCCGAGTTGCTGAAGAGCTCTTGAAAAGTGAGGTTGCTGATGTAACGTTTGAAGGGCTCGCTGATTTTCTTCAAAGGAGGAAAGAGCAGACATAAAATGTAATAAATCCAAGGTTGAAGGTTGTAAATGTCAATGAACAAGAAGAAGAAAACCAGAAAAATTGAGGAAGAAGGTCAAAAGAAGAAGAAGAAAGTTATAAAAAAAAAAGGCAGAAGATGGCCAAGAGGGGTAAAGACAGACAATGAAGAATCAAAACATAAAAGTTGATATATAATCACGTTATCTGCTAAGTATAAGATGTACATCTTGACATCAAAGATTAATGTAAATTCAAGCAATAAAGGGCCTATTAATTTGTCAGGTTTATACTTTTCTCATTATTCTTGCCTTTCTTAGTAAAAATAAAATTTTAAGTCTTCGTGTCAATCGATATGATTTTGATTAAAATTAATATGGCAAGTCTTAATTTTATTTATATTTATTTATGTAAAAAATTAGTTAAAATTTATATTCTATTTTAATGGGATAAAACCATGTATTTCTATGGGTATTTTTGGTATTGTACAAAATATAAGTTAAAACGAAAATATAAAAGAGAGAGAGTGGAAACAAAAAAACGTACTCCCCTTCCTTGCATTTTTTTTTATTTTGCACGATTATACTCAAAAGAAACAACACTTTGCAATGTATACAATTTACTTACCGACCAAATATCACCCCAGACTAATAATTAGCACAATCACGTATAGCCACCAATAGACAAAATCATCAACTATCATAGACAAAGCATATAATTTCATGAAGGTTAGGTTTTTTAAAAAATTGATAATTTAATAATTTTGATTAGATAAGAATTGAAATGAATATTAAAGTAGAGAGTCACAAAAAGTTTAAAATGTGTGGAATATATATAAAGAAGTTTAGGACGTATGGAATACGAAGAGGAAAGTGAAACAGGACTCAAAGACGCGAATGAAGTAAAGAAAATGAGAAAGGGTGCCTGAGCGTCGCGGTACCCAGGACAGCACTCCAGTGCCGCGTTGCCAGAACGCATGAGGATGTTAGTTTTTCATCCGAATTTTGAGTTTTCGAAAGTTTTGAACTTCCAAAATAATTGGACTCTTACTTCAACAAGGAATAAGGTTAGTACACACGAAATACACCTTATATAAACACTTGTAAACCCTTTGTTTAAGATCAAGCATCTAAAGTTTCAAGATATAACCATAATAGAGAATAGAGGAGTTAGGTAGGCACTAAGTACGTAGTGCACTAGGGTGTAACCTTTAGGGAGTGTTTTCTTTAGGTTCTTAAGTGAATAAAAGAAACACCATAGATCTTTTTAGCTTAGATGCTCGGGCTATTCTTATATTCCTTGTAAATATCTCTTATGAGGAGATACTAAGAGGTCTTAGGGAGTCATGGTGATCAAGGGTAGATACTTAGAGGTCTTTATGAGAGATACTAAGGGGTCTTGTGGGATTATTGATAATGTAAGAAGATACTTAATGATCTATATCAATAATAAGAAGTTGGATCATGGATCATGGATTCTCTGTAGACGTAGGCAATTTTGAGCTGAACCACGTATATCTTGTGTCTTGTTGATTGGTTTATTTCTTTATCTTTATTGGTGTGTTAATCATATATATTCTTACTTATGGTGTGAGTTATGGTTTTTCGCTGCGCATAGAATATAAGGGGTATCAAGGTTGTGGCTTAGTTGATACTATAGGGGTGTCAAATTAAAGTACATGGCTTAATATCCGCAACAAACTGGTATCAGAGCTTGGGTTGAAGTCCAAATTACAGAGCATAGACAGCAGTGTCAAATTATAGAGTAAAAGTTGTCAACCATAAGGACTCACAAATATAAGAGAAGAATAATAGGGAAAGATGATTATTTGAAAGATGAAAAGATGATAGACTTACTGGAGAGTTTTTTTTAAGTTGAGATCACTCTTGAAGAAGACTACCAAGAAGATGGCGTTATCTAGATTCTAGTTAGAAGAATCATTCAAATTTGACACAAATAAAGATGGCAAAAAAAGAACAATCAAAATTAAAGGGCAGATCCAAAAGGTATCTATGGCACTCAAAAGGATAGTCCTAAAAGGATGACAAAGATAGAAAAAAAAAGGTGGATTTGCAAGTCTGTTGGATGACTAGGCAAAGACCTTGATTGCATAAAAGCTTTTGAATGAATAAATGTCTGATGGATGAACTATTTTTGTGATCTAAGGTAGTGTTTTCATATGAGTCATGAAGAATCGCTATTTACCAATTGGAGAAATATGGCTTATGGTAAGTCATAGAGATTGGTAGAATAAGATTAAGACTACATGATGAAAAAGATAAGGAAATGACTAGGTATGAGATTTTATTCCTCATCTCATAAAGACCTAATGGACTCGAGATCGCTAGATCGAAATAGGGAGATTCATGGAAGATATAAAGAAGGAATACTAAATGGGAAACAAAATGATCAAAGAGTGATAAGCACAGAGGGAGGCTATATGCTTGAAAAAATGTGCTTAGAATGGGATCAACATAAAGTTGTTGATTTGAAACAGACTATAAAGCAACTTTTAAATTATATTACTTTGTGGCAGGGGTCGAAAAAGAATATATGGGAAGAGTAACAATGACGAGAATGTATTTTCACCATTAAGGGTTGTGGTCATAGTGTCTTCGGGACATGGAAGATCACAACATTGAACTACTCTAAACATCAGCATTCATGAATCTTTAGAAACCGTAGTCGCAAAAGCCTTTATTAAGTTTGGGACTTGACTTATAGACCATGCTAGTGAGCATTGGTCAAAGATGAGTGACGATGATTAGCTTTATGGAGAGAGATTTTGAATCAATGAGGGGTTTGTTGGAAAATTGATAATTCAACAATTTTGGTTGGACAATAATTGAGATGAATACCAAAGTGGAGAGTCACAAGAAGTCTAGAACGTGTAGGACACGTATGAAGTGTTAGAGTGTATGGGGCCCACCAACGCTTTGGTACCCAACCAGTGGCTGACACCTCAGCACCTACTGGCGCCCCAACACACAATCCGCAGGTAACCTGCACCCCCAAGGAATCGAACCCCCGCCCCCATCTCCATGGAGGCCTTATAGGCCTTTAGAGGTTCGTCCTTGTACCCATTGAGCTGGCCCAATGGGTACAAGGACGAACCTCTAAAGGCCTATAAGGCCTCCATGGAGATGGGGGCGGGGGTTCGATTCCTTGGGGGTGCAGGTTACCTGCGGATTGTGTGTTGGGGCGCCAGTAGGTGCTGAGGTGTCAGCCACTGGTTGGGTACCAAAGCGTTGGTGGGCCCCACACACTCTAACAAAAAGGCCACTTGTTGTGTGATATGGTGTGTGATGTGTATAATTTCAAAAATTAAATACGCAACGGAAGTATTCATACATATTAAACAATATGTAATCTTTTCAATCATGTATGACCATTCAAGTACATATATATATCTCATATATATATTTCATGCATGATATAAAATGAATAACAAATAAATAACCTACCCGGATATGAAGGTAGCTTTACAAATCTTCAAGAACTCCAAGCTTCAATTTTGTTGAGCTCACCTTGAAGTGTTCCCTTGCACAATTCTAGTTCACAACTAAATCCGGTGGGATTGTGAAGCTAGAATGGCAGCCTTGAATTTTCAGCAAAGATTGTTTTAACACTTAAAACAATTTGTCCTTATGATTACTATCAAGAGATGAGAAGAATTGGGTGTTTTCTATAGTTCTTTACAACTCTATATGTTGTAGCTTGGTAAGCCTTTGCATTTTCTCTCAACACTTTGAGAAAAACACTTAGGAAAAGCTCTCAATTCTCTCTCTTTTCTCCTAGAACGAATTTCCACTCTATCTTGCACACATTGAACTCTTTCAATTCTTTCTTAAGTGCAATGAATGATTTATCTTAGTGCTCCACCACCACTTAACCATGTTTGCCATTACAAACATTAATCTATCATATTTTTCACTCACCAATTTGATTCAACCAATTGAATCAATTTCTAGAGAGTAAATGGCATTTAATCAATGTTAAGTGGTTTTACCACTTCTTTAGTGCATCATTTAAGAATTACAAAGTGGTAAACTTTCCTTATTATTAATAACAAGTGCATTCTCCATTAGTAAATGGTGTTTGCCACTTATTCCAATTAATAATAATAATTTGATTAATATATAAAATATTAATAATTCAAAACTATTTTGATTATTTACATTTACCATATATGTATTTACCAAGTAAGGTAAATAGGTAAATACATGGTAAATAATTTATGGAGTAAGATTATGTCACTTGTCAATTTCTTATTGGTTAACAACTCTTGTAAACCAATAATGTGTTTTATCTTCAATTATTGACAAGTGAATAATAAAATGAACTTAGAAACATTTTTTATTTTGCTGAAAATTGTTGGATTAATTATTCAATCCAATTCGCTGCCCCAGTGCACAACGAGTACACTTCATATTGTGAGACTCTCTAGGTTCATGCCCGATTTGTCATATGAAACTATTTCACATGTCCGTGAACAATGTCCCACACACATGTTACAGATATTACAAAACGGCGCATTAGACCATACAAGTTGAGGTTATAACATATTCGTATAATCCTTCCATCATCAATATCCTAGAAGAGCGGAGATATAGATCAACACCGTCAAATCTCCATGTGCTCAACCATAAACTTATCTCTAGATTTGTATTTCAATAAATAATATCCGTAAACACTTTCACGATATTATTTTCCCAAGAAATTCTTGGATGTCTGCTTATGGCCATAAGACTTTCTGAAATACAATCTTAGAGTTACATGATATTTTACTCACCCAATTGAGTTGATGGATCCCATATCTGTACACACCGGACTCCATGAGCATCGGACCATACCCAGCGACACCCAGCGGTCAGACCATGAAAGGTATCTGACATGTGTGGAACCAAAGTATGATGGATCACTCACAAGTCCACCATGGCACTCAGGTCTAAGGACCACGAATACTACTCAACTCGAAAGATCCTCCATTGACGGCTTTATGGGATGTCTATTGGAGATCTTTGTGAGTCTGTTCAATATTCAGTCCTTACTGAATACTTGTATCTCTATACGAGTTTCCACTAAACTCATGGTCTGCTAAGACTAACCATCTGGACTATCTAGATATAGACATACACTGATCTATATATATATATATATTAAGATCTTCACTAGCAGACCCGCATTAGTGAAGGTAGATCAGGAACATTAAATTTAAGAACATATTTGCATAACAACATTTCTTAGCACCATTTGCAACCCATTGCAACTATGTCATTATTAATATATATTCTTAGGTCTTTGTCCCATTTCAGATAAGGCTCTAACTCTTTAGATTTTACTAACTCTTAGTTCTGATCTAAACTCCTTTAGATCAGATCTGAACTCGTTCAGATCATACAATGTCTAAAACGTTACAAGCATCTTACCATATTTATAAATAAAATAATTAGTGATATATTGAAATCATAAATGTATAAACATAAAACAAATATTTATACATAAAAGGGATGGCACGTAAGCACAAATCTCAACATGAAGAAGTCTAACACATGTGGGATATGAAGGGGGAAGTGAAACGGAACTCAAAGACACGAAGGAAGTGAAGAAAACGAGGAAGTGAAGAAAACGAGGAAGGGTACCACCATGGCTGAGCGCCGCGGCGCCCAGGACAATACCCTAGCACTGCAGTGTTGGGTCCTCAGCTCCGCGGCAATGGGCGTGATTTCAGCCAATGCCTCAACCCCCAAGGACCAGCGCCGCGGCGCCAGAACGTGTGAGGATATCCATTTTTCATCCGGATTTCGAGTTTTGGGAAGTTTTAGACTTTCAAAACAAGTGGACTCTTACTCCAACAAGGAATATGGTTAGTGGGCACAAAATACACCCTATATAAACACTTGTAAATTTGTTTAAGATCAAGCATCTAAAGTTTCAAGATGTAACCATAAGAGAGAATAGAGGAGCTAAGTAGGCACTAAGTGCATGGTGCACTAAAGTGTAACCTTTGGGGAATGTTTTCTTTAGGTTCTTAAGTGAATAAAAGAAACACCATAGATCCTTTTGGCTTAAATGCTCGGGCTATTCTTATATTCCTTATAAATATCTCTTATGAGGAGATTCTTGTTGGGTGTTTATCATAAAGTGTGTGATTATACGAGTGTATGCATAATTTCAAAAATTATCATATGCGCAGCGGAAGCATGTTACAAAATACACTCATTTTAACAAATTCAACATATATCACATACATGCATAAGTATAACAATTATACAATTATAAACATGATGAACAATATTGTATTATAACACATAATGTAAAATACTCACCTAATGAAGGTAGCTTTACAAATTCTTCAAGTTCTTCAATAATCCATGTGAAGAGCTCACCTTGAAGTATATGTTGAACAATTCTAGTCCATAACTTTTGGTGGGATTAAGGAGCTAGAATGGTAGCTTAGTGTTTAAAATTTTCAGCACTTGTATTCAAACTCTTTTGAATACAACTTTGTTTCTTAAATGGAGATGGTAAATATTTTCTATACAACTCTTGTATAAATTAAAAATCTTTAACATACAACTCTTGTATATTAATCTTAGAAACAATTTCTACATGATAATTATTTTGAACAACTCTTTGCAAAATAATTATCTTTTTCTTCATTTACATAACATTTATTTTTGGCCATCCATTAAAAAAGGAGATGAAGAGAAGTTTGTTTATTTTTCAACACTTGAAAGAATAAAACTCAAAGAACACTCTCTTACCTCTCTTCCTTGCCATTGCCAAGTTCTTCTCCAAAAATTGAATGAATGAATGAATTCAATTGCTTTGCCAAAATTCATTTTGTTTATTCAACACTTTGATTAAACAAAATAAACAAAATGAAGTGTTCCACCAATTTTATTGTTGGTCTCCCATTTAGAATTAATTAAACCAAGCACTAGAATAATGGCCACCAAAATTAATCTTTACCTAACAATTATAATTACTTTAATTATAATGAGTAATTAAATTGCCAACCTCTAGGCTCCTCATTGTATTAAAATACAATGCCATGATCTATATATATTAAAATATTATCTAATAATATAATAATAATATATGATTTAATTATTCAAAACAATTTTGAATAATTACTTTTTACCTTACTAATTTTTACTACCATGGTTAAATGATAAAAAGGTAAAATCAAATCATGGAACAAATTTTGTCATTTGTCAATATTCTATTAATTAACAACCCTTGTTAATTAATTAAGTGATGTACTTAACAATTAAGTCTTGACAAATGTACAATCCGAGGGATCCCTAAACAATCGTTCTCTTTTGCTGAAATTTATTGGATCGAACTATTCAATCCAATCCGCTACCCCAGTGCACAACGAGTAAACTTCATATTGTGAGACTCTCTAGGTCCACACCTAATTTGCCATATAGAGCTCCTCCATACGTCCGTGAACAATGTCCTACACACACGTTACGGATATTACAAATTAGCATGTTAGACCATACAAGTTGAGGTTATTACATATTCGTATAATCCTTCCATCATTTATATCCTTGAAGAGCAGAGATATAGATCATCACCGTCAAATCTCTATTTGCTCAACCACGAACTTATCTCCAGATTTATATTTCATAAAACAATAACCACAAACACTTTTGTGATATTGTTTATTCCTCCGGAATATCTTTTTCGAGGTTTATGCTTGCGGCCACAAGACTTTCTGAAATACAATCTCAGAGCATTAGGATATACAACCCACTCATATGAGCTGATGGATCCTATATCTACGCACACCGAACTCCATGAGCATCGAACCATACCCAGCGACACCCAGTGGTCAGACCATGAAAGGTTTCTGACATGTGTGGAACCAAAGCATGGTAGATCACTCACAAACCCACCGTGGCGCTCAGGTCAAAGGACCATAAATACTACTCAACTCGGAAGACCTTCCATTGACGGCTTTATGAGATGTCTATTGGATGTCTTCGTGAGTCTATTCAATATTCAGTCCTTACGGAATACCTGCATCTCTATACGAGCTTCCTACTAAGCTCATAGTTTGCTAAGAGTAACCATCTGGACCATCCAGATATAAACATACACTAATCTATATTAATGGGTTTCACCGATAGACCCGCATCGATGAAATTAGATCAGGAACATTATGTTTGAGAACATACTTGCATAATGACATTTCTTAGCACCATCTGCAACTCATTGCAGCTATATCATTACTAATATATTCTCAGGTCATTGTCTCATTTCAGACAATGCTCTAACTCATTAGATTTTGCTAACTCTTAGTACCACTAACTCTTAGTGTTTATAACTATTAGCGTTGCTAACTCTTAGCCCTGGTCTAAACTCTTTTAGACCAAATCTGAACTCCTTCAGATCATACAATGTCTAAAACGTTACAAGCATTTTACTATTTAATAAAAATAATATTAACGATTTTATTAGAAATAATAATTGTATAAATACAATCACTATGTATTTATACATTATGGGATGACACGTAAGCACAAATCCCAACAATTCTAAGAGGTCTTAAGGAGTCATGTTGATCAATGGTATATATTTAGAGGTCTCTATGGGAGATATTAAGGGGGTCTTATGAGATCATTGATGTAATAAGAAGATACTTATTGATCTATATCAATAATAAGAAGCTGGATCATGGATCCTCCAAGATGTAGGTAATTTTGGGCCGAACCACGTATATCTTGTGTCTTGTTGATTGGTTTGTTTTCTTTATCTTTATTGGTATGTTGATCATATATGTTCTTACTTATAGTGTGAGTTATGGTTTTTCGTTGCACATAAAATATAAAGAATATTAAGGGTAGATATTTAGAGGTCTCTATGGGAGATACTAAGGGGGTCTTGTGAGATCATTGATGAAGTAAGAAGATACTTATTGATCTATATCAATAATAAGAAGCTGGATCATGGATCCTCCAAGATGTAGGCAATTTTGGGCCGAACCACGTATATCTTGTGTCTTGTTGATTGGTTTGTTTTCTTTATCTTTATTGGTGTGTTGATCATATATGTTCTTACTTATAGTGTAAGTTATGATTTTTCGTTACACATAAAATATAAAGAATATTAAGGGTAGATATTTAGAGGTCTCTATGGGAGATACTAAGGGGGTCTTGTGAGATCATTGATTAAGTAAGAAGATACTTATTGATCTATATCAATAATAAGAAGCTGGATTATGGATCCTCCAAGATGTAGGCAATTTTGGGCCGAACCACGTATATCTTGTGTCTTGTTGATTGGTTTGTTTTCTTTATCTTTATTGGTGTGTTGATCATATATGTTCTTACTTATAGTGTGAGTTATGATTTTTCGTTGTACATAAAATATAAAGAATATTAAGATTGTGATTTAGTTGATACAATAAAAATATCAAATTAAAGTGTATAATTTGATATCCGCAACAAAATTTCAATCAAAACAAAAATAAAATTTAACACAGATAAATCAAATATGTGTTACAGTCATAAACAAATCATGCCTGTTTATCTAGTTCAATTTATCAATTTAGAGGAAATTGTGAAAAATAAATATATAGCTCTGTGAAAATTTGAAACAATTTTAAAGTAATTGTGATTTGTGCACAAGGAAATACTCAAAAAAAAAAACTTTAATTGACTGGGACCCTAAATCAGCAGATGATAGTGCACTTGTGCTAAATCTGATAAATTCTTACGCCTTAGATTTTATACTACCCTTTGTTACAAATATACAGAGTAATTTTGTGCTAATTTGATCAAGTCCTACGACTTATAGTTATTCTCATTGATGTTCTTTTTACAGGTAGCATATTTCTATAAATTATCTTGTATTCAACATGAAAAACTGACTACTGTGTTTCAGTTGTACAACCAAGCTCATCACCAGCAATGAATTCGACCATGGGAATCAAACATACTGGATTAGATAAATCATACGTTATCTTCATGAAATTTTTTGCGTTTATCATGTTTTCATTCTTCTTGACCCAAATGTGAATCCCGGAGGTTGATGTTGCAACAATTTTACATTACAAAAGGGTCGCGCTATCATGTACACAACAAGTCAACCGAACTCATTGCAAGAATTGCTTGAGAAGATTGTCCTCAACGTGCTTGGTTCTGCTTGGTTGAGTTGACTTGCATTGCTCTGGCCCCGGCATTCTTTTTTAGTCAGCAGGTTGGTACCAACAATTAGTTGTATTTTAAAAATAGAAGTTCCTATTCATCCAAAGGCTTTCCAAGGAAGTTTATGAACACAAAGAAAAGGACCTCGGTTACTGCTATCATCAAACAGCTTCTAACGAAAGAATTTTTTCCTATATAAATGATCAACTTAAAATGTTCCAGAAGCCAAGCAAGCAAAAGAAACAAAAAAAACACCGCGTTTCCATAGTCAAAACTATCAAATTTCCATCCAATTCTTCATGTTCAGTGTCAATATGTTTTCTCTTAAAAGCATGCCTTCAGCAACTTCAGTTCTATCAACATACACAGCCTTCACGGCATCAGCTATGTTGGTTCGTTCAGTGATTAATGAAGTCCAGACAGTGACCAGCCAGATCATACCCAAGCAACTCCAAACGATGATGTTATCGAAACTCGGAGGCCTTTGCGGACACCAGTCTTCTCAAATGACTCTCATCATTGATGAATACAATGGATACTCCATCAATCAATTGTATGAAGCTTCTGAAATCTACTTGCGCACGAAAATCACTGCATCTCTGGAGAAATTAAAGGTTTCCATATCATCAAAAGGGAAGGCACTGTCATTGACAATCGACAAAGGTGAAAAGGTTATTGACATATTCGAAGGTGTCAATCTGTTGTGGGAAATGACTTTAAAAGAAACCAAAGAGCAATCTGTCAGCGGAAGGTTTGAAAAACAAGTAATTGAGCTCAGTTTTCATAAGAAGCACATGGAGAAAGTATTGACCTGTTTCTTGCCATATGTAATGGAGAGATCAAAAGTCATCCAAGAGCAAAACAAAGTGGTGAAACTCTATGCTTTAGGACATTTCGGTGGAGAAAATGGAGGAGAATGGGGTTCAATTAATCTTGACCATCCAGCAACTTTTGACAAGATTGCAATGGACCCGTGGCTCAAGCAGGCTCTGATAGATGACTTGGACAGATTTGTGAAGAGAAGGAATTTCTACAGAAGAGTTGGAAAGGCATGGAAACGTGGGTATTTGTTGTATGGACCTCCTGGTACAGGTAAGTCAAGCTTGATTGCAGCCATGGCCAACTATTTAAAATTTAACATATATGACTTGGAGCTTGCAAGTATTTACAGTAACTCAGACCTTAGAAGACTCTTTGTGTCTACTTCTAACCGCTCAATACTTGTGATTGAGGATATTGATTGCAGCATTGAGTTGCAAGATAGACAATGTGAAGCAAATGACCACAATGGCAGCAAGGTAAGATTCCTGCTAGGTACTTATTGAGCGTCTTATTTTGCAATGACTGTTTTAAATTCATTGATCTTTTGATCTTCTGACAGTTAACTCTATCTGGGTTGCTTAATTTCATTGATGGATTATGGTCAAGCTGTGGGGACGAGAGAATTATTGTTTTTACAACCAACCACAAAGAAGAACTAGACCCTGCATTGTTAAGGGCAGGCAGGATGGACATGCACATTCACATGTCTTATTGCACTCCAAGTGGGTTCAGGATTCTAGTTTCTAACTACTTGGGAATAAGGGAGCACAAATTGTTTTCTGAGATCGATGAACTGATAACTGAAATGGAGGTAACTCCTGCGGAGATTGCGGAAGAGCTCATGAAAAGTGAAGATGCTGACGTGGCTCTTGAAGGTTTAATCGAATTTCTGCATAGAAAAAAGATAGAAGTTGTTGGAGATGAGACCCAAGTTGGTCAGAAGAGAAAGGCGAGGGTGGAAGCTGATGGAGATTTGAGCATTTTCAATATTAATGCCAAGGCAAAGAAAATGAGAAGTAAGATGAAAAGGAATTAGGCAGGTGAGTGACGTCGGAAGAAATTGTATTTTAAGAACATAAAACTACAATGTAGTTTTTACGAAGTTGTATTCGAAGTCATCATATGTGGATCTACGGAAATCTAATGTATTGTGTAATAAAAAAGTTTGATTGTAAATTACGAACGAAGTTAAATTCTAATTGTAAATAATGAACAAAGTTAAAATTTAGTCTAATTGTAAATGATGAACAAAGTTAAAAATTTATATTGTCTTTACCAAGTTGTCATAATACGTGTAGATATGTGGAAACCTAATAAATGATGTAATATATCATGTGTAGTCTGATTGTAAATGATGAACAGAGTTAAAATTTATGTTGTCTTTAGTAAGTTATCATATCATATATAGATATGTGAAAATCTAATAAATAGTGTAATAAAGAAGTTAACTACTGATTGCAAATGATGAACGAAATTAAAATTTAGTCTGATTGTAAATGATGACGAAGTTAAAATTTATACTATGTTTACGAAATTATCATTATAGATAATGAAGATCAATTTTAAATTTAAAAAAATTAGTTTGATTATAAATAATGAACGAAGTTAAAATTTATATTGTTTTTACGAAATTATCATATCTTCTTGTAGAAAGTTAATAGATGGTGTAATAAAAAAGTTTTTTATTGTGAATGTTGAAAAAAGTTTGATTATAAATAATTGATTAAATTAAAATTTATGTTGTCTTTATGAAGTTATCATATTATGTGTAGATAATGAAGTTAAAATTTATAGGAAACTATACACAAATAGCCCATATAAAAAAAGTCATAAATTTTTTTAATAAAAAATTATTTGATTAATTTTTATTAGTTAATAAAATAATAAATGAATAAAATTACCTTTGTTGATGACATAATTAAAAAAAATTGTTGTTTGAGCCATAAAATTAATAAAATAATAATAATTTTTATTGTTCAAATAAATCTAAAAAATATTCTACAAATTGAGAATAAGTAAGTTTGTAAATCAATCAACAAAAAAGTTATGATTTGTATGATTATTTCTTGTATTTGTTATTGTTTTGTATGTATAATAAGAGTTAATAATGTATTTTAAATTTTCTTTTTTGTGTTTAATTTATAAAAATATAAGTATAAAAATAAAATAATTGTGCATTGTGATGAAATAAATAAGAAATAAAATGTGTCAGCAAGAAAATACAAAGAATCAAGAGAAAAGAATAAAATTAATGACGAAAAGAAAAAAGAAACACAAAATCCCTCATGCGAGGTACGAGAATGGGTCATGCTCCATTCCTTGCACTTGTGGCCGAGTGCATGGCCGTTCTGACACCTCGCAAGAGGTGCAAGGAGGGGCCTTGCGCAGCTTGACCAAACGCACAACCCCTTCCTGCACCTCTTGCAAGACACAAGGAATTTTGAGTTTCTTTTTTTTATTTATTCTCAATTTTATTTTTTATTTATTTTTTGAATTTCTATTTCTCAATTGATCTTTTTTAACTTTTAATCTTTAAAATGTTATGTACAAACACTCGATCTACTTATTTTAAGTTTGAATTTTTTAAAATTTTGTTTGAATGAATTTTAAAAAAAAATGATAACAAAGAAGTAAAATATGCTTTAAGAATAAAATGATACGAATTTAAATTTTATAGATATTAAAAATTGTGTTTTAATTTTATGATTATAAAAATATATGAATTTAAAATAATAATTTTTTGTCTCCATTTTCTAAACTTATATTGTTTTTACGAAATTATCATATCATGTATAAGTGAGTAAAAAATAAGTGGTGTAACAAAAAAGTATAACAGCCTTGCGTTCGAACAACTGAGCTAGACGGGCCTACTGGATGTTAGAATCCAGTTGTTTTATATAATAGGCTTTGCATCCAAATCCATAGGATTTTATTGACCAAATCGAATTTCTCTTCTGATCTTCAATATAGGTTCAATATAGGCAATTGGAAAACCGAAAACCTACAGTTATACCGATGTTAAACCACAAACTTAATGGTTTCCACAAGTGCATGCAGAGCAGAAGCAAAATTTTCCGTCTGTCACCAATAAATTTTCACAGTTTGAGACAACCAACTTGTATAAGAGGCGAAGAGACTAAGGCTTCAGTTATGAAATATAACCCGTAAAGGAAGGTAAGGGAAAGGAACCAAAATCCATAGATTACAAGGGCTGTACATCTCTTCTTCAATATGAACAAAAAATAGATTATGCCCGTGGGAGTGGGGCAAAAACAAATAGAAAAGATGATACAAGGAAAATTTACAAGGGCGCCCATCTTAATACTGGGAAACTGAGTAGCTCTTGCTCTTCAACAAAAAGCTAAAAGCTTTCCCCATCTTCCTTCTTGATATCGATTTACATAGTGGTTTTGATTCTGGAGCAGGAGCAGGAGCAGGTGCAAGCGTAGGTTTTGAATTCTCAATATTATCAATGGGTTGGCTGATATCAACAGGAGGATGATCTCGTTGCCGCTGCTCCCGAAACAGCATCAAAAGTTTCTGAGCCTTCTCTCTCCCTCTGGCAGTCCCGTTCACTGACATCGACACTAGGGCAGGTATGACCCCTTCTTGTAGGACAATTTGGCTGCATTTCTCATTCCCATTACACAAAATTAAAAGGCAAGAAACAGCTTGCTCCTGCTCAATTGGTTCACCAGTGTCCAATACTGTTGCCAGCCCAGTAACTAAGCCTGGGGTTGAATTCATTTCATCTTTTCCTGCTTGACTTACAGCCAAATTTAGCAAAACTGCCAAGGATTTTTCAGTCCACATGCGCTCACCAGCAACAGCAAGAGATTGGAGGCCACTGATAATGCCAGCTGAAAGGAGGTTTGGAATATTGGATTGGACGGTGGAGAGGTTATAAAGAGCATGAAGGGCATCAAGCTTGCATTGACGTTCAGTTTCACCTTTACAGAGCTGAACTAAAAATGGGACAGCTTGACTTGCGCCAATGATGGACTTGGCATCTTCAAAGCATGAAAGATTCAGATAGAGCGCTGTTGCTGCTCCATGGGAGTTGGAGTTGGAGTACATTTTCTCCAGCAATGGAATTACTCCCGCTGCTAACATCAATTCCTTGTTTCTGAATTTTTTTTCAAAAATGAGATATTAGCCTCTCTATCATTCACAGATAAATGAAGAAAACAAACAGAACAAAAATTTTCCTTAAGCGGACAATAGTTTTTTCACCACATAACCACAAAATGGCTCCATATTGGTGAATAGTAAATAATAGTTATAACATAGGTGTCAGATTTCAGCTATCCAAAATGAACCACTAAATATTTTAAAACCATCTAACCTGGCCCAGATAAGTGAATAAACAAAACATTATTCTCCAAGGCTTAAGAGGGTGCAGATTTGCCACAAGGACCAATTATGTAAAGAACGAAATATGCCTATATTCTCTTCACCATTAATACATTGGTGTCTCAAGCAAACACCTATGATAGATGATATACAATCATAAAGGCATAAATGATCATTGCTGGTATAATACTAAGGAAATAGACTCGGCAATATAATAAATATATTGCCAAAACACATTAAAAGTAAAGAAGAATAATATAATGCGAAATTCAACCTCAAGTGGGATATACATTATGGTCTTTGTTATTAACCTATGTACCATTTTCACTCTCTCTCAAATGGTGATTGGAGATAATTTTCAGGGAATATTGTGCCCTCATCAAGGAATATCATTATCGAGGACGATTGTTATTAAACAACAAGCAACTAAATATACAACCAGATCATACTTGTATGTAATTTCTGCAACTTTCAATTTATTGCTAGGGGCCATATTCCATAGGAAAATACCATCATAATCAATACTAATACTAAAACCTTTTTTTTATGCTTAAAACATAGGCAAAAATTGAGGGCAAACCTGTTATTGTTGACAGCAAGGTTAAATAAAGCCATAGCTCCAACTTCTTGAGCATATGAGTTCCTTTCATGCACAGCTGACTCTAGGAACTGCAACAACGCTTCAACAAATCCATTTGCCCCCATGAAAATGCGGGCCTCCTCATCATCCTTCAAAAGGAGTCTTATTTGTTCTACAACATTGCATTTCTGCCTGAAATCTTTCCCTTCATTCAAAACATTAAGGAAATCCTGATATCTTTGCAATATATTGTACTCAGACTCATCCTCCTGTGCACACAAGTTTTCAAGTGCACTGAATTCCGACTCCTCAATGGTACCACTCTCCTCCAAAGGAAAAACCTTCATATCCTTCAATTTATAAGTGCAGACACTTTCAGTTGATTTTGACTTAGTGGTCTCAGACTCAAAAGCTAGCCTCCAATAATTAAGGTCAAGAGATTCGGGGGGCCCATCAGGAACAGAAACTCCATTTTGTTCACACCAGCTAGCAATAAGACCCTTGACACAGTAATTTGGTGTCAAAGAAAGATGAGGCAACTTCTGCTGAGTTTTTGGGCAGGTATCATGTCCGTCACTGAACCATTTTTCAATACAGATCCTTTCATATGTTTGTCCAGAAGCAATTATGACAGGATCGTACATAAGCTGCAAAGATATTGGACACCTCAATTCTTCTGGTGGAATGGCCATCTGCCCTGATCTTCTAAAATTGTTTGGCCTAAAATTAAAAGAACTAAGTTTTGACAGCTGGCGGTCAAAGGCATGCTCATGGCCACTGTGCCCCCCATCCTCAGAACCCTGAACAGTAGGCGAACAAGGTGTTGAACCTTGTGAATCATTGTCATCCATTATCTCACTTCTAAATAACTTGGAGTATTTTCTCATGAGGTGCAAAAGATAGGCCACAATTGACTCTTTACGCTTATCTTCCTCCACACGAGCTCTTTCAATAAGTTTCTTCAGAGCCCTTCTCTCTGTAAGAGCTGCTCTGGAGGAAGTAATACCAAGCCTAGTAGCAGCTTGGTGAAACGACTCAAGCTCATTATTGTCATTAGAATTGTTAAATTTTCTACCCTGCTGAAGTAATGCAATTATATCATTGCCAACTTGTTTCTCGAAGGGATCAAGTGAAAAAACAATAGCCTCAAGCTTGTTCACAATCTCCCAAATCTGAAAGTGGTTCAATCAGAAGAGGAGTTAAGAGATATCTCTAGGCAATGTAGACAAATATAAAAGCTAGAGAAAATCACTAAAGATTACAATCAAGAAAAACCAGTATAGCACTTAGTTACAAATTCAGGACACTATAATATTATCAAACAGAAGAAGCGTAACCCACAACAAAAACTGAGAACTCTGGAAGATAACATTAGAACCGAATGTAAAATATAAATATAAATATATACTCAAATTGCATAAGAGATCAGCCAATACAAAAATAGACGCTAGTTATCTTATAAGAACATATGAAAACACTCCATGCACCTAATTATAAACTTTTCATCTCTCATTTTTAAGGATCCTTCTCTGTTTCAGCTACCTATTACTTAATAGAATAAGTCTTGATCAATGCCAAGAAAAAATTAAACTGGGAGAAAGATTACCTGACACCCAATTGATTGTGGAACAATATCTTCAACTCGCCGAAGACTCTCAGTTAGAGCACCGCGTGCTTTTTCAAATTTTAAAAGCACAGAATCCCCAGTTATAGCCTACACAATAAAAACTATTCGGTAAGTACATTCCATTCACAAATTCACACTTCTCAGGATATAAATACAAATGAAAACCAAAAAGATCCATTTGAGGAATTGAAAACATTATTACTAAAAAATAAATATTGTACCAAGTAAAGTTTACTACATTCCGAGCAGTGCAGAAGAATGTTCTTAGCCTTCTCAAGTGCTATGTGCAATGAACATAATGCCTGAATGCCAGATCTGCTCCTAGGCCGTGAGGCTTCCAAGGAAGGAAAAAGTGAGAATATTTTGCAGTAAATTGCCGAGAGTTTCTTGCACATGTCTCCATGTAACTGCATTAGAATTGATGATTCAATAAAGAAAACTAAAAAATTGATAGCTGATGTTGCTTTTTGTTAAAAAAAAATTATGAAAATAAGTCAATTTTGGATGTTTGAAAGACCGAGTTTGTATATATAACCACTTATTGCAATATAGTTTCACCATCTTCATTTTGAAGTCATATTTCCAAAAACAAAACCCTAGAAAATCTTTGATCTTTGACAAGCTTAGTAAGATATTTGTTGATCCCATTTGCACATACATAATGTGCGATACAATTCGAAACATAAATTATATCCAGAAAGCAAGTAAATAAAGTAGGGCCCATGTCATTAAAAAGTAAAATAATATTAATTAATTAGGTAAACAAATAATCTAGCCTACACCAAGCAGATGCAATTAAACCTTTCTTGTGTCGATTTAAAAGAGAAAACAAAACCAATTCAACAAACTTGCCAAATCCAACTTTCAAAATTTAACCAACAAATATAAAGCATACATACCTTGGCATCACTAGCCGCAAATAGATTTTCTTCAACCTCAGCAATGTCCATTATTCACCTTCACCGTGGAAAACTAAAAAAACATATCTATATCGTCTGAAATGAAAAGGAGGGGAAAAAATAATCAGCAAATGAAGGACATTTGAATTTCTCAATTAATTAATTGCAATAAGTAAAATAGCAAGGCAATAAATCCAGTCTTGTTAAATCTTTTTTTCTTTGTTTGGAGGTAAACAAAAGATAAATTTTACTTCTGCTTCTCCAGTTAATAGCATTGAGCTTGATTAATTGGTGTTTCCAATTTTGTCATTATCCTAAAAATCACATATATTAAATACTTTAAATAAGTTTCCCAGTTTACAAATTTGCTAGGCAACCAAACAGGGAATAACAATATAAAACGAAGTAAAAGCGAGAACGTAAAATTACTATGTCATTCCGTCACCCGCAGAATCGCAGTTGATTTGGAGAGACAAAAAACACAAAATTTGTCTTGAATATTTCATCAAGCGTCAAAAACCAAAATTCAAAAAGAAATAATAAGAAGAATTATAAGGCTGAACATTTTATGAGAAAGAAACAAGTGCAAACTACGTTAAAACAAAATATGATTTAGACATTTCGTCAAACAGCAAACATTCGAGATTCCGTAAATTCATAAAAAGAAAAATATAAAGAATCTCACTAAAAAAAAAAAGAGTTTTCGAAAATGACCTAGGATGAGATCTTAACCGAGACAAGACACGAAAATCGCCATCATCAGCGATCGAAAGTCCCAAACACAGAATAAAAACGCCAGTCCCCAAACTTCTAGGAAAATATAAAAACAAATTAAGGCACTACCAACGCGAATTTGCCTTACACAAGCACCTAAAAATCGACAATTAGAAAAATCAAAAAAAGACGAAAGCGATGAATATGTATTTATAGTTGGAGTGGAAAAGGCTAAGGTCGTCTGGAGCCAAAACGTACCGGGAAAATCGGGAGGAGCCAAGGAGGCTTCATAAAAAAGCATTTACAAGAATTTGAAAGAGCCAAACAGGGAGTTAAAGAGATAAGATGATCTGTAAGTTAAGAGTTAGGTTTTTGCATTCAAATTAATAGTTGTAAAGAGAGAATTGTTTGCAAGAGTGAGAGAGAAGGGGGAGCTTGAGTTGCTATTATTGGAAGATGGTGTAATGGAAATGAGTTTTTTTTTTAAATAATAATAAAAATAGGGTTTATTTAAGTGGGGAAATAAAATAACAGTGAGTGGGGTGGGGAGTGTTAATTGTTTTAAAGGATTTTATTAATTGGCAAATTATTGTTTATTTGGGGAATAAATTAATGTTTTTATATTTGAAGGGTTTGGAATTTTCGCCGCTAATGTCTCCCCTGTTCACCGGCCGACAGTTGCCGACCTCCTCATTTGTCGGTACAGATCTGTCATAAATCTCATACAATGACCGAATTATCCTCCAAAGTTTTGTATCACAATTTTCTTTTATCTGTTCATTTCTTATTAGATATTGGACCTCTTTCGATAAACAATTGTAAATTTACACGTAAAAAATGCCATCAGTTTTACCAATTTTAAAAATATCTATATTTTTATATACTCTATAATTGGGATTATATTAATCAACTAGTATTATAATAATTAAATTATATTATTAATATTATATCAGTATATATTATAATATTAATATTACATCACAATTATTATTGATATTTATTAAATAATATAACTCTTATAAGATTGAAGTAAAATTTTTACCGTTTTAATATTTGTTAAAACTCAAACTTTTAACCTAAATCACTAAGGTACACAAAAGTTATCGTTAAAACAATTCTTCACTTTAGTAATTACAAAATATCTATTAATACCTTCAAAGATATAAAAGAAAATAATTATTAATAAAATGTAAACTTTCTTTGTGAAAAAACAAAAAAAATATATACACTTGTTTGAATACAATATCATTCATCAAAATGTTATTGGATGAATAAAGTAAAATAATTTATATAAGTCTATTACATTGAGTCGCTCATATTGTCTACACAAAATAACATTAATTTATGGTTAAATAGTTGAATATTTTGTTTTCATAATTATCTTAAGTAGGTATATTTTGGAAAAATGAAAGTTGAAGTATTTGGTTGTAATCAATAAGCATTATAAAGATGTGTAAAATATTCTAAAATAAAATCTTTCACTTCAATTTAGATAATTAACTTTTGTGATAATTTTTAGTTTTCAATCTATCAAAAATGTGTGTTTGTACTTTAAGAAAAATATGTAAGCTCGTATTTAAATGTCGAGATCTATATTTTATTATTAAGGCAGGATCTATAACACAATATTTTTTTATACAATTTTTAAATCGTTAAATCGATACATATTTAATGGTTCGGATACAATCAGAACTGTGTAACTAATGCACTGGATATAATATACATTTGAACTTTAATCTTAACCATTAAATATGTATTAATCTAACAGTTTAAAATTTTGTAAGATATTGGGTAAGAAAATATGGTGCCATAAATCTTAACTTTTTATTATTTATTCATAAATTTAAAATTTTATTATGTTTAAGTAATGTTTGGAATATGAAATTATGACATTTAATTCATATAGTTTATCATCTAATAAATAAATGCTACATTTATTTTGTATTGTAAAAATTTAGAATCTCATTTTAAGAGTATATTGTTACTTTTATCAAAATATTATTTTATTTTAATAATTTAGTTATAAACACACCTTGGATAAAATTCTTTGATGATTTTATAAACAAATGGAAATATAAAAATTAATTAAGAAAACAAATACAATGATCTAAAAAGTAAGAAGTATAAAATTAACAAATAAGGGCTTTTTCGTCAGTTTAGAACTGATCTGATTTCTTTAGTAGCGGATGTCCCCATGCAGGAATTCCCCAATGCAGTTGCATTATTATAATGTGGGTTCACCACCATTCCACGTGGTCATGTTTTTCACCACCGATTTTAACTGACGCCAAAATATCACCCACCACTCAGATCCGTTATTCACGGAAATATCTGCAGCTTTCCCCCCCCCCCCAATCAACGGTTTAAAACCATTTCATCACACAGGAAAAAAATCCTAAAATCCCGCTACGCCCAAAACAACAAACTAACCGTACCAGAACTTGGGCCAGATTCCCTGATGTCACGAATTATACTGCGCGTGATCAAACGCTCCCACCTCCCGCGTAAGCAATTTCACTAACCCTTTGTTTTAACATTTTGCTCGTCAGTTTAAACAGTACATTAGAGGTTCGCATCAACATCAATATGAAAGGTAACACGTGTCAATGAGATGATGGGATTATTTATTCTGTTTGCACATTTAAAGGAGGATTTTTGGGGTTTATAAAGAGAGTGGTGGTTTGTAAATGTCGCATAGCACTTTTGGTTTCGTTGATTTTTTCAGATGAATACAAAGTTTTTGATTTGTGGGCAGTGGGGGAAATTTTGTCCTCACCTCGTCTGCCCCAACGCTAAATACTTCAATTTAAAATTTAGTGCCATCTCCTTATCTTGAAATTCCGAAATACAATGCAGCTTTGATTCTTTGAAACTCGTCGATTTCAGAATTGCGTAGAGTGGAGAAATTGGGCAGCGTCGTTTTGTAGCAACAAGTAGTTTTGTGCGGCAAAGAGGATGGATGGATGGAACTGGACTGATTCGGGGTCAATTTAAGATTGTTAAGTTGACAGTATTCAAATTCCTAATTGGTTTTCGCAATAGTGATGCCCATTTCTTGAATCTCGATATGATAGGATTTAAAACAGTGATTCCAGTTTCTTAACATAGCATTGATTAATCAGAATAGCATTTAGCCTCGAAGTCCCAAAAATTATAGGATAAAACACCCAATAGGGCACCAACAAGGTAATCAATCAGCACATGTCACGTGGATCAAAATTTGTCGTCATAATTGGCCGTTCATCTTGTGTGCAAAGTCAGGTATCTCGTTAAACAACAAGTTGAGACGAGAAAGATGCTCCTTTCAAATAAAAAATCTCAAATAAAAATAAAATCTTTACCTACATTAGAAGATACATATTAATATGATGTCAACACATATTAAGGGAGGATGAACACTTCGCTTTCACTCCACCGCGAAGCAATTTTTAACCCATTGGACTCCGGTTCCTATGACCTTAAGCTAATAGCAAAACAATTCAATTTATACATGTAGTTTAAGAAATAAAATTACCTAAAAACCTTTTTTTTAATTCTATTACGGGCTTTCACTAAAATAGTAAATTGTTCATATACGAATCGAATTAAAGGATTGCGTGGGAATTAAAATAAAGTTGATGGTTTGATGGTTGATGACCATTACTTAACAAAATTCATTAAGGAAAAAAATGAAAAGCAAATAAGTTCCAATAGGATTAATGATAATGTTGTTGGCGAGAGCAATAACGCACGTTCTCCCATCCACCATCCTTAATGCTGTTCACTTTTCTCTAAGTGCCCATTTATAATAATATATGTATATGTGTACTTCGACGGTCCACTTTCTAAATCCAAAGATAGAATTTTTTTAACTATATAATGTCATATTTTAATATTACTTTGACATATAATAATATAGATGGGGAATGGATGCCCCATCTTATTCAACAATATCACGTATGCAATATGTTGTGGATACGACATGTAAACTTTTGATCACATAATATTCGATTGAATATTAACACTGTCAACCCTGAGGTTTACACAAATTTTATTTTGTTGATTTGATTTTAATTATATTATTATTTAATTTTAAAAATAAATATATTTTTATTTTTTAAATTAAATAAAAGAGATGATAATATAATTAAAATTAAAATTATGGTCAATATGTAATTTATATAAATCTCGGGGGTGACAGTGTTCATATTCCTATTTATTGACTTGACTGTCACATCACGTTACATGCATAATTATATTTCCGTTTGGATAACCCAAAGACTTTTCAGTGTACAATACTATTATTTATTTTATTTTATTTATTAACAGTTGGATTACTACATTTTAACGTTTAAAAATATTATTGAAAAATCAATTCAATTTGTACACGTTATAATTGTATGTAATAGGGCCATTAGTGCAACTTTATTTTTACTTAAATTAAGAATCAAAAATTTCATTAATTCATTCTATTTAGTGGTAAAATTTTAAAATTAAAAAATACAATTTAATGTTGTTAATTTATCCATTATCTCCATCATTATAGTAACAATAGTCAATGATTAAGAATTGTAGTATTTGAAGTAAAAAAAATTAAGTTATTCAAAATCCATATTGGTGAAAATATATTAAAATAAAATTGCGACATAAAGTTATAATACAAAAATAAAATTAGTGGTCACTTGCAATCTAATTATTAAAATTTAAAGTTACAATATAATATTATTGTTAATCACATGTTAAAAAAAATCAAATTGGAGTCCCTCTCACATCATTATTGAAGAAGATTTTTTTTTTTCATTATTTCAATTTAGCATTTTAGTATTTTATATATAAGTAAAAGAGAGTTTAAGTACCAATTGCATTGTTTAAATAATAATATTTGTATATTTCTTAATTTAAGTTTAGAATTTTAAGTTTTGAGAGAGATTAAAGAGTTTTATTTTCTCTAATTATTAAAGAACGGGAGAGGATAGATGAGTAATTTAAGAGATAGAGGAAGGGGTATGAATGGAATTGGAGCAGAGAATCCAACAGTTGAAAAAAGTGGGGTCAAAGACCCAAAATCACGGTCTCTTTCATAGGGAGCACAAGAACGCAAACGGGTCACGTCTTCGAGTCAACAACATCTAATCTAAAGCAAAGCCAGGCCGATTTAAACTTTATATTATATTTGCTCTTTGCTCGCTCAAGCCTTTTTGCGTTTTGACCTTAAACAACCAGAATTATTATGCTCCAAATAATACACATTAATCATCAATCCACATGTGCCAATTACACACCGCCCTTTAATTTAACACCATATATTCCGATTTTTATCCATCTTTCCAACTGAATTGGACTGTCGAATTATGTTGTTAAGGTACTTGTAGACATTAAATTCTATGAACAAGAACTACACCACATGAACAAGTCTTTTGAAAATTAATTGATGCTCAAGGGTACCATGATTATGCCTAATTGGGTCTCTATCTCTCTCTCCCTCAATTAATCATGAAGATTCCTACAATATTTTTTGCTAACGACGATTATATTAGATTATTCTATTAGTTTATAATATATAATAAATCAATGTTTAAAAAAGAAATAACGAAATTTTGACATTTTGTATCATGTCTATGCATATGCATTGATTATTCTTTAAAGTTGATCTATTGATTGTTGCTCGCTCTTAAAAGTGTTTATATAATATTAAAGATGGTTATTTGGTTAATGGGCTTTTAGTTTGTGGAACCTCTATGATACCACGATTGTGAATAAGTTGGTTCAATATGTATATGTATATAACAAGTTGTATATTTGATTGATGATAATAGAAGAATTTGTCTTCTAAAAAAATGTATCTATGGTCTGTTATTTCATATATATACGTGCTTTCACTATATTCTTAAAGTTTACGTAAAAAATATTAGTTAGAAAGTAATTAAGAAGTTTTTTAAATAAAGATAAAGTAATTTTCATTTTTCTTGTAATAAATTAATTAAAAATTTTTTATTTATAAGTCAAATCTAAGTCTAACTCAATAATGAATAGCTAAAAAAATGACTTCAGCTAAACTCTATATAAGGAGCTCAATGTTAAGGTATGTAATAATTCCAATTTTTTTCATTTTTTTTAGGTAGAAAAATGAGAGATGTAGAGAAGAAATCCAATTTATTTCTATTATCTTTATATATAAAAAGAGATGTAGAGAGAATAAGAATGACAGTTTAGAGAGCATGAGGGTTCAGCCTAGTTGGCTGAGCACCTTCAAGTCTCACATCCCCACCTGGGTTCGAATCCCCCCTCCCCCCAGGCGGTGCGGAAAAAAGAACATATGTTGTAATCCCCCCTTCAAAAAAAAAAAAAAAAAAAGAATGACAGTTTAGATAAAAAAAATTATATAAAGAAAAAAATAATTATAAAGGGATAAAATAAGAGAATATAATAGAATACTTTTATAATTTTATTTTCTATATTATTTTGAGATATAGTAATAAACTTGTTGTTTAGTTCATAAAGTAGATGTAAGTTTATAAAAATTAAAATACTGTAATTTGTTGGTATTTTAGTTTTATAAAAAAAATGTGCTAGAATTTTATTTTGATATTATTTTAAGATATGATGCAGTATTTGATTTATTGTTCAACTTTGAGAGTTGATATAAGTTTATGAAAATCAAATTATTATAAACTTTAATATTTTTAGTTTTAGTTTTTATTTTTACTGAACTTTAATTTTTCGATTGAATTGCTATTTTCGAACGTTGAACTATTAAAATTTTAGTAAATACAATTTTATTTTATAATTAAGTGTTAACTTAAATATCTTTTTCATTTGGTCTATAATTAGAACTTTCATCCCGCAATAACCGCGGTTTTAAAACTCCATTACTTTTATACTAAATACATCATAAATATATTTATATCAAAACAACAACAGAATGACTCTCTTTTGAGGCCAAGACACTAAAAACAGTGGAGAAAAATATGACAGGAAGGCATTGCTCGTGCATAATGATCTTGTACATTCAATGAAGAGAGAGAGAGAGAGAGACCTTGTACATCTGCTAATAGTGGCATGTGGTCGCATCCATTTCAAAAATCAGGAGGATCTGGCATAAGATTAGAATAATTAATAAGGGTAACAATGATTGATTACAACGGTTTATTGACCGAATTCGAAAATATTAGTCGAGAATTTTGAAATGTGCCGACATCTTCAAGACAAAGAGTTGAACCACAAAATGATGGAGGTTCTGTAAATGTACATTTGTCGCGCAGCTAAGAAAAGCATGTGATTGTCCAAAGTGAAAATGCTTTTAACTCCATTCTCCTACGTGTGTATATATATATATATATATATATGCATAAGAAATATTATTTTAACAACGAACATGAAGGAATTAATAATATTTCTTTATCTTTTGAATTATTTTGTCGAATCTTTGATTTATATTCGAATTCAATAAAAAAAAAACTAGAATCACTTATTTTGATCTAGTCCGTAATTTATTAAAAATAAAAAGCACTCTGGTAGAATTTTCACAAACAAAAAAAGATTGCAATTAATTTAATAATAATCGGATGACATTACTTTTTTTTTGGCCCAAATCAAGAAATTCATTATATATGATACAAAATAGATTTTATAAATATATACTAATTTATTTCTTATATTTATTTAATATATACTATGTTAGTTATTGTAATAATATTTTTGATAATTTTTATTATTATTTTTATCATTACAAAAATTAACATGATATATATAAATAAATAAAGACGAAGTTAATATATATCTATAAAATTAATGATTAAAATAATATTTTTTTCTTATATATAATAACGCGTAAACAGTAGAAAGCTATAGGCCATCCATGAATATGAATAGGATCCAGGTGCATGTGAGTTGTGACAACATTTAAATCATCACATTCACAGCCACTCATCCATTTGGGTAGGTCCTCTGCGTATTCTGGCATTAACCAATCCAAACCAATTAGCCGTTCAAATTTCTCTCTCACTCTGTATTAATTATTACATGGCCCCCACAATTCAAGCCAGTGGCTTATGTATAGGAATAGGAATGTCTTTCATCTTCTCTATGTCAACTGTCAATAGACAAGTCCTGTGTGAATTTCCAAAAATTTTTTTAAGGGTTTTTACAAAACTGGTCAATAATAGAAGCAAATGACATGGTAAAAATGAGTTTTAACATTGTTAAGCAAGCACGAGCAAGTTGTGCAATTGGTTGTTTTTACTACTTGCATGATGCATGTGATCTTTAAGTCGTTGGTTGAGTCTACGTTCTCTGCATGAAAACTACTTGAACAATCAAAAGGATGTATTGGTTTGGTATGGCCAATTGGCCATGATTTGACTTCAAAAGCCTAAAGGTGATGTTTTCATTTCTGCAGTGCCCAGCCCCCCTGTTGCTTTCACTTGGGTTGGGCTCCTCACCATTTATATACACTGTCCAAAATTTGGGTCTCTCTAGCTTTTTCTTTTCTTTTTTTTTTTCAATGATAAATTTCATTTCGGCTAAAACAGGATAGGGTTACTTTCATATTCAATAATATAAATACAACAATATGACGCCCCTAGCTGGTTTACCCGAGAGGTTAAGAGGAAAGACTTAAGATCTTCTGCATATAAGTGCGCATGGGTTCGAACCCCCATAGCCAGCACTGTAAAACAATTTATAATTATTTTTTTGATTATTAATTATATTCGAAACCATGCCAACATAGCAAAATTTATAATTATTTTGCATAAAACATTACAATAATATATATAAAAAACACTAATAATATCAACAAGCTAAAATAAAATACACTATAGCTTATTTCAGCTATTTTCCATAAAAAATTATAACAATATATGGGAAAAAAAAACACTGTGATAATATCATCAAGCTATTTGACAATAAAATAAACAAATTTTGTACATATTAACATATCCTTTCAGGGGAAACAAAAAAAAAAGAGAATACATTAGCATTCTTTTGGCCTTATTAATTTTCTTTACCGTGTCATTGGTGTGATGCAAAAGATGAAATTAAGTTTGACTTACACTTTGATCAAGGGTGCTAGTAAATTTGTTATGTATAAACAAATTTCCTATACATTAACATACACATACCCATTATCTAATAATTAGAGGTCCGAGTTTAAATATTTATTTCTTTAAATTAATAAACATATATATTCATTTAAAGAAAAAAAAAAACTGCACAACATAGACAAAAGTTAAGGTTAAATTTGGATCATACCTTGGCCAATATGACAATCAATTATATTTGCATACCTTTTTAGGGGAAAAAAAGGTACACTAAGAGTTCTAATGGTACGACTTTTTTAAATAAGAGCTTATTTAAGTAAAATTTATGCTAATAAAGCTTTTGTAGATAGAGTTTTTAAGAGAAAATATTAGTTATTTAAATGTCACTCATACCCTTTAAAAAAAATAATGTCATTATTTTAATAGACATTTTTTAAAGATATATTATAAGAAAATCTAAGTAAATTTTTTTTATATAAAATAAGAGCATTTTAGATAATTTAACATATTAAAAAAAATTAACCTTAATTCTTAAAAGTTCAAAATTTAAATTTTTTTTCTTCATAAAAGTAAAATATCTTTTTTAATTTCAAAAACTCTTCTTTAATTTGTAACTAAACATTTAAAAAAAATTAGTAATGCCTTTAATATAAAACAGCACTTTTAGCTATGAAAAAGTAATATAAAAATGTCTTTAACATATTTTTTGGTAATGTTTTTATTAATTTTATCTATTGTTTCTTAAGTAAAATATTAAATTTGGATTGGACCTTCGTTAAGATGGCAACTAATTTTAGTAATGTAAATCGACTTTTTATACTTCTAAGGAAAAAAAAGTATATTAACATATTTTTTCCCATATTTTTATTTATTTATATCCATTATTTCGTTAGTGAATGGGAAAAGTTGAAATTAAATTTGAGTCAAACCTTGGCACAAATTTTGACTGGAGTTCACCGAATGCAATGAAATTATTGTACATTTTCAACTGGGGGCAGTTTAGTCATGACAGGGGTGTATTTAGTGTCATTCATTTAGAAACCCTCCGGCCCATAATGGCCCGGTCCTTGTTCATCAAAACTTGCCCGTGGCGCAAGAAACTATCTGCCTTTACTTATACACTGATCTTTATCTGTCAAAGCAATTCCCTCCAATTTATTCCCAATACATCTCTCCAGTCGATATCTGCACACATTCTCGAATTACGTTGTCGTTTCGATCTTACATTGAGGTATAAATCTTCCGTCCTAGTATTTTTTTATTTCAATTAATTTGGAATTTCACCATTGATATCTGTGAAACAGCCTCGATTTAGTATTTCAGGGTTTTTACTGAAATCTATTTTTAGGTCAAAATTTGTTTTCGAATTTAGTTCGATAACTTCAAAGGTTGATGATTCTCTTTATGGTTTTTAACTTTGAAATGGATGCATAAATTAAGCTTTCAAGTCTTAGGGTTTTCACTACTACAGATCCTAGTTAATTTCCAGATGCAAGCAAATAGTAATAATAATCCCAATATTAAAATGTATCGTTTAGTTTCCTAATTTTGTGTATCATGTGCCTATGTTTACTTTTTACTGATTGTGAGAAAGTTTTCTTTCTTTATTAATTTATATTTTAAAATATATTTTAAGGTATGAAGCTTGACACCAGCGGTCTTGAGTCAACAGCTCCATTTTTCGGGGCAAACATTGAACTCTCTCTTGGGTTTTCAGCTGCTCCGTCGTTTGATCTTCCTGTTACCAATGATGTCAGTATGCACTTGTTATAAGATGGTGATAATCTGTTATGTGCAGAAAGGAATTACGAGTACTTTGATGAGTTTGTTTGTTTATTTTGTTTCTTTCAGTTTGATGAATTTCAGAAGGAAGCTAAAGCTACCCTAAAACATGCAAAGGGGACAACCACACTTGCTTTTATCTTTAAGGATGGTGTCATGGTCGCTGCTGATTCTCGAGCTAGCATGGGAGGCTACATCTGTATGTTTCTTTTCTCTTGTGTTTATGTTTTGTTTATTTAGTGGAAGTTGTGTTTGCCTTAGGATTGAGATGAGCAATGAATTTTCATTTTTCTTTTGATGGGCATTACTTTCTTAACTGACAAAGTTTTACCATGTTGCTTTGGAAATATTTACGAATTTTTATGTTTAAAGGCATGGATTGTGTACTGTATCCTTTCTATTTGAGAGTTGATAGGAAGTTTGGACTTCTTGTTGAACATACTTGTGTTAAATAAATGCATCTAGCCTGGGCTTTGTGTAAATTAGTAATTGATTTGTATGGAATGAAGTTATGTAACTGTCATTGTAGATTGATTGTCTTACCCATTGTCATTTGAGCATGCACATACACAAATTGAAGATTTTATGCATTAGCTTAAGTGGATGAGGAAGCCAGTCCTATCCTAAATGTGAATGTGTCCATGCAAATTATGTTCTTGTAACATCTGACTGTTTTCTTTTTCTTTTTATTATGCAACTGTCTTTTTATGTTGATAAGCAAAGTTAATCACTGTATCTTTATAATTTCAGCTTCACAGTCGGTGAAGAAAATTATTGAAATCAATCCTTACATGCTTGGCACAATGGCTGGAGGAGCTGCTGACTGTCAGTTTTGGCACAGAAATCTGGGCATAAAGGTGCATATTTATGTTTGTTATCCAAAATGGAAGGCCATGCTTTTATGGTCATACTATAGTTGCGAGGGACTGTCATAGCATAGTTAATACTTTTAGGTTGTGATTGATTTCTTTGACAAGTACACTTTTTTTATTTTGGCCAATAGAAAGAATTATGATAACTTTTTTGTTGAATATTTGAATTTTTCTAATGCATTTTAAATCACCTAAATGCAACTACAGTACGTCCATTTTAGGTTATCCCTGTTCTTCAGATGCATAAGAAGGGCTAATTCCTTTTAGCTTAGGTGCTAGCAGTGGCATTTGAGGACTTGTATATGTTTGTCACAATAACATTTATCACTTAGTGTTTTTTTCTTAATAACTTGTATGTGTACATGTATTGCTAAGAAACAGAAGAGAGAATATATGTTTAACTATCAGAGAAATATACAAGACGTGAGAGGACTACAAATCCACAAAAACAAGGACGAGAAGTCCCAAGGAAGAAAAAAGAAACCACAACTTAATACAAATAGAATATTAATTTAATGTTTCAAAATAAATGAGCTCAGTTATATTCAGAAATAGCTGAGTATTAGCTCTTCTTGCTGTTCACCTAACATGAGAATGCATTGAGATTAGCTGGTACTGGGTTCTTGCTTCCTTTAGGCGCTAAAGTAACCACTAGGAAATCTGTGAGACTAAGTGTTTTTGTTTTTCTTCTCACGTGAAGTGCTAATCTAATACTTGTTTACAAAATTTAGTGCCGACTGCATGAATTGGCAAACAAGCGCAGAATTTCAGTTACAGGGGCATCAAAGCTGCTGGCCAACATTCTTTATTCCTATCGTGGGATGGGATTGTCTGTTGGAACTATGATTGCTGGCTGGGACGAAACTGTAAGTGAATTATATTTCTGTTCTCATTTTTGCATTTCTAAAGAAGTCTCTCTGAAATGGTTTTTCCATGGATTGCAGGGTCCTGGGCTGTATTATGTGGACAGTGAAGGAGGAAGGCTGAAAGGAACACGGTTCTCTGTGGGATCTGGTTCACCATATGCATATGGTGTGCTGGACAGTGGGTGCGTTTATTCCCATGTTTTCTTGTTATTTCTTCATGAATGTTTAAGGCTTTTGTCAAATCATATAACTTTTTGAGTGTCTTCTGGAATTTCTTTCTAGGGAACACAATCTATTGTCTTATATTATTTTTGTTGAATGGGAAGTATCATAATGTCTTAGTGAATCATCCTGTATGAAAAATACAAGATAATTATAAATAATAGACTAATTAGAAAAGGGAAAGAAGGGAAATAATGTGAAAGATGCTTACCAGAATGTTCTGTATTTGTTGACGGACTCGGTTTACTTCTGTATTATACCCAGTCCCCCTCTCCTTGGGCAGATAAAAATACAAAAACATTAATACATTAATATGTTGGAGATTGGTTTCCTCGTGGACCAAAGAAGTTGCACATTATTCTTTTTGTGCTTTCTGTCCCTGCCACTCATTAAGGTTTTACTGATGTATGGAAAACTCAATTATGGGTATGTTATTGCCCACTGCAAGCAAGGTTGATGCAAGATAGTCAATACCTGTAGTAACAAATCTACTTATCTTACGAATTTTGGTTGCTGGAAGTGTTTGTTTTTGTATATTTCATACAAGAATAATGTTGCACTGAATAGTACTGCTGTTATGCCAAATAAATTTGTCAAGTAATGTGGGGGATGCTACCTAATTAACCATGTGAATGCAAAGATTTTATTCTTTATGCTTTAAATTGCACAGAGCTGATGGACAGCTGATGTTTTCCATGCATTTCACCCTGTTTCGTTGTGAAAAAATTGTTCAAGAGTACTTATTTATTTACATTTTTGTCTGTTAATTATTATTTTGGCATTTTGTGCATTCTTATGTATAATTATTTTGTTACATGTTCTAGCTATCGGTTTGATATGTCAGTTGAAGAAGCTGCCGAGTTGGCTAGAAGAGCTATTTACCATGCAACATTCAGAGATGCAGCTAGTGGTGGTGTTGCTAGCGGTATTTCTCTCTCTCTCTTTCTGTGTTTTAACCACCCATGCTCTAAGCTTATTTAAATTGCTTCTGCTCTTTAAATCAGTTTATCATGTGGGACCAAATGGATGGAAGAAGCTGTCTGGCGATGATGTTGGAGAACTTCACTACAAGTACTATCCAGTCATGCCAAGTACAGAGGAGCAGGAAATGGCTGAAGTTTCAGGGCAATGACTTCCATAAATCGACCAAGTTCTTCGTAGATCCACCGGAGGTGTTCAAAGATATGCTTGTGAACCCGGAACTTTCAGTCACTACCTTGTGTGGCTTCCTGAGATCAATTGTGAGATGAGCTAAGATCAAGTCAATACTTATAAGAACACTCCTATTCTGGTATTTTCATTATGACAAATACAGTTTTATTGAGCAGCTTGTTGTTACTGATATTTAGAGTTATTAATGAAGTAATTTGGTTCTTGGTGATTGCAATTACTTGTCTTCATATGGAATACATTAAACTAACATACTTGTGCATAGCACTACCTTGTATGATTAATAGGACAAATAACCGATAACCTTTGCTTGTTTAAGATTAAAGCAGGTGATTTGGAGTGGATGGAGGGTCACTGTAACTCAAAAGCAGGAAGCTTGCAGTAGCTGAAGACATAGTACCTACTATGTCACCTATAAGCTAATCTTAATGAATTATGCTACTTTTGTCCAATTGAGACCCACTATCTATGGTATACGAATGAAAGTTATCCAAAAAATGGTAGGAAAATGGGAGAGATGGGTGGGAAGAGCGGTCTATCGTGAGGAAGAAGTGCTAAAACTGCAGATGTGCAGTAGCTTGGGATCTATCTTTTGCCTTAAAATGAATATAGATTTGAGGGAAATGGAACCCAGATTCCTCAGTGAGCAAGTTGAAGTATTAGTATAATATTACGGTTAAAATCCAATCCACCTATACCCTTGATTGCTATGCAAATGATTCTTTTCTTTCTTCTGCCAACTTCATCCAAAGAGTATAGGCTTGAAAGGGGCTTTTATTTTATAATAAGAAGGGGGAAAAGAAAAATAATTCCAAGTGATCATGATATATGAAATTTTTGGGCCTATATCTAATTGTGATGGAATGATTTGAGCGAATGCCAATATTTGGGATACATTTTGACAAGTTGTCCATGCGTCTTACTATCAATTCTTACTTTCCCTCTCATACAAATAACAATAATTAGTCCAGTCCTGTATAATATTTCCTTATTTTCAACTGCGCTTTTAAATGAGACAAAATAGAAGCAAACACAAAGTAAGCAACACAATAATACAGACCGGAACGAACAATTCTCTCCGTCTCCCTCACTCTTCATCTTTTGGTTGCTTCTAAGCATGTTTTCATGATTGAAAGTGGAGGTAGAATCATTATTAGCAATCCCACTAAAACAAAATATTATTTGTGTTTTGGAATCAAAACTTAAAATTATTATTATGGCAGGAGAACAAGAACAATAACTCAATTATCTCTATCTGGGAAAATAACAAACATAATTGACCACATGAGCTTGAACGAGTTGTTAGGGTGAGAATTACGCCAAAAAAAAGAAGAGCTTCATTGATGATAAATTAATCGTAGAAGGAATTCTATAAAATGATTAGGGGAGGTGAATTTGAATTTGATGTTGATGATATAATAAGTCGTTACTCATAAAGGGAAATGTTAAATTGGTAACGTTTTAATAATTATACGTATGAGAGCACTTGCTTAACTGATTCGATAGTAAAAAATTAATAGTATACTTTTTTATTAAAATTGAGATTTTAAATTTGAATCTTTCTCGTTATGTAAAATAATAATAATAATTATTATTATTATACATGTGAGAGTTGAGTTTTTATGAAATAAAATTCTTTTGTTTTACTTTTTTTTTTTGTCTAAAACTTGGTTGTGATTTGATTTTTATGAAGTAAAATTCTACATAAAGTCGAGTTTCCAATCTGCTATCATAAAGTTATCTAATAAAAAATTGCTGTAAATTTAGGTATTTAAATTTGGTAATTTGGCCTCAATAGAGAGATATTGTTTAGTACTCCTATAAGCAATAAGAGAATATCATATTTTTGAGGGGCTGAGCCTGAGAATTTACTTGAATTGTGTAAAATAAAAAAGTTATTTAAGATACTAGTTTTCCTGTTGTGGTTTAAGGAGGAAGAATCCTAAAAAATGCACATATTTGATATTCACATAAGACTCCAAAGGTGAAGATGAAACCAACAGAAGATAGATGATCGAAAATGCACTTTCTCTTTGCTTTTCTTCCTACTGCCATTTACATTTGGCGGGAGGGTGGACCCCATTCCCTAATCAACATCTCGTCTTTCTCAAGTCTCTTTCTCATAAATACCTCTCCACCACCAACCACTCCCCCTCCCTCCCTCTCTCCCTCTTCCTCTTCTGTATATACGTTTTTAACACAATCGCTCGCTCCACCGTCTCCATTTTCATTTCACTCCCAACATTTTTCATAATACAAATGAAAACTCACTTCTTCTTCCCACTCCTTCTCTGTTTCTTTCACTTCCAAATCACAAAACCCTCCCTCTCCCTCTCCCCTGATGGCCTCACTCTCCTCTCTTTCAAATCAGCCATCGATCAAACCTCATCCGACGCCGCCTCTGTTTTCTCCGACTGGAACGAAAACGACTCCACCCCCTGCGCCTGGTCCGGCATTTCCTGCATGAACTTCTCCGCCTCCCCTGACCCGCGTGTCGTCGGAATCTCACTCTCCGCAAAGAATCTCCGCGGCTACATTCCCTCTGAGCTGGGTTCCTTAGTCAATCTTCGAAGGCTTAATCTTCACAACAATAACTTGTACGGATCAATCCCCAATCAGTTATTTAACGCCACTTCACTTCACAGTATCTTCCTTTACAGTAACAATCTCTCCGGTTCTCTCCCTCCGTCGATCTGCAATCTCCTCAGAATCCAAAACCTCGATCTTTCTAACAATTCTCTGTCCGGTTCGCTTCCTGATAATCTGAAGAATTGCAAGCAGTTGCAGAGGCTGATACTTGCTAAGAATAAATTTTCTGGGCAAATTCCTGCTGGGATTTGGCCTGAATTGCAGAATTTAGTACAACTCGACCTTTCTGCTAACAATTTCACAGGGCCAATACCAAACGATTTGGGCGAGCTCCAGTCTTTATCGGGTACTCTGAATTTGTCTTACAATCATTTATCCGGTAAAATCCCGAAATCTCTTGGGAATTTACCGGTTACTGTGAGTTTTGATTTGAGGAGCAATTATTTAAGCGGGGAAATACCTCAAACGGGGTCGTTTACTAACCAGGGACCGACTGCATTTCTTAATAATCCTTTGTTATGCGGGTTTCCTTTACAAAAATCTTGCAAAGAATCAATAAATAGCCAGCAAGAGACACAAAATTCGGCGGCGGAAAATGATAAGAATAGGAAAAAGGGACTTAGTACCGGGTTGATCATATTAATATCAGCAGCAGATGCAGCTGCTGTTGCGCTTATTAGTTTAGTGATCGTTTACATTTACTGGAAAAAGAAGGATTCTAACGGCGGCTGTAGCTGCACTGGGAAGAGAAAATTCGGCGAAACGGACAAGGGAAAGTTCTGTGCTTGCGTTTGCATGAATGGTTTTCGGAACGAGGATTCGGAAGTTGAGGATCAAGAGAAAGCAGAGAGAGGCAAAGGGGAAGGAGAGCTGGTGGCAATTGACAAAGGGTTTACGTTTGAGCTTGATGAATTGCTCAGAGCTTCTGCTTATGTGTTGGGCAAAAGTGGGCTGGGGATTGTGTACAAAGTTGTGCTTGGTAACGGGATTCCGGTGGCTGTGCGGCGACTCGGTGAAGGCGGAGAGCAGAGGTATAAAGAGTTTGTTACTGAAGTTCAGGCGATTGCTAAAGTGAAGCATCCGAATATTGTCAAGTTGAGAGCTTACTATTGGGCTCCTGATGAGAAGCTTCTTATTAGTGACTTCATTTCTAATGGCAACTTGGCTAATGCTCTCCGAGGTCAGTTTAGTTCTCGGACTTAAAAGTTTTAACATTATCCAAATTTGTCCGTATTTTGTTCCGATCCTAAATATGATCTTATGTTTACATTTTTGAGCTTCAACCTGAGCAGTTGAAAATTTTCAGTGGCGATACTGTACATAGGAAAATGTGTGGACTTATTCGTGTTTTAGTAAGAGAAATATCAGGATTCGGGGGTTTAAGTTCATGTTTCGGAGAAATTAGATGAGTCATGATTGGTCCACGTGGCTTTGAAATTATGGTTATTGAGTATGTACTGGTCCACATGGTGTAGCTGTTATCATTTAATCGGCGCACCCCATCATAGCCAATTAAAAGTTAAAACCGGTTGTAGGGCCATTGCCATTCCTTTATTATTGCCTGTACCCTCGAAATGCCCAATCTTTTAGTTTTACCACCCCCCAACATGGAATGCCAAATAAGTCTGCAGCAGATTTGAACATAAAGTCAAGTATTTATTTGGTTACTTCATAGGAAATGATTGAATAGAAAATTACAAGAATTTTGTAGGTGGCCTTGTAAACGAGAGATCCAATAGGTCCCTTCATTATTGGCCGTGGCTACCTAAAACAAGTGTATACATACACTAAGGGTTGATG
Organism: Ailanthus altissimus; assembly: GCA_946807835.1. Classification (NCBI taxonomy): domain Eukaryota; kingdom Viridiplantae; phylum Streptophyta; class Magnoliopsida; order Sapindales; family Simaroubaceae; genus Ailanthus; species Ailanthus altissimus. The sequence goes on along the minus strand of OX327692.1, from coordinate 22,677,189 downwards.
GAGATAGGCAGCTATTGTAGGCCTTCACCATTTCCAGATCTCTCTATCACAGGGTGATGGGTCATGATTCGCATTTTTCAATTTTATTTTTCTTGTTGAGCTTCCACTCAAGTTAATGTCCCCCGTCCCACCTTCCATCTCCTTAACTCCATACTAGCTAGACATCTCATAATGTTAGTTCCTTTGCTTTAAGCATCCAATATTATATGGCAAGATTGCGGATCTGAATTTGAAGATTTGGGGTTAAATTAAACTATTAAAGTGGCTTTCTCAAGGTTCCCTTCCCTGTTCTTTTTTCTCTTTTTAACTTTCAGGGGAAAATATAGGCTCTATGTTCCTTTTTACTTTTGTATCATAATTTTCTTTTTCAAGTGTAGACTTTTTTTCCAGTGAAGTACTCTCTGTTTCCCCACTTAGTGAGTCTGCGTTTACAAGTTTCAACTAGAAAATTTAATTCATGCTCTTTTGCAATTTCTTAGTATCTTGCATGTGCCCATACTACAATCTTTAATTAACTTAATACTACTCTTTACCAAGCTGACAACTATCTAGTATTAATAGAAAATTAATTCTGCAGGAAGAAACGGTCAGCCATCATCAAGCCTCTCATGGTCAACAAGGCTTAGGATCATGAAGGGTACAGCCCGGGGCTTGGCCTACCTCCATGAATGCAGTCCGAGAAAATTTGTCCATGGAGACATCAAGCCATCGAACATTCTCCTTGACAATGACTTTCAGCCTTACATCTCTGATTTTGGCCTAAACAGGCTCATTAACATTACAGGCAATAACCCCTCCTCCTCTGGTGGCTTCATGGGTGGGGCTCTTCCTTATATGAAATCTGTTCAAAGTGAGCGGGCCAATAATTACCGAGCACCGGAGGCTCGAGTCTCCGGAAACCGCCCCATGCAGAAATGGGATGTCTACTCATTTGGAGTTGTTCTGCTTGAGCTGCTTACGGGAAAATCCCCTGAGCTTTCACCAACAACATCAACTTCTATTGAAGTTCCGGACCTGGTGAGGTGGGTGAGGAAAGGTTTTGAGGAGGAAAATCCATTGTCAGATATGGTAGATCCAATGTTGCTGCAAGAAGTGCATGCCAAAAAGGAAGTGCTAGCAGTTTTTCATGTTGCCCTTGCTTGCACAGAGGCAGACTCCGAAGTTAGGCCAAGAATGAAAAATGTATCTGAAAATCTGGAGAGGATTGGCACATAGGACGTATTGGTTTAACTTAATGCAACTTGGTCATGCAAGTAGCTGATTTTTTTTTAATTTTCTGATGGCTGAGATTCATTTCCCAATCGATGGACCGTCAATTTTCAAACCTTATCAAGATTAAATTTTGATTCACCAATTTCTGAACCGTCCTAAATTTGGCCGAAAATTCGGCAATTTCGTAGCATTAATGGTGACATGTACGTAGGTATTTACATTTTTAATTTAAAAATTTATCCCATTTTCTTTCTGGGATGTGTGTAATAAAATGTTCTTCTTTATTTGTAAGTTTAATTTCATGCATTGTGAGATCCATCTAGTATTGGGCCTGACTTTTGTATTAACGTAATCTGTTTGGGCCCAAGTTTCAAAGCCCCTTTTAATCTCCTAAGTAGCCCCGAGTCTAAGCAGACTTAAAAAGGCATTGAAAGAATCCTAGACGAGTAACACTAGTAAATTTACATGTAAATGTAAATGCCTCAAATCTACCGCATTTAAAAATGTGGTTCTGTTCTGTTCCATTTAAATCCTAAATATTTGTGTTTAATCAAATTTAATTTTTTTAGGGGCAAACATTTGTTTAACTAGCAACTTTTTTTTTTTCATTTTCTTAACCAAACATGGAGTGCCAAGAGTATTTTACGCTCATCTATTTTAATTCGTTTATTTCACCCAACGACAAAATCATTCTTTACACTTTAAGAAATAACAAATTTTCTCTATAAAACACTAAATATCAATCCTCTTTAAAATTGAATAATAAATCTAAATTTCAAGCTAAGTTAAAATATGTTTTCCTGTAAAATATATTACATGATTTTTTTTATGTACATTAACGTGTTTGTAATATAAAAGCTTGAGTAGTTGTTATAGATTTTCTGTGAATGGTATTTAGATGAATGTTATTTAAGTGTAATAAAGTATATGAGGTTTAATTTATGAGATTTGTAGGTTGTATGAAATGAAACGATGAAGAAAAGAAGATTGTATAGACTTAGGTTGACAAAAATAGAAAATAAAAACAAAATATGACATATTAATTGTAAAATATAATGATATTTATATAAGTATGGTAAGGTTTGATTGTAATATTTTTTAATATTCATTTTTAAACTCAATATTGTATAAGTTTGAATTTGAAGAAAAAAAATCCTAACTATGATAGTGCATATTGAGTTATAACTGCTATCAACAAATGATAATTATTGTTAGAGAGGGACAATTATTATCAACGAGAGACAGCATTGTAGAATAAAAGTAATGTTATTGGAGAGTGACAATGTTATTAGCGAGTGACAATATTGTGTTGAGAATGTTAATCACTGCGAATGCAAACACGTTGATAAAAAAATAAAAAAATTAATCATTGTGAGTGCAAATACATTCAGAGACAACTACTATCTAAATGTGACTAAAAATATTACAAAAAGACCCCATAAAAATCAAAAGAGAAATCATCTTAAAATAACTCAAAACTTATATAAATCGTATAATGTCCCTTAAACCTCTTAAAAATACACAAAAACCCAATATTTTATCAAATTATAGAAAGACTCCACAATTTTAAATAAATTTCAAAATGACCCCAAAGAAATAAATAATTGTAAAATAGCCTTAGAATTTTAAAAAGTCTACAAGCCAATATTAAAGCAACTTAAAAACATTTGCAAAGAAACACTTATTGCAAATTGAATCACCAGAGTTTCATAAGAGCATCGTAGATTCATAGATTTAGTGATGGGGAATTGAATGGTGCCAAAGGTGAGAGAAAATGACCAAGATCTAAGACATATGACGCCGAATAATTAGCGGTTGAGTGGTGCATGCAGGCGCATTTGGTGACGAATCGATGTGATTTCGGTGACATTGAAATTGCTAATCAATTTTGACTCTGATGGGCTAGGCGGTGCATGTTCATTGGTCAAAAAACAGTTAGGATCTAAGTTGAAAGGTAACAATGGTAGAGAGGTTTGATCGGTGCATGTTCGCTCTTTCAGCGTCTAATTTTAGTAAAGTTCAAACGACCAGCAGTTTCTAAGTGTCTTAGGCTATTCACAACAAATTCTTTGATATCATATAAGAAAAAAAAAAATTGATATCATGTAAGAAAATATAAAAGTAGCGCAAAACTAAAGAGAAACTTGAAAACTTTAATTACTATATTTTTACTATATTATTGTTGCAATTTATGCTTACGTGCCATCTATTTTATGTATTAATATTTGTTATATATTTATATTATAATTATCATTTTATTAAATTGTTAATTATATTTTATATACGATAAGATGCTTGTAATGTTTCAAACATTATGATATAAAGGAGTTTAGATCTAGTCTAAATGAGTATTAGCAGACCATGTACTTAATGGAAGCTCATATAGAAATACAAGTAGTTAGTAAGGATTGTGTATTGAACAGACTCAGGAGAACCTCTAATAGATATTCCATAAAATCGTCAATTGAGAATTTTCTCAAGTTGAGTAGTATTCGTGATCCTTTGACTTTTGACTTAAGCGTCATGGTGGGCTTGTGAGTGATTCACCATACGTTGATTCCACAAATGTTAAAAATCTTTTATGGTCTGACCAATGGGTGTCGGTGGAGTATGATCCGATGCTCACGGAGTCCGGTGTGCATAGATGTGAGATCCATCAGTTCATTTAGCTGAGTAATATATCTTGATGCTCCAAGATTATGTTTCAGAAAATCTTATGGCCATAAGCAGTAAAAACTAAAAAAAGAGTTTTACGTAAGGATAAATAAAATCACAAAAGTGTTTGCGGATATTATTTATTAAAATATGAATCTAGAAATAAGTTTACGATCGAGCATATGGAGATTTGACGGTGTTGATTTATGTATACGCTCTTCCAGGATATAAATGATGGATGGATTATACGGATATGTTATAATCTTAACTTAGTGATCTAACGCGCAACTTTATAATATCTGTAACATGTGTGTGGGGCATTGTTCATGGACATATGGATGTGTTTTATATGAAAAACCATACGTGAATCTAGAGAGTCTCACAATATGAAGTGTATTCGTTGTGCACCAGGGCAACATATTGGATTAAACAGTTCGATCCTATAAATTTTAGCAAACTGAAAATTTGGTCCAAGGCTCCTTTAGATGTATACTTGTAAAGACTTAACTGTTAAATATATCACTTAATTTATTGATAAGAGTTGTTAATCAATAGGATGTTGACAAGTGGCACAATATTGTCCATGAATAATTTTTACATTGAATTGACTTATTGACCGTGTTAGTAAAATAAATAAAGTAAAATTAATTATTTAAAATAGTTTGAATAATTGAAATGAATATTATTTGAATAAATAATATATACTTAATTGTTGTTATTTTAATGTTAAGTGAAGTAAACACTTTTAATTTGAAATAAGTAATGTTTGTTATTGTAACAAGTGCTTTGATTATTAATTAAAGAAGTGGCCATGTTATGTTTTCAACATTCGATGGAACACATTCATCAAATAATTAATGGTACATTATTTTGACTATTAAAAGTTGTTACCAAAACTTTTTTTTTTTGTGTTGGTCACTTAATGGTATTTTGGTGGAGCACTTGTGAAGTAGAATAACCATAAAAATATTAATCAATTTGTTTCAAGTTTTGAGGCAAAAATAGATACGGAAGAGAGATTTGATGGAGTGACTAGTTTTTGTAACTTATTCTAAGCAAAGGGTTCTAATGAGAACATAAGAGAAACGAAACAATTCATTTCTTCTTGTTTTTAAGAAACAAAAATCTGTAAACAAAGTGTTAAACACTTGTTGTTGGAAACATTTGGTAGTTGTCATACTAACTTTACAATCCCATAAGATTGTTGTGAATTAGTATTGTACAACAATTTATTTTAAGGTGAGCTTCGAAATTTGAAATATTCACTAAAATTCATAAAACATAAGTTTTTATGATCTTAAGTTATTAATAATATAGTTTATATATTGATTATATGTTTAATTTTGCTGAAGAACGTGTATGTGATACTTATATTTAGTTTGTTCAACATGTATACAATCACATGCATACACTTCAAAACACATTAACAATTATATTATATTTCAATTGTTACATAATAAGCCTTTATATAAGTTTTAAATTGACATAAATATTGAATCAAAAGATAGTATATAAATAAAATATAACATAGTACTTATAAAATATAAATTATAATTATACAAATATAATAAAATTTGATTGTCATATTTCATTATTGGATCACAATATAACTTATATTATATTTTTCTCAACAAATTATCAGAGCACAAAATGCTCGAAAGGGATCAATAACACCATCAAGTAAAAATTAATGTAGATATAGATTTAGTCGACATTTTTGTTGAACTTTTTTAAACATTTTGTGTTTTGACAGTCTTTCAAGTAAAAATGAATTTAAGTTATATTATATTCAAAAAAATGCTCAATTATGACGTGACTATTGATCGTGTAAAATTCTATAATATTGTAAAATCTATCAAGCTTTTTATATTACAAACAAGTAAATTTATATATATATATATATATATATATAATCATGTAATATAAGTTATGAGCGAATATATTTCAACTTAGTTTGAATTTTAGGTTTATTATCTAATTTTAAAAAGGATTGACATGTAGTGTTTTAGATATATATATATATATATATATATATTGATTTTTGAGTGTAAATATAATGAGTATAAAAAAAATATTTTTTTAATAAAATGTAATAAATGTATTAAGAGGGTTATTGAAGGAGCTCTGGATAAAATATTACTCATACTGTATGTTTGCCTAAGAAAATGGAAAACTTAAATGTTGGCTAAAATAGATGAACAGTCTTTAAAAATGGGGTAAATGTAATTAAGCTCATAATTTCTTGATTTGTTGACCCTAGTTCTTGGCTAGTTGGTTGGACCTCGATCAATAGATGAATTTCTCTTTAAATAGTTGTCTTTATACCTAATTAGATCTCCCAAATTTTTTTTTACGCGTTTCCAGAGCTCCCTTACACTCATGATTACAATTAGAACCGCGTCGGAGTTAGTTTTTGGTAAAGACCATATATGTTTAAGTTATTATTTATGAGTTTTAGTATTTACTAAACAAAAAAAAAAAATTGACTTAAAAAAAGATATTTTTAAAAATTTTCATTTTTTTTTTCTCTCTTTTTTGTCTTCATCCCCAACTGTATAGCCTTTGCCTTGCGCGTAACCCATACTCTCCTTTTTATACGCTTTCTTAATTAGTTATGTCATGTCTCGGGATATGTAAGAAGTGAAAAATTCGGAGTATTGTGGTGCTGGTGCTTTGTATGTTCGACTTTTTAAGCGTATTATTAAAAATATTTATTTGTTATTAAATTATTAGACATAATATTTAAAATATCAAATAAATTTATTTATTTAAGTTTCAAATAAATTAAAATATAGTTACATTTATCATATATTTTAGTAAATTTAATTTTTTAAAATGTAAAAATTTAAATAAAATTAATACATAACAATCAATAAATTAAATATATTATTATGTTTGATAATTTAAAAATAAAATAAAATAGTATTTATTAATAACAATTGTTTTTTGATAGAGTCTTGTAGAAATATGATGGCCGTAGAGATATAGGGATATGATAGTTTTTAAAAAATATTAAAATTAATTTGGTTGAATAAGGTTGATTTTTTTTATTAAGGGTATATCATAAGATTAAGATAATATTATTAGGATATATATGACATTATATAAATATAAAAAATATTTAAAAAAATTTGTTTTCAAAAATTTAAATTTTTACAAGTAGATGCAAAATAATTTTTTTAATTTGTAAGAGCTTTTTTGTAATTGCATCTATACATCATCAAAAAATTTAAAAATAACTTTTGGCATTAAAAAAAAATATTTTAGACAATTAAAAAGTCCAATCAAACGCACACTAATTTTTTTTTTTTTGCTTTAATTGAAAATGATAGATAAAAAGTTATTGATTGTATTTAGTATCACTTCGATTAAATGTGCCCCTATTAGAATATATAAAGAAGATAGTTAAAATAATTTCTTTCTAAACTTATAAGATTTTAAAAAATGAACATACAATCTTTAATATTTTTAAAAATTCCTCTTGTTAAGTAATAATTTTTATTAATTTTAATTACAAAATAAGTAAAACTGATAAAAGGATAATTATGTCTTTATTTTGACTAAAAAAATCTAAATTAACATTTAAATTCTTCAAATTTCATAAAAAGGACATATAGATTTTAGTGTTTTTAAAAATTCACATTGTCAAGTAATAGATTATATTAAATTTCATTACAAAACAGGTAAAACTAGTAAAAATATGATTATGCCCTTATTTCAATTGAAAAAAAAATATATAAATTCAACTAAACACTAAAAAAATAGCTTGAATCTCCAATCTTATGACTAATAGTCACATAGTTTAAAACAACTAAATTATTCTACTTTTATCTTTATTTACGGGTTTGTATATATATTAACAAATTATCCTAAATACCGCGTGTTAATAATTTTAAGAATACCATTGATAGGTATTAAACGCTTAATAATTTTAAAAACACCATTGATAGGGATTAAACTTTAAACACCCACATGTCAAGTAAAAGTACTCGCCATTGCGCTAGAATACATTTTGTTAATATAATGATAAAATAAAAAAAAACGATAGAACTTTAACTCCATAAAAGTTATCGTCTGTTGCTATTACCTACCACGCTGGTTGTCGGTGTACATTATGATCAACTCATAAATAGCCGATCAACCAATTGATTGACAACAACAACCAATATCTAGAATTATATTGTTTTCTTTTTTTTTGTTTTATATTTTAGTATTATTTTAATAAAATTTATTATAGTACACTGATAAATATTTTTACTTATCATATAAGTAATTAGAGTTCAATTCTTGTCAATAACTTTTTTTTTAGGTGGAGTCTATTAAAATTTTTAATTAAAATTAACAAAAATTGTTATCTATAATAGTCTTAATAAAATTTAAAAAAAAATTATAATTTACATATATATATATATATTAAAATATAGCAATCCAATGTCCTTTTTCTCTTTCTAAAATAAAGTGATACTAAATACCTCGCTTATAATTTGGTGTAAAAAAACGAGAAAGTCGGTTAACCGGAACAAACGAGCGGGCCAATTAACTGGACCCTTAAGTCGGTTGATGGTCCGAAATTAAACTTTGTATCAAACTCAGCAGCCTGCCCTTTATTCAATTAAAAAAATTAAAAATAAAAAACAACAAAAAGAAATTCTTGAATTGTATTTTGGGCGATAGCAAGCCTTCGTCTCCCTCCTAATTCTACGGCCCCTTTGCTACTGTACTCTGCAACAGGTATGTTATAAACGAAGCTTCCGATCTTAATTCTCTTCCGAGTTCTCGATTTTACTTCGATAATCACTGCAATAATCAGAACCAGGAATCTCTTGTAGTTTTGTCTAATTAGGGTTTCGAGGATGATTTTGTGATTCTTTAGGGTTTCAACAAATTTGTATTCAGTTTCTTTTACGTGTTATACATTGATAATTTAGTTTTAATTTGGTTATTTGAAAGTTTTGCAGGCGACACTGCAACACAGATTTCGGGATCTTTGGAATTTAGTTGACACCCATGGAGGTTGGTGGGAGTAGCAAATGAACCAATTCGTAGTACTGTTTTTTTTGTTTTTGTATTACTGGCAGTTATATTTATGTTTTCCTTTTTATTTTATTGTTTTCAATTGATTAGAAAGCAGAAGGAGCTGCTAAGCTTATTGACTTGGACAAAACAATGGAGTTATTGGAACCAGAGGAGACAAATGGTGGGGGATTATTTGTGCCCAAAAAGGAACGGCCAATATTTAGAGCTCCTGAGGCGAAGCCTCGGTCAGGTATGGTTCTTATGACATAATTGTGTAATCTGGTTCTTATGTCTTAAAATAGATTATTTATTACTTTCAAATACCCCTTGTTATTTTTTAGTGTTCTTTTTTCTTTACTTGGTGAACTTAAATGTCAGTGTGCCCAATTTGGGTTTAAGAAGATGATTTTTGAAGACAAAAATGTAAACTTTAGGGCACGCTACTTGGTGGCTTCCTTTTTGTCATAAAGCAAAGTCATATTGTAGACTGAGTTGAGCTAAACAAAATTGAACTATGGCCAGATTAACCAGCTTGTTGGATGTAAGTTTATTTAATTTTCAATGCCAAGAATGGCTTCTATTTACTTAGAAACCAGTTTATTAGATATTCTAAAAGATGTTGGCTTAGTAACTGATCTTGCATTGGGAAGCTGTTATGGAGGGCATGGAAGTTTGCATCTCCATATTTTGATTAGTGAGAGTCCTCTCTTTGTTACCAGGGTCATGCTCTTAGTTGGTTCTTTTGGCCTAGTTATGCTAGCCCCACGTGGCTTAATAATTGCAGGGTTTTGGACATTGTAACAACCAAGTCCACTTGGAAGGTGAAGAAGAGGTTCGTTTAGCTCTTGGGTGCCATTTGACTAGTTTTTTGTCTAGGGGCTGAATCATGATTTTTATTGTCATTTCATTATCGTCTTGATCTTTTATGTTTTACTGCAATTCTAGTTCTTGTGTTTTATGCATGAACTCTTGACATAAGTATTTTTTTTTTTAAACTCGGATAACCTTTTTGCCTTTCTATATTATGCTTCTTGTAAGTATTCTTTTATTATCACTGTACATAATTGGGATGTGTTTCGCTGCTCAAACACAATGTAGCAGGTCTAGATGTTTGTGCTAATGAGAAACGGAGAGGTTCTAGTATTGATGGTGAATTCAAGGTCCCAAGAGTTGCTCTTGTTGCTGCATCGATTGATGAGGAGGAGAAGTCTGAATATTCTGGAATAGATGAGGTAGGGAGCAATATCACAAATAATGTACGCAGTCATTCTAGTAGACGGTATCGTGAAAGTTCTGCAAGTGAAATAACTGATGCAGGTAACTTTTTTTTCTTCTGCTTTTTGTTGGTTAATTAAATGCATTCAGTAATTCTAATTTGGAAATGTATAAGTTAGGTTTATCAATTTGTCTAACGAAATCATTCACTGTTATATCAAAACTGTGAATCCTGAATATCTTGAACAAGAGCACTGATAAGTTGCTAATTTATTATTTGCCAACTCAAGATTTCTTGCTCCTGGGTTGGTGCTATTTTTCTGTCTCCATATTTTATTGATAATGAGTATAATCATCTGTCAAATTCCCACTATGGAGGGCATTGCTAAAGGTACTCAGAACCAACTGACATTAAATCTGCTAGAGCTCCTGTTTTCTGGTCAAATTACATTTATTAGGATGTGAGATGGATTTTATCTTCTGAAGATATATTAGATGTCTGTTTATTGACAAAGATCTGTGGCACCCAAAGGTTGTCTGCATTGTGGAACATCTGAGAATTAAGATGTATTGCCCTCCAGGGAGAAAAATGTAATTGAAGTGTTTCTAATTAGAGTTAGTTAATGTTGGGCAGATGTATAACTGGGGCAGTTTTGGAACACATATGTTTCATACCTTCTTATTTTGAAACTATTTGGGAGTGGATGTTTTCGGAGAATGTAAACTGCTTTTTCACTTGTAAACATTGCTTTAAGATGCTTTGATGATTTACTTATTAAATGAATTGTTATTTATTATTATTTTTTTCTATGTTTCCTTTTTGATACCAAAGCTTCTCATATATCAATTGGAATTTTTTTTTTGTGTTGCAGAAAATATCATGACTGTAGGACGGGCTGGTGATACATCTGGGACTCATCGCTCAAGTGAACGTGCATCTGTAGATGTAAGTTAATTTCCCATTGATATCCTTAATTATTGTTGGTTTTGAAACAAGCTATAAGCTCTTAGTTCTTGGTATCTTCACTGGGGTAAGATTGAATTTCTCTAGAAAATGATATAAAACCATTTTGAAATTATGGCTTACAGTCAAGCCAACACTAGCAAAATATTTCCTCTGATGGGGTTGCCTTTTATATGCAAAATGGAGGGGATTTTCTTTCATTTTGTTAATCTAAAGCAGAGTTAAGTGGAATTACTTAATTTTTGACAATTGTATTCATGAGGTTATTAGAATATAATTGACTTTGCATACTTTTGTTAATTTAAGTTGGAACTGTACTTTGTTCTGACTTGGCTTTTGGATTGAAGGTTTCAACTTCCTCTCGAAGTTCCGAAAGTGTCTTGTCGACGAATTCCAGGTATGAAAGGGATGACCGTGGTAGTGAGAGAAGATATTTGAAGGATGATACTAGAGGTGAAAGTAGGGGGCTAAGCAAGAGAGACAACTATGATAGCAGGGGGCGGTATCAAGGAAGGGAAGAACGGGCCCGATATGAATCAGAGTATGGTGGAGAATATGGAAGAAAACGTGATAGATATGAAGGTACAAGGAGGACACCTGGTATGCGATACTTCCACCTTTTAGAACGTTTTTGCTTTTGTTTATTAAATGTATTCTGTTTGGTCAAATATGGAATTATGATAAATACAAAAGGATGTGACTTGTTATGCTTTGGGGCATGTGATTTAAAGCATCGAGTATAATTTTTATCCTTACATTACATATTGAGAAATATTGCTCATTTACTTCTCACAATATGTTTGCATCCATTTAGAATTTAGCTCCAGGAATTTTTTCACTTACTTTCAGAATAAAAAGAACTTTATATATTTATGTGTGTATTCATAGCTATATTTACTTTATCATAATCTTTGCTTCATGCTTGTAAATTTTCATTTTTGAGAAGTCTTACAAATTTTAAGAAACTTGGCTTGTGAACATGTAACCTAGGATAAATCCCAGTTATACATTGTTCACATCCAAATATATACTTAGGTAGATGCTGTCTATACCTAATTTTACAAGTTTATCTTATGAACTCACTTTGGCTTTTTCTGTTATTAATTACAAGAGAAATAAACTTTTCCCCCCTTGTATTGAGGAAGGAATTCTAAATCTAAGTCAGATACGGTAAAATCAATGTTCATCTAGGAGTATTCATCTAAATAAATAGGGATATTCCTATGCCTAATTTGGACTCGTGGAAATCTTTCAGGCAGGTCTGACTGGGATGATGGGAGATGGGAATGGGAAGATACGCCCCGCCGTGAAAGTTCTAGTTCCACTAAACGCCATCAGCCTTCTCCATCTCCAATGTTTGTCGGGGCCTCACCTGATGCTCGATTAGTTTCTCCCTTGACAACACCTCGTGCCAATGGTGTATTTTTGAGTACCTCAGATCTTATTGCGTATAATTGAAATTGCATGTTTTATTTGACCTGGATGGCTATAATAGCTTCCCTTTGTTAATTTTGGGCACATCTTTTGCTTTAATCATCAGGTTATACTGCCTCTCCCTGGGACCATATCTCTCCTTCTCCAGTTCTGATACGCGCATCTGGGTCCTCAGTTAGATCTTCAAGTTCTGGATACAGTAGGAGATCCCATAAACTTACATTTTCTAATGACACTTCACGATTGTTTGAGGTACTGTCTACTTTTTCTGTTTGAGATTTTTTTTTTCTTTTGGTAGTTGTTGTTATTGTCAGAGTCTGTATTGGCTGGGTGGGGTTCATTTGATATTTCTTCTGGAAAAGCTTGAAAAATGTTGGTAACATTTGTAGCTTTTCATGATCAAAAGCCGTCTTTTTAATTGCCAACCAATTTAGTGTTAATTCACACTTTGTATTTGCAGGATGGAGAAGAAGATCAAGATTATTCTGATAAAGAACACAATTATGAGATTACTGAAAGTATGCGTCAGGAGATGGAGTACAATTCTGACAGATCATGGTAGTTTGCTTTTTCTTTTGTTTTTGTTTTTTTTGGTAGTCTGAGCAATTTCATTGATGGATTAAAGTTTGTGATTTGTTTGACGAAGCTCTTAAGGAGGACATGAATTAGCTGATTGTTAGACAATATTAACTTTGGATCTGTGTTTGATTGACTTATTGCATTAAATAGTTTTCTTGCAAGCCGTACATAAGCATTAATGTTTTGCAGATATTAATCTGTTCTTAAATGGGAGTGAACTTGTATATTCTACTTCTGTTTTACCAAGCATAGCTCTTGTAAGAGTTCCTTTTAGTGGTCATTGAGCCTTTATTGGTGCACTATTTGTTTACTTTTAAAATTTTTTTTTTTTGGTCACGGTCTTCAATAATGCTGCCTCAAAGCGTACTAACTTTTGACAAATGTGAATGTTGTTCCGTAGGTATGACAGAGAAGAAGGGAACACAATGTTTGATTCAGACAGCTCATCATTTTTTTTAGGTGATGATGCTTCATTCCAAAAGAAAGAAGTGGAGTTGACTAAACGACTGGTAAAACATTACAGCATTTGTTCTTTTTTTTTTTAATATTTATTTTAGATGCCATTTCGAGTTTGATGTATAGGACAACTGATAACAATTTTGCGTTTTGAAGCTGAGTATATCTGCATTATTGCTGCCACTCATTGATTGGTTTTTGGTTATAATGTTTGAGTTTTGAATTGACATGTATCTAGAAATTAGTTATTTTAATTTTTTTGTCAAAAAGAATTTTTTTAAGTACTAAAGGATTAAGAAACTTAACAATATGTGTTTGAAATATACTGTTGTTTGTGTTGACACTTGCAGTGTTTGTTTGTGTTGCATTTCTGCAAATTGTCTTTTTTTATTTGGAGATCTTTGGATAACAATGCTGAAGTTTTTTATTCCCCTTATCATTTCAATCACTTGGAGAGTACATAACTGCACATGGTTATGTATATGAATTCTTTTGTGCCATTCTGCCATATTTAGGGTTAGCAAGACTTGTAATTAGTATTGACAAAATTTGAGAACATAAGAATATTGCCAATGACATAAATAGTCTTCTTCCAATGCTGTGGAGGATATTGGTTGGTATTCCATTTATGATCATTGACCGGCCAAAGAAAATACAAGCAACCAATTTTTGACATCCGTGTTACTTGATGGTGTCACGTGCTCACAGGTGGCAGGAGATGCTTATTGTCTTTACACACTTCATAGGATCAGTTTAAAGCTGAGTGCTCTTGCAGAGCTGACATGTTATGAATTTGAAACATATACTGAAGTGTAATGCCCCTAAAATTGGAGGTCTGCATAAATTTCTTATATTTTCATACAAGAATGCTGAGTCGGGAATCTGGATAAGAGATTGATTACGTGTCTGGAAAAGTCATTCCTGCCAGCCTTCTGTGATACCTGTCACCATGCATAGAGGTTCATGAATAGTGCGAGACATACACATATTTTGGTTGGCATGTATTTCTATATGCATTACCTCCCAGGAGAATTTTCTTTTTCTTTCTTCCTCGTTGGTTGGAATTGGTTTACATGGATTTATCTATTGTTGGGGTTGTTTACAGATTTATGCACTCTTTTGGGCTGTTACTAGAATTGTTCGGTGAATATCCTTGTGTAGTAACTTGGTGCATAACTGACACAGGTTCGAAAGGATGGAACAAGGATGTCACTTTCTCAGAGCAAAAAGTTGTCTCAAATTACAGCTGATAATAACCAGTGGGAAGAGAGGCAACTTTTGAGATCTGGAGCTGTAAGAGGCACTGAGTTATCGACTGAGTTTGATGATGAGGAGGAACGCAAGGTTATTCTTCTTGTGCATGGTAAGGAAATTTTAGGATAAGCATTTTTGAGCACTGGTGGAAGTGCATTTGATTTATAGGCATAAACAAATGACTGCTATGTCATTGTGCTAATATTTTCTGTTCCTTGTCCAGATACCAAACCACCTTTCCTGGATGGAAGAATTGTTTTCACTAAACAAGCAGAGCCGATAATGCCTATAAAAGATCCCACTTCAGACATGGCTATAATTTCACGTAAAGGATCTGTTTTAGTTAGAGAAATTCGTGAGAAACAAAGCATGAACAAATCACGCCAACGTTTCTGGGAACTTGCGGGTTCAAACCTTGGTAATCTTCTTGGTGTGGAAAAAACAGCAGAACAGGTATTGTCTAATAAAGATGCAGCATATTTTGAATCTCTTTTTCTGATAATGTGGTTGATTTTTCTTTAACATTTGTCTCTGTTCTATGCTAGATTGATGCAGACACAGCTGTAGTCGGCGAAGATGGTGAAATTGATTTTAAGGAGGATGCAAAATTTGCACAACATATGAAGAAGGGGGAAGCTGTGAGTGACTTTGCAAAGTCCAAAACCCTTGCAGAGCAGCGGCAGTATTTACCCATATATTCTGTGCGCGAAGAGCTATTGCAGGTTTGGTGTTTTCTTTTGTAGATGCTATCTTACTTTTGCAGTGGTGATGCGTAGTTCATGACTAGCTGAGTCACCAATCATTCGGTCCCTTGTAGGAAAGTTAAACATTATAATTGCTGCCCTTTTCTAAATCTGTTTTGAATGTCCACCTGGGTAGGTAATTCGCGAAAATCAAGTGGTGGTGGTAGTTGGAGAAACTGGCTCAGGAAAGACAACTCAACTTACACAGGTTCCTCCTTGCATCATGATATTCTGATCATTGGCAATCTTTAGTTTTGTGCTTTGAAAGTTTTGTTGGGGATGTGCCAAATTAACCGGATCTGACATTTGGATTTTGTTGACAGTACTTGCATGAAGATGGATACACTACAAACGGTATAGTGGGGTGTACCCAACCTAGGCGTGTGGCTGCCATGAGTGTGGCAAAGAGAGTCAGTGAAGAGATGGAAACTGAACTTGGCGATAGAGTTGGCTATGCCATTCGTTTTGAGGATGTGACTGGGCCAAACACCATAATTAAGGTAAGTAGTTTTGTCCGTAACAAGCATTTTGAAACCTGTCTTGCTTTTCAGATAGGATCTTACTGATTGTGATTGTCAACAAATGTGCTGAAGCTGTAATCTTTTTTTAAAATTTTTCTCTTGAGGCACAATATTCTTTTGGCACAAATGTTACTCTTGCCTTGATACAACTAATTGTATTTTTGATGTTTGTCATCCTGTGTTTCTTTAATTTATATGTGTTTTTTCACTTGCTAAAATTTTGCATCTACAATTTTACAGTATATGACTGATGGAGTACTTCTGCGTGAAACCTTGAAAGATGCTGATCTTGACAAGTACCGGTATGAATTTTTGATTTGTATATATTTTTCCATCAATATGTTTGTTACTTTAAGATGAAAAAGAGAATTATTTCTCATATATTTCATTGAAAAGACTGATGTATTTATATACAAAACTATCTATCTTAGGTAACTATACACAATTAGGAAACTAGATAAATGATAATTGACAACTATACATTTACAGCTAACAATGTTCAACTGTTCCATCTGTCATGAAAACAAAATTATTTATTGTCAATGTTATTATTATTGCAGAGTTATTGTGATGGATGAAGCACACGAGAGATCACTAAGCACAGATGTGCTGTTTGGGATATTGAAAAAGGTGGTTGCCCGGCGCCGTGATTTCAAGCTCATTGTAACATCTGCAACTCTAAATGCACAGAAGTTTTCAAATTTTTTCGGAAGGTATCTTTTTTCATATTTTGACATCTATTACTAGTATTGTACTATGTTGACATCTCCTGCACCTAGAAGAGAAAAGTAATTCTGAATTTGTTTTGCAGTGTACCGATATTCCACATCCCTGGAAGAACCTTTCCTGTGAATATTTTGTATAGTAAAACTCCATGTGAAGACTATGTTGAAGCTGCAGTAAAGCAGGTGATGACTATCCACATCACCAGCCCTCCTGGTGACATTCTTATCTTCATGACTGGCCAAGATGAGATTGAGGCAGCCTGTTATGCACTTGCAGAGCGCATGGAGCAGCTCATCTCCTCCTCAAAGAGAGAGGTTCCTAAACTCTTGATACTCCCAATATACTCACAGTTGCCAGCTGACTTGCAAGCTAAGATATTCCAGAAAGCTGAAGAGGGGACCCGCAAATGCATTGTTGCCACCAACATCGCTGAGACATCGCTGACTGTGGATGGAATTTTTTTTGTCATTGACACGGGATATGGTAAAATGAAAGTTTACAATCCTAAGATGGGTATGGATGCTCTTCAAGTTTTCCCTGTCAGTCGTGCTGCTGCTGACCAGCGAGCTGGACGTGCTGGTAGAACTGGGCCCGGTACTTGTTATAGGCTATATACGGAAAGTGCATACCTGAATGAAATGCTGCCCAGTCCAGTGCCAGAGATACAGAGGACCAACCTTGGCAATGTGGTGTTGTTGCTGAAGTCTCTTAAAATTGATAACTTGCTGGATTTTGATTTTATGGACCCGCCTCCGCAAGACAACATCTTGAATTCTATGTACCAGTTGTGGGTCTTGGGTGCACTTAACAATGTTGGAAGCTTAACTGAACTTGGCTGGAAAATGGTGGAGTTCCCGCTGGACCCCCCTCTTGCTAAGATGCTTTTGATGGGTGAACAGCTAGGATGCCTAGATGAGGTTTTGACAATTGTATCAATGCTTTCAGTGCCATCAGTATTCTTCCGGCCTAAAGATAGGGCAGAGGAGAGTGATTCAGCGAGAGAAAAATTTTTCGTTCAGGAATCTGACCACTTAACTTTGCTTTATGTTTACCAACAGTGGAAAGAGCACCAGTATCGCGGTGACTGGTGTGAGGAGCACTTTTTGCATGTTAAATCATTACGGAAGGCCAGAGAAGTGAGATCCCAGTTGCTGGATATTCTTAAGACACTGAAAATTCCCCTAACATCTAGCGGACATGATTTTGACATCGTCAGAAAAGCCATCTGTTCAGCATACTTCCACAATGCGGCAAGATTAAAGGGCGTTGGAGAGTATGTTAATTGCAGGAATGGAATGCCGTGTCATTTGCACGCGAGCAGTGCCATTTATGGTTTAGGTTACACTCCTGAGAATGTGGTTTATCATGAACTGATTTTGACATCAAAGGAGTACATGCAGTGTGTAACAGCTGTAGAGCCTCAATGGTTGGCAGAGTTGGGACCTATGTTTTTTTCTGTCAAGGATTCTGATACGTCAATGTTGGCACATAAGAAGAGGCAGAAGGAAGAAAAAACAGCCATGGAGGAGGAGATGGAAAATTTGAGGAAGATACAAGCAGAGGCAGATAGAGAAAGCAAAGAGAAAGAAAGAGAGAAGAGGGTGAAGGATCAACAACAGATATCAATGCCAGGGCTGCGACAGGGCTCTACTACATATCTGAGACCGAAGAAGCTCGGTTTGTAAATGTAAAATGTGTTTTTTCAAGATTTTGGGTGCTATTTATTTCAGGTACAAACATAAGTATGTTGAAGATGGGAATATAATTTCACCCATTTGTAACCCTAAGAAGATTTCCACCAGAGAAAAAAAAAAAAAACAAAATAAAATGAGAAGAAATTGCGTAGTGCTATGTATTTCAAAGGTTGCTTATTCTTTTAATTTTTCTCTCCCTTTGCCTAAGATGATGAGAGACGGTTTAAATGCAGTTTTATTTGTATCCTTACAAGGACTTAAATGTATTGATGGGGAACTGTTTTCTGTTACTCTGGAAAGGAACTGAGTTTGCAGCAATTTTTTTTTCCAGTATTTGTTGTAATGCAAGGTCATGCCACAGGCAGCTGCAGCCTTAGGGTCAAAATAAATGGTGAAAAATAATCCCTGCAATCTTTATCATTCCATTTTGAAATCAACTTTATTGTGATTCATCAATTGATATCAATTTCAATAGGAGATTTTATAAAATTATATACATATAATCTTCTTTATATTTTTAAGTAGATAAAAAAAATATATTTTATTTTACGAGTTTGGTTTAATTTTTAATTTTATTTTAAGAATTTTAAAAAATTTAATATTGTCTTAGTTTGTTAATAAGATTTTATTAGATTTGATCGAAAATTTCTTTTGTTAGTCAATTGATAAATTTGTGCTCAATTATTATATTAATTAAAAATGATAATGTGAATATATTATATAATGTATACGTACCAGTTATTAATAGGTTATAAAAAAAAATACGAGATATGTTTTAATAAGTTTAAAATTTAATATTCATTAAAAATTTATTTTATAATTAAAAAATAATTAAAATAAATAAAATTGAACCAAGAATAACAGTGACTGTTGTCGTTGGCCACCGTCGATTGCTGAATTTCAATAACGAAAATAGTCAAAATTTATGTAATTGAATTCTATTTTTTTATATCTATACAATAATGAAATTATTTTTATCAAAAGAAAATAAGAAGATGACAAAAAAATAGAACAAAAATAGAGGGAGGGTGGCGGCCACTGCCCTGTCATTCGACAGTGGTACACAATGACCACAGTGTGACTGTTGACCCGTAGTGGTTGGCGGCGGCCACCATCGTTCAACGGCGAACAATGGTTGCTGCCACCTCCCACCATGTTTTTTTTTTCAATTTTGACATATTTACAATACTCTATTAATAAAAAAAATTATACCATTGCGTTGATTACAAATTTTTTGAGTCAAATGATGTCAATTTTGAGTCCAATCGTAATTGATCACCGGTGGTTGATCGACTACTAATGACGGCGGGTGTTGCTCTCTTTTTATTTATCATTTAAACGATTAATTAGTGATTGATCAGTGATTGATACGTGAATATTTTGTTTTAATTTATTTCAAAATTTTGTATAAAGTAACTAATTTATCATTCTAATATTAAAATTAACAAAATTTCACTAACAGAATAAAATTAATTTTTTTTAAAATTTATTAAATAAAATTAAAAAATAAATCATAAGACAAAAATGTTCTTTTGCCTTGTACATAATCATCTATTTCGATTTTATATGTACATATAAATTCTACTTTTCATGGTTTGATGACTCATCATTTTGGCGCCTTTTCTTTTCTGTTTTTTCCCCGTCGTCTTCTCTGTTCAAGGCAAACATACGGTATTGTCTTTGGAATACGTTGACCAGTCAATCTGAGTATCATTTTCACACTGCAGCTTTTGTCGAGAAGCATCAAATAGTCTCTAGATCTGAAGGAAGAGTGATCGTTCAAGGATATCGTAGGCATGGTAAAGTAATTCTTAGCTTTTGAACTTGAGAATTATTTACGACTGACTGACTAAGAATCAAGTTTTGACACTACGTTTTTATTGGATTTAACAGTCGGCACTCTTCAATTTCCGTTCGTTTCTGACGGTTGTGTTGTTGGGAATTTGTACGTGTACTTGCATAAAGATGCAATTTTCAGCATTTCTTGAAGAGAGAACTGGGTATATTCTTTTTATGCCAATTTGATCTGTTATTTCCATTTTCTTGTTAATAAATAATTTCCCACGGTTGCTTTATGTCCATACGGAAATTAAATTTCAATTGTAGTCAGTATATTATCTTCTAAAATAAGCTGGACATTTGAGGCATTTCATAGGAGAATACGAGTTTACATTGGATTTTTTTTTTGAAACTTACATTGGAATGTTTTTGCTTGCTCTATCTTGTCATTCTAACATTGAGCCTGTTGGATTATTGGAAGTTATATTAGATTGGTGAATGCCGGGCGTATAATTAATATCAATTGCAGTGTCTTCTTTTGTCTTAATTTTTTTGAAAATGGATATGCGTCGGAGAACTTAATTAAAGCATCCCTTTGGATGTCTAAGGCCTGCCACTGGTTGCCCCGGATTCTGTTCTGTTGTCCCATGTAGCACTGTTGTTGGCCAAACTTGTTATCACTTAAATGGAAGATATGAAGCTTTTTGTCCTTTATCTTATGCTGGTCTTTTTAAGATTATGTACTTTTGCTGTCCCCTTGAGTACTTGCTAATGAGTTGGCAATCAAAGATTAATTTATCTTCTGATGTGCTGAAATTCCTTATTTCATCTCTCATTTGGAAACAAGATGACGAGGCTTGCACTTGAGAATTCTTAAGATATGAGATTGTCTTGTTTGGAAACTATTCTAATAACTGGGGCCTCCTTTTTAGTCTTAGTGGAGTTTAAAATATCTTAATTTGGGCTCAAGTCTTACTTTTCACTGTAAAGCAATGGCCATTCTACTATAACCAGGGGCCTCCTTTTAAGTCTTTTCAGCTCATAAGCAAGGTTGGACTTGCTTCTCTTTTTATGCACTATTTATTGTCTAGATATGCATGTTTTATAATCCATCTAGCTGACACCATTTTGTGTGGATGCTTAAACAGGTGAGCGATTGAGTCCCTGGGTGGCTGTAGGATGCTTCACAATGGGAGTGTCAATACTCTTTTTCTGAGCAAGAAATATCTTGTTTATTTAGAAGTAAGGTCCATCTTCCTTGCACGTCAGTTTTTACCTTTTTTCTTTTCCATGTCAAGCAATGTGTAATTCTATGAAATTTGATATTATCAAATTGTCTGTCTGATGTATGAGTAGTTTTAGAAACATTTACTAACTTGTTTTCAAGCTACACTAGCATTCCCTAGAAAATTTTGTTTCTTGATGATGCAGTCAAGAGTTATTGATTTCTAATATGGAAAATTTTTCTCTGTAACAAGTTTTACAGTTAATGAAATGGTCCTTGGGATCCATTTTTACAGGATTTTGGTTCATTTGATCTAATTCTATCATTGACTAGAATATGATATGATTTTGTGAAACCTTGGCCTGCTTCAGATATGGAAGGTTGAGATGGTGGGTCAAGACTCAGATGTGAATATGATAGTCTTTGGATATGTAAGTTTATGGTAGCAAACTTTAGAAATAGGATAGAAGAGAGTCTGATTGATTGTGTTGATATATGCATATTTGTGTTTGTGGGGGAGCCTGATTTAATGTGTATACATGTGTGTGTGCTCAGGGAAGAAAGAGAGACAAAGAGTGCCTGATTGAAGTGAAAATATGGGTGTTTGTGTGTGGAGAGAGAGAGTATTAGTGAGTCTTTGCTCTTGGTAATTATATTCATTGTTTACATAAACATGTATATAGTAGATGCAATCTCAAAAATAGGAGAAGATAAGGAGAAAAAACACAAGATCAAGCAGAAATTAGTGCAGTAGGGGACTTAAAGCGCACAGGAATACATGCAATGATGTAAATTGTGAATTTATGCTTGAATCTCCTCAAGACCAAAATCTTCCCTCCTCCCCAGTGGAACATGGATAGGATTATCTTCCTCACGGGTCTTCTCTTAGTTTTCTTGTTAGTTAGGACAGTCTCTTCTTGATTTTCTTCATCTCCTCTTCCCCAGTTAAGAGGATAGCTCCTCAAAAAGACCCTTCTGTTATTGTAGTCTTCATAGCGAAAGCTTCTCGTTTTCATCCCATTTTCCTCCATGCCTTTCCGGTCCATAGCTTGAGAGTAAGTTTCAATGGTGGAATGAAGATGGCTTTTATACAAAATAATGAGAGAGAGCTTGCTATTTGCTGAAGGACAGGTTGAATACAGAAGGAGGACAAAAGAGTGATAATAATAAATTTATCAATTAATTAATGATGGTGAACCCTTGTATTTGGCTTTTTCTATGTTTCAAGATGAATAAAATTTCTTAAGCTGTATTTTTAAAATGTTTATTATTTTATGCGTGTTGTGTGGATCTGATGCTAGTGATATTTCATTCCATGGATTTTTGGTCATATCATAGACTCTTAATGATGTCGTTCATCATCAACTGCCTTAGCATATAGTAGGTAGCTAAACAACGTAATCTGTAAAAATCATACTTAAATTTAGTTACTCTTTCGTTAACTGTAAAATTGTCTTGGAAGTAGCTAAACAACATATCTGTAGAACAATGTTTATATATCGTCCTCATTATGTAACTGCATAATTTTGTCCGTGCCCTTGTTGAATATGCTCCTCTTATTCTCCTCACAAAAGTTAACAACAGAGGCAACATCATTCTTATTGAGGAGAAATATTATTGGTAGAATCTAAATATCTGAAGTGCCTAACTGGAGTCATACTCGTTTGGTTTTAATATAGTTATCTTTTCTACCATCTTTGTACCCTCTTTTTGGTGAGTTGTTGATTAATATATGCTTTTCTTTTTGCATATCTGCAACTTGATGACCTTGGATTGAAGACTTTCATGTTGAGGGTCCATCGGAGGCAGAGCAAAAAGTAAGAGGTTTGAGCAATAAATTGAACGCGACGGAGTATGTCAATGAGAAGCTAGAAGACAAGATAAAGTGTTTTGCCGTGGGGGAATTTTGATTTCTTAGTTTATCCCTGGCTATAAGAAATGGAAATACTACTCACGGGCGGGGCACGTTGAAAACGATTATAAATTCTATTAAAATTGTCTGGTAAGAGGCAGAGGGTCTGGGCAATTTAATTCTTTTACACAAATGCTTTGGGATCAAGGGTTTGAAAATTTTACAAAGAAAATAGTCTACCTTATCGTGGCTTTTAATCATGACAGATGACAAAATGAGTAGCTGTTCAAAACATTTGGAAGAGAGCGAGTTGGCGGGCGGGTGAGGATTGGTGTAAATGTAGCAAGATAAGGCAACTTGAGTGCATGATTATTATTCTTTTTCTGTAAAAATGAAGCTAATTATTGTTAGTATTTTGACATTTAGGCTACTTATGTAAAACCCCTTTTGAGATTAATTAAGAATGCGTCAGAAAAAGGATGAGAAAAAAAAGATCAAATAAGAATGTTTATGGCAAGACCCTCTGGAATACAAGTATCATAGTGGATCAAACAACTGGGAAAAGAATGAAAACAAAGCATTGCTTCCTTGAACGCTGTTGCACTTCACCAAAAAAGCTTTATTGACGTTATGATTATTTTGTTGCTTCATTCTAAATTCGATAACCAGGTACTAGATTGTCATTTCATATAACTTATTTACATTTAAAAATTAAAACAAAAGAGAAATTTTTTTTTTTTGAGAAGGAACAAAAGATCCACAATGGGCATTTTTTTTTGTTTTTTCAATAAACCATGTAAAATACAAAATTGAGATTTGTCCAAGAAAGTCAATTAAATCATTGCTGTTAGGCAAGTGCCTTTGCTTTAGTTATTCTTGCTTTATTTTTTTTGCACTTTTTTAGATTTGTTCGGTCATGACAAGAAGTAGCAATTAATAAATAATAAGCAGATACTAGGAACTTGACTGTGACATGTAACCAACCCGCCGATAGAGATATAAAAATATAAATAGGATAATTTCCAGCTAAGATGTGGACCTCTTTTGACTGATAGTCCGGGCAAGATTGGATTAACTTAGAAATCGTCATTAGTCATCCAAGCAAGATCACAAATTTCTATACAAATTCAGAATCTATTAACTCATTCCAGCACTAGTATACATATATTAAACATGGGTAATCTTAAATCTCATTATTTCATTTTAGCTTGGATTTGTGGTTCTTAGTTTTTTTTCTTAATGGAAGAAGTGAAGGATAATTTTTTTTCCTCTTTTTTGACTATCAGGTGCTTGAGTGATACTGTATTTTTTTTCCTTGTAAGTAAAGAATTTCAAATCTCATCACTTGTGTGAAAGTAGTTTTCTCTGTTAATATACAACCAGTCTATTTGTGTGTGCCTCGATTTGCTAGTAGTTCTAACTGGTCCGGCAGTCCTTTAGGCAGAGGTGCCAATACTTTAAAAAAAAGAAAAGAAAATTGATTAGGAAATGATAAAGAGATGAATACATTTTTCTTCCATTTCCATCAGAATTTTTGTGCAATAGTAACAGTTAAACACTGTGATAGCACAGGCTGTAGTATTATGAGTAATAATGATAGCTTTACAAAGTAAAAAATGCAACCAACCAACCAAAAAGCTACTTTTGTCTTGTTGCAGGTTTCCTTTGCAACGAGCCATTGGAATTTTTTCCATAAATATTAATAAAAAATTTAAATATATATATTGAGAAAGTGAACGGGTCCCAGGTCTGCAAATGCCATTACTTGGCTTTCAAGACCAATCAACTTCCTCTTTCCCCAGGCTTTAGTGGTAGTAGTAGTAGTAGTTGTTTGACAACTTATCTCCTTCCTTCATCTAGCACAAACCCAACCAACAGTGTCCCCATTCTCTTCTCTATCTGCTTGCTTCTCTTCCTAGCACTTACAAAAGCAAAGTGTTTGAAGTTTGTTGTTGTAATGAATAATTGAATATAGAGTTTTGTTCAAGACATTGGTAACTGTGTTTCAAGTCATAAGAACACAGACATGAAACTCACTGTCCAAATTTAGTCACCCAACAAGGTTAACACTGTCATAAGCCACCAACACTTGGCTGCTGTACATAGCTTCTTGCCTCAACTTTCATCAGCGGGGCACATGGATAGCTTCCAAGACTTCAGTATGATTCTATTGTTTTTTGTTCTTTTTTTTTCTTTCCTTATACATATGTTATTTGTTCATGATTGTTGGAGTTTTGTATGTTTTAATCATATATATTGTGTAAACAGTGACTTGTTTGAAGATTAATTGAGTTTATATTTCTTTACCATCCTTGTTTTGTGAAACTAAAATTTTGCTTACCCTGCATACTTAACTGTTTTTCATTTCTGATGATTTCATGCATCTGGTGTTGGGGATGTAGGCATTGTGATGGTTTGAAATAGCTAGTTTTGTGATAGGAACTAATTTTAATGTATTATTATGTTCAAATCTCAAGTCTTTGTGACCAAAATTGTCAGTACTGTCTGTTTGATCTCAGGAAAATAGCTAGTTTTGTGATAGGAACTAATATTAATGCATTATTATGTTCAACTCTCAAGTCTTTGTGACCAAAATTGTTAGTATTGTCTATTTGATCTCAGGAATTTATTTGGTAAGTAATCATCTATCTACTGACTCATTTATATTGTGGAGATGATTTACCATGTGGTTCAAATTTTAGAATATTTACAATATTTTCTGCTGAATATTTCAAGTGCTAATTCTAGAAACGCTTAGGTAACTGAATGTATAGGCCCTTGTTTTTCCTTTTTAATTTTCTTTTTATTTATTAAAAGAAGCCAAGTATGCTACGTGTATAAGTGTTGCAATTCATGATAAAGAATGAAGGATTTTGTCTAGTACTATTTTTTTTTTTCTTTTCAAAATTTGTTATCTGATTTATGATATTGGTCGATCTGTTCTTCGTTTGGAATTACAGGATTTACAGCCTGTATATTATTTTTGACTTGAAAAGTCATTTAAAAGCATAACCAGTTCAAAGAGTTATAAATTTTTTGCTCACAATGTGTGAGCATCAAAGGAGATGATGATAATGATTGCTTGTCTATCGGGGTGGCTTGAGATGCTCTAAGTTTGTTATGTAGTCTTATTAGTACTCCACACCCTCTTGAGAGAGAGTGGCCAATGTGCTGCTGTGATTAGTCAGAGAATATTCAGAAAATGTAGTCCATAATTTGCATGGGCTACCTTGACATTCAGGTAAGAAGTTTTAAGTACCTTGGGCACTTGCTTACCTCTTTTCCTTCATGGTTTTGCTACTTGTATCTTTTGCGACTTTTCTGTAGCTTCTATACTTTTATAAACTGTTTCACCATTGGCTTATGCTTGCCCCTGATCCTTCCTGAACTGGATGATGCATATTTTCTGTGCAGGTGGTAAAGAGGAAACGTTTTTTGATTCTCATCCCTGGTTAGAATCTGATTGTGAAGATTACTTCAGTGTCAATGGTGGTAAGATTACCTATAGTTTGCAAATATTTCTCATGATTCTGAACTTTCTTCCTGGGGTTTTGACTACTCTGTATTTGTGCAGATCTTACCCCAACTTGTGGCAGCACCCCAAACCACCAGAAAAGCTTCACAGAAACTCCTCAACTTGATAAGATTTTCTATACGGACAGTACATCCGATTCCGTACCTCAACCCTCTCCAACAGATATGAAAAAGCAACTGATTGAGCTCTTTCGTGAGAGTTTCAACGATGACCCTGCTAATGGGAATCAAAATTTACAAGGCCACAAAGAAGCCAAACCAACCATTTTTGACTGTCACCCGAAATCTACATGCAGAAGTCCATATGAAATGGAACCAAGCTCTCTTGACAGCAGTCAAACAACTCCTCACAGAGGTTCCAATCGTAGGAGAAAGAATTCAGCCCAATCTGCTCAGTGCTGCATCCCAAGTTTTATGCGGAGCCTGAGCTTTCGTGAGAGAAAAAAGAGCCCTGCTAATGCCAATGGATGGTAACTCATGTTTTTAGTCTGCCTCTTTTTTCCCCCCAGAAGGTAATTATACTTGTAACAAACATATATATAAGAAGAAAAAACCTGAAATCCATTTCAACTTGTCTTCATTATTATGTAGAGTGATTTATGAACCGGCTTTTGTTGTCAATTTGTTCCTGCAAATATTCGGGGGTGCATTTTGAATGTTTTTTGATTTCTTACAATTTTATATACCATCTCTGAGTTCTGAAATCAGTTGCAGTCACGAATAGATGCAACATGGAATTCTTCTTCGTCTTCTTCTTATTATTTGATTTAATTATTGCAGAATCAAATATGTCTAAATCCATGTATCTGGAAATGAGATAGAAGTATGTGTCTTGATTTTCAAAATATAAAGAGGTTGAAATCACAATCTTACAGAATAAATGACAAAAGCTACCACAACCTTCTTGTTGAAAATTGATTTATATGTTAATTGAGTCAATCCCATATTAGTGAGAGATGGCGAGAGAGATTTGGTTAGGTTTATATAAGACAAGTCTTCTTTGTTATTAATTGTACATTTGGATAATTTTTTTTTTCTTTTCCTTTAATTTGTAGGACATCTTTATAAGAATTTAATAGTTCAAGAATTTTTTATTTAAACTCTTAAAGTTTATAAGAATTTAATTTTTTTATTTAATTTTGAACATTTGTAGTAATATCTTACTGTTTAGGTAATTATAGTATTGACCATATTATTTAGGCATTTACAGTTTGACCAAATAGTTTAAAAATTTGTATTGTGGTACAAAAATTTTGTAATTTTTCTTAAAGATAGTGTATTTGTTCTACGGTGCTTGAGGACGTAGGTAACATTACCGAACTTCGTTAAATTTAGTATTCTTTATATTTTTGCATATTGTGTTGGATGGTTGGTTGCCTTGTTGTGGTATTGCTAGCATTATTGGTTGTATTTCGGTTATCCAAAAATTGTATTCTGCATAACAATTGGTGACAGTACTAATTGTTGTTTGAACGCTTCTTAGCATAACAAGTGGTATCAGAGCCCCAAGTTTAGGAAGGTGAATGGCTATTTTCTGTTGAGCACTTATTACTATTCTGGATTGTTAAATTTGGATTACTAGTTGTTGGATATAATTGTTTGATGGAGCTTGGTTATTTGTGATATTATGTATCGAGATCATTTATGTGAGGTAACTATGACATCATCATCATCTACATCGATGAGGATAATGACGGTATCTAGTGCAAAAAGAGATGTGAAAAAATTTAATGGTTGGAATAATTTCAACTTATGGCAGAGTGAGGTGTTAGATCGATTGTATTAGCAAGACTTAGATATAGTTTTGGAAGAAAAAAAATCGGAAGAAACAAAACCAGAAGATATCAAGGAGATAGACTGGAACAGACTTAATATAAAAGCTTGTGGGTTGATTCGTTCTTATCTGTATAAAGAGCAGAAGTATCCGTTCATCAGAGAAAAGTCTGCCAATGCATTGTGGAAGGTCTTAGAGAACAAATATATGAAGAAAAGTAATGAGAACTGGCTGTATCTATTGAAGAGATTGTTTCGTCTTCAGTGGAGACCAAATACGAGTATCATTTCTCATATTGATGAATTTAGTAAGTTAATTACTGATTTATTAAATTTAGAGAAAACTTTTAAAGATAAAATAAAGGCTATGTCGTTGATTGATTCTCTTTCAGATGAATTAGATCATTTATGTATTACTCTTATCCATGAAAAAGATAAATTATCGTTTAAAGAAGTTTGTTTTTCTTTTGACAAACTATGAAATATGTAGGAAGGATAAAAAAGAACATAGAGATGAGTCAGTAGAAGCATTAACAGTAAGAGGGTGTAGCCAAAGTAGAAAACCAGGAAAAATGATAAAATCTAAGTTGATGGGTAGAGTAGGAAAAGATGAGTATGCCTTTTGTCGGGAGAAAGGGTATTGGAAGAAAGGTTGTCCGAAATTGAAAAAAAAGAAGAAAAAAGACATGTCTGTTTCTGATGCATGTGTTGTTGAGATCGTAAGTGATGATAGTGTGTCAGATTTTTGTTTAAGTGGTTATTCATCTACATCTCGTTCTGACGAAGGAGTTATAGATTTGAGTTGTACTTATCATATGTGTCTATATCGGGAATAATTTTTTAATTTTGAAGAGCTTAATGGTGGAGTTGTGTATATAAGTAGTAATGATAGTTGCCATACTGTTGGGATAGGTTCAATCCGGTTGAGAAATGATGATGGATTAACTAGAGTTCTGACAGAGGTTCGGTATATACCAAAGTTGAGGAAGAATCTCATCTCTTTGGGAGCCTTAGAATCTAAAGGTTGTACTATATCTATACGAGATGACATTCTGAGGGTCATTTTAGGCGCTCTTGTAACTTTGAAAGGTATTAGGAGGAATAACTTGTATTACTATAATAGTAGTACAGTAATTGGATCAGTGACCATGATTTCTGATAATGATGCAGATTCAGAGATCATTAGATTGTGGCATATGAGGCTGTGACATGCAGGTAAGAAAACCTTATTCAGTGTAGTGAAAAGAAGGTTATTGAAAGGTGCGAAGACCTGCAAGCTAGACTTTTTGTGAGCATTGTGTTATAAGAAAGCAGAAGAGAATAAAGTTTAGTACCGCTATTCATAATACCGATGGTATTCTTGATTATGTTCACTCAGATGTATGGTGACCTTCTCATACTACATCTATAGGAGGTATACGCTACTATGTTATTTTTGTTGATAACTTTTCTAGAAGAATTTAGGTGTACATTTTGAAATCTAAAGATGATGTACTTAGTGCTTTCTTTAAATAGAAAAAGATGGTTGAGACACAGATCGACAGGAAAATCAGGCATCTCAGAATAAATAATGGTGGTGAGTATTGCAGTGATCAGTTTTTGAAATTGTGTTAAGATGAAGGTATTGTATGTCATTTTACTGTGAGAGGTATATCATAGCAAAATGGGGTGACAAAATGTATGAATCAGACATTATTGGAGAAAGTTCAATGTATATTGTCCAATGCGGGATTGAGCAAGGAGTTTTAGGCTAAAGCTGTGATTTATGCGTATCATCTCATTAATCATCTACCGTCAGCTGTTAATGGTGATAGAACTTCAATCAAGGTTTGGTCTGGATAACTTATTTTTGATTATGATTCTTTACATGTATTTGGTTTCACTGCATGTTATCATGTGAAAGAATCAAAGTTAGATTCCAGAGCTAAGAAAGTAATTTTCTTGAGATTTTCTTCAAGAGTGAAAAGATATCGTCTTTGGTGTCTGAGTTCGAGGAAGATTGTATTCAGTAGAAATGTAACATTTGATGAGTTTTCTATGTTGAAGAAATTAGAAAATCAGACAATAATGAATAGTATTCTACAACATGTGAAGCGTACTCAACAGTAGGTAGAGTTGGAAACAACTACATTGAACCTGGTTAAATATGTAGAGATAGATAATGGTACTCCTAGAACAGAGGTAGTTTTGAGAGATGATGGAGAAGGTTCTACTCAGGAACTTCAATAGTAACAAGAATCTATTACAGTAAATAAGCCAAGACGTGAGATTTAGAGACCTGCTCGATTTGTTGATATGGTGGCCTATGTACTTCTAATTGTAGATAATAATGTTCCTTCTACTTATAGAGAGGCAGTCAGTTATTCTGACAATGATCAGTGGAAGACAGTTATGGAGGAAGAGATGCAGTCTCTTTAGAAGAATGAAACTTGGGAGCTAGCTCAACTACTAAATGGTAAAAAGGCAATTGAGTGCAAATGGGTATATGCAAAGAAAGATGAATTTTCTGACAAGAAAGATATCCACTATAAGGCAAGGTTAGTGGCTAAAGGCTATGCACAGATTGGAGGAATTGACTACAATAGGGTATTTTCTCCAGTTGTTAAACATTCTTCCATTATAATTTTATTGGCCTTAGTAGTTCAGTTAAATATGGAACTAGTTCAACTCGATGTAAAAATTGTACTTTTACATAGTGACTTGGAAGAGGAAATCTATATGACTCAGCCAGAGGGATTCAAGGTTGCTAGTAGGAAAAATTGGTTTGCAAATTAATCGCTTTATGGTTTGAAACAATCACCGAGGCAGTGGTATAAATGATTTGATTAGTTTATGATGGGTTAGAGGTACACAAGAAGCAAATTTGATCATTGTGTGCATTTTCAGAGGCTACATAATGGTTATTTCATTTATCTACTCTTGTATGTCGATGACATATTGATAGCTTCAACGAATATTGAAGAAATTGAAAAATTGAAGACTCAGTTGAATTGAGAGTTTGAGATTGAAGATTTAAGTGAAGCTAGAAAGCTACTAAGCATAGAGATTAGTAGAGACAGAGAAGGAGACAAAATTTGTTTGACTCAGATGCAATATCTGAAGAAGGTATTACAATGTTTTGGCATTTCAAATGAGTCAAAACCTGTAAGTACCCCACGTGCTCTTCATATGAAGATCAATACATATTTATCTCCTAGTTTAGATGAGGAACGTGAGTATATGTCTCGAGTTCTATATGCTAATGCAGTTGGTAACCTGATGTATACTATAGTGTGTACGAGACTCGACATTTCACATGTAGTTGGAGTAGTGAGCAGATATATTCATGATCCTGGTAAAGGACATTGGTAGGTTGTGAAATGGATTCTACGGTATTTACTGAAGATTGTAAATATTGGCTTAGTTTTTGAGAGAGATGATATATGTGATCAATGTGCTGTCGGTTATGTTGATTCTGATTATGTTAGTGATTTGGATAAACGTCGGTTAACAACTGGTTATGTGTTTACTCTTGCGAGAGCACTTGTGAGTTGGAAGTCTACTTTACAGTCTACAGTTGCTTTGTCTATTACAGAGGCAGAGTACATGACAGTTACAGAGGCTGTGAAGAAAGCTATTTGGTTACAGGGATTACTGGATGAGTTGAGAATTGGTCAGAAGAAGATTCATATTTATTTTGATAGTCAAAGTGCTATTCATTTAGTAAAGAATCTAGTATACTATGTTCGAACGAAGCATATTAATGTTCGGTATCATTTTGTGCGGGAAATCCTTAATCTTACTTCAGAAGATTGAGACTGCCGAGAATCCCACATATATGTTGACTAAGGTGGTAGCAACGATAACGTTTAGTCATTATTTGAATTTGATCAAAATAGTTTGAGTTTGATAATGTCATTATGCTCGAATTTAGAGGCACTGCATTTGGATAGATAATTTTTTTGAAAAAAAGTGAAACTTTGTAGAAAATTTGCATATTCGCTAAGGTGGAGATTTGTTGAAAATTGGCTTATATGCCAATTGAGTCAATCCTACATTGGTAGGAGATGACATGGTGGTAATTTGGTTGGGCTTATATAAAATAAGACCCTCTTTGTTATTAATTGTACCTTTTGGATAATTTTTTTCTCCCCTTTCAATTTGTAAGATCTCGTTATGAGAACCTCATAGTTTAAGAGTTTTTTATTTAAGTCCCTAAAATTTGTAAGAATTTAATTTTTCTCTTTATTTTTGGGTATTTGTAGTAATACTCAACTGTTTAGATAATTACAATATTAACTCTATTATTTGAATATTTATAGTTTGACCAAATAGTTTGAGAATTTGTATTATGACTTAAAACTTTTCTAATTTATCTTGAATATAGTGGATTTATTCCATCGGCACCCCAGTTTAGATAATTAAATTTGTATTATTTCTAATTTATCATTAAAAATACCAAATTTAATGATATTATCTAACATCATTAAATTTTGTATTTTTTCTATTTTTATATATTGTGTTGAATGGTTAGTTACCTCGTTATAATATTACTAGCATTATTAATTGTGTTTCGATTATTCAAAAATTATATTCTATATAACAATTAAAAACAATACTAATTATTATTTAAACATTTTTTAGTGCAACACTTCTATCATAAATGGTTTCCGTTTACCCCATTATCAAATTGCCGATAACTGCAACAATCAATGACCACGAGATAACAAAGCTACAATGAAAAAAATCAGAAAATAAAGTAAACCGAGAGGAGCATGGGCAAATGAAGTTATTCATCTTCTTATTCTTGGACTTTGCTTTTCATAAAGTTCAATGTTTTCTTGTTGACAGCCTGTGCTGCTCACCATTTTACTGCAGTGACCTCAGAATGTAAAAAAGGAAAAAGGAAATGTAAGCTCTAAAGTAAGTGAAACAAAAGCAAAAGAATATGAGACAAACAAAAACACAGAAAATGAAAAACGTTGTAAGTTTATTCTTACCTTTCACCGGAAGTTAGCCTCTTTATCATCTGCCTTCTTTTGAAAACAAGCCACACTAGTTGCGAAAACACAAGTAGCCTTTCATTTCATCGATGAAGCTAAATGAAACGACTCAACCAGGTCTGTCTCAAGACTAGGAAGGTTGTAATTCTAACACTATTAATTTGAGTAAAACCAATTTACTAAATTTGATTCAATTTTAAAATTCTCAACAAAAAATATAACAAAAAAAATCCAACTTGTGGCAAAAAATTTAATAACATGAATTTATTTCAAATAAATATAAATTCAAATGTCTCCAATAAATATCTAAAAATTAAAAAAGAAATAAAAAAATTTACTAACTGAACACGTAGCAACTTGGACGGAGAAAAATATAAAGAAATAGGGTGAGCACAAACTTGTGAGTGGATATTTTATTTTTGTTAAAATATCTATATTATTTTATACTTTGTTAATTATACTAATTTAATATAGAGAAATCATTTTAGGATACACTAAAATTTCAAAGATGTAATATAAAAAAAAATTATGTAGTTGCAAGCCTTAAATATTACTCGTTTATCTATGTAGTTGAAAACTTTATAAAATTATCCTTTATCTATATCATTGAAAATTTTATAAAATTCTCTTTTATTTATGTGACTAAAAATTTTATAAATATTATTATTTATCTACATAGCTGAAAGTTATATAAAATTATTCTATATAATCGAAAATTTTATAAAATTTCTCTTTTATCTGTGTAATTAAAAATTTTATAAAATTTTTATTTATCTATTAATAATTACTGAGTTGATAAATTAAAAATTATACTAGCAACTAAATTAAAAAGATCTTTTAAAATTCTCTGTAAAATAAAATTTGCCGAATTACTAAATTTGAAGTTATGCTAGTAATTGAAAAAATTTCACCTAAATAAATACCCAAAAAAATAATATTTCATACACCCAGTGTAACTACTAACACACGGACATAGTAAAAAAAGAATTAATTGATCATATACCTAGCGGCATTACATCGTATAGGCAGAGTAAAATATTAACTAGTCGTACATGCATATGCAGACTATACCCCTAAAGGGTTAGGCGTTCAAACACACGATTTAAAATATCTGTGTGCATGAACGGATCTCAAAGACCTATATCTAAATCTATAACTATATAAGAAAGGGTACATATTAGGTAATTAAAAATTACTAAATTTAAAATATTACTTCATGATTAATTTATCTAATATCAAATTACTAAAGAATTTTATTCCAAACTTCAATAATAAACTTTTAAGTAAAATATTAGATATGTATATAACACTCACTAAAAAAGAATTTTTAGAATGTTAAAATAATATGAGTAAATGTTGCTAAAAACATTATTTAACAAACAAATTAGCATATAAAAGAAGATTCAGATTTATCATATTATAAAATCTTTGGAATCCCATGTGATTTATTAAAATCATTTCATTAAACTAAAGTTTTAATGAACAATGGTATGCCCTTGCATATAAGAAAATTCAAAACAGGTCTCTATGTAAGAAATGCATTTTTTTTTCTTATCTGATTTCACGTGAAATTGTATTTAATTAATACACAATATAACACAATTATAAATTATGGAAATACACTGTATTTTTTTTATTAAACCTTTTTTTAAAACAATTTATCTAATCTCAAGAATAAATATAACATAATTATAAAATTAAGACTTCTCTTTTTCTTTAACATAAAATAAATTGTATAGTAATGAAAATATCTAATCATTCTTTGACTACTAAACTACTAGCTGAAGTTGAAAATAATTATTTTAAATAACAATTATTATGATTATTTCAACTAATTGAATTTCAAATTGAAAACCACTCTTCATAAATGTAAAATAAAATATTTATAAAAAAAAAACCACAATTATTTTTACAATATATATTCTTGAACAAAAACATAGATGTGACATGCAAATTTAATAATCTGTAACAACTATATTTCAGAAATATTGCTTCATTAAAAATAAAATTCTATGACAGTGTTGTGTATCTAACTTACTGATGCACACCCAAAAAAAAAAAAAGATTTTCGTGAACTTGTCTCAAATTAATTTTCTAATATATTATTGTAACCAGTCAAGGAAATATTATAAACACTGCATTCATTATAACCATACAATTCTTCAACGTCTACAAAAGACATTCTTTGTATCTATGTCAATTTCTTATGCAAATCAATAACTTGGTTAACGAAATAAATAATAACAAATCCTTTTAACATACGTCTCTCTCTTTTTCTTTTTCTTTTTTCTTTTTTCTTTTTTCTTTTTTCTTTTTTCTTTTTTCTTTTTTCTTTTTACACACACATCCCCTTTAATATCTCTCACACATTATTTTCCCTCTCTCTTTTAACAAGCATACTTACCAAAATCACGCGCTTTTAAAAAAATCTATTCTCTCCTTTCCTTTTAAACAGAACACGTGTTCCGTAAACCACGTTGTATCAAATTCTAAAATTAATACTCTTTCCCTTGTCTAACTCAACCCATCTTGTCCTCTTATTTTTAAAATAAAAAATAAAAAATAAAAAAATAAAGATGGGAATACTTTAATTTCAATAAGGATACGGGATTTACACTAAAATAAGCATGTCTTCAAGACTGTTTAATTATCAAACTGCTACAAATAGCCCAGAATTCAACTAAGAATCCTAACGCCATACTAATGTAGAAAATTATTTTTTGGGAACCATCTTCATCTTTCACTTCTCCATCCTTGCCTTCTACGTTACTTAGGGCTGATGAGCAATTGGTTGTCAACGGAGATTTACAAAGGTAAGAGTTGATTGATTGTTAAATATAATTAATTATATTTATATATTAAAATTATGATAATTTTTTTTATATTTTATAAATATTTTAAAACTTGTAAATCATTAATAATATTTTTATATATTTATTTATCATTTTTTTTTATTAGAGTTGTGCTTATGTGCTATCCTAATTATATATATATATATTTAATATTCATACAGAGTATATTTTATTATATCGTTAAATATTTTTAATAATATGGTTTAATGTTTGTTACATTATAAATTCTGTATTATTTGAAGGAGTTCAGATATGGTCTAAAAGAATTTAGACCAGTGTTAAGAATTAATAAATATCCCAAGAATTAGAACATTGTCTGTAACAGGATAAAGACATCAGAATATGCTTATAATGATTTAGTTGCAAGAGTTGCAATGGGTTACTAGTATGTGTCATTATACAAATATGTTCTTAAATATATTGTTCATGGTCTATTTCTACTAACGTAAGTCTGTTGGTAAATCTTATTAATTCATATAGATCAGTATATGTCTATATCGGAAGGGTACAATTGGTCATTCCTAACTGACCAGGATTTTGGAGATTGTATGGGCATGCGGGTATTCAGTTAGGATTGAGTACTGGACAGACTCATGAGGACCTTAATAGACATCCTATGTTACCGTCAATGGAAGGTCCTCTCGAGTTGAATAGTATATGTGGTCCTCTGACCTAAGCACCACGGTGGGCTTGTGAGTGATCCACCATACTTTGGTTCCACGCATGTCAAAGACTTCTCATGGTCTGACTGCTTGGTGTTGCTAGGTATGGTTTGATGCTTATGTAGTCTCGTGTGTGCAGATATAGGATCCATCAGTTCTCATAGGGAGTGATATATCTAGATGCTCTAAGATAGTATCTCAAGAAAGTCTTATGACCTTAAACAGTTAACCCGGAAAGGAGTTTCCACAGGGTTAAACAATATGACAAAGAGTTTGCTTATATTATTTAATGAGATACTATTTTGGAGATAGGTTTATGGATTAGTACATGGGGATTTGACGGTGTTGATATAGGTTCTCGCACATCTAAGATATATATGATAAAAGACTATACGTATGCGTTGTAACCTCAACTTGCATGGTTCAATGCGCTGATTTGTAATGTGTGCGTGGTGCATTGCTCATGGACTTATGTAATAGTTCAATTTGATGAATCGAGTATGGATCTAAGAGGTCCCACAATATGAAGTGTACTTGTTGTGCACTGGGGCAGTGTAATGGATTAAATTGTTTAATTAAGTAATATCTAGTATTACTACGAGAATGCATGTGTGTCCGTGTTTAAGCGTTAAATACAATAATTAGTTAATAATTGTTATCCACTAATTGTACAATAATACGTGGCGTATTGTAAACCATCGGTTGAGTTTACCAAAGTGTGAAATTTAGTAGAACCTACTAAATGGTATACTTGATAACTATTCATGAGGGACAAAATGATTATTTTATACTATAATTATTTAATTGCTAAATAATCATTATATCTATATTAAAATATATTATTTTATAATATTTATTATTAATAATATAATATAATATTTTATTATTATTTTTGCTTTTGTGGCTAATTTATATTAATATTATATATAATATTATTTTTTTATAAAAGGAAAATAGAGATATATAAATGTAGAGAAATAAAGATTTCGGGGGAGAAAGTGAAATTAAATGTTGTTTTCCTTACTTAATTTTTGACTCTTTAAAACAAAATAACCAATTGTTGCTTCCTTTGATATAACTATACTGTGGGAGAGAAAGAGCAAGATTTGAAGAACTAGCCATTTAGGATTTAAGGGTTTAATCTTATACTAGATTACGGAACTGCTATTCTAGCTTGTCAAGCCTACTAAGTTGGTAACTAGAATTGCTTACGAGTAGATCTCTAGGCAGACTCCAAAGATATACGTGTAAAACGTTACACGTACTGATAATTTTTCAATTTTATCATTTATATATTAATTTGATTAATATATGTTTATGTGTTTATTGTATGTTTTAAATGCTCTGTTGCGTTAAATATGTATTAGATACGTAATTTTTTGCAATAAACATAATTGCACATACATACACCAGTATATATTTGATCCCCAACACTCTTTACATTCCATCAAATACAAGGAACACAAACAACTATATAATACAATTGTATATTTATATAATATTTTTCACATTTATACAAAATATCTGTACATATCCACTAAACACAAGGACAATAAACAATAATATAATACAATTACATAATTATATGTCATTTTGAGGCATCGCTCTATAAATTTATAACTATCTTTTCTCTAAAAAAAGTATCAATTTCGGGTCAAAATTGAATTGTCGATCCAACATTAGGTACTCAATAAACATTCAAGTAAATATGCCACAATCTCTACTCTAAATCCTTTATTGGGGCACACTTTCCCTTAAATGTATAGGCTCGAAAAATGAAATTTCTTCAATTTCTTTTCTCATAATGGCATAAAATCTGCATGCCTAAAGATAATGTGGTTAATGTGTTTTAAAGTGTATGCATGTGATTGTGTACATATTGAAAAAACTAATTACATGTATCATATACACGATTTCGCTGCAGAATTAAGCATATAATCAACATATACACATGTAACTTATATCATTAAGAACATAAGATTACAGAAAATATATATTTGAAGAACTTCGGTAAATATTTCAATTTCGAATTCTTCCTAACTCCAACTTTGAGCTCATCTTGAAGTGCACTATTGTTCAATTCTAGTTCACAACAATCTGGTGGGATTGTGAAGCTAGAATAATAGCAACTGAATTTTTAGCAACAAAGTTTTGTTTCTTGAAAGAAAAAATAAGAAGAATTTATTTTTCTTTCTCTCTAATTTTTCTCACAACCCTTTGTTCAGAGAAAAACTCTCCAAAACTAAAAATTCTCTCCAATCCTCTCTCTTGCACGTTTTTGCTTCACCTTTTTTATTAATCAATTATTCAATTCAATTTTTTAGGTGTGTTAAGCACTTCACAAGTGCTCCCAAAATTTATTAAGTGGTTAAAAAATTAAGAAATAAGATTTGGTGGCTATTATACCTAATTAGGTATATGTCTCCCACATAAATCAAAATAATAAACAACTAAATAAATATTATTATTTATTTAAATAATATTTATTTAATTATTCAAAAACTATTTGAATAATTAATTTTTTTTACCTTATTTGATTTTACTAACATAGTTAATGGGTGAATTTATGGTGAAATAATTCATAGAACAAAATTGTGCCACTTATTAACATCTAATTAATTCACAACTCTTGTCAACTATTATTAACTAATTAAGTGATGTATTTAACATTTAAGTTTAGATAAGTGCACAATCCGAGGAACCCTAAAATATATATTTTTTTTGCTGAAATTTCTAGAATAGAACTGTTCAATCTATAATACTGCCTCAGTACACAATGAGTACACTTTATATTGTGAGACTTTCTAGGTCTACGCCTGAATTGTTATATGGAACTCCTTTATATATCTGTGAACGATGCCCTCCCCCACACGTTACGAATATTATAAAGTGGCGCATTAGACCATACAAGTTGAGGTTATAATATATTCGTATAATCCCTCCATCATTCATATTCGGGTAGAGTGAAGATATAGATCAACACTGTCAAATCTCTATATGCTCAACCGTAAGCTTATCTCTAGAATTGTATTTTAATAAATAATATTCGCAAACACTTTTGTGATATTATTTATCCCTAGGGATAAACTCTTTTCTCAGAAATTACTGCTTATGGTCATAAGATTTTCTGAAATACAATCTTAGAGCATTAGAATATATTACTCACCAAAATGAGTTGATAGATCCTATATTTATGCACATCGGACTCCATGAGTATCGGACCATACCCAGTGACACCCAGCGGTCAGACCATAAAAGGTTTTCGACATGTGTGGAACTAAAGTATGATGGATTACTCACAAGCCCATCGTGGCACTTAGGTCAAAAGACCACAAATACTACTCAACTCGAAAGACTCTCTATTGACGGCTTTATGAAATGTCTATTAGAGTCTTTATGAGTCTGTTCAGTATTCAGTCCTTATAGAATACCTGTATCTCTATACGAGCTTTCACTAAACTCATGGTTTGCTAAGACTAACCATCTAGACCATTCAGATATAGAAATACACAGATCTATATATTTATTAAGGTATTCACTGACAGACCAACATTAATGAAGATAAATCAAGAATATAATATTTGAGAACATATTTGCATAATGACATTTCCTAGCACTATTTGTAACTCTTTACAACTACGTTATTATTAATATATTCTCAAGTCTTTGTCCTATTTCAGATAAAACTCTAACTCTTTAGATATCGTTGACTCTTATAACTTGATAACTCTTATCAGTACCAATTTTTAGTATTTATAACTCTCAGCGTTGTAAATTTTTAGCACTGATCTAAACTCTTTCAGATCATACAATGTCTGAAACATTACAAGTATCTTACTATATATAAAATATAATTATCGATTTAATGAAATGATAATACTAGTATAAATATTAAACAAATATTCATACATAAATGGATGAAACGTAAGCATAAATCCCTACAAATGTGGCATGAGAATACACAGAGAAGCGATAAAAACTTTCATCACTTCATTAACATATGCATTAATATTGGAATTATAGATAGTAATCCTTCTATAAAGAAAATCGACATCTACCGCAATCCAATGCTTTATTTTGTAGTTCATTGGAATATATATCTACATAGAAAATTGTAATTTTATTATGAGCTAATTTTATAATAAATGAAAAAATAATTATTATTTTATGTCTTTTACTTTATCTACCTTAGCCCACAATTTAACACCAAGTAAATCATCATTCTCTCCTCATCTATAGGACAACAACGATGTGTCCCATTTAATACCATCTAGAGAACGAGCATTATTTTGGTGCACATATCTAATGGACTACTAAAATCAAATATATAACATTAAATTAAATTAATTATACCAACAAATTTATAATATAATGTGAACAACAATTAAAGAAACAAACTTACAAAAAATGTACATCTGTAACCATGCAATCCTATGAGTACATTTGCTCATACTTGTATTGGCATTGACGGATCAACTTTAAATACTCATTAATATGCTATAAAATCCCACGTAATATGTACAAGTATTGATATTATAATTCATATTTAAAAAATAAAAAAATGTCCTTACAAAATCAAAATTGTCATTTAGGAGCTCACTAAATCATTTCTGATCAACACTGATGCCAGATAAGCTAACATGACCTTAACCATCTCAAATCCAAGTTTGAAACTCTACACGTATGCCAACTTTATTGATAATTGTGAATCCACATCAACTTGAGAATCATTGCATAGGGCCTCTACTTACAATTCTACCTTTCTTTTTTTGATCTATTTTCGAATGAGATTGGTATAAAGGGCGTGTTGAACCCACATATCCTTATACTAGTGCCCAAATATGTTCATCCCTTATGTAGCAACATTAGGTATAATTTGCACACTTGCGGGCTCTTAGTTTACTATATGTCTAATTTTCACTGATGTTAATACTCAACCGTTAGAGTCCAAGTCTAAACGTCATCAATCATGTCTTCTCTCTTATGAAACAAAACAAAACAAATGAATATATTGACTTCTAAAGAATGTACAAAATATTCAAGATGGCGAGTTGGTGATGGCACATCTACATTGGTGTACCATGACCCTTAGTTATCGCGAGCTTATTCTTTTAAATTGCTCCACCTTCATTGGTTGCATGAGATGATACGAGTAGCGGATCTAAAAATGGACAATGGTGAATGGATTTTAGAGTTATTGCAACATGGTTTTATGCCTGATGAGTAGAAGCTGATAATGTCTATTCCTGTTTCTGTTAGAGTTGGTGCTTACGTATCATTTCAATACTGTATGAATATTAAATTATTTAATATTTATACAGTAAACATTTTGTATAATAGTTAATACAATATAAATACATGGTACAATGCTTGTTACGCTACAAACATTGTATAATCTGAAGGAGTTCAGATCTAGTCTATAGGAGTTTAGACCAGTGCTAAGAATTAATAGAGTTGAGAGTTATAAATGCTAACAGTTAGCACTACTAAGAGTTAGCAGGTTATAAGAATCAACCAGGTGTAAAAGGTTAGATCCTTATCTGTAATGAGACAAAGACCTGAGGGTATACCAGTAATGACATGGTTGCAAAGAGTTGCAATAGGTACTAAGAGATATCATTATACATGTATGTCTTTAAACACTATACTCTTGATCTACTTCACTGATGTAGGTCTGTTGATGGATCTTTTTTTATATAGATCATTGTATGCTATATCTATATAGTATAGATGATATTTCTTAGTTGATGATGGGCTTATTAGATCTTCGTATATGCATACGGGTATCCAATTAGGATTGAATATTAAACAAACTCATGAGGACGTCAATAGACATCCTATAAACCGTCAATGGTGAGTCATCTCGAGTTGAGTAGTGATAGCGGCGTAAAAGTACTAGTATGATTTGTACCCAACTTTTGTATTTTGCTCTAAATTATAAATATTTGACTATTTAATTGTGTTTTTTGATCATATATAGATGCACGGCAGAAAATGTGACGCATAGAAATAAACGGAAGTTGAATTGAACGTAAAACGAAGAAGTTACGCTCAAAATATGAAAAGGACACCAGGGCTGAGCGCCGCAGCGCCCAGGTCAGTAGCTGAGTGCCACAACGTCCACAACCCAGCGTTGTAGCGCCCACAACCTAGTATGGATTTAG
This sequence comes from Ailanthus altissimus, assembly GCA_946807835.1. Classification (NCBI taxonomy): domain Eukaryota; kingdom Viridiplantae; phylum Streptophyta; class Magnoliopsida; order Sapindales; family Simaroubaceae; genus Ailanthus; species Ailanthus altissimus. Next base: position 22,633,897 of record OX327692.1, on the reverse strand, counting down.
ATTGTGTTAAATTTTAGTTTATGAACTTGATAAATTCAATTGATTCATTCTATCTTATGTTTAATGCTTTCATTATACCTGATCAATATTTTGAATGATTGAGAAACCATGATAAACTCGACGAAGGAATTCATGTGTTTAGCCTAGAATAGTATGATGCATAATCATAGGGTAACAACTATGAGTTCTATCTAGGATAGACATATACCTAGGTGGCATGTATGGTATAATTTAGACTTGATCTTAATGAATTATATTCTGATTTGATTACCATAGATATATAGGTGATTGTTAGAATATGTAATATAGTCACTTGACCATCGACAGAGGCTTGTGATGAGATTAGTGTCTAAGCTAATCAATTGATATTAAGGGATTAACTAAATGGTTAATGAGTCCAATGAAATACTAGGGGACGAGTTAAAACCCTAGATTATCTTTATTTGTGAATTCTACTCTTTACTTTTGTTTAGTTAATTGATAGAATTAGATTAGTTAAATAAATTTCAAATTTTAGTTTTCTAAATAAAAGTTAAGTAGGTACAATTTTAGTACTTGATTTATAGAATTAGATCGTATAGTCCCTGTGGGATCGATATCTGAACTTAAAATCCTATATTACTTGATATAATAGCGTACACTTGCGCTTAGCTACTATAACGCCCAATCATTATTATATATATATATATATATATATATTCATTTAATGAATAGATAAAATGGAGAGGGTATGGCCGGCCATGGGTGTGTGGTTTTAGAGTTCATTTTGTGCTTGGAACAAAAGAAGAATTCAATTGATTTTCCTTGTTCCCTCTAGGTGGTGCTTGGAAAAAATGATGAGAGGAAGAGAGAGCAAAATAGTTTTGTTTTATTCTCTTTCAAATGTTGAAGCAAAAAGGAAACAAAAATTGTTGTTGTTACAAAATTGAGTGACCAGCATCAATGGAAGGAAAATGAAGATGAAAATTATTTCTTGAGTTTTGTTTCAAGTGTTGAAATAAATATCTCTTCTCTTACTTTTATTTTAGACTATTCAACACAACAACAAGAGTAATTTGTTTAAATGTTCAAGAGTTGAACATAGGTTAAACAAATAATTATAGGATTAAGAGTTCATCCCACAGTTTAAGAGTTAAACCGGTGCAGAAAAATAAATGTTGCTGTTTTAGTGACCTAAGCCCACCACATTGGGTCCTAGAACTGCCAATGGGTCTACTTCGAACGGTACTCTAGAATAAATCCATTCCAAAGGCTTGACAGATAATATCTCTTAATTCTATATTAATTTGATTTATATAATTAATTTTATTTATTAATGTAATTAAATAAAATTTATTGTGTTCATTTTTAAAAAATTAAATTTTTAACTTCTGTTGCGAATATTTATGTATGAGATACATAAATGATGTATATATATATATTGTATTTGATGCATATGTATATATAATTTTTTAAATAGATACGTATACCATATGTACACACCCAATAAATTTAAGCTGTGGATCGGGATAAACCGGTACCCCAACAGTTTCCACACAGTAACAGGTGCAAGGTGATACTTTTCAATGGCATTTCAACAACAACGGATGTTCTATGGTCAAAAATAGCTACTGGTTAGGGCGTTTCTTACATGGTACAACCAGCTACTAGAAGGAATTAGCATTGACAAAATAGTGGCGGTATCTATGGCGTAAGCATGTTCCGCCTCGGATTAAAATGTTTGCATGGAAACTGATCAATGATTGGCTGCCTATCCAAGTGAACCTAGTTATGCATCATGTCCCGGTTGACACTTTATGTCCTAGATGTGGCAGTGCTCATGAGACATCTTTACATGCTATTTGGATGTGTCAATAGTTGAAAACTCTTAGGAAATCTTGCAGGTTTGCTGCTTCTATCTTCTGCAGCAGCAACACATTAACAAAGGAGCTTTTGATCTCATGTATGCAGCTTTTATCGCATGCTGAAATAGAATTGTTGATCACTGTCTTCTGGAGATATTGGTTTGCTTGAAACCAGTAGGTACACCACCATGTAGCTGTCGAACCGGTATCAATTCTTACCTGGGCAGAATGATACTGCAGGAATATCGAGCAGCTCAACAGCAGCCTCACCAACAGCCTGCGATGCCTCTTATAGTCCCTCAGTAAACCAAATGGACTTGTCCTCTAATAGACTATGTGAGGATCAACTCTGATGCAGCTTTGAGTACTCAGCAGGGTACTTCAGGTCTTGGTATTGTTATTCGTGATTTTGTTGGGCAAGTTGTTCTTGCTTACTTAGCTGCATTGCCTGTACTAGAGTTAATTTGATTATTGAAGAGTCAAAGAGCCACGTTAGCAAGGTAGTTAAACATTCAGCCACGTCAGCATTATTGTTAAAGCAAATTGATCAATTATGTTAAGCTTTCTTTTGGTTTCCCGCCAATAGTTTGTTATGGTTGTTATATAATTTCATTCTTGTATAAATAGTCTGCTTGATATCCTTTCATGTAAGTCTTGTACAATTGATCAATAAAAAGAATATACAGAATTTATTTCTTCATTTAGAATTTTCTCTCAAACTTTTTTTTTTTTTTTTTCTCACAAGCCAAATAACCCATTCTTAAATCCTCACATAGTATTAGAGCACAAAAAATGAATAATGCCAATTTCTTTGCGAATACAACAACTTCAACCCAAGTCATCACTGTAACAAGAGGAAATAGGCTCAAAAGTTTACTTACTGATAAAAAAAATATATCTAAAGCAATATATAAGATCTGTAGATTAAGAGAGGAATATATTTATGATTGAAAACCCTGAGTTCGATATATAGATGAGACAAGACCAAAGCCTTCTTGGTTAGCTGTTTTTAACTTTTAGTAAACGTATTTTGAGTTTGGTAATTAATAGTAAATAAAGCCATGAGCTATGGTCTACTATTGAACCTCAGTTTGGTTCGTAATTGAAGGCAAAATTAACTCAACTGAAGATGCAACTCTCAACAATTCAAAAAGGTTTACTCTTAATGTTTAATTATTTTCTAAAAATTAAAAGCATAATTGATGAATTAAATATTGCTGGTTGTAAAGTAGATGATGATGCTTTTATTAGGCATCTTGTGGCTGGTTTGGGATCGGACTATGATCCTATTATGGCAATAATAATTAGTAGAGTTAGTAATATCACTTTTAAATAAACCACATGCCATGTTACTTGCTCAAGAAAATAGAAACCAATAGAATTTAAGTGCTCTAAGTGTTGAATACAACAATTTTGAAGTTTATTATGCCTCTAGAGGCAGAGAAAGAACAATGATTGGAATTTTCCATTATGGATATCATCTTGGATTTAACAATAGTGGTATATTTAGAAGAGGAAAGCAATGGCCTGGTAGAGGTCGAGGAAACTATGGCAATTTCAATAATGCTTTTGGTGCTAGATTTGTAAACAATTCTCAGTTTGGTAGATCTGGTGCTAGTAATAGAAGAGGTTTTATTGGTGGATCCATTTTTTTGGTGGAAATACTAAACTCATTTGTTAGATTTATGAGAAACCAAGTCATTCAACTGTAAAATGCTATTATAGATTTAACAAGGACTATGCAGCTAACTTTATTGGTTATAATTGCAATTTTAACTATAGAGGAGGCTTCGATTCTAGCTATAATAGACTTGGAAATATCCAAGTTAGACTATTGATACATCAGGGAGCAACAAGTTGGCTTTTTTGACTGAACAAGATAATTCAGCTAATACAACTTGGAATACCCAGGAGAGCTTGGAAACTTCAGTTGATTCAAACTGGTACTTGGACTTAGAAGTTACCTATCATCTAACCTATGATGCAAGCAATCTTGATGCTAAAGCTTTCTTTCAAAATAACGATAAATCAGTTGTTGGTAATGGCACTGTTTAAACATTATGCATATTGGTAATGCCTATTTTAAATATGGAACTCACTTACTTAAACTGAATAATTTTCTGCATATACCTTAAATCACCAAGAATCTTATTAGAGTTTTAAAATTGGTAACTGATAGTGATATTTTTATTGAATTTCATGCTAATTTTTGTTTGATTAAGGACAAGAATGATGGAACTATCCTGCTGAAAGGACTTGTAGTTACCTTTAAACTCCTTAGAGTTTCAGGAAGTTAATAAAGCAAATCTTTAGCATTTAAGATTAGGACATCCTACTTCTCAAATTTAATTATCAATTCTTAAAGATTGTAAACAACTTTCTGGAATGAATAAAACAAATAAACCTAATTTTTGCAATGCTTGTCAAATGGGAAAATTGTACAGAATACATTTTCCAACACATTCCATATCCACAAACTACCTTATTATCCTTAGTATACACAAATCTTTGGGGACCTGCTTCTTTACCATTTAGAGAATGATACAATTACTACATTAGTTTTGTTAATGACTTTACTAGGTTTTGTTGGATCTTTCATTTAAAATTAAAGTCAGATGCTCTAAACATTTTCATTGCTTTTAAACAAACAAATTTAAAAATAATTAGACATGACAATTAAGGCCTTATAATCAGATTGGGACAGCAATGAAGTTTAAACCCTTTGTAAAATACTTGAGTGAAAATGGGATTCAACACAGATTACCATGTCCACATACTTACTATCAAAATAGTGTTGTTGAAAGAAAACATAGACATATAGTAGAGATTGGTCTTATGCTCCTAGCTTAAGTAAAAATGCCATTAAATTTTTGGTAGGATGCTTTTCACATTGTCTCATTCCTTATAAACAGACTTCCAACTTTAGTTATTGGTTATAAATCTCTATTTAGAAATTGTTTCACAAAATTCATGATTAATTATTCTTGACACCTTTTGGTTGTACTTGTTATCCACTTCTAAGGTCATATAACTCCTACAAATCAAACTTTCACACTGAACCATGTCTCTTTCTTGCTTATAGTCATCTTTACAAGGGTTATAAATGTCTCCACTCATGCAGTAAACTCTATAAATGTCTCCACTCAATACATGTCACATCCAATGAAAAATAATTCCCATATTCACTCATATTTCATTTTCAAAACTCAAATACTTCAAAATCCACTTAACCCAATTCAGTATCCTTTAACATTCCTCATGGTAGTAGCAATATACATTATCCTGACAAGTTTAAGCTCCAGCAGCATCTGTTCTAATGACTTTAAGTTTTGATACACAAATTCCTCTATAAGCTCACCTATCTCTAACACAAACATACTAGATATAGTTCATTCACATTTTCAAAACCAACATACTTCACAAGATCAAACTTTTCTACAACCTCAAAACCAAAACACTGCAACCTTACAATGCATTCAAAGCTCACAACAAAATCTGTCCACTTATCCTGTGGTAACCAAATCTAAAAGAGGAACATAGGCGTACACCAACCAGTTACTAAACCTATCTACTAAACCATATAGTGTCCAAGATGCTCTACATGAGCCAAAATGGAAAACAACTATGGTTAATGGAATTATAGCTCTTAAAATGAATAAAACCTAAAACTTCATCCCAGTAACAGAGGCAACAAAGGTAGTAGCAAACAAATAGGTATTCAAAATTAAATATAATGCAGATGATTCAGTTTTAAAGTATAAAGCAAGACTAGTTGCTAAGGGTTTCTAGCAAACTCCAGAAGTTGATTACTTTGAAAATTTCAGCCATGTTATTAAGGCTTTAACAATTAGAATTGTGTTTATGAAAGTGCGTTATTTTTCTAGGGTGCATGCAAATGCAATGTGTTCATTACAATACATTTTATGCATCTCATACATATATATTGCATAGTAGAATCAAAAATCTAATTTCTTCATGCAACAAACATATTTAAATAAAGTCTTCATTATACTAGTGAATTTGAGATTAAGAAATCACCTCGTATGCCTTTGAAAATTGAGTTCAAAAATTAAGCCTGCCTTAAAATGATCGTGTTAGCAACTATAGGACTCAACAAGGTAGGCTTGAGCCTCTAGAATGATAGTTCAAATTTGAGCAAATTATGTTTAACACCTAAACATAATCTTTGGTTAACTTTTAACCAAGTTTAAACTCTTTAAACTTTTGATTTATTTCAAAGCAATGAAGTTGTTTTTTTTTTGGTTCAATTCTTGAACAATAAAAAAAAATATATTTTTTTGCTTTGATAATGGCCGGCCTAATGGGGAAGATGATGAATAGCACTCCTAAAAAAAACTTTTTTCAACACTTGAAAACACTCCCAAATTTCTATACTTTACCGAGCCAAAAGTCTATCTTTTGCACAAATGAAACACTTCATTTTTAAAGCAAATTTTCCTACTTTAATTTTTTTAACATACGCCCTATCATGCCATATATATCCATCCGTTTTTGTTTCTTTTTTGTTTAATAACAAGCAATATAAGCTATTCATTTTACTTTGTTAATTTGTTGACTTTGTTTGCCCATTAGTTTATTATTATTTTGACTTTAACAATATAAAATAAAACAAAAATTGTTTTTTGTTTATTTTATAGATATTGATTTCATACGAGCAATGACAATATTATAATTTGAAAGTCTAACAATGAATTTATCTCCAGATTTGTATTTTTGTAAACACTTTTGCAATATTGTTTATTCCACAAAAAACTATTCTTAAATACAATCTCTAAGCACCAGGATATACAACTCACCGATATGAGTTGATGAATCTCATATCTACGCACACCGAGCTCCATGAGCATCAAACTATACTTAGTGACACGCAACGGTCAAACCGTAAAAAGTCTCTAACAGTCGTGGAATCAAAGTATGATAGATCACTCATAAGCCCATTGTAGCGCTCAAGTCAAAGGACTACGAATACTACTCAACTCGAGAAGACCTACCATTGATTGCTTTATGGAATGTTTATTGGAAGTCCTCGTGAGTCTATTCAGTATCCAGTCCTAACTGAATACCCGCATACCTATACAAGTTTTCACTAAGCTCATAGTCTGCTAAGATTAATTATCTGGACTATACAGATATAGACATACACTGATCTATATAAAAAAAAAGGTCCACCGATAGGCCCGCATCAGTAAAGGTAGATCAGAAATATAGTGTTTGAGAATATACTTGTATAATACATTTCCTAGCATTATTTGCAATTCTTTGCAACTATATTATTACTAATATATTTTTAGGTCTTTGTTCTACTTCAGACAAGGTTTTAACTCCTTAGATTTTACTAACTCCTATAACGTGTTAACTCTTAACACTTATAACTTTTAGCGTTGCTAACTCTTAGCACTGATCTAAACTCTTTTAGATTATACAATGCTTAAAATATTGCAAGCATCTTACCATTTAATAAATAATAATTAACGATTAAATGAAATAATGATTGTATAAATATTACAAAATAAATATTCGTACATAATGGGATGGTACGTAAACACAAATCCCAATAGCTTAGTCTTACTGTTATGTTAGATTGGCCTATAGATAAATAGGCATCTATAATGTATTCTTGAATGAAGATCTTGCTGAAGTTGTTTTCATGAATCAACTTGAAGGCTTTGTTAATAAGTGATTTCCTAATCATGTATATAAGTTGAGTAAAGCTTTCTATGGGCTTAAACAAGCCCTTAAAGCCTGGTATGATAAATTGAAGGGAGCACTGTTAAGTTAAGGTTTCTTCAATTCAAAATTAGATCCATCTCTTTTCTTTTATAATCAACATGATCAAACTATCCTAGTGTTAATATATGTTGATGATATCTTAGTCATTGGATTAAACTCTGCTCATTTGGAAGACTTTATTAAAAGATTGAGTGATGCATTTGCTTTGAAGGATCTGGGTTACTTTAACTATTTTTTAGGTATTGAAGTGAAAAATACTGCAACAGGGTTACATCTGTCTCAATCCAAAAATATTCATGATTTATTGCAGAAGGCTAATATGCTTAATTGCAAATGAAGTAATACACCCATGATTACAAGTCTGAAACTCTTAAAGGTAGAAAGTGATCCTAAGGCTGAAATATTATATGATCCTACTTTGTATAGAAACTTAGTTGGTACTTTGCAATATGTGACTTTTACAATAATTGAACTGTCATTTTCTGTGCACAAATTAAGTCAATTCCTTTTCAATCCAATTGTGAAACATTAGCAGACACTAAAGAGGATACTTAGATACTTAAAGACCACTCAATCATTTGGTTTGCACATAAAAAAGGCTACAAATTTCTCTCTTATAGGATACTCAAATACAGATTGGGCAAGTGATCCCAATGATAAGAAATATTGTCACGCCCTAGACTCAAAAGATTTGACACACGACATAACATACATTCATTTAATAATATACACTCATAAATAATATTGCATAAAATTTCAAACTTTAATTCAACATAGACATCTTTAGCAAGTTGCTAGTAAGTTCAACACTAAAATCAACTAATAACCTAAAATATAAACATAAACATTTATTGACAATATTTAAACATTCATTTTAATTTTTCAGAATTATAACAATTGAATTATAACTTGGGCAATTAGTAAACCGGAGGTACGCAGAGTTTTCTCAGAGATTAATACTCTACTACGTCACCAGTAGCAACTTTGTTATCGAAAGCCCAGAATATATTCATTACAAATTCTTACTTAAAATCAACCCATAACCACACTCAATAAAATAATACATAAGTATTTTTTCCATAGGGACAAATCAAATATCTTAAATTACGTGTCCCCAAATGAAATACTCAGTAACCTAGTAACTTAGGGAACTTAAGGAACAACAGAAGCCTTGCCAAATCCACTAAGCACACATGTACCTTATTTACCTGAAATCACCATAAATTATAATGAGTATAAAACTCAGTAAGCATACTAATTTTTCATATATCAAATACAAATACATATATGTACACAATGCATATGTATGATATGCTGTGATAAATCAAAATCATAATCTTATCAAATCACATGTCATGTAAGCGCTTACACATTCTTTCAAAACATATAATAGGAATACCATCACTCAACTACTACTTAGTAGGACTTACATATCACATATCACATAATGAGCCAAATGTCACTCGTAAATGACATACCGTATGAGAAGAATAGTACAACTGAGGTTTTTAAATTATACATATATAATGCTCATGCCCGAAGGTAAGAGCCAAACCCTCACCCTGATCATCGATAAGTCCTCTCACATGCACCAATACGCCACCACATGAATGTGAGGACTCACTCTTCCATTAGGTACCAATAGGATCCTCCCTACATACGGAACACATAACATATACTAATCCCGAAGAAAAGACCATACATAAAGGCTCCACAAATCACATAAAATGCCTACTAAGTCAACAGTGAGTTCAAGCATCCTCAAAACACAAAATGTTTCTCATGGACATATTACACTTCAAAAGCTCTCTTTGTTAAACACATTTCATTTTGAAAGCTCACTTTCATAAACACATGTATGTCCATGCTCACATTCATAAACATATGTCTTTCACATTTCATATCAAATATACTTTGACATAACATAAACATATTTCTAAGTACATTTACAAAATCATACATAGACAATTACTATGCTTATTGTGATTTCAGTAAAAGTCTAGTATACTTACCTCATAGCACTTTCGGGTATAAGGTTTAATTCTCCTTAACTTATCAATGGAGATTAATCCTTTCATAAGCCTCAACATTCACACAAAACACTTAAATAGCTTACAAAATTACACATATTGCACTTATCACATCGAATTGGTCTAATTACTTGGTTTCTCAAAACCTGTCATTCTGACCATTTTTTTATACATCAAATGATGTCCAATTACTCCAAAATCAGAAAATATCATTCTTGACTCATATGTCCTTCTTATATATGAATATTATATCATAATTCCTACACAATCCATTCCATAAATATCATCGAATCCAAACTACTAACCTGACAGGATCATTATATTTACTGAACAATATTAAATCTCCCAATTTTATAAAATCATATACTAACTCAAAAATTATAAAACTACCACAGAATTACTCTTAACACATATATAAATTTATGATAAATATTTCACTTCAAAATAACTGCCAAAAGTATTCTAAAATTATTTTATTCTATATCTTTAAAAATCTGTTAATCAAATACTACAATGAGCTGATACTTTTTAAAAAATCATAATAATTTAACCACATTGTTCTAAATTCTAAATTCTGAGTATATCATATTAGACATATAAAATTATCATATTCCATAAATTCGTAATTTTTAAAGATCATTATCGGATCAAAAATTCTTTGTCTCTGTATCATACTGTTAACACAGGAAATTTTCAAAATTTCAAGGTCATTTTGGTAAATTCACTACAAATTTAATTTTTAGAATTTTTAATCGATTTAAACTCTCAATTGATTCTGAACATGTTTAATTTCATATACTCAAAATTAAAAAATCATAATCGAATCACAACAATTTATAAAATTCCTGGATCAAAAGACTATCAAGTAGAAATTCTGCAATTCATCATGATTTATTAAGCAATCTACACAAATCATCATCAATTCTCACAATATCTTACAAAATACACATCAAATCCTCAATTGTACATATTTTCAGAAATTAAAACTTAAAGGAATTAACTAATTTAACACCAAGAAACTAAAAAAGGGTTATAATATACCTCTTAAAGCTTAAATTCCAACTTTCTTCTTCTTTTTTTTCTTCTTCTTCTTCTCTTTCTCTCCCATTTCTTTCTCTCTTTTCTCACTCTAAAAGAGATAGCTTGACAAAAATGAGTGAATTAGAGTTTCAAATATGTATTTTTATACTAAGAGGCTAATTTTTAGTATTTACGAATTAGCCCCCAAAACTTTCAAAGTATTACAAATTATTCCCTAAAATAAATTTAAAGTCTTGCAAATAAATCCAATACTAATAGTATGTCCTTAACCTATACAAACACTACTAATAAAAATACATAAATCAAGTATCACCCACATACAAATAAAATATATATATTTATATATATATATATATAAATACATATTCTTACCGGTTGTGGATATTGGTTACTACAAATATATTGGTGGATATTGCATCCACCTTGGCCTAAATCTGATCTCATGGCCATCAAGAAACAATAAGCATTTTTTAGGTTTTGCACTAAAGCAGAATATAGAGTACTTACTTCAGCTTGTTGAAAATTTATATGGATTCAATCCTTGCTATTTGAAATATCACCATCATTACAACAAACTATATTATTATGGTGTGACAATCAACTGCAAAGGCTTTAGATGATAATCATATTTTTCATTCTAGGACAAAGCACATCGAATTGGATGTGCATTTCATTCATGATAAAGTAGCCAGCAAGGCATTAGATGTAAGATATGTGCCAAGTTCTGACTAGATAGCTGATGTTCTAACAAAACCTTTCTCAGCCCCATATTTTATGTATTTTTTAATCCAAGTTTAAGGTCATCCATGCTCTTTAGGTTGAGGGAGGGTATTAGAGCTGATTTGATTATTGAAGAGTTAAAGAGCCACATCAGCAATATGGTTCAACATTCAGCCACGTTAGCATTATTGTTGAAGCAAGTTGATCAATTCTGTTAAAATTTCTTTTGGTATCCTGTCAATAGTTTGTTAGGTATTTACATTCTTGTATAAATAGTTTGATTGATATTCTTTCAAGTAAGTCCTGTACAGTTGATCAATAAGAGAGTATACAGAGTTTATTTCTTCATCTGAATTTTCTCTCAAACTTTTTTTTCTTCTGAAAAGCTAAACAACCCATTCTTAAATCCTCACAGCTTGTAATATTTCATGTCTTGGTTGTGGAAGCTATAGCCATAATAAAGGGTTTATTCTTGCTAAAGAGGTTTCAAATCTATTATCTTAGCTTCTAATGCTTTGGCTGTAGTAAAGGACTTTATAGCTCACATGGAATTGCTATTTGAAATTGGAATAGTTTACCAAGATATTTATAATTGTCTATAAAGCTTTGATTCATATAAAGTCTTAGACACTCCTAGAGACTCTAATTGTAATACACGTGTAACATATATATAAAGCTTGGTGGCAAAAATTTAAAAAAAAAAAACGAAAAGAAAAGAGGAGAAATTGAAGCGGTGGGTTTGTTGTATATATATATATATATATATGTTTGTTTTGCTTCGTTGAAAAGAAGCAACCGAAACTGAGAGAAGAAGAAGCAAAAGCCGGAAGGGAAAAGAAAGAAAAGAAAGAAAGGAAAAAGAAAAAGAAAGGGAAAGGAAGAAAACAAAAAAAGAAAAGAAGAGAGAAACCGAGAAGAAAGAAGAAGAAAAAGAGAAAGAAAAAGAAGGAAAAGAAGAAAAGAGAAAAGAAAAGAAAATAGGAAATTAGTTTGGGTAATTAGATTTGTACTCAGTGATTTAGCGGGTAATAATTTTACGATATTAGAATATTTATATTTTAATAGTTATAATATATATCGGTACTAATGATGTATTTTTACACCCTATGATATAAGAGGTGTGCCGATAGCGGGTAGATCTCAGAATTCAGACCCAGCTTAGGATTAGCGCACTTTTGTGAGTAGATAACTATATATATTTTATATATTTTTAATACAGTCAATTATGATTTAATTGCGCGTTATCAGATTTAATTATGATTTATTTTAGACAGAAAAATATTTATACTATTTAGTATATTCAAAAATATTTTAGAATTTATTATAGTACAGTTTATAATTATGTTCAGTACATAAATAATTATTTCAGAATAATTATGGTCATGATATTATATTGTAGTAGTTTTTGAACCACCATATGCGTACCCTCCCCTTTAGTGTAGTTGCTCTGTGCATGCGTTAGACCAGTTTAGTTTGCTCTGCCCGAGCGATGCAGCATTCCGCCGGGTTAGACCAGCTTAGATCCCCCGTTCTGCCTGTGCGTGAGTTACTTCGCCAAGTTAGACCAGATTTTTCCCGGGTACAAGTTTGGTGTGGTTTTCAGTATATATATGTAGTACATGTTTCCAGAGTTATGTTACATATATTCAGCTTGATAATAGATTTTATGATAATTTGCGCTTTTAGATTTTCAGATCCCAGTATTATGTCATGATTTTAATTTCAGCACAGATTTTATGACAGTTCATACTTTCAGTACAAGTTTATTGATTACTTAATATACAGTTTTATAATTATTTTATCATACAGATTTATACGTGTACAATACATATAAAGTATATGATATTTTCAGATTATGTCCACTCATTGAGCCACAAGCTCACCCTTTTCCCGTTTTCTTATTTTTTTCTCAGGTTGTCACAGGAATTGTGCAGTGTGATACAGTCATCACATTTTGAGGTTGGCCAACGTGCATAGCTGCATAAGTGTCTCAGTTTGTGTATTTGTATAAGTTTTGTATAGTGGAGTACATGTGTACACTTTTTGTTGAGGCAGGTAGCCTCATTGTATCATATGTATGAGTAAAGAGTATGTTAGTCACATGTCATCGCAGGATCTGCCTCGATTCTCGAGGAAGGCTCGGGTCGGGTCCTGTCAGTTTGGTATCAGAGCATGGTTTTAGATTCTGTAGACTAGTACATGATGCATGCATGTTAGAGATGTCTTTAATGAATTGTTGCATTTTATAGATTTTCATCATGCGTCCACGTGGCCGACCTCGCACGAAACTTGTGGCTGAACTGGGAGCTCCTTTAGTATCAGATAGAAGGGAGGAATCTATTAGAGAGGAAGTAGCTGAGTCAGTTCCCCCTGTACCCATACCTCAAACTCAGCCTGATCTTATTGTAGAGGAGATACACCCTCATCCAGTACCACAACCTGTGATACAGCCTACACAGGAATAACCTGATAGACCTGCCTTAGAGCAATCCATAGATAGACTGGCTCAATTAGTTACAGTTGCAGTACAGAGACAAACACAGGGACCACCCAAGAGAGAGAACACAATAGAGCGTGTTTGTAGTTTGAGGGCAGAGAATTTTTTAAGCACTACAAAGCCAGCTGATGCAGAGTCATAGTTGACTAGAGTAGAACGGATATTTGATGTTATGAGATGTACTGATGATGAAAGGGTTACCTTTGCTACATTTTTACTTGAGGTGGGGCATACCATTGATGGAGTTTGTATATAATAATAGTTATCAGTCTAGCATTCAGATGGCGCCGTATGAGGCTTTATACGGAAGAAAATGCAGAACTCCGATTTGTTGGGATGAAGTTGGAGAAAGAAAATTGTTGGGTCCAGAGATTATTCAAGCCACTAGTGAGAAGGTCAGTATTATCAGAGACAGACTCAAGGCAGCTCAAGACAGACAGAAGAGTTATGCAGATAAACGTCATAGACAACTAGAGTTTGCAGTAGGAGACAGAGTCTTTTTACGGATTTCACCATGGAAGGGTGTGCTTCGTTTTGGGAAACAGGGAAAACTAAGTCCTAGATATATTGGGCCATATGAGATTCTAGAAAGGGTTGGTGTGGTTGCGTACCGCTTAGCATTACCACCTGAGTTGTCACGCATTCATGATGTGTTTCATGTTTCTATGTTGCGGAAGTATATACCTGACCCTTCTCACATTCTAGATATTCAGCCAGTTCAGTTGAGGACAAACTTGACTTATGATGAGGAACCTGTTCAGATAGTGGACTATCGCCAGCAAGTACTACGTAATAAAACTGTAGTAACCAGTATCCACGACTGGTAAGAATAAGTATTTATATATGTATAAATATACGTATTTTATTTGTATGTTGGTGATACTTGAATTATATATTGTTATTAGTAATATTTTTATAGGTTAAGGATATACGATTAGTATTGGGTTTATTTGTATGACTTTAGATTTATTTTAGGGACCAAATTGTTATACTTTGAAAGTTTTGGGGGTAAATTTGTAAATATCAAAAATTAGCCTCTTAGTATAAAAATACACTTTTGAACCCTAATTTACCATTTTTAGGTCGAGCTACCCATTTTAAGAGAGAGAAGAGAGAAATAGAGGAGAGAGAAAGAGGAGAAGAAGAAGAAAAAGAAGAAGAAATTGGAATTTTGAATTTCAAGAGGTATATCATACGTATTTATCAATTTATTGGATTAATTAAGTTAATTCCTTTAAGTTTTGATTTCTGAAAATATGTATAATTGAGGATTTGTTGTGTATTTCGTAAAATCATATGAGAATTGATGATGATCTATAAGATAGTTTGATAAATCATGATGAATTGTGAAATTTCTGCTGGATAACCTCTTGATCCAAGAATTTTATAAATTGTTGTGATTCGATTCTGGTTTTGAATTTTGAGTATATGAAATTAGACATGTTAAGGATCATCTGAGACTTTGAATCGATTGAAAATTCTGGAAATTGAATTTATAGTGAATTTACCAAAATGACCCTGAAATTCTGGAAATTTCCTGTGTAAACAGTATAGTACAGTGAAAAATAATTTCGTCCTACTGAATGATCTTCAAAAATTATGAATTTGTGGAATATGATAAGTTTATATGTCTAATATGATATACTCGGAATTGAGAATTTAGATCAATGTGGTTGAAGTGTTATGAATTTCTAAAGTGTATCAGCTCATTGCAATATTTGATTAACAGATTTTTAAAGTTATAAAATAAAATAGTTTTAAAATACTTTTGGCAGTGATTTGGAAGTGAAATATTTATCATGGACTGAGATATGTGTTAAGAGTAATTATATGGTAGTTTTATAATTTTTGAGTTAGTATATGATTTTATAAAATTGGGAGATTGAATACTGTTCAGTAAGTATCTTGATCCTGTCAGGTTTGTAGTTTGGATTCGATGGTGTGTATGGAATGGATTGTGTAGGAAATTTGATATAATATTCATATATAAGAAGGATATATGAGTCAAGAATGGTATATTCTGATTTTGGAGTAATTGGACATCATTTGATGTATTAGAAATTTTTGTTAAGTGTAAGTGGTCAGAATGACAGGTTTTGAGAAACTAAATATTTAGACCAATTTGATGTGATAAATGCATTGTGTATAATCTTGTAAGCTATTTAAAGTATTTTGTGTGAATTGTGAGGCTTATGAAAGGATTAATCTCCATTGATAGGTTAAGGAGATTTAAGCCTTGTAGCTGAAAGTGTTAAGAGGTAAGTATACTAGACTTTTTACTGGAATCACAATAAACATAGTAAGTGTTATGAATGATTTTGTAAATGTGGTTAAGAATATGTTTATGTTATGTCAAAGTATATTTTGATATGAAATGTGAATATATGTTTATGAATATGAGCATTAACATTGAGCATGGACATACATGTGTTTTTTGAAAGTGAGCTTTCAAAATAAGATATGTTTAACAAAGAAAGCTTTTGAAGTGTAATATATCCATGAGAAATATTTTGTGTTTTGAGGGTACTTGAACTCACTGTTGACTTAGTAGGCATTTTATGTGATTTGTGGAGCCTTTATGTGTGGCCTTTCCTTCGGGATTGGTATATGTTATGTGTTCCGTATGTAGGGAGGATCCTATTGGTACCTAAAGGAAGAGTGAGTCATCACATTCGTGTGGTGGCGTATTGGTACATGTGAGAGGACTCACCGATGATCAGGGTGAGGGTTTGGCTTTTACCTTCGGGCATGAGCATTATATATGTGTGATTTAAAGGCCTCACTTATACTATTCCTCTCATACGGTATGTCACCTACGAGTGACATTTGGCTCATTATGTGATATGTGATATGTAAGTCCTACTAAGTAGTAGTTGAGTGATGGTATTCCTATTATGTGTTTTGAAAGAATGTGTAAGCGCTTACATGATATGTGATTTGATAAGATTATGATTTTGATTAATCACAAGATATCATACATATGCATTGTGTACATATATGTATTTGTATTTGATATTTGAAAAATTAGTATGCTTACTGAGTTTTATACTCATTATAGTTTATGGTGATTTCAGGTAAATAAGGTACATGTGTGCTTAGCGGATTTGGCAAGGCTTCTGCTGTTCCTTGGGTTCCCTAAGTTGTTAGGTTGCTAAGTGTTTCATTTGGGGACACGTGGGATAAGATATTTGATTTGTCCCTATTGAATAAATACTTATGTATTATTTTATTGTGTGTGGTTGGATTTAGTTTAAGTTTCACCAAGTGTAGTAACGGATTGATTTTAAGTAAGAATTTGCAATGAATATATTCTGGGCTTCCGGTAACAAAGTTGCTACTGGTGACGTAGTAGAATGTTAATCTTTGAGAAAACTCTGCGTATCTCCGGTTTACTAATTGTCCCAGTCATGATTCAATTGCTATAATTCTGAAAGAAATTAAAATGAATGTTTAAGTTTTATTGAATGAATGTAAGTGATGTCGTGTGTCAGATCTTTTGGGTCTGGGGCGTGACAAAAACTATTCCGCTAATTAAAGTACTATGGAGGAATCATGCAGTGGAAGAGGCTACATGGGAACGAGAGGATCAGATGAGAGTTCAGTATCCTCATTTGTTTCAGAGAGGTATACGAATTTCGAGGATGAAATTTTTATAAGGGGGGGGGGGGGGGAATTGTAATACACGTGTAACATATATATAAAGCTTGGTGGCAAAAATTTAAAAAAAAAATGAAAAGAAAAGAGGAGAAATTGAAGCGGTGGGTTTGTTGTATATATATATATATATGTTTTGTTTTGCTTCGTTGAAAAGAAGCAATCGAAACTGAGAGAAGAAGAAGCAAAAGCCGGAAGGGAAAAGAAAGAAAAGAGAGAAAGGAAAAAGAAAAAGAAAGGGAAAGGAAGAAAACAAAAAAAGAAAAGAAGAGAGAAACCGAGAAGAAAGAAGAAGAAAAAGAAAAAGAAGGAAAAGAAGAATAGAGAAAAGAAAAGAAAAGAAAATAGAAAATTTTAGGAAATTAGTTTGGGTAATTAGATTTATACTCAGTGGTTTAGCGGGTAATAATTTTACGATATTAGAATATTTATATTTTAATAGTTATAATACATATCGGTACTAATGATGTATTTTTACGCACTATGATATAGGAGGTGTGCCGATAGCGGGTAGATCTCAGAATCCAGACCCAGCTTAGGATTAGCGCACTTTTGTGAGTGGATAAGTATATATATTTTATATATTTTTAATACAGTCAATTATGATTTAATTGCGCGTTATCAGATTTAATTATGATTTATTTTAGACAGAAAAATATTTATACTATTTAGTATATTCAAAAATATTTTAGAATTTATTATAGTACAGTTTATAATTATGTTTAGTACAGAAATAATTATTTCAGAATAATTATGATCATGATATTATATTGTAGTAGTTTTTGAACCACCATATGCGTACCCTCCTCTTTAGTGTAGTTGCTCTGCGCCTGCGTTAGACCAGTTTAGTTTGCTCTGCCCGAGCGATGCAGCATTCCGCCGGGTTAGACCAGCTTAGATCCCCCGCTCTGCCTGTGCGTGAGTTACTCCGCCAGGTTAGACCAGATTTTCCCCAGGTACAAGTTTGGTGTGGTTTTCAGTATATATATGTAGTACATATTTTCAGAGTTATGTTACATATATTCAGCTTGATAATAGATTTTATGATAATTTGCGCTTTCAGATTTTCAAATTCCAGTATTATGTCATGATTTTAATTTCAACACAGATTTTATGACAGTTCATACTTTCAGTACAAGTTTATTGATTACTTAGTATACAGTTTTATGATTATTTTATCATACATATTTATACGTGTACAATACATATAAAGTATATGATATTTTCAGATTATGTCCACTCACTGAGCCACAAGCTCACCATTTTCCCATTTTCTTATTTTTTTTCTCAGGTTGTCACAGGAATTATGCAGTGTGATACAGTCATCACATTTTGAGGTTGGCCAACGTGTATAGCTGCATAAGTGTCTCAGTCTGTGTATTTGTATAAGTTTTGTATAGTAAAACACATATGTACACTTTTTATTGAGGCAGGTAGTCTCATTGTATCATATGTATGAGTAAAGAGTATGTTAGTCACATGTCATCGCAGAATCTGTTTCAATTCTCAAAAAGAGCTTGAATCGAATCTTATCACTAATAGAGTTACTCATAAATTGGTAAAACTAACTTTACAAGAGTGGTTTTGAATGCACTTGGTATTGATCAATACCTAGGGTATATCTCAACTTATAATTGATGACAATTAGGAGTAATATAAGTGTTATCTTTCTTTATAAAAAAAACATGTTTCCCAAAATCACGTTACTTCAACTTCTTTTCTAGAATATTGACAAAATCATTGCTTTTACTAATTCTTTCGGCTGCCGTAAGTCTTCTTGTATGTGATTTAGGGTTTTTTATTATTTAGAATAATTTTTTTTTTAGATTTAGGATTAAATAATTTTTTTTTTAAGGGGTTTGTATTTTATTTTTTTTTGAAGTCAATATTCTCTTTTTTGACAAGGTTCATATTCCTATTTTTTAAAATAAATAATTTGTGTTTCTCTTTCTCAAAAGGTTTGTATTTCATTTGTAAGATTATCTTGAAATATAATTACTGCTCTTTTTTATAAAATTCTAAATTTAGGTAGGTGTTAGTGAACAAATATAATACTTTATTTTAATAATCCTCTATTTTGTGATGTTTCAATGATATATGATATGAATGTTCAAAAAAACAAATTCTAAAATTCAATTTTATTTAGATAAGACTAACTATATTATTCATTTCCTTTCAAATTCAAACAAGAAAATCACGGGTCTTACAAGTTCCTTGCGAGGAAAGAGAGTTGAGCCCAATCTGCTGAGTATAAGTATAGCATTCGAAGCTTCACGCAGAGGGTGAGCGCCGCAAACACCGGTGGGTGGTAAGTCAAGTCTCTACGATCGCTCTATATTTTCACGTTATATTTCTAAATTTCCATACCTAAAAGAAGCAAAAACCTCAAATTCCTATTCAGATTAGTTTTATCAAACCAAATGTAGAGTGATATATGGATTTACTTTTCTTATGGATATATTGGTTTGGAAAAGCAACTGATATTTCGTCTTTGGAGTTTTATTTAATTTTTATATTGTTTTGAAAGTCTTGAGATCAGGTGCAGGCATCAATATATGCAAAAAAAAAGAAGCTAATATTCAATTGACTTGTTTTTCTTTTTCTAGTTCTCATAGAACAAAATGTGTCTAGAACTGTGTATTAACTGACCTTAATTCATCTGGAACTGATAGAGAATCACAATGTCCTGATTCTTCACATACAAAGAACTAGTAGGAGTACAATTTTACCAGATACATGATAAAATCCATTACAGTTTGTATAATACGTAGATGCGACCCCCTTACCTGTCCATTCAAATCTTCATCATCTTTTTATTCTTTTTCTTTTTCTTTTTTGGATAAAAAAACAAGAGAAAAATTACAAAAAAGTGAATCAGAAGTCCACAAATGAAAGACTACAAGGAAGAAAAAGAACCCAAAACAGAAACATCATATCATGACACTTACCAATTTTGATAAATAAATAAAAAGAAAGAAATCCCTTTAACTTCAGTGGAAACACAAATCATATCTTCCAAACGAATTCACCTTGGCCCCGAATTCTTAACCTTTGACAATGTATGTACACCATATTACTGCAGGGGCCACACAACAAATGATGTAAGATCTAAAAGAAGTGAAAAGAAAAGGAAATTTTTTGTGAATATTTTGAAGATTATTCTGACCTCTCTCACTAGCGACGTCTTGATTTTTCAACACTTGCTCTCCTCTTCAAACTAGCAAGATGAGATTCAATTATCAGAAAGAGCTTATCTTTCATCTCATCGATGAACCCAAAATAGGCGCGTCTTCAAGAGCTTTTGATCACCAAAGTTCCGCAAACAGCCCAGAATCCTACAATGAATCCCAATGCCATGCTAACATAGAACCATAACTTTTCAGACTCATCTTCATCATTTTTTACTTCTCCATCCTTGTTTTCTGCATTTCCAAGGTTGGATGAGCAGTTGGTTGTTAATGGAGGACCACAAAGGCCTGCGTTACCCTCATAAATGGATGGATCATTGAAGGTTCCAAATTGATTGCTTGATGGAATTTGTCCTGACAGGTTGTTGTAAGACAAGTTTAAATAGGACAAAAATGTCATAAACGACATGCTTGGAGGGATTGGGCCTGAAAGATGGTTATGAGAGAGATCAAGACTTGCCAACCATTGCAAGCTTCCAATATTTTCTGGTATCTTTCCACTTAGTTGGTTCGATGACAAATTCAAAGTAACCAAGGTCATGAGATTTGTTATCTCTTCCGGTATATCTCCTATTAATTTGTTTCCTGATAGGTCTATGACCCTAAGAAGTGAGATTATCTTTGTGTATTTATTTTGTCTTCCTTTATCAACCACCTCCACATTCTCAGAAAATTCTATGTGATCAGTTGAGGGTAGCGAACCAAAAAGAAATCCTGAGTACTTGAAAACACCCAAATTGCCTAGACATCTAGGGATGGGGCCTGTTAAATTGTTGTGTGCGAGATCCAAGATATGGACAGAGGGAAACTGACAGCTTTTCAGGAATGTTTCCCGTTAACAAGTTGGCTCGAAGTCCTAAATATGACAGAAAGAATAAATTGTTTCCCGTTGGTATTGCCCCAAAAAATCTATTTTCTCCAAGATCAAGTGCAATTAAGCTACTGCAATCGGGCAAGGACGTAGAGAGCTCGCCCCAAAGATTGTTACCTCTCAGTTTCAACCATCGAAGTGAAGGTAGTGAGCAAATAGATCTTGGGAATCCTCCCGAAAATTTTGTTGTTTGAGAGATCAATGACCCTCAGTTGTTCTAAAACCTGCCAGTTTGAAGGGATTTCTCCAGAGAGATAATTGTTTGACAAAGTCAAGAAAGAATAATTCTCTCATTTCGCTCATGGATGGTGGAATGCTGCCATTTAAAAGGTTTTGTGAAAGATCCAGGTTTTCCAAAGTTGACATTTCATGGCCTATGTTTAAGGGAATTGGTCCCCTTAGTAAATTGTTCCTCAATGAGAGACTTCTAACATTTGACCAGAGTGGGAGTGGACCCTCCAAGTTGTTGAATCCCCCAAATCAATACTGGCAAGAATACCAGAAGCACTAAATTTATTGACATCGGAAGTACTCCTCTTAGTTGATTATCTGAAAGATCTAACCACCAAACTTGTGGTAATAATCCCCAGAACCAATTGGGTATGGCATCTGAAATGGCAACATTTGATAGTGTTAATTTTGAAACACTTACCTGAGTTTTAAGCCAAGAGGGAAATAGAGGACCCAATTGGCAATCACTAATTGTTATCGTTTGTAGACTGAAGGGAGCAATCCAATCATGTCTCACTTTAAAAACCAAAGCTTTGTCTGTAGAGGATAAGGAAAGAAAAGCTAATCTTGTGAGATTCTGAAAATGATTTTCAGATATAACACCTTTCCAGGAATTCCCATACAGATTCAATTCAAGTAACTTGGCAAGTTGTCCGACATTTTCGGAGATTGTCCCGCTCATCTTGTTAAAAGATAGGTCAATTGTACTTAAAGATGACAAATTTCCTATAGATGTTGGAAGAGGACCCAAGAAAAAGTTTCGTGAGAGCTGAAGATGCCCCAAATACTTGAAGTGCCCCAAGGCTTCAGGTAAATTACCACCGAGTCTATTTGAACTAAAATATAAGCTCTCCAAGGTACTGTTATTACATTCTGACAGAGTCTCTATGAACTCTTCTATATCACCGTTAATGTCATTGAATGAAAGATCTAAACTGCGCAAGTTACAGATGTTACCATTTGGAACCTTAGGAATGAATCCCGAAAGTTGACTGTATTGAAGGTTGAGGCTCACAAGGAGAGTTATATTGAATAACCATTAAGGTATTGGAGAGTTAAAGTTGTTAGAATAGAGATCAAGGGTGCGAAGTGAAGTAAAATTAACATATGGTAGAGAATCAGGGATATTTTGGAATCCGCAGGTGGGCAGTTGCAACTCGACAAGTGACGGAAGCCTATTCACAACCTGCAGCCAGTTAGTTGTTGCCTTACTGAGGTTCATGCCTCCTAAATGGAGGTATTTCAAGAAAGAAAGACCAGAGAGCCAGTTTAAATCTGAGACCCATAGACTATCAGGAAACGAAGTGAGCTCAAGGTACTGCAATTTTGACAGATTCCCAAGACTAGGAGGGACCATCCCATTGAAGGATGATTGGGAGAGGTCAAGGTGCCTCAGATTTTTTAGAGAAACAATAAATTCCGGGATTGGAGTTCCTTGGAAATCGTTATTAGAGAGATCGAGGTAGGAAAGTGAAGTAAGATTAAGAAATGGAAGAGAACGAGGGACATTATTAAGTTCACAGTAGGGGACATGCAATTCCAGAAGCGTGGGAGGCTTATTTACAGCTTGCAGCCAATTAGTTGTTGCACTACTTAGTTCTATGCCTCCTAAATGGAGGTACTGCAAGGAAAAGAGATTAGAGAGTGTTAGAAAATTGAGGGGTGATGCATGGTTACAGTTAAAGTAAAATTGAGAAAAATAATAAAAATAAAAATAAGATAAAATATAAGTTTACATGGTTCGGCTTTTAACTTACGTCTACGGGCGAAGATAGAAGAATCTCTTACTATTAAAAATAGAGAATACAAGTATTATAGTGTTTTAACCTTACAATCTAAAACTTCAATACACCTAATTATCTCAAATCACTCAAAAAATACACAAATTCTCTCAAAATTGCATAATGAAATGAATTGCTAAACTCTCCTATTTATAAGGAGAGTTTAGCACGGTGGACAACCATGACATAAGTGTTGGCACCGTGTGCCAGCAATTATGTAGCTGGCACACAGTGCCAGCTACCAACAGAGAGCCAGTTTAAATCTGATACCCATAGCCTTTTCGGGTATGGAAAGGAGAGATCGAAAAACAACAAGTTTGATAAATTTCCTAGGCTAGGGGGAATCTCTCCTCCTAGGCATGCTTGGGACAGGTCAAGGTACCTCAAGTTCTCGAGTGACCTTAAAAATTCTGGGATTGGAGCTCCTTGAAAATTGATCTGGCTGAGGTTCAAGTAATTTAAATATGTCAAGTTAAGCAAACAAGGATTTAACGTACCAGTACTATCATACAGGCATGATTCATTTGCTCCATATTCTACATACAAACAGTAAGAGGGATTTCTGAGTTCAAGCCTTAAAACCCGACCTGTGTGGTTGCTGCAGCCAACACCAGTCCAGTTGCAGCAGTCGTTACAAACCCAAGAAGAAAGCAGTCCCGAAGTATCTCTAAGACCTTCTTTGAATTTCAGTAGAGCTTCCCTGTCCATTTTAACACAACGGCTGCTGAAATTCCTAGATTCAGAACTGGACCCTGCAGCCTCAAGAGATAGAAGTTCACTTAACTGAAGGAGGCAACAAAGAAGAAGAAGTTGAAAGGTAGAATTGCCACTAGCCATTTCTGTTTCCAAGATAGCACAAGACATCAAACTAATCCTACTTACGAGCATGAATGATTGATTTTTTCTTGCTGATTTTAATATCTTAAATACAATTGTCAACTCCACTTTCTTACTCTTTCATGTCATATTAATCAGAAAATTAATAATCAAAATCAAATGAGTCCCGGTCATACGTATATAATAGAAAATTTTGTTTCCTCTTAATTTCATTAAAGCTGACATCATGACACTATAGCCTGAAAGAAATTCTATTCTAGTTTATAATCAACTTAATCTGCTAAGATCCAAAATATATTTTGCTTCAGACAGCTGTTTTAAGGTGCGAGTTAAATTAATCTTTGGCTTCTCCAAGTGTTTTTTTATTGGTGTGCATGAGATGAATGTTGAAGGGAAAAGTGAGAATTGCATATTCTAAACTCAACTAAAAGTTAGGAAAAGAAAAAACAAGAAAATGATATTTCATCTTCCGTTTTTAA
Source organism: Ailanthus altissimus (assembly GCA_946807835.1). Taxonomy (NCBI): domain Eukaryota; kingdom Viridiplantae; phylum Streptophyta; class Magnoliopsida; order Sapindales; family Simaroubaceae; genus Ailanthus; species Ailanthus altissimus. Next base: position 22,608,973 of record OX327692.1, on the reverse strand, counting down.
GTCGGCTATATATATTTTTCTGACCACGTAAGTATATCATGCAAATATTTATCACGGACCTTGGCATCTGCCGGCCTTGAAAGTCCACACTATGAAAATTATAAAGGATGAGGTTATGAAATTCCTCAAGGATAATAAAGAAAATGATAAAACAAATGATCAAGTCAAGTCATTACTTCTTGAGCAAATAGAATTACGAATGCCATTCAATACCTTAAAAATGAAATAGGCGGTTAAATTAGTTAAGTGCCTTAAAAGTTTAGTTATTTACAAAAAATTTCAATAAAACTTGGTAATGATCAAAATGGGCATATACGAGTTACTATAATATATTTAAATAATTCTAATAAAAATAAAAATAAATAAGAAAATAGAATTTTGATCTGACTTTTTTAGAAAATAATAAAAATCTTAAAAATTGATTAGAAATTAAAAAAAAATCACTTTGAACAATTTTAACTATGCATTTTAAAGGCTTAAACAACAGAATTTGACCATCATTTGGAAGCTTTGTTGATTTAGCATGAGCCACCACATAGAGCATGTGGCAAAAATATGTTGTATGAGTATGAAAAAATCAAAGTCAAGACATTCTAGGTATTGTTCTTAAAGTATTTTTATTCCTACAATAATCTATAATCAAGATGCAATCGAGCTTATATAGTAGGATAGTTTAAAATTCAATGACTTATGAAAAGTTGTAAAGATGCATACCAAATACAACTTCTTTGGACAATAAGAATGGACTTTGATAGAAGTTGATAAGTAGAGAGAATTAAAATCAAATGTTAAGAAGAGAAGTTAATTTAATTTAAATGAAGTGTGACTGCAGTATTTATAGAGCTCGTGCATCTCTCTAGAGAGATACAACACCTCTTTAAAATATCACACCTATTGAAAGGGGTAGATGACTCTTCAAAGAGTCACTTCTCCAGGTCTGGGTGTCGCAGCACCTAACGGCTCTTTTTTATGGAACTTGACTGAGTGTCGCGGGCCCAAGCCTTCTATAGCTTGGGCACTTCCCCTTCATCCCCCTTTCTTTTCTTGACTCTTTCTCTCTGCTCTAAAACTTGATTTTACATTTATTTATTTAAAATACACTCTTAAATACCAACAATCCTCACATATTTCAAATAAACTAATGTGAATTAAATTAACTACATATCAAAGTAGAATTTAACTTATATGAATTGGTGCTCTTCCAAGTTATAAATCAATCCACTGATTAAGTAATTGTATTTTACAGAAACTAAATGAAACCAAGTTTCTATCAACCTTCATTCCTTTGAATGTAAAATAAAGAATCAAATGATTAAGTTAAATTCTCTAAGAACTTTTTTTTGGCCGTGATTTGGTACTAATAATGGTTATATGCCTTCCTGGTTTCACGTATGCTTTAGAGATACCTGCCTAGATCTAATAGGAATAGGACCCAATTTCACACTCCATCAAGTGTGTCTTGTAGGTTAACACCATCCTATAAAGAGTTATGGAGTTCATTAAGAGTTTTACTTACCTTTTTCAACTACAAATGCATTATCTCACTATAATAAGGGATTCACAAAATACAATCAATAGTACAACAAGACAATAAGTGACTTTTTTCTACCCTTATGAACCTACTAATGGGATCTCTAATCATAGAAGTTGAGTTACCATCATTCTTGTCTCATGCTCTAGGTAGAAATTCCATCATCCCCATTGATGTATGTTCCACTAATCTCTTATTTAGTGGTTTGTCAGAGGATTGTCCAAGTTCATCTTTGACCTCACATTATCTAGGCTCACCACCCCAAATACTAGCAACTACTTAATGATGCCATGTCTTAAACAAATGTATCTATTTTTCTAATTATAAATCTTACTCTTTACTTTAGCAATGGCTATTAGGCAATCACAATTTATAGAAATTATTGTAAAATGGTGAGTACTAATGAAAAGATCACTCATAAGTGTCCTTAACCACTTAGCCTCAGAATGTGCTTTTTCTAAAGCTATTAATTTTGATTCTATGGTAAATCATGCTATACAAGTCCATTTAGTGATTTCCAACATATGGCTCATCTACTCAAAGTGAACACAAATCCACTAGTTGACTTCTCCTTATTAGATTCTGATATCCAATTAGCATCACAATAACTTTTTACCACAAACTGTGATCTACCATATAAAAGTACATGAATTTTAGTGTTTATAAAATATTTTGCAACTTTATATAAAGCACTCCAATACTCTTTTCTTGAATTTTGAGTATACTTATTCAATCTCCCTACAACATATGATATATCAAGCCTAGTATTATTCATCAAGTACATGAGACTACCAATAATTTGGGCATAACGATTATGATTGTCACTATGTTTAATATTCTTTCAAAGTTTAACACTAGCATTATATGGTGCTGCCACTGGATTTTTGTTTGGAAACTTTGACAATCATTTGCTATATGTGATTAGAGGGCGTAATGTCCATCTTGGATGTGCATGCTCAAGAAATCTATTTTGCTGAGGCCAATTTACATCTTCTTTGGGGTGAGTATAATTCTATACTAAATTAAGAGAAGACCAAATTGGGTGAGAAGCAAAGTCAACATCTATATAAAATAGGAGGAAATCATATATATAGATAAGAGCCTGTCTGAAAAGTGGTTCAAAAATCTTGATCATTACCTTTTGAAACATAGAAAGAGTTTTCTTGAAACCAAATGACATAACAACCCATTAGTAGTGGCGATCAGGTATGCAGAATGTTGTCTTATGTTTATCATCTAGATGGATTTCCAAATGCCAGAATCTCACTTTCAGGTCAAACTTTGAGAAGTCCTTTGCATTAGTTAGTTTAGCAAAAATGGTGCTCTTGTTTGGTAACGAGAACTTATCATCCCATAAAAAAAGATTTAGGGGTTGGTAATTGATTACTAAGTTTAACTTTCATTGGTCAATCACCCACTTTTTGCTTCCATTTACAACAATGTTTACTTAAGAAACAACTACTACAATAATTACATCATCTCTCTCAACTAAATTGGTCTTAAAAGTTTTGTTGTTTCCCTTTTTGTTTTTATATTTACAATGATATGTAAAATGACCACCCTTTCTACAAGTATAACAATTACATTTCTTTTTGAATGAGTTGCTTGTGGAATCTTGATATTTCTTATCATGATTTTTATCCTCAACTAAATTTGCCTTAGAAACTAATTCTTTGGCCTTTTTGAAATTCTCCTGTTGGCAATTCTTTTTTTTTTCTATTCTAATATACACAATTGAATCTTCCAACGTTAAATTCTTCCTTTTATGTTTGTTATTATTATAATCTTTCTAAGATTTAGGCAATCTTTTAATTAAGCAACCAACAACAAAAGATTCAGGGAGAACTATATTTTCAATTTTTAAATCATTGATTAGAAGGTAAAAATCATGTATTTGAGTTGTGACTTCCTTTTTTTCAAACATTTTAAAGTCTAAAAAATTTACTATAACATACTTTTTGGCACCAGCATCTTCTATAACATATTTTTTTCTTAAGTTGTGCCTAAATCTCATGTGTATCTTTATATGTGGAGTATACATCATTCATTAGACAATATGTGTAAAATTGTGTTCTTGCATACCTTGTTTTCCTTGCTCCATTTTGGGAACTCTTCCTTATAGTTTTCTATAATAGCCCCTAGAGGAGTGAGGGTGAGATAATCAGCTAGACTCATAACATCCAATGTGTCATACATCCGATCTTGCCATTTCTTAAAGTGCTTTCCATCAAAAGGTGAAATTTTTGTAACCTCTAATAATGATTTGGCTACTGCCAATAAGAATGAATCACTTGTTGTATCCATGTATATATAGAAATAGTTTAAGGTTATTGTAAAATATGTTGTATGAATATATGTAAAACTAGGCATAACAAGTAAAAAATTGAAGTCAGGACGTGTTAAGCACTGTCCTTAAACTATTTCCACCCCTAATCAAGGTGCAATCGAGTTTATATGGTAGGATAGTTCTAGAATTCAATAATTTATGAGAAATTATAAAGATGCACACCAAATATAACTTCCTTGGACAATAAGAATGGACTTTGATAGAAGTTGATAAGTAGAAGTGGGCTAGCAATACAAAGTCACGCTCTCTACTGCCATGATAAATCAACCAATGGTTACGTAATCGTTTCCCACTCAGTTAGTGGTTGGAGAAATTGATTTTTGAAAACCCTATAAATATTAGATGCAACCATATCAAAATGTTCAAAAAATCTTTAAAGTAATCGTTATGTCAAAATCCTTCTAGATTAAAAAAAAACTCTTGCAACTTGTAGGCCTAAATTAATTTCTATTTTCTTCTAATCTATCATTCATTTAGACGTATAAGGATTATCATCGGCAGTGACACTGATATTCCCCTTGCCTATCTCTTGACACTAACTGAAGCAAGACCCCACAAATCTGAGTGTATTAATTCTAAAGCTTTTTATCTTTGTTTTAAACAAGTCAAAATAATGAAGATGATTTTTACCCATTTGACATACATTACAAAGTGTATAACTTATATTTTTATTGACTTTGGTATCAAGGTTACATGCTAAAATTATTTTCTTTAATACCTCTGAGTTTGGGTGACCAAGCTTATTATGAAAATTTTCTACTGATATACAAGGCTGAGAAGCACAAAGAACATTTTGTACTTCAATTTTATTTAGAATTGAAGACTTTTTTATAGATCTTACATTTTCTTGAAACAACTTGTTTAGACTCAGCACAAGCATTATTTATACTACATTGTGCAAAAAGTGACTAAGAAGTAGTTTTGCTGGATTTTAAAGTAACAAAAGAACAAGAGTGACTTTAAGATGGACTGAGTAGTTGATACAAACCATCCTTAGCAAATCTTTTTGGCAGAGGTCTCTGCTTCATATCCTTTATAATATAAAGATTATTAACAAATTCAACTCTCAAACCATTCTCAAGTGTCAATTTAAATATGTTGATTAAGTTCTTTGTCATGCAAGGCAGGTGTAAAACTTTATTCAAAATTAAAGGTTTTTTGCCATTAAATGCGTGCAAGATACAAGTGTTAGTGTGCAAAATGTCTAAAGTAGCACCATTACCAATAAGTAAACTTTTCTTACCTTTGAATTCTAACCTTGAGACCATATTGCCAAAACTGTTAGTCATAGGGTGTTGCTTTATTGTCCATATACTAATTTTGATCATCATTATCCTCTTGAGTAATATTTGGTATAGTCATGTATGCTTCATCTTGCTAATTATTTTTAGGTTGAACTAGTGGTTCAAAATCTTCATTAAATCGATTCCAGCATTTGAGAGCTCCATGACCAATTTTAAAGTAGATTTGACAAATTATTTTTGACTTTATTTTGTTTGTAAAGTTGCTACCTTGTTTCCCTTTGCCTTTGTTGTAATTATTCTGATTACTTGTACTTTCAAAACCTTAGTTGTTTCCTAATGCATTATTTCCATTGAAAGTATCGTTGAATTTTTTCCTATAGCCAGATTATGCAACGTGAGCACTCATATAGCCTTCACTAGCAGAATTAGTCATTTCAATTCTACTTTGTTGACTGAGCAAAATAGCATAAATCTCTACTATAGGAACTTCTTTAGATTTTTCTAAAACTAAAACAACCATTAGATCATATTCAGATCTAAGTCCAGCAAGTATGTAAGAAAGTCTTGTTCAGGAACTGTTTTCCCTACCATGGCTAGATTATCAGCAATGTTCTTCAACTTCACATAATACTCATTCATTGTCATTAAACCTTTCTTGAGAGTTTATAGTTGAGCTCTTATTTGAGCAAGTTTAGCAATCAATTGACTCCAAACATCTTCTCAAGATGCCTTCATATCTCAAAAGAGAACTTTCAATGAATCACAGATTTCACGACATTCTCATTCATGGTTGAGTAACCCAACTCATGAAAAGAGTATCTTGCTTCTTCCAGATCTGATAATCTGGATTGATGCTTGGTGGAACTTTTGGATTCGTTGTTAATTGAAAGATGAATCAATCAGGATAACTTCTTGCATCAATTAAAAAGTCTTTAAGATTGTTGCCTCTTATAAAAACAAGAACTTGTGATTTTCATAACAAATAATTGTTATGATCGAGCTTTATCGGAGTTGATAAGTTGAAAGAGCTAGTTTGATTAATTACAAGATTGTTAAGATGAGATCCCTGTTGGAGCTGGTGCTCACGTGCCATTCTAATATTGTATAAATATTGATTGTTAATATTTATACAATAAACATTTCGAATAAAGATTGTTAATATCATATCATATGGTACAATGCTTGTAACATTATAGACATTGTTTGATCTGAAAGAGTTCAGATCTGATCTAAAGGAGTTTAGATCAGAACTAATAGTTATCAAAGCTGAGAGTTATAAATGCTACGAGTTAGCACTGTTAAGTGTTAGCAGGTTATAAGAGTCAGCGAGGTCTAAAGAGTTAGAACCTTGTCTATAATGGGATAAAGACCTAAGAGTATACTTGTAATGATATAATTATAAAGAGTTGCAATAAGTGTTAAGAAATATCATTATGTAAGTATGTCTCAAAGATAATGTTCCTGATCTATAATCACCAATGCGGGTCTATCGGTGATTCACTTTATATAGATTAGTGTATGTTTATATCTGACTAGTTCAGATGGTTGTTCTTAGCTGACCATGAGCTTAGAGCTTGTATAGGCATGCGGGTATCCAGTTAGGACTGGATACTGAACAGACTTATGAGGACCCCAATAGATATTCTATGACACCGTCAAAGGAAGGTCCTCTCGAGTTGAGTAGTAATCGTGGTCTTTTGACCTGAGCGCCACAGTGGTCTTGTGAGTGATCCATCATGCTTTGGTTCTACATATGTTAGAGACCTTTCATGGTCTGACCGCTATGTGTCGCTGGGTATGGTCCAATGCTCATAGAGTCCGGTGTGCGTAGATAAGGGATCCATCAGCTTACGTAGGTAAGTTGTATATCCGATGCTCCGATATTGTATTTCATAAAGTCTTGTGGCCACAAGCATAAACCTGGGAAAAGAGTTTCCCACAGGGTTAAATAATATAGCAAAAGTGTTTGCGTATATTGTTTATCGAGATACGAATCTGGAGATAAGATTATGGATGAGCAAATAGGGATTTGACGGTGCTGATCTATATCCCCGCACATCCAGGGTATAAATGATGGAAGGATTATACGTATACGTTATGACCTCAACTTGTATGGTCTGACACGTTGATTTGTAATATTCGTAACGTATGCGTGGGGCATCGATTACGGATTAGTGGAATAGTTCCATTTGACAAATCGGGTGTGGACCTAGAGAGTTCCAATATGAAATGTACTCTTTGAGCACTTGGGCAGTGTACCGTATTGAATTGTTCAATACAGTATAATTCAGCAATTACTAAGGTTACGTTAACTAAAGTATATGGTTAAATGGTGAGACCCACTTTAGGTTAATTTGGTAACCTAGTAAGGATATAAAAGTAATTTCACTTTATGATTATTTAATTATTAAATAATAAGAATGAATATTTATTTATTTAATTGTTAAATAAATGATTTAATTTAACTATGATTAAAGGTTAATCATATGGTTAATTTAGTTAACTTTACTTAATGGTTAAGTAAAGGTTAACCTAACCAAGGTTAAGTTAGTTAATTATGGTTAGAATAATTAAATATTTATTAACTTAAAGGTTAAGTTAAAATAATCTAATTATAGTTAAATGTTAACTAAGGTTAGGTTAAGCCAAATGAAATTCAAATTAGTTTGGAATTAATGCATTAGTATATAAAGTGAAATGAAATTCAAATTTGATAATTGATTTAGTTTTTTTTAGGTTTTGCATTTTGGAAGCCATTTCAATTTGAGAAATTGAAATTGTTTGTTTTGTGTTTTAAGTGTTAGAACAACAAAACAAATTAGATAAATGGTTACTAAATGTAATAACTAAAAACAAGATTTGTTTTATTTATTTAATAGTTGAATAAAAAGGAAAAACAAATTTAATTAAGTTAAATAGTTTAACTTTGAAAAATGTTTAAGAGTTAAACACATATGCTGGATTAAGATGCTGTCATTCTAGACAATCAAACCCATCCTTGTTGATTGCTAGGATTGATCAAAGATTCATTTCATGGTGGACTTCAAAGAAAATTAATCCAAAGGCTTCATTGGTGATATTTTCTCAATCTCGAATTTTCAATTTATCAAATATGTATTTTCTGTGTTCATTGTATTTAATCTTCCGCTGTGCACATGTATGTATGAGATATGTATATTGTTTGTATGATGAACACAACCCACATGCAAGCACCCTAGTAATTGATTGTACAACCCATAACCCAACAATCCCAAGATTATTGCATTTATTTTATCAAGATTAACATATGAGGTGTTAGCCATCGTTACTCTAATACCAACTCAAAAAGTTTGATTTACAAAATTTATCAGGAAAGAATAAGAAAATGAGAGAAAGTAAAAGAAACAAAGAGAAGATGAATACTGGACTTTTAATACTCAAAAACTAGAAATTACAATACAAATAACTAAGAAACAACTTATATATACAATCCTAAATTTCTAGAACTATCCGTAACTGAATTAAGGCAAGTTATTGTAACTTGCTCATTTTGGCAAGAAATTCTATTACAGTCTCCTTCAGTATGAATACTCACTTCTACTGACTTAGTTTGAACTGGACCCCACTATTATCTTTGTCAGCAACTCAATGCCACATCATTAGCTCTCACTGGCAATACTCCTTAGGCTTTCAAAAAAATAGCATTTTAGATTTAATTTAAGTTCGGTGGGATTAATTCACACTGTTAATCCAATATGTACTCTCTTCACATGATAGAATTCATATGTTTTACCATATAGTTTAACAAAAATTATGAGCTATTTCATAATCAACTCATTCAACCAAGTGCTAACCATTATGGCAGCATTGCTTTTTGAAACCTATCCATTTGAAGAAGTCAAACAATGTGATAGAAAATTTTAACAAAGCCAATTTTTCTTCATCAAGTTATCCAATTGTCGTGCAATGCAACAGATAAATATTGTAGGAGAAAATTCAGAAACTGGTTTTATTAATGCACTGGATAATTTTTCTCATAACTCTTTAATTGTTGTGAAACATATGCCACCACTTTTCCATTTTGCATTGGTATACATCTAAGCCTTTTTTTTATAAGCATCACTAAAAATAACAAACCCACCAAAAGCACACAGAATAGTTAATACCGGTACTAACACTAATCGTTGTTTAAGCTCTTGAAAACCTTTCTCACACTCATATGTCCATTGGAACTTAACGCGCTTCCTTGTTAATTTTGTTAAAGGTGAAGCTATTCTAGAGAAACCCTTAACAAACCTTATATAATATCCAGCTAACCCAAGAAAGCTTCGAACTTCCCCAACATTGGTCGATCTTGTCTAATTCACCGCCGCTTCAATTTTACTTGGGTCAACAAAAATTCCTTCAGTAGAAATAACATGTCCCAAAAAAGTAATTCGGTCTAACCAAAATTCACATTTCTTAAATTTCGCATAGAATTATTTCTCCCTTAACATTTGTAACACCTTTCTTAAATATTCTTCGTGCTCTTCTTTATTCTTAGAGTATATTAAGATACCATCAATGAACACAATTATAAATTTGTCCAAATAATCTTTAAATACTCGATTCATTAGATCTATAAATGCAGCCAAAGCATTTGTTAACCCAAATGGCATCACAATAAACTCATAATGACCATATCTTGTTTGAAATGTAGTCTTCAAAATATCCTCTTTCTTGATCTTCAATTGGTGATATCCAAAACAAAGATCAATCTTAGAAAACATACATGTTCCTTATAATTGGTCAAATAAATCCTTAATCCTTGGAAATGGATACTTATTCTTTATAGTCTTTCGGTTTAGCTCCCTATAATCAATACAAAGTCTCATTATTCCATCCTTTTTCTTAACAAATAAAACTGGAGCACCCCAAGGTGATACACTAGGCCGGATAAAATCTTTATCAAGCAATTCTTGTAATTGCTCCTTGAGTTCTTTAAGTTCTGCTAGTGCCATTCGATAAGGTATTTTAGATATAGAGGTGGTTCCAAGCATAAGTTCTATACCAAACTCGAGCTCACGATCAGGGGGGATTCCGGGTAAGTCCTCAGGAAATACATTTATAAACTCATTTACTATCGAAACATCTTAGATTTTAGCATCTTTCTTCATATTATCAATTACCATTGCCAAGTAACCTTGACACCTATTTTTTGATAATTCTCTAAGCTTGTATAGCTGATATCATCCGTGGTAAAGGACATAATCTGAAACCACGAAATGGAAGGCCTCTACATCTTGCTTAGTAAGTGCATATACTTGTGCTTGGGCCTTTTGGTCTTTCTTTAACCCTTCTTGGTTATTTTTCATCTCTGGACAATTTTGAATGAAGTGGCCGGTCTTTCCATATTTAAAGTAAGCTTCAATCTTCTTGTAATATGTCCCACTATGTTCCTTTCTACAAGTGTCACAGATTGGATACTGCTTTACATTTGTGTTATCATTCTTTTGTTTCTTCTTTCATTTCTAGTTATCAGATTTCTTTTGATTAGTCTTACCCCAAAACCTCTTTTCTGAAGGCTTTTGAACCATTTGCATGGATTTAGATGTGGCTACCCTTTCATCTTTTGCTAAAATTTGAGTTTTCTGTAATACTGCACTATAAGTCTCAAGCTTAAACACATTCATCAACCTCCTCAGTTTTGGCTTGAGACCCCTCTCAAAATGTTTAGCCTAATTAGCTTTAGCATCTATCAAATGAAGAGCAAACCTTGATAACTCTTCAAACTTTCGTTCATATTGTAATAAGCTCAATGAGCGTTAGGTAAGTTCAATGAATTCTGCTTCTTTTTCTTCTCTCAAGGATTTGGGAAAATACTTATCATTGAAAAGCTCTTTGAATCGACCTCAAGTGATCTGGTTCTCATTAGTATTTTGAGCTCTACTAGTCATTTCCCACCAATGATTAGCATATTCCTTAAGCATATAGGTAGCACAAACAACTTTCTACTCATCTATACAATCTATGAAACAAAAAAATTTCTCTAATTCTCGAATCCATTCTTCAACCACTAGTGGATTAGTAAAACCTTCGAATGATGGTGGTTAAAGCTTTCTAAATTGCTCAACAGTATGAAATGTGCTTTCATTAGCTGCTAGGGGTTATTGCTGCTGTATTGCATTGGTCACAATGTCAAGCTCCAGACCCAAAAGATCTGAAACATGACATAACTTACACTCATTCAATAATGTGCACTTATAATTAACATTGCATAAAATTTCAAACTTGAATTCAACATAGGAATCCTTATCAAGTTGCTAGTAAGTTTAATACAAAATCAACCCATGACTATACTTGGTGAAACATAAACCAAATACAACAACACTTAATAAAATAACACATAAGTATTTATTCAATAGGGACAAATCAAATATCTTAAACTATGTGTCCACAAATGAAACACTTAGCAACCTAGCAACTTAGGGAACCCAAAGGACAGTAGAAGCCTTGCCAAATTCATTAAGCACACATGTACCTTATTTATCTGAAATCACCATAAACTATAATGAGTATAAAACTCAGTAAGCATACTAGTTTTTCATATATCAAAATACAAATACATATGTGTACACAATGCATGTGTATGATATGTTGTGATAAATCAAAATCATAATCTTATCAAATCACATGTTAAGTAAACGCTTACACATTCTTTCAAAATATATAATAGGAATACCATCTGTCACGCCCCAGACCCAAAAGATCTGACACAGGACATCACTTACATTCATTCAATAATACTTAAACATTCATTTTAATTTCTTTCAGAATTATAGCAATTGAATTATGACTTGGACAATTAGTAAACCGGAGATACGCAGAGTTTTCTCAGAGATTAACACTCTACTACGTCACCAGTAGCAACTTTGTTACCGAAAGCCCAGAATATATTCATTGCAAATTCTTACTTAAAATCAATCCATTACTACACTTGGTGAAACTTAAACTAAATTCAACTACACACAATAAAATAATACATAAATATTTATTCAATAGGGACAAATCAAATATCTTATCCCAACGTGTCTCCAAATGAAACACTTAGCAACCTAACAACTTAGGGAACCCAAGGAACAGCAGAAGCCTTGCCAAATCCGCTAAGCACACATGTACCTTATTTACCTGAAATCACCATAAACTATAATGAGTATAAAACTCAGTAAGCATACTAGTTTTTCATATATCAAATACAAATGCATATATGTACACAATGCATATGTATGATATGTTGTGATTAATCAAAATTATAATCTTATCAAATCACATATCATGTAAGCGCTTACACATTCTTTCAAAACACATAATAGGAATACCATCACTCAACTACTACTTAGTAGGACTTACATATCACATATCACATAATGAGCCAAATGTCACTCGTAGGTGATATACCGTATGAGAGGAATAGTACAAGTGAGGCCTTTAAATTACACATATATAATGCTCATACCCGAAGGTAAAAGCCAAACCCTCACCCTGATCATCGGTGAGTCCTCTCACATGCACCAATACGCCACCACACAAATGTGATGACTCACTCTTCCTTTAGGTACCAATAGGATCCTCCCTACATACAGAACACATAACATATACCAATCCCGAAGAAAATGCCACACATAAAGGCTCCACAAATCACATAAAATGCCTACTAAGTTAACAGTGAGTCCAAGTACCCTCAAAACACAAAATATTTCTCATAGACATATTACACTTCAAAAGCTTTCTTTATTAAACGCATCTTATTTTGAAAGCTCACTTTCAAAAATACATGTATGTCCATGCTCAATGTCAATGCTCACATTCATAAACATATATTCACATTTCATATCAAAATATACTTTGACATAACATAAACATATTCTTAACCCCATTTGCAAAATCATACAAAACAATTACTATGTTTATTGTGATTTCAGTAAAAAGTCTAGTATACTTACCTCTTAACACTTTCAGCTACAAGGCTTAAATCTCTTTAACCTATCAATGGAGATTAATCCTTTCATAAGCCTCACAATTCACAAAAAATACTTTAAATAGCTTACAAAATTATACACAATGCATTTATCACATCAAATTGTTCTAAATACTTGGTTTCTCAAAACTTGTCATTCTGACCACTTACACTTAACAAAAATTTTTAATACATCAAATGATGTCCAATTACTCCAAAATCAGAATATATCATTCTTGACTCATATATCCTTCTTATATATGAATATTATATCAAAATTCCTACACAATCTATTCCATACATACCATCGAATCCAAACTACTAACCTGACAAGATCAAGGTACTTACTGAACAGTATTCAATCTCCCAATTTTATAAAATCATATACTAACTCAAAAATTATAAAACTACTACATAATTACTCTTAACACATATATCAGTCCATGATAAATATTTCACTTTCAAATCACTGTCAAAAGTATTTTAAAACTATTTTATTCTATAGCTTTAAAAATCTGTTAATCAAATACTACAATGAGCTGATACACTTTAGAAAATCATAACACTTCAACCACATTGATCTAAATTTTTAATTCTGAGTATATCATATTAGACATATAAACTTATCATATTCCACAAATTTGTAATTTGTGAAGATCATTCAGTAGGACAAAAATTATTTTTCACTGTATCATACTGTTCACATAGAAAATTTCCAGAATTTCAGGGTCATTTTGGTAAATTCACAAAAAATTCAATTTCTGGAATTTTCAATCGCTTCAAAGTCTCAAATGATTCTATATATGTATAGTTTTATAGTCTCAAAATTAAAAACTAGTATCGAAGCACAACAATTTATAAAATTTTCGGATCAAGAGACTATCAAGTAGAAATTCTGCAATTCATCATGATTTATTAAGCTATCTACATAATTATCATCAATTCTCAATATATCTTACAAAATTCACATCAAATCCCCAATTTTTCATTTGTCCAGAAATTAAACTTAAAGGAATTAACTTAATTAACGCTAATAAATTGAAAAATAGTTATGATATACCTCTTAAAACTCAAAATTCTAATTTCTTCTTCTTTTTCTTCTCCTTCTTCTCTTTCTCTCCCCTCTTTTTCTCTCTTCTCTCTCTCTAAAAGAGGTAGCTCGACCAAAATGAGAGAATTAGGGTTTTAAAAGTGTATTTTTATACTAAGTGGCTAATTTTTGGTATTTATGAATTTACCCCCAAAACTTTCAAAGTATTATAATTTGGTCTCTAAAATAAATCTAAAGTCTTGCAATTAAACCCAATGCTAATAGTATGACCTTAACCTATACAAACACTACTAATAACAATATATAAATCAAGTATCACCAACATATAAATAAAATACGTATATTTATACATATATAAATACTTATTCTTACCAGTCGTGGATACTGGTTACTACACCATCACTCAACTGCTACTCAGTAGAACTTCCATATCACATAATAAGCCAAATATCACTCGTAGGTGACATACTGTATGAGAGGAATAGTATAAGTAAGGTTTAAATTACACATATATAATGCTCATGCCCGAAGATAAAAGTCAAACCCTCACCCTAATCATCGGTGAGTCCTCTCACATGCACCAATACGCCGCCACCACACGAATGTGATAAGTCAATCTTCCTTTAGGTACCAATAGGATCCTCCCTACATACGGAACACATAACATATACCAATTCCAAAGGAAAAGCCACACATAAAGGTTCCACAAATCATATAAGGTGCTTACTAAGTAAATAGTGAGTTCAAGTATCCTCAAAACACAAAACGTATCTCATGAACATTTTTCACTTAAAAAGCTTTCTTTGTTAAACGCATTTCATTTTGAAAGCTCACTTTCATAAACACATGTATGTCCATGCTCAATGTTAATGCTCACATTCATAAACATATGTCTTTCACATTTCATATTAAATATACTTTGGCATAATATAAACATATTTTTAAGCACATTTACAAAATTATACATAGACAATTACTATGCTTATTGTGATTTCAGTAAAAGTCTAGTATACTTACCTCTTAGCACTTTCGGCTACAAGGCATAATTCTCCTTAACCTATCAATGGAGATTAATCCTTTCATAAGCCTCAACATTCATATAAAATACTTTAAATAGCTTACAAAATTACACATATTGCACTTATCACATCGAATTGGTCTAATTACTTAGTTTCTCAAAACTTGTCATTCTAACCACTTACACTTAACAAAATTTTCTTATACATCAAATAATGTCCAATTGCTCCAAAATTAGAATATATCTTTTTTAACTCATATATCCTCCTTATGTATAAATATTATATCATAATTATTGCACAATCCATTTCATAAACACCATCAAATCTAAACTATTATTCTGGCGGGATTAAGATATTTACTAAATAGTATTCAGTCTCCCAATTTTATAAAATCATATACTAATTCAAAAATTATAAAACTATCACAGAATTAATCTTGACACATATTTCAATCCATGATAAATATTTCACTTCAAAATCTCTGTCAAAAGTATTTTAAAACTATTTTATTCCATAGCTTTAAAAAATATGTAAATCAAATACTACAATAAGCTGATACATTTTAGAAAATCATAACAATTTAACCACATTGATCTAAATTCTTGATTTTGAATATACCATATTAGACATATAAATTTAGGATATTCCAAAAATTTGTAATTTTTTAAGATCATTTAGCAGATCAAAAATTATTTGTCACTCTATCATACTGTTAAAACAGGAAATTTCTAGAATTTTAGGGTCATTTTGGTAAATTCACTACAAATTTAATTTCTGGAATTTTCAATCGCTTCAAAGTCTCAAATGATTCTATACATGTATAGTTTTATAGTCTCAAAATTAAAAACTAGTATCGAAGCACAACAATTTATAAAATTTTCGAATCAAGAGACTATCAAGTAGAAATTCTGCAATTCATCATGATTTATCAAGCTATCTACATAATTATCATCAATTCTCAATATCTCTTACAAAATTCACATCAAATCCCCAATTTTTCATTTGTCCAGAAATTAAACTTAAAGGAATTAACTTAATTAACACCAATAAATTGAAAAATAGTTATGACATACCTCTTAAAACTTCAAATTCTAATTTCTTCTTCTTTTTCTTCTTCTTCTTCTTTTTCTCTCCCCTCTATTTCTCTCTTTTCTCTCTCTAAAGGGGTGGCTCGACCCAAAATGAGTAAATTAGGATTTAAAATGTGTATTTTTATACTAAGATGCTAACTTTTAGTATTTACAAATTAACCTCCAAAATTTTTAAAGTATTATAATTTAGTCCCTAAAATAAATTAAAGTCTTACAAATAAACTCAATACTAATAATATGTCCTTAATCTATACAAACAATACTAATAACAATACATAAATTAAGTATCATCTACATACAAATAAAATATGATTATTATACATATATATAAATATTTATTCTTTTCGGTGTTGGATAAATGGTTACTACACACAGCTTGTACAAAATTGTCAATCATTGAATTCCTAGTACCACTTCTCGGAGTTGTAACTCTCACATTTGCGTTCTCTTGACTGGTATTACCATTCGCTGCAACATTATTAGCAGTTCCTCTAGTTCATGCCATCTCTTCACAATAATACCACAAAGGTAAATAAAGTATTAAACAAATAAATATAAATACTTATTTAAATACTCATATACATGCGCTAAGAATTTGATATCTGCATGGTTCCTTTGACTAAAACCAAAAAGTCTACAGAATTCTAAACCATGCTTTCATACTATAATTGTCATGCTCCCAACCTGAAAGGGTCAAAAAAGTTATTCACACTTTACTAAAACTTATTATGCCAAACTTATATTCAATACTCAATGAATAATCAAGAAATCAAACTTAGTCATAATAATCCTCAAAGTCAAAAGTGCAGAAATAAACTTCTTAACAATAAAATAACACTCTAATAAAAGTCCATTCTTAAAAATTCTAACGACTTATAAGGAACTAAGGGGTAGCAGACGCATCACCAAATCTACCATGTGCATAATCCTTCAGTCATATGGTGATCATAACAAACTATAATGAGTATAAAACTCAGTAAGTAAACTAGTTTTTCATATAGCAAAATAATTACATATATATAATGCGTGTGCATAATGTGTCATGATCAAAGAAATTTTCTTCAAAATTCCAAAATATATTATAACATATCTTTTAAATTCTTTTCACTTATGCTAGGAATCCCCTCACTTAATTATCACTTAGTAGGACTTTCACAACTTAAAAAATGAGCCCAAAAAGTCACCCGTCGGTAATATACTGTATGAGAGGAATAGCGCAAGTGATGCTTAGATTTCACACACAGAGTATACTTATAATCGAAGGTAAGAGCCAGACCCTTACCCTAATCATCAATGAGTCCTCCCACATGCACTAATGCGTCAACACACAAATGTGAAGACTCATAAGTCCCGATCGTACCTATAGGACTCCTCTCAATATACAGTGGCATAAATAAATAGATCACATATACCAATCCCGAAGAAAAGGCCATACATAACAGAAAGGCTCCACAATATACAAAAGGTACCTACTAAGCAAAAATTAAGTTTAGGTATCCTAAAATAATAAAACTTATATCATGAACAAAACTTTCACTTCAAAACAAACTTCTTATTCAAATAAGGTCTTATGCATGTCCATGCTTAATGAAAATGATCACATTACGAACAAAATAAATTTATACTTTCATATTAAAATATATTTGGCACAAAACATAATTATAATTTGAAACATATACAAAACATCATCTGCATAAACAATAATATGTTTGTTGTGATCCCAGTAAAAATTTAGAATACTTACCTCTTATTGAATTACAATAAAACTCAAACTCCTTTACCTAACATTAAAAATAAATTCTCTCAAAAATATCATCACAAAACTAAAAGCTTAGAATAACTTGTTAAACCTTTTACTTATCTCATCAAATTAACCTATCAAGTTAGCATCTCTAACTTGTCAAAATTGACCCTTTAACACTTTTCAAATTTTCTTAGGGCCTAAACAAAATCCAATGCTTATGAGTTCAGAATATCATAATCCTAGTGCATTATTAAGTCTTATAAAAAAATATAGGACACTTAATCCTTATAACCATATTTTATATAAATCCTATAATTTAGAACAAAAATCTATTAGAAACCAATCTTCACTGACTATCTCTTAGTCTCCGATTTGTTTTACAAATAATTCATTTATCGAAATCTCTGAAATGTGACAGAAATATTATAGACACATAGAGGGTTCCCCAGAAAAATATTTGTATCCTTAAGTAACCCAAAATTTTTATATGAATTTCATTCTAAAACCTTTAGATTCTATTATTCAGAATTCTATACTAATATTTGTATACTCCAAAATACATAATAATTAGAATACAAATAATTTGACCACCAAAATTTAATATGTCATATTAGACACATAAAGGAATTATTATACCAAATATCATTATTTTTGGAGGTGTTTGGTCATTCAAATCATTCCCGTTGTTTAATCATACTGCAGAGACTGACAGATTCCAAAAACCTATGGTTAAAATCGAAAAATCACTAAAAATCCAATTTATAGTATTTTGAATGAATCAAAATTCTATATGATCCTCTAGATGCATATTTTAATCCAGCATAAAGATCTTAGCATAACTCATGACAAAATGTAATCTAATATTTGAAATATAATACTGTCATGAACAGAACCTGCAAAACTTCATCGATTCTTATTTTATACTATGTACTTATGATTATTTTAATCAATGACTATTTAAATTCAAGCCTAATAACCCTAGAACATCCAATTCAAAATTTAATCCCTTATTATTCTTAATACTTTTCATAAAATTGCTCTAAAATAATGAATAGCATTATGAACAATTCAAAGGATTGTAAAGTTATCTCTTTGATTTTCAAATTTTTCTCAAAAATCTCTTAAACTCCTTTTTAAAGTTTTTAGGGCTGTTTTCTTTAGAAAAAAATATGTATTGTATGATTAAAGGCTTCTAAACTAATTTATTTGTAGAATAAGGTTTTTTCTTAGGGCACAAGAAAATTTTAATTCAAATATTATTCTTGTATAAAACTTGAAGAATTCTAATATGATTTAAAAATTTTAATCTAATCGTATAATTTATAACTCTAGTCCAAATAAATAACTAAATATCTCAAATACCTACCTTAAAATTTTGAGTCGTTTCATCGAGAGTTTCTAAATCTTTCAAGTTCCCGATATTTTTTGGTATATTTCCTGTTAGTTGGTTCCGAGATAAATTGAGGATACCCAACTTTGATAGATCTGTTATCTCTTCTGGTATCTCTCCCGTCAATCTGTTGCTTGACAGGTCTATATAGTTTATGAGTACAAAGATGTCTGTGAAATCAGCTAACTTTCCTTTCACAACCAACTCTGTATGCCTAGAGAAGGAGATTGAGGGTACTGTCCATTTAGTGTAGTTGGCCTTAGTTTTCATAGCTGTTAGGTTGCCTAGACATCTGGGGATGGGTCCTGATAAATTGTTATGTTCAAGGTCCGAAATGGGGAGATTGGGAAGCTGACATAGTTGTTCAGGAATTTGTCCAGTCAACCTGTTGGCTTTCAGGCCTAAAAATGACAGCCCGCTAGAGTTTTCTGCAATCCATTGCGGTATGGTGCCAAAAAAATCCATTCTCCCTAAGGTCAAGCCAAGTCAAGCTTCCACACTTTTGTAAGATGAGGTGAGGTCCCCAGAAAGATTATTACGACTCAAACCCAACCAAGAAACGTGGCTTTGAGAGCACAAAGAGCTTGGAATGCCACCGGAAAGACTGTTGTTAGACAGGTCAAATATTATCAGTACTTTCATTCTCTGCCAGTGCAAAGGAATTTTTCCAGATAATTGATTGGTCGATAAATCAAGAAACGTCAAATTGCTCAGTCTTCCAATGGATGGTGGAATGCTACCATTAACAAGATTCCAAGAGAGATCTAGGTGTTCTAATCCTGACATTTTATAGCCGATGTTTGCCGGAATTGGTCCAGAAAATAAATTGTTCCTTCGAGAGAGACTTGTCACATTTGACCAAAGAGGGAGTGAACCCTCCAAAAGGCTAAAGGCCAATTTGACCCTTGCTCCAAAAGCATAATATATTGAGGGAGGGAGCTTACCCCTTAACTGGTTATTGGAGAGATCCAACCGCCTAAGAAGTGGTGAAAAGCTCCAAAACCAACCAGGTATGGTGTCTGAAAGAGCAACATTTGAGAGTCCTACTTGTTGAATTTGTTTTTGAGTTTTGAGCCACATAGGAAATTGCCGGACCCAATTGACAATTAGTAATTGTGATGAATGTTAGATTGAAGGGAGGAATCCAGTCATGCTCTACATTGAAAACCAGAGAATTATTTGTGAAAGACAAGTAAAATTGTTCCAACAAAGTGAGATTCTGAAAATGAATTTCAGATATAGTGCCTTCCCATGAATTCCCCGAAAGATCCAGCATATATAATTCCGTCAGTTGACCTATACTTTCTGAAATCGTCCCATTCATCATGTTGCAGGAAAGGTCTAGTAATCCCAAATGTGACAAATTTGCTATGGGTTTTGGTATTGGACCTGAGAAATATAAATATAATATGCAGACATTTGTAGATGTGATTGAATGAACCTCAGCAATCTAATATAAAATCAGAACATCCAATATTGTTTAATTTATGAAATCATCATATCATTTGCATGAATCTGTAAAACCAGTTATCATATTAACATGGAAATTTTGTGGTAAAACATAGAAAGAGCATAACTCAGAGAAAAAAATATATACGGAAGGATTTTTTCTACTCAATCTGCCAAAGAAACAAGATGGCTATTATGGATAGTCATTTAAACATTGGATTTCTTACGGACAACAAACAGACGCTTGTTTCATTGTCTAACATGGTAATAAATTTTTAAGTTTGCAAATTTTTGTACTGTAGCTACAAAGTGCTATTGCTTGTAATAATTTACCAAAATGAACAAACGAAAGATTTTATAGACCATGAGATAAAGCATGAAAAGAACTTTCATCTTCCAAAATAAATATACAACATTATTTTTTTTAGCACTGAAATATTTTTTTCTTCTATGAGTTCAAAATTTCTTGCTGTAATCCCCTTGCCTCATCAAGTGCCAAAGATTGGACCCATTTGTTTTCAGTATAAAGCCATGCTAATGTAAACTGGTTGTTATTGATGACTTTTGAAACAACAATTTTAGTCAAGTCTTCGGATTCTAAAAATCCCATCAAGTTGGTAATGATTTAGTCTAAGTCATCAAATTCTCTCAAGAAAAAAAAAAAACAATATGCGAATACATTCAAAATAGTTAAATGAACAAGTTGATTGAATATTCTTCCCCATCCGAGATTTTTTTTTCCCTTTAAGACAGGTCAACAAAGTTTAAGTTTTCTTCTCACTTACTTACTCTAAATGATTGAATGTCAAAAGGAGGCTCATTCAAATAATTGGAAAGACGATTCCAAACAACAAATTAGTGGGCAGGCACCAATCATGAAGAAGTTGAGAACTAAGAAGTCAATGAATATCAGATGCCAAGTAAACAAGTGAAAGAGAGAACAGGGACCCTTTGTTTATCTGTGAGCTCATTTTCTTTCCTGCTTCAGCATCCTTTGTAAACTAGCCGTATTCACCAACCTATCAGCCATCAGTCATTCAACAACAACACAAGAAAAGGCATTCCTCAACTATCCAAGATTATAAATTTTTGATAATTTATGTCAAGAGAGAATTTCAGGTGGCGAGGCATACGCATTTTGAATGCATGACATCCACCTACACAATTTAATAGCTCAACAACGGCTGTTTTTTGAGCTATTTTTTTTAATTATATAACATTATTTAACTCTAAAAAGTTCTATATGATATTGCTTTCACTTACATTCTTATATGAAGTTGCCTTCACCACATTAGTTACAAAATCAAATAATAATATTTCACAATCTTGTTATAATATAACTCATATTGTAAATTGAAAATGAATGGAAATAAAACAAGTGAAGAAACGAGACAGAAGCAAAAAAGAAAAAAAAGAATTGCTTTTATTTCTTTGTTCATTTTATAGAATTGTTTGTATTTATAATGGGAGCTTATATAAAATGCTTTGACATTTGTCCAAGGGGCAAATGTTATGTTGCCATTTTTGTCGTACATGTGAAAAGAAAAGAAATTACGGTGTGGTGGAGAGAGAATACTATAACACATCTAACATTATTTTTTAAATCTGTTTTTTTTTTAATTTTAGGGTCAAACTTTAGGGACCTCATTCGTTTAAGAAAATCTAATTAAATGAGAAATTATTGTCTTAAATTTATAATATTAATGAGAATTATAATCTCTCAAATTAAAGAATCATAAATCATGAAATCAATTCAAATTAAATTAATTATCTTTTTAAAGAAGATCTATTATGATGCCTATAAAAAGAGAGGTTCTATAAAAGAAAAAATAGATTTTGAATCTTTACTCTTACATTTTTTTTTTAACTTTTATATTGAGATTTTTCATATGGTTAGACTGATTTAGACATCGAAGAATTTTTGTCAACACCACCACTGGCCAAATTGTGATCACCTTCTATTTTATAGCATACAATTTTATGGATCTATACAAAAAATAACAATTACATATTTCGTTTTCTAAAAATACAAATTCAACTCGTTAACTTAAGAGTCTTCCAAATTTTTTTATCAACAAAATTTATTATTTATAATTTTTGCAACAAAAAGTATAAAATTAAAAATTTGTCACCATTGTATTATGATTTTTGAAATGTTGTATAAAATAAGTTTTATGTAATAATTTCTATATATTAGTATTTAAATTAATTATGTTCTTTTATAATTGTGATATAAGATGTAACATTTGATGTGTTGATTATTGATTGTGTTATATAATTAGCAAGTTAACAAAAAAAAAAAATAGAATATTTTTTTAAGTTAAGTTTACTTAAACTTTAAAAAAAAAATTAATATGTGTTTGCATTAAATATGAATGGTTAAGATCTATTATTTTACTATTTTTTTTATCAATCACTAATTATATACTTTTGTTTGTTTAAATGAAAACTTAACTTAGAAAATAAAAAATATAATAATCATAGATATGTATTCCAACTTTATAAGCACGACAATATTCATTTAAAATAGGTAAAATCCGCATTTTTAAGCCTCTCTTTCAAAAAAAAAAACATAAGGACTCAAAACTTTAACGAAATAGGCTGGGCCGGAGTTGGGCCCGGCTCAAGTCAGCCGCCAAACCCAGCTACGAGCCTACGACGCCCACTGCATTTACCTTCACCAATTCGTCAGTTCCGTTCCAAATCCAGGCAGAACAACGAACATCACCCCAGAGTCTACTACAGAGAACTGAAAGCACTCAAATCACTTGTCCTTCAGCTAACCTAATGAATTAACATTATTCTTCTATCTGAAAAATGACTGGAACTGGCCGAAGAGGTACTCGACGCAGGACCAAATCCTCCGAAGATGTCAATGAAGACGAGTCTCTCCGTAACACAAGCAATCATTTGAAGAACCGTAGAGATCACACTTCACTTCGACTTTTCAACTTTAATATCAAAACGATGTTAGGTTTTTGCGTTTTTGCATCCTTAATCATTTTGTTCCTGATTCATCGTCTCGTAAATACCGATCAAGGAGCTGAGACACCTAGAGTCGTCACGCCATTTCCCGCTCCCAAACTCATGGACCTTCCTATGGTAACTCAATTTCCTTATTTGAATTCATTCGCTTCATCTTTATGTGTATATACATTTTCTCATTTTGTTTTCTTTTTCGACAAAATACATTAATTTTTTTTAATGATAGTTTCAAGGTGAGCATAAAGAGAGCTTGTACTGGGGAACTTATCGCCCTCATGTTTATCTTGGAATTCGCGCCAGGTATATTTGGTTGATAACAAATTTTCTTTCCTTCCAAATAATTGTTGTGTTTCAAATTATAACGTCACTGAAAGTTAGCCATTAAAAGTAGAATAAAGTATTTGACGATCGGAGTGTTTTGCTATATATTTTAGGAGGTAAGCTACAATTTTCTGAAATGTTCAGTTTTACTTCTTCTTTTTTTTGTGTTAAAAATTATGATTAACAAATCATAATTTTTTAATTACAGATGATATGGTTGTTACTGATTATAACTTGTAGGACACCTCGATCTTTGGTTGCTGGATTGATGTGGATTGGTGTGAAGGATGGGAGATATCACATGCGGCATCTGTGCCAAGACTCTGATGAGCTGAGCAAATATGGATGGACACATCATAATGGTCGTGATTTTGGACATCAAGTGCTGATTGACCAAGACATGACCTTAGCGACAGATTTCTTGAAGTCTAAGGGAGATGGCAGTGGCTATGGAGGAGATTGGGCAGTTCGAATTGATATGCAAAACGAGGAGTAAGTAGCATGATCTGCAGGCCTAGTATCTTCCCTGTCATACATTTTTAATTCTCATGTTGATTAGATATATTTCACCATTTGTGTTTGTGATCAATTTACAGATCTCGCTGGAAGAACGATATGCAGAGAACTTCACATCTGTTTTTCTATTTGGCTGATGAAGATGGAAATGCTCTAAGTTTGAGTAGAGATATCTTAGATATTCATGAGAGTTCTCTCTTGGCAACAGGATCACGAGCGGACGTTGGAGGTTGGCAGCTACACTTGAAAGCAATAGTAAGTTGGCAATGGAGTGGAATGGTGGTAAAACTTATAGTGTATATCTACTAGAATAATAATGTGATGCGACAGAAGGCAACATTGGGAACTTAGAACATAACCTACCAAATATCTCTGTTTACTGACATTTTGTGTATCCAAGCAATTCTGCCATGGACTGAATATTCTCTATTGGTTTTTCATTGTAGGAAGTGATAAACTCTGAATGACTGATTTTCCCAGTTCAAAATCACACTTCTATTACTTCTTAATATTTAAGCAAAACCTGGGTTGTATCTAAGTTATCCCAGAGGTTTAAAGAGCATGCTGGATACTCTTGTAAGATATTAGCTTTAGGAGGTAGCTAGGATGTCTTTAGCAATAAAAATTCAAAATATTTGGCTTTCACCTTGCCTCATTAAAACATACATCAATTTCCCTCAACTTCCAATTATTTAATAATTGTAAATGTACCATTATCAGCATTTGAATATATTGTTTTTGCTTCTTCATTTGGGTGCTGATTTGGTTCCAAATTCTGTTTCTTATATTTTTCTTTTTGCAGGATGATTTGGAAATCCATTATGCTGGTTTCAGAACACCTCACATCCATAACTTATCTGATCTTGTCCAGGAAAATCTTGCAACCCAAGTATGTTAGGTTTTAATGAGCATCTGACTTTTGAATGCCATAATCATGTTATACTATTAAACAGACTGCATTTTTATGTTTCTTTTCTGGGTCTTGTTCGTATATCTCTGTTTGTGTGCATGGATGTACCAGGCTAGAATGTTTCATCGGCTGCAGCTAAGTGATGCATCCGTTAATTCTCCAAACATATTAGTTTTTCAGGTATGAGGTCATGGTAGAGATGATTATGAGTTATCTTGAAGCATATCAGAGTATCATAAGCATTTCAAAATCATAATTCTCATCTCTGGTTCTAGACATTGACGAGTTTGCACTGGGGTTTTAACTCTTCATACAGATTTCTGCCAGGATTCCATTCAAAGCAGATATTGCTTTTATATCTGGAACTGGCCAAAAAGGTTCAAGGGTAGAGGAACGTCTACGCACCCTAACAGGTTTCTCCTGCATTCTCTTATCTCAATAATGAGTCTGTGGTTTGTCCGATATAGTTTCCAAGTACCAATGTTCTCTTCTATCGTTTCTTCCTCCGCTGCATAATCCATTTTCAGAATGCTTCCATCTGAATACTACTATTTGTTTTATCTTATAATAAGCAAAACAAAATTTGCTTTAAACATTGTCAAATTCTAGTTCAAGACACTATCAGCACAGCAGTGCCCCTAAAAAGTTTCCTTTGATATATTTCCTTATAATGAAGAGCAAAAGATGGTGCTAACTGCTAACTTTGTACACATTGCCAGGGTTGCGGTGCCATTTTCTGACATATTTTTCATATGATGAGTTAGAGAATTAGGAAGAGATTCCTCTTATGGGAAATTTCCTTACCTTTTAAGCCCTTATTATCTTCCTCTGCCACATCTCTCTTCATAATTTCATTTTGAGAAGAAGTTGTTGCTCCCCTCAGTTGGCATTTTGGGTTTTTACTAAATGGAAAACTTTCTTGGTTAATCCTGTTCACCTTGGAGTAGTCACTTGTCTGGCATATATGATTGCGACGCTTTCTTATATAATCCAAAAGTTTCTGTTGGACTGAAAGATTCTTATGCCTGTTTGTGCAGTCTAATTATACTTGATTTTTCTATCCTATTTAAATTTTTGACCTACTTAGACTGTTTGTTAACGGGCTAATTTGATGCTAGATGCGCATTTGTTATATCCGTTCTCCAAGTGTAAACCCGTGCAACAATCCTAGATATAAATGAGTTCTTCAATTATTCCACGTTTTGGCAGGTTTAATATTCTTCCAAATCAGATCAGGCTTTCTATAAGGATAAAGTTTTTGAAATATATTTCTTATAGTTGATATTTATATGTCTTGTCTGTTCCATGTGAAGTTTTTCATGTTTGCTTACAGACAAGATGTTTTCTCATACATGATTTCATATTGGTGTTTCTGTTATTATTTAGGTACCTCACTGACCAGTCTACTAGAAGAGAAGCAAAGTGATTTTGATTCCAAATTTGAAAAGTGCTTCAACTTGGCTGGCAAGGTATTTTTTAAAACGTATTCTTTGTAATTACCCTGTCTTTCTTGGGGGATGCAACTGTGATTATTTGGAACCCTTACAGTATGAAGCAAATTTCTTATCTGTTTTTCGTAAGATGGTACTTAGTGAATGTTAATTCTCAGATTTAGTATGTTGATAGTTTAACCTAATTCCACAAATTTAATATCAAGTGCCGTAAAAATATGTGCTGCACTAGAAATTTGCTATCTCTCCAATCACAATTATAAGTTATTTGCCTCTTCTAGAAGTGGTACTTTTATTCATCTAGATCTTTCTGCTTCTTGATGTAGTAGATCCTAAGATAATTGCATTGTGTTTCAGCTTGATTCGGAATCCATGGTTGTTGGAAAAGCTGCTATTGGGAATATGTTGGGTGGCGTTGGTTACTTTTATGGCCAATCAAAAATTTCACTACCCAAAAATTCTAAAGTGAGTAAAAATATTTGTTTTATGTGTTTATTTCATCAGATGTACAAATTTATGCATCGTTGGATTACTCATTTCATGATATCTAACCAAATCTATTACCATGTAACATATTGCATATTTTATGTCGCTAATTCATGTCCCAAGTTGAACACATTTTAGTATATTAATTTTGAATGAATGGACTCAATTTTTCAGTTTCCAAGAATAATATTGCAAAAACATAAAAAATTTGGAATGCCTTCAGTAGTCATATTTTCCTTTCTATGGGGTCAATGTCAATATGACTAAGTACTATCTTGTTGCTGATTAATGATCTACTAGCCATTTCAGCTCATTTCTGAATTCCCCTTTGGTATTTGGTTTTAGTTTTTAGAAGGATAGTGAAGATAAAGGAAATAACAAGTAAGAAGTGAGAAATCATTTTGTTTTGTTTGTTTTCGGTTTAAGGATGGTTGGATATTTGCTGCTTGCAAATAGGTTTTTTAGGATATTCTTTTGATTATAATGGGTTCCAATCTTTTGTTTTTTCTTTCCTTTGTGAACACCTATATCTTCTATTGTTTTGCTTTAATACAATCTTCTCTGTTTCTTATAAAAAAAAAAAGTGAGAAAGTCATTAGTAGGTGGTCAGATGGTTGTTTCCTTTTTTTTCTTCCAAAACTGTTGATATTTTTACTTTACTCAGTTTCATCAATCTTTATATCTGACAAAGTCATAAAGTGGGCTGGTTTCTCTTGCAGCTTAAAAATCATGATAACTTTGTTTTATATTGGCCAGCCGAGCTTTGTACAGCTGTTCCTAGTCGACCCTTCTTCCCAAGGGGATTTCTTTGGGATGAAGGTTTTCATCAACTATTGATCTGGTTGGTTGCCTTTTTTTCCCTCATATTGTTCCAATTCTTTTCATTAAGAAATTCCTGTTATGTTCTTATTTTTGAAATTATTAAAAATATTTCAGCAATATAGAATTAAATCATTAGTTTTTTGAGGTAACTGATCATTTTTATGAGTTATGCCGGTGTGTATCAAATGTTGATCAGGCGTTGGGATGTCCATATATGTTTGGATATTCTTGGACACTGGTTAGATCTGATGAATATTGATGGATGGATTCCTCGAGAGCAGATTTTGGGTGCTGAAGCTCTAAGGTACCTCAAGCATCCTGTCGGATATGTTTAGTAACCTCATAGTCTTATATTTGTCAGCAAAGATAATCTGCAAGAATTCATTTCTGGTTTAATTGCAGCAAAGTCCCTGAGGAATTTGTTCTTCAGCATCCAACCAATGGAAATCCACCAACTTTATTTTTGGTTTTACGCGGTATGCTTCTTACCCAATAAAATTTTGCTGTGATTGTGGTCGAACATTTTATTTCATCATAGACTTTTAGTGGGTTTGCTTGCATACATATTACAAAGATGCTTAAATCGATGCTAATTATTTGGACTCCTCATCGCCTAATTCCTAATTTTCTTTGGGTAGCCCAAAGATACAAGTCATTTTGAGGTGCATCTTCTATCTTTCTTATACTATATGTAGTCTAGTGGCTACATGACCTTGTGAGACGATTTTGACCATCAACTGTAACATCTATTTTCATGAATATGATAAAAGTCAGATTGGACTTTTTTGCTTTATTGAAAATTGGATCGAAATATTTGGTAATTGTTTTGAGAATTGTAGGGGTTGGTCATTTGGTTTGGAAGGTTTATTTTCTAGCTTGGAATGCAAGTCAATCAACTAAGTTGTCAGTTTTGATCATTTTCAAAATGTTAATTTCCAGTGTTCCATTGTATTATGCTTTAAAGCTGAAGGACACAATCGTTTGGGGGACATTGAAACCTGCTTTAAGATATCATTGATTTTAGCATGGTTCTCAGAACTTGTACTGATATATTAATTTTAAATATGGGGTTATTTTGTTATCATATGGAAGTGAGCATCTTTGAAAGTTAATATGTATAAATTATTGGTTTCTCATGTGTCCTCTTTTAAATGCTGCAAAGATTAAAGAAGTTATGTACTTTGAAATGTGTTTAGTCTGTCTATTTTCTTTTGATGATTACCAGCGATTAGAAATTAGATAATTTGATGGACTATGTTTCTCTCAATTCATATTCGCATGTTGTCTGGATGAACATTTACTGTGATACTTTATACATGATCTGAAATTTAGCATGGACTTTGCCTCTTTCAGAACTAGTATATGGCTTAAAGAGAAACAAATTTACTGTCACCGAAAGCAATGAGATCTCTTCTTTCCTTGAACGGGCTCTTATCCGACTTGAAGCATGGTTCCAGTGGTTCAACATCTCCCAGTCAGGTAAGTCAGGATTTCAATTTAATCTTTTTGGGGTGTCTTTTGGAGGGGCAGGCATTGTGTCAATACATATGATCAGTTTCAGACTATTGACTGTCTTGTAATTTGAGATGAAAATGCCATAAATGGAGTCCCACGCCAACAAGCAACCACGTTCATGCTTGTAAAGATTTTCCTCCTTTCATGTTTAAAATTTTAACTTCCGCATATCCATTCTAAATTCAGGGGGAGAAGTGAGTTGACTCAAGTTTAGCAACTATTGTTCAAATTTCGTACCCATATAATGTTTCAAGTTCTTGACACTTAAGTTTATAAATCTCAACAGAAAGTTTTCTGATAGATTAGTGATCAAGGATCATGTTAACCTTTCAAGTTAGTTGCACTTTGTTGAGTTTTTGAACATTATATTACCTAAATAATGGTTTAGTGGTTGTCTGAGATCTTCAATTGAATTATTGATTACAAAATTAACAGAAGATATTTTAAATTGTTAATGAGCTGAGATTTAATTATTTTTTTAGATCCCAATGATTTGGCTACCATCTTTACAAAACAGGAAAGGAAATGGGCACCTACTTTTGGCATGGAAGAGATAACACAACGACGCGTGAACTGAATCCCAAGGTTCTATTCTACAGCATTCTATGTGTTTATGGCCTTAACAATACCTTTTCTTTTGTCAAGCTTCAACAGGATGTTGTTTTGATATTGGGCATCTGTTGTAGAGGATATAATTGTCCTAATCTTCATGGTTTCTATGCACTTTATGTATCCAAACAGCATAATTCTATACAAGGGCAAATTTGGATTAAGTAGCATATGATTTTTCTGTTTTTTCTCTAAATGCTTTGTCGGATCACCCCCCAAGGTCAATTTGTAACACAAACACAGCAGGAATACTTGGTATGAACTTTGAAAATCGTGGCAGATCTCGGTGATCATATCATTGGAACTTGAAAATTTTGTATGGCTTTCATAGATCAACAATCAGACTCTCAAGATATGCAGTGTCTAGCCGAATTGAGCATCAGAGGTTTCTGTATAGTTTAGAGAAAATTCATCACATTTGAGTAGATTAGGTCTTAATTAATCTGGGGAGTATGCAATATGCTACTAATAAACCAATAAAGCGTTGATTTGTTATTGTATCTTTCAGTCAAATATCGTTATAAAGGTCTTACAACTTCAGAATTGAAACATTTAAGGAGTAACTAGATCTAGGCTATTAGTTGATATCAGAAAATAAAATATCTAGGTAAATAGTTATGCAGCGATGCAATTTAAGAGGAGGTATATGAACTTAGAAGAATCTAGGTCTTTAATTTTGTCAACTCTTCAGAGGACATTGATTTTGGTGATCCTGGAAGTAGTAATTCATCATCTTTCTACTCAAGACTCATTATTTTTGTGTACTATCATCCAAGAACCAATGCAGACTTGATTAAGCTAACATTTGTTGAAAATACGGGTGGTTAAATTGACATTGTTTGTGGCATCTCCAGACTCTATCCTCTGGGTTGGACGATTATCCTCGTGCTTCACATCCCAGTGGGGAAGAACGTCACTTGGATCTTAGATGCTGGATGCTACTCGCGGCAGATTCCTTGCATTCCATTACTGAGTTGTTTGCGAGGGGAAATGAGCATAAGAAGGTATATTGAGTAAACTATTTAAACACTGTAGTATATTTCTTAGTTAACAGACCTTGAAAATGAAATGATGCAGGAATATGGTTCAACAGCTAAGCTGCTATCAGATTTTGAGATTCTTAATCAGGTTTCTTCATCTCTGTCATTCTGTCTGAAGTCATTTGTCATTCCTTCACATTTTACTACTAAATGGTTGTCATAAAGGCACTAGCATAGAAAACAATTTCTCTAATGCATTATCGTATGATATTTTAAAGGAATAATCCCTGCTTGTTAAGCACTGGTTAGATGGTTCTGAACATATGCTGAGGACTAATAGCCATCATTTGTGATTCATCTTTTACCAGATTCATTTTGATCCTGCATCTGGAGCTTATTTCGATTTTGGAAATCATACTGAAAAGGTATGCTGCTTGCTTGTTGCTGTTCTTCTCAGTATACTGCACCTTGCACTCACGAATTGAGTTGCACCATGAGTTCGGAAACAATATTTTGGTATAATCTCACTGATATAGAGATTTAAAAGCTATAATCCTTCTAATTGCCATTGGGTGATTGTATGTTAACATCTGCTATCTTGTTGAAATCTGGAAAACAGTTCGTCTATGTTTAAACATGGGAAAGACTTTTTCATTTCTTGCATGCAGTATTGGTCCTTAAGCAGGCAGTCACTTCTTCGGGGGCCTAACATTTTCTAGACTTTGTTGTAGGCTTAGCTTGCTAAAATTCTTCTTGTTTTACCATTAGGAATCAGATGTACATTGCTACTTAATAGAGTTTTGTGCCATTGATTTGGATATTTCACTTGTAACCCTATATCAGCCTCAGCTTATGAAATTTTTCCTGCATGTATTGATTGTTCAATCATTCTAGGTTCGTTTAAGTTGGAAAGAAATAGTGGTAGGAAATAATTATCCAACTCGAGAGCTTGTACGAGAAGTATTGGAAAGGCCAGAGTTGAGATTGGTTCCTCATGTTGGTTATGGAAGCCTCTTTCCCTTTATGGAGAAGATCATTCCACCTGTAAGTTGCATTAGTTTTCATCACTTTGATCTTTGATGGCTCTTGCCTTAGTTACCTCTTTGAGCTTGGTGACAGACCTCTTATTTTTTTGGGACCAACACAGGATTCGTGGATTCTGGATAAACAGCTTGACCTAATTTATAACAGAAGCATCTTATGGACAGACTATGGACTCCGCTCTCTTGCCAAAACAAGGTGATTGTGTATCTTATTTGTTTCTTCTATTTACACAATTATGATCAATTTGGCTGTTGCTGGTACTAGAATTATTTAATTTAAAATGTTATCTTGAATGCCACAGCTCCTTGTACATGAAACGCAATACAGAACATGACCCGCCTTATTGGAGAGGTCCAATTTGGATGAATATGAATTACAGGATTCTTTCTGCACTCCATCATTACTCAGAAGGTATACCCCTCCCTGCTGGAAATAAAATACGAATATAAAGTATATTTATGTCTCACAAAACCTAGTGCCTTCATTCACAATTAGTCTTCTGAATTAAAAGGTTAAATTCTTGCAGTAAACGGACCGTACAGAGACAGAACTAAAGTCATTTACGATGAATTAAGGGGCAATCTGATTAGGTACTTTTTACAGTATCATACATAGGGTGCCTCTTTTGCTTGCCTCCTATCTGAACTAGTCTGTTAATTCCAACACTTTCATCTGCATGCTGCAGAAATGTGGTCCGCAACTACCACCAGACTGGATTTTTGTGGGAACAGTATGATCAAAAGAAGGGCAAGGGAAAAGGTGCACGACTATTCACTGGTTGGACAGCGCTTGTGCTATTAATTATGGCTGAAGCTTATGGTGAAAGTTAAGGTAAAGATGATTGAAACTATTGTTAACAAAAAGAGAACAAGTTTGAACTTCAGACCAATAGAAACTCCATATGGATATTCAATAGAGGTAGTAATTTTATCAGTTGCGATATTACTAGTTCTTGCATTATTATACACATTTTAGTATAGTGACAATCTTATAGAAGATAGTAAATGTCTGATGCACGTCCCTTTTGCACATCTTGATGCATGTCTTATCATCCCCAGCCTGTTGGCATTCCTGAGCGGGCATTGTATCTTTTGTTTTTTTTTTTTTTTCCCCTTGGAAGGCTGGCACTACAGCTGGAGTAGCTGGGCCATTTGACACAAACTTATGGAAACACGCGAGAGATATATGCTCGGACAAGGGGTGAACAGAGCTCCAACATGTTATCATGGGAGGATTTTTTTTCTTGGCTATCGCCGGGACTCAAAAGCCTCCACACTACCACCAGGCCACTGATAAATGAGTGTCGGGGGCCTGAATCTTAAATCGCATAAGTGGGAACGCAAACAAAACTGCTGGACCACTTATAAGTAATCACAAATGCAAGGTTTGAAACTTAAAACGCAAGGTACATGTGGCGTTCGGTTCTCATTTTAATTTTTCATTTTTTTTTTCTTCCCAATCCCTATAGTAAGTAATGACAAATTTTGATCCACTTCCAGCCGATACACTAAAGAAAGCACTCAGATTTGAGGTTTGGGCCAACACAGGATATCCTCTTTTGATGCAACATAAGTCACGAGATGTTAATCGACCATTGAACAAATACTTCGTACGGTCAGAATAATTATTCACTGCTGTCCCATTTTGGCATTCTAAACCCATTTTCTATTAACAAAATATCGAAAAAGAAGGGAAGAAAAAGAAAAACAAGGGGGCCTTTGCATAACGAGTACAATATGATACTAAACCTTTGAGGTCAATCAATATAACCTATCCGCACCTAGTTACACTGAAAATTTTGTTGGGGTCAAGACATTCTAGCAGTAGCAGTTAATTTCCGTTGATCAACTGCGATGTAAAAGTAGATCACATCAAGGGATAATCATAAATGATGCATCAATTACTTGGACATTTCAGCTCACTTCTTCTGTCGTCTCTGTCTCAGCCATCATAATCTCCATATCCCTAGTATCTCGCTTCAACACATTGGCAAGTCTTGCTATGGCCTCTGTCTGTTGTTGTAAGACCTGTACCCACAAAAGGGATCCTTAATTTTGACATGAATGAATTATGAATTCATCACCACACGTAGTGGCATTGCCATGTCCAGCAATGCAAAATCTTACAATTTCAATGAAGGTTACAAATTGCATAAGTTTCATATTGGGTTCTATGAAATGCAACTAATAGAATAATAACGGTGGTCTAGAGAAACTTATATGACAACATATCAATACAATTTTACAAATAATACATAGCTTTTCTTTTTCAAGTCAAATTTGCAAGAGCTATTATAACCGTTATAGTGGTAGGGAACACATCAAGCTTGCAGCACTTACCTCCTGCATTTCAGCAAGACTCTGTTCGTGTATTTTGGTTGATCCCAGAAGATAAACAGAACCACCACCACCAATGGCATTTGCTTGAACACGTGACACAGTGAGCAAGTTTTGAACCCTCCTAGAAAGTTCTGCTCCAGATCCTTTAAGCTGAAATCATTGCTTGTCAGCACAGTATCCTGATGGCAGACCCAGAAAAGCATGAAGCATATAAAGAGGATCATGGGACGAGTAAGACCAACCTGTCTTGTTATGGAAGCTAACTTCTCAGCCAATTCAACTTCCCCTTTCATTAAGGGCAATCGGCAACCCTTACCCTCCAATGCTTCAACAATTCTCATCACCTGTAGGCATAACAATGCAATAGAAGTCAAATTGACTAGTCTAGCACTAAGTTAACACATCAATCACAGAAAAATGACCAAGACTGCCCTAACACTAACAAAGGCACACAAAAAAACAACTCAAAATCTGAAAA
This sequence comes from Ailanthus altissimus, assembly GCA_946807835.1. Taxonomy (NCBI): domain Eukaryota; kingdom Viridiplantae; phylum Streptophyta; class Magnoliopsida; order Sapindales; family Simaroubaceae; genus Ailanthus; species Ailanthus altissimus. Next base: position 22,573,676 of record OX327692.1, on the reverse strand, counting down.
CTATGCATAGAATCATTCTACTCATTTCTAGCAGCTTATGAATGGAGCAGAAACTGTTCCCCACCCTCAAAAGACGCCTTTGAAGACTTTGCTCCTTTTGTCTCATTCGTTCAATCCAAGGCAGAGTTTCAGCTTTAAAATGCCTTTGAAGCTGCAAAAAAGACATTAGATACAAAAGCATATTTTAAATCTATGATCCATGAGGAGAGAGACAAGAGTACCATTTTCACATTGCTTTGAGTAATTCGTAATCTCTCAGCATCAGAAAGAATGACATCATCTTGAAGCTGCAATAACCCAGTATCACAATGTCAAAGTAAGCAACTATAGACTATCAACTGAATATAATGATTAAATGAAGCATGTGCATAATCCTCTAAAGATAAAGCCTTGAATTACATGCATGCAAATATACTTGTCACCCGGTTTTGCCTTAGAAGTGCAAATCATAGAAAGAATGCACTAGTCTAACATCTATCCACCTGCAGCAGGATACTCTTCTTTTGTCATTATAATTTCTACGTCCTCCAAAAGTACTTTACCAAGCAAGTGTAAAACCATTAACTTCTGCTATAGCTTTCATTCTCAGATAACTCATGGGAATCACTAGCTGAACTTGAGCAAGCATCCTGAATTCCCATCAATGTTAGCCAAACCTTTAATTAAATATTTTCATCTAAACATTATTCATGAATCATAGTGTACTAAATTATATGAAACCTAGTTCCTCAAACTTAGCCACTAGATCTCTAGACATCAATTAGCAAACATCCAAAGCATCTTGTACTTCAACATTCTCTTCAGCAGATGGCATGGACACAGGACCTTCTAGATGTGCACTACAGAACCTAAATGAATTAAAAAGGAGATGGCACCTAAGCCAACTCAAGCTTTTAAGTTTAGTTGACTGAATCATAACTAGCCTCTAACATTTATTCTCAACCTAGCTACAAGTCTATCCAAAAACTCGTTGGTCCAACCAGTTGATCATTTTGTTACTCCTTTATTTTAAAATCAACCTATTTACCCCATAAGAACCCTATCAGTTACTTTCATCTCATCTCTGATATTCACTTTCTTTTACCATTATCATATGCAAAAAAATTCCATTTATTTGAAAAAAAAAAAATAAACATTTCTGTTAAGTTCCCAGAGCACAAAAATATCTCCATAGTCAATCTCCTTATTAGCAATTCAACCAAAGTTCTCATTGTCTTCTTTTATCTCCCATCACACCCATGCACTCTCTCAAGGTTCTACGATATTATTTCAAATCTACAATGTTTAGGCATTCAAATGCACAAAATTACTTCCAATTGTTGCCCTTGATAAGGGATGCCAAAATGAATATGTCTCTTCCTCGATGAGAAAATCATCTCAACTAATCATCAGTTTGCTTAATGAATGGAAAACAAAATGATCACCAGTCCTCATGCTCCACCAAAAATACAGTATATACTTCTAAGTTAATCAGGTATATTTCTCCCAGTTGAAAAGCATTAGAGAAAAATCCAAAAAGAAAAATTGTGACCAAGCTCTACCTCACAAAACATTATATAACAGACCAAAACTAAGAACCTTAAATTGAAAATTCTGCTAATCCATCAAGCTTAAGATAATGATGTTATTAACATCAAAGAAGAAGAGCAATATGATATGACTTCTAGTAGAGTCCCCAATAGTTTTTGCATCATGAGGAACATAACACAATGAACATGCATATACATATATTGTGAAAAAACTTCATGCCTCAAATAAGAATAAATACCTTTAGGCGATGTGAAAGGTCTTTGAAACCCTGAACAAGCTGAGGCCACAAGCGTTCCCGGTCATTACTATCCATACCCTCCAGTTTCCCCATAGCCTCCGCCCACATGATCTACCAATGCAAACTATCCTCCATACTTAGCAGACTAAAAAATAATTATTATTATAAAAAGAAATTACTAAAAGAAGAACAAACTCACATCCGAAACACCAGCTGGCTTCACCCGGAACTGCGGTTCAGTGACACTGAACAACAAATGCTGCAAAAATAACACATTAAGTGAATGCCCAAACTCAATTTCTTTAACAAATCAAATCTGACGAATTAAGCATAGGAAAAAAAAAATAAACGAACCTTAAAAGCATACTTAGGATTTGTAGGCGCATCCTTATAAGCATCAACAATAGCCTAAACAGTAACACCACAAAAACAAAATCAAAAACCCCAAAATTACGATTCATTCTTTAGTTCTAATAATTAATTAATTAATTAATATATAAATAAAACAGACTTGAATATCGCGATCGGGGAGAGAGAAGGGAAGTGGGGCCATGGGAGCCATCTGAGTAGTCAATTGGGCACTGGGGAACAGACTTAGCTGCGGCGTGGCAGAGGGAGTCTGAAATCCGAATCCAGTGAATCCACTTGCAGGTTGTTGAAACGGCGTCGTCTGTTGCTGTTGTTGCGGCTGGGAAGAGAATGGAGTGGAGAATAGAGAGGAGCCGAACGACGACGTAGAAGGTGTGCCAAATGCTGGCGTCGAAGACGGATTGGCGAATGCCGGCGTCAATGATGGAGTGGCAAAGGCAGGCGTCAACGACGGAGCGCCGAAGGCCGGGGTTGGAAATGGAGCACCGAAAGCCGGCGTAGTAGACGGTGTGCCGAAGGCTGGAGTTGAAGTTGAAGCTTGAACTCCGAACATTTTGTGTTTGATGTTAAAGTGGACGTAGAGCGGGGGAGTGTTGGTGTTATTAATTTTAAGCAGGAGCTGCCATTTTATTTATTTTCATAGGGTTGGGGTTTTAGAGTTACGCTTTGCATCGCGGCTCTAAATCTAATATTGTTTCCTAAAGGCCTTTTGGTCATTAACATTAAGCAAAATTTTAGTCATTAAAAGGATATTTAATTCTACTTCAAAAAAATATACATACATATATTCATTCATTTGGTAGTCCGGTAATATAGGTAATGTTGACATTTTTAATTATTTTTAAATAGGTTTTGATATTAAATTTGAAAACTATCAGTGAACCTAAATCTTTTAAAAACAGTTCGTCTTGTTTATTTGATTCGTAAAGCCTGTTGTTAACACAGCCCCTTGGCTTGAAGATTGGACCTCATAAAATCAGATATACCCTAATAATCGAGCATATGATTCAAAAACCAAACTCTTAATGGATTTATATGCACAAAGGGCGAAGTTTTAACTCAAATATGCTGTTTCTTTTACACTCGGGATCTTCACATCCCTCTTAAAGCTACAGAGAATTATACATGCAGATTGATACAGAATGCTACAATTATGATATGGCTTCAAGCATAATGTTATCCTGGATCCTGGAGTCTGTACTTAGAATCAAGAAAGAAATGCATGTGAAGCATTGCCAATCAGAATTGCATAACAAAATTAATGCGAAATGAAATCAATGATTTATGTCAAGACCTACAAGATCATCAAATAGACAGGTCAAATCAAATGCAAAATGTTCATAATCAAAACCACAGAAGCATTATTCAACAAAAAGAAGGTCCTCAACTTGCAGGAAATGCGCCTATCATTCATGCTTTGATTGTCACACTGCACAAGCACAAGCCAGATGGCTTTATCTTGGAGGTCTGCCATTCTGATCCTGGGGCTGCATCTGGATCATACAACAGGGTATTGTAACCAGGTTCATCTTCTAGTGAGAAAAGTAAAAGTTTTCCATCCAGTATCCCGAATCGAAATCCAATGGATGAGCTACCAGTCAAAGGAACCGGCACCATCTTCCATGAATTGTCCTCTGGATTGAAGATGGCCAGCTTCCTTTGGTTTTTCCATTCCATACAGAAGAGTCTCTTACCAAGCACAGCATAAGCAGTGACCATGACGCAACCATTCTTCATTTGACACCAGGCGTGCCGCTCGGGATTGTACACATCAACAAATTTTGAATTTCCGATGGTGAAGCTTGATCTCCCACCCATTACATAGAGTTTTCCATTGAATCCGCACGCAAAACAACCCCATCGCGGTCGACGAAGACTCTCTATCAGGGTCCACTTGTCAGTATCGGGATCATACACCTCAGCACTGGAGAGACTCTCTCCATCTATTCCATAGCCTCCAACAGCATAAACCTTGCCATTCACCTCAGCACAAGCAAAGTCATAACGGGCCACATTCATGTTTGCCAGTTTGCTCCAACTGAAATTACAAATAGTGTTGTTATAAGGCTCACAGGAAAAATAAAGCAATTCAACTTTGAAGAACGACAACTAGGTGCATAGAACTGGCTAATAGGGAAAAAAAAAAAGGGTAAAACCACAAAGCAAAATTCTTGCTTGGTTAACTTCCCAAGTGTTTTTAGTTGGTGTGGCAAGCATCTCTAATCAGTATCAAGGATTAAATACTAAAAAACAGTGATTTGAGAGGATTAACCATTCATTAAACTGATTTTGTGGCTATTCAAGCTGATCACTTGATCAGACATTTCCCGTTCACAGTTTTTTTTCAAATTTAGCAAATCACTCGGTCAGGCATGAGTAAATGGGAAGTTCCAGTGTACGTGCTTTTAGATAAAACATATTATGAGTTTCAGTCACCTAATTTATCACACCTATTCAAACTGATTAAATTTATGTGCTTCTACTAGTGTTTAGTTATTACACTCGAAGAACTACAAATAATTTGATAGCTGATCAAAATTTCTAGTGCCTGATAGAGAATGATTGAACCAATAAATTATGTTAAAATTCCAAGGCTAGTAAAAAAGTGCAATAAAACCAAACCTGTTGAGGCAAGAATCATATTGGTAAACATCTGATGAGGCAGAGCCAGTCCCATCAATCACAGAGTAGCCAGCCATGACAAGAAGCTTCCCATTAATGACAACCACCCCAAACCCAGCCGTTGCAGGACTGGGCATAAGTGGAAGAAGTCGATGTCTGTTTCCGTTACAATCCAAAACCTCCCATTGGCTCTGCTTTCCTTCAGGATCCATAGTTAAGATACAGAGCCATTCCTCTAGCAACCCAAGTAATTTTCGCACAGTGATAAATTCTTTGCTGCGGATAAATGACCTCCATTTCTTGGAGACAGCACCCATGGTTGGGAAATTGGTACGAGGAAGGAGTGCAAGGATATACTTTGCCACATCATCTGGTAGCCCCGGTAATATGGGACTGTCAATATCATCAGCAACCTGAGAGGTTGAAAGTGCATTGCTTTTTGAATGAGTTGATTTTTCTTGCTCAGTCAATGGGGAGAAACACATGTTTGATTCTGTAATTCTCTTCTTCCCCCTCACAACACCAGGCATTTGCAATTTTGCAAAATAAGGAGAGGCTGATGATTCTTGTATTTGTTTATATCTTCCAACAAACTTATCTATACTTTTGTAATGACAAACAATCAACTAAAGAAATTCATGAAACCCATCACCTATAGGGATTTTACAAGACCAAGGCATAATAGATGTAGCAGAACGAATCACTTGAGCAGTAAAAGCTGAGGTTGTTATGTGTTTTGCCCAATCTGATTCATACTCCATACCAGAAACTTTGCTCTTGAAATAGTTCCTTCCGGCTGTTCTATGTCGAGTATTTTTCAAGCCTTCAATATTGTCTCTCCCGCCACACATTTCCCAAATAACTACATACAGAGATAAGAAAATCAACACAACTAGTAACAAAACAAAAATAAGCAGAAGCCAGTATTTATCAAAAATAAAAGATAATGAAGAGAAAGTAGCGGAGATCATACCAGTCCAGGCCATAAATGTAGCTAGCTCTCTAGCCTCCTCTGACCTCCATTTATGTGAGGCCCTTAACTACCTGATTTAATTCCATGACAAAATGATAAGTGTAAAATGGGGATTAAAAATCAATGGCGAATAGAACTGTTTTGGGACCAAAGTGTAAAAGGAAAGAAGTTTTGGGGACCTAAATGCTAACGAAAGAAAACTTTGTGGCTTCCAAAGTAATTAACCAAAGGAGAAGGGCTAAAATGATAAAGTCTTTTGAAGGTCCGGGAATGCTGAAAACGCAGTATTTTACTAAAAAGTCTAAGCCGAATCACATGCTGACACATGGCATTGAGTTTGTTAAGTTTGTTAGAGTTGGGCGGAAAAGTCTATTCTTGGGCTATAAATATCCAAACTTGGGAAGTTTAATGTAATATCTGACTTTCATCATTTTCTTGATTCTTGGGAGCGTTGTGCGCTCTATCATTCAAGATTGGAATTCCTTGGTCTTGTTTGAATAATATCATCAAATCTTTCTTGTGTTGGCTCGTGGATATTGACTCTACCGAACCTTCTCTTGTGTTTCTTGATTGATCTTTGATTATTTCTTATTTCTCAATTTCAATTCCTTGATTGAAGATTAGATTAGGTTCAATTTCGTTCCAACAACTGGTATCAGAGCTTGGTTGGGAACTTAATGGCATCTCACAAGTTTGATATTGAGAAATTTAATGGCAAGAATGATTTTAATCGTTGAAAGATTAAAATGGAGGCATTCTTAGTTAGTTAGAGGCTCGAATCTACAATTGAGGAGGTTGCATCTAACCCAGATGGCAAGAAACCGAAATCTTCAAAGGCAAATTGTGATCATGCCGAGATTATGAGAAAAGCAAAAAGTGTCATTGTCCTTAGCTTTAGTGATGAAGTCCTAAGGGAAGTGACAGGTAAAAAGACAGCCAGTGGTTTATAGATGAAACTGGATTCCCTATATATGATCAAATCTTTGGCCAACAGGTTACATCTTAAGATAAAAACTTTACCAATTGAGTGTGGGGGAGGGGAGCTCTATTAAAGATCACATTGATGACTTCAATAAGATTATTATCGATCTTGGAACCATTGATGTGAAGATTGATAATGAAGATAAGGCAATTATCTTGCTCAACTTACTACCACCGAGTTATGAACACTTTATAAATACTTTCTTTTATGGAAGAGAATCTTTGATAATGAACGATGTAAAGTCTTCTCTGAATTCGAAGGAATTGGTAAAGAAGACGGATGCTAAAGATTACAACGGTGATGGTTTAACTACCAAGGAGAGGTCAGGGAAAAGGAAAGAATAATAGATCGAAGTCCAAGACCACAAGGAAGAAATGCTTCTTCTATAAGAAAGAATGACATTTCAAGAAGTATTGTCTTCCTTTCAAGAATAATAACAAAGTTATTTCAAGAAAGATTCATACTTTCAAGAATCAATGGATATGATAACGAAAGCACTTCCTTCCACTAAGTTCAAGCTTTGTTCCAGCTTGATTAGTATATAGAAAAGGATGATGCAGAAACGACCAGCAAAGAAAGTAAAAAATGCTCATTGATTTAGAATCAAGATGAAGATTGTAAAATGGTGATTAAAAATCAATGATGAAGTCAAATGAACTATTTTTTAGGACCAAAGTGTAAAAGAAAGGAAGTTTTTGAGGACCTAAATGTTAACAAATGAAAACTTTGTCGCTTTCAAAGTAATTAACCAAAAGAGGAAGGCCTGAATATAAAACTCTTGGATGGTCCACAAAAACACACCATTTTACCAAAAGATCTAAATTTGAATCAGATGCTGACATGTGGTATTGAGTGTAAGTTTGTTAGAATTTGGGTGGGAAAGTCTATTCTTAGCTATAAATACCAAGAAAGTTTAATGTAATCTTTGGCTTTCATCATTTTCTTTTATTTTTGAAAGTGTTATGAGCTCTATCATTCAAGATTATAATTTTTTGATCTTGTTTGAATAATTGCATATGAGTTTTTTATGTTGGCCTAAATTTTCTCGTGTTTCTTAATTAATCTTTGATTTGTTTCTTATTTCCTAATTCAATTGCACGATTAAAAATTAGATTAGGTTGAATTTAGTTCCAACAAAAAGTCAATACCATTATTACCAAAACTTAATTTTCAAAGCGCGAGAAAACGAAACAACTCGTGACAGAGACCCAATTCCACCAACAAATTCAATTATTCCTGCAAGCTAAAAGCAGAAAATTCTGCTTATGGATTTGACTATAATTTTCAAAAGGCCGGCACCTAAAACCCACTAGTAAACACTATAGTTAGAAAATAAAAACAAAAACAATAAAATAAATATATCATCGCCGTTCCATCCAATTATTCCTATATATTGTTTTCACTCCCCAAATCACTTAAAATTTATATTTTCTTCACAGACAAAGAATGGACGCAATAAACAACTTAACAACGTTTTTAATATTCTCTTATTACCTCTAAAAGCATAAATATCAAGTTCAGCGCCCTACCTACCAAAAAATTAAAACAATGGATCTATAAACACGTTCCAAAGATTACCATTTTAAGCATTAAGCAATATCAGTTCAGCAAAACAAAAAATATACATATAAAAAGAGAAAATGATAAGCAAATCAAACAATAAATCCCAATATTCAACGAACGGATCTGAAAACAATACAGGTACAGTTGTTTATGACATAATTAGATGATGAACGGGGCGGCTAAATCAGATCTGATATTGAATGCAAAACAAGCGCTGAGTCGGAACTGATCCAATCCATATTATTATAGCTTAACAAACATTGAAAGTAGAAAGTGATAAAATATGTTAAGACAACCAGCATGGGGTAGATGTAAGAACTAAGCAAATAATGTCGGTAAGGACCTAAACTTAAAACCGACATGTCGTAGAATCCAAAAAAAAAAAAAACACAACAATCTCGGATCAACTTTATCCATATTCCAAACACAATAACATATAGCAAACACGTAAACAGATCTAAAAGAAATAGATAAACAAACCAAAAAAAAAAAGCATAAAGAGAAAATAATTACCCCGAAAATAGAAGGATAGGCAAAAAGCTGCCTGCGAGATGAATGAATATATACAGAGAGAGAGAGAGAGAGAGAATAATAGATGTATGTTGAGGGGCGCTGAATAATGATGACGAGCTAAGAATGAGGATGGATTTATTTTCTCAAGAATGAGGATGGATTTAGATTTGGAGATGTACGTATATATAAAGGGCGAAGAAAATGGGATTGAGAGCGAACGGAGGCAAAGGATAGAACTGTCAGAACAGCGAACACGTCAAGAAGAGATTTTCGCTAACAGAGAGAGACGAGTTTGTGTTGTGTGCATTTGTTCTGTTCCCGAAATAAAGGGATGGGCAAGGCAAAGCAAAGCAAATCAATTGTCAATGTTTATTATTTTTATTATTTTTTTTAATTGCTTTGTCGAATTTGCACTTCCGGGAAATTTTATTGTGTACCTGTTCAGATACCGTGATCTTTCTTCGAACCGTTGATTTTTTATGAGAGTGAGGCGGGTTAGTGGTGGGACCCGGTGTGTTGTTTCTGTGCCGTGAGATTCGGAGCTCCGGGTGGGTGGAGTTTCCGGGGCAAGTGGTGGTGGTGGGTATTGATTTAAAAATAAAAACGTGGGGAGTTGGATAAAGAGGAAGATGAGATGACTGGTTACCACGGCGTCATTTTCTTTGTTTATTCTTGTGTTGTGTTGTGTTACCGGCTACCGTTGAAGACCGAATATTCCATTAAGACCTTTAGTTGGCGTGGCTGATTAACAAATTAAAATCTGCTAAAAAAATTTAATTTCTTATTTTATGAAGACGTCCGAGAAAATAAAAGCAACGTCATACACACTTTGGTTTCCGGATTTTAAATTTGGATCCGGATCCGGATCCATATTCCATCCTTTCTCATTTTTGACTTTTTGAAAATATTTAAAAATAAAAGATTAACATTAATTTTAAGTATTTTACGTAACTAACCACTATTAAATTAATCATTAAATTTTTCAATTTGTTTTTTTTTTTTATAACTTATCTGCTACTTACATAGTCTATCCCAGGTGGAGGGTCAGCTGGCTACAAGTAAAAAACATTAATATAATTATTTATTTATTTATTTATTCACTCAAAAATATTATTTCTTTATTTAATTACCCAAAATGTCTATTTTACTCAGTTCTTTTTTATTGTTTTAAATTAAATTGTCTTTAAAAAATTATATTTCTCATTTTATTAAGACAAGTAAATTTTTTTTCTTATCTTAATACAATAAAAACTCAATAACATTTTAGTACTTTAAAATTACAATAAGCTAGTTTCTTATAAGGTCAACTTTTTTAAAAAATAATAATAATTTCAACTTACTCTCTTTAATTTTCTTTTTTTTTTGTGAGCTTCTTCCATTATTTTAACTTTTACTTTTGTCAAGCAAGGAATTGTTTGCTTCTATTTTAAATTACTGTATGTTTTAAACTAAATTTTTATAGAATGATCGTATTATTTTTTTTTTTTAATATTTTTTTTTTTAATTTTATATAATTTTGACGTTTTTTCTTTTTTGTTTGATGAAGTTACAGTTTCCTCTAATGCTGAACTTTATCGTTGATTCACCAACAACGCTTTAATATTTATTTTCCACATATTAAAAGTCGTTCAATCCGTTGAATTTCTCTACCTCATATATAGATAGGTTATGTTTGCTTAAAACCAAATTCTGATATTAGTTTATTGAAATAAAAAACAAATATCTCAAGTAATATAATACAGAAGAAGTAATTAGGAAAACTAAGTGGGAGAAAGGTAATAAAAAACACACACACAAATTAACGTGGTTCAACAACTTGTTTATATCCACAGTAGATTAAAATCATACTCTTTTATTATTAAATTATAAAACACTTACAAAGTATACGTTTTATAAGAAAGAACTCTCAATTTCACAAAGAATGCAACTCTCTCTTGTAAACAATGGTTTTTGTCTCACTAAGAATTATAAAAAATGTTATGATCACAAATATATGTTTACAAGTCAATATATAGCATTTATATAGACTTTATAACCACCTAGGTTAATTTTAAACGCGTGGGAGTCATTTTATGGAGACCTTAAACAAGTAGAAGGCAAAACAAACCAAAACAAAACAAGAAATATTTTTCCCGCACTAGCACTATAGCATTGGGCTCCTGATGCTGCAGCGCCCACTCTCTGTCTGGGGAGCTGCAGCACTTATGCCTAAGCATTGTCTTTGCGTTTTTGCCTATTTTCTTCGTTCATCTTCGATCCTCACATACACAACGCATTTGACTTGCTCTTCAAATCATATTTTAACAATTTTTAATCAATTTTTTCACAATTTACATTTTAACTTTTTATTTCACTATTGACTTTTGTTTATTTACTTTTTTTTACTAATTGTCTATTATAGTTTTTTATAAGTAAATTTTATTATCTTTTCTACTAATTATTTTTATGAATAATTTATTTTACCTGTAAAATTTATAAAATGATACTGAAAATTTTTCAGTCCAATGGAAAATAAATTTCTGATTTTGTTCCCGAATACTCAAGGGAAAAATAATTGTTTAATATATTTTTATTTAAAAAAATAACATTTTAACTACACTTGTTCATCGAATATAAGTTCTACTTGAGTGGAGTAAGTGCCTATTTAGTTGGTAAAACTAAAAATTAAAATTAAAAATAAAAAAAAAATGCTTTAATAGTCTCATATAAAATCAAACTATATTCTTAAATCTATAAAAGAAGACCAATAAAAAAATGTTTATAAAATATCAACTTCAATATATCTTTGCAACACTGCAAATTAATTTTTATATAAACTAAATTTTAACTGAAACGAAAATAAAGAAAAAAAGAAAGTAAACTGCAGCTATTAATATGAAATTTGTTTTTGTACAAATTAAAACAATAAACACAAAATCTTTCAAAAAAAAAAAACAATAAACACAAAAGAGGTAAAACATTTTGTTTTTGTTCGTTCTTGAGCATCAAATAGGTTATAACCCCAAAAAAATGTTTTATAAATAAAATTGAAAATTTAATGGTGGTTAATTACTTAAAAGGAGTGTAATTAATGTGTCCTCTATTTTTTATGAAAGGCACGTGTCAATATATGCTAAAAAAAAAGAAAAAAAAAAGAGATAGGACATTTTAAATTTAATCAAATGCAATTACTTTCTTTTTATTAAAAAAGAAAGAAAAAAGAAAGAAACGGTACTTCTTATGTAGTCATTTCAAGTGCATCCAATGAGATTAGTCTTTCGATCAATGCTCGTTGGAACAACTAGTTAATAAATTTATCAATTTGCAATAGAGTTAAGACCGAAAACAATCAACGAAATACAGTCAGTTTCCAGTCATTCAAATTTTGACTTTGATTTTTAAATTTGCATTTGAAACTTGGCCTATCTAAATTTGGCAATGCTTTTCTTCGTCAAAAATGTTAACTGAGACAATTACTATGAGGTGAATTCTCATCCATAATCCCGTTCAATAACTGTATCTATTCTTATCACTTTACAAAAAGTCTTTAAGCTATCGAAGCAACGGTGTCAAAAAGAAGTAACAACGATTCAACAGACGAAATAAGAACGCAAGTGTTGCACCCGATTATTGCCTTGTAGAATCCCGAAAGCTAAGTAAGATATTATCCAATAGAGAATCTATGATACCATATTGACATGGACGAATGATTTGAATGTGCTCCGAGAGCATCAATTCACCACACAAAAAATAAAAAAGTCAGTGGCTCACTAAATCAAAACTGTCAAATTCAAACATTGAAGAGGTTATAATTGGTGGAGAAAGCAATTTTACATGTCCAAAGCAGTTCAACGTCGACCATCGACGTAGGTGTATGGTTGAGGATTCAGGCCAGTGATCCGGGACGTTGGATTTATTTGATTGCGTAGAACTTTTGTGTGTGTCCACGTGGCTGCCACGACCATGAATAAATCCTCATCCATACATAATCACACACTTGGCTGTGATGCAAATTGAAACAAATATCAATTTATTATTGGAAATTGTTTGTTGCATTGTACACGTGGCATTGACGTGAATTCTGTTCAGATTCGGAGCACTTTTTAGAAGATGATAAGGTCGTGGACTCGTGGTCGTGGCGTGGGGGTGGGTTTGCTTTGCGTTGTGTTGGTCAAGTGTGGAGTCCGGTCGAAGATGACGGCAGGTGGGCCGTTAGGATCTTAGTGGGACCCACATGAAATGAATGAACGGGTGGATGTATAGATAGATATAGATCAGGCTGCCCGTTTGGGGCAGCTTTATGTGTTTCGTTTGTTTGGGTCTACATTTCAACGAAAAACACACGTGTGTATCAAAAAAGACCAAAGACACGTGCTTGGCCCCCCCCGCCCTTCGATTCAACGAACCGATTGTTATAGGGAGTATCAACACGTTCATCCCCTGAGTTTGACAAAATTACACAATTTACACTGCCACGACGACTGTGTCCGAATTATTAACATTTTCTCTTTAAAGGAAATTTTAATAATTTGATGCTCGGTTGAAAATGACTTTTTCTCTTTATTTCTTTAATTTTATTCTCTTGTTTCTAGATTTCCCTTTTACTTTCTCTCTCTCTCACCTTTCTCTACAAAAACATTGTCAACCAAACTATTGTCATAATGGCACTACCACAAAATGCAGCTCCGTGGCAGTGAGGTTCGCCACATGCGCTCAGCCAGAGGGATATCGCGCTTCGCACGATGGCAAAGATATTACACTTTGCAAAGCAACAAAGATCTCGTGCCGACGCGCTCCCTCCGCTGCTCATGCGATCATGTAACTGCCTACCACCACTAATTTTGGTTTTCTATATGAAACTCGAGGTTTTGGGCAAATTTTTATTGCTGGAATATTTGGCCGAAGCCATAGATTGGAGTGGACATTATGTTACTTAGTTATGGTCTCTTAATTTTCTTACCATGTAATTTGATTTACCGGAACTGGTATTTGTCTAATTATTATATTTGGTTTTTAAATAGGCTTGATAATTATATATTGAATTACACACCACTATAAGCGGAAAAAAAAATGGTGAAGGGGCAGCTTAGAGTGAGTGAAAAAAAATGCTATAAGTTTGTTGTTACTTTATAGGATTTCATTAAGTTTAATGGTTTATAGTTCAAATGTTGAAGTAGGCGTTCTGACTTTGTGGACCAACAAGATATGGCTTCACAGTAGCAGAGTTCACTAAGAGAGAGCTGTGTTCGTACTCATGGTCGAGCAACTTTTGGGCTAATATTCTTTTACCTTTGATGGGAACCATAACCAACTAATCTAAGGTGGTTTGGAGGCCAGGTATAAAACTCAATTGTTGAGTTGATTTCCTTTTTGATAGAAAAATTTTATATTTACAATTGTCAAATATTTTATTATAAAATATTTGTTAAATATTAAATTATAACTATCAAATTATAAGTAACTTAACTGTCAAGGATGTACGAGCATTGCATTAGTGACTGGATGCATTGTTGAGTTGATTTCAATAGTAAACAGTGATAACAGAAAATATCTCGGGATTTTTTTTTTCAATTTATTTGAGATTTGGGGACATTTTGATAATTAAATATATTTTTAACAGTCAACTAATAGTCAAGTGCATTAGTTTGTAGTTAGAGTCCTAGAGAGGGTGATGGTGTTATTATCACCAAAGCTGCCATGACAGCGTAATTTTATCAAACCTTGGGGGGTGATAGTGTTAATACCCAATTGTTATGGTTTTAGCGCTGTGATCCGATGAATCGTCACGTTTTTCTTTTCTATGGACTAGCAGGTTTCCTCCGCCATATATATAAGAGTAATATTAACGGACAAATTTCTCATGCAAATTATCTCGTATAAGGTGGGTGGTTATTGATAGAAGTTCTCATGTTGTACCTCACTTCAAAAAAAAAATATCTCATATGACTTAATGTAGTATTCACATATAGATTAGATGAAACATAAAAATTAACAAAATAAGTGGATATGTATACTAATTTATATGAGATAGTTAGTGTTGGCAAATAGATTATGTCTAAGTTAGCACGGTTTATGAAAATTGGATTTAGGTAAACTTATGTATTTAGGTTAGTATGACACAAAATTTGGGTTGCGATCCAACACAATTTATTGGCACAACATGAAGTTGTGTTATGTAGATACAGTTGGTTCATGGGCTTTCTTTTGTTTTTTATTTTTAAAAATTATAAAAGGCTGCTGCATATAATAGTAAAAAAAATTATTTTATTTTTTAAGATTATTGATCAACAGTTAAGGGGGGTGTATTATAAAAGCAACCCCCCTCCCCATTATTTTTTTTTTGAAGGGAGGGGTTACAACATATATATTTTCATTTCCGCACCACCTAAAGGGGAGGGGGGGGTCGAATCCAGGTAGGGATGTGAGACTTTGGCTGAGCCCCCATGCTCACCCCCCTCCCCATTATACTACTCACTCTTTTCTATTTATACTTTTCACTCGCTCTCTTAATTTTCTCTTAACTCAACTTAAATCTCTCTTAATTCTCTTTTAAATTATTTCAAATATTTTTAAAAATTATATTCTCTTAAATTATTTATTTATTTATTTTTAAATTTTTATTTATTCAATTACAATTTTTAAATTCCAGATTATTATAAAATGAACTCTTAACTACCCCAAAATGACAACAACAATATTCATTTTCAATCTCACCAAGATAATGACAACGAAGATGCATCACAATTATGACATAACAATGCAACAAAGTTCATTTCAAATTATTTTATAGTCAAAGGTTCAACACAAATAAAATAATCGTATTACAACATTGTGTTGCAATACGTGTAACGAAATTTGATCTATTCTAGTCATTCTAGCTTAGTGTACATTCATCGGTATGTCGCAAAGTGTAAAAAAGATCGTTTATCTTATCTTATATTATTTTTAGATATTTAATTTTGTTTAGACATTTTAAATATTTTTTTAGATTTTTTAATTTTTGCAATTATAAATATTGTAATTAAAAGAGACTAGTGAGGGTTCTCAAGAAGTTTCAGCTAGTTACTAACCATCGCCTATCAATTCAAATTCTAATATTGTTTCACTCATCTAACCTCTTTTACCCCAATCCCCAACATGATGAAGTAGGTTGAGGATTTGAGTAATTAGAGGAGGTTGGACAAGTGGAGTAGGATGAGAGTTTAAATTAGTGGATGACTAGTGGTTGGAACTTCTTAGGGACTCTAACTAGTCTCTTTTTATTACAATATTTATAATTTTAAAAATTAAAAAAATATTTAAAATATCTAAATAAAATTAAATATCTAAAAATAAAAAAATAACATAAATTAATTATTAAAACTCAAAATAAATTTCAATAAATTTATACTGAATTTTTGTAATTTATTTTTATATTTATATCCAATAATTTTAGATTTGAAAATTAAAAAAATTGAATTCTTTATCTTTAATGAAATTGCAATTTCAAATTTTCAATTATGAATTTATGAATTATGATTACAAACACTTTTTAAATTTTCAATCCAATATAAATTATAACCTTAATTGTTATTATAATTATTAATTTTAATTGTTATTACAATTAAAATTTTAAATATTTTTACAAAAAATAATTATAAAAATTTAAAATTTAAAAACATTTAAGAAATAGGCATGCCCATGATGGGCTTGTGCCAGCACGGCATGTTGAGCCGTCTAGCACAACACGACTTGATAGGTTGTGCCGTTCAAATACGGCACGCTACTGGGGCAGCATAACCCATTTACCACCTCTATAGGTAATTTGTACAGATAATATTATTATTATATTTATTAAAGGTTGACATTTTTTAAAATATAAATTAGATAGAACAATCTAACTTAAAAGATAACAAAGTTTTTTAGTTATATAATAATTAAATAATATCATATAAATTATCTAACATTATATAACTTGTTCTCCCCCCGAAAGGACGTTGTTTGTGTGCCTACAGAAGGTAGGATAATTAATCACTCTCTTTCATCATCTCCTTCCGATCCTGATAATCTTCCTATTGTGGGTGTTGGTGTAGATCACATGGATGATTTTATTGAGGAAGCTCCCCTTCCAAACCTTGTTTCAGTTTCAACTTCTAGTGCTCCAAGTGGTGTCTATGTTGCGAAGCCTTTTCAATTAGTTTTGCTTCCTAAGAAAAGGGCAACGAGTGGTCCCCTCTATTGTGAAGTCTTCTATTCTTATTTAGACGATTCCATAAATAGTTGGTCTTGTTCCTAACTTTGAAGAAGACCTTCCTCATACCATTTCTAATTTCTTCAAGAATGCTCCTAAGAAAGCACATGTTCCTCACCATTGAATTAAATGCTTAAATCGAGAATGATATTAGAAAGGTCTTCTTCGAAGTCAAGAACAAGACCAGCTACATTTGGAATTGTTTAAATAAGAACAAAAGACTCTACAGGAAAATGGACCACTTATTGGCCTTTTATCAGGAAGTGGAATTGATTATAAAGGCTCTCCAACATAGAGACCACTTGGACCATTAGAAGTTGAAACTAAAACAGGGTCTGAAAAAGGAGCTTCTTTTACACCTATACCCACAACATGAAGAATGTCAGGATTAAAAGTAAAATGTTTAGAAAAAGAGCTTCTTTTACATTATATGGACACACGAACAACGTCTACATTAGCACCTGTAATGGAATCATCATTCAGTAAAACAAACGAAAAAAGCTAGAATGCGAGTAGAAATGATAAAGTTCCTCACCATTAGTGGTTCCAATTTCCATCTCTAGAAGAAAAATGGCAGAGTTAGAAAGAGTTTGGTGTTATGATAGTAGAGTTCAGAATGATTGGCCATTAAAGGAAGGTATAGGGTCAACAAATTTCAAATTAAGAGGGATTAGAGTCTATAGACATTCCTTATAAGTAAGAACAAAAGATTGGTGACACACCCTCTCTTGGTGGGCATAATCCCTCAAAAGATGAGAATATGCTAGTTCCTTGTGAGAAATTGGTTTATTTTAGAAAATTTTCTTCAAGAATCTTTCCCTCTTAAGAATACTTGTAAAAGATAGACTTGTCTTCCAATTATAGTTCTCGAATGTAGTGGCTACTTCAAAAGGGTGGCCTTGACTCATCCAATCACCAATGATAACCATGACATGCTTCTCAAAATCAACCTTCTTGTCTTCACTTCTCTTCATTAAGAGACCAGTAATAGTTCTTTCTAGAGTGTTGGAGATTGTGAAAAATAAAAACATCATAATGAGTGTGCCCACATGGAGGAGGAAATATATGGTTAAGAATAACCACGTCTTGTAATAGATAAAAAATGTTTGGTTGGATTTGCATAGGAGAAAGGCTAGTTACGTGAAGGAACTCATGAATTAAATAAGGGAGAGGAACGTAAAAACAGTTCAAGTGCTCCCTAAAAATAGGAAGTTCACCAAGACTCACTGAGAGTAAATCTAAATGAGATTCATTATGGGAAGATTCCTAACATTGACCCTTAGAGGGAACTCAAAGACTAACTTCAATTCCTCCAAGAAAATGATTGAACAGATCTCACCATTAATAGAATCTAGGGTTCTTTAGTAAAGAGAAGGGAAAATTAGGTTAGAGAAAACATCCGAGTAAGAAAGTTTTTGAATTCAAAGTAAAAGTTAAAGAGACAGTAATTCAAGTATTTAAATGGATTAATTATTGCTAGTTGTTCATTTTAATTAAAGAGTCAAAATGTTTGAGTTAGGAATAGTAACGTATGGGAGAAGAAATATTAAGTAAAGAAAATATCACGTGTCGTGTGTAGAAATATGAGAATGAATAAACGTGTCTAATAGAACTAATTTAAATTTAGGGTTTTTATTCTTTACTTGTCATGGGACATCTATTGGACCTATTATGAAATAAGTTTATTAGCTCGCTCCACTTGAACAAGACCAATAGGTTGAAATAAAAAAAATTGGCCTAAAGCCATGTTTTAAAGCCTAAAAATATATTAGGCAGCACAAATTATAAGAGAATTGGTGTTAAGTAATGGTATGACCCAACCCGTTTCATCATAGACCCTATAAACAGATAAAATAAGGATTCAAAAAGTGAGAAGGATTAAAATTATTATTTTATTTGAATTAAGTTTTATGTTATTATTGTTCTGTATATTCAAGGAGTTTTCGTACGAAAGGAGAAAAAATATAGTTTCCTTGATTAATTTGATTGCATCTTACATTATGGTTAGTAAAACCTAAATGAAATATGAATTGATTACATTATAACCATCTCATTCACAATCCAAATATGATTTGGACAATGGCAAATTATAACATTATAAATAAGTGTACTTAATAGGCCATTAATTCATTCAATCACATAGTATTCAATTAAAGAGTTTTGAATTATTAAATATTAGAGAGAAATCATATAAAAGTATAGCCTCTTATTTGAAGCACTCCCACATACAACACTCATTTTTTGAGTAATTACTGACTTGAGCGTTAGTGTATTTTTTTTTAATAAAAGGATAGTACTTCTCTGATAAATTAAAGCACACTTCAAAGAGAACAAAGTAATTTTTGTGAAGTTCCAAACTTTGGAGTTTTTAATGTTGAAATGGAATCATTTAATCTACGTGTTTTGAGACATAATTTGTTGGTGTTGTATGCATGTAGGCCATGCTACGTGTGAATGTGTGTATTTTAAATAATTTAAATATTGCATGTCTCATATTCAACGTAGCAAAAATATAATACACATTACAATCTCATTACACTAATTAGATTAGGAGACTCACCCTCCAAGCGTGTTTTTAAAAATTCTAGTTGGGGACGTGGTGAGTTTTCTCAAATTAAAATGGTAGCTTTTTCTTTGAAAAATTTTAAAGCAACTCTTGCTACTGTTTATTCTTATCTCTCGGACCTTATTATTAAAGTTAATTCTTAACCTTGTAAAGCGTAAACACCAATTTTCTCCAAAAATGAATTCTTCAATCTACTTTACAATTTTCGGCCATTTACTCTATATAGGCAACAATTGCCTTTAAATTAGTAAATGAAAAAAAAGCAGCACGCCACCTGTTATTTAATAACTCGGCAACATAAAAGCCTTGTCATGCTAGATGTTTCACTTGGCTAATTTTAATAAGGATCAGTAGTTCGAAGTCTCAATTCGTTGCCACCTCCAGCTACTTTGAATTGAATCAAATTCAATTCAAATAACTAATTCATTTTTAGCCAATGACACATCAAAAAGTAGCTAATACTATTAAATTTAGCCAATGAGAGATTAACACCTTTTTATTTCTTGCAAAGCTTTGTATCAAATGAATCAAATTCATTTGATTTTATTAATGGTTGAATAAAATAATATTATGAAATAATTATTATTTCATAAGTTTATCCATCAATATCTAAGTTAGTACCCGTATAAATTATTGGTACAATTTGAAACATACACTATGTAGATAAAAGTGTTAAATCTTACTTGGCACAATTTTAGATTTAACACTTAAACCTTAGCTACTCCTCGAGAGACCTTGAAATAAATTCATATTTTTGAAAAACTTTTCATATTTAATAATTTGATTTGGTACGCTACCCACGTGCTCAACGCATACACTTTGTATAGTGAGACTTTCTAGGTTTACACTTTTGTCTCATAGAACATTTTTGTAAGTCCATAATCGATGCCCCCGTTATGAATAATAGGTTAATTCATATTCATATAATCATTCCGTCATTAATATCCTAGAAGAGTGGAGCCATAGATCAACACTGTCAAGTCCCCTATTACTCAACTATAAACTTATCTCCTATATTAGTATTCCGATAAATAGTATTCACAAATTTCTTTGCAATATTATTTATATCACGAGAAATTCTTTCCCGTAGTTAATGCTTATGGTCATAAGACTTCTTGGAATATAATCTTAGAGCATCTAGATATTTAACTCACCTATATGAGCTGAAAGATCCCATATATATACTTATCGAACTCCATGAGTATCGGACCATACCTAGCGACACGTAACGGTCAGGCCATGAAAAGTCTCTGATATGTGTGGAATTAAAGTATAGTAGATTACTTACAAGCCCACTGTAGTGCTTAGGTCAAGGGATTACGAATACTACTCAACTCGAGAAGATCTTTCATTGACGATTTTATAGGATATCTATTGGAGGTTTTCATTGAGTCTTGTTTAGTATTCACTTCTCACTGAATACATGTATATTTATATGAGCTTTCACTAAACTCATGGTTTGTTAAGATTAATCATCTAGACGATTCAAATATAGATATACACTAATTTATATAAAACAGTTCTACTCAATAGATCATACGTTAATAAAAATAGATCAGGAATAAACAACTCGAGAACATATTTACAAAATGATATTCCCTAACAACGCTTACAACTATTTACAACTGTGTCATTGCAAGTATTTTTTCAGGTTTTTGTCCCATTCAGATAAAATTCTAACAATTCTAACTCTGTAGACTTGATTTAAACTCTCTCAGATCAATATAATATCTAAAATATTACAAATATTTTACTTAATAAAAATAATTAATGATTTAATAAAATATTTATTTATTACATAAATATAAAATAATAATATTCATATAAAATTAAAATGACATATAAACAAAAAATCTCAACATAATTATGCACCAATTTTGGTAGCTTCTCAAAAAATCTCATTAATTATAAGGAACTTGTAGAAATTGAACGATCGATTTAAGACTAATTTGGTGTTTTATTAATTGATAAAACATGATACTTAGTTATGGTAGTGATGTTTCATTTATTATTAGATAATATAAAAGATTTTGGTAAATTTTGTTTTTAAAAAAAGTCAATCGATAATAAATATGTATTGTGAATGAAAAGAATTAAAATATGGTTTAAAATGTATAGTCTTGTCATTAAAAACAAAAAAAAAAGAAGGAAAGATAGGGAACAAGAGGGGAGGGAGATTGAATTGACCAATTATTTATGAAATTTCAGTGGTTGTATTATGTTTATGTCATGTAGAGACCAATTCCAATTGTCTAAATGGGATGGGATTGAATCATTCTATTCTGAATTCTCCAACAAAACAATCACTTACTGGTATTAATTTCATATTCAGTATGCCCCTTGGCGTTGCGAGAGGGCTTCAATAACCCAACTGTTATTTATTTTAAAATGGGATGTCGTTTTAAATTCTTAAGCAGCTTAATTTATGGCATTGGTTTCGTTTACGTAAGAGAAAAAAGTCAACAAGGTTGCTTGGCGTACGGACGATCATCTTGGCTCTTGGCTTTTGGCTCTAGCTAATGGGTCCACGTGCATGTTTATCCCCTTCATAGATAAGTCTTTGGCAGAGCGATTCCTATTATCGTCACTATAGATATAAACATGGATGCTTCATTTTTATAAACTTTTTTAAAATTGTAAATTTTATTATATTTAAGGTTGTAAAAGTCATATACTTTTAAAAGTATCATACTTTTATCATCACCGTAGATTTCAATCATTTTTTTTTTAACTTTATATATTACTTAAATGAGAGACTCTCGATTTCAAGACATTTTACTCCATCGAAATATCTTCAAATAATACTACCCCCTTGAACAAATCAAATTTAGTCGATGATGGAGCTAGAAAGCTTTTTATATTTTAGTAGATTATATTTTGCAGTAAAAAACAATGAGATTGGTCTATACTATTTTTTATTGTATAAAATCTTTGAACAATATTATATTTTTTAATAATATTTTAATATTTTATTTTAAATTAATATATTAAATAATTATTAGATGGTAATTAATTGCATCCTTCCTTTTAATCTCAAAATTTTTAAAAATTTAGTACTTCTAACCTTAATTAGAATTATGTTAAAGGAAGCTCTTAATACACCCATCTATTGCGATCTTGATAGTTAATGTGTCTTTTCCTTTAATCTCATTTTTTGTATTTACTTCAACAAAAGTAATATCTATTAGTGGTTTCTATTATTTGGTGACTACATTTTAATTATTGTTTTCATTCTTCAATTTCATATAATTTTAAATTCTTTTAAAAAAATCTTAAATTAAGGGTTTCACTTTTTTGTTAATAGCAAATGAAAATAAAAATTTTAAATTGTACTTTTAATTAAAGGTGAGTACAGATCGATTCGAATCAGTTTCAATGGGAACCAAATTGACACATAGTTATTGGATTCTCCCTTAGGGGAGAACTGAAAAACAAAACTATTTTTAAAGGAGTAACTGAACTGATTTTCTAATTCAGTTTAATTCGATTTTTTCAATTTCCCAACTTTTTCAAATTCTCCATATTCTTTCCATTACATTTTCCATCAAGTCTTTTAAAACTCACACCTAGTTCAAGCAAGAACTGCTCCATTTACATAACTCACTTTAGCTTCATCTATTTTACTACCTATTGCCTTGGATCCACTTTTCATGAATAGTAATTCTACTTCTTGTTCCTCAACTTTACTATAATGAATAAAGATCACGAGGTCTGGGAAGAGAAGTAGATGTAAAGTCCTCGTTCATATAAGAAACAGAAACAGAAATCAAATGTACATCTGCAACTTAGGTAAATACACAAGAGTCCTTAAACAAAATTTACATCCCTTCCCTAATAATTGAAATGAGTAAGTTATTGTTTCAACATAAAAACTAATGAATTACTTGGCTTAACATTACTGACTAGAAAGCACCAACAATTAATCAAAGCGTTGTGCATGTGTTTGCTTGTTAGAACATAATTTGAATAGAGGAATATGAAAAGCAGTTGGGTTTAAAGCTACCGAAAATGGTTGCAATTGATGGATAATTTTAACAGCGAGCAGTCCCGCGATGGCGAGCAGTCACGTGGTCGAAAAATTGATGGACAATTCCAATGACACGCGGACGAGTGCAGCAGCATGACAGAGATGACATGTGGGCTTAGTTTCAACGGCACGGTTTCAAGTTACAATGGCGCGACGTGTGAGAGACGACGGCAAGCAGTCTGGTCTAGTGACAGCGAGTAGTCTAGCGTGCTTTTACTTTTTAGGTTTGAGGTTTTGGGCTTTGAGGAGGAAGGAGAGTAAGAGATCGAGAGAGAGAGAGACATGAGAATGGGGTTTAATTAGGGTTTTCTAATTTTTTTTCTTTTTTTAAAATTTATATATTCATTGTTAGATATAGGCAAGCTCATACTAACATTTGTGTTGTCCGATAATATACCATCACGTGGCATTTTTAATATTATTTTTTATAAATTCTAAATTTTTTATTCAATTTTGATTGTTAGTAGAATCGAACCAGATCATTTAAGTTTTGTATTGAAAATAACTGAATGGTTATTTTTTGAGGTGAAAATTAAATTATACCAATCGAATTTAATTAAATTTTAACTTTTTTGTTATCCATCCTTACTTTTAATAAACTTTTATATATTTTTCACCTTGATATAAGCATAGAAATAAAATTTTAAAGCCTAAATTTATTATATTGAGGCATAGAATCTAAGTTATCCTATTATTAATCATTGTTACGGTAAACTATATTTTTATTTCTTACTTTTTGACTTTGATTTTTAGTATGGAATCATAAAGCATAGACCACCATTTCACTAATATCTTTACTCATTTAAAAGCAAAATTAACAATCAGAAAAAGATTTGATTTAAAAAATATAAGAATATGTTAGAATTTGATGATTTAACATTATGTTTAAACATGATTTTAAGTTAAAAAGATTAATAAAAAATTAAGATGAGATCAAAGATATGTTGGATGGATGAGTAAGAGTAAAAAATAAAGGTAAAAAATGAAGAGGAGAGCATAAGACACGGAAAAAAGCATTTCACAAGTGCAGACTTTGATACCTAGGCGCCACTTGTGGCAGTATCTTTGGCACTTAGGTGCATTTATGAGGCCTAGGCATCAGTGAAGGAGTTCATTCCCGTTTTGGTTTGTTTTGCTTCCCAAAATTAGTTTTTAACTTTTATAACGTGTGAGCTCTTATTTCAACTAGGTTTAGAATTTTTAAGGATTTTATAAACACTATATAAACTCTTTAACCCCTTAAAATTAAGTATTAAGATAAATTTCAAGAGAAAAAATAGAGAACTAGAGAGCCTTGAGATAGAGAAGTTTATGGGAATAACGATTTCAATTTATAGAAGATAAAAATTATAGTTCTACTAATGAGTCAGGAGTTAGATTCAGCCTGGAAAGACTCAATAAACTATCTACAAAGAAAATAAACCTTTAAATCATAGCGAGATAGATAGAGAAACAATTCAAAAGAAAGCCTATAATACTATAGTTTTACTGTTGAGTTATAAAGTACTAAGGGAGGTGGCCGGAGAGAAGATAACAATTGGTTTATGAAAAAAGCTTGACGCCTTCTATATGACAAAATCCTTGATAAATCATCTGTATGTCAAGAAGAACTTGTATCAATTGTCTATAGATGAAGGAGCTTCAATAGAGGATCATATCGACGCCTTCAACAAGATAATGATTGATCTTAAGATAATAGACATCAAGATCGAAGATAAAACTAAGGCTATCATCCTATTGTATTCAGTGCCTTCAAGTTATAAACACTTTGTGGATATGCTCATATATGGTAGGGAGATTTTAACAATGAATAATGTTAAAATCTCACTAAACTAAAAAAAATTGGAGAAGAGATTTGAATATAGTAGTGCATAAGGTTTAGTTGTTAGAGAAATAAATAATAAGAACAATTAATCAAGGGAGAGATCTAAAAAGTGTTATCTTTGTAAGAAAGAAAGACACTTGATAAGGGATTGTTCAAAAATAGAATAATCTATCATGAAGAAGACTTGAAAGTTGTAGAATCCTTAGTAGCCTCTGGTAAGAAGTATGCTAGATAGTGGATATTAGATTCTGATTGTAGTGTCTATATGTGCCATGATGTAATTTTACTCACTAATTACAAAACCATTAAGGGTAAAATACTAATAAGAAATAATATGGTTTGTGAGGTCATATGGGTTGGTGACATAAAGATAAAGACACATGATGAAAATATTAAAAATTTACTTGATGTAAAGTACGTTCATAAAGTTAGGAGAAACTTAATATCCCTAGTAGAACTAAATAAATAAAGATATTCATTTAGAGTGAAAAAATGAATAATGATGATAGTAAAAGAATCTATGTTGATGATGAAATGTGATAAGCACAATAGGCTTATTGTGCTTGTTGGTATAACTATAAGTGACTTAACATAAGTTGTTGAAAGAATGAAAACCATAAGGCAACATAGCGAATTTACTCACTATGGTGATGAGGGTCGAAAGGAAATACATGGTAAAGGTCGAAAGGAAATACGTGGTAAAGGTGTTGCTAGAAAGAATAAATTTCAACATTTGAGGAATTATGGTCATGGTTTCAAAATGGACATAGGAGATCGCAATAAAAATGGTACCCAATGAAAGATGCATTCGTACCTTTGAAGATCAAAATCATGAACCCAAGAAGAGTTAAGTCTAGACAAAAACTTAACTGGAGTTACTCTAAGTGATGGAGCATTAGCATGGATGGATCCTAAAAAGGCTTATTGAAGAAAATATTTGAATCAAGAAGGGGTTTATTAGAATTTGATAATTCAAAATTATGTTTGAGTATGATTTTGAGTTGAAAATCAATAAGGAATCAAGGTAAGGTCAATGAAATATTAGCTGGACAAGCAAAGGTCGAAAAGGAAGGCAAAAAATGAGTAAAGAAGCACAAGACACGGGAAGAGCACTGAACAAGTGCAGGCTTTAGTGCCTAGGTGCCAAGATGTAGTAGTATCTTTTGCGCCTAAGAGCCAATCTATGAGGCCTAGGTGTTAATATGGGAGCCCTTTCCAGTTTTAGTTTATTTTACTTCCCAAAGTCAGTTTTGAACTCCTACAACGTGTGAACTCTGATTCTAACTAAATTTAGAGTTTTTAAGAATTTTATAAATATTATAGAAATCCTTGTAATCCCTTGAAATTAATTAAACATTAAGAGAAACTCGAATGGAGAAAATAGAGAGTTAGAGAGCCTTGAGTATTAAGTGAGCGAGAGAGTGTTTGAATTCTGAATGAATGAAAGAAGAACTAAAAAGTTCTTTAAGATTTCTCTATTTATTGTAATTATTGATAATCTCTCTCGAGAGATCTTTGTTATCTTGTTCTTTGTAAACTTAATAAGAGAGGTTAAAATTTTGTGATCTAACATAAATGTAGACATTTGTTGTTAAATTACGTAAATTAATTGTGTGATTATTTTTATTAACATTGTTCTTATTTTTATTCTTTTTTGTTTGTGATTATAATTGAAGTTTTCGTATCCATTTAGAGTTTATTTGAAGAGCAAGTTAAATTTTTTTTTATTAATTTGATATTAATACAAAAGTTAATTTTTTTTAAAAATTAATGTTAAGACTAATACCTTCGACATAATTGATTGTGTTAGCATTTGTTTATTATTTTCAATTTCAACTTTTATATTGGTGTCGTGCTTTAATTTTTATGGAATTAGAATGGATATAAATCAATTTGAATTGGAATGCAACTGCATTTACTTATCTCGGATCAGGGGTTGTAGAATGCTTATTTGCTGGGATCTTTTTGCAGTCAATTTTGAAATTACCATCATAATTATATGTTATATTATTTTTATATATTTCTTAGGTGGGGTTTAGTGAAAACAAGTGTTATTTTTATATTTTTCTTAGTTGAGGTTTATTGAAACGAGTGTTATTAGTAAAAGTGTAATTTTTAATTTGTTTTTTCTTTTTAATATAAAAGAGGAAATTCAAACTTAAGATTAAATGGACAAATATACTACAAATCTATTACCATTTAACTCTTTTAAACAAGTGCAACTTTTAACTTGTTTTAATGTGTATTTAAGAAAAAGGTTTTGTAAGATTAATGGCCCACACTGAGCCTTATGTTTTTTTTTTTTCACCAAAGTTCTTTGAGGACCTCAACTTTTTTCTAAACTTAAGCACTTTAAAGCCCAAAAGTAAAAAGGGCCCACAAGGACTTTGTATGGTATAAATTATAAAATTTTGATAGGCTCTTGTACCAATCTTCTACTCACTGTCCAGTAGCATACACAGCCAGCAAATCGCTAGCTTCGCGCTCGCGGTTAGTAGCCATGTCTGAATAGAGGGATGATAAATATTTTCCCATCATTTAAATTTTTTTATTTATTCCAATTTATCATTGAACTAAATAATTAAAAGAAATTATTTTAATATTTTATATTAATTTAAAGAATATTGTGGATTTTAATTTTTTTATGCATTTTGTAATCTTTTTAATTAAAAATATTTTTTAATATATATAATATTTTAAATGCTTCCGGACATGACTCGATTGACTATTTAAGGTGCACTGAACCTATAGCTACTGAGTTTGAGTAATAAAATGAAGATAAAGGATTGGATTATTAATGGGAGAGATTTCTCTCCTCACTCAAAACTTTTGAAATATATATATATATATATAATATTTTAATTAATACAAAAATATGTAGAAACTAACTTAATAAAGAAAAATTATATCGTATATTTTTTGCAAGATTGATTATATCCAAAAGGTGTTGGTTCATTAAGTGAAGAAACAAATATGATGTAAAACTGTAATGGAAAAAATATTATAAATATTAAATAAGAAGCATTTTAAAAATAACTAAAATTCATTTATAATGTTTTAAACTTTTGATAGGGTGTATTAGCAAATGGGGTGGCTTAACCCAAAATGTGAAGTAGAAATGTCACCATCTGTATGCTTTTATTAGATACACCAAGTTTAACAGCAAATTTGTTACATTGGTTAAGTGTCAGCAACTAATTTGTCAATAATGCTAAAGTTATAAATTATGATTGAAATTTTATATCTTGACGTGATATTTATGTGTTTATTATCGATTTATGTTGTATAACTATTATATTAATAAAAATAAATATATTAATAAAAATATAAATTTTATATTCTAACTTTATAATAAATGTAGCACTATGCCTACTTCACCGGATTATTTCGGGTGCATATTGGTTAATATATACTTTTATCTTAAATTTGACACGATTAACTATTTATGCAATATAATTTTTTATTTATAAATGAGTTTTTATTCACAATGAAAAAATTAGAAGGGACAAAGGACGTTTACCCCTTTATGACTTAATATTCAATTATACTTCTATAATTTTTAAAATACTTATGTACATTTTAATAAAAATATTATTATAGTAAATTGACAATTTGTGAACATTTACTATCTAAATAGTGAATAGTATCTATCGCAAATAACATTATCATCGCCGTTTGTTGATGAAAATCGATCACCATAAACAATATCCACCGTAAATAATTAGGATAAAATTATTTTTGTAAAAAATGTGCCAAATACTATTAATAATGAACAATACCCTTGTAAATAATGCCCATCCCTCGAACAATGTTCATCAATGATTGGTTTTTTTATCAATAAGTGACGATGACAATACTGTTGATCCTGTTTAAAAGTTAATTTATTATAATACATTTTTATTAAGAATGTATATAAATATTTTTAAAATTATAAGAGTGTAATTAAGTATTAAGTTATATCTTAAAAGTGTAGATGTTCTTTGTCCAAAGAGAGACTTTGATTATTTTAACCAATCCTCTCCAATTTCTACTTATTTTTGTAAAAAAAAAAAATAGCTATGAAAACGAAAATAGCCCTCTAACCTTAACAATTTTATTTATAATAAACAAAACAAATCTCTCTGGAATCCCTTTCTTAAGATAATCTGTAATCATAAAAGAACTTGAATTGCGAATTGAAATTTGATTAAATCATAACTACAAAACACAACATAAGCTCACATTATACAAATTTGGAAATTGGCAAAATTGAGAGTTGAAGTGGGCGAAATTGTATTTGAGATTAGACCGAAACAATTAAAAATTGTTTTGTCATTTCGTTTATTTTTACTCAATATCAATTTATTATAATGATTATTGTTGTTGGGGTTATTTTGAGTGTCTTAGAGATAAACATGATAATATATGTATATATATATATATATATAAAATGATAAAATAGCAAAAGAATATTGAAAAAATGTCAAGCACACTACATGCTCGACAAAATGCCGGAGTCTAATTAAATTTGAAGGCACTCGACAATGTCCAAGCACTGCATTAGACGATCTCATTGAGTAGTTTAGTGTGTTCAAACATCGACAATGTTTAGGAATATTTAAAAAAAAATAATAAAGAATAGCAAAAATTGTCAAGCAATTTCAACTCGGCATTTTGTCGAGCATATAGGGTGTCCTACAGTTCCAACTTTCTCTTTTTATTTTCTTTAAATATATTCTTACATTGATTTACATCTCTAAAACATATCATAAATAATTATAACAAAAAAAAAAAAAAAACCCATATGTTATAACTTTCTATAAAGCCAAAAAAATACAATCATGTATAACTTTTGAATTTATATATTTCGGCCTAACCTCCAAGTTATGTTTCTCTAAGATCAAATCATGCTTTCAAATCTGCCAACTCCCAATATTTTAATAATGTAAAATTGTTGTTGTATTTTGTGGTTTGATTTAATCAAATTGATAATTTGTAATTAATTTTTAAATAATTAAGAGAATT
This sequence comes from Ailanthus altissimus, assembly GCA_946807835.1. Classification (NCBI taxonomy): domain Eukaryota; kingdom Viridiplantae; phylum Streptophyta; class Magnoliopsida; order Sapindales; family Simaroubaceae; genus Ailanthus; species Ailanthus altissimus. The sequence continues at coordinate 22,543,255 of OX327692.1, read as the reverse complement.
ATTAATGCAGTTGTTGGGGCTGTGAGATATTTTATTACGTATCTTTTGTTTATTTTTCCAAGTATTATGTTTCTTTATTAAATGTATTAGTCCGACTGTTGGGATTCTTTAGATTTTTATGGTGAGCATTAAATGTATTAGTCCAACTGTTGGGATTCTTTAGATTTTTATGGACAAAGGGGGAGCACATCCCTCTCTCTCTTAGGAATAAGTAGTTATTTTAAACACAATGAATAAAAAGTAAACTTTGACATCAATTTATTCTTTTAATTTTCAGAGGCAATGCTCTCTCAAACGATTTTTTTTTTCAACTTTATGTGATTATTTGCTATTATTTCTAAAATAGGCGAGGAAAAGGATGTGGCCTCTCACTTATTTGTATTAAAGTGGTATTAAAGTTTGGCTATGGAACAGTGTCTAGATTAACCGGAGAAAACCATAGCATCTATAAATGGACATGAAGAAATATTGCTTCAAGTAGAAAAGATACTCAAATAGCTCAATGCTCAGATAGAAGAAATTGCAATCAAAACTCCAAAGTTTGCAAAAAATTCATCTGATACGTATAGAGAATTCATTAGTAGTGGGTGGCATTCCACCTGCTTGACAAAATGCTTATGAAAGCCAAATTAGTTAGTCAACTCATTTGTATATGCCTAAGAAGGTGAAGATTGATTTTCCTCGTTATGACAACAAGAGTGACCCATCAATTTGGTTATTCAAAGTAGAGCAATTTTTCAAGTTGTACAACATCCTGACAAGCGATCGAGTTGCAGTAGCATAATTTCATTTGGAAGGGGATGCTTATTTGTGATACTAAATACTAAAGCAACAACTAACAGTTGTATCTTAAAAGGATTTCAACGATGGTTTAAACTCAAGGTACGAGCTAAATCAGTACCTTAATTTTTTTGGAGAACTCATACAATTGCAACAAACAAACTTGGTACAAGAATATCAAGATAAGTTTAAGAAGTTGTTGGCCAAGGTAGGTCCCTTGGCACAACCAAGGCAAGTTAGTTATTTTATCAGTGGCCTTCAAGAATCAATTCGTACAGACATAAAAGCTAACAAACCTTAGACTTTGTAGACTGCCATTGGGTTGGCATGGTTCTATGAAGCAAGAGACCACTCATATTGCAAAACTAATTCACCTCTTTCTTGAGTTGTTCTACCACCACCCAACCTTCTCACTCCCCCGCCAATCAAAAGGATGATCAAAGAAGAAATCAACTAAAGGAGATGAAAAGGCCTGTGTTTCAAGTGTAATGAGAAATTTGGTCCTGAGCATGTTTGTAAGAAACTCTTCTTGATATAAGATACCTTAGAGGAAAGTGATGATGATGTAGTGATAGAAGATGATAAGGTTTTAGAAGAACCATTCTAAGAAAGACCATAATCTTACTACAAGCAATTACAAGTATTCAAGCACCCAAAATCATGGAGTTAATGGTCGTATTGCTCAAACAACTATCTCGGTTCTCACTGACTCTGGAAATACACATTAATTTGTAAAACTAGCAGTTAGCAAACACCATTGGGCTTCAACCCATTCTTGATGGAAACTTGGAAGTAATGGTGGCCTCAAGAGAAAGATTGGTAAGCTTGGGTAATTGTAATAACATTCGGCTAACCTTACAAGGTTATCCCATTTTAGTTGATGTTTATTTGTTTCTATTAAAGGGATGTGATGTTGTTTTGGGACCTTAATGGTTAAGCATTCTAGAGCCTATAAAATGAGATTTTTCTAAGTTAATTATGAAGTTTCAATTAGAAGAAAAAACAATTAGTTTATATGGCAAAAAAAAAAAAAAAAAGAAGAAGAAGAAGAAGAAGAAGGATAAAGTAATCAAATGCCATGAGTTACGATGATTAGCTTGAAAAAGAAGGTACTTTTTTTTTCAATTGTTGCCGATCATGGAATCAAATTTTGCTTAATCATAAGTGCACCCATAACTCTAGCAAATTCTTTAAAGGGGACCATAAAACTTGCCTCCTAATTATTCATGCGATCATAGAATCCCATTACTACTCAGTTATGACCCAATCTTAGTTAAGCCCTATCACTATTCTCATTTTTAAAAGTTAAAGATAGAAAAGTTAGTCGCTGAAATGCTTACATCAAGCATATTCACTAGTGATCTTAGCAAAGAAACCTGATGGTTCTAAAAAAATGTGTGTTGATTACCAAGCCTTAAACTAGATAAATATCAAAATTAAGTTTCCAATCACAATGATTGATGAACTACTAAATGAGCTCTATGGTGCAAAGGTATTTTCTAAGCTTGATCTTCATTTTGGGTATCATCAAATTTACATGAACTCTAAGGATGTTGAAAAGATAGCCTTAAGAACTCACCAAGGTAATTAAGAATTCTTGGTAATGCCATTCAACCTTACTAATGCACCATCTACCTTTCAAGCCCTTCCAGATGAGGTATTTAAAGATTATTTGAGAAAGTTTGTATTAATATTCTTTGATGATATATTGATTTACGGTAAGTCATGGGCTGAACAAATTCAATATTTAAATTTGTATTTTTAATTCTACAATCACACGAGTTGTATTTAAAATTAAGAAAGTTTAAATTTGAGCAAAGGGAAGTTAAGTACTTTGGCCACCTAATCATTAGTGCATTAGTAGTTGATCTAGACAAAATTGAAGCGATAGTTAAGTGACCTAAACCTTAAACTCCAAAAGTTTTATAAGGTTTTTTAGGGCTAACAGGATACTACCAAAAAGTTCATCCAAAATTAAAAAAAACTAGCTGGTCCATAACTTGAATGTTGAAAAAACACTTTTTCAAATGGGATGAAGTTATTGTGGTAGCTTTTTCCAAGCTCAAGGATGCAATAACTTGTGCTCCAGTTCTTACCTCTCTAGATTTATCGAAAGAATTCATTGCTGGGTGCGATGCTTTAGGATCCGTAGTTGGTGTTGTTTTAATGCAGGAAAGACAAATGGCCTTTTATAGTTATGCACTTCAAGAAAAATACCTTTTGCTATCTATTTATGAGAAAGAAATCATAGCTTTAATTTTCGCAATCCAAAAGAGAAGACCCTATTTGTTGGGAAGAAGGTTTGTGGTGTGCTTCGAATATTAAAGTTTAAAATAATTATAGACTTAGAAAATCACAATTGAAGCTTAACAAAAGTGGTTGTACAAATAAATGGAATTTGACTTTCGAGTGGAATATAAAAGCAGAAGGGGAAATCTTATGGTAGATGCTCTTTTAAAGAGGCACGGAGAGGAGATAATGAAACTTTATGTATTATCTTAGCCTATGCCGATGGACTGAAGAGATTAAAGCAGAAATACATAGGAATAAAGAGTTGTAACAATTTGTACAATTGACTAGGGATGAAAAGACAGTGGGACCTTGAAAATTATAAGATAATATCTTATTCTTCAAAACTAATATCTACTTGGCTTCAAATTTACCATTTATCTCGACTATAATTGATCAGTTTCATAGAAGTACACATAAAGACTTCCTTAAAACCTTACAAAGAATATAGTCTAATTTTTTTTTCTGGACTAAAATGCAGTAGGGAATTAAAAGCTATATAAAAAATTGTGATATTCGTCAAAGACATAATGCGGAACAGTTAGCCCTAGTCAGCCTCTTTCAGCCCCTTTCAATACAAAAACAGATTTTGGAATACATTGTTATGGATTTTATTGATGGGCTATCACTCTTCAAGGGTAAATAAACTATTTTTGTCATAGTTGATAAATTGTCAAAATATGCTTATTTCATTACAATTTCTCATCCTTACACTGTTATAAGAGTTGTTAGAATTTTCTTTGATAATATTTTTATATTACATGGAATGCTTCGTTCAATGGTTGATGATAGAGATGTCATGTTTACTAGTCTGTTCTGGCAAGAGATATTCCATCTCAATGAAACATCCTTCAATTTTAGTTCCAACTATCATCCCTAAATAGATGGGCAAAATGAGGCAGTGAACAGAACTCTAGAGATGTATCTTAGAGGTTTTACAAGTTCTCAACCCAATAACTAAACTCAATGGCTCACTTGGCAGAATATTGTTATAACATCAACTAGCACATTATCATCAAACAAACACAATTTAAGGTAGTTTATAGAAGGAAAACTTCCTCTCTTTTATCCTATATCTTAAGGACAACAAAGGTGGTACCTATTGAACAAGAACTCAAGGATTGGGATTTGATTGTCAAAATGGTACGCAATAAGATCAAGAAAGCTTAAGTCCTGATAGTGAATTCCTTGTTGGAGATATGGTATAATTGAAATTACAACCCTATAAACAATCCTCGGTATCTATGAGGCAGAACTTAAAGTTTTTAGTCAAATACTATGGCCCTTTTTAAAGTGTTGTAGAAGATCAGTAATATGGTGTATAAGTTAGACTTGCTGGCTACTTCTCAAATATACTCAATGTTTTATGTTTCACTACTGAAAAAGAAGATTGATAATTAAATGGTACAACCATAGTTTCCTATCATGAATGTAGAAGAAAAAAATTGATTCCCACTCCACAAGTTGTGTTAGATCGAATATTGAGAAAAAGAAAACAAGAGGTGCTGATTCATTGGCAAGGTTTTCACCTGCCGAAGCCATATGGAAAGATAGAAATTTTATAAAGAAACAATTTTTTGGTATTAGCCTTGAGGACAAGGCTGAAATTTAAGAGGAAGAGAGTTAATCCATGTTTTTTTTTATTTCTTTTTCCAAGTATTATATTTCATTGTTTTTCTATTTATGTTGAATAAGTTAATTTTAGTTGTTGTTGAACAAGTTAGTCCAATGTTGGGATTGATTAATTGTTTATAGAGAAATGGTGAATACATACGTCTCTTTCAAGAATAAAATATTATTTTATTTTATTTAAACACGATGAATAAGAAGTAAGGGGGAGAGTTTAACATCAATTTATTATTTTCATTTTCTTAGGTAAAACTCCTTCAATTGATTTTTTTTTTTTCAATTTCATTGTGATTCTTTGCTATTACTTATAAAATAGATAAGGGAAAGCAGATGGCCTCTCACTCATCTGAATCATATTTTTATATTCTCACAATCCATTTTTTTATTTAAATCCTCTCCTCCCCTTTTTTTAAATAGGCAATTTTATGTTAAATATTACAAGAGAACTTAAAAAAAAAAAAATTAATATCATATTATTAATGAACATCAAAGATATTACATCATAAAATTTTTAATATTATAATTAAAGAATTATTATAATATAACAAATTCGTATACATTGATGCCTTCTTATTCCATAGTGTGAAAGGATAACACTAATAAAAAAATTCAGACCTTTTAAAAAAGGGAACACAACTCTTTAAAAAAAATGGAACACATACCTAACCAAAAAGAGAATTATATACCCCTAGCAAATGGTAGATAATTATTAACCCAATATTAAAATTTTATTCTAAAAACATAAAACTATTTGAACTAAAACACCACAGCCAAAACCCAACATTATCACTGAGCTCGACGGTGGATGGTAGCATCTGGCAGAGGATCATGGACGGACAAAACTGACAGGCCTCATCCAAGATCGACCAACTTCAAAGGAGATCAGCGAAAGAAGCGTTGGGAGACAATAACTCAGTTGGGGACAATCGGAGTAGAGGAAATTTGTTGATGGCCAAGAATGGTTGGTGACGGTCGAGCAGACACTAGATTATAAATGGTTAAACCCATCAGCTGAAAAACCTAAAGAAAAACGTATAAAGAAGAAAAATGATAAAACAGAAAAGAAATGAACAAAAAAGACTATAGTGTAAAAAAAACCCTCCCTCCAATAAAGATGAGAAGTTGATGCAGCGGCTGTGTTAAATATAGGGTTGAGAGAGTTTTGAGTAAAGTATTTTATCAACTACCAACTTCTTGTTAATAATATTACACGAGAAATTGATTTGGGCATATTATCATGTCTCGTGATAAAATGTTGTGGAGATCTATATGATAATTCTGGAATCTTTTACAATAAATGTTTTTTTTAATGTAGGTGGTCAAAATCTGCACTCGTATTTGTTTGGTCGCAAACATATCATATGACTCAAACCGTCTGATCTGTACTATCCGTTGATTCATTATCCAACTGTTTTGTTCTTTTAATTATCCAAAATCACACGCCGAACGTCGTCGTTTGAGTGTCGACCATGCCCTTACCATGTAACCACATCACTTGAAGAAGCTACAGAACGCTGAGATACTTCCCCTCCGCCCAACCGACCAAAAAAAAAAAAAAACCAAATTGCCCAACTCATGACATTTCGCTTCCTCGGAATCCTATCCGTTCCCAAAAAAAAAAAATTTGATCGAAAATCGTCATCAAATCCAACGGTTAAGATGCCAATCCCTTCAATTTCTCTCTTCCGTCACCGAGTACTCACGGTAACTAACCTCCTCCGCCACGTGTCAACCATCCGGCACCGTCACCAATCTCACCTCCCAGTCGTCATCGCAGCAGCAGCGAAACATCAGCAACAAAAATCAAAAAACACCGTGAACAAGAATCTCCTCAGAGCCAAACAACACTCTCTAAAAGAATATTCATCTCTCGCTCCGGTTCTCTCGCCAGACGACAAGCCTGACCTCACCGAGTCCCAGGCCATCGGAACCGTCGCCGCATCGCAAGCGAATTTCATGCGCGTGATCGTCCAAACAGAGCCGTCTAGAACGTCCGATTATTCGAACAGAACAGGAGTAGAGTTGCTCTGCGTGGTGAGGGCGCTGCTGAAGAAGATAAAACGAAGAGTTTTGGTAGGGGACAACGTGGTGGTGGGTTCCATTGATTGGGTGGATCGTAGGGGTATGATTGAGAATGTGTTTCAACGGAGTACCGAGATTCTGGACCCTCCGGTGGCGAATGTGGACCACTTGCTCGTGCTTTTCTCAATGGACCAGCCCAAGCTTGAGCCGTTTACGCTCACCAGGTTCTTGGTCGAGGCTGAGTCCACCGGCATTCCGCTCACGCTCGCCTTGAACAAAGTAGAGCTTGCTGATGAAGAGGTTAGAATTTTTTTTTTGGGTGCGTGTGTTTGATTTAATTATGTTCTTTAAGCTTAATTCAGTTTATATAATTTCAATGTAATTGAAGGTGAAAGTAAAGTTAGCTTAATGTATATTAATTATATAGACCATACTTACTGGTAGATGATCATGGCACCCGTTGTTCTTCGTACGAGGTAGGCATGCTTGAATTTGAATTCAAGCTGCAACAAGCTTTAATTCGAACCTCTGTGTTCTTTTTTCTTCAAAAGAAAATTTCAAACCATTGATGCCTGTTTCTCAACAAGCATTTGATTAATTATAAGAGAAAACTTGAGAAGAAGTGCTTTTTGGATAAGCATTTGATTATATTATTTTCTTGAGAGTGTGTTTTCAGTTGTGAAAAACACTTGAGAAATCCTTTTTCCTGAACCACTTGATAGATGCTTTTGCAAGTGCTTTCAAGTGTTCTACAAACGCACTTTGACTTAGGAGCATTTGGCCCAAACACACTCCTTTTACCCTTTTTCTTATACTGTAAATCACTTATTCTCTGTTTTATTGCTGAACTGTTAATACTAAAACTTTTTGGCTTTGCAGACATTGAACACGTGGAAATCTAGGCTGCATAGTTGGGGCTATGAACCACTCTTTTGCAGTGTCAAATCAAAATATGGACTTGATTCTCTAGCACTAAGTTTGAGAGATCAAACAACTGTAGTTGTTGGTCCAAGTGGAGTAGGGAAGTCTAGTCTCATTAATGCTTTGAGAAGCAATTACCATGCTTCCAATTCTGAAGACGGGATTGATTGGTTCGAACCTGTGGGTGTTTCTTCATCTCACTCCTTTACTTCTATCTTCTATTTCCTGTTTGTGTTGGGATGCTGGTGAGTTATTTACTACAATCTTGTACTTGTGCTCTTTTCAGATTTTGGGAAGCAAGTGGCTCAAGGATCAACCTGTTGGGGAAGTTTCAACAAAGAGTGGCAGAGGGAAACATACCACTCGCCACGTTTCTTTGCTTCCACTGTCTGGAGGGGGTTATCTGGCTGATACTCCTGGGTTTAACCAGCCTAGTTTATTGAAAGTAACTAAGCAATCTCTTACACAAACTTTCCCAGAGGTTTGTTCTATTGCCTGTTGACTCTGATATTATGCTTCATTAGTTTTACTTAACTGCATCAAATTTATGGCAGTTCCTCCGTTTTCTTTTTCATCAGATTCAGAAAATGCTTAAAGCCAGTGAGCCCGTGAAATGCGCATTTAATGACTGTTTGCATCTTGGTGAACCAGGGTGTGTTGTGAAAGGGGATTGGGAGAGATATCAATATTATTTTCAACTTCTTGATGAGATCAAAATCAGAGAGGAGTTTCAGCTGAGGACATTTGGAACCAAAAGAGAGGGTGATGTAAGGTATGTAAAATCAGATATATGACAGCTATGTTTAGAGCAATGTATCCTTTGTTGAACCAAAAGTGACGTGTATATGGTGTTCAATCAATGTGGTCATTAATAATGAGAGTGGGTTCATAGGAAGATATTCATCAGAAAGTAGCATTCTCTACTTTCCTACCATTTAAAACAGTTCAACCATAAGAATTATGCAATGGCTACTTTGCATTCTTTTCGTAGTTTTTTTTTCTCTTGGGCCTGGTAAACTGAGAATGCAGTTCCATTTGTTGTTGGCAGAAACAAACTTCCACCATCAAACATTTCCAGTTAAATAACTAAAAGCCTAAATGTCAATTTGTGTGCAGGTTTAAGGCGGGAGAAATGGGTGTTCAACAAGCTGAACCACGATTGGAGCCCAAGAAGCATCGCAGACAGTCTCGCAAGAGGATCAATCAGTCAATACTAGACGAATTAGATGAGTTAGATGATGATGAAGACGAAATAGAATTGGAAAATGACCCCATTGTGAGAGCTCTAAGGAATGAAAGCCAGTAAAAATTTATCTGAAACTCCATATCTGGAAAAAGGAGAAAAAATTTGACACTCAGCACTGAAATGAGTAGTTTCTTTACCTTCACCTTTGTCACGATTCCTACTGAACTTACCCATTACAGATTACAATCCGATGCTTATCAGATTTGTAGATTTTCTTACTTGGATGGTGTGTAAATCCTTGTATAATGGCTGCTAATCAGGGCTGACTGAAGTGAAATCTCCCTTACAGACTGCTGACACTAGCCAGATTTGTACATTTTATTACTAACGACTGTATCTTAAGACGTGTAGTGCTGGACCACCATTTTCCTTGTAAGCACCTACTCTGCAATATATAGATGTGAGAAGGAAATTTGTTGGGTTGTGACCTAGTAAAGACTCGTATATTCCCTGGCTATGATACCTTCTATGTCGTTCCAAATGCTAGTTCGCACGAAGTTATGTTGCAATCCTCGACTACAGAACGAATGTAATTATTTTTTAGGACTGAGTTTGTGCCGTACATGTCAGGATTGTTTACATGTGTTTGAGATCATTTAGAGTACAATTTGACTTTGATTTATTTGGCACGATTTAAATTTAACGTCATTTATTGGACATGAACTCCATTTGAATTTAATGAATATAAATAAAAAAAATTATTCAAATAATAAATAAATTAAATTTAAATTTATAAATAATTGAGTCAAATTAATATTTTTGACATAAAGTTTAATTATATAAATACTCACAAATTTTAAATTTATTAATAATATTTAAAATTTTGAAAATTCGATAGTTTTTTGTGAAAGTTAACGAGATAAAAGTATTAAAATTATTTTATCTTAATGTATTAAATAATTGAACCCATATCAGGTCAAAATAGCACAGTTGTAACCAAACAGCCTTCTTCCATTCTATTCATTTCTCCTCCACTCAGAAACACAATGACAACAACACAAACTTATTTCAGACATCTTCATTTCTCCTCGCCCATAACACAACAACACAAATAAAAAAGTGTATATATATATATATATAGGGTTATTCAAGAAAAATATATATATATTTTCGTTGAAATAAATATATTTATACAAAGTTCTTCAAAAAATATATGTTTTCGTTTGAGAACATGCCATGAAGATGGCATCGTCATTGCAACTGTTTGATCAGAACAACCAATAACTGTAACAGTCTATTGAAAATCGGTTTATATACCAATTAAGTCAATTTTACATTGGTGAGAGATAGCATGAAGGTGGTTTGGTTAAGCCTATATAAGATAAGATCTTCATTGATATCAAGTATATTTTTAGATAATTCTTTTCTCTGCCTCTATTTGTATGATTTTTTTTATGAGAACCTCATAGTTCAAGAGTTTTACATTTAAGCTCTTGAAAGTTGTAAGAATTCAATTTTTTCCTTTATTTTTTAGTATTTGTAGTAATACTCTATTATTTGGATAATTACAGTATTAACCCTACTATTTGGATATTTATAATATTGACCATACTATTTAGATATTTATAAATTGACCCAATAGTTTAAGAATTTGTATTGTGGCCTAAAAATTTTGTAATTTCTCTTAAAGATAGTAAATTTTTTTCAGCGGTGCCCAATGATGTAGGTAACATTACCGAACCTCGTTAAACTTGATGTTCTTTCCTTTTTTTGCATATTGTGTTGGATGGTTGGTTGCTTTGTTGTGGTATTGGTAGCATTATTGGTTGTCCGCATAACAATTGGTAATAATGCTAATTGTTGTTTAAACATTTCTTGGCGCAACAAGTGGTGTTGGAGCCCCAGGTTTAAGACGGTGAGTGACTATTTTCTATTGAACACTTACTATTATTCTGGGTTGTTGAATTTTGGATTGCTAGTTGTTGGATATAATTAGTTTGTGGAGCTTAGTTATTTGTAATATTGTGTATCGAGTTCATTTGTGTGAGGTAGCTATAGCATCATCATCATCTAAATCGATGAGGACAGTGACAATATCTAGTGCAAAAATAAATGTGAAAATTTTTTATGGTCAGAATAATTTCGGCTTATGGCAGAGTAAGGTGTTAGACAGATTGTGTCAGAAAGACTTTGATATAGTTCTGGAAGAAACAAAACCAAAAGATATCAAGGAGACTGACTGGAACAGGCTTAATATAAAAACTTGTTGGTTGATTTGTTCTTATCTATATAGAGAGCAGAAGTATCCGTTCATCAAAGAAAAGTCTGCCAATGTATTGTGGGAAGGCCCCGAAGAACAAATATATGAAGAAAAGCAATGAGAACCAAGTGTATCTATTAAAGAGATTGTTTCATCTTCAATTGAGACCAGGTACGAGTATCAGTTCTCATATTGATGAATTTAATAAGTTAATTACTGATTTATTAAATTTAGAGGAAACCTTCAAAGATGAAATAAAGGTTATGCTATTGATTGGTTCTTTTTCGGATGAATTAGACCATTTATGTATTACTTTCATCCATAGAAAGGATAAATTATCATTTGAAGAAGTTTGTTCTTCTTTGAAAAACTATGAAATTCGTAGAATGGATTAGAGAGAACATAAGAAAAATCAATAGAAGCATTGACAGTAAGAGAGCATAGCCAAAGTAGAAAACCAGAAAAAAAGAAAAAATCTAAGTTGAGGGGTAGAGTAGGAAAAGAAGTGTGTGCCTTTTGTCGGAAGAAAGGGTATTGGAAGAAAGATTGTCTAAAGTTGAAAAAGAAATAAAAAGACATGTTTATTTCTGATGCATGTGTTGTTGAGAGCGTAAGTGATAATAGTGTATCAAAATTTTGTTTAAGTGGTCATTCATCCACGTCTCTTTCTAATGTATGAATTATGAATTCAGGTTGTACTTATCATATGTGTCTACATATGGAATGGTTCTTTAATTTTGAAGAGTTTTATGGCGTAGTTGTGTATATGGGCAATAATGATAATTGTCATACTGTTGGGATAGGTTCAATTCGATTGAGAAATGATGATAGATCAACTAGAGTTCTGACAGAAGTTCAGTATATATTGAAGTTGAGAAAGAATCTCATTTCTTTGGGAGCCTTGGAATCTAAAGGTTGTATTGTATCTATACGAGATAGAATTCTGAGGGTCACTTTAGGCGCTCTTGTGACTTTGAAAGGAACTAGGAGGAACAACTTGTATTACTATAATGGTAGTACAATGATTGGATCAGCGGCCATAGTTTCTGATAATGATGCAGATTCAGAGATCACTAGATTGTGGCATATGCGATTGGGGCATGTAGGTGAGAAAGCCTTATTCAGTTTAGTGAAAAGAGGATTATTGAAATGTGCGAAAACTTGCAAGTTAGACTTTTGTGAGCATTGTGTTTTGGAAAAGCAGAATAGAGTAAAGTTTGACAATACTATTTATAATACCGAGGATATTCTTGATTATGTTCACTCAGATGTATGAGGACCTTCTCAGACTACATCTTTGGAGGTATGCGCTACTATGTTCTTTTTTGTGGATGATTTTTCTAGAAGAACTTAGGTGTACGTTTTGAGATCTAAAGATGATGTACTTAGTGCTTTCCTTAAATGGAAAAAAAAATGGTCAAGACACAAACAGGCAGAAAAATCAGGCATCTCAAAACAGACAATGGTGGTGAGTATTGCAGTGATCAATTCTTGAAATTGTGTCAAGATGAGAGTATTGTAAGTCATTTTACTGTGAGAAGTACACCACAGCAGAATGGGGTGGCAGAGCACATGAACCGGGCATTGCTAGAGAAATTTTAGTATAGATTGTCCAATATGGGATTGGGTAAAGAGTGTTGGGCTGAGGTTGTGATTTATGCGTGTCATCTCATTAATCGTCTACCATCAGCTGCTATTGGTAAAAAAACTCCATTGGAGGTTTGGTCTGGACAACATGTTTCTGATTATGATTCTTTACATGTATTTGGTTCTACTGCATATTATCATGTGAGAAAATCGAAGCTAGATTCCAGAGCCAAGAAAGTAATTTTTTGGAGATTTTCTTCAAGAGTGAAAGGATATCGTATTTGGTGTCCGAGTTTGAGAAAGATTATATCCAGTAGAGATGTAACATTTAATGAGTCTTCTATGTTGAAAAAATTAGAAAACCAAACAACAGTAAATAGTACTTCGTAACAGGTGGAGTGTACTCAGTAGAAGGTGAAGTTGGAAACAACTACATTGAACCCGATTAGATCAATAGAGACAGATAATGGTACTCCTATGACAAAGGTGGTTTTGGGAGATAATGGAGAATGTTTTACTTATGAACCTTAACAGCAACAAGAAACTATTGCAGTAAGTAGGTAAAGACGTGAGATTCGGAGACCTGCTCGATTTATTGATATGGTGGCTTATGCACTTCCAGTTGTAGATGATGATGTTCCTTCCATTTATAGAAAGACAGTCAACTATTCTGAAGTTTATCAGTAGAAGACAGCTATGGAGGAAGAGATGCCGTCTCTTCAGAAGAATGAAACTTGGGAGCTAGCTCAACTATCAAAGGATAATAAGGCAATTGGGTGCAAATAGGTATATGCAAAGAAATATGGATTTTCTGACAATAAAGATGTTAGCTACAAGGCAAAATTGGTGGCTAAAGGCTATGCACATAGGGAATGAATTGACTACAATGAGATATTTTCTCCAGTTGTGAAACATTCTTCCATTAGAATTTTATTAGCCTTAGTAGCTCAGTTAAATATGTAACTAGTTCAACTTGATGTAAAAATTATATTTTTATATGGTGACTTAGAAGAAGAAATCTATATGACTTAGTTAGAGGGATTCAAAGTTATTGGTAAGAAAAATTGGTTTGCAAACTGAAAAGATCGCTTTATGGCTTGAAATAATCACCGAGGCAGTGATATAAGCGATTTGATCAGTTTACAAAGGGTTAAAGGTACACAAAAAGGAAATCTGATCATTGTGTGTATATTCATAGGTTATATGATGGGTCTTTCATTTATCTACTCTCGTATGTCGATGACATGTTGATAACTTTAACGAATGTCGAAGAAATTAAAAAATTAAAAATTCAATTGAACTGAGAGTTTGAGATGAAAGATTTTGGTGAAGCTAGAAAGATACTAGACATATAAATTAGTAGGGACAGAGAAGAAAGCAAAATTTGTTTCACTTAGAAGGTATTACAACATTTTAGAATTTCAGAGGAGTCAAAACCTGTAAGTACCTACTTACTCCTCATATGAAGATCAATACATCTTTATCTCCTAGTTCAGATGAAGAACGAGAGTATATGTCTCGAGTTCTATATGCTAATGGAGTTGGTAGCCTGACGTATGCTATGGTGTGTACGAGACCTGACATTTTATATGCAGTTGGAGTAGTGAGCAGATATATACATGATCCTGGCAAAAGGACATTGACAGGCTGTAAAATAAATTCTATGGTATTTACTAAAGACCGTAGATGTTGACTTAGTCTTTGAGATAGATGATACATATGATTAATATGTTGTTGGTTATGTTGATTCTGATTATGCTGATGATTAAGATAAAAGTTGGTTAACAACCAGTTATGTGTTCACTCTTGCGAGAGCATATGTGAGTTAGAAGTCTACTTTACAGTCTACAGTTGCTTTATCTACTATAAAGACAGAGTACATGACAGTTACAGAGGTTGTGAAGGAAGCTATTTGGTTATAGGAATTGTTGGATGAGTTAGGAATTGGTCAGAAAAAGATTCATGTTTATTCTGACAGTCAAAGTGTTATTCCTTTAGCGAAGAATCCAGTATACCATGTTCGAACAAAGTATATTGATGTTTGGTATCATTTTATGCGGGAGATCATTAGTGAAAGAAGAATCTTACTTCAGAAGATTGGAACTGCCAAAAATTCTACAGATATGTTGACTAAAGTAGTGACAGCAATCAAGTTCAATCATTGTTTGAACTTGATCAATATAGTTCGAGTTTGATAACGTCATTAGGTGCAAATTTGAAGGCGCTGCATTTGGATAGAGAATTGTTTTGGGAAAAATAAAGTTTTGTAGATGATTGGCATATTCGTCAAGGTGGAGATTTGATGAAAATTGGCTTATATGTCAATTTAGAAGATTGGGATTGCCGAGAATCTCACAGATATGTTGACTAAAGTAGTGACAGCAATCAAGTTCAATCATTGTTTGGACTTGATCAATATAATTCGAGTTTGATAGCGCTATTGAGTGCAAATTTAAAGGTGCTGCATTTGGATAGAGAATTTTTTTGAGAAAAATAAAGTTTTATAGAGGATTGGCATATTCGTCAAAGTGGAGATTTGATGAAAATTGGCTTAAATATCAATTAAACCAATTTCACATTGGTGGGAGATAGCATGGGTGTGATTTAGTTAGGTCTATATAAGATAAGACCCTATTTGATATTAAGTGTACTTTTTGATAATTCTTTTCTCTCTCTCTATTTGTGGGATCTCTTTATAAGAACCTCATAGTTTAAAATTTTTATATTTAAGCCATTGAAAGATGCAAGAATTCAATTTTTTTCTTTATTTTTGGGCATTTGTAGTGATACCTTATTGTTTGAATAATTATAGTATTAATCAAATTATTTGAGTATTTATAGTTTGACCCAATAGTTTGAGAATTTGTATTGTGGCCCAAAAACTTTGTTATTTTTCTTGAAGATAATGGATTTGTTCCAGCGGCGCCTGAGGACGTAGGTAACATTACCGAACCTCATTAAACTTAGTATTCTTTTCTTTTCTTTTTTTGTATATTGTGTTGATGGTTAATTGCCTCGTTGTGATATTGGTAGCATTATTGGTTGTCCGCATAACAATTAATAATAATGCTAATTATTGTTTGAACGCTTCTTGGCTCAACACAGTCGTCGCTGCAGCAATAGCAAACACAGTCCCGCCTTCCACTGGCTGGGCTCCGCAATCAGTGTCGCCATCATCTCTACAGATGCAGCAGTCGTACCCCATCGCCCCCAATACTTCAGCCGTACTCGTTCGCAGATGGTGCTGCATGTTTCATTCCTCCGCAGACAGTGCTCCAGCAGAGGTTGCGACAACATCATTTTGGAGATCAGCAAAAACAATGACCATCGTTTTGGAGATTTTGACTATTCGCAAGCCTTTGAGATGGTGGGAAAAAGATCGGATGATGGGGAGTTCCAACACCTGGGATTTTGGTGGTGAGATTGGGTGTTGAAAAATTGATGTTGGTTTATCTGGTACAAGTTTGTTAGCATTGTAAAGAAGTTCGTGTGGGCCATTTGAGTTTGTTTTCAAATTGAAGAATGAAAATTAGATTAATGTAACTATGATTTTGCATAAAATTTTGGTTATTTTGCAGAACTTTTAAGATTAATTGTATTTTTATTTTTATGTTAATAAAATAATATTGTACATCATCAATATTAAATTATTATATAAAAGGGTGTGATTGTGATGTGCATCTTATTATTACGTGCAATTTAAACATTTCACATCTTAACTTTTGCAATAAAAAAAATTAATGGAAGGACATTGGTAAATTTTTAAGTATTTTTAATAAAATTTGAAAGTCGTTAGTATTATATAATTAAACATTACATTAGAGGTATTCATGATTATAACCCATTTATTTATAATTTATTACTATTTGCATTATTAAATTAAACGAATTCAAATAAGCATGTAAAATTAGAAATAAAAAATTATAATTTATAACAACTAAAATATAAGATATAAAAGAAAGGGCAAAGAATTAACATTACAAAATTAAAATTAAGCAAAATAATATTTTTAAATGTAAATTAATTTTTACATCAAACAAAAACAATTTAAATTTAGATCGAATAAAATTGTGTGCTTATATTAAATACGAATAAAACAAACCGAATTTAAATTTGAATCTCTAATTTAAATACAAATCCACTATCCTATTTCAAGTCGACTCGAATTCGATTAATTTATTCGTATTGCCACCCCCTACTTCCGAGATGCTTCTGTGCCAAATAAAGATGTCCTTTTATTTCCAGATTGAACATTATGAAACTGGAATGTCTTATGTGAAATCATCTAATTCAGGCAACTACTTAGCTAGCCCTTGCTCTCATTGGACTAATGACCCTATATTGGTTGCAAAAATTAACCAAAGGCTTGATTGACATTATAAAAAATAAAGAGTCTATTTAATATAGAAATGTTATGGTTTCAAAATCACAATAATGAAAGCATTATCATTGTTAAAAAAAAAAGTTTAATAAACACCTAGTTGTAAAGCAAAAAAAATTACCAGTAAAATGTTCCTTCAAAACATACCAAAAGGCTCTCTATCCCAAATGGATCCTAAGATCAACTCAGACACCAAGATTGGTATTTTACTTGTATTGTAGGCTTGCTAGTCCTTAGTTATGCACACTATCCACGAGCCTGTGAAGGCCTCTTCTTTAAATAGGGTACACTAACTGATCTTAACTTAACTTATAACCTTTAACCTGTTATCCCAACGGTATCCTTGCTTCAGCAAGACTTACGATGGTTTTAGGCTTATCGTTAATTTTTTAGAATACTTGAGTTAGGACATATATGGAATAAATGGTGGATCTGGCCTTTTACAAGAATTAGAAACCCTCATCGTCAGATCTCTTTACCAAGGCATCTTTTTATTATGCTAAAGTTGCTAGAGAATTCAGAAGAGAAGTTTAGAAATTCATAATTTTTGAAAACACTTAGATATTATTATTAAAATTTTCAAACCTTACAACTTATTTTTCATTGAAGACCTTGAATCCTTTTATAAGCAGAAGGATTCTGAGACATTAACATAACGACAACAAGACAGCTGGCTTTGAAAAGCCATTACATAATTATCATACATTTTATAAAGTAAAAGGACACACATGACAAACAAAGGATTCACATAACTAACTTCAATAAAACAGAATACATGACAAATTATATGTGACGCTTTTAAGAGCCTAAGGAAGAGTGACTTGAGTCGTCACTGTCACACCTTTAGGTAAAGTGTGTGAATTGGGACCTATAAGCACGTTCTATCTTTATTCTTTTCATTTCTTTAAAAAGAATTTCCACTCTAGTAATTCTTTCGTCTGTCTTAAAGATTGAGCATCTTGAAATAAGGATAGCTTGAGATTAGGTCCAAATGAGTTGGCTTATACTTGTAAACCATATGGGTCCTTTGGCACAAATTACGAAACGGTGGCCTGTGAAGAATTATCCCCTTGTATGATTAGTTAGGCATCAGTTCTGAATTGAGATTCTCTGGAAGGAAAAGATTTGGATTGCCTGGGTGGAAATGATGGCTTGTAGGCAGCTAATGGTGGTGATGATTGTAATCAACA
Organism: Ailanthus altissimus; assembly: GCA_946807835.1. Taxonomy (NCBI): domain Eukaryota; kingdom Viridiplantae; phylum Streptophyta; class Magnoliopsida; order Sapindales; family Simaroubaceae; genus Ailanthus; species Ailanthus altissimus. The sequence goes on along the minus strand of OX327692.1, from coordinate 22,525,010 downwards.
TGTCTTTGGTGTTGTAGTTGTTTCTACAGCTGTCTTGTCTCATATAATGCATTCATGTTCTTGATACGTTGGTTAAAATCTTCATCAAGGATTTCGAGTGGTGCCATGTCATAAAGGTAAATCCATGCAGCTAGTGGTATGATTTGATTTTCTTGAGCAATGATTCTTTCAAGATCTTTAAGTTCTATCTTATTTTCTTCCTGAAAAAGTTGCAAGGAGAATGGAAATGTGAAGTAACCATTTATTGTTGGGTAGTAATGGACTTCATAATCAGATATGGTCATCTTTTTGCGTTGAAAAAGGAAGATGGACTGTAAATTTTTTAACGGAACTCTAGAATTTGTGTGTTTATACAACATGTGCTGAATTTTGTTTAACCACCATGACTTAGGATAGATTCATGAGAGAAAGATGATGACAGGGTCGTTATCTTCATATTTGTTCACCCATTTCTGAGTCTTCTGCAGAGGAAATTCTATGGCAATTATGTAAAGGTCTAACAAATACCATAATAAATATAGAACTAAGTTGTTCCATTTTTGGAATGGCATAGCTTTATGTAAATGGAAGAATAAGTATTCTAGATTGAAAAGAGGTCTACCAAGGACTGAATGACCTTATATTCAACTACCTAGAGGGCGTAATGCCTAATTAGTCCAGGAGCATGGGAATGCAGAGTTTTGTTTCGAGCCATAGCTTCAAACTCTGGAGGGGTAAAGGAATTGGAGGTGTAATTGTAATTAGTAATGAATTCATCATGAAATTCCTAGGGTAAGAAAAATTATGTTCAGGATTTTTCTTGTGGTTTGGATAGAGTGTGGGGTATACGAGTATGGTCAGGGTATTCATAGGGTTTCAAGATAGGAAATTTGTTTGGAGGATTCTTTTTCCATATGAAGGAATCTACAAAGGCGGTAGTGAGCTGGTAATGTCTTTGAGGGTTTTGATGACATCGATTTGTGTGTCTGCCCATGGGGAATGGTTTTTTCTGAGCATGAGGTATAAAGGCTGAGTCATCTAGGCTAGTTTGGGGATAAAGTCACTCATGTAATTGATAATTCTAAGAAACTGCTAGATTTGTGTCTGAGTGAGGTCTTTATCAGGGAATCTAGTGAGTTGGCTTACAATATGAGTCTGTATGGTGTATTGTCCCTCTTTTATGTGCATCCTAAGAAAGTATATTTCATCTTGGTCCACTTGACATTTTGTTGGTGAGATCATGATTTCATATTACTGCAAGAGAGCACCAAATTGCAAAAGCAATTTATCATGGGAATCTGCATCTTCAAAAAATAACAAAATGTCATCAATGTAAATTAAAGCATTTTCAAAAATGGGATTAAAGACTTTCATCATAGCTTTTTAAAAAATTGAGGGAGCTGTTTTCAATCCAAATGGAAAGACGATCCATTAGTAATGGTGGTGAGGTGTACAGAAAGCTGTTTTGGGTCTATCTTCAGGATGGATCCCTAGTTGCCAAAATCTTGCTTTTAAGTCAAACTTGGAAAAGATTTTTTCTTTTTCAATCTTAGTGGATAATGCTATTCTGGTTGGGAGTGGAAATTTATCATCTTGTAAGAAATTATTTAACGGCTTATAATTTATTACAAGATGTAATATACCCCTTGCTTGTTATGCTCTTTTATTCATATAAAAAGCTTGATAAGCCCACTGTGAAGATGTGGGTTCTATAAGACTTCCAAGCAGCATTTGATTCAGTTCTTCTTTTGCTAAGGTTAGGTATTCAAGTGACATGCTAGGGTGTGTGGCTTTGGTTGGATTTATGGACTCATTTTTCTTGAAAGGTAGACGGATGAAAAATTCTTAGTTCTTCTAGTGTGAGTTTGGACATTTTGACATGAACTCAATGTGAGAATTGGCGATTGAATGTGTTTTTATCTAGTCAAATAAAGAGGTAAGGTTATTTATGGTAAAATAGTTGGGTGTTTTGATCAAAAGAAGGAAATATGATTTGAATTTGAGGCCATCTAGTCTGGTTAAGACTCTTTTTTGTAGTAACTTTTAGATTAAATCAAACCCGATAATAATATCTTTACCAAGTAGATTTGAATCTAAAATCTTGTGTTTAAGTTTAAGGATTAAGAAAAAGGAAAGATAAACTGATTTACTGATCAGATCTACAGTAAATAGTTCATTATTGACTGTTCTAAAGGTTTGGTTGAAAGGTTTTCAAAATGATTTTGATAAGACTAATGGTTTGCATGGATGTTGTTGCTCCAATGTCTAAAAATCTTGCAAGTTGGATTGGTTTATCATACTTGATTAGGTAAAGTTGTAACTCTGTTATGGGTATGGTTATTGTAGACATCTGGATAAGTGATTTGGATTTGGTGGGATGAATTTGGATATAGAGAGATTCAGTGATTGAGTCTGAGGTGGAATCTGAGTTAGATTCAGAAAAAATAAAGACAATATCACTATCTTCTTCTGATTGTTATGTATAGTGAATTCTAGATCAGCATTTGAGAGGTTATGCTTTGTAATTGCAGTGATGGCAAACATGACTTTTTTCTTTTTGTTTTTGTTGAGACATTATTTTGCGAAATGTCTTTTCCACTTGCGAACAAAATACTTGTTTGTCTTTTTAAAAAAAGTTAATTTTCGCTTGAAAACGCGCTCCTTTTTTTGCTTGAAAGATGATCGAAATATGAACTTTCTGTTGGGTTATGTTGGGTTGGGCGAATCAACTAGGGTGCTTGCATGTGAGTTGTGTTCATCATACAAACAATATACATATCTCATACATACATGTGCACAGCGGAAGATTATATAAAATGAACACAGAAAATAACATTTGATTAAACTGAAATTCGAGATTGAGAAAATATCACCAATGAAGCCTTTAGATTAATTTTCTTAAAGTCCACCATGAAATGAATCTTTGATCAATTCTAGTAATCAACAAGGGTGAGTTTGATTGTCTAGAATGGTAGCATCTTAATCCAGCATATATGTTTAACTCTTAAACATTTTTCAAAGTTAAACAATTTAACTTAATCAATTTTGTTTTTCCTTTTATTCAACTCTTGAATAAATAAAACAAATATCCTTTTTAGTTATTACATTTAGTAACCATTAATTCAATTTGTTTTGTTGTTCTAATACTTAAAACACAAAACAAAGAATTCCAATTTCTCAAATTAAAATGGCTCTCAAAAATGCAAAACCTATAAACTAAAAACTTATGAATTTTGAATTTCATTTCACTTTATATACTAATGCATAAATTCCAAACTAATTTGAATTTCATTTGGTTTAACCTAACCAGGTTAAGTTAATAAATATTTAATTATTCTAACCATAATTAACTAACTTAACCTTGGTTAGGTTAACATTTACTTAATCATTAAGTAAAGTTAACTAAATTAACCATATGATTAACCTTTAATCATAGTTAAATTAAATCATTTATTTAACAATTAAATAAATAAATATTTATTCTTATTATTTAACAATTAAATAATCATAAAGTGAAATTACTATTATATCCTTACTCGGTTACCAAGTTAACCTAAAGTGGGTCCCACCATTTAACTATATACTTTAGTTAACGTAACCTTAGTAATTGTTGAATTATACTATATTGAACAATTCAATACGGTACACTGCCCAAGTACTCAAAGAGTACATTTCATATTAGGACTCTCTAGGTCCACACCCGATTTGTCAAATGAAACTGTTCCATTAATCCGTAATCGATGCCCCACGCACACGTTACGAATATTACAAATCAGCGTGTCAAACTATACAAGTTGAGGTCATAACGTATACGTATAATCCTTCCATCATTTATACCCTGGATGTGCGGGGATATAGATCAGCACCGTTAAATCCCCATTTGCTCATCCATAATCTTATCTCCAGATTCGTATCTCGATAAACAATATACGCAAACACTTTTGCTATATTGTTTAACCTTGTGGGAAACTATTTTCCCGGGTTTATGCTTGTGGCCACAAGACTTTATGAAATACAATCTCGGAGCATCGGATATACAACTTACCTACGTAAGCTGACGGATCTCGTATCTACACACACCGGACTCCATGAGCATCGGACCATACCCAGCGACACATAGCGATCAGACCATGAAAGGTCTCTGACATATGTGGAATCAAAGTATGATGGATCACTCACAAGACCACCGTGGTGCTCAGGTCAAAAGACCACGAATACTACTCAACTCGAGAGGACCTTCCTTTGACGGTGTCATAGGATATCTATTGGGGTCCTCTTAAGTCTGTTCAGTATCCAATCCTGACTGGATACCCGCATGCTTATACAAGCTCTAAGCTCATGGTCAGCTAAGAACAACCATCTGAACCAATCAGATATAGACATACACTAATCTATATAAAGTGAATCACCGATAGACCAGCATTGGTGATCATAGATCAGGAACATTATATTTGAGACATACTTACATAATGATATTTCTTAGCACCTATTGCAACTCTTTGCAACTATATCATTACAAGTATACTCTCAGGTCTTTGTTCCATTATAGACAAGGTTCTAACTCTTAGACCTCGCTGACTTTTATAACATGCTAACTCTTAACAGTGCTAACTCTTAGCATTTATAACTCTCAGCTTTGCTAACTATTAGTTCTGGTCTAAACTCCTTTAGATCAGATCTGAGCTCTTTCAGATCAAACAATGTCTCTAATGTTACAAGCATTATACCATGTTAATATAATATTAACAATCTTTATTCGAAATGTTTATTGTATAAATATTAACAATTAATATTCATACAATATTGGAATGGCACGTGAGCACCAGCTCCAACAAACTCCCACTTGCTTCAGTGCCATACGTACTGTTATTTTCTGTGTTCATTGTATATAATCTTCCGCTGTGCATATGTATGTATGAGATATGTATATTGTTTGTTTATTCGAAATGTTTATTGTATAAATATTAACAATTAATATTCATACAATATTGGAATGGCACGTGAGCACCAGCTCCAACAAACTCCCACTTGCTTCAGTGCCATACGTACTGTTATTTTCTGTGTTCATTGTATATAATCTTCCGCTGTGTACATGTATGTATGAGATATGTATATTGTTTGTATGATAAACACAACCCACATGCAAGCACCCTAGTTGATTCGCCCAACCCAACATAACCCAACAATTGGTATCAGAGCAATTTGTGTTGTTTTGAGTAATTTTAGTGTTAGCTAAGTGTTGGCTAAGTTGTAGGACAAGTTCCAGGGCTGTTGAGGTGCATTTTAAGTGTTAAAAATGCAAACCAGTGACAAACAGCACCTGGAACGCTGCAGCGCTAAGGTCTAGCCCAGCAGCGTTCATATGAACGCTGGAGCGCTGGGTGTATGACGCCCCAGCGCTGAATGACCGCAGGGGGCGTTGATTGTCTGGCGCCCCAGCTCTGGACGAGCGCGAGGGCGTTGGTTTTCTGGCGCCCTAGCGCGGGAAGCACTGCTTCCAGCGCCGCAGCGCTAGTAAGGCAGTGCCGCAGCGCTGAGGCTTATGAAGCCCTAGCGCGACAGCGCTATAAGACCAGCGCCGCGACGTTCTTACACTAAAAAAAAAGAGTAAAATCTTTTTATTTTTCCGCATGTGGGGGTTTATGAGATGTAATAATAAGGGTTATTAGTTTATATGATAAACCAAGAAAATAATATTTTTTATTTTATTTATTTTTGTAACCACAATGGGAGCCCCACTGATGGGGGTTAGTTGTGCTTGTACAAAAATGAATAATTGATTGAGAATAAACTCTTATGAGATGAGAGCATATAATAAGAAAGCCTGTAATTAAAATCTCTCTTAATTAGATTGAAATTTATTATATTATGTGATAATATTTTAAATGGCCCGTCTTGTCAATACGGTGTGAGATGGGTCACTATGGTCTTTCCCAATATTGCTTTAGCGTGAAGGATTTGGTCGGTGTGACTTGGTCTAATGCCGGTAAAACATGAGATAAATCAAATATATGCGAACATATTATCCAATATTGCTTTAGCGTGAGGATAGTGTCAGTAACATATATTTGAGCATTGATAAGTTAATCTGAAATACAGTTACCCAATATTGCTTTAGCGTGAGGGTAATGTGTATTTAGGATCAGTAGTAAGAGTTGTATGAGATACAATTGACAAGAGTTGTCTACCTGTTGGATTTATAAAGGCTAATATTGCTTTAGCGTGAGGCTAGAGTAAAATTCCAATTGGGTCCATTTCCCGCTGTATAGTTTAAAATATTATACTGTCGTTATCCCGTTTGAGAGATTAAAGGGATTAAGTAAAGCAATGGGAGGGCGTTTTTAGATTAAAAAATGTATAACAATTATACCCATGATCTAAAACGTAATTTATTAACGATAAAGAAATGTTCTGCTACGCATCTCCTATTTTGTCTTATAGAGATAAGATGTTTATCTTATAGAGATAAGATACTTGTCTTATAGAGATAAGATGAGTACGAGCAATCCGTTACTAATCTTGAACAAATACCAATAACTATAGGGTACTGAATAAAATGTGTAAGACTTGCTTATGAATCTAAGAATAGTTCTAGATTCAATAATATTTGATATTACTAAACCACAGATAGAGAAAAGTCATAATGGAAAGTGTTTCCACCGTTATAAGGTTTGAAATAGTAAATGTTACTATTCATCGCACCTTGACTTAAGAAAGATTGACTCATTAGATATCTGTTTGACCAAACATTAACATTTCATTAGCATTTGATGTTAACTTAGCAAGGGTATAAGATACCGCTTGTTATTCTCATATCTATAAGATGTTACATGATTTGAGAAATGCTTGATTACTAAGAAATGAGAAGTTCAGCTTCACATAGGTAATGGAGATTTCCTATACGTGATAGTTGTTAAGACTTCAAAGTTACTTCTTATTTATGGTAACATTAATGTTGTATAATTGCTATTACGTGCCAAATATTATTAGGTAAATCATATCACTCCCTGTAGTTGACAGAGAGAGTTATCATAAATATATTGGAAATAGTTCCTTGTGATAATTATAATGATTTACTAACTGAATGTCAGTTAATGAATGGCCGTTATATCTTATATACAACAAGAAATGTTATAAGTGTAGAGGTGAACAGATTAAATAGTATTTCAGCAACTTAAATAATAATGAATAGTGGTGTATATAAGATTAGGTCATGTAGTCGTGAGACGACTATCCTAGCTGGTTAAGAATGGTCAGACATTTGATCTGACTATAGTACATTGACTAGTTTATGAATTATGAATTCAAAAGAATATGGCCGAATCTTTATGTAGGTGTAAGACGCCAAGCCACTGGTTTATTGGATCTGGTACATATAGATGTATTTAGTCCAATAAATCTTACTGTTATAAATGATTTCGATACTTCATTGTCTTTATAGTGATTGTCCCTATATGGACATGTGTTTCTAGGAAACGTAGGTCAGAATAATTTCGAAGTGTTCAAAATGTTCTGACAATGAAAGTAAAGAAACAAACCCTTATGTATATTGAGTGCTTTCGATTAGATCGAAGCAGTTTATATATAATCAGTAAATTCACAAATTATTTTAACGAGAATATGATTCTCTCTCAGCATAGTCCTCCAAATACTCCTCAACATAAAGATGTTTAGGAAATGAGGAATCAGACTATATTAGATACAGTCTGATTGATATTGAGAATCGTTGATCTTCTAAAATATCTATGAGGTTATACTTTAGCATCTGCTACTCACTTATTAAATAATTCCATAATCGTTCCTACTACTTTATATGAGATATAGACTAAATAGGAAACGAGTCTTAAGTATGTTAAGACTTGGTGTTATTCTGTTTTCATAAGAGTTATACAACAGAATAAACTTGTATCCAACGGTACAAGTATTGGTTCATTTAGTATCCCAAGTGTATAATGGGATATCAATTCTATAATTCAGATGAACGAAATATGTTCGTTTCTCATAATGTCACATTCCTAGAGAAAAAGTTTCTCATAGATTGTGGAGATTATAGAAAGAATGAACTTGATGAAGTTAATCTAAATATAGATGAACCAACGATGAAATTTTATTTTCAAATTAAGTGAAATACCTTTAACACACCATGTTCATAGGTCCAAAAGGATATCAAGGCCATCGTTTAGGTATGTTTGATACTTGAAGATGCCCTTGATGTTTTCTTAGTTGAAGAAAATGATCCTTTAACTTATGAAGAGACGATGTTTGACATTGTTCGGGAAAATAACAAGTACCATAAAATCTGAAATTGACTCATCGCATGATAATTAAGTCTAGGACTTAGTTGAGCTTCTTGTAGAAATTGTTTTTATTAGCAGTAAATCAGTTTACGCAGCGGAAGCAGTGTGAGCCCTATCTGAAGGAATAGTCCTTCATGGCCCGATTGATGTTGAAAGGTTACACTTAGAGATCTAGTATCGAAAATAAGAAAACTTTTTTCATCAGTAACTATGCCAAAGTCAAGTTGAATTTTGTTGGCTATTGTTGTATATTATGATTATGGGACTGGCTAATGGATGTAAATAAGCTGTTCTGGGAAGTATATCTCGAGTAAGAGATATGTAGAGAATAACTTGATGTTTTTGCATCCAAGCCTAACTTCTAATATAATGTGCAAACTGAGGAAGTCCATTTATGGACTTGAGCAGTTTTTCCCGAAGCTGGAATCTTTGTTTATATGTTAAAATCAGAAAGTCTGATTTTATCAAGAATAAAAAGAAGCGTATGTGTTCAGAAAGGGCAGTGGGAATATAATTATTTTTTTAGTTCTCTAAAGTGGAAAATATATACTCAATATTGGAAACGATAATTAGAGTATAGCAAGTAAATCAGATAAGTGTTATCTGTGTAAAGAACTTCTTTATAAAAGATTTGAGAGAGACTTCTTGTATACTAGGTAGAAAGCTTTATAGAGATATAGATAGGAAGCTAATATGACTCTCTCAATCTTCGTACATAGACTAAGTTCATGAAAAGGTACAACTTGATTGACTGTGAGACAGTTAAAGTCCCTTTTAGACATGGCAATCATCTTTTTTAGAGGAAGTGTCTTCGGGAAGAAGATGAGAGAGTTAGAGTGTCTAACATCTCAGATGCATTAGCTAGAAATAGATTAATGCATACCGTTTAATATACGAAATCTGGATTAAGATGGTTGTAAGTGTTACAAGCTAGTATCTATTAAATCCAGATCACGACCATTAAATGGTTGTGAAACATATCTATATATACTTGAGAAGTATATAGGATAAGTTTATATAATATGGAGAAACGTTTCTTACAAAGAAGGGACACACATATTCAGACTTACGTCTGATCTGAATGGTAGAAAATCTACATCTAGTTATGTGTTTCTCTTTATCAGTACCGGAGCTAGATAAATGAGTATTAATAAATGTTCATAGCTAATTCTGCCTTGGAGGTAGAATATGTTGCGGCTTGAGAAGTCAGCAAAGAAAGTACTATGGATATTCAAAATTAATTGCAAAGCTTTGAATAGTTCCAAGCTCAGTGGATCCTATCCTACTATATTGCAAAATAACGGTAATTGCTCAAGCCAAGAAGCCATAAGGCACACCAGTATTCTAATCATGTGAACTCTGAAAATCATATAATTAGAAAGTTCTTGGCGACAAGAGTTGTAATAAAATTTAGGATTCAATCCTTGAATAATGTAGCGAACCCCCCTTAAGCCTAAACTCCTATAGTGTTTGAGAAACACATGGAGTATATTGGTATGAAATACCAATACGTATAGCACTGAAGCAAGTGGGAGTTTGTTGGAGCTGGTGCTCACGTGCCATTCCAATACTTTCGAGAGTGTTTCTTCTTTTTTGTATCACAATGGCAAATATTTTGTTTTGGGCAATTGATCAACAAGTCTAATTTCACACATGCTATAACCTTTCATGGACGAAAAGGTCTAGAGACTGTTGCTATAATTGCTCTTCACAGGACGTCACTTCATAATCTATGCCAAAGGACCTATATGGTTTACAAGTGGAAGCCAACTCATTTGGACACAATCTCGAGCTGTCCTTACTTCAAGATGCTCAATCAATCCCCAAGACAGACGAAATAATTATTGAAGTAAAAAGTTTTCTTGAAAAAATGAAAAAAATAAAAACAGAACATGCTCATAAGTTCTAGTTCACATACTTTATCGAAGAGTATGACAGTGATGACTCAAGCCACTTCTCCCTAAGCTCTTAAAAGCATCTCATACAATTTGTCATGTCCTAGTTCACATACTTTATCGAAGGCTATGATAGTGATGACTCAAGCCACTTCTCCCTAGGCTCTTAAAAGCATCTCATACAATTTGTCATGTATTCTGCTTTATCAAAATTAGTCATGTGAATCCTTTGTTTGTCATACGTATCCTTTTACTTTATAAAATGTGTGATAATTATGTAATGGCTTATCAAAGCTAGCTATCTTGTTATTGTTATGTTAATATCTCAAAATCCTTCTATCTATAAAAGGATTCAAGGTCTTTAATGAAAAACAAGTTGTAAGCTTTGAAAAAGTTTAATAATAATACAAGTGTTTTCAAAAATTATGAATTTTTAAACTTCTCTTCAGAATTCTCTAACAACCTTAGCATAAAAAAAATTGCCCTAGTAAAGAGATCCGACAGAAAGAATTTCTAATTCTTGTATGAGGCCATTCCACATATGTCTTAGCCCAAGTATCATGAAAAATTAACAATGAGCTTAAAACCATCGTAAGTCCTGCTGAAGAAAAAAGACTGTTAGAGCAACAAGTTAAAGGCTATGTAAGTTAAGTCAGGGTTAGCTAGTGTACCCTCTTTAAAGTGAAGGCCTTCACAGGCTCATAAACAATACATAACATGTTAAATGCCCCAAATATATACTTCATCTTGAATGCACTTTATATCTTCATGCCTTAAAAACTTTTTTCCTCGAAAGCTCCTTTATTATTATTATTATTATTTTCCTCAAAAGCTCCTTTATTTAATTTTTTTTGTTTTTTTTAGTGGGGAGAAAACAATCAAACTTAAGGCCTTCACTTTAGTGAAAAAATGCACTACAAATTTTTTATCACCACCAGTTCATTTAAACAAATGCTCGGAAGCCCCTTTAATGATAATCCATAATATGAACTTTGAAACCTATTGCTTTTGTATAGAAGTATTTTTCTTGACTACAAATCTCTAGGAATGAAGACAATCTTGTATCAAATGAAACCTAACCATACCAAAATATAACCTCTAAATAACAAAGGGCTAGAAGGCTTTTCCATGTTAGCATCAAAGATTCAGAATGATTTACATGAACCCACCATTCACTCGATTCGACAGTCAATTTCCTACTTGATACATTCTTGTGAAAATAGGTATGGCAGTTAACAGTTGCAACCATCCTATATTTTTGCAATCCATTCCAATACATAAAACTTAAATGAAGATATCTTGCAGAACTCATCCTTCCCTAGAAAACTCAGATCTTCATCAGGGTTCCTGGACACTTTGGACACCCTATAAAGTATGACTTGTATGCTTTATATCTATTTCAACCTCTCAGCAACACTCTAATAGGTTTTCCAAGAACCGACCCCAACACTGGAACTCACATTTAGACAAAGCTATATAAATTTAACATTTGGCCATAGTTATTCTAGCTATTAAAAGAATTTTTAATAAGACAATCAAGACAAGTTGTGTACAACCAAAGATTTTTTCTATATCAGTTACAAGAATGCATAGATACTTTTTTTCTCTGAATCATCATTCTCATCCCAATCAAGACAACTTGTGTACAACAAAGCAATCAAATCTTGAACAGCTAAAAAACCATAACATTATCGTCCACAATGCCATAGAGCAATGCACCAATTTAATGTCTTTAGCATCATTACTAGGAAGACCAAGATTTCCTGAAAAAAAAATAAGACGCATCAAAATACAACTGACACAACAGTAGTAGTAGTGATAACAAACAGCATGCATACAACACCAAACATAATTATAGCAACCAAAAATCTTTCCAATCATTGTCTATAAATTCAAATTTTTGGGCAAGCAAAGGTAATGCATTGTGTTATCCTTTCACGATAAAATCACAACCTTATCCAAAGTCATGAAGAACCTACCGAATACTAACATCAGATAAGTCATGATGATTTCTTAGCAGATTTTTTCTTTGAAATGACAGCCAGTTGTGGCTTGGGATGCTTTTCGGCCTCGTTTGGGTCCAACCAATTGAGAGGGTGGCGATTGAAGAAAGGCCAGTTAGGCACAGTTATCAATGTGGTGAAAACCACACCACCAGCATATATCAAAATCATCATCTGAAACGATCCCAATATGTAACCAGTAACAAAGGCCACGACAGCAGATGCCAACAGCATTATCTGCATCAGGTGCTCCGCTAATTTTTGCCCTTGCCAATCCATCTACAATTCAACCAATACCAATAAATTAAAAATAAAAATTTTAACCTTAACGTGGAAATTAAAACCCTAAATTGTCAACTGAACCCTGACAAGGCAAGAAAAACCTCATATCATAAAAGCGTGACGAAAAGTGGAATAACGATTCAAAAATCTGGATCTGAAAGTGAAAAATGAAACCTTAACGGTTTTGTTTGGCAGCTGAGAAAAGTTTTTCTTATAAAAAAATAACAAACGAAGCTCAAATCCTTTTCCACAATTTTCACTAACTCCACTCCAGTCAACTAACTGAACAGTACTATGACCGCAACGACATTTTCACTTCCTCCGAAAGCATTCAAAAACAACAACCGAACAGAGAGCAGATTGTGATTTAATTTACGTGTTCCTTTACGGTTACTGAGCAACCAAACATGAGTTACAAAACACAAATGCAAAAATAATGAAAAATTATTAATAAAAGACGAATTTATTAGAATTAAAAACCGTAAAAGGTGAGAGTTCTGGAGGTTTGAACTTACCTTGATGAGAATGGTTATGGTTGGGTGAAGAGAGGAGATGTCCTAACGAAAGCTAATTGCGAAGCCGAGCACAGATCTGAAATATATTGTAAGCTGTAGATATTTAATGGCCGCACGATTGGATTACCAAATGCACGTTGAGATCAAGAGGAAATGCAAACCGTTGGATAATAATCGGTAAGGCAGATTTGACTTCCACCGATTATCCTGTGGACGAGGCTTTATTATTAAACTTTGGGTCGTCGCGTTGACCCAGTTTGGTCGGGCCGAAGACAATTTTTGGGCTATAGTTGAATGAAAGTAGGAAAATTTATAAATAGCCACTATTAAATATGATAATTTTTTATAATAAAAAACTATTTAATTAATTTTTATTAATTAAGAATCTAATAAATGAATAAAATTATTTTTATGATAATATAATTTAAAAATTTTGTTGTTTTATAATATATTTTAAATTTGATGTTTAGTTTTTAAAAATAAAAATATAATAATAGTGTATTGTAAAAAAAAAGAAAACATAAAGCGCAAAATACAGTAAAAAATAGAATAAAATTAAAGATTAAAAAAAAAAAAAAATTCATAATTCTCCGTCTCTAATTTCATTCTTTTCATCAATTTTTTAAATTTTTATTTATAATCTTTTTAACTTTTAATATTTAAAATGACAATGTCCAATTTCATTCTTTTCATCAATTTTTTAAATTTTTATTTATAATCTTTTTAGCTTCCAATATTTAAATTGACAGTGTCAAAGTAATCCATCTATTTGTTCTTAATCTCAAAGAAAATGTTATTTAAGTAAATTTTTTTAAAAAAATTATAAGAGAGAAGTGAAACATACTTTAAAAGTAAAAAGGTTCAAATTTAAACATGGTTATTAAAAATTACATTTTAATTTTATAGATATAAAAGTATACAATTTTAAAATAAATACTATTTATGCACATTTTCCACGAAAGAACTAACCGAATTTTATAAAATAACATTTAAGTTCCAGGCCATATTCACATGCTTATTAATCTGCATTTTCCATTTAAGTTTTGTTAACAGACCTTTTTCATTAGAGAATCACAAGTTGATTTTATTTAATTTTCTTGGAAATATCATACTTAGTCATTCGGTTGTGGATGAGGCAACATGCAAGGCCATCTACAGTAGACCTATCATCATTCTAAAAGTTTTTACAACAATAGTTCCCAACAGAAACCCATTGGCTTTCTCAGATTGGTTTAACTTGTACCTACATGCTAATTCTTAATAATAACCATATTTTTCTCTTTCAACCCGTGTTTCTTGGAAATTTTACGATCAGAAGAAAGCCAATTTTATGCATTTTACAAACAATGAGCGATAGGTTTGCCCATCTCTTTTATCTTGGGCTTAGAATGGAATTTGGTGTACAGCAATAGTTGCTAAAACCATCACCTAAATAATATATCTAAATATAAAGAGCTTGAATATTCTTTAATTTTCATAAAGCTTCAACAGGAACCATGAAAATTCTAAAACCGCATTGAACTATAATATAATTTGAAATAAACAAGATAAGCTGTCTAATTCGACTAAATAACAGATCCGTCACTATTTTAAAGTAACAAAACCCCTTCATGAAGAACACAAGAGAAAATGAAATGCATTCGGTGAATCGTTAAAACTTGGACCATTACTTATTTGATTTGCTAGTTGCCAACTGGGTCTCAGGCTGCAAAACAAAAGGAAAATTAAGCAATCAAACAAAAATTTTAAATTTTGCAATCATAACAAAAAAGTTACGAGTGAATCACCTCCTTCTTCACTGGTTCTTCCTTCTCGGACAAGACCAACTCAATATGACATGGAGAGGACATATAAGCTGTGAAAATTTTATCATGTTTCTATCAGTATAAATATTGTGACATAAATACAAAAACAAAAAAGAAAACAAAACATACGGTTGATTCTTCCGTGAGCACGATATGTTCGGCGCCTTTGCTTTTGTGCTTGGTTCACTTGGATGTGAGAAATGAAGAGAGCATCAACATCCAAACCCTTGACCTGAGATATTGGTTTGACAATTATTAGAAACAGAAATAATGATGATGGGCAACAATCTTTAAACAACCTTAGCAGACATACTTCAGCATTACTCTCAGCATTCTTAAGCAAATCTAGGATAAACTTCGCAGATTTGACAGGCCAGCGTCCTTGTCCATTTGGATGCCTATTCTTTGCCTGAGCAGTTCGTCCAACACCTCTACAGAAGCGGGTGAAGGGAATGGCCTGTTTATGGGCCATTACATCCTCCAAATACCTCTTCGCCTTGGTCAAAGGCAACTTCCTGATGGCATGGGCTGTTTCTCTTGTGTTCTATAAAACAATAGAGGTACAAGGCTTCAAAACATACATTATAAATATCATTTACTGATCCAATATTCAGGCACACCACAACACAAGCTCAAGTTGTGAAAATCATACAGGTATTCAATTCAAAGACAGTTTCATCTGCTACAGAGCTTAAATTATAGTTCTAGCTGCATGAAATCAATGACAATTTCATCCATATAGAATTTCTGCAAGTGTACTGTATAAATGAAAATGCAAAATTCAGTGGCAGGCACAGTATGAGAATGTTAAATAGCAATTCATCAAAAAGAAATTGCTTAGAAAAATTAAAACTGCAAAGCCTCATTTTCCTACTACAGGTCAAAGCAACAACACCATTTAACTATAATAAGAAAAATTTACTGGCTAATGTGTCATCATTTACTGAACCTTCAGCCACCAACAACTACAGAGGTTCACCCAATAACAATGAAGGTACTTTTCCTGAAGTTTACGAGAGCCAAGTTCACAAGCATCAACAAGACCCTGCTTATGCCATCAGGTCACAGAATTAGACAAATGAAGGAATAAAATTTCATATCCTACATATAAATTATCCTAAGAGGCAATGTGGCATTATTTACTGAACCTTCAGCCACCAACTGCAGAGGTTCACCCAATAACAATGAAGGTAATTTCCCTCAAGTTTACAAGAACCATGTTCACAATAGGCAGCAAAATCCTGCTTTCACCAACAGGTTTCAGAATTAGACAACTAAGGAGGGATGCAATTTCATACCCTACACATAAATTACCCGATGAGATAATGTGCATTATTTACTGAACCTTGGACTACTAAGAAAAACAGAGGTTCACCTAATAACAATGGAGGTCATTTTCCTGAAGTTTAAGAGAACCATGTTCAAAAGAGGCAACAAGACCCTGCTTTTTTTCATCAGGTTTTGAAATCATAGCAGGTTGAAATATAATATCAAAACTAAATTTGAAGTCCTATCAAAAGCAGCTACAACTAAGCATGGCGTGAAATTTATTTTCTCCAAGCTGCCATCACTTTACAACAATGACATTTAAAGACAATTCAAACTCTAATCTAGTAACTATCTCCTAAAAAAGTAACTAAAGAAGCTTAAGAACTAGTGATCATCTTGAATTATCGAACAATCCACTGATTAACTCATTATCAATTTACATACTGCAGCTAATGGATAAATTACGACTACAAGCAAACCAAAAAAAAAAGATTTTGAATCATGCATAATTTGAAATAAAAAATTTACATAACACAATTTATTTCTTTCAATGTAAATATTTAAAACACTTCTTGTACAGAATTAAATAATCACTCCAAGAATTATATAATCACAGGACTATGTCAATGTTTACTGAACCATCAGCCATTAACAACAAAACAGTGGTTCACCCAATAACAATGCGCATTTGATTTCCCTGAAGTTTACGAGAGACCTGTTCACACAAGGCAACAGATCCCTGCTTTTTTCATCAGGTTCTTTGTACAACCAACCACAAACACCAAATCACCAGCAATTCAACATAATTAATCATAAAACAATCCGAATGAAACTTGAACAATGCAATAAAATTAAAAACACTTCTCTTAGAGAATCAAATAATCACTCTTAAGAATTATATAATCACAGTACTGTGTCATCGTTTACTGAACCATAAGCCATTAACAACAAAACAGTGATTCACCCAATAACAATGCGCATTTGATTTCGCTGAAGTTTACGAGAGACCTGTTCACACAAGGCAACAGATCCCTGCTTTTTTCATCAGGTTCTTTGTACAACCAACCACAAACAACAAATCACCAGCAATTCAACATAATTAATCATAAAACAATCTGAATGAAACTTGAACAATGCAATAAAATTAAAAACACTTCTCTTAGAGAATCAAATAATCACTCTTAAGAATTATATAATCACAGTACTGTATCATCATTTACTGAACCATCAGCCATTAACAACAAAACAGTGGTTCACCCAATAACAATGCGCATTTGATTTCCCTGAAGTTTACGAGAGACCTGTTCACACAAGGCAACAGATCCCTGCTTTTTTCATCAGGTTCTCCGTACAACGAAACACAAACACCAGATCACCAGCTATTCAACATATCTAATCATAACACAAATCAAACTTAAACAATGCAATAAAATTTAAACACTTCTCTTAGAGAATCAAATAATCACTCTTTAAGAATTATATAATCACAGTACTGTGTCATCGTTTAATGAACCATAAGCCATTAACAACAAAACAGTGGTTCACCCAATAACAATGCGCATTTGATTTCCCTGAAGTTTACGAGAGACCTGTTCACAAGGCAACAGATCCCTGCTTTTTTCATCAGGTTCTTTGTACAACCAACCACAAACAACAAATCACCAGCAATTCAACATAATTAATCATAAAACAATCCGAATGAAACTTGAAAAATGCAATAAAATTAAAAACACTTCTCTTAGAGAATCAAATAATCACTCTTAAGAATTATATAATCACAGTACTGTATCATCATTTACTGAACCATCAGCCATTAACAACAAAACAGTGGTTCACCCAATAACAATGCGCATTTGATTTCCCTGAAGTTTACGAGAGACCTGTTCACACAAGGCAACAGATCCCTGCTTTTTTTCATCAGGTTCTTTGTACAACCCAACACAAACACCAAATCACCAGCTATTCGACATAACAAATCATAAAACAATCCTAATCAAACTTGAGCAATGCAATAAAATTTAAAACACTTCTCATAGAGAATCAAATAATCACTCTAAGAACTATATAATCACAGGACTGTGTCCTCGTTTACTGAACCATCAGCCATTAACAACAAAACAGTGGTTCACCCAATAACAATGCGCATTTGATTTCCCTGAAGTTTACGAGAGACCTGTTCACACAAGGCAACAGATCCCTGCTTTTTTTCATCAGGTTCTTTGTACAACCCAACACAAACACCAAATCACCAGCTATTCGACATAACAAATCATAAAACAATCCTAATCAAACTTGAGCAATGCAATAAAATTTAAAACACTTCTCATAGAGAATCAAATAATCACTCTAAGAACTATATAATCACAGGACTGTGTCCTCGTTTACTGAACCATCAGCCATTAACAACAAAACAGTGGTTCACCCAATAACAATGCGCATTTGATTTCCCTGAAGTTTACGAGAGACCTGTTCACACAAGGCAACAGATCCCTGCTTTTTTTCATCAGGTTCTTTGTACAACCCAACACAAACACCAAATCACCAGCTATTCAACATAATTAATCATAAAACAATGCGTATCAAACTTAAACAATACAATAACATACCTTGAAATGAACCCTGAGATCGGAGCCCCTGGCCTTGCAGGCTGCAAAAGAAATAAACAATATTTAGAAATAAACAGAAAAAAAGAAAAAAAATCAATATATAGATTATTTATGTTATCAAGTAGAAAAGGCAAGAGAAATGGAAAATTAAACTTACACTTGGTGGGGTTGTCAGGCTCTCTTGAATATTTCACCTGAAAACAAAATAATGAATTCAAATACATGAAGATTACAAATGAAGAAGAAACATTAGTTTATCAGCAAGATATACATAGGGATAAAACGGGGACGTACCATGGAAGCTGTCTGTGTATCAGTGAAGTTGGTTTTGCTTTGTTTGTTCGAGCAGCAGAGGTGAAGAGAGGAGATGAGACTCCTTTTTATAGGAAACGAGATGCTGAAAACCCTAGCTCCTTGTAGACCTAATTGGAGCGTTGATTTTTGATTCGGGCTAGGTTTTTATAACTGGGCTACGAAAAGGCCCATTAGACTTTCATGATACAACGTCGTCATTACCTTTTAAGGCACGGCAAAAGCATTCTATGTTTTCTCGGACAAAAGGGTATTTTTCTCAGGGCAAAAGACTCCTAAACTCGAAAATGGCCTGTTTACCTTATAGATTTTTGTGGTTTTTAAAAATACTCCGATAAACCCCTTTACATTAGTTTTGTTTATTAATTAAAAATTTATTTAATATAATAAAAAATTTAAAACTTAAAAAAATATAAGAGAAAGAACCTCTGTCATCATTGTCATAATAGTCGCGAATCAAATTTTAGTAACTAAAAAATTTAAAGATGTATAATCAATTGCATGTCTATATCATCATACTCTATTTTGTCTGATTTATGTGAGATGTATTTTTTTACAATACAATAACAAATGCGCGACTAAATTATACAAAGAGGTATACAGTTCCTCACCTATCGTCAAATAATAAACAGTACTTTGTACTGTTATTATTATTAGAATCAACAACACTTGATCTTGTCAAAAATGGTGTTATTAACTATCCTTTTCAGTGTTTTTTTATTTTTGAAATGACTATACTATCATATATATTCAAAAATACATAAAATTTAATAACATAAATATCGATCCGATTATCACTGTCATTATCGCTTGTGGGCGGCAGTTGATGATTGTGGTGATGCTTGTCATTTTTTATTATTTATTTATTTAACTAATAAATTTAAATAAAATAAAAAATAAAAATGTAAACTTATTATATTAAGACACTTGTCCTTCTAAAGTATAACATTACTGTTGAATTTATTCAATAACGATAATTACTAATAGATAAGGCTCTATCAAAAATAATTTAAAAATTTTGAAGGTCTATTAGGTAAATAGACTAAACTTTAAGGGTACAGCAGTTTTTCATCCTATTTTATGTCAAACCCTTGGCCCTAAAAGTAGTTGGAGTAGTTTTTTTTTAAAAAGAAAATAATATCATTAAACAGAATCCTCGTCTACAAGAGTCGAAATGCATAAAGGTAATTATGAAGTCCAAGTTTCAGAAATGTCTAATTACCGCTCTCCTATCAAGTTATAGGCAACCTTATTAACTTCCCTGCTTACATGCAAAGTATACAAGTACATATATATATATATATATCTAATTGGTGTTCAAAATTCAATTCAATTTGTTCAAAATCGATTTGTGCTTTGTTAGATTTAATAGATTAGTAGATTAGATTGAACTGACCCTTGATGCGACTTCACTTTAATTAGACTTGCTGCAATGCTACCATTCCAACCCTATCATACGGCGAGAGAAGACGTCAGTAATTGAAAATTTTGAAATCTACCTTGATGGATTGGCTCATTAATTTACTTAGACAAATTAACAAAAATTAAATTCGATTCGATTGTGTGTGTGATTTTTAAGGTAATTGAAATAATAAACAAATTAGTTATTTAATTTATAAATATATATATATATATATTTATTAAGCTACTCAATTCGTAAAATTGATTGTTTTTGTTGAGTTTAAATTACTTTTAGTGGTTGAGACTATTTTCACATCAATTTAAATTATTCTTTTTAGTCTTTTAGTAGGATTAACGGGCCTAAAATTTAAGTCTCATTTACCCTCCATACAACCTATAATAGACAGATTTAACATAATAGATTTAACCCATTTAAGACTATGCAACTAGACCGAATTTCAATGTACTTTATATTTCTTATTATAATTTTAGATTAAGTTGAATTTACAATTTACATTTTAATGGACTAAATTTGTTGAAGCGGAAGCACACAAACGAGTTAAACAATTCACCCAAGTAATATAATAATGCAGAATAAGTTATTAAGAAATAAAAGAGAGAAAGGGTAGAAGAAGAACACACAAAGAATTACGTGATTCGGCAACTTGCCTACGTTCACGGCGGATCAAGATCACACTCTTCTCTTATTATGAATCACAAGGCAACCACAAAGTATGCCTATTACAAGAAAGATCACAAAGAATACTCTCTCTTGCTCTCTAGGGATTTTCTCTCACAAAGAACCACTAAGAATAATCACTAAGAATATTGTTGATCACCAAGATCTCTCTAAGATCACAAAGATCTCACTAACTTGATCACAAATGTTGTCAAGTTCACTAAATTGTGTTTACAAGCCAATTGATAGCCTTTATATAGGCCTTGAGACGTCCTAGGTATTCCCTATACATGTGGGAGTCGTATTAGGAAGTCCTAGAGCAAGTGGGAGATAAAATTAGGAAGTTTCCTAATTTCGGGACACTGTTCCCGCATTCAGCGCCGCGGCGCTAGTTCGCGTCGCTGCGGCGCTGGCCCGATATTTGCTGAGCGTTGCGGCGCTGGATCCCAGCGCCGCGGCGCTCAGGTACTGGAAATGGCGCCGCGGCGCTCATCCTGGTCGCCGCGGCCCTGGCGCCTGATGCGCCCTTCTTCAGTTTTCGCCTCCTTTCGCGTCCGTCTTCGATCTGTGTGCACCCTACGCACTTGGCTTGATCCTCAAATCATATTCTAATAATTTTTAATCAATATTCTTACAGAATTAAATAGAAAGAATCAACAATCCGCATAATAGACCGAATAAATTATTGATCAAATCTAATTCGACAAACACTCTTAATAATGAGTATATTTATATGCCATCTTTACGAGATTTATTTTTTTTCCTCCTTTGAAAGTTCTCTATGCGTGATTTCTAATAATATATATATATATAAGTATTTTCACATTTAATCGAATTAGTATATAATTCATCTTTCCTTAAACATAACCTGCATAAACCTTAACTATTAGATTCAGTCGTTGGAATGAAATTAATAAGAAAGTTAACATATTTAAGCACTAAATATGTGAAAGAAAGTAAATATTTACTTTTTAAAATTTAAGAAGAAATTAATACTATTTAATTACTAAAAAAATTCCTATCCATTGTATCTTCTTTGCTTATCCCATATTATTTGACTAGATTACTTTATTTTTCACAAAAAATTACTTATGGGCTCAAGTCCTCTAAGCCCAATAAGAAGTCAACCTCTTAGGGCTCAGTCAGATATTTTTTTATGGGTTGACCCTTCTCAGAATCCATCACCCCTTGCAAGACAGTTTATCTCAAAAACAAGCTCACGACAATAATTATCAGGCCAAGCTCTGGTAGAGCTAGACAATGGAGAACCTGCTTAAATTTATAGGACCTAGCTAATAACCTAAAGCATCTGCTCCACATAACAGGTTAGAATACTGTTAAAACTGTCATTTATATACTAATTAGATCGGCTCATCTTAGCGACTGCGTGATCAATGAAGAAACCGAGTCAAAACAGATATCAGGGTTTGACCATGGCCTTTTCACGGTATCAATGTAGCATTTCCACAGCACCTAAAACACGATGTTCCATGTTATTACGCCGAACTAGTCTCCCATAATTACAGTAAGCTGCTCGATCGGCATTATTACTCTAAACCAACGATCGCTTTCCAACGATTTATGTTGCAAGCTGCTCGTCAGCATTAATACTCCGAGCTGGCCATCGTTATTCACAATTTCTCAATTGCTGCAAGCTAGCCGTTCAGCATCATCATGCTGAGCCAACTATTATACTATACCCGCTCTAATGTTAACAACTGCTCAATCGCGTCTTTGCCAAATGAGGCATTATTTTTTTACTCAAGTCTTTGTAAAGTAATTTTCTTCACAATGATGGGCTGGTTGTTATCTTTATTTTCATTGACTACTGTTATCTTTTCACGCCAAGCCGATTGTTATCTAAAAACTCATTGACTTGGATGCATATTTTTATCCCTTTACTGACCTAGTTATTATATGGCATTTATCATTGTTTAGTTACCAGTCCGCAAAATCAACTATTACCATAAGACACTTCAAGCAAGTCTCCATATCAATTTATTATAGGGAGATCAAGTTTGTATGGTTATCATTGGCGCTCAAACGACTGAACTTTATGCCTTATAGCCGTAGAGGAACTCCTCGTTTTACAAAAAAAACTCACTATTGTTATGAACCACTATTGTTACTTGATCGTTGTAAGTGGTTCGACATTACAGTTAGCTTTTCTTGTTACAAGTTTTATTATTATCATGAACAACTCAGCTATGTTAAAATGCTTTTATTATAAGTTTTTCTAGACAATTCAGTTATACTAAAATATTAGAAATTCGATATTACAAGTTGTCTGATTATATTATGTTGCTTTTACCCATATGAAAAAACAGTTTCATTACAATAGAAAAAGATCAACACAGGAATTGGAAGGATAAAAAGAAAAAAAAAATCTTGCATTCATTAAGTAAATATATTACAAGAAGTTCCAGACATACAAAAATTCTAAACTTTACAAAAAGGAGAAAGAGGACAAAGTGGAAGAGAAAGTAGAGGAGAAAAATGAGAAGATGGAAGAGAGGGCGACAACTTATGCTGCTGGAGCTGCATCGGGCACCTCTAAATCCACAATTAAAACAGCCTCAGGATTGGCATCGACCTGAGTATTGGCTAGGGCAGAAGGGTGGGCTGAAGCTTCAGCTGGCCCAAGAGGCTGAACGTCAACAGCAACAGTAGTTTGATCCTTATCGGCAGGAGGAGCAGCCTCGCTGGTGCTTATAACAACAACACTACCAACAGTGGGAGTCGTATCAGCAGGAAAAGCCTCATCACCATCAGCACCAGTACCAAAAGGCACTAATGCCTTTTTGGCCTCCCGAGCTCCAGAGGTCTCCCCTTCCTCGTATGAACCTCTAGTGGCTAGGCTTCACAGCCACTAGAGGTTAATGCCTAGGTAATGCTCTTCTAAAAGGTTGATTGACCTCAGAAACCCTTCTGTCGCTCCTTGAAAAGGTTGATCGACTTTATGAACCCTTTCATCGCTCATCGGCGGAAACTTTCATCATGACTAGCGAACCAGTGATTCCTCTGCTGCTCAAGTTAAGCAGCCAAGAAACTCATGTTTTACTCCACCAGCTCCTTCTCTCATAAAGCCGCAACGAGCTGTGTGTCGAGTTCTTCATTATGGTATGTCAGCTCGGCGATACGGCTCCCTACCGCGGTCTGAGAATTAGTCATCTTCTGCTCAACCAGTCTTTTCTAATGCTTAAGCTCTGATAGCTTGCTCTCCACCTCGGCACAGACAATCATCATCTCCTCCAGCTTAGCACCCGCTTCATCCGCCATTCTCCTGTCCTACTTGGTAATTCTCTTTGCCTGTTGGGTCTCAATTCTGGACCAAACAAGATCGTCCTTAGCCCTTTGAGCTTAGGCTGGGGCTGCCGTGTCGAGCATCTTGGTCCGAAACTGAGAGAAAAGAAAGATGGACTACATGAAATGTAAAAAAGGTCAGAATAAGTGAATGTATGAACAGATGAACAAAACAGAAGAAGAAATGAAGTAGACTTACATTCAAGACGGACCCTATTACAGCATTGAACCCCGTGACGGGATCCAGGAAAGATACATAACCCACCCAGGCTAGGGTCAAGTATATTTCCATCTTCCGCATCATGGATAGTGAGAAGCCCAAGTCCTTCCTTGCTTCTGGGACTAATACGGAAGGAGACACTCGACGGGGATGACTCATGCTGAATGATGGGCCCTCTTGCTTTCTAGAGCTAAGCACCCCCACGGCTTGGCCAGTTGAGGTTGTTTGTGTTGAAGGCTGAACTGGTGAACCTCGCCTACTGCCTTGGGTCTGGAGAGGAGGGGGGTCTTGTGCTCAAGGAGTTTGGGAGGAAGCTCGCTCTCTCTCTTGAGAGCCATTCTGAACCTTTCCCCAATCTCGGATAAGGTGGCTCGTTGTTGTTCTTTCTTTAGGGACCCGCCTATTAATAACATGGTTGGACGACCCCCTTTCGCGGGACAGCACCCTTGCTCGGCTTCTTTCGGAGATATAGCCAAACAGAATTCTCATAACATTATCAGGGTCCTGGAACCTCGACCGCTTGAGAAAGAAGAGCCTTCAGTCCAGCTCTATTTTTTTTCTCTTACTACCACCTTGTTCACACATCCCTGCACAGTGCATATAGTTTAAGCCTCCGAAGAAATAAAAGAAGACTGGTCTGAGGCGAAGGAAAATGAGAAAACTTACTTCAAACACAGGACTGGCGCGGTATGAAAGGTACAAGGCCTGACTCAACAAGGCTGGTCGGAGACAACAGCTCCTAAATAGGGCAAACATGCTGAAGTGCAACTGTCATCTGATTAAGTGTTTGCTCAAATACCTTGACATCAGTAGCCTAGGTCACTGCTAAAAAATCAAAAATATCAGTCGAATAGTACAGGGCAGCAAAAAGAATGAGAGTGCAAAAAAGATAGACTTTTGTTCAAAGAAAAGTCAGTAAGGATGACCCACTCTCCCCCATTTCTCATGAAGACCCTCTGACCCCACTCTCCCGTAACAATGAACCACTCCCTTTCCCAGTATTTCACTAGGGTAAGACAACCAGGGACTAGGTTTTGGATGCCATGAAAGGAAAGATAATAAAGGCCTCATTTGGCATTTGGCACTGCTCCTAAAGTGATACAGGTAGCATAATTTTTAAAAATGAGGAGGGGGGACTGCCCTGCCTTGCTTATAGGATATACAAACCCATTAAAACTCCCTAGGAGTTGGGATCTAACTAAAAAGAAGCTGCTCCTAGGCAGGCCAACATCTTGGCAAAATAGCGCTGCGTGGGAAGCCTAAGGCCCAGCCTCAAGAACTCCATATGGATGGCCACCTCACCATTGATAAAGCTGCTCAGGTAGTCCTTCTTAGTAGGCAGCCTAAAGGTTAAAGACTTGGGAATGTTATAGGAAATCTTAATTTCAGCCAGGTCGGTATCGTTTAAGTAAGACGTTCGGTATCTGGTGTCCAACTAAAACCTTACCACCTCTACATCACCAGCCTCTTAGGGTCTTCTGGGTCCTTACCCTCACCCTCCTTAATGCTAGAGACCAGATCGGCCTCAATAATAGCTACTCTTAAAGAAGAGGGCACGTCACCTACTGAGGTGGATACCCTTCTACTGCTTCTGGCCCCACTCCCCCTTATGACTAATAGAATCTCTGGGGTCATTTCTTCATTCTCCTCATCTATGTTTTTGGCTGAAAAATTTAAGTTGTCTCTAGACGCTACCAAAACACAAATTTGTTCCCTCAAGGCTACAAACACTACAAGGCAAGGACAGAAACAAACCAACCACCCCCAAAAAGTAGCAAACAAGAACAAATAGGCTATAAACGTCAAAATAAAATGCATAAGCAACCAAACCAAAAAGATGGAAGCATAATCAAACAACAGAAACCTATGGATGCAATCATACCAAAGAAAAAAAAAGAAAAACTACAAAAAAAGAGACAAAAGGAGGAAGAACTTACCAAGGGAATACGTAAAAATTAAAAGAAAACCATAACAGCAATGAGCCACCAAATAGAGAAAAAGCCTTTGCGTTGGAAAAAAAATATGATAGCAACGAAGAAAAAAATACATAATAAAGGGGTGAATGAAGAGAAGGTAAACTATTTATAGACAACAATTGAGCAATCTTGACCATATAAATTAAATGGACAGATAGGATCAACAGGATACCAAATAGACACCTATTGGTATAAGAAGTGACACCTCAGGTTTTCAGGCCCATTAAATTAATGTCTCTTCAAAAAACAGTGACCCAAGCCGTCAGATCCAGTAGATCAACGGCCTAAATTATTTCTGTCAACCAAACATCACTTAGAAAATAAAAAAGACGTGACTCTTAGGTCTCAGCTACTCCCAGCCACGCGATCTAAAAGCAGATCAACGGCTAGGGGCAAGTTCCTTGTTCGAGAAACTTTTTACACCGATCGAAGATGACACTTGAAAAGATTCATCATTATTACTTGGAGAAAGTTTTGGAGAAGCCGCCATTACGTGACAGTAACACATTGAGCATCCATGGTGTCATCACACTGAGTCAACCAGCTCTGACATCCTCAAACTCAAGAGAGCTAAATCACTTGTAATAGCATAACATCGCCTAGAAATCGGTTTGGACCAACTTGGACAGAAGAGAAACCAATAAAGAAAGAAAGTAAAGTAAGCGAAAAGGCATTATAAGGATGACTCGAGCCGACCAGGATAGAATAAAGTTTTTAGTTTTGAATAGATAAAAAGCTAAAAACTGGCGAACCCTTGTTCCTAAAAAAAAAAAAATCACCTCTGGGCCCAAGAAGAAGCTGGGCCCTTAGGTGTTTTTTTGTGTATCAGTCATTCTCAAAATCTACCACTCTTTGTAGGACAGTTCATCCTAAAGACAAGCCCATGGTAATAACCATTGGACTAGGCCTTGGCAGAGCTAAATAGTGGAGAACCTACTCGAATTTAAAGAACCTAATCGGCAATCTAAAGCATCCGTTCGACATGACATGCCAAGATACAGCCAAAATCGCCCTTCACACACTAACCAGATTGACTTATCTCAGTGCCTGTGTGATCAACGAAGAAACTGGGTCAGAACAGATATTAGGTCAGCTGTCTGCCGAATAGGCTGACCGGGTACAACCAGTAAAGTCACTAGAAGACTAACTCTTAAAAAGACCTCGGATTACGGCCAAGCCGAACGAGAAGTGGTTGCTAGAAAAATTGACCTGAGTAGATCGAATTTAGCCTCACACTTAACCAAATCTATTGACGAAGACGGATATAAGGAATATGCCAAGAATATACTTAACACATGTCAGAAAGATATATGGTGTGTGATAGAAGCACAACAAAAGTATAGAGTCAAAAGCATGTTAGAGAAAGATCTCCAAAAGAATATGTGATGTGTGACAGAAGCACAACAGAAGGAGGATACCCAGAAAACCATCGAAAAATCAGTACTATAAAAAGGAGGGAACAACACAATAGTAAGAGATGATAAAAATGCCCCGTTGATACCCTAGAGAATGCCTAAAAAAAAGAAGAACTAGACACAAACGAAAAAAAATTGGTTTTTTTCCCTTAATTCTTAAGCATTTTGGCTTACCTTTTTGCCAATCTCCTTAACAAAGACCCTTTCTGACTTAAGTATCAAAGAGTCTTCGTCAGGGTGGGTTTCGCCGAGATTATCATGATACTTGTGCTGATGTTTTGTAGGTTCTATAGTAGCCGACGAGGAAGAGAAGACCAAAGCTTACGCAACCAAGCCCAACCAAAATGAGGCCTAAGTATTGATTATTGTTAACAAATAAATTCAAAACTCGTTGGCCAGAAAAATCATTTTTTTCAATTAACACACTTTAAAAAAAAAAACTAAATTACCGTTAAAAAATATTTATTTCTAAAAATTTTAAATCAAGTGTATATCAATTATTAATAACATGTATTTTTCTTTTTAAATAATATATATACATATATATAATAAAATATCGATAAATTAATACTTAATAAATTAATAACCTCAATTAAATAATATTTTTTGTCAGTCCCAACTTAGATTGAATGTCCTAAATTAATATTTGGATAAATTTATAAGATAACACAATATAAAAAAATATTTTTAGTTTCATATAAGACTCACTTATTACATAAATTAATATCCAATTAAATCTATACGGCATGTCTAGAATACCTTCCTAAAATGTGTATCTATTATTATTATTATTATTATTGATGCCGACTTATCATCTCTAACTTTTCTTAATGTAAACAAAAATTATATTGTTGCATTTTCGTATTACAATAAAAAATTATTTAAAGTTATTATCGCCTTAACTACTTCTTTGTACGAAATAGATTATATTAGAACAATTATCTTCAACAAGCAAATTCATGAATCTATTTTATATATAATTAAAAAATAAGTTTAAATTAATTTTTTTAATTATAATAAAAAATATTAAATATAATATTTTAGCAAAATAAGAGATATCTTTATAAATTAATAATTTATTAATTAATCAATTAATCATGTTCACTTAATTAATATATTTTTCTTAGTTCAAAGAGTATTAATTTATTAGGTTCTATTATAGTAACAAATTATTTTACTTATATGATTATTTAAAAAAAAAATTCGTTAATATTTCTCACATACAAAATAATTTTAAAAAACAAATATATCACTTGTTACCTTAATAACCATTTAAGATAATATATTAAAAGAAGATTAAAGGTAGAGATTAATTTGTCATCAATAGTTAGGATGTTGATATCATAATTTTATTACGAAATTATAAATTTTTCCTTGTTTTAGTAAGTGGTTCGAAATTTTGACCTGAAAATCGGTAAAAATACAAGTTCAAGGGCTTGGGTTATAATAATTTATCAGAATAATAATTATACGAGCAAGGTTAAGTTTACAAAATTAAATTGTGATACATGTTTGTATCTTCAATGATGTGTTATTAATTAATAATTATTATTTATTAAATAATTGTTGATTTTTTAATTTTTATTTATGTAATAATTAAAATTAACAATAATAAATATATCAAAACCCATATTCTTAAAAAATAAAATTTATATCTCAACTATATAAGTATATCATTGTTGTTATTATCATCACAATTC
Source organism: Ailanthus altissimus (assembly GCA_946807835.1). Taxonomy (NCBI): domain Eukaryota; kingdom Viridiplantae; phylum Streptophyta; class Magnoliopsida; order Sapindales; family Simaroubaceae; genus Ailanthus; species Ailanthus altissimus. Next base: position 22,495,353 of record OX327692.1, on the reverse strand, counting down.
AGTTAAATTGATTGACATTCTCATCCATTTTCTCCCCTTAATCATCAACTGAAAATCTTGCTTCTTACGCCTTTACTTGAAGACAAGTTTCAGCTAAGGTTACTCTATTTGTCATGGAAAGTTGCATTATTACTTTGACCCAAAAATTTAATTTGGTGCTAATACTAAACAAAATAAGTGCATATTTGGTTGAACATTTTTATTAGCCGACTTTTTTGATTTATTTTAAATTTTTTGTTTATTTATACATATAATTTATTTTTTTTTTAATTTTATAACGCACTCTTAATAAAAACAAACTCTATTTAATTAATATATTTTTAATCTTTTATTAAAATACACTGTATTTCTACATTTTTACTATCATTACATCTCTAAAAAGCTCTATCATTTTTCTTTTGTCATAAGATTGTAAAATTTTATTTTAATTTTAATTTTTATATTAAACACAATAATTTATTTTATTTTTTTATTGTTATATATTAATTTTATTTAAATTCTTATAAATTTATATTTAAAATTATAATTATTTTAACTAATATTTCAGAATGATTGCAAACTATAATTTAGCATTGATCGCTTTTGTTTTATCTATAAAAATACCCTGGTAAATTTTAAAGACTAAGCTGTAAATTTTATTTTATATAAAAAAATTAAATTGCATAAAATTTTAATGTAATATTTATTAAATGTTCTTTTAATAACTTAATAATAAATAAATATTTTTAATAATATGAAATCAAACAATTTCTTACTTTAAAGAATTTTTTTAATTAATAATCAAACTTTAAAAGAATTTTTTTAATTAATAATCAAACTTTCTTAAAAATTATACTTTTAAAAACTTTATTTAAAAAGCTCAAACGAGACATAATTTCTTACAATTTCAAAGTTAAAATCACATTAAATGAAGCTGTTACAAGTTCTAAAATTGTTCTATACTGATTTTATTGACCCACATTTAACAAATTGATTTTCAAACAAGCTAGAAGAAATAGCTGGATAAGAAGCCAGAATAAGCAGTAACATCAGCCCAGTCTGGGAAAAGGCCCTTCAACTTCTTTGCTTCATCAACCAAAATTTGGTCTACTACAGCAACTTCCACCCTTAAATACTCAGAACTGCTAGCCTGCAATTCCACAGAGAAAGTTCTAACAAAATTAAGATAGAAAACCAGATTATTGAGAATCATCAAAGTGCGGTAGGAGAGGGGAGAGAGATCCAGAACAAAAAAATAATATTATACTTCTTAAATAGAACCCTAATATTTTTCTATTCTAAGTGGTCAAATATTCATTAGATGATTAATTTTTGTAATTTTCAAAATCAGCTATTCTACCATTTTATCATCTAATGAATGTTTGATACATCATTAGAGATGAAAAATATTGAAATAAGACTTAAAACTGTAGAATTATTCTCAACAAAAATATAGGTTTATGTACCATTTGGTTATATAGGTTGGAAGACTAGTAATGATAAGACTAAGGAATGCTAGAAGAAATTCCAGTAAAGTTCAAAAGAAAAAGAAGGATTTGAGTATGTTAGAACAATGAAGGTTTGTGACAAAAACACATTGGATAGATTTAGCATGAACAGAGGAGATGACGCTAAAGCTTGGCCTAGATGAAAATGAGATAAATCAGTGCATTAAGAAAGGCAACGCTCTTGGCAAATACTCGAGTGAAGTAGCTTAATTTTTAAAAAAAAAAAATCAAAGTAGGATGTTTATCATTTAGGGGGCTCACATTAATAATGCTAGGTTTACAAAGTTGAGATACAAAATTTGTACTCCAAATAATATGTAACCACTTAATAATTGCCACGTGTTAGGTAGTTGTTGTCTTTTTTTTTTCCACTAATTTGATAGTTATAAAACACCAATCAACAAATGACATGTCAAATGCTACATAAATTTGTATCTCAACTTTGTTAGCCTAGTTTCATATTGTCACACAAGTTAAAATTTCAGGAAAAATATTAAGGCGCATCAAAACAGGAAAAACCATGTCTTATTTTTTTATTTTAGTTTTATTTTTCAAAAAAGAAAAGGAATGTCTTCATATCAACAAGACAACAACCAAAAGATAGGAATGCAAATAAACTACCAAAGGAGTGAAACCTTACTTCTAACCAGAAGGTCCAATTTTCATGGCTGGATCCACTAAGTCGGCAAATGTATGATGGTGGTCCACTGTCAACTATTTCAGGAGCTGCAAAAATTTCACAAGGATAAACTATGTAATACACTGATATTCTATTGACAACCAAAGTGTGGAAAACCAAAATATTTTTGATACCTGGAAGTTTATTGTCTGCAAATGACCAACCGGATAAAGGACCTGTAATGTTAACAACTGCAACCCAAACCTCCTGTAATGAGCTGAAAGGAAAGCAATACACAAGCTGTAAAACCTTACAGCAGAATATAAAATCTACTAATCCCATTAAGTATCTATATTTTATAACATCAACCGATAAACTATGTTTATTACAAACATAGACAAGCCTTGTGTAGGATACTCACTTTTAAACTAAATCCTTTTCACCTTTTTATCTTTTTCAATTTGACACCAGTGGGTCTCCAAGCTACTTTAAGTCACAACTCATCCGCAATTCAACTTGTTTCACTTTCTCAGTTTCATTTGTGTGCAGAAAAAGCTTTCATGCTACAGTGGAAAACATTTCTAATGCTCGAAAGATAATTAACAAGAAACACCAGACTAGAAGAATGAAGCTTTCATATGTATACAGTGAAATTCATATTAGTCACCTAGTGCGAACTTGCTTAAGTTATGCCAGCATCTTTAAAAGTATGAACTATCTGTCAATCATGTCTTACAAAAGAACTTACATGCAGCTTGTCAGAGATCACATTATAAGTTTTGTGTTATGATGTGTAATATGGGAGAAAAAGGTAATGAATGTAAAATATAAGTTCATACCCGAATCATAAGATAATACTACATGTCAATTTCATTCAACTTACCCCAAGGAAAGTTCCAAATAAACTCTTCGAGATCCATCAGCTGAAGTTGTATGTGGCTTATAATTAGACAAATGTGGGAAATACTTATATTTCTTCAAAATCTCATCAGTTCTTGCAGGGAATTTCAAGCTTCTTGAGAATAAGAAGGTTACTGGAAAAAGTGCCTGCAAAAGCACCAAACTTGATCCACCATGACTTCCATCAATTTTAATTTAAAATTCAGCAAGTTATTGAAACTATTGACTATCTCGCATTGCCATCATTGATGGGCACAAAAATATACATTATTATTCTTACAAAGAACAATCTCGTATAAGTATCAACAAGGAGAGACTATCCTGAGGTAATTTTCATGCATATAGTATACATCAGCACCTTGTTAAAGAAGATGCCATACAAGGAAGCCCATAAAGCCTTTTATGTCACCAAACTTGATCCACCATGACTTCCATCAATTTTAATTTAAAATTCAGCAAGTTATTGAAACTATTGACTATCTCGCATTGCCATCATTGATGGGCACAAAAATATACATTATTATTCTTACAAAGAACAATCTTGTATAAGTATCAACAAGGAGAGACTATCCTGAGGTAATTTTCATGCATATAGTATACATCGGCACCTTGTTAAAGAAGATGCCATACAAGGAAGCCCATAAAGCCTTTTATGTATGGCATGATTAATTTTTCACGACAGTTGGTTGGGTTTTAAAAAGGGCACATCAATTTGCATGAGTCTATGCTTGCTTGCATGCGTGCATGCGAGAGGGAGAGAGATGCTTCTTTGCAGGAAAGGAACATGGTGATAAAAAAAATGTCTGTGTATTTGTATTTGATAAGAAAGTATCTCTATTCTAGTCAGAGGACAACAAGAGCACTCTTTTGATGCAGTTACAAGGACCACCCATTTAAATATTAAGCATGGAAGATCTTCTCAAATCATAATTTGAATAGCCAGGAACTTAATGTCATACCATCCAAGTCTCACGTTGAGACATATTAGCAGCTTCGAAGGAGAAGTCTGAACCAATGTGCAGCTCCTCTGCAACTTCAGGTGCATATTTAAAAAGAAACAGTAGAGAATTGGAATCCACTACCGAAAAATCATAGCTGGATTCTACGACCTGATTTGCATCTGTTAATCCCAGACAAGACAAAAATTCTTTTAATATAAAGGAGAAATTGTTTTAAAACTTAATCAAGTTGTGCACTAACCATTTCGTACCCTAGATCCCCCACCAGGGTCAGGCCATCACCAATATTAGTAACCAAAGTTTGTGCTTATTTCAGTATGTGACTAATTCAAAACTTCTAATTTATCAGTGCACTAAAAGGTTTCTGACTATTCATTTTATTTGCATTCTATACCTGCAGTAATGAATGTGTGTTGAAAAACAACCCTCTTAGGTGCATCTGTGCTGTATGGAAAGAACTGCGATGAGAGAGCCAAGGCAAGCACAGTAAGATGCAGCAAAAATTGCAAGACAGACGATCTGGCTAGCCAGCAACCACAAATTGGTATAAGTGGGCCCACAGACCAACCAATTAAAACTCCAACCACAGCTGCTACTACGATATCTTGACTGTAATACCCTGCAAGCAAGGACCCAATAATCCCAACAATTCTTTTTAAATATCTATAAACTAGGGTAATCAAACTACTTCAGCATTTGAAAGATAAGTACAAAATGACTCACCATAAGGGGGTGGAACAGCACCCATCATACCCATCTTCTCGATCAAAAATTGGACAAGAAATCCACCAAAATAAACCGAATATGTAATGCATGGAATTAGAGGTACCATGTAAAATATAGTGGACCTGAAAGAAACTACTTTAATCAAACACCATTTTTTATTCTGTTACTCTCTTAGTACTCTTTTGGTAATGGAAGTAACTTTCATTAGAGAGAATATTAAGTAACTAAAAGAAGAAAAGTAAAGACAGAAACTTTACCCTCATAAAATGACAAAGAAAAATCCTAAGGGGGCTCGAAAAGATTAGGTACACTACAGTTGTCATTGCAATTGGCAACTAGCTATATTAAGACATAAATGTTTTATTCATTTATTTATTTTTCTTCATAAAAATTATTCTACATTGACAATAAAATACATAAAAGAAATTTAACTGCAAAATTACTAATATCAATACCTCAATGATTGGCGACCATAAAACTTGATTGATAGGCAAAAGAAGATCCATGCTGGAAGCATAGAAGCACACTGGATAAAAGTCAAGAAACCTCCATTCAACCCAGCTACAAGATAAGCCTGCTTTTACTAAAGTTGTTTCAGCCAAACCAAATCGCAGAACTTATTGAAGATAAAAAATGATAGGTCAATGCTTCTGTAAAGTAATAAATTGAATCATTCCATGAAAGATGTCCTAATATGAAAAAAATTCACACAACATACCATAGTAAATATAGCATAAAATCCAAATGCTCCCCAAAACCTTGCTTCATCAGATAGTGCCTGCAAGATTCATTTCACTTTAGAGGTTTGCTAGCTTGTAGAAGTGAATGGCCACCACTGTCATTAAACTTAAAAATCTTTTGTGAAAAGTAGGACTAAAAACTCCAAGCCAGAGAATAACACCACCAAATAAATTGCACAAGTTGTCTGCCAATTTATTACGCTTATATTCTATCTTGAACCATATAACTTTTAGGTGGAAATTAGTGTAGGAAGGGGTAATGGCAAGAAAAAGAATAAATGATTGCAAGAAATTTTGATATTTCTTTAGATAAGTGGATGCAAGGCAATAAATTACCAAACATCCCGCACATCTGTTTACATGGCATATCCAACACTTTTTGGTTTCACATTGCGTATAAATAAGTTACAGACTCTTAAATCAAACTCAAACCCATGTAGCAATTGTTGCCAGAAAGTTTAAAAATTCATAGATGATAATATAAATTAAACCTACTAATGCATTAAAACTAAAATCATTATTAAAAACAGCACATGATAACTTGACCTCCAACAACACTTATTGAGAAGATGAACCAAAAGTTTTACCTCCTCCGATGTCTTGAGAACCAAAGCATCTTGCGAAAGGGGAAAACGACTCCAAACAATTCTTGGAATCAATAAACCAAGAAGAGCACAGGGGATGAACATCATGAAAGCCAAGAATGGATGAGCATACCTGCAATTAAGTCCAGCACATCAACTTGTTATATTTCTATTTCTAGGGCAGGGTACTCAAGCAGTTAACAAGAACCTTTGCATATATCCGTTTTGAGAAACATTATGGCAAAGAAATTGTCTATGACAGCATTTTGCTCCTGTGAATTCTTCAATTATTGTGAAAAAGTCACTGACTCAAACTCAGACTAGCTATACCAATTACAGAAACTTTATGAAGAATAAAATGTCATATGATTCCAGTTATTACAACGTTTTATCACAAACACACACACACATAAAGATATATGCATACACAATGTGAGAAAAAATAGACTAAATAATACGCAAACCAAAGAGGCGCACCAGTTCATTGCAGAGCTAGAGAATAACAATCTTAGGATAGAAAAAGTAATTGGGAGAATAATTGCGAGTATAATCCCAGTAGCATGGAGCATCATTCCTGTAAAATAAACAAATTAGACAATGTTAAAGAAATCTTTGAAAAAAGTTCAATATTGCAATCCCCTTGAAGAGCAGCAAATATGTTGACAAAATGAACAGTCACAAGAATGCCTTCAGATGAAAAATAAGCAGTGGCCAGTCTACCTTTCACAAAATCGTAATATGTTGCACACCAAGAATGTAGGCCAGAAGTCAGCAGACGCAGAAAGAATGGGATAGTGATGAAGATGACAATGGGAATCCTATGGAGTACCATAGATATGTTTCTTGAATAAAATATCTGAAAGATTCAAAATCAAATATAAGGAATAGAATTAATCATCTATTGATATCAATTTAATTAATTATCACAATATTTACCATGGATAAATAAACAATGAAAAGGAACAAAAATTATTGTTGTGGCTTACCGTGAACCATGTCAAGTAATCAAAGAAAATAGCACGTTCATCCTTGTTTGCACTGTCAGTACCTTTAAGTAATTCTCTATCATAGGCATTTCGTAGCTTAGAAGAATTGCTGAAGGCCTTAAGTAAACTGAACAAATTATCTCCACGCGCTTGCATGCTTCCAGGTCTGTTTTAAAAACTCTTGAATATAAGAGAAAGTGCTTTAAGGATGAAATGAAACTGAAGTAACACACAAGTAAATATATACCAAAATAGCAGATGTAATTCATACAATAATCTCTCAACTGTATCATAAGCGGTATGGTAATAATAACCACCAAGGAGAAAAATTATGTCCAGGCCAGGAATATCTCCGTGATCTTGAGAAAATATTCGGTAATCTGTATCTCCTGGAATAACAGGAAAAACATCCTGCACACAGAAAGTAGATGCCTCGGTGAAAGCACAACTATGGTCAAAATCCTGTTGATATGAATTTGAATGTCTTGTATTGCTTCAAAATAATAAATGAAACCAATACAATGTGATCATTTGTACACAAATAGGATGAATAGGAAAAACCTGTGCTGCACTATGAGCCATTGGGTATACTGCTGATTGAGCATAGACCAGAGAAGGCCAAGAACTGGGCCCAGATTGACAAACCAAATCTGTGATCAATAATATAAAGATCAAAGAATGCTTCAGCACCACAAAAAGAAATTTAGCCTCACAACGACATTTAGAGCAGAAGTTCATGTCCCCTATCAACCCAAGTCACTTTATGAGAGCACATGGACAGAATATGTTGGGAAATGTCAGTACAAAATCTAATTTATAACCCTGGCGACGAATTTTCTATGTTTGTATATCACCCATTACAAACTGATTACCCACTCAAAAGAAACTTTGTTCCATTCACAAAATAACATCATTAGAAGATAGGGGCAATTAAACTTGAAGAAAAGTAAAATTAGCATTCGCATTATATCCTACCAAGACCTCCTGTGCCAGATGCTTCCACATTTATAAGAGTTCCAACTGAATCACGCCATTTATGAGTCTTTACAAAGCCATGTGCACCCTGAAAATAAGCAAAATACATTTTAAATGTTCATTGTCTGGGAAGTTAAAACAAAACGAAATTTGGATTTTTATATAACAATTAAATATCGCTTTCAGCTAGCTTAAGGTTTTTTCCTCTCGTCTCCTTTTTCTTTTTTTAAGTTTTGAAAAACTTAATTCATCTACTTATAAACTTTATCGGTGTTACCCAATGATGTTTATCTTATAAAAATAAATAAATCGATGATCAATGCATCAGTTTCACTTTGTCATGGATATTTTAGCTTGAAATTTCATGAAATAACCAGAGACTTCCAACTTAGAATCTCAGAGCAAATGCAGCTTTTAAATATCGACAATGGAAAAAGCTGAACTTTAAGTCAAATTCTTTTTCCCCTTTTTCTGAATGGAAACAAAATAATTTTATTCAAAAGAAGGAAAAGAAAATTCAAAAGTGAACCAGAGGTCCACAAGGGCAACAAAATAAAGATCAATAAAAAGCTAACTACCAGTGATATTGTATTAAACCCTGCATATCTATACCTCAAATCGTATATTAGTCCAAAAAATTCACGAAAGAACAAAAGCTACCTCAACAAGTGTCAAGGTAGATTTGAGGCATCAATAGAAGCCTCTTTCAAACTACCTTTAATTAAAATGGTTTCAGAAGAACTATTACTGTTCTTACCAACAAAAAGAGTTCCTCTGCACCATTGAATAGAAATATAATTGGCCGAGGGGGTATCCACTCAGAATCTACAATAAGTCTTGCTAGTTCAAGCATTGACGCTGTACAAGAGAAAGCCAAAGAGAGAATGAAATGATCGAGCAACAGTTCCCTATAAAGTATCTCCTATACAATCAAAACATTCTTACTACGCACCAACACATGAAGCGCAATCCCCAGCACCTCGGGATCCAAGTGCACTATCAAAATGGCCATTTATTAAAACTGACGGATCAGAGTCTTGTGAATCCATTGATGATATCCTGTCAATAAATACAAGTTATTTCACAAAGACTAAAGGAGTAAATAAGATTAATTCAGTAATGCTTTGTTGTCTTATACAATAAATACACATTGATCAAGACCAAGTGCCTTTCAGATTGCAGCAGACGTGTAATAAATCTTATGAACAATAAATGCTCTTTCAATTTTGTCATAATATGCATAGCAAAATGATCGCCTAACTTTTTCCTTGTAACACGCTTTTAAAAAAATCTCATTTAAACAATAATTTCTCTCTGCATTCACACACCATCATCATCCATAAACCCAATATTGGACCGTGGTCCCCACTTTGCACAACTGAGAAAATTCCAATCATTGCCTAAACGATCGATTTGCCACCTAAAAAAATCAGTAGAACAAATAGAGAGCCCATAACTCCAAACAACAATACCTCATTAAAATGTTTGTATGGTTTCTGTATCCCAGTGATATGGTGTAGCCTAAAAACCTCATAGAGAAAGAGCCATTAACAACGTGCTCGTCAATCTCAATTCTGTGTATTGAACAACCAAGACATGTAAGTGAGCAAAAAATAAATAATAAAAAATTACAAGACTCACTCCCAAGTTTAGCACCAAACACAAATTAACCCGTAAGCATTAAACAACTTAACCTAACAATAATCAAAAGGACATACAAACCTTAATTCAGTTCCAGCTCTCTCCTTTATAGTATCTAATCGTGTTTTGATATACTCAGCAGCTTTTTTCAAGCCTGGACGACCTTCCTATTGACAATTACAGCGTTAAATAACACCAATACAAGAGGTTAAGCTTTATATTGCTATTTTTCCCGTGCTTCCTCGAGAATATAAATTTTATTTAATTCAAAATTATTCAATTTGCAGAATCAAATTTGAAACACTGTATGATTGACTGACTTGGCGATCGTCGATCTCATCGGCCAAAACGCGAACGTGTTCGATGGCTCTAGCTGCAGAGAAGCGATCAAGAGGCGCGTCGACATCAAGCGGCTTTATGAACTTGTTGTGAACAACGAAGTAGACCAGGACCGACATGATTCCGTACATGATTGCTAACAGATACAAGAATTTGAAAGCCGTGACGTCCCTAGAATCGAATCTGAACGGCATTTTTTCTCCTCTGTTTTTCGAAAACTTCGAGGTGATCACACTTCTCTTGGTTGCACCGAGCTATTTGTTTAGGTGTGTATATAGGGAGTGAAAGAAGATAAAATGACAGAGAGAGTTTAGAAATGACCGAGTGTATGTAATGTAGTACGTGTCTGCTTTTGACTTTTGGTCGCCTACTAATCGTGAAAAAATAGAAACTTATTAAGCAAATGGAGCGCCTGCAGTCCTGCTCCGCCGCCCTCCAGTGGCGTTGGGTACTGGGATCGCATGGGCCAAGCGCGACTCACCGGGTATTTCGCTTTAAATTTTAAAGTAGTTGCCTTGGGCCCTGTTGGGTTCTTTTTATTTTGAACTAGTCAGTGGGGTCGTTTAGACAAAGGGACTACTAATAAGATTTCTCCCTTAGAACCCCGTCGTTTTTTGTAATTATTTTTATACTTCGGCCCTTAAGTCAAATTCCTCTTCATCTTTTTTACTTCAACGCAGTTCTCCCTTGCAGACAGGTGATGCAACAAATTCATGTTGGCTTTTCGGCCACCAACGGGTATTTGCCAACATGATGTCAATTAAGGGTGGGGTATGGGTTAGTTCAGTTTGGTTTCGTTATAAAAATCGAACTGATTTTTTTTATTCCGTTCAGTTTAATTTTTCGGTTTTGGGCAATTAAAAAAAAAAATTTTAAAGACAATTTGCATGATGCAATCCAACAACCTCCTCAAGTTATTATTTCTGTTCAATCAACTTAGTTAAAGCTCATTTTTAATTAAAACACTTTATTTTATTATATTTAAAATTTAAAATTTAAAATATTAACCAACGGAGTTAAAGCTCACTTTTAATTAAAACACATTCTATTATATTATATTTAAAATTTAAAACATTAATAACTAATAATTTTAAAATATTAATAGTTAAAAAAACTCAACTTGCTAAATTTGAATAAGAGACTTGAGAGTTATTATCTCCACTCTACTAAGTAGGGATGACAAAAAATTAGTATTCAAAAAAATTTGAATTTAGATTTAGATTCAGAACTCAACTTAAAAAATTTAAGTATTTATTCTGATCCAAATTTTTTTAGGAATTTAAAAACTTTGATCGAGATTCAAAATTTATTTATTTATTTATTTTATTTTTTTAAATCATAACTTAATTCTTAAAATTCATGATCTTTAATATACATGAATTTAATAGTTATTTTATAAAATAAATATCTCAAAAATTAAATTTTAACCTAAATATTTAAAAAAATAAAAAAACAAATTAAAAATAAAATATTGGCTTAACCCTAGATCCTAAAAAACCTAGGTAAAACTAGAGTTCTAAATTCATTGAAAAAATTCGAATCTAAATTTTACCTTCACTACCAACAAGGCTAAAGCCATTTTTAAAAATAAAATACATTCCATTTTATCATATTTAAATTTTAACATATTAATAATTAGAAATATACAATTTTGCTAAATTCAAACTAAATACCTAAAGCTATTACCTCTACTCTACTAACTAAATTAAAGCTAAATTTTAAAAGCAAAACACATTCTATTTATCATATTTAAATTTTAACAATTAAAAAAACACAACTTACTATATTCGAATCAGAGACTTGAGGATAAGTATTACCTTGCTTTATTAATTGAGCTAAAACTAATTTTTAGATTAAAAGTATATTTTATTTTTAATATTAATAATTAAAAAATTAATCTAATTTTAATTATATGAATAATTAGACTGGAATTAAATCAAATTGTTCAATTTTTTTAATAATAAAAATTAAACAATTTATTTAAAGTCCAAAAACTAAATTGAGCCGACTGACTGATCTAATTTTTTCAGATTTTAATTTTTTTTCTCACCCTCAATATTAACAATGGATGATTGCATGCTAGATAATTTAAATCAAATTGAATTAAAATACTCTTTTTTTTACTCGAGTTTCGAAATATTTCTCACATTATCGTTTAAATATAGCTAAATGTATTGCCTTAACCAAATATATCCTTATTCAGATAAAAACTCGTATCATAAAAAATTGTTCCACAAATCTACATGAACCTTTTTAAGTCAATAGTAACGGAATTCAGTACTTGAACTTCCCATGGATTGCTACTGACTACTGAGTACTGATTGAGAGGCCACCAAGGACAAATACCAGTATATTATCACAAGTCTACATGCAAACCGACACTAGAACTCTTAACGTATCTTTTCCGTTTTATTTTTTCATAAAATAAAGATAATATTTTATCATAATATTTTAAGCTACTTGATAATCTTACCTCTTACGGTCTTACTTGATATTTTATTTTAATTTATTAATTTTTATCGTTAATTTTAATAATAAAAAATAATTTAATTATATAAATAAATTATAATTTAAACACGTGATACAATTTTATTAATTTATTATCTTTTTAAATATATGACATAATTTTATATATTAATATAATTTAATATAATTTTTAAAATTAAACTCTAATAAAAAAACGCATATCATAATATAATTAATTACTTTAAACATGTGTTAATATATTATTGATTTATATTTTTAAAATAAAATAAAATAATTAATTAATAATTAAAAAACTTGACGATTGAAAATGGTTGCTGGCCATATTTTAGCGACATTTCGACAATAGAAATGATTATATTTTATATCATTAGATTTTTTTTTATATACATAACAATAGAGTCATTTTTGACAAAAAGAAGTAGAAGATGGCCAGAATTAGTAAAGAGGGGCAGCACCAATGGATATATTGCACCCCCCACGTTGACGTGTTTGACGAGGGGCGGTGGGCACCCAGTTTGATTTTTTTTTTTGACAAAAATGATCTCATTATTGTATAGATAAAGAAAAATAGAGTCCGATAATATAAAATTTGATCATTTTTTGTTGTCACAGTGTCGTCAAAAAATGACCGTCGGCCAACAATTATTTTTCAGCGACGGTGGCATTTTTTAATTATTAATTATAGTTTTTTAAATTTATTTTTAAAAATATTTATTAAAAATATAAATCAATTACAAAATAACACGTGTAATTTGTAACTAATTAATATATAACACGTGTCATTTTATTAAAAAATATTTATTAAAAATATATATTTATTATTTTTTAAAAAATTATATTAAATTAGATGAACAGATGAAATTGTGTTGCGTATTTAATGACAGATAACAAGTGAGATTGTGTCACGTATCCAACATTAAAACACAAATAATAAAATGAAATAGACAATTATACATTAAAATTATCATTTTATTTAAATTAACTGTAAAAATTAATAAATTAAGATAAATTTAAGTATTTTTAATCTACCTAAAGCATTATCCCTTTTATTATTAACACTAACGTTTGCCGAGCAAAGAGAGAATTTTTACTATAGCTCTTAAATTGGGTGCGGGTAGGTTTGGGTATCCGGAATCTGGATAGTTAGTTTGATTTATATTATTTTATTAATTTTTAAGTGTTTTTGTATTTTTGGTTGTCAAATTTTGAGTGTGTGTTTTGTTAGGCCAATTTTTAAGATTTATTAGTAAGTTATTGAACTTTAATTAAAAATTTATTTTTTATGATTAAAATTTAGAACTTATTTTCTTATATTATGTTTTAAATTTATTTTATATTAAGTAAAACAAAACTAATATAATAGTACATTGATTGTAATATTCAAATTAATAAGTCAATCATTCAATAATCAATTTTTTATATAAAAAATAATATTTTGGTTTTTATAATTGTTTGTAATTTGTAAAATAAAAACTAATTAAAAAATTCAATTTCATGCAAGTATTTAGATTTATAAGAGTTTAAAAAAATTCAAACTTAGACCCGAACTCATAAGGAAAATACAATAAAATTTGAATCTAAATTTTTTAAACTATACAAATTAAAATTAATTTATACCAATTGTTTTTTTTATTTTTTTCAAGTACGAATATGAGTCCGAATATGTTTTTGCTATTTGTTCAAGCCGAAGCCTAACCCGTCAAAATCAATCAATAAAAATCAAATTAAACACAATTTTAATCACATTTTTAGAACCAAGAAAAAACCCTATACTATAAATAAATTAGTTTAGAAGCCTTTAATCATACAATACATATTTTTCTCTAAAGAAAACAGCCCTAAAAGCTTTGAGAAGGAGTTAAGAGATTCTTGAGAAAAATTTGAAGATCAAAGAGATAACTTTACAATCCTTTGAATTGTTCATAATGCTATTCATTATTTTAGAGCAATTTTATGAAAAGTATTAAGAATAACAAGGGATTAAATTCTGAATTGGATGTTCTATGGTTATTAGGCTTGAATTTGAAAAGTCATTGATTAAAATAATCATAAGTACATAGTATAAGATAAGAATCGATGAAGTTTTGCAGATTCTGTTCATAACAGTATTATATTTCAAAAATTAGATTATGTTTTCTATCATGAGTTGTGTTAAGATCTTTATGCTGGATTAAAATATGCATCTAGAGGATCATATAGAATTTTGATTCATTCAAAATACTATAAATTGAATTTTTAGTGATTTTTTTATTTTAACCATAGGTTTCTGGAATCTGTCAGTCTATATAGTATGATTAAACAACGGGAATGATTTGAATGACCAAACACCTCCAAAAATAATGATATTTGGTATAATAATTTCTTTATGTGTCTAATATGACATATTAAATTTTTGTGGTCAAATTCTTTGTATTCTAATTGTTATGTATTTCGGAGTATACAAATATCAATACAAAATTCTGAATAACAGAATCTAAAGGTTCTAGAATGAAGTTCATATAAAAATTTTGGGTTACTTAAGGACACAAATATTTTTTTGGGGAACCCTCTATGTGTCTATAATATCTCTATCACATTTCAAGAGATTTCGATAAGTGAATTATTTGTAAAAAAATCGGAGACTAAGAGATAGTCAGTGAAGATCAATTTCTGACAGGTTTTTGTTCTAAATTCTAAGATTTATATAAAATATGGTTATAAGGATTAAATGTCCTATATTTTTTATAAAATTTAATAATGCACTAGGATTATGATATTCTGAACTCATAAGCATTGAATTTTGTTTAGGCCCTAAAAGAATTTGCAAAATGTTAAAGGGTCAATTTTGACAAGTTAGAGAGGCTAACTTGATAGGTTAATTTGATAAGATAAGTAAAGGCTTAACAAGTTATTTTAAGCTTTCAATTTTGTGATGGTATTTATGAGAGAATTTATTTTTAATGTTAGGTTAAGGAGCTTGAGTTTTATCGTAATTCAGTAAGAGGTAAGTATTCTAGACTTTTACTAAGATCACAACAAACATATTATTGTTTATGCAGATGATGTTTTGTATATGTTTCAAATTATAATTATATTTTGTGCCAAATATATTTTAATATGAAAGTATAAATTTATTTTGTTTGTAATGTGAGCATTGGTATTAAGCATGGACATGCATAAGACTTTATTTGAATAAAAAGTTTGTTTTGAAGTGAAAGTTTTGTCCATGATATAAGTTTTATTTTTTTAAGGATACCTAAACTTAATTTTTTCTTAGTAGGTACCCTTTGTATGTTGTGGAGCCTTTCTGTTATGTGTGGTATTTCCTTCGGGATTGGTATATGTGATCTATTTGTTTATGTCACTGTATGTTAAGAGGAGTCCTATAGGTACGTCGGGACTACATTCGTGTGTTGACGAATTAGTACACGTGGGAGGACTCATTGATGATCAGGGTGAGGGTCTAGCTCTTATCTTTGAGCATAAGTGTACTCTGTGTGTGAAATCTAAGCCTTACTTGTGCTATTCCTCTCATACAGTATATTGTCGACAGGTGACTTTTTGGGCTCATTTTATAAGTTGTGAAAGTCCTACTAAGTGATAATTAAGTGGGGAGATTCCTAGCATAAGTGAAAAGAATTTGAAAGATATATTATAATATATTTGGGGATTTTGAATAAAATTTCTTTGATCATGACACATCATGCACACGCATTATATATATATGTAATTATTTTGTTATATGAAAAACTAGTTTACTTACTGAGTTTTATACTCACTATAGTTTGTTGTGATCACCATATGACTAAAGGATTATGCACATGGTAGATATGGTGAGGCGTTTGTTGCCCCTTGGTTCCCTATAAGTCGTTAGGGTTTTTAAGAATGGACTTTTATTATAGTGTTATTTTATTGTTCAGAAGTTTATTTCTGCACTTTTAATTTTGAGGATTATTATGACTAAGTTTGATTTCTTGATTATTCATTGAGTATTGAATATAAGTTTTAGTAAAGTGTGAATCACTCTTTAGACCATTTCAGGTTGGGAGCGTGACAATTGTGGTATGAGAGCATGGTTTAAAATTCTATAGACTTTTTGGTTTTAGTCAAGAGAACCATGCAGACACCAAATTCTTAGCACATATATATGAGTATTTATATTTATTTGTTTAATACTTTATTTACCTTTGTGGTATTATTTTGAAGAGATGGAATAAATTAGAGGAACTACTAATAGTGTTGCTGTGAATGGTAATACCAGTCAAGAGAACGCAAATGCGAGAGTTACAGCTCCGAGAAGTGGTACTAGGAATTCAGTGATTGACAATGTAATAAGCTCAATGAGCCTTGGGTAAGTTCAATGAATTCTTCTTCTTTTTCTTCTCTTAAGGATTTGGGAAAATACTTATCATTGAAAAGCTCTTTGAATCGACCTCAAGTGATCTGGTTCTCATTAGTATTTTGAGCTCTACTAGTTATTTTCCACCAATGACTAGCACCTTTCTTAAGTATATAGGTAGCACAAACAACTTTCTGCTCATCTGTATAATCTACGAGACAAAATAATTTCTCCAATTCTTGAATCCATTTCTTAGCCACTAGTGGATTAGTAGAACCTTCGAAGGATGGTGGTTGAAGCTTTCGAAATTGCTCAATAGTATGAAACGTATTTGCATTGGCTGCTCGGGGTTGTTGCTGCTATATTGCATTAGTCACAGGTGTTCCCTTGCATTTAGGAAATAATAATATCCTAAAGGCAATCTAATTTTAAGAATGAATCTTATCTCTAAACTTTTAAAATAAATTCTAATAAAAAAAAATAATTTTCAATTCTAAAAGAATTTTACATCTAAACACTGCAGCACCTATAAAAGAAATAGCTAAGCAATGAAGAAGGGCATTCGACTCATTCCAAGATCTAATATTTCTCTTCTAAACCTCTGGATGATCTTTTTACGCTTCTTCTTCGATTTATTTTCTTTGGAATGGTTACAATTTCTTATACCCTAAATATAACAATATTATTCAATAGTATTCTACGAGTAAACTCATCAAGTTCGATAAGTGGATATAAGCTCGAGTTGAGTTAACTGCTATAAATTTTCATCTTGTTTTGTTTTTTTATGATTTGTTTTGTATTAATCTCAACCTCATTTTTAAAAATCAATAAATCTAACTCGTTAGCTATAGAATTGACTAAATTTTGGAGTCAACAGTTTGGCGCCAACAATGAGAAATGACACAAAAAGCCATAAAGATTAATAATTTAAAGAATGTGAGTTTGATCCTCTTTTGCTAACCGAAAACAAAAAATAGAAAAATAAGAAGCAAAGTGGATGCAAGCTTACGTTGAGCTAGACTACTATAATTATACGTCTTGCTGCATTTTTTTAATAATTTTTTGTGTTGATCTCAATTTCATTCCCAAGAATCAATAAATCTAACTTATTGGCTCTGAAATCGCCCAAATTTCAAGGTCAACAGTTTGTCACTGATTGAAGAGAATGACATAAAAATCCATAAAGATTAATAATTTAAAGAATGTGAGTTTGATCTTTTTTTGCTACCTGAAAATAAAAATAGAAAAAAAAAGAAGGGAGAAGTTGTTGCCAAGGATATTGATGAGAAATTTAAAGCAATGTGTGGTAGGGAAACCACCAGGGAAATTAACTTATGATGACAAGAAAATGTAAACAATAAACATAAAGAGATAGAAGTCGAAACTTGACCATTACTCACCTCTACTATGTCGGTCCATTCACCGCCGATGAACTCGTCGATCAACTTAAAAATTTCAAGTGACCTAAGCCTAAGTAATGCATTGCTGCCATTGTAAAAAAAAAAAAACCAGATCGAGGCTGCCAACCATTTAGTTACCACATTTTTTGTGCTCATAATTTTAGCCACTATCATCACCAACTGACAGTCTCTTTAAGGTGGTCAACATCTTCTGAAACATTCAATAGCTTTTTGTAGTGGTTGGTGGTCTAACGGTGATCAACCAAAGCTAATGTTATGGGTTTATGCATAATGTGGGAAAAAGAAAAAGAAAAATATAAAACTAAGGCATCATTTGACTTTTCTTACTTAGCCATCTCTTAGTTTTAGAAAATTAGGTTCTTGCCATCTTTTTTCAATTCTTTGCAAGTAGACTCAAATAGAATTTATGTTACTAACATGTTTTCAATAATTTGTAAATAAACCCTAAAACAGTTATGACCTTATGAAAAATCGAGGACTTAAGGCTGAGAAATGAGGAGTTAATGACTTAAGCCGAGGATCGAGAACTGAGGAGCCAAGTGTCGAGGTCGAGAACATTGGATCCGAGGCTAAATACTAAGGACAGAAGGTTGAGGATTAAGAACCAATGAGGATAAAGCCAGTAAACACTTAGGGAAGTCCTCAACTTTTGAGAAAAAGGCTTTCATGAAATACTTGAAATCATTTTTGCTGCCGACATAAAAGTCTAAATTGTTAGAACTGGTGCTTACATGTCATTCTAATATTATATAACTATTAATTATTTAATATTTATACAATAAATATTTTAAATAAAATCATTGATATTAAATATATATGGTACAATGTTTGTAACATTTTAGACATTGTATGATCTGAAAGAATTTAGATCTGGTCTAAAAAAGTTTAAACCAGGGCTAAGAGTTAACAATACTAAGAGTTATAATTGCTAAGAGTTAACAGGTAATAAGAGTTAGCAAAATCTAAGGAGTTAGAGCCTTGTTTGAAACGGGATAAAAACCTAAGAGTATACTAATAATGACATAGTTGCAATAGGTGTAAAGAAATATCATTATGCAAGTATGTTCTTAATATTATGTGTCTTGATCTATGTTCACAAATGCGATTCTATTAATGAATACCAATAATATAGATTAGTGTATTATATATATGTATGATACAGATGATTGTTCTTAGCTGACCATGAGCTTAGTTGAAGCTTGTATAGATATGCGGGTATTCAGTCAAGACTGGATACTAAACAGACTCACGAGAACCCTAATAGACATCTTATAAAACCATCAATGATAGGTTCTCTCGAATTGAGTAGTATTCATGGTCCTTTGAACTGAGTGCCACGGTGAGCTTGTGAGTGATCTACCATAATTTGGTTCTACGTATATAAAGAGCTTCATGGTCAAACCGTTGCGTGTTGCTGGGTATGGTCCGATGCTCATGGAGTCTGGTGTATGTAGATACGGGATCCGTCAACTTACATAGGTAAGTTGTAAATTCGATGTTCCGAGATTGTATCTCAGAAAATCTTATGGCCATAAGTAATAAACCTAGAATAGAATTTTTTTCCTAGGTTAAATAATATCACAAAAGTGTATGTATATTATTTATTGAGATACATATCTGGAGATAAGTTTATTGATGGACAAATGGGGATTTGACGACGTTGATCTATATCCTCGCACATCTAAGGTATAATTGATGGAAAGATTATACATATACATAATAACCTCAACTTCTATGGTCTAATATGCTGATTTATAATATTCCTAATGTATGCATAAAGCATCGATCATGGAATCATGCAATAGTTCTATATTGATGAATTGGATGTGACCTAAGGAGTCCCAATATGAAGTGTACTCATTGTGCATTGGGGCAGCATACTGGAATAAATAGTTTAATTTAGTAAAATTCAGCAAATTACTATAGTTAACTATAGTTAAGTTAACTAAAGTATATGATTATGATGGGACTCACTTTAAGTTAACTTGGTAACCTAATAAAGACAAAAAGGTAATTTCACTTAATTGATTATTTAATTATTAAATAATCAAGACATTTTATTATTTTATTATTAAATAAAGTTTAACTTAACCTTGGTTAATTGTTAACCTTAGGATTAGATTAAAGTTAAGATATTTTATTATTAAATAAAGTTTAACTTAACCTTGGTTAATTATTAACCTTAGGGTTAGGTTGAAAATTAAGATATTTTATTATATTTAATAATTAAATAAAGTTTAACTTAATCTTGGTTAATTATTAACTCTAAGGTTAGGTTAAAGTGAAATTAAACATAAATGAAATTCAAATTAATTTGAAATTAAATTCATTTGTATATATAGTTAAATGAAATTAAAATTTCATATGTTTTTATGTTTTGAAGTGGCCGGCCAAATTTCGAGAGAAAGAGAGAAGAAATTGTTTCTTAGTTTTTTATTTCAAGTATTGAAATTAATTCATCTTATTCTACTTCCAATTTAAGATACTCTTTGTAATAACAAATAGATTTGTTTTTAATTGTTTAAGTGTTGATTAATGGTAAAAATAAATTATTTTTATTAGATTAAGAGTTAATTTAAATAGTTTAAGTGTTAGATCGGTGTTGGATTATTAGGTTGCTGTTCTAGGCAATCAAACCCACATCTGTTGATTGTTAAAATTTACAACGAGTTTATTTCATGCGAATTTCAAACAAAATTTTAATCCAAACCCTTTAATGGTAATATATTCTCAATTTGTATAAATTGTGTTTGTTGTTTAATTTTTTATTTTCCGTTGCGTGTATATATGTATGTGATATGTATATTTGTATGATGAACACATAAACTACATGTATACACCATTGATTAATCAACACTCAACAATTGGTATCAAAGTAATTTTGTGTTGTTTAGATATTTTTTAATTGTTAAATAAACAAAATATATATTTATTTAATTGTTAAATAAATTGTTAACTTAACTATGATTAATAGTCAACCAAGTGATTAAGTTAAATTAAGATATTTATGTAAACTAAACCAGAGTTGAGGGTTAACTTTTGCTAGGTTAAGCAAAATATCTTATTAAGTTTAAGGGTTGAGTTTTCTTTAACTCAACTAAGTTTAATGGTTAACTTTGGTTTGCTTAAAGTTAAATTAAAATAATAATAATAATAATAATATTTTTTAAAATTATTTTTAAAAAATTAATTTATACATGTGGGGTTTATAAAATGCAGTGATAAGAGTTATTAGTTTGTATTATGAACTAGGATTATTTTTTTGCGTTGACAACCACAATGAGAGTTCTACTAGTGAAGGTTAGTTGTGTTTGCACAAAAATAAATAACTAATTGAGAATCACTTTCTCATGAGATGAGAGCTTGTGTTTAAAAATCTCTCTTAATCAGATTAAATTTTATTACATTATGATATATTATTTTTATTGGTCCATCTTGTTAATATGGTGTTAGACGGGTCATGTCAATCTTTTCTTAATATTGCTACAGCATGAGGATTTGATCGGTGTGACTCGGACTGTGTCGGTTAAACATGAGATGAGACAAATATATGCAAAAATATTACCTAATGTTACTACAGTGTGAGGGTAGTATAGTTAACATATATTTGATAATTGACAAGTTAATCTGGAATAAACTTATCTAATATTGTTACAACGTAAGGATAAGGTATATTTTGGATCAGTAGTAAGAGTTGCATGAGATGTAATTGACAAGAGTTGTCTACCTGTTGAGTTTACAAAAGCCAATATTATTACAGCGTGAGGTTAGAGTAACATGTAAATGGGGTCCACTTTTCACTACACAGTTTAAAATATTTAAACTGTTGTTATCTCATTTAAGAGATTAAGTAAAGCAATAGAGTGTATTTTTAGATTAAAATATATATAACAATTATACCCATGATCTAAAACGTTATTAATTAATGATTTGAAATGTTTCGCTATACATCTCTTTATTTGTTTTATAAAGATAAAATATTTATTTTATAGAGATAAGAAAAATATAAATAATCCATTAATACACCTGAACAATATACATTAACTATTAGGTACCCAAAAATATTTAGACTTATTTATAAATCTGAGAATAGCGCCAAATTTAGAAAAAACTTGAATATATTCTTTGAAATATCCAAACTATAAATAGAGAATAGTCACAATAGAAAGTGTTTCCACTATGATAAGGTTTGAAATAGTAAGTGTTACTATTCAAAATACATTGACTTAGAGTAAATAAACTCCTTAGATATCTGCTTACCAAACATTAACATTTCATTAGTATATAATGCTAAAAGTGTAGAGGTAAGAATTATCGTCTGTCATTCTCATATCTGTAAGCTGTTGTATGATTTGAGGAATACTATATTACTATGAAAGGAGAAGTACAGTTTCGCGGAGGAAATACAGATTTTCTAGACATGCTAGCTGTTACGACTTTTATGTCACTTCTCCATTCTAACATAAGCATATTATTGTATAATTTTTATTTTGTGTCAAATATTATTAGGTGAATCATATCACTTGTTGTACTAGACAAAGATGTTTATCATAAAAATATTAAGAATAGTTCCTCAAGTTTATGTAATAAAGATAATATTTTACTAACTGAGTGTTAATTAATGAATGATCATTATATCTTAAATATAGCCAGAAATGTCTCTAATGTATAGGTGAACAGAATAAATAGTGGTTTAGAAACTCTGAATAATAGAGGATAGTGGCACATAAGATTAGGTTATGTAATCATGAAACAGTTATCCCATCTAGTTAAGGATGGTCAGATACTTGATCTAATTATAGAATTTTGATCAGTTTATGAATTCGGAATTCAAGAAAAAATGAAATCTTAGTGTAAGTGTTAGACATTGAGCCACTGATTTATTGGAACTAGTATATAGTGATGTATTTAGTCCAATGAATCACACTGTCATATATGGATTTTAATAATTCATTGTCTTTATTGTGATTTATCTTGATACGGACATGTGTTTTTGGGAAACACAAATCATAAACTTTTTGAAGTGTTCAAAAGATTCTAACCAAAAAGTAGAGAAACAAACCCTTATATATATTGAATGCCTTTGATTAG
This sequence comes from Ailanthus altissimus, assembly GCA_946807835.1. NCBI lineage: Eukaryota > Viridiplantae > Streptophyta > Magnoliopsida > Sapindales > Simaroubaceae > Ailanthus > Ailanthus altissimus. The sequence continues at coordinate 22,472,080 of OX327692.1, read as the reverse complement.
ATCGAGACAGTTTATACATAAGCAATAAATTCATAAATTATTTAAAAGAGAATGCGATTCTCTCTCAACATAGTCCTCCAGCCACTCCTCAACACAAAGATATTTTAAAAATGAGGAATCAAACTTTATTAGATACGATCCAATTGATGTTGAGCTTTACTGATCTTCTAGAATATCTATGGAATTATATTTAGAATCTGCTACTCACTTATTGAAAATAATTTCATCGAAAGTTATTCCTTATACTCTATATGAGATATAGACTAAAAGAGAATTGAGTTTAAGTATATTATGGCTTAGGGTTGTTCTGCTTACATAAGAGTTACGCAATAGGATAAACTTGTACATAAGAGGTATAAGTATCGATTCATTAGGTATCCCAAACATTTAATGGTATACCAGTTCTATGATCTAGAGGAACGAAACATGTTTATTACTCATGATCTCACTTTCTTAGAGAAAGAGTTTCTTATAGATTATGGGAATTATAGAAGAATTAAACTTGATGAAGCAAATCAGAATACATATTACCTGACGGTGAAATTTCAAGTTCAAATAAGTGAAATACCTTTAACACACTCTCCTCATATGTTGGAAAGGATATTAAGGCCACCAATTAGGTATGTTTGATATCTGAAGATGCTCTTGGTGTTTCTTTTAGTTAAAGAAAATGATCATTTGACTTATGGAGATGCGATGTTTGACATTAATTTGGAAAAATAGCAATATGCCATAAAATCCAAAATTGACTTTTTGCATAACAATCAAGTTTAGAACTTAATTGTGCTTTCTATAAGAATTGTTCATATTTGTTGTACATAAGTTTATATAGTGAAGGCATGACCCCCATATGAAGGTAGAGACTTTCAAGGTCCAACTGGTGATAAATGGTTATACTTATAGATCTAAGATTGGTTATAAGGAAACATTTTTACCAGTAACTATGTTAAAGTCAAATCAAATTTTGTTGGCTATTACAGCATGTTATGATATTGAAGTCTGGCTGATGGATGTAAAAACAACATTCTGAAATGTATATCTCGTCTAAGAGATATGTATAGAATAGCATAAAGGTTTTGCATTCAACTTAACTTCAAATCTAGTGTGTAAAACGAGAAAGTCCATTTGTGGACTTAATCAATTTTTCTTAAGTAAGAATCTTCATTTATATGAGGAAATAAGAAAGTCTAGTTTCATCAGAAATGAAGAGAAAGTATGTGTGTTCAGAAAAGGAAATAGAAGCATAATTATCTTTCTATTTCTCTATGTGCAAGACATGCTAATGTCAGAAACGACATTGGTATTATTGCAAGTTAATCAACTAAGAGTTATATAAGTAAAGAACTTCTCCATAAAATATTTGGGAGATGCTTCCTATATACTAAGTATAAAGCTTTATAGAGACAGAGTTATGAGGGTGATAAGACTCTCTTAATCCTCATACATAGACTAAGTTGTGGAAATGTACAACTTTATTGACTGTGAAATAATTAATCTACCTTTCATTCATGACATTCATTTTTTTTATGAGAAAGTGTCATCGGAAAGAAAATGAAAGGGTTAGAGTGTCTAACTTATTATATGCATCAGGTAAAGATAGCTTTATGTATGTCATATTATGTACGAGACCTAAATTTAGATGGTTGTAAGTATTATGAGATGATATTGGTCTGATCCATATTATGACCATTAAATGACTATGAAACATATATGAAATAGTTGAGAGATATAGAAGATATGTTTTTTAATAATGGAAAAAGTTTATTAAAGGTGAAGGGATGTACATAATTAGACTTTTCGTCTGATTCGGATGGTAGAAAATCTACATTTAGTTATGTGTTTCTCCTCATCGGTACTAGAGCTAGTTGAATGAGTGCAATTTAAATGTCCATAGCTAATTCAATCTTAGAGGTAGAATATGTTGCGACTTGAGAAGTCTGCAAATGAAGCACTATGAATATTAAAGCTAGTTGCAGAGCTTAGAATAGTTCCAAACTCAGTGGATCCTATTCTACTATAATGCAACAATAATAAAATAATTGCTCAAACCAAGAAACCATAAGGCACATCAGAATTTTGATCACATAGACTCTAAATACCATATAATTATAAAGATCTTAGCTATTGAAGATGTAATAGTATCTAGATACATTCCACGGATAAAGTAAAGGACCCACTCAGGCCTTAACTCCTAGGGTGTTTGAGAAATACGTAGAGTGTATTAATATGAAATACCAGTATGAATGGCACTAGAGCAAGTGAGAATTTATTGGAACTGGTGCTTACATGCCATTCCAATATTGTATGAATATTAATTGTTTAATATTTATATAATAAATATTTCAAAAGAATCATTAATATTAGACATATATGGTACAATGCTTGTAACATTTAAGATATTGTATGATTTGACGGAGTTTAGATCTAGTCTAAAGAAGTTTAGACCAAGTCTGAGAGTTAACAATGCTGAGAGTTATAATTGCTAAGAGTTAACACTTCTAAGAGTTAGCAGGTTATAAGAGTCAGCAAAATCTAAAGATTTAGAGTCTTGTCTGAAATATGACAAAGGCCTAAGCGTATACTAGTAATGACATAGTTGCAAAGAGTTGCAATAGGTGCTAAGAAATGTTATTTTGCAAGTATGTTCTTAAACACTGCATTTTTTATCTATGTTTATCAATGCGGGTCTATTGGTGAATCACAATAATATAGATCAGTGTATGTTTAAATTTGCATAGTACAGATGATTGTTCTTAGCTGATCGTGAGCTTAGTTGAAGCTCGTATAGATATGCAAGTATTCAGTTAGGACTAGATACTAAACAGACTCATAAGGACTCTAATAGACATCTTATGAAATCGTCAATGATAAGTCCTCTCAAGTTGAGTAGTATTCCCGGTCCTTTAACTTGAGTGCCACGGTGAACTTATGAGTGATCCACCATACTTTGGTTCTACGTATATTAGAGACCTTTCATGGTCTGACCGCTATATGTCGCTGGGTATGATTCGATGTTTATGGAGTTCGGTGTGTGTAGATACGGGATCTGTCAGCTTATATAGGTTAGTTGTATATTCGATGCTCCGAGATTGTATTCCAGAAAATCTTATGGCCATAAGTAATAAACTCAAGAAAAATGAGTTTCCCGTAGGTTAAACTGTTGGGTGTTTATCATAGAGTGTGTGATTATACGAGTGTATGTGTAATTTTAAAAATTACTATATGCGCAGCGGAAGCATGTTACAAAATACACCCATTTTAACAAATTCAACATATATCACATATATGCATAAGTATAACAATTATACAATTATGAACATGATGAACAACATATATCACATATATGAACAAGTATAACAATTATACAAATATAAACATGTTGAACAATGTTGTATTATAACACATAATGTAAAATACTCACCTAATGAAGGTAGCTTTACAAAATTTTCAAGTCTTTCACCAATCCATGTGAAGAGCTCACCTTGAAGTATATGTTGAACAATTCTAGTCCATAACTTTTGGTGGGATTAAGGAGCTAGAATGGTAGCTTAGTATTTAGAATTTTCAGCACTTGTATTCAAACTCTTTTGAATACAATTTTTATTTCTTAAATGGAGATGGTAAATATTTTATATACAATTCTTGTATTAATTAAAAATCTTTAACATACAACTCTTGTATATTAATCTTAGAAACAATTTCTACATGATAATTATTTTGAACAACTCTTTGCAAAATAATTATCTTTTTCTCCATTTACATATCATTCATTTTTAATCACCCATTAAAGACGAAGATGAAGAGAAGTTTGTTTATTTTTCAACACTTGAAAGAATAAAACTCAAAGAACTCTCTCTTACCTCTCTTCCTCCCATTGCCAAATTCTTCTCCCAAAATTGAATGAAAATGAATTCAATTGTTTTGCCAAAATTTATTTTGTTTATTCAACACTTTGATTAAACAAAAATAAACAAAATGAAGTGCTCCACCAATTTTATTGTTGGTCTCCCATTTAGAATTAATTAAACCAAGCACTAGAATAATGGCCACCAAAATTAATCTTTACCTAACAATTATAATTACTTTAATTATAATGGGTAATTAAATGGCCAACATCTAGGCTCCTCATTGTATTAAAATACAATGCCATGATCTATATATATTATAATATTATCTAATAATATAATAATAATATATAATTTAATTATTCAAAACAATTTTGAATAATTACTTTTTACCTTACTAATTTTTACTACCATAGTTAAATGATAAAAAGATAAAATCAAATCATGGAACAAATTTTGTCATTTGTCAATATTCTATTAATTAACAACCTTTGTTAATTAATTAAGTGATGTACTTAACAATTAAGTCTTGACAAATGTACAATCCGAGGGATCCCTAAACAATCGTTCTCTTTTGCTGAAATTTATTGGATCGAACTATTTAATCTAATCCGCTACCCCAGTGCACAACGAGTATACTTCATATTGTGAGACTCTCTAGGTCCACACCTAATTTGTCATATAGAGCTCCTCCATACGTCCGTGAATAATGTCCCACACACACGTTACGGATATTACAAATTAGCATGTTAGACCATACAAGTTGAGGTTATTACATATTCGTATAATCCTTCCATCATTTATATCCTTGAAGAGCAGAGATATAGATCATCACCGTCAAATCTCTATTTGCTCAACCACGAACTTATCTCCAGATTTATATTTCATAAAACAATATCCACAAACACTTTTGTGATATTGTTTATTCCTCCGGAATATCTTTTCCGAGGTTTATGCTTGCGGCCACAAGACTTTCTGAAATACAATCTCAGAGCATTAGGATATACAACCCACTCATATGAGCTGATGGATCCCATATCTACGCACACCGAACTCCATGAGCATCGGACCATACCCAGTGATGAACACTTGAAATTACACATTTAATAAGAGTTTTACATGATTGTTTTGTATTACTAGTGTATTTAATTTTCTTAACTTAAGTATGTTTACAATATTGTACTTAATTATCTTATAACTGTTTTGTGGCAGGTTCGGTAAAATAGGCATAACTTTCTACCTAAAGATCCAATTGAGGTGATTCTTAATCCTGTGCAGAGCTGACTCAATGGGCTAACATATTGTATTTCACAAAGCATTGGAAATTCGAGTGTTTAGAGGGTGAAAATTGGCCTAGAACAGAATTGATCTGCAGTACAGGCCCAGTTTGAACAGTTATCAGTATTTGGCCCATAACTATAGAAATACGTATCTAATACGTATGAGATCACTCAATTTGGAAAGATAAGAGCCTTATATACAACTTTTATGTTTTGAGTGACAGCTAATTCGGATTACATCAATTCCAAATTGGATAATCAAGTGGGTGCCCAAGTGATAATGAATGCAAATTATTTTGCCACCATTCTTGACTTTCATCAACCAAGTGGTTCCCTCCAAATTTGTCTCGATTTATCCATGTTTTTCTATAAATAGGTGGCTTGTTTATGCCTAAAGAATGTAATTAGAAAGTTAGAATTTAGTTCAAAATACTTTTCCTTTGTATCCATTTCCTTGTACTATTATTTCTCTTGTTTACTATTAAGTCATGTTATTTCTTCTTCCATTTCTTTTCTTTTCATTTAGTTTTATTATGTCCAAATAATTTTGTTTAAGCTAAGGTGAAAGGGTGAAGCTCTTGGCAAGGTAATAAGATATGTTTAATATTTATTCATGAATTTAATGCTTCATTTTTAAGTTATGTAAATTTATATATGATGTATTTATTTTGTTTGTAGAATTAATACCATTTCTTCTAAAGTGGTGATTCTTGATTTATTATTGACAAACTTAATACTTGGCACAATAAATTATTGAAACCATTTACAAGTCTTGGTTTATATAACCTTTCTTGTAAAGTGGGAGTCTTAATTTATTGTAGACAAATATAAAGATTGGCATAATAAATACTTGAACCCATTTATAAGATTTGGTGTATAATAATTGAAAGAAATAAATACTAATCAATATATAAATGATAATGAACTTTAATTGCTATATTTTCCGGTTGGAACCTCCTTTGTGTGAGGATTCCAATTGAGTTATAAAAAAATAAAAAGTTAAATATATTCTTACTTCTTATGCCAAGAGTGAATCCCCGTAACCTTAGCTTTTTATTTGAATTGGTTAATTGAAATAATATTTACAAACATCTTATACTGCATTAATTATCTTTAAAGTGTTTATAATTTGTAATTTTAATTCTACTTCCCTGTGGATCGACCCCGTTCTCATCGGGTTATTTATTACTTCGACAATCCTGCACTTGGGAATAACTTCTATATTCTGGACGTGTCAAGTTTTTGGCGCCGTTGCCGGGGAGGTAACGTTAATATTTTGTTTTGTTATTGTTTGTTTGTTTATTTTATTTTCATGGAAGGCTGAGCCTCCTACTCGTTATTTATTATTCGTTTTTTTTATTTTTATTTTTATTTTTATTTTTTTCATGGAAGGCCGAGCCTCCTAACGTACTTTATTATTATTCTGTTTTTATTTTCGCGGAAGGCTGAGCCTCCTACTCTTTATTTCGTTTATTTATTATTTTTTTACATTTTATTTTATTTTAGTTTTTTTTTTTTTTTTAATTTTCATGGAAGGCCGAGCCTCCTAACGTACTTTACTTTATTTATTATTCGCCTTTTATTTTAGCTTTTTATTTTAATGGAAGGCTAAGCCTCCTACTATTTATTTATTAACTTTTTATTATATAATTTAACATCACTAATCTAACTTCTAATTATTTATCTTTATTTTGCTTTTAGTTTTACATATTTTATTTACTTGTGTGTAATATTTTATTTTATTTACCTGTGTTTAATATTTTATTTGTATTATTGTTATTGTATTTTGTTTTGTTTCTTTTTATGAGCGGTTGGTTTCGAGATCCTAATTCTCATCGTTTAGTAAAAGGTAATTTCAAAACTTCCTTTGATAATTTGTTAAATTCTCCTTCATCTTCTCATTCTTCACCAAGTAACACCATGAGCGAAAATCAAATTGAGGGACTCATAGACCCAGGGGACAATCAGTCCCAACATAATAACCATAACCGACCTAGGACACTTAGAGACTATATGAACCCTTGATAAGGGCAAATTTGTCATATATTTTCTCATGTTTTTATTATTGATATTCTATGATTTGATGAGAATAGATGGCTATTTATGTGCATTATTGTTATTTATAGGGACTTGAACGAAATTTAAAGAAAGAACGCAAAAGGAGCGAAAACAGGGACTAAAATGCAAAGTTTTCAAATTATGAGTCCAGCGCCCCCGCGCCACAAGTATTTTCGCCCCAGCGTTGGAATAGTGATCGAAATAAGAAAAACGACCTGATTAAGTCGCGTCTAGCGCCCCAGCGCCAGAAATTCACCGCGCCAGCGGTGAAGCCGTTTTCATGCAGCGCCCCAGCGCCAAGATCCCACCGCTCCAGCGGTGATCGCTTTTTCACGCGTCGCCCCAGCGACAGATGCATAGCGCGCCAGCGGTAGTGCGAGTCCGAGTCCGACGAGAATTGAGATTTTCAAGCTCAAATCAATCCCTATATAAAGCCACTCGTCCCCAGCCTTCAAGGAGGAATCCAAGACGACCCAAGAACACCAAGAATACAGAGCACGAGTCTTGGAGAGCAATAGGAGCTTAATTGAAGCATCTTTAGAGAGAGATACAAGACGCTCTTTGGCATCAAGAGTTTCTAGGCAGCGCAATTAAGAGCAATTCGACGTCTATATCGGTTTGCGAATAATTGTATCATGATTTATAATTATTTCTACTGCTGTTCCCTTGTAGCCATGAGCTAACTTGTTTTCTAGGGTTAATATTTGAACTCAATATGTGTGCTTAATTGCCATATCTTTTAGTATTTAATAAACTTAGTCATTTATTATTTAAATTACTTGTGTTTAATGCTTCAATATATCTGGCCAATATATGGTGAATGAGTTGGTAATATTATTGATAAACTCGGAAGAGGAATCATAATATTTAGACCTAGGTAATTTGATGCATGATTGTAGAGTAACATTCAATGTTGCATATGCAAGTTTCAACTTAGGATAGGAATATACCTAATTGGCATGTATGATCAATAAGACCTAATCTTAATGAATCTTAATTTATTACAAGTACCATAGGAATATAGGTATTTGGTAAACTAAGATATACTTGCATGACCTTGGAAGAGGCTTGTGAATACATTAGTGTCTTGATCAATAATAAAGACTAAGTGAGTTAAATATTAGAGGATTAATCATTAGAAACATATTGAGGGATAATATTAATCCTAGGTTCTCTCTACGTTGCTATATCTTTAAATCTCATTGCATTGTGTTTTTGCTTTTATATTTCTTACATTCATTCTTAAATTTTTATTTTTCTGAATAATTATTAGGAAGATATAATTTTAGTAATTGGTTACAAAGAAAGAATTATCCCTGTGGGTTCGACATCCGACTTATTTAGTCTCTTTATTACTTGCATACGATAGTGTATACTTGCACTTAATTAATGATATAGAAATATCGCATCAACCCTACACGAACCGGTGCACCATCTTGCTTAATTTTTCCACCGGATGCAACGCATTTTAATTTTAAGCCAGGCATTATCCAACTTTTACCCACTTTTCATGGCTTAGATGCAGAGAACCCTTATCTACATCTAAGAGAATTTGAAGAAGTGTGTAACACGTATAATGATCAAAATTGTAGCATGAACACAATTCGACTTAAGCTTTTCCCTTTTTCTTTAAAAGATAAAGCTAAAACATGGCTACAAAACCTTAGGCCAGGATCCATTTCTTTATGGGACGAGATGCAACAACAATTCCTGAAAAAGTTTTTTCCCTCCCATAGAACAAATTCTTTCAAAAGACAAATCACCACTTTTGCCCAAAAATCAGGAGAGACCCTTTACCAATGTTGGGAAAGGTATAAAGAATTACTTAATACCTGTCCCCATCATGGTTTTGAAACATGGAGAGTAGTCTCAAATTTCTATGAGGGCTTAACACCCCAAGTTAGGCAAATGGTAGAAATGATGTGTAATGGAACATTTGAGGAAAAAGACCCAGAAGAGGCAATGAACTATCTTGACTTACTAGCAGAAAATGCTCAAAATTGGGACACTGCTGGTACCTGTGAGGCACCTAGCAAAAATCAAACCACTACATCTAGTGGGGGTATTTATCATCTTAAGGAAGACTATAACCTTCAAGCCAAATTAGCATCCCTTGCTAGAAAAGTCGAAACCTTAGAAATGAAAAAGAGTGGTCAAATAAAATCTGTTCAAGAAATTGTGTGTCACATTTGTGAAACCCATGATCACCCTACCAATGATTGCCCAACTTTGCCTGCATTTAGGGAATGTCTCCATGAACAAGCCAATGTTTTAAACACGTTCAAACGGTCAAACAATAACCCATATTCACAAAACTATAATCCTGGATGGCGAAATCACCCGAATTTTAGTTGGAGGAATGACACTCAAGCACAGGCTTCGCAACCACCTTTCCAACCACACCAAAACTTTCAAAATCATCAAGGTTATGCACCATATGTCCCACCTCCTAGGAAAAATCTTGAAGAAACCTTGCATACATTCATTGAAAAACAAGAGTCTGTTAATTCTCAAAATGCTCAAACATTTGCTGATTTGAAAGATACTCTTGCTAAATTTGCATCTGCACTGAACATTCATGAGAAAGGAAAATTTCCTTCTCAACCACAGCCAAACCCCAAAGGACAACATAACTCAAATGCATGTAGTTCAGGAAGCCAACACATGGATCAAGTTAAAGCAGTTATCACTCTTCGGAGTGGTAAAATTGTTGAAAAAGAAATTCCTGAACCTCATGAGAGCGATGAATCAATCTCTAAGGGCAAGGAAAGTGTTGAACCTACACTTAATGAAGAAAATACCAAACCTTCACCTCCACCCCCATTTCCTCATGCATTACGTAATACTAAGAAGATGAATTACAATCCTGAAATTTTTGAAATCTTCAAACAGGTAAAAGTTAATATTCCTTTACTGGATGCTATTAAACAGGTTCCATCTTATGCAAAATTTTTGAAAGACTTATGCACAGTAAAAAGAAAACTGAATGTGAAAAAGAAAGCATTTTTAGCTGAACAAGTAAGTGCCATTCTTCAAAACAATAATTCTTTGAAATATAAAGACCCTGGTTGTCCTACAATTTCATGTATTATTGGAAGTCATAAAATTGAACAAGCCTTACTTGATCTTGGTGCTAGTGTGAATTTATTGCCATATTCAGTTTATCAGCAGCTCAATCTCGGGGAGTTAAAATCAACATCTGTAACTCTTTTACTTGCTGATAGATCAATAAAAGTACCAAGAGGGACAGTGGAGGATGTCTTAGTTCAAGTTGATAAATTCATATATCCTGTGGATTTTATCGTCTTGGACACAGAACCTGTCAAAGGATGTAATCCGATACCTGTTATTTTAGGTCGTCCATTTTTAGCAACTTCTAACGCTTTGATTAATTGCAGGAATGGAGTAATGAAGCTTTCATTTGGAAACATGACACTTAAACTCAATGTTTTTAATATGTGTAAGCAACCATATGAAGAAGAGGATGAAAGTGAAGAAGGTGACATGATTGAAACGATTGTGGAGGATCATATTCAAAAAGGGAGTTCTACCGATCCCTTAGAAATGTGTTTAATAAATTCATTTGAGTCAAATATACAATTAGATCCTGAAATCTCTGACATATGTTCTTTACTTGACTGTGCACAGGTGATTGAAAATAAAAGATGGAAACTAAAGTTTGAAGAATTGGGAGAAAATGAGGATAAAAAGAACGAAATTTTAAAGTTGGAGTTAAAACCTCTGCCTGAAGGACTGAAATATGCATTTCTTGGAGAGAAACAAACTTACCCAGTGGTAATCGCTTCTACACTCACAAGTGAACAAGAAGATAAGTTGATTGAATTATTGAAAATGCATAAAAATGCAATTGGGTGGACTTTAAAAGACATAAATGGTATTAATCCTTTGATTTGCACACATAGAATACACCTAGAGGATAATGCCAAAACTTCCCAACAACCTCAAAGGAGATTAAATCCACATATGAAAGAGGTAGTGAGAGCTGAAGTTCTCAAATTACTTGAAGTAGGAATTATCTATCCGATCTCAGATAGTAAGTGGGTAAGTCCTACTCAGGTAGTACCAAAAAAATCTGGAATCACAGTCATTGAAAATGAAAAAGGTGAGTTAATACCAACTCGAGTCTCATCTAGTTGGAGGATGTGCATAGATTATAGAAAATTGAACTTGGCCACTAGAAAAGACCATTTTCCTTTACCATTCCTTGATCAGATTATAGAAAGAGTAGCAGGACATCCCTACTATTGCTTTCTAGATGGTTACTCTGGCTATTATCAAATTCCTATAGCACTAGAAGACCAAGAAAAGACTACATTCACATGTCCTTTTGGAACCTTTGCTTTTAGAAGAATGCCCTTTGGACTTTGTAATGCCCCAGCAACATTTCAGAGATGTATGTTAAGCATTTTTAGTGACATGATTGAGCATTATTTAGAAGTTTTCATGGATGATTTAACTGTGTTTGGAAATTCTTTTGATAATTGTCTTGAAAACTTAGAAAAGGTCTTAAAAAGATGTGAAGAAAAGAGTCTTGTATTGAACTGGGAAAAATGTCACTACATGGTTACTTCTGGAATTGTTTTGGGACATATAGTATCTTCTAAAGGAATTGAAGTGGATAAGGCAAAAGTCGAACTCATTACACATTTGCCTCCACCAAAAACAGTCAGAGAAGTCCGATCCTTTTTAGGACATGCTGGATTCTATAGGAGGTTCATAAAAAACTTTAGTGCTATATCTAAACCTCTTTGTAACCTCTTAGCAAAAGATGTATCATTTAAGTGGACTCAAGAGTGTCAAAATTCATTTGAAAAATTAATCGGCCTCTTAACATCTGCTCCTATCATACAATCTCCTGACTGGTCTTTACCTTTTGAGCTCATGTGTGATGCTAGTGACTACGCTGTTGGTGCTGTATTAGGACAAAGAAAGGAAGGTAAATCCTATGTAATTTATTACGCGAGTAGAACTTTAAACAGTGCACAAATGAATTACACAACAACTGAAAAAGAACTACTTGCTGTAATATTTGCATTAGACAAATTTCGTTCTTACTTAATTGGTTCTTCAACTATTGTATTTACTGACCATGCTGCTGTAAGGTACTTAATGTCAAAACAAGATGCAAAACCAAGACTGATTCGATGGATTCTATTGCTTCAAGAATTTATTATCACTATCAAGGATAAGAAGGGAGCTGAAAATGTTGTTGCAGATCACTTATCAAGACTCACACCAGATTCATCAACAGAAATAACACCTATTAATGATTCTTTTCCCGATGAATTTTTATTTTCTACTGTTACAATGCCCTGGTATGCTAATATTGTTAATTTTCTTGTAACAGGAGAAATGCCACCTCAATGGAATGCTCAAGACAAAAGAAAATTTTTAACGGAGGTGAAAAAGTTTTATTGGGATGATCCTTATCTCTTTAAATATTGTCATGATCAAATATTTCGAAGATGCATACCCGACAATGAGGTAAATAAAGTTATTGAATTTTGTCATTCTGAAGCATGTGGGGGACATTTCTCATCAAAGAAAACAGCTGCAAAAATCTTACAGTGTGGATTTTATTGGCCCACTTTATTTAAAGATACACATGCATTTTGTATAACTTGTGAAAATTGTCAAAAGTTGGGATCAATTTCAAAACGAAACATGATGCCTTTAAACCCCATTCTTGTTATTGAAATCTTTGATTGTTGGGGGATAGATTTCATGGGACCATTTCCGTTATCATTTGGATTTACGTATATCTTAGTTGCAGTAGATTATGTCTCAAAATGGATTGAGGCTATTCCATGTCGACATAATGACCATAAAACAGTCATGAAATTTTTGAAAGAAAATATCTTAAGTCGATTTGGAATCCCTCGAGCCATTATAAGTGATGGGGGTAAGCATTTTTGTAATAGACCATTTGAAACATTAATGAAAAAATATGGTATTACTCATAAAGTTGCCACCCCTTATCATCCTCAGACAAGTGGACAAGTTGAATTAGCAAATAGGGAGATAAAACAAATTTTAGAAAAAACTGTAAACCCAAATCGCAAAGATTGGTCTTTAAGACTAAATGATGCACTGTGGGCTTATAGAACTGCTTTTAAAACTTCATTGGGTATGTCTCCCTATAGGATAGTTTATGGAAAACCTTGTCACTTACCTGTGGAACTTGAGCATAAAGCCTACTGGGCTATTAAAACTTTCAATGAAAATCTTGATTCTGCTGGACACATACGTAAATTACAAATAAATGAACTTGAAGAATTGAGAAATGATGCATATGAGAATTCAAAAATTCATAAAGCTAAAATTAAAGCCTTTCATGATAAAAAAATTCAGAGAAAAACATTTGACACTGGTCAGAAGGTTTTGCTTTATAATTCTCGACTTCACATATTCCCTGGAAAATTAAGATCAAGATGGAGTGGCCCTTTTATTGTGAAACATGTGTACCCTTATGGAACAATTGACATTGAAAATCCTAGAAATGGGAATGTGTTTAAGGTAAATGGGCAAAGACTCAAGCCGTTTCTAGAAAACCAAGCTTTTCATGAAGAATTTACGTTCCTGTCGGATCCTTGTTACAAGACTAATTAATCTTTTTTTTATATATTTACATATTTATATATATTTATTCTTCTTCTAACATTTTTTTTTTACTTGCAGGTTAATTTAGTAGTTTTGTTAATGTTTTGTTTTGCACCCCGGTTAAGTGGCGGATAACGGTACTCCGTGATATTTCAAATCGGTTTTGTCAGTTTCCCATAATTACTGATATCTTCTCTTCTTCCCCCTTTTCTTAAAAAAAAAAATGGATGACATTCTAAAAAATTTGAAAAAGCGTTTTCCCTCATTGCCTCAAAATTCATTGAAGAAAATTTACCAAGCAAGATGTGAAAGATTAAGGTTATTAATGATTATGAATATACCTGTTGATTTACGTTGGTTAATTGAAGCCAAAGTTAGGTTGACAGGTGAATTTTCAGACTCATTAATTTCCTACATGCCTGGCTTAGGTAAAAGCTCTTTTTCAAAAAAACGAAGAGCAAAACGATTAAATGTTTGTTACAAGTGTGCACGCACGACTTGCAACACACGTTGCCGCACTTTAGGAATGGTGTCTGTAAATCGTGAAGATAAAATTAGGTTCATTAAGGATGGCCTAAGTAAGGAGTCTTTAGATAATATCTTATCGACTCTTGAGACGCATCCTAGTGGATATGTGCATATTGCAATTCATGAATTATGGGACATATTCCTAAAAGAACATGAGCGGTACAGTCTCGGGAATCTGACTTTAAAAGACCCTGTTTGCCAATTTATAAGAAAATTGGATGGGAAGCCTATCCCCGACCCATAGAGGGCGTTTAAGCCGTTACTGGACGTAAAATCAGAGGAAGATGTGAGCCACAATCACAACTACTTGTATATATTTACTATAGCTGTTATTTTTAAATGTTTCATTTCAAACTCAAATGTCTTTTCAATAATCAACCACCTATAATCCTTTTTGAAAATTTTGCATTTTAAGCCGACAACCCATGTGACTTTTCCAGCTAACAAATTGAAAATTGGTAAAAGGTATTGAATCTTGTACTTCAAGCCAATAGCCATGTGATTTAACTTTGCAATACCTTTTGGCTCTATAAATACATTGCATTATTTCTGCATCTTTGTACAAACTCAAAATCATTCAAGAGAGAGGGTGAGTGTAATCATGGAAGGATCATCAACTCGTAAATTCACAAAAATTTGTGTCTTTTGTGGATCCAGCCCTGGAAAAACTAGTGAGTTTATAGAAGCAGCAGAAACCCTTGGTAAGATGTTAGCTGAGCGCAATATTCATTTAGTATATGGGGGAGGTAGTCTTGGATTAATGGGACGTGTGGCAACCGCTGCACAAAATAATGGCAGTCGAGTTTTGGGTATCATACCAAAAGCTCTAACTGTTGGAGACATTGTAGGAAAAACAATTGGGGATGAGTTACAGGTATCATCAATGCATGAACGAATTTCTTTTATGCTTCGTAATGCTGATGCCTTCATAGCTCTACCTGGAGGTTTCGAAACATTGGAGGAAATTTTTCAAATTGTCTCATGGGCACAATTGCAAATCCATAAAAAACCCATTGGTTTGTTAAACGTTGATGGTTTTTATAATGGGTTGTTATCTTTTCTTGACTATGCGGTGGAAAAACAATTCGTCTCATCTGCAGCACGACAGATCCTCATTTCTGCTTCAACTGTTGATCAGTTACTCGATGAACTACAAGCTTTTACACCTCTATCTGATCCAACAATGAGTCAGATAGATTGGTATACTGATAACAGTGAAAAGAAACGCAGGATAGATTTGACGCTTCGTTTGTAGCCTATCTATTTCTATGTATTTTTAAGCTTTTTTGTGTGGCTTGTTTTATTTTTTTTTTTGTGTGGCTTGTTTTATTTTGTTGCAGGTTTAATTTTCAATAAAAGATGTTTCAGGTGATATCTTCTATATTTTACTCTTTCTATATTTTGACATTGAGGACAATGTCTCAATCTGGTTGGGGGGAGGATAGTTGATATATAATGTTAGTGTTAATTATTTTATTTTGTTGTTGTTATCACTTTGTTATGTAAAAAAAAAATATCATGAATGGCGTGAGTAAAATGTTCATTTATGTATTCTTGAGACGCATTCTAGTTCTAGAATGGCAGAGTAAAGAGTACATTATAAACTTTTGAAACACATTCTAATTGGTTTATTTTTAATGCATTTTATGTATAATTGTTTGTTGCTTAAGTTTTTGGTAACTCTTGCGTAAATAAATTTGTTTTATTATCGATGTATGATTTCAAAATTGTTTAGTTTAAATCACTTTCTCTATTTAGGTTACTAAAGAATAACTTCTGAAATTATTTCTTGAGAACAATACTAAGCCTTGTGGTAAGATGGATGATTCAATATATATAGCCAAGAGAATTTCCATGTTTAAGTATACATATTATTTTCTAAACTCACATATCTTTTGTGAGTGAGTGGAGAGGTTTGAGATAACAGCTTACGAACTTTCATTGATCCTTTGAAATGGTTAATTTTTATTTGGAATGACATTATTTGGGATGATGAATGATTTGGTTGCTTAGCTGAAGGATAAAAAAAAAAAAAAAAAAATTAGAAAAGTATTATGGTGATAAATTGCTCTTATGTTATAATGATTCCTTATGTCTTTCAAAAAAAAAAAGAGTAAAAAAATTTAAAAAAAAAAAAAAAAAAAAAGTCAATTCAGTTCAATAAAGTCTTCATTCAATTTTAGAAGACTAAAGTCATTAGGAAGCAATCTTATCACCGAATTCTATATTCGTAAGATTCGCATTAAATAATTAAAGTCTTGAAGCTGGCATTTGACAATAATGGTTTGACTCTAAATATTTGATTTTCCTATCTTTGGATCAATGTTAGTTTGTCTGTCTGTCCTTAAATGTAACTTTTTCTTGAGCGATTATCTGTTTTCCAACTCCATGAGTGAAATCCTAAGTCATTAAACAAATTATTTACCTGTAAGGATATGGAGTTGAGGCTTTTACTTGGAACATTTTTAAGGCTATATATGTTGTGGTTTGTGGTAAGAAGGCTTTGGCTTAATTCACACACACACAAAAATATTTTTGGAAGTTATGATTGAAATAACCTTTATAGCGATTGTGATTTTAAAACTGACGTTTTGTTTGAAATACTTAGGTAGTGTTCAAATTTTATTTATGCTCGAATTGCTAGGGACTAGCAATAAGCCAGTTGGGGGGTGTGATGAACACTTGAAATTACACATTTAATAAGAGTTTTACATGATTGTTTTGTATTACTAGTGTATTTAATTTTCTTAACTTAAGTATGTTTACAATATTGTACTTAATTATCTTATAACTGTTTTGTGGCAGGTTCGGTAAAATAGGCATAACTTTCTACCTAAAGATCCAATTGAGGTGATTCTTAATCCTGTGCAGAGCTGACTCAATGGGCTAACATATTGTATTTCACAAAGCATTGGAAATTCGAGTGTTTAGAGGGTGAAAATTGGCCTAGAACAGAATTGATCTGCAGTACAGGCCCAGTTTGAACAGTTATCAGTATTTGGCCCATAACTATAGAAATACGTATCTAATACGTATGAGATCACTCAATTTGGAAAGATAAGAGCCTTATATACAACTTTTATGTTTTGAGTGACAGCTAATTCGGATTACATCAATTCCAAATTGGATAATCAAGTGGGTGCCCAAGTGATAATGAATGCAAATTATTTTGCCACCATTCTTGACTTTCATCAACCAAGTGGTTCCCTCCAAATTTGTCTCGATTTATCCATGTTTTTCTATAAATAGGTGGCTTGTTTATGCCTAAAGAATGTAATTAGAAAGTTAGAATTTAGTTCAAAATACTTTTCCTTTGTATCCATTTCCTTGTACTATTATTTCTCTTGTTTACTATTAAGTCATGTTATTTCTTCTTCCATTTCTTTTCTTTTCATTTAGTTTTATTATGTCCAAATAATTTTGTTTAAGCTAAGGTGAAAGGGTGAAGCTCTTGGCAAGGTAATAAGATATGTTTAATATTTATTCATGAATTTAATGCTTCATTTTTAAGTTATGTAAATTTATATATGATGTATTTATTTTGTTTGTAGAATTAATACCATTTCTTCTAAAGTGGTGATTCTTGATTTATTATTGACAAACTTAATACTTGGCACAATAAATTATTGAAACCATTTACAAGTCTTGGTTTATATAACCTTTCTTGTAAAGTGGGAGTCTTAATTTATTGTAGACAAATATAAAGATTGGCATAATAAATACTTGAACCCATTTATAAGATTTGGTGTATAATAATTGAAAGAAATAAATACTAATCAATATATAAATGATAATGAACTTTAATTGCTATATTTTCCGGTTGGAACCTCCTTTGTGTGAGGATTCCAATTGAGTTATAAAAAAATAAAAAGTTAAATATATTCTTACTTCTTATGCCAAGAGTGAATCCCCGTAACCTTAGCTTTTTATTTGAATTGGTTAATTGAAATAATATTTACAAACATCTTATACTGCATTAATTATCTTTAAAGTGTTTATAATTTGTAATTTTAATTCTACTTCCCTGTGGATCGACCCCGTTCTCATCGGGTTATTTATTACTTCGACAATCCTGCACTTGGGAATAACTTCTATATTCTGGACGTGTCACCCAGCGACACCCAGCGGTCAGACCATGAAAGGTTTCTGACATGTGTGGAACCAAAGCATGGTAGATCACTCACAAGCCCACCGTGGCGCTCAGGTCAAAGGACCACAAATACTATTCAACTCGGAAGACCTTCCATTGACGGCTTTATGAGATGTCTATTGGATGTCTTCGTGAGTCTGTTCAATATCCAGTCCTTACTGAATACCTGCATCTCTATACGAGCTTCCTACTAAGCTCATGGTTTGCTAAGACTAACCATCTGGACCATCCAGATATAGACATACACTAATCTATAATAATGGGTTTCACCGATAGACCAGCATCGATGAAATTAGATCAGAAACATTATGTTTGAGAACATACTTGCATAATGATATTTTTTAGCACCATCTGCAACTCATTGCAGCTATATCATTACTAATATATTCTCAGGTCATTGTCTCATTTCAGACAAGGCTCTAACTCATTAGATTTTGCTAACTCTTAGTACCACTAACTCTTAGTGTTTATAACTATTAGCGTTGCTAACTCTTAGCCCTGGTCTAAACTCTTTTAAACTAAATCTGAACTCCTTCAGATCATACAATGTCTAAAATGTTACAAGCATCTTACCATTTAATAAAAAATAATATTAACGATTTTATTAGAAATAATAATTGTATAAATACAATCATTATATATTTATACATTATGGGATGGCACGTAAGCACAAATCCCAACATAAACAATATCGTAAAAGTATTTATGTATATTATTTATTGAGATACGAATCTGGTGATAAGTTTATGAATGAGCAAATGGAGATTTAACGATGCTGATCTATATCCTCGCACATCTAGGGTATAATTGATGAAAATATTATACGTATGCGTAATGACTTCAACTTATATGATTTAACGTGCTGATTTGTAATATTCGTGACGTGTGTATGGGGCATCGATTACGGTCTCATGGAATAGTTCTATTTAACGAATTGAACATAGACCTAGGGAGTCCCAATATGAAGTGTACTCATTGTGCACTAGGGTAGCATACTAAAGTGAATAGTTTAATCCTGTAAAATCTACAAATTACTATAGTTAAATTAACTAAAGTATATAATTATGGTAGGACCTACTTTGGGTTAACTTAGTAACCTAATAAGGATATAAAAATAAATTTCAATTATTTGATTATTTAATTGTTAAATAATCAAGATATATTATTATTTAATTATTAAATAAAGTTTAACTTAACATCGGTTAATTGTTAACTTTAGGATTAGGTTAAAGTTAAGATATTTTATTATTTAATTATATAAATAAAAGTTTAACTCAATCTTGGTTAATTATTAACATTAGGGTTAGGTTCAAAATTAAGATTGTCCCTCCCTCCCCTCCCCCCGAAAACCCTCATTTTTCTGCCTTCGAGCTCGAGGGCCCTGAATTCAATCGAGGCCACCCCCTAGAAGCCCAGCTAGACGTTCCCTTTAAAAAGGCCACTCTTCTCTCGAAAATTTTGCCAGAATTTACACAATGAGTCCAATCCAAAGGTAGGCCCAGGAGCAATGGCCAATTAGCCTAAACCTGATAGAAATAACAGAGAATCGGTTCGGACTCGGGGGATCTGGTCGGCAAATGAGAAAACTTATTTGGCCTTTGCTGACCTAAACACGACCATGGTCAAGCAGATACTGACTACATTCCACAACTTTGCTCTTAGGCATCTTACGTCAACATCAAACCAGTAGGGGAAGGTCATTCAAGATTTGACTCGAGCTGATTGAAATAAGCATGCCTTAAACCAAAACTGCTGGTGAGGATAAACCCGAGGAATATGCTTAACACATTAGGAGGAAAATTTAACGTGCGATAAGAACGGGGTCAGAAGATCTACATAAGATATTTGGCATGTAACAGAGGTGCAGCAGGAAGTATTAGGCGTAAGATAGAAATACTGCAGAGGAAAGCCCAAAAAAGTCCTTAAAAGACCATCACTATAAAAAGGGAAAGAGGAAGACATGAAGAGGATGATGAAAAAAATCTGAAAAGTATAAAAAAAGAAGAAAAATGAAAGGAGCATTCCCCACCGTCCTCAGAATGATATCTTATTCTTGTTTGCTATATTTTTAAGAGAGAGAACCCCCTTTTCTGACTTAAACATCGGAGCGTCTTCGCCGAAACTTACCCCGACAAGACTATATTTGAGCTTATATTCGTGTTTTCTTTGTAGGTTCCCCTCTATAGCTAGCGAAAAACAGGAAGCTCAAACTCGTACAAATCGCTCCAATTGAGACGAGACCCAAGTTAGATTCCCCTTCAACAAATTTAAGGCTCATTGACCTAGGAAACCATTTTTTCAGGTCAACAGTTTTTGGCGTCATCTGTGGGAACTAAGCAAAAAGCTTTGTTGGGAAGAGCAGCATTCCAAAATGGTTGAACGATTATTCGCTAGCAGGAATCACGTTGCTGAAGAGCAAAGCCCAAATCCAAACTGATCTTTCCTCAAATAGAAAGCTCTCTGCACTCTTAAATACGAGCAGAATTGAAAACCCTGAAGGAAGAAAGAAAGGAATTAAGACAGCTCATAACTGAACTAATTAGAAATAAGCAATCGAGAGCAAAAAATCATGAGAGGGAGTCTTGGGAGGAGATTAGAGGACAGACGGAGCAAAGGGAAGGACCGGAGACTCTACACAATTTGGCTAGGACAAACAGGCCAAGCCAAGTGATCCTCGAGAGGGGAGAGATGAAGCCTAGAGATCTTGAGCTGTCAGCGGAGAGAGAGTCATCGATCGAGCCACGATAACACAGACGAGGTAGATTAGGCCTTGAAAGAAAGGTCCGCAGTTTGGAAGAAAAATTGGAAAGCCTCTTGGCAGAAAGAATGGAGAAAGACTAGCCTAACGTGAAGAAGACGAAAAGAGAGAGAAGGTCGCCACTGATGGATGAGGTGAAAGATATAGAGCTTCTGGTCAGTTTCTAGCTCCCCAATTTGCCCACTTACAAGAGAGTCACCAACCTTAATCATTACGTAGACCAGATCATCAACCTGTTATCCATCGCAGGACTAAAGCAGGACCAAATGTGCCAACTCTTCCATATGAACTTAAAGGGGCCAGCTTTACTCTGATACATGGGGCTAAAACAGCGTAGCATTTCCTCCTATAATGATCTGATCGAGAGATTCGCCTAACATTTTCGGGGCTCATGCAAAGTAGCTAGGGACTACATCCAGAGGTCCCACAGAGAAGTGATAGCCCTATGAGCGCTCGACTAGCCAATCGCTCTGAATACCCTGAAGGTAGGGTTATGGTTGAACAAATTCTGGTATTACCTAGTGGAAAGCGGTACCATAAGTTACGCAGTGGCGTACAACAAAGCCCCAAAATACATATCAATAAAGGAATGTGAAGAGGCTAAGAGATCATTGGCTGAACTACCTCGAGGAAAGACACGGCCACATGGAGAAGCGAAACACAGGGGGGAAAGGGAACCTTGCTCCCTTCACTAAAATATCAGAAGATGGATGGCGACTACCGTCCACCATAAGGAAGAAATTTTGCGAGTTAGCGCAACGCGCCAGACAATAGAAAAAACAATATGTCAAGCGACGGACCCCGAGACCGGGGGGCAAGGGTCAAACTGTTTCTAATTAGGTGGCCCCCCGGGGGTATCCAAGAATCTGTGAAGCAACGAACCACCGAGTGAGGGAAGAAGAGTGGCCTGGGTTGAGGATTTTATCCCTTTGGTCGTGCCACTCGAAGATGTCTATAAAGCCATCTGAGATAGAGGATTGTTACAAAGAAATTTTAGGGAAGGGAGTAGAACGGCGAACGGATCCTAAGAAATGGTGCGACATGCACAAGAGTCCTGGACACACCATCGGAGAATGTACCGAGCTAAGAAAATAGGTCGATCACCTGATGAGGAATAGGTACCTAGAGGAATTTTGGGCAAATTAATAGACAAAGACCACCAATTTGACCGGTACCTTGAATCCCAACTCTGTCGCAATTATTTTAGGGCGACCCACGTTGGCAGAAGACTCGAATAAACAACAGAAGAACTAATCCAAGTACTTATTGGTGGCACATTAATTCATGTGCAACACCATTTTAGTCAAGAAGTCTAGGCTACCACAAGAGGTGCCAACCATGTTCACAGAGGAAGATGCTCAAGAGGTCAGTTACCCCCACGACGCCGCCCTTGTAATTGAAGTAGTGGTAGCAGGAGAGAAGATAAACAAGGTGTTTTTCGACCCGGGTAGCTTGATCGATATAATCTTCAAAAAAACCTTGAACGACCTGAAAAACAGGAATCTCCACATAGAGGAGACCTAAACATCACTACAAGGATTCAGGGATAGCTGTATGATGCTGATCGGAGTGGTGACCCTCCCCCTCACCATCGGACGAAGGCTCTATGAGAAGACAGTAATGACTAGGTTCGTGGTGGTAGACTGCCTATTTCTATATAGAATTTCTTTGGGCGACCGTTCATGGTGAATACTAATGCAGCCCTATCCATCCATTACCTGAAGCTAAAATTCCCTGTGGGAGAATGGATCAGAGTGGCATCGAGAGATCAGAAGGTGGCAAGGAGCTGTTACGCAATCACGGCAAGAAAGGCGTTTTGCATTTTCACCATTGATCTAAGAGAAAGAATCCTTGAATCCTCAAAACTGACAAAAGAGATATAAAAACTTCAAGTCGAGGCCAGAGAATCTGAAAAGGTAGTCAGGATGGGAACCTAGTTAAAGCCAGAGGTCGAGCAAGGGCTGACCCGTTTGATTCGAGAGTTTTTGGACATCTTAACCTGGTCCTACTGAGACATGCCTGAAATTAACCCAAGACTGTCTATCCACAAGCTGACTGTCTGTCCTACGTCTCGACCGGTCAAGCAAAAAAGAAGAATCTTTAACCAGGAGCGAAAAAGAGCTGTAGCGGAAGAGGTGAAAAAACTATTGGCAGCTCTATTCATCCGGGAGGTCTACTACCTAGAATGATTGTCCAACGTGGTAATGGAAAAGAAAGCAAATAAAAAGTGGAGGATGTGTGTTGACTTCACTGATCTAAATGAGGCGTGCCCCAAAGATAGTTTCCCCATCCCAAAGATTGACCAATTAGTGGATACAACTACAGGACACGAGTTACTAAGTTTCATGAACTCTTTTTCTGGCTATAATTAGATCCCGATGTCTCTCTCCCCCTCGACCAAGAAAAAACGTCATTTGTCACCCACAAAGGGACCTATTGTTACCAAGTGATGCCGTTCGGATTGAAAAATACAGGAGCCACCTATCAAAGATTGGTAAAAAAACTTTTCAAAAACCTAATTGACAAAAATATAGAAGTATACGTAGATGACATGATAGCCAAGTCAGTAGAAGCAGCAGACCACGTGGCCGACCTCAGAAAACCTTTCTTGGTGTTAAGAGAGAGCGAAATGAAACTGAACCCCAAAAAGTGCGTCTTCGAGGTAAAATCCAGAAAATTCTTAGGTTTCATGGTGAGCCAACGAGAATAGAGGCCAATCCGGATAAAGTTTGAGCTATCTTAGAAATGAAGTCTCCAAGCACAGTGAAAGAGATCCAGCGGCTAACCGACAGGATCACAGCATTAAATAGATTCATCTTTAAAGCCACTGATAAATGCTTCACCTTCTTTTAGGCCATTAAGAAAAAGAGGAAGGATCGGTGGACCGAAGAGTGCGAACAAACCTTCCAACAGCTGAAAACCTACCTCTTCGAACCAGTACACCTGGCAATCCTAGTACAAGGAGAATCGTTGGTAGTATACTTGAGAGTCTCGAAATGGGCTGTCAGCTCAGTCCTCGCCAGAGAAGAGGGGGATACAACGATTGGTGT
The DNA here is from genome assembly GCA_946807835.1 of Ailanthus altissimus. Classification (NCBI taxonomy): domain Eukaryota; kingdom Viridiplantae; phylum Streptophyta; class Magnoliopsida; order Sapindales; family Simaroubaceae; genus Ailanthus; species Ailanthus altissimus. The sequence goes on along the minus strand of OX327692.1, from coordinate 22,447,790 downwards.
ACTACACAAGCAGGGCCCTCGTCGGGCTAGAAACTCGATACCCCCCCATTCTTCCCGAAAAATTGGTTTTTACACTAATCATGATCGGAAAGAAGCTGCGGCCCTATTTTCAAGCGTATACCATCGTGGTGTTAACCAACCAGCCGCTGAGACAAATCCTGCACAAGCCCGATTGGTTAAATGGTCTATAAATTTGAGTGAATTCGACATTCACTACAAGCCCCAAATTGTCATTAAAAGGCAGGCCTTGATCGAGTTTGTGGCCGAGAGCACATATGAGATAATCGTAAGAGAGGGGATAAATGACCAAGTCCTTGAGACAGTTTCAAAAAAATGGGTACTGTATATTGACAGAGCATCCAACCTATAGGGCAGCGGAGTAGGGATCGTCCTCATCAGCTTCGAAGGAGATGAAATCAGGTATGCTATTCGCTTCGGATTCAAAGCATTGAACAATGAAGTAGATACGAAGCCCTTCTGGCCAGTTTAAGAGTGGCTCAAACATTAGCCATAAAAGAGGTACTAGTCAAAAGCGACTCTCAGTTAGTGGTAAATCAAGTTAATGGCAATTTCAAAGCAAGAGAAGAAAGAATAACTGCCTATCTGGCGATAGTACGAAAGTTGACCAGTTAGTTCAGAGAAATATAGATAGAGCTAATCCCAATAAACGAGAACCATCAAGTGGACATCATCATCTGAATGGCGTTAGCAGAAGATACTAGTCTCCTTATACGGTACCTGTTGAATTCTTGCCAAACCCCAGTACTCAGAAAGGCGAGCAGATCATCCGATCGAATCAGGGCTAAGCTGGATGGACCCTATCAATGACTACATTTTGAATGGGACGATTTTGGTCGATAGAAAGGAAGGCCAGAAAATTATGTACAAGGCCGTTAGATCCTCAGTGATCGATGAGACACTGTGTCGGAGGGATTTCTCTCACCCATACATGAGGTGCCTGAGCCCCTTAGAAGCGGAGTGGGTTTTAAGGGAGATCTACAAAGGGGTGTGCAGCAACCATTCAGGGAGCAAAGCTTTGGCCCACAAAGTCTTTCAAATCGATTATTATTGGCCCATTGCCCTTCAAGACGCTAAAAACCTGGTTTAGCATTGTGACGCATGTCAAAGGTTCACAAATAAGATCCAAGCGCCCACCAGGGAGCTAGTCACAATGAGTGGACCATGGCCATTCACTTAGTGAGGGCTTGACTTGATCGAACTGCTCCCCCGAGGCAAAGGGTCATGCAAGTATGTGGTCGTGGCGGTTAACTATTTCACAAAATAGATTGAGGTCAAGCCACTATCGAAAATCACAGAGAAGAGTATCCAAAATTTTGTATGGAGGAGTATGATATGTCGGTACGGCATCCCCACACTATCATCACTGACCACGGGAAACAGTTTGACAATAATAACTTTAAGCAATTCTGCGAACAACTAGGAGTATGACTGTCGTTCGCCTCCCCGCACACCCTAAAATCAACGGGCAGGTCGAGTCCTCCAACAAGTTGATCAAAACACTACTCAAGAAGAAGCTGATGAAAAGAAAGGGAGCGTGGATAGAGGAGCTACAAGAGGTATTATGGGCGTTCCGAACAACTAGTAAGACAGTTATCGATCTCATTAGCCTTCGGAAGTGAAACAATGATCCCTGCAGAAATTGGGACCCCGACCCACTGAGTACTAAACTTTTTTGAAATTGTCAATAACGATCTGATAAAGGAAGGGCTAGACTCGATCGAACAGTTTAGAGACCGGGCCTAGATTCAAGTAGTAACCTATCGATAAAAGGTAACCAGATACTACAACAGAAAAGTCAAGGCCCAAAATTTTGAAGAGGGAGACCTAATGCTATGGAGGGTGGTGCTTAACACAAAGAACCCCTCTAACAGAGTCCTAGGTCCCACCTAGAAAGGGCCGTACAAGATCCTCAGGTGTGTAGAAGGGGCATACGAACTTGACGAAACAGACGGCAAGCTGTTAGAAAACTGTGGAAAGCTAAACTGCTAAAAAAATACTAACTCTAAGATTTTGTTTGTAACCATTCACTATATGAACATCATCCTTAAATGAAAACTCTTTCGTTTCTTTTTTTCTTTTGCAAGAACATTAGCGAGGAACAAATTGATCGGAACATGGAATGAGTCGCCCACGCAGGTGCCTTCGAATTATTCGATAAAAGGGCTTGCATCAAACAGCCTGAAACGACATACTTCGCCCTATCTTGGGATCTTCACAACGTCGTCATCGCAAAGATATCCTCATTTTTGACAAGGCATCACCATGTCACGCGAGACACTATGATCGGTTCAACTTTCATTCTATTTTCACTATCACTAGCTCGATGCTCGCAAAGCACTTCGTCATGACCGGTTCGACTTTCATTTTGTTTTCACCATCGCGAGCGTCGACGCTCGTGGAGCACTTTACTGTGACCAGTTCTACACATTCCATAGTGTCGCATCTGGATGGCTTGGTGGTGCAAGGGCTGTGGCACTTTTACAACATTACCATGGGTTACACCATGACGCCCATTGAAGAGGGTTTGACCGTGGCTTTACCATGGTATCACTGTGGCCTTTCCACAGCACCCATGACACACTGTTTAGCGTTATTACATCGAGCCAGTCTCCCGAGGGTATTGAAGGGTTCCCCACCGACACAGTCTAGGCTACTCGCTTTGGATAGCACTAACGATCTACGTATCACCAGGGCCAACCCAGCTACTCAATTGGATCGGGCATCACTACCAGACGCCTCGAGTGGGTTTTTATTTTTTTCAAATTATTCGTGATTGCAATTAAGTAAAAGCATCCGTACAACTGTGCCGATTATGAAAAAGCTATTCGGCCCAACTAAAGTTTTTTTGGAAACAATGACTACTAATGACTACTAATGAGTTAGAAACAATGACTACTAATGACCACTATTTAGTTTTGACTAAAGCTGTTCGAAAAAATGGTCAACCTATTTAACTACAAGTCTTGTTATCATTCGTCAAATATCTTATTCAGAATGATGATTATCACTAACGGTGTGGTTGTTTTAATAAGATCAATGTTTTATAAGCAGTTTGACTATCTTAACGAATTGCGCTATGGTGTAACAAATTTACTTTGAGCAGATAAAAGAGAATAATCACACCTTGAAGAAGAGTAAATAATTCATTCATTAAAGACGATTACATTGACCAATTACAAGGCGATCACAAAAAAAAATAAAAAATTCATGAATGGGGGATCATTCAGGCTGCAGGAGCGATGTCAAGCATATCCAAGTCCATGACAGGAACAGCTTCAGGATCATTGCCAACCGGAAGAGCTACGACAATGGACGAGTAGGCCAGAACATCTACAGTTCCCTGTGGCTCAGTGGAGGCGGTCCCGCTATTTTGCACCTGGTCCGTAAGAGGAGTAACCTCACCACCACTCACAACTACGGTACTCCTAATAAGGGCAGGCGCATTGGCCGGAGGGGGGTCATCACCACTAACGTCAGTAGGCACTAGCGCATTGTTATCACAGGCCCCGGAAGTTTCCCTTTCATGGAAAGAGCCTCAGTGGCTAAGGACCACAACTATTGGAGGTCAATCTCTGGGTAATGCTCCTCAGAAAGGGCGATGGACCTCTGAAATCCTTCCATCGTGCCTTGACGAAAACCCTCCTCATGACCAGCCGACCACTGGTTCCACTACTGCTTAAGCTGAGCCACCCAAGAGATCTGGCTTTGCTTAATTAGCTCCCTCTCCCTTTGAGCGGCGTAGAGCTGCATTGCAAGTTCTTCGTTTTGGCGCGTCAGCTCCCCGACTCAAACTCTCACCACCGCCAGAGAGTTTGTCATTATTTGTTTGACCAACTATTGTGCTGCTCGAGCTCAGACAATCTGCTCTCCACCTCAGCCTTAAAGGTCACCATCTCCTCTAGTTTGGCCCTTGCCTCATAGGCCATCTTCCTTCCCTGCTCAGCGATCCTCCTCGCCTGCTGAGTCTTGGCTGGGGATCAAGCAAGGTCATCCTCCGCTTTTTGTGCACAGGTCACAAAATCTATGATCTCAGCTCGAAATCGAGAAAGAATGAAAACGGACTACAAAAAAATATGGGGTCAGAGCAAGCAAATACACAAAGGAGAAATAAACTAGATATCAAGCAACTTACGTTAGGGGTAGATCTCAGTACGACATTTAAGCCCATGGCGGGATCCAGAGAAGATGTTTGACCAGCCCAAGTAGGGGTCACATACCTCTCCAGCTCCCATATCACCGAGAGCAAAATGTCTAAGTCTTCCCTGACTTTCGGGACCAAAATGGAAGAGGACACTCAGGAGGGCCCCTCACAGGAACACCGCCCCTCCAGCCTTAGGGAGCTCGTCCGACCTGTGTAACCTGGGTTGATGGATGAGCTGGAGAGCCTTGCCCCCTGCTCGGCGTTTGGACAGTAAGAGAGTCTTGTGGCCGAGTCTTAATGGAAGCCTGTTCCCTAGAAGAACTCCCCTAGTCCAGTCCCCTCTCCTCGACAGTTAGACTCTGGGAAGCCCTATCCTCATGGGCCTGATCACCAGCAAATGGCGAAGATGAGCCCCTCCCCCAGGAGGGCCTCTTCACTCGGCTCATCTCAGAACCAAACAGCATCCCATGACGTTGTTAGGGTTTAGAGGCCCTCGACCACCTGAGGAAAAACCTTCGGTTCTACTCATCTTTCTTATTTCACCACCTCCTTGCTCAGACATTCCTGCACTTTACATAACGTAAGAACTAAAAATAGGGAAACAGAAAAGGAAAGTTTGGAGCAAAAAAGATGGAAACTCACTTCGGGTTTAAGGCAAGGAAGGAACTAGTCCTGATTGGACAAGATTGGAAGGGGATAGCAGCTCCTAAACCGGGCAGGTATGTTGAAGCATTGCGTCTATCCGAGTAAGGGCCTACTCAGAAACTTCCACGTCAGTCGCCCAGGTAACTGCAGAAAAATGGCAAACAAGGAAAAGTCAACCGAGCCGAGCAGATTACTTAAGTCAACACATACGTGAGAATCAAGACTTGCATCCATAGAAAATGCAGTATGGACACCCCACTCTTCCCTACCCCTCTTGGGGACCCTTTGACCCCACTCTTCCCCGGCCAAAAATCATTCCCCCTTCCAGTCATTTACGGAGATTGGTCGACCCAGGATCGGATTCTAAAGGCCATGAAATGAGAGGTAATAAAAGCTCCTCTGGCTCTTGGCATTGCTCTTGAAATGGTACAGGTAGCACAACTCCTGAAAATAGGGGGTGGAGACTGCCCAGCCCTTGACCACAAGACGAATAGGCTTACAAGCACTCTCCATGAGTTCGGGCCTAGCTGAGAAGGGGCTATCCCGAGGCGAGCCAATATCTGAGTAAAATACCGCTGCATGGGAAGCCTGACTCCCCACCTTAGGAACTCAACATGAATGGCCATCTCGCTATGGTAGGGCTGCTCGGGTAATCCTCCTTGGAGGGCAACCTGAGGGTGACCATCCCAGGAATGTCATAGGAGTACCTGACGAGGTTTAAATCGTCCTCACTAAGGCAAAAAGCACAATATCTGGTATTCATTTCATACTCCACTACCTCTAAGCCCTCCCCCGCCGCTGGGTCCTCAGGATTTAGTTGCCTTCACCCTCTCTGGTACTCAAGACCGGTTCGGCCTAGTTTAGAGCTACCTCAGAAGATGAGGGAGCTTCACCTGCCGAGGTGGATGCTCCATCCCTCGCTCCGACCCCTTGCTCTTCCTAACCAAAGGGAGCTATAGGGACTGTTCCCCTTTCTTGACCGTCGCGTCCATAACTGAGAGGTCTAGATTGATCTTGGAGGCCATCAAATAACAGAAGACACTTCCTAAATGAGGCTGTGGGTTTCTGGGCAAGTACAACGACAAGCCAACCACGCCCAAAAAATGTTAAAATAGGCGACAGCTGTCAGGACTAGAAAGTGCAAGGAAAATCAAAATAGGAAAAATATAGATAAAAGGCTAGAAGCAAAGCCTAAAACAAGTCCTCAGAAAAAATAGAATAGAAGAAAAGAAGCCAAAAAGATAATGAAATGACATACCCAGAAGAACTGAAGAAAGTCGGAGTTGAGAACGACGGAGATAAAATCGCCAGATCAAGATCGCGGCTTTGACAGAAAAGTAATAATGACACAATAGGGTGACAGCAGAAAACCAGAAATACATGATAAAAGATACAAAATGAAGAAGAAGACAACTATTTATAAATAGTAACGCCTCAGATCCCTATGCCGTTCAAAATTGAAATAGATGGACGGGATCGATGGGAAAAGCAAAAAGACGCCTGGTGCCAGAGATGAAACGCCTCGGATCCCTAGGTGCAATAAAAATGTGTCTCTTTAGAAGGTTATAACCTCAGTCGTTAGATTTAAATAGATAGGACAGCCTAGGGGACTTCAGTCAATTAAACATCACTCGAAAAGAGAGAAAGATACGACGTTTGGGTCACAGCTGCTATCAACTGCACAATTGAAAGAAGATCAATAGTTGACAACGAGGAGGCTGTCGCGAGAATCAAGGACGACATTTGAATAAACCTACCATTAAATTTGAAAATCTCTAGAGAAACTGTCACTACGTGGCGATGACTTTTCAGATTACCATGATGTCACCACAATAACCCTGCCCACTCTAACTTTCCCAAAATCAAACCCGATCACGAAAATGCTCTTAGGGATCAAATTGGATCTGCTCAAGTGAAAAAGACGACGGAATAAAAGATGGAGTGAGGGCCTGGGGAGCAATGTAGGCCGACCAGACTAGAATAGAGTTTCTAGTTTTGATAAATCAAAACTAGAAACTGGTGAACCTCTGTTTCCCATTGAAAACCCCTATCTTTCTGCCTTCGGGCCCAAGGGCCCTGAATTCAACCGAGGCCGCCCCCTAGAAGCCCAGCCAAACGTTCCTTTCAAAAAGGCCACTCTCCGCTCGAAAAGTTTGCCAGAATTTACACAACGAGTTCGATCGAAAGGCAAGCCCATGAGCAATGGCCAATGGGCTTAAACTCAACAGAAACGATTGAGAGCTGGTTCGGACTTGGGGGATCTGATCGGCAAATGAGAAAACATGTTCGACCTTTGCCAACACAAACACGATCGTGGATGAGCAAGTATTAACTACATTCCACAACTTTGCTCTTAAGAATCCCGTGTCGACATCAAATTAGTAAGGGAGGGTCATTCAAGATTTGACCCGAGCCGATTGAAATAAGCATGCCTTAAACCAAAAATGTCGACGAGGGCAAACCCAAGGAACATGCTTAACATATCATAAGAAAATTTTGATGTGCAATAAGAACGAGGTCAGAAGATCCGCAGAAGATATTTGGCGTATGTTAGAGGTGCAGCAGGAAATACTTGCCGTAAGACAGAAATACTGCAGAGGAAAGCCCAAAAAAGTCCTTGAAATGCCATCACTATAAAAAGAGAAAGAGGAAGACATAGAGAGGATGATGAAAAAATCCAAAAAAATACAAAAAAGAAAGAAAAAAGAAAGGAGCATTCCCCCCATCCCCAGAACGATATCTTATTCTTGTTTTGCCATATTTTTAAGAGAGAGAACTGCTAAGGGCAAAATTGTCATATATTTTCTCATATTTTTATTTTGATATTTATTGTTTTATGAGAATAGATGGCTATTTATGTGTATTATTGTTATTTATAGGGACTTGAACAAAATTTAAAGAAAGGAGCGAAAACAGGGACTAAAATGTAAAATTTTTAAAGTATGTGTCCATCGCCCTAGTGCCACAAGAATTACAGCCCCAGCTCTGGAACAATGATTGAAATTAGAAAAAATGACCTAGTTAAGTCACAACTGGCGCCCCAGCGCCAGACCTTCATCGCGCCAACTACAGGACAGTGCCCCAGCTCCATCAACCCACCGCTCCAGCGGTGAAGCCCTTTTCACCCGTCGCCCTAGCGACAACTGCATAGTGCTCCAGCGGTAGCGCGAGTCCTAGTCAAACTAGAATTGAGATTTTCAAGCTCATATCAATCCCTATAAAAAGCCACTCGTTCCCAGCCTTTAAGAATCATCCAAGAGCACTCAAGACACATTCAAGAACATCAAGAATACAGAGCACTAGTCTTGGAGAGTAATAGGAGTTTAATTGAAGCAATTTTAGAGAGAGATTTCAAGCATTCTTTGGTATCAAGAGTATCTTAGGCAGCGCAATTAAAAGCAATTCAACGTCTATATCGGTTTGCTATTGATTGTATCATGATTTATTATTATTTTTACTGCTGTTCTCTTGTAGCCATGAGCTAAACTTATTTTCTAGGGTTAATACTTGAACTCAATATGTGTGCTTAATTGCCATATCTTTTGAATATTTAATAAACTTAGTTCTTTGATATTTAAATTACTTGATTTTAATGCTTCAATATATCTGACCAATATATGGTGAATGAGTTGGTAATATTATTGATAAACTCAGAAGAGGAATCATAATATTTAGACCTAAGTAATTTGATGTATGATTGTAGAGTAACATTCAATGTTGCATATGCAAGTTTCAATTTAGGATAGGAATATACCTAATTGGCATGTATGATCAATAAGACTTAATCTTAATAAATCTTAATTTATTATAAGTACTATAGGAATATAGGTATTTGGTAAATTAAAGTATACTTGCATGACCTTGGAAGAGGCTTGTGAATACATTAGTGTCTTGATCAATAACAAAGACTAAAGGAGTTAAATATTAGAGATTAATCATTAGAAAACATATTGAGAGATAGTATTAATCCTAGGTTTTCTCTATATTGCTATCACATAATTCTCTTGCATTGTGTTCTTACTTTTATATTTTCTATATTCATTCTTAGATTTTTATTTTTTTGAATAATTATTAGGAAGACATAATTTTAGTAATTGGTAAAAAAAGAAGAAATTATCCATGTGGGTTCGACATCCGACTTATTTAGTCCCTTTATTACTTGCATACGATAGTGTATACTTGCACTTAATTTTAAAATATAGAAATATCGCATCAAGAACCCCTATTTCTAACTTAAGCATTGGAGCATATTCGTCGAAACCCACCCCAACAAGATCACCTTTGAGCTTATGTTCGTGTTTTTTTTGCTGGTCCCCCTCCACAACTCACAGAAAACAGGAAGCCTAAGCTCATATAAATCGCTCCAGTCGAGACGAAGCTCAAGTTCGATTCCCCCTCAACAAATTTAAGGCTCGTTGACCCAAGAAATCATTTTTTCAGGTCAACAAAGATATTTTATTAAATTTAATAAATAAATAAAGTTTAACTTAACTTTGGTTAATTATTAACTATAGGATTAAGTTAAAGTGAAATTAAAACTAAATAAAATTCAAATTAATTTGAAATTAAATTCATTTGTATATATAGTTAAATGAAATTAAAATTTCATATATTTTTACATTTTGAAGTGGCCGGCCAAATTTTGGGGGAAAAAGTGAAGAATTTGTTTCTTAGTTTTTTTTATTTCAAGTGTTGAAATTAATTTATCTTATTCTACTTTCAATTTAGTCTATTATTTGTAATAACAAATGGATTTAATTTTAATTGTTCAAGTGTTGGTCAATAGTAAAAATAAATTATTTTCATTAGATTAAGAGTTAATCTAAATGGTTGAAGTGTTAAATTGATGTTGGATTATAGGCTGCTATTCTAGACAATCAACCCCATCTCTGTTGATTGTTAGAATTCACAACGAATTCATTTTATGCAAACTCCAAACAAGATTTTAATCCAAAGGCTTGAATGGTGATATATTCTCAATTTGTATTAATTTGATTAATATGTATAAATTATGTTTATTATTTAATTTATTATTTTTGCTGCGTGTATATATGTATGCGATATATATATTTGCATGACGAATACATAAATCATATGCATACACCCTTGATTAATTAACACAAATACTTAAAAGCATTCTTAGAAAGCTTAATGAATGTTGTAAAACACAAGATAATACTTTAAACTAATTCTTTCATAATTCTTGAAGCACAATATGATTATACTTGAACTCTCATATTTAGACCACATAGTGACAAAAATTTCTCTTTTAGGAACTCTGACATCCTAGTAATATTTTTCCTGGAGTCGAACGCTAAAAGGTACAGGGCAAGGCCCCATTTGACCCATTTGATTGACAAAAGAGTCTAAGGGTACTCAAAAAGACCCCTACAACCTATTCGACCGAAGGAGGAGCTGAGGGGTATGAGGTAAGGTCCATATAATCCTCTCAGTTGATAAAAGAGTGGAAGGGTATGTGGCAAGGCCCTTACAACCCCTTTGATTAAAGGATATGAAAGTAGGCCACTACGACCCATTTGGTCGAATGAAGAATTGAAAGATATATGGCAAGGCCTTTACGACCCCTTTGGTAGAACATGGAACCAAAGGGTATAGGATAAGGCTCTTATGACTTCTTTAGTCGACAAAAAAGCTGAAGGGTGTAAGGCTAGACCTTTACGACCCTTTCGATTGAACATAAAGTCGAAGGGTACAAGGCAAGGCCCTTATGACCCCATTAACCAAAATAAGAGTCGAAAGATATGAGATAAGGCCCCAACAACCATTTTGGTCGAACATGAAGATCAATGGTACAAGGCAAGACCTTCATAACCTCCTCAGTAGATAGAAAAGTTGAAAGGTATAGAGTAAGACCTTTACGATTCCTTTGGTCGAAGAAAGAGTTGAGGGGTATAGAGTTAGGTCTCTATGACCGCCTCAGTCTACAAAAGAGTTAAAAGGTATGAGGTAAGGCCCTTATGACTCTTATAATGGAACAAAGAGTCAAAATATACGAGGCAAGGCTTTATGACATATTCGATCAAACATAGAATCAAGGAGTACAAGACAAGGCCGTTACGTCCCCTTCAGTCAAAATAGAATTGAGAGGTATAGGGTAAAGCCTCTACGACCACCTTAGTCAAACAAAGAACCGTAATGTACGAGATAAGGCCCCATATGACCCTTTCGGTTGAATATAGAGCCGAGAATATGAGGTAAAGCCACTATGACTCTTTCAGTAAAAAATAAAATTGAAGAGTATGGGGCAAGGCTTCTAACATCCTTTATGTTGAGCAAAGAAATAAGGGTACGAAGTAAGACTTATACGACCCTTTTGGTTGAACATAAAGTTGAGATGTATGCAATAAGGCCCATATGACCCCTTCAATTAAGCGAAGAATTGAAAGATATGAAGTAAGGCTTGTATGACCTAATCGGTAAAAAAAAAAGAGTTAAATAATATGAGGTAAGACCCTTATAATCCCTTCGATCGAACATGGAACTAAGAGATGCGGGGCAAGGCCCTTATAACATTTTCTGTTGATAGAAGAGCTGAAGAATACAAGGTAATGCCTTTATAACCTCTTTGGTCAAACATAGAGTCGATGAGTATGGGGCAAGGCCTCTATAACCTCCTCGATTGATAGAAGAGTTGAAGAATAAGAGACAAGGCCCCTTTGACCCATTCGTTTAAACATAGAGTCAAGGGGTATAGGGCAAGGCCTTTATGACTCCCTTGATCGACAGAAGAGTCGAAGGTATAAAGTAAGGCCTCTATAACCCCTTCGATTGAAAATAAAATCGATGGGTATAAGGCAAGGTCCCTACAAACCTCATTGATCGAGCAAAGAATCGAAGGGTACGAGGTAAGGTCCCTACGACCTCTTCGATCGAGAAAAGAACCAAAGGATACGAAGTAAGTCCCTTATGACCCTTTTGGTCAAACATAAAGTCAAAGGGTATAGGGTAAGACCTATATGACTCTCTCGATTGAAAGAAGAGACGAAGGGTAATAGCTAAGACCCGAATGACCCCCTTGGTTGAGTAAAGAATTGAAGGGTTTAGGGCAAGACCCTTATAACCTTCTTGATTAATAGAAGAGTCAAATGGTATGAGGTCAGGCTTTTACAAACCATTCAGTCGAACATAGAGTTGAAAGGTATGAGACAAGCCCCCCCTCATTTTTGTGGTAAGGCTCTTACAAAAAGGTCGAATATATAACCAAAGGGTATAGGGTAAGACCCTGTTACCACCCCTCATTCGATTAAACATGGAATTGAATGGTCTAAGAAAATACCCTTATGATCTTCTTGGTCGAGTGAAGAATCGAAAGATACTGGGCAAGACCTTTACGACTGATTCAATTGAACATAGAACCTAGAGGTATAATGCAAAGCCACTACAACCCTTTTGGTCGAGTAAAGAATCGAAGGATACCTAGCAAAACCCATACGATTAGTTGAACATAGACCTAAAGGGTGTGGGGTAAAGCCCTTACAACCCCCTCAGTCAAATAAAGAACAAAGGAGATACAGAAGAAGACCCTTACAACTCTTTTGGTTGGATAAAGAATTGAGGGGATATAAGGCAAGCCCCCAACAACCCCCTTGGTTGATTGATGGAGGTGCTGATTTTAAACACCGATTTTCATTACTGGTGCAATGAGGCAACCACAAAATGAACCACGTCACATAAGCATAAGGCACACAACTACTGATCTGCTTCTACCTAGCATTTGAACTCAAAGAACTATATCGAGACACTAAAGCAAAGAATTATTATAAAATTTTCAATATCAACAAATTAATAATGCAATATAAAGGACTTATGTTCCCCCTTAAATTTAGAAAAGTAATAATATCCTAAAGGTAATCTAATCATAAAAAGGAATCATATCCTTAATATCTCAAGATAAATTTTAATCAAAAAAAATAACAATGAATTCTAATCTTAAATCGATTATATACCTTGTATTAAAATACTTATAAAAATAAGGCCAAGCAACAAAGAAGGGTATTCAAATCATTCCAACATCTAATATTTCTCTTTTACAATTTCTCTATCATCTTCTTCTTTTTTTCTTTATTTATTTTTTTAATAATGATTATAATTTATACTCCCGTTATAATAATATTATTCAATAATATCATATGAGTGAGTTTATCCAATTTGATAAAATAGATATAAGTTTATGTTAAGTTAAACTATTATATTCTGTCTCTTGCTATATTTTTTATATTTTTTTGTGTTAATCTCAATTTTATTTATAAAAAATCAATAAATCTTACTTTTTAACTTTAAAATTGTCCAAATTTTAATGTCTAACATGTAGACAACCATTTCAAACATCTACGGATATTTGTAAATTCGTCAATTCAGTTCAGAGATCTCAATCTGAATTTCAAAATCGTGTAAAGTGAATTTAAAACTTTTAGAAAAGATCAACGGATAAGCTTGAGTTTTGACAAAATGCAATCTAAATGAATACTTAAAAGTCATTTTGTTTCCGGTTGACCATTAATTACTGTATATAGTTGGACAAAGTTTAAAGGTTACAAGTGCATTTCTCCACCACTTTTTTCTTTTAATAAAAACATTTAATATTAAAGAGGGAATACAAAACGAAATGATGTTTTCTAAATACAAGAGCAAATATAAAGTTATCATATAGTTTGAGAATCAAGTTCAAATTCTTTTTATCCTTATAATAATCCATAAGCTTTCTCAACAAAGAACATATTGTTATGCAGAAGGTGATGTAGTATCAAATGACTTTCTCCTAACCAAAAGACAAGTAATCTTTAATGGCTGACCAAGAGTGTTATCAAGTGTACATAACACAAAATCAGGTCGATGGAGTGCCAGAGCCAGTCGATCTTCCCCAAAAACATGCCCAGTTGCATCAAGCAGAACATGCCATGAAAATCTGTGCGCTTCAGAAGTCCAGTACATAGAATATCTAGTACCACTGACGATCACTGGATATGAGAAAAGTCCTTTTGGTGTGTACTTACACTTCCTTCCGAAGTTTTGACTAAGTTGTGATGCTTTAATCTTCCGAAGTTTTGACTAAGTTGTGATGCTTTAATCCTCAAGTCCAGCCAAGTTTCTGGTGCTGAAATAACCTTTGATTCCTTCTGGCTTGCAAATCCTTTGATGAAATCAGATTTTTCAGGAATAACAGTCAAGTAATAATTTCCTCTGAAGAAGGGATAGCTTTCTCCTATCATCAACATAGCCTCCTTGTAGTTAGGCATAAAAAGAACCAAGTACTCATCTTCGCTTAGGCCACAATGTTTTAGTGCCCGGTTTTGAGCTTGAATTTCTGGGATTGAAATGAAATTCCCTTGAAAGGAAGTTTTCTTGGAGAGAACATCTAACAGTCTTGATGGCTCGAGATGAGTTCTGTCAAGATTATTGAGGTTGAAAGATAGAGATGATGATGAGTCTCTAGTTCCAACACTTTTCTGAGAGTTGCGTTTCTCATCTGGAATAGCTTCTGATGATTCTTCACTGATAGAAAGATTTGTGAGATCAATCTTGTCTCCTTGTTCAACAAGACCATTGCAATATTGTGGGTATTTTGTAAAAACATATTGCTCTACATATTGCACTTCAGTTGGAGTTATAGGGCCAGACCATCTCAAGTCAAGGCCACGCAGCGTCGATATTGCTTCAGCTACTAAGTGAGCTGGAATCACTGTATGGGTTTTCTGTTCATCAAGAGTCAAATTAAATTATGTAGCTAAGGAAGAAACTTAATGAAGGTTGCCAATATCAAAGATAAAAACAATATTCGAAACTTGCCTTAATGATCATACTGCTTGGTCTGCTAGTTTGACAAATTGGTGATCTGGGTATGGAAGCTAAAGACAATTCTTCGAGGTCGCCTTCTATCATAACCTATTTTTACACCAATTGACAGCCCTTAATTAGAATGTTTTTGAGCAATGGTAAATGAAGGTTAATTGCGCGCCTTCAAAAAAATAATATCAGAAACAAAGAGGCAGAGGGCAACTTACCTTGGATTCTCCATGGATAGTAGACTCTTCATCTTCCCCAACATGACGTACAAAATTTGAAGACTGAAGTCTGGTCTCTAAAAAAGCCAGTGAACAAAGAAGGAGAGGAGAAACAACGCCATAAATTTTGATATAAAGACCAGCTTATGTCATTCGAACATTTAGCTGCTGTTGAATTAAACCAGAATCAGGATGTTAAGGAAATTATCAAAAGAGCCACGACAAATAGAGAATTTGCCCACAAGTGACGACAGCAGTGTCCCGCAACATGGACATTGAAATAGTTTAATCACCGCAATCAAGCTTCAATAGAGTGGAGTGGGTTCAGAATATTTGTAGAGTTGATTGTCATGATCAAATTTCATCGAATATGAATAATTGTAGTCATTTGCAGCGTGCAAGTCAAAGACCAAGTCCAAACCCTAGTGGTTTTGCTTATAATCTTTTGGCGGGCAAATTTCGCCTGTAGATTTACCATTTACACTCATTCATCTTTACCGAACAAATGCTTGTGACTATCGAAGTTGCAGATAAATCAACTATGAAATTACATTAATTCAATTGGTTTTAAGGCGAGATGATTACAGCTCGAGCATTTGAGTTCGTTCATTATTATGCAAATTATGTGCAATTTGGGTGGTATCAGTTGACAAGTAAACAGGGAAAATGGGGAATCTTCTTGGTCCGAGGACTCAAACCTGTGATGCATTTCAAAAGGTTTTTAGAAGAATATCAATTAGTAGTTCTTTCAACATATTGTCATCATAAAACGTTTTTTAATCCCTATTTTCTTATTTGAGAATTTTGTTAGTTTTGTGCAATTTGGTCAAGGATCAAGAGTTTCTATGCATTTGATGGCAGCACAAGCTGAAAATAACTGCTCCATGTGACCAGTCAAATTAGTTGGGTACATGTGCGACGATAACAAGCAACTACGGCTATAACATATTTATGCATTTGGGATTCTGTATATATGGTATCTCAAACAAAATTTTCCAACTGCTACCATTCATGCAATCGACATTCTACTATTTCAAAAATCAAAGTAAAATAATATTATCCCAAAACTGCATGACAATAACGTCTCATGTCATCTGACTATTCAATTACTAATGTAACTATTCAAAAAAAAATTACTAGTGTAGATAATGACTACGATCAATTACTGGTACAAATATGGTTACAAATAAAATGGTTTCTTGGCACCTAGTTTCTGATCAGCAAATCATCACCATATGCATCTGGTCAAAAAGAACAATAATTTTGATCTTGATTTCTTTACCTAAAAGATTGGCCATAGGGTAATCAAAGAATATCCTTCCAGGAGGAAAAAAAAAAGAAAGAACATAAAATAGGCACCTGGGATAGGAAATAGTGGGAGGAGGACAACAAAATGGGGAGACCATAAATTCAGATGATCTCAATTCTGTACAAAAAGAGAATGAAAATCACACTACAAAAAATATTTCATTCTTTCATCTCTCTTCATGGCATTGTATACAGCTTGCACCTGGAAAATAGTTTTATCTTTGCTATCAGATCACTCCAAATAAATCTCAAAGCTGTATGTGATTCAGATCGTAAATATCAGGCAATTAGTAGAATTAAAATCTAATAAACAGTAACTTTTTAATATAAATCATGTGTATAAGTGTGTGTGCCTGCCGGTCACTGTGATGGTTTTGGGAGAGAAGAGTGAGTCAGAGAACAGAGAGACCTGTTCACTGGAAATAACTTGGATAGGACCGATGTTGACAGATACATATTTGCCCCGTGATGATAATTTCTGCTTCACTCGATCCTGTTATAATAAATTTGATAAGATTTTAGTTCAGATTCCAGATAGAGGTCAGGGTGATACAACTAAAAGATACAAATTCTTCTCTCAAAAGTGAACCGGCTATTATGTGTGCAACTTTAGGAGTAAAAGAATGCCATTGTGCAGTAACTCTAGAATGCAAGAAAGTTATCTTACTGATGAAGGTATATTCTCATCAAGTCGAGAGACCAAAAATTCATAGCGTCCACAAAATCTTAATGTTATACAATCACAAAATTAAGTCCATACTCTTGAGAAGAGGTTAAACTTATAACCAGGTCAACAACAAAAAACTACTCCTTCACACATACATGGTATTATAATCACAAAGAATGGTAAACCTATGGCATGATTTCTAAATATAGTTGACATGATGTGCTGTCCAATTTGTATTATTGGCAATTGTTTCCACATGCTATAGTGAAAGTAATAACTTTTATTGCAACAGCTGCCTACATTGCAGCAATCTCTCTTTCCACGTTGCAAGATGTGCGACAATTAGGGCTTTAGAATAGCAGAAAAAGATGCTAGTGGCATGTATCAGACCATGTATAGTTGGATGAAGGTTATCTTAAGATGAGTTCATTTGTCATTAGCTATTGTCACACTTGTAAATGCTCTACCATAGAAGTGGAATTTATCAATTAAGAATTCCTAGCTAAAACCACTCTTCCAAAACCCACATTGTCAAATTTTGAAAACCTCTACTTAAGCTATTCTAAGTTATTTGTAGTCATATATTGCCCACTTCTCTCAGACATCGTCCTAAACAAGGAATAGGAAATCCAGTTAGTTGTTCTCACCACTATGGAATGAAACAATTATTCGTACTCCCATTACTGGTTTACTTCATTGTTTCTATCTCTCTAAATATGTTGAGAAAGTTTCATGTAACCCTCCAAATTATATTGTATCTAAGAAGACCTATGGCTATCATTGACCACCCAAATTCTTGTTCAATCAGATATGTGCATATCTTAATTCAAATCACACAAGAAATCTAACTCGGAAACAAAATACAGGCCTATCTTAATCATCACGAACTTCATGTAGTGATCTACAACTTACAGTTAAACACATGTACCTGTGGGAAATTCTTGTCATGTTCTATATTTTCTTGCTGCAGCCATAATTTAACATCCAAAAATATAGGGACCTTAGCTCATTGACAATCCTTCAAAATCAAATTTTTGTCATGTTAATATTTTCTTGCTGCAGCCATAAATTTATCATCCATGGAGTGGTTCTGCATTGGGACCTTAGCTCATTGACAATCAGTCATTCATCTCTTGTGAAACTTATTCTTGGTTACATCATCACATGTCACAATATTATTGCCCTTATGAACAAACTAAGGGCAAATATTACACCTTCAAAATCCCAACAAGGTCCATTCACTTAAAAAAGAAAAATGGCAATTCTATTTGCAAGAGCAAAATAAAAATGAAACAATTGCATAGTAGATGAAAAGATCAGAGTAACAATATAAACCTAAAAATCTATCACTATATCTTTGGCATACCTCAGGAATAGGCTTTTGAATGACAGATTCGACAGCAACAACCATGGACTGCACAAAGTCATCACCACCGGTTCCAATTGCTGTAAACCCTCTCACCGTAGGGTACGAGTTAACCTGGCATAACAGTATCACCACCATGACAAGATAATATTGTCAGAGTAATAAAAAGAAGATAACACATCCTGAAGCCCAGGTGGTTCAGGTGTAACAACCAGAAAGCTTAGACCACATTTTGTTTGTTTAAACTCTTAGATTAAAAAAAAATACCTTCTGATCCAACACGAGCCACTCATTAGAAGCATCATCAGCTACTGTACCTCCTATCACCACATTTGTTGTCTGTCCTATCCTTCCTTCTGTCTTTGATACCTCTAGATCCAATATCAACTCCAAATCAGTATATAATAAATATCAAATGAGAAGTTATTTAATTAACAAACTGTGATTTTCGCACATTTACTGAGCCAATAACAGTTCAATCAATATTTTGTTAATATGCTGTAGATAAAACACAACTCACCAGTACTTAATTATACAGATATTTATGAACGTACAATTGCTCAAATTCTTGAGATTAGCTTTTGCCATTCATTATCTTATTTTATTTTAAACGCGATATCTAATAAATCAAGCACCTCTTTGATATGCAGTTTAGGTATATATCTTTGTTTCTGAATCCAATGCATATATTTTTTTTAAAGAAAATGAGATAATTACATAATAATGGTAAAAACAATCATCGTTATTCAAAATTGGGGAGATACGAACCTGATATAGCCTTAAGAACCGCTTCTTGAGGAGGACCCTGGTCGTGCTCGTCCACGGACGACGATTGGCTTTCGTTATGCAAGCAATTAACATGAGTTCGTCTTGCAGTGTGAAAGTTTCGAGCCCTAATTGCTCGGTAGTTTCCGCAAATCGAGCTGGCTGTGGAAAAAGATCCAACGGTCGTAAACGGAAGATGCAATAGTGCTTGGTTCTGATGCAAAGGTCTAATTGGTTCTGTTAAGAGCACGCAACGCAATGCAGTCCTGCACGCCATTTCTCTGAGGTCCGATGAATGAATTTTATTTTTTGTGAATGTTACGTGTTCGAAGTATTTATATCTCTTAGTTAGTACTCTCCATTCAGCGGGCAAGATTTTTTTTTGGTCTAAGATAATGACGAAGGCCTTTCAAGTTAAACGTTATTATGTGTTAATTCAAAAGATAATTATATATTAAAAAATTTGATACGAATAATAAATAAATTAAATTTGTGTTATTTATTTATTAATCGTATCAAATACATATTTAAAATTTATGATTGATTAATTTATTTAAATTATATTTAATAAACGAATCAAATTCGTGTATATTTAAATTTATTCGTATATTTATTCGTTTAAAATATATTTAATTAAATTATAAAAATAATTATAATTATAATTATAAAATTCATTTTTGTCCTAAAACTAAAAGCCTAAAAAGCTAAAACTTCAACTTTTTAATTTCGGCCTAACTTTATATCTCACACCACACTCCAAACTTAAGGTTTTCAATTACTTTTGTCAATTTTTATGTATCATCTTCTTCTTCCTCCTATGCATAGCATCTTCTTCTTTCTCACAATTCACGACACGATTATTCTTATTAGGCTCACCACACTTTAAGCTTCTTCTTAATAAGAGATATTTCTCTTTTTGTTATTATTTTTTTTAATCAATTAAAAATTTGAAAAAAAATTTATATTGATTGAATCTTTTGCCAACTCACTATTAAAAAATATTACTCAGAAGTTTTTTTGAAATCTCAATTAAAAATTTGAATAAAATATTTTTTTAATCAATTAAAAATCTAAAATTTTACTTGAGTCCAATTTCATACCACCCACTATAGATGAATATTACCTGAAAAAGTTTTTTTGATATTGATTTTAATATATGATTATATGTGTTAAAAACATAATGTCACTTTTATCTTTCTAGTTGCAGAAAGAAAAATGAATATATAAATATAAATTTACAATCTCTTGAACAAAAAAAAAAGTAGAAAGATAATATAACGTCACTATCAGAAAAAGTTGATTAAAAAATATAAGGTCACTTTCCTCTTTACTCTTATCTTTTATTTGATTAAGAAAATTTGATAATATAATGTTAATATTTTTCTGGTGGTTAGGTAGTAATTAGAATAGAAAAGTTTTGTCTTTTCTTTGTTAATATTAATATAATATTGATAAGTATTTGACATAGTTACTTGTAGTGCAATTATATCATCTAAATTTGTTTTCAATATTTTCTGTTGGATTAATATTTTTTTATTTTATAATTTAGCACATAGCATATGGATTCAATAGAGACTTCATAGACTCAATAGTACTATTATTAATAGCGACACAAATAATAATAAAGGTGGTAGGGTTGAAGTAGAAGAGATAAAGAAAAATTCATTATAGAATGTAGTTGGTGAAAAACAGAAAATGAGACTTACTATTGGATCAATTTCCTGATAGAGAACCAAGATGTAAGTGTCGAAAGTGTGGAATTGTCTACGAATGTCCAAGCAAGTCTGGCACAGGTAACATGTGAAAATATATGAATAGTTGTCTAAAATTGTTAATATCTATTGATCCTCAACAAATGCTTTTAGATCACAATGAAAAGTCTTTGGGTGTACGTGTTCCAAAATTTGAGTTTGATATTTTTCGTGAGTTAGTCTCTGCTGCTCTTGTTATGCATGATTTGCCATTTCAATTTGTTAAGTATACGGGTATTAGAAGACTATTTTAATATTTATGTGATAAAGTCCAAGTAATATCTAGAAATACTGTAAAAGCAGATGTATTGAAGATGTATAGAAAGGGAAAAGAAAACATAAGGAGTATTTTAGATGCAACTCCTTGTAAGATTTCTTTAACTTCTGATTTGTAGACTTTCATAACTATTAATGGTTACTTTAGCCTAACTACTTATTTCATTGATAAAGATTGAATTTTACAAAAAATACTTTTGAACTTCTCACACATGTTACCTCCACATAATGGAATTTCATTGGCTGATAAAATATTTTCATTGCTATGAATTGGGGTATCGAGAAAAAAATCTTTTCTTTGACTTTATATAATGTTTCTAATAATGATGTGTTGTGTTGATTTGTTGAAAAATCAACTAAGACTTAAGAAAGTACTTTTGTCTAATTAAGATTTTATGCATATTTGTTGTTGTGTTCACGTTATTAATTTGATAGTTCAAGAAGGTTTAAAAGAAATTAAAAATGAAGTTTACAAGGTTCGTGAGAGTGTAAAATATCTCAAAGGATTCTAAGTGAGAAAACAAAATATTTTAGAATGTGTTAAGCAAGTGTCTCTCAATTCTAAAAAGGGATTGAGACAAGATGTTCTCACAAGATGGAATTCAACTTATATTATGCTTGAAAGTGTTATTACTTCAAAGATATTTTCTATCACTTACAATTAAGTGAGTCCAATTATAAGTATTGCCCCAATGAAGATGAGTGGAAGAAAATAGAAAAAATTAGTAAATTTTTTAGAGTTTTTTTATGATATTACTTGCACATTTTTTGAAACAAAATACCCTACTTTAAATTTATATTTTTTCAAGGTGTTTATGGCTAACTTGACTTTGAAATAATTATTAGAAAGTGATGATAATTACATGAGAAATATGACACGGAGAATGTTGACTAAATTTGAGAAGTATTGGCATGACTTTTGTATGATCTTGGCAATAGCTAGTGTGTTAGATCCTCAGTATAAGGTGCAATTGATTGAGTTTTGCTATAAAAAAATTTATGGCTATGATTCAATGAAGGTAAAGAAGGTTAAAGATAAGCTAGTTTTTTTGTTTGATGAGTATGTAATGAAAACATCAACATCATCTTTGACTTCTACATTAGCATCGATAGGTTATGGTACTTGTTCATGTGTATCACTATCACAATATAATTTGTCATATAATAAGGAGGCTTTTGACATATTATAAGTAAAATTTATAATATCTTATTTATTTCTTTTTATTGCTAATTTATATATTATTTTTTTATGATATTACTTGCTATTTTTGTATTTTTTAGCTGTTTTGGCTACTGTTTTTGACAACTTTTTGCTTTATTTTTGTACATTTTGCTGCTGTTTTTTTGGCAGTTTTTTCTACCGTTTTTTGCAAAAATTTTGCTATGTTTTTGCAATTTTAGCTGCTGTTTTACAATTTTTTTTATTGTTTGACAGTTTTTAACTTTGTGTTTATACTTTTGGCTGCAGTTTTTTTGCTACAATTTTTGTAGTTTTTTCTATTATTTTTGGAAATTTTTTTTGCTCTATTTTTGATATTTTGGATGCTGTTTTTGTAGTTTTTTTACTATTTTTTTGGCAGTTGTTTTTGCTATTTTGGATATTTTTTTTTTTACAATTTTTTTTGCGATTGTTAATTTGTTATGATGTTATTTTTGTTGCCATTTTAGGAGTTTGATGATCAATAAATAATGAATTATAATTTTGTATTAAAAGATTGAATTAGAGCTTTATTTAGATGAATTATGAGTAGATAAAGGTGTTGACTTGGACATTTTGAACTTTTAGAACGAAAATGAATTTCGTTATCCTAATCTTACTTCTATGGCTCGTGATATCTTAAGCATTCTCATATCTATTGTTGCATCTAAATCAGCTTTCAGTATCAATGGTCAAGTCCTTGATTAATTTCGAAGTTCACCGAGACTATTGAGGTATTGCTTTACTTAAGAGATTGATTGTTTGGCCAACGTGGTAATTCACTTACTACTTTTGTTTGTCAATTTTATGTTATATTAACATTATTGTGATATTCATATTATTTTTATTTTTGTTTACAATTACATCAATTGATAATGACAAATTAAATGATCTTACTCAAAATATCTTAAACTTAAATATCAACAATAGTATTTCATCTACAGAAAGTGCTACTACTCCTAATTGTGAGTAATGTTCATAAATCATGATACTCTTAATACTATAATAGTCTATCAATAATTTTTTTAAAATTTTTCAAAGAGCTATATACTCATATTAATTTAAAATTCGTTTTATAAGTTCATCACTTGGAGTCAAAACTTGAAAATACTACCTTTAAATTTGACTAGACTTGACAGTTGACTCTGTGAATTTGATTGTAGACTCTTAATCACTTATTTTGGATTTGTTTATTTTGTTATATTATATTAGTTTTATTTTTAGTAGATATGATGTATGATGAATTATTTCTTTAATTATGTTGCATGAATTTTTTTTTTTTAAATGTGTTAGAATAATTGTATTATTAGATGCATTAAAATTTTTATTTTTAACATAAATTTTATTAATTGTAACGAATCGAATCATAAATGAATCGAATCGTAAACAAATCGAATTATAAACGAATTGAATCATAAATAAATCGAATCGCAAACTAATCAAATCGTAAACAAATTTAATTTAATCTATTTATTAAACGTGTCTAATTGTGTCATATCGTGTCATTCGTGTATTAAATAAATCGAATATGTATTTGAGTGTCTGATTCATTTAATAAATGAATTTGATTCATTTAATAAATAAATCGTATAAAAATTTAATAAAAATTTAATAATATTTTATATTAACACGACACGAATACAATTTATTTACATGAATTACCTTCCTTACTTAAAGGACAACACAACCTCAAAAAAATCTTCTTTGTATTTTTGTCATAGAATAATGGCATGGATAAAGAAATTTACAAGATACATCCAATCTCTATGTCCGATACCATTTTACTTCTTGTAGAGTTTTTTGACTGAATAATCTTTTCATATTTTTATTTTTTAATACCAAAATTGTAAAAAAAATTTAATATCATTAATAACACTATGCTCTTTAAAAAAGAGAATTACCAAAATAATAAAATACAAATTTATTAACAAATGTCTAACTTAAAATATAACAATCTTAAACTAGAGATCATCTACAAATAAATTTTATTATTTTTATTGAGGATAGAGAATCCTATCCTCATATGAAAAAATTTTACTCCTTGCAATAAAAAAAAATTACCTCACAACAAAAAAATTATCCTGTTATAAAAAAAAATTATCTCACAAGAAAGAACACTGTCATTGCAATAAGAAAAGATCTACCTCACAAATAAAAAAATTATCCTTACAATAAAATTATCCTTACAATAAAGAAAAAATTATCTCATAAAAAAAAATATTTTTGTAATAAAAAAAAATTATTATATAACAAAAAAAATTACCAATAAAAAAAAAAGCTACAAAAATCTCACTGGAGCTACTACCTTCCTCGCTGAGGAGGTTATTTACAATTAATCCACAATTCACAAAAAAATATATTTCAAGACAACCCATAATTATGATCTACAACCAATTTAGTCAAAGGCCTTGAACCTAAACCCCTAGTTATAGTCGAAATGGATTGCTCAATAGTCTATTACACCAATTTTGGATACAAAACAACTACGGGTCAGCGTGGCTAGCTCAGTTGACAACGAGAAAACTCCCATGGTGATCAGCCTCGACAGTGGGTATTGAAATAAGTGATTGTAAAGCGTAGAGCAGTCGAGTTAACGAAGTCCAGCATGTAGTTCCGACAGCCAGCCAGATCTGAGTCGGAGACAACTCCGGACAAATCAAATCAAAGGTCAACCGACCCAAATTTGTCTGCAAAACCGGTCGTGGGGGGCAAAGGCTGGATCGTCGAGCATGTTGCTTGGCTAGATCGACGAGGCACGATGGAATCATGGAAACCGTGGCAGTCGAAGTAGCATGGCTGGCCCGAGGGAGCTTTGGCGAAGGCCAATGGTAGACTCTAATAGGCATGGTCAACGGGGCAGTAGTTCGTCGTGGTACTAAGCAGTAGGTTGGCCGACCCAAAAAAACTACTGGACAGAGGACAAAAGAGGAAACAAACAGGAGAAGAAGAAAAAATCAAAAAAAGAAAGAAAAAAAACAAGGTAATGGAACTAAGTTACTATTAAATTAAGGGGAGTAAAACGGGGAGAGAGGAAAACAGAAGGGGGAGGGGGGCGCCGGAAGGAATCTTAAAAGGCTAGAGTTTTTATGATGTTGGGCTCGAGACACTTGAGAGAGAAAAAAAAAAAGTGCAAGAAAGTAATTTTGTAATTGACCGTACCTTTGATTCTAGAATTGCAAAGTTTTTTTATTTAAGGGATTATATATATATATATATATATATATAACTAACATTGCGTATTATTTAAAAGTAGGAGAGATTTAAACTCAAATAAAAATATGAGACTTGGAACTTAATTAATTTGACTGAACTTTGTGCTCTAAAACTACAAAGTAAATACTTGATATTAAATTAAAAAATTATCTTTAATTTATAATTTTGTATTCTTCGTAAACTTGCTTTATTTTAATAATGGAAAACGTTTTCTTAATTATTATTGGAATATGATTACGGAAAAAAAATGTAAAAACAATTCATTGTATTTTATTTTCATTCCCTGCTTATAATGTTTGTTTGGTAAAATGTTCTGCACACGGAAGGGTATAAGAGTCCTTATAATCGTCATTTGAGTTAGTTTTTCCATTTTCAGGAGTTTGAGTTATTTTTCTGCATGCGGTTGGCCTTTGGGTAATTCACCCGGTGTCTTGGCTGCTCGCTTCTCGAAGTCTGAACTATCCGCGACAAACCCTAACTCCGATAATCTGCAAAACTTTCCTCTTCCTTCCTGCGATTGTATTTTGAATAGCCGGTTTATCCAGCAATTGAGATGTACGGATCTGATAAAGTCTCCGACGACGCGGAGCGAACAGCTTTCAGGAGAGCAGAGAAGAAGTACAAGCTATATTATGATGACACTACAAAACCCTCTAAGAAGTATCACACTATTAGCTTTACTCTAATTCTTACTCCTGTTGATATTTACACATCGTCTTACGTTTTCTTTTCAATTTTACAGGAAAAAGCAGCCGAAACAAGTTGATTTGTCTGAGGTTTTGGATTTCAAGTCCGTTCTAGATTCATACAATAATAACGGTCAAATTCCTCCGGGAATCGTTGCTCTCCAATGTGGCTTTCATAGTCCAATTTTCTGCTTGGAAAATCGCCCCGGTATCAATATCTTCAATTGCAAATTTCTGTGAATTGGTGATCATAATTGTACAAGCCAGTGATCAAAATTATCTTAGGATCTTGATTTTATTGGATAAACATGAATGCTGAATGCAGATTGTGAACATGGCTTAACTACAGCTAGCTGTTTTTTTTGGATATTAATTTTTTTTTGTCTAGAATTTTGTCATATTGACGGGTTTCTTTTCATTGTGGTTAAATGTCTTGAGATGTTGTGTTTGCAATGCAGGGTTTTATTTCATTCCCAGGGCATTGAGTATTGAAGAACAATGCCGATGGATAAGGGAGAGTTTGACAAGTTTCCCGCAGCCTCCTAACAGAACGAATCACAATCCATTTTATGGGCCTATACATGACTTGTTCGAAGCTGCAAAAGAAAAGAAAATATTGGTTGAGGAGGAGAGTTCATTTGGTAGTTCGGATGGGTTACCTGATTTTTGTGTTAGTAATGGAGATGCTCGTCGATGGAAATTTTATGAGGAGCATATTGACGCGTCGAGAAGAAAGACACACAAGTCAATTTCAGCTAGTGTTTTGCTCCGGAAGTTACGGTGGAGTACCCTTGGTTTACAATTTGAGTGGTCCAAGGTGATTAGATATTAGTTTTTTTTTTCTTCATAATTTTCGAATTGTTTGTTTTCGCTTACTCTCCTGTCTGTCTTTTGACTTATATGTCATAATGACTATGCTTCATTCATTTTTTTAGATTAGAATTTTACTATATGTGATGATCTAACAGTACTGGAAGAATCTTCAGCTTGCTTATAGACAACAAACAGTACTCAACCGGGTTTTATTTTGTGTGTTGGAGCAACTACAAAAGTTTATGCTTGCTTAGAGCAAATAAACTATATGCAACCAGGTTTAAGTTTATTCCTGTTTTAGGATTTGATCCCAGGAACTCCTACAAAAGTTTATGCATGATGTATTATTCCTTGTGAGCAGGGTGCATTATTTTTCTTTTTGTATTCTTCATCATCCTTCTTTTTTTACTCTTTAAGAAAAAGAAAAAGAACAAGAAAATACATGAAATCTACAATACTATCTGAAATTAAGTAGCTTATAAATTTCAAACTTATCTTCTAAAGCTACATTTGTTGATGATGTAGCGAAATTATGATGTGTCTCTCCCACATAACAAGATCCCTGATGCACTTGCTCTACTGGCAAAAAGACTAGCTGCACCTGCAATGCCCATCGGAGAAGAATTTCGGCCTGAAGCTGCAATAGTAAACTATTTTGGATTGGGTATTTATTAAGATAATAGTTGATATTTTGGGAGATTTTTTATTGTTTATTTATTTATTTTACTTGCTATGGCAGAATGAAAGTTAATCACTAAACTTTCAATGAAGTAGAAAAGGAAAACACATATCAATCATTACTTATGGTACTGAACTCTAGTATTGGTTTAAACTCATCGGATATAATTGGTATAAACTGAGTAATATTCTATATTAGTTTGTTTTAGAAACAATAATGGGACAAGCTGATAAGCTTTTCAACCTGCATTATCAAGGCAGAGTCCTTTCCCCTCTATGTTGGAACAATCATGTGCTTAGCCTTTTTCTCCCTTTTCAGGCGATACACTTGGGGGCCACCTGGATGACATGGAGGCAGATTGGAGCAAACCTATTGTGAGTATGAGGTATTCTATTTCTAAAACCCGCCCATTTGTTTTCTAAGCAAAAAGTGAAAATGAAAGGATAAAGACAAGTTAACATTTTGGTTATTTATAATCTCTGTTCAGTCTGGGTTGCAAAGCTATTTTCCTTTTGGGAGGTAAGTACAGAGAGGACCCACCATTAGCAATGTTTCTCCGAAGTGGTGATGCTGTACTTATGGCTGGGGAAGCAAGGGAATGTTTTCATGGTAAGTGCATTCTGTCTGGCAATTTTATCGTAGTGATTTGGTGCATATAATTCACATTTAGCAGTCCAGTGTGTTTGAGGTAGACGACTAAAACTCCAAACAATAAGACTTGCATTTTTTTTTTTTATCATCCATGCTGCCTTTGTGTGCAAAGATAATGGTATCAACGAATTGTAAATGTCAGAATAAGGGATATTTGGTAATAATCATTCAACATAAGTGAAGTCAAAATTCCTGAATTGAAGACATCAGAATCTGTTTCAATAGAGACAAAATACACTTGTGCAAAGGTTCTTCGTTACATGAAGAATTTTGATAATTTTATGAGTTTAGTACTTTGCTGCATCATTAGTGTCTAATTTTTTTTTCCATTGAGTCATTGATTACTGCTATTATTTATCAGATGGAAGTTTGAATCAGTTGTACTGTGTATCTGACTGTTGACTCTTCAAAAATGTGGGCATCTTTCTACAGCATAACTGAGAAATTGGGCATCTCTATTGACTCAATCTGTAATATTGCAGGTGTACCTCGGATTTTTACAGACAAAGAAAATGCTGAAATTGCCCCTCTTGAATTGGAGTTCTCACATGAGGATGACCATTTTCTCTTAGAATATATCAGAATGTCAAGAATCAACATCAACATTAGACAAGTTTTTTGAGTTTATCATTCTTTTTCACTATATTCTGAAGATTTCAAATCAATTTAATGTTGGAGGGTTATACCGATTAGAGAATAGAGGACTAGTGGTTTGAAGACACTAGACATGCAAAAGAAAGACATTGGATGCACTATGCCAAATGATCATGGAAGTTAAAGGTAATGGGAATAGCAGATGAGAAGAGCCCAGTTTTTGGAATTGTGAGGATATAGGGTTTAATCTTGCGGTCAGTTTTTTGGATTCAACATATCTGAGTAGAAGAGTTGTGATGCTACTATGATAGTTTTAGCAATAAATCGCCATAGGTTTTCTCACTTCGAAGATTCATTTGTCCAAAATTATGTAGTTTCTGCAGTACCTTTCACATTGTTAACGCTTCAATTCTCTTGATTATCACCATGGATACGTGTGAAGTTGCAAAAGTGCCCTATAGTACTGCCATGTTGTGATTTGTGAAGGCTGCATCAACGTCATTACCAACATTGATTGCAACACTAAAAGAAATTCAGAAATTTGTGCAATGGTCAAGATTAAAGTAGAAGTAAAGTTGTATCACTTGTAGCAGCAAGAGAGCAGTCAAAGCAATTTGATTTCAAACTCTTTTTGAGTTTACTAGAAGGTCAGTTGTCGAGAACACGGACAGTTTATCGCAGTTGACCAAGTCTTAGTATACTACTTGTTTTTCCGCATTAAAAAAAGAAGAAAAATGACGGGTTCGCGACTTAAAAGAGCAGCCAAATATCTATTGTTCAAATCAACGTAAGATTCATTCACATTGCAGCATCTCGTAAGGGCCGTTCATAATATCATATGGGCGGCCTGGGAATGGAAAAGAAAAGAGAGAGATGGTGCTTGAATTGATTAATTCCAATTCAATAGACTAGGTTGCGGATTTGGCTCATTCTAAGAAATATCAACTACTAAGTTAACTAAAAGTTGCATATGAGGGCTGGCCAAATTGGCAATAGCTCTCCTTGTAAGTGCACCTCCCCTTGACAAAGGTTAGGGAGTTCAATTTCTCTTTCTCCCATAAATGTAGAGAATATTTAAAAAAAAAAAATTAACTAAAAGTTAAATTATATTTTCCTGACGTATTGAGCCATTCGTGGAAGTTGTATTGTTCTTGGTGTAATCTTCATAACCTGTGTTCTTTTGTGCTACTATATATAAATATCTATGTTACATTTTATACTAACAAAAAAAAAAGATTTATTTAACCAAATTATTCGACATGTTCATGTGAATTTTCTTAGGTAATCTTCAATGGTGAAAAACCAAAAATTGTGTTGATTCAAACAATGTCGTCAATTTTGAATTAACAAGTTAAATTTTTTTTAGAACAATAATTGAACTTCAAGACAAATTGGGTTAGATTAATTTGCTTTAAGGGTACTGAGTTTATTGGATATCTTGCAACTAAAGAAGGGGTTAGGCCACGCTAGAAATTTTCAACAATAACACTCCAATGCTTAAGTCAATAATAACCGAAATAATGTAAAAAGAATAAAAAAAAGTAATGAAAAAGACAACAAAGAATAAATATAGAATTTGCTAAGTATTTTGAGAGTAAAGAAAGCTTTATAACTCGTCAAAGAGGTCTAGAGTCTAGAGTTTGTAATGTCGTGTCCCTTAACTCAACAATTTGGACCATTTATAGGATTGCAATGTGAGTTCAATACATAGTAATAAAATTATAGTAGGATTGGAAAGCATCAAAACTTTTCCTTTTTGGATTCATCTATTAGAGTTTATCCAAATAAGGTTAAACCTTATTTGCCTGTGTAGGACTGATGCCAAGATTGTTAGAATTGATTTGTAGAAGGAATCTTGAATTTGTAATTTTTAGTGGCAAGTAGGTTTTAAGATGTTAGTGTTCGACTACAAGCTAGCTTAAGGACACTATGTACTTTTGTAATGTTGAGCTCGCACTTATGGGTCGGGTTATGATGAAGCTTTATGGGCTACATCATATGGATTGGGCTTTGTAACAATTAGGTCTTCAGGCTAAAATCCATGAAAGAACAAAGGTCTTTTAGTTTTCAATGTTGACTTGTCAATATTTAAAATTTTATAATTATAATTCCTTGGATTAGGTACTCTTTGGAGTGCCCTTTGATATAAATGACCATAGTCTCCAGTTTGACAACTTAATGAGGTGCTTGAGGTCATATATCATATCTTTGTAGGTGGATCAATGCACAAATCAATGATATATTATTTACTGATGATCTCATGATCCATATAACATAGTTGTGTTATCATAACAGTGATGAGACTGATTGTTCAAAGTTGACGCCAATGACACATTTAATGTCGGCAATCTTTCGAAAGATGCACGCTAGCAGGAGGCTAAATGAACAATTGCTCTTTTTTGAATTTGTGATAACGTGGCCTTATCTCGAAGTATTAGTATCGATTGAATAGTTAAGGTGTACCCTTTGGGGATATGTCAGTTCAAAGAGATGTTTTGCCTTTGGAGTTGTTCTAGCTTTAGATCTTAAGTTAATAGCTATGATTGCTTTTAAACCATATATATAAAAATAGTTTTTTTACTTTACCACTTTGATTTTATTTGATGGTTTTCAAGAGAGATAAGCTTTAGCAATTTTAGAGAGAATTCTTGTGTACTTTTAAAGCATATTTCTTTGACAATTTTCACTTCTTCTACTCTATAATCCTTGTACAATAAGTATTTTGGTGTTGCTTTTTACCTTTTATTGTATGTTTCTCTTAATGTTTTAGTGTGATTTTCTATGTTTACTATGTTTAGTATGTTTCTGGCTTTATCCTTCAATGCTCAAGTGTTCATCTTGAGTTCTCGACTTTAAACACTCGTCTAAATTGATTTTTCTAGGAGAAATTTTGATATGATACATTTTTTGTTTATTTAGGTGTAAAAAAATCATGCCTTTAGTAGATGACTCCGATAATATGTCTGGTCATGAGTCATATCGCCATAGTGAAGACTCGAGTGCTGAAATTAACTTAGCCTAAGGAGTAAATAATGGAGTGCTCGGGGTCTAAGGATTTAAATTAAAAGTGAGAGAGCTTGTCCAATGAATGGATGTTGTAGAGTGAACGTCCCAGTGATTATGAGGGAACATCCAGTGGTGTAATGCCATCTCAAGTTCCTTGAGAGTGAGTAGGAATCTCTAGTTAAATGAACAGGCCTAAAAAAAAAAAAATCATTCCTTAGATGGTTGACAAGTTCCCTTTAAGTTAGACCGTCTACCATTTCATTAGTGTATGCGTAAGGAAGACCTCCAATTAAGGAAGAGTTTTGACATCTCAGAAGGCATTACTTCAATGGTTCCCCAAGAGGATGAATATGCAAGTACACCATCGACAGGAGAAGTAGCCCTTAATCTACACTTCTTTAATTTGGGATTAAGGCTATCTTTTTTGTCATATTTTATGGATATGCTGACTCATTTAAATTTGATATCGTACTAGCTAAATTTGAACTCTTGGAAAATACTAGTTAGCCTTTATATTATA
Source organism: Ailanthus altissimus (assembly GCA_946807835.1). Classification (NCBI taxonomy): domain Eukaryota; kingdom Viridiplantae; phylum Streptophyta; class Magnoliopsida; order Sapindales; family Simaroubaceae; genus Ailanthus; species Ailanthus altissimus. The sequence continues at coordinate 22,415,468 of OX327692.1, read as the reverse complement.
TGCATAGGCAGTTTTAGTGACCTTATATTCCTTAAGCACTAAGAAATATATTAGATTAGGGCAAATTCCAATCAACAGCAGGGATTCCACTACCTGACTGCTTACGATGGCAAGAAGAGGATTACCCTGCATGGAATTTGTATTTGAATAATCCTATGTGAAAACACCTTTGATTTTTTTCTAGTGGGAACTAAGGGCAAGAGCATAAGAGGCTCTCAGTCTCTAGTTATGTCCTTAAGTCTTCTCTAAGTCAAGTCATAATTAGTTTATGTTTTTAAATTATGGTATCTTTGTTTGTATTGTGCTATAATAATCTTTGTTCTTTTCAGCCACGTACTAGTTGACCAAGCCTAATATTACCTAGAAAAAGAGAAAGCGAATTGACAATGCTCGAGTATTCAATGCTTTATATATAGAAGTGATCTCTCAGGCTAACTTAGAGCAAATTGATCTTGTTAGTGAGTTTCTTAATGAACACTTGAAATTACACATTTAATAAGAGTTTTACATCATTGTTTTGTATTATTAGTGTATTTAATTTTCTTACCTTAACTATATTTACAATATTGTACCTAATAATCTTTTAACTGTTTTGTAATAGGTTAGGTAAAATGGGTATAACTTTCTACTTAAAGATCAAATTAGAGTGATTCTTAATCCTGTAAAGAGCTGACTCAATGGGATAACATATTGTATTTCACAAAGTATTTAAAATTTGAGCGCTTAGAGGGTGAAAATGGCCTAGAACAAAACTGATTTGCAATACAGGCTCAATCCAAACAGTTATCAGTATTGGGCCCATAACTATTAAAATACGTATCTAATACGTATGAGAAAATTTAATTTGAAAAGATAAAAGACTTATCTACAACTTTGATGTTTTGGAGGACAACTAATTCGGACCACATGAATTATGAATTGGATAATCAAGTGGATGCATTAATGATAATCAATGCAAATTATATGCCACTATTCTTGACTTTCATCATCCAAGTGGTTCCCTTCAAATTTGTCTCGATTTATCCATATATTTTTTTTATAAATAGGTGGCTTATTTATGCCCAAAGTGTGTAATTAAAGAGTTAAAATTTAGTTCAAAACACTTATTTTTTGTATTATCTCTTTGTAATATTATTTCTCTTGTTTACTATTAAGTCATATTATTTCTTCTTCCATTTCTTTTCTTTTTCTTTAGTTTTATTATGTCCAAATAATTTTCTTTATGTTAAAGTGAAGGGGTGAAACTCTTGACAAGGTAATACTTAACTCTTATTTATAAATTTAATATTTTATTCTTAAGTTATGCAAATTTATATATGATGTATTTATTTTATTTGTAATAATAATACTCTTTCTTCTAAGTGGTGCATCTTGATTTATTATTGACAAACTTTATACTTGACACAATAAATTCTTGAAACTATTTATAAGATTTGGTGTATATACCATTTCTTGTAAAGTGGGAGTCTTGATTTATTATAGACAAATATAAAGATTGGCATAATAAATACTTGAACCCATTTATAAGATTTGGTGTATAATAATTGAAATAAATAAATACTAATCAGTATATAAATGATGATGAACTTTAATTGTTATATTTTTCGGTCCTTTGTGTGAGGATTCCAATTGAGTTATAAAAAGAGTTAAATATATTCTTACTTCTTATGCCAAGAGTGGATCCCCTTAACCTTAACTTTTATTTGAATTGGTTAATTGAATTAATATTTGTAAATATCTTATACTGCATTAATTGTCTTAAAAGTGTTTATAATCTGTAATTTTAATTCTACTTCCCTGTGAATCGACCCCATTCTCACTGGGTTATTTATTACTTCGACAATCTTGCATTTGAGAATAAACTTCTATATTCGGGACGTGTCATTTCTCATATCACCAAGCAAAGGTGACTTTTTGAGCTTTATAGTGTTTGTTGCTTTTGTTCGTTTTGACTTGCTGATTTTTTTTTCTTTTTTCCTCTTTGCTGAAATGGGTGGAGAGAAAAAACGCGTTCACCTAAATGATAACTCAAACCTTGGGGACTTAAAGAGGTTGAAGAACCTTATAGCTTACTCGGCTATGGTACAAAAGGGTTAAACAAGGGATCTAAGGGAGTGGTCGACTCAAATGGCTCATTTAGTAACAAGAAGAAGAGGTCGCATAAGGCTTTAACAACTAATAAAGAGAAGAGGCCAGTTGAGGTTTTAACCTATACTTCTACCAGTCTAACGCCTTTACTATAGGCATACCACCCTTTCTGTCTCTACAACTTCATTCGAGTAAGGGTAGTTGATAGAGATAATTAAGTTTAATATTTTCATCTTCTAAAAATTAATAATTATTTGTTTAAATAAAGATTATTTAGCTTTTTATGTGCTTTATTATTATTTTGTAGGTTCAGAGTTAATGAAGTAAATAGAAATGAAAAGCCAAAGAAAACAAAACATAAATATCAAAATTACCACAGTAATTTGCTACAATGCTAACGTCACGACGCTGCATAAATAGTATGTGTAAATAGTAACCACGTGAAAAGTGTGCACAGAATAAAAGAAAAATCTTAAGCTAACTTATATTTTAACGTTTTACCTTAAATTGAGAACATAAGCTTATAAAATAAAAGACCAAAAAGCCTATTTCAACAATCAAGAAGAGAGAGAATGTGTAAATTTTTTTAAGATCAATGAGACTAAAAGATTATAGATTACAACAATATTAGTTCTATCTCTTCAACTTTTTTTCTTTTTAGTTTTCTATGATTTTTATGGTGTTTCTCTTAATAAACTCTAAAACTCCTTATTTCACCATGACCTAAGTTTCTATTATATGTTACAACTTTGAGCTTGATGTATAATTGAATTTAAGTTCTTCTCTTATTTTTATGAACTCAATAATAGAATTGTTCAAATATTCTATACTTAATATTTTTTAATTACTTAATCACTAATTCGATTCTTTTGAGAACTCAAATGTACTTAATGAATGGATTTTTGTGTTGGCCTTAAATAATTTGAATATGATCATAGGGTAACAATTATAAATTTCATATGGAATAGACATATACCTATATGACATATATGGTATTAATAGATTAGTTTTTAATGAATATTATTTTATTTTGATTACCATAGACATGGGTAATTGTTAGGGTAAGATATAGTCACTCAACCATCGACATAAGCTTGTTATGATATTAGAAATCTAGCTAACAATTCATATTGAGGGATTAACTTAAAAAAGATTAATTGATTCAAATAACATATCGAGAGATAGTTGTAACTCTAAATTTTATCTATTATTAGTGCTTTTATCTTGTTGTCTTTAGTCTTTTCTATCTTGTTATTTTTTTGTTATTTAGTTTAGATTACTATACTTTAATTTTCCTTCATCTGAATAAAAGTAAAGAGATATAATTTAAGTATTTAGCATAAATAATAACAAGTTCTCATAGGAACAATACTCCACTCATCTTTTATTACTTATTTATAATAGCATGTATTTGCACTTAGTTAGAAATTGCACATCAATAATCCTCAGTAGAGGCCTAAAGTGAGTCATTTGGCTTAAGATCCTAGCTGAGGTAAGGGGTAACATCTCTTCAATCATCAAACCTCCATTTTTTTGAAGAGGATGAAGTATGAGTACCTAGTTCCTTTGATGAAAAGAGGTTGAACCTGCAATGCCAAAGGGGCGTGCTACTCCAACGATAATGTGCAACACTTCTTAATCCTTTACATATGGCTTGGAATGTATTTCGAAGGTAATTTGAATATTGCTCTCCTTCTTTCATAGTGTCTACTCATTTCTAACTAGTTGGTTCTTTTTTAAATAGGGTATTCACTCTTACTAGTCACCATGGCATTTTTTGTAAAGCGATAACTAATGAGTAAAGGTTGGTGGCAGCTAAGGCTGAGGTGGCTAAGCTAAAAGAGGCTTAAAGAAGGCAAAAAATAAAATGAAAATTTTTTAGTGTGAGCATAATAGCTACTCAACAAGAGTAAAGAATGCTGAAGCCAAGGCAGTTGCCAAGTTATAGGAGGTTGAGGCTAAGGTAGTATAGTGAAGAGTAGGGACTCGGTCCTCAAGTTAAAAGTAAAGGAACTTGAGATAAGTAAAGGCTCTTTAAGAGGATAATGTTGACCTCTTGAAGAAGAATGAAAAATTAGTAAGAAAGCTCGAGGCTTTAGAAGACCACTTTGCTAACAAGGTTTCTGAGACTTTTGGCAAGGTCGTTGACATATTCAAGGACCATTATATTGGTATGGACCTCTCTTGGTTGGATGAGCTGATTGCTAGTCAAGAGAAAGTTGATGAAGAGACCGAAGATCTAGCATTTCAAATGGTTAAAGAGTTCCCTCTCCAGCCTCTCTTTAATGAATCTGTGCCAATGATCAAGGAGTGTCCTCGAGTTAAATATGTCTCTGCTCCTTCGTTGCTAGTAGAGATTAGCCCACTACTTCTTAAACTTAGATTTTTTCTTTTTCTTTTATAATATCCCTTGTACTTGGTTCTCGATTTAAAAACTTGTGTTATTAATGAAAGACTCTTTTCTTTATACTTGTATAAATTTAATCTTGCTTATTTATGCTCTGTTTAATACACATCTGATGTGCTTGTAGATTCTTTGAGTGATTTCTACTTATGAATGCTTAGTACTTCTTGAGATGTCATTCTCGCTTTAAGTTATCAGCCAATGTTGGAATGAATAGCCAAAATATTCAATTTCTTGGCATTTGTTATGCCTCATTCAAAGATTACTCGTGATGTTTATCAAATGAGGTTTTATAATAGGTTGTGTGGAGTTAAATCTTGAGTTTTGTTTTAACACAACTTTAAGAGTTACCTTAAGGATCACTTCAAGGCCTTTGACCTTAAAGGTAGTGATGGTCTTAAACTATTACCCTTAATTCGTCAGTCATTTAGGGATATTCCAGAACATTTTTAGCCAAAAAGGTCATGTGGTGAGGTCTAGAGATTTTTGGCAAGCTTGAATTTTAATCAATCATTTTGCATTAAATATAAGTCCCTTTGAGTCTTATGCTTTTCCATCAATTAGGTTTCAAAGGCAGCTTAGGTGATGTTGTGGATACTTTTTTAACCTTTGGATCCCTTGGAGATTTAATTGTTATTGGTTGTACTTGGCAGTTGAAAAGACAATTTTAGACAAGACTTTATACGGGCTGTTGGACTTGATTAGGCTCAAATGTATAGAAATCTTGAAACCTATTTTAAATGGTAGAAAGATAAAATATTGTATTTCTCTGGTCACCATCATTTTATCACTCTGGCTATTACATTTTATCTATAATTATGTTTTCTTAGCATGCTTTTTTACATTAGTAAGTCATTGTTCTTGATAATTTTATTTTTACAGTCACTTCCTTCTTTCTTGGCACATTCTTGAAATTTTTTATTTATGAACTTATGGGACTATGTAAATTCATACATACATTTCATATGTCTTATATAATCAAGGTTTCTTACCAGATGATGGCGATTTTAGGGTTTCTTTTGTGTTGATTATTTTTCACCTTTAAGTCATAATAATTTATCATGTTTTAGAAACCAAGATAGGTTGATTCTTTTTCTTTGTTATGAATCATGTCAATTCCAAACCAATTTGAGTTTCATGGTTTGAGTGGTCAAACAAAAATAATAGTCAAGGTTGATTCGAGTGATCTTAAAGAGGAAAAGGTTTCTTTGGTTAGAAGGAAAAGTCAAAGTGATCCACCTTAGGGTAAGCTTTAGGGAGTGAGTGTTCGTCTATATTTTTACTCTAAATTTTGATATTGATCTGCCTTCATTTGTTATTTTTGTATCTATGAAAGGTAACAATGACAATAAAAAAATGGGCTCGGTATGAGGAACATTCCTCAGAGCCTACTACTCAAGGAATTAGTAGTCAATTGCTTGGTCAATGGGAGGAGGTAGGCTACTACTATAGGTTCTATAGAATTTTTTAGGACTCTAGTTTAGAGGACTCAGTTAGTGATCAAGAAGGGAAAAAGGATAGCTAGATCTTCATGTTAGAAATGATACTTACATGTTATTTTAATATTGTATTAATATTAATTGTTTAATATTTATACAATAAATATTTCGAATAAACCGTCAATATTATATAAATGGTAAGATACTTGTAACATTTCAAATATTGTATGATCTAAAGGAATTTAGATAAGTGCTAAAAGTTAGCACGTTATAAGTGTTGGAATTTGTGCTTACGTGCCATCCCTTTTATGTATAAATATTTGCATTATGTTTATACTATTATCATTTCAATATATCATTAATTATTTTAATATATATATATATAAATAGTAAGATGCTTGTAACGTTTTAGACATTGTATGATTTGAAAGAGTTCAGATCTGATCTAAAGAAGTTTAGATCAGAACTAAGAGTTAGAAACGCTAAAAGTTATAAATGCTAAACGTTAACACTGATAAGAGTTATCAGGTTATAAGAGTTAGCGAAATCTAAAGAGTTAGAGCCTTATTTGAAATGGGACAAAAACCTAAGAATATATTAATAATGACATAGTTGCAAAAAAGTTGCAAATGGTGCTAAGAAATGTTGTTATGCAAATATGTTCTTAAACTTTATGTTCCTGATCTATCTTCACTAATACAGGTCTGTCAGTGAAGACCTTATCATTATATATAGATCGGTGTATTAGAGAGTCTAGATGGTTAATCTTAGCAGACCATGAGTTTAGTGAAAACTCGTATAGAGATATAAGTATTCAGTAAGGACTGAATATTGAATAGACTCACAAAGATCTCCAATAGATATCCTATAAAGCCGTCAATGAATGATCTTTCGAGTTGAGTAGTATTCGTGGTCCTTAGACCTAAATGCCACGATGGACTTGTGAGTGATCCACTATACTTTGATTTTATATATGTCAGATACCTTTTATGGTCTGACCGTTAGGTATCGCTGGGTATGGTCCGATGCTCATGGAGTTCGATGTGTATAGATATGAGATCCTTCAACTCAATTAGGTGAGTAAAATATCCTGAAACTCCAATATTGTATTTCAGAAAGTCTTATAGCCATAAGAAGAAATACCCGGAAAATTAGTTTTATCCTCGGGGTATTAATATCATAAAAGTATTTACGGATATTATTTATTGAGATACAAATCTAGAGATAAGTTTATGATTGAGCATGTGGAGACTTGACGGTGTTGATCAATATCTTCGCTCTTCTAGGATATCTATGATAGAAAGATTATACGAATATGTTATAACCTCAACTTGTATGGTCTAATGTGCTGTTTTGTAATATCCGTAACATGTGTGTGGGACATTGTTTACAGACGTATGAAATAGTTTCATATGGAAAATCGGGCATGGACCTAGAGAGTCTCACAATATGAAATGTACTCGTTGTGCACTGGGGCAGCGAATTGGATTGAATAATTAATCCAACAAATTCCAGCAAAGTGAAAATATGTTTCAAGGTTCCTTATGTTATACAATTGTCAATAATTGAATGTAAAATACATAATTGGTTTGCAAGAGTTGTTAACCAATAATAAATTGACAAGTGGCATAATTTTACTCCATAAATGATTTACCATGTATTTACCTATTTACCTTGCTTGGTAAATACATATAAGGTAAATGTAATTATTCAAAATAGTTTTGAATTATTAATAATCTATTTATTAATGAAATTATTATTATTAATTGGAATAAGTGGCAAATACCATTTTGTAATGAAGTAAGCACTTGTTATTAATAATAAGCATTGTTGGCCACTTAGAAATTGTTAAATGGTGCACTTGTGAAGTGGTGTTACCACTTAACATTGTTTAATTGCTATCAACTCTCTAACAATTGATTCATATGGATGAATCAATTTGTTGGGTGAATTTAGATGTTTGATTATTGTTTGTAATGGCAAACAAAAGGAAGTGGTAGTGGAGCACTAAGTGAAGCCATCATTTTACACTAAACCAAAATTGAAAGAGTTTAATTTTTGTGAGAGAGTATGGAAGATTCGGCAATTGTGAGAAGAGAGAATTGAGAGAATTTCTTAAGTATTTTTCAAAGGGTTGAAAGAGTTGGCTAAGGCTAACAATTGTTCATAACAAAGAGTTGTAAGGAACAATAAATAAAACACTTAATTCTTCTCATATTTTGCAAGAAATAGTTCATAAGGACTAAATTATTTTAAGTGTTAAAACATCCATTGCTGAAAATTTGTGGCTGCTATTCTAGTTTCACAATCTCACTCGTTTTAGTTGTGAACTAGAATTGTGCAATGGAATTCTTTAAGGTGAGTTTAACAAATTGAAGCTTGGAGTTGTTGAAGAATTGTAAAACTACCTTCAAAACCGGGTAGATCATTTAGTCATAATTCATTTTATATCATGCATGTAAAAATATATATGAGATATATTGTCATGCTTTAAACCCAAAAGATCTGACACATGACATAACTTACATTCATTCAATAATGAGCACACATACAATCTTAATATTTATAGTATATTCCTAAATTCTTGTTTATAGGTTGGTCTCATGTTTAAAATATAAACATAAATATTTATTGACAATATTTAAACATTCATTTCATTTTTTTTTAGAATTATAACAATTGAATTATGACTCGGGCAATTAGTAAACCGGAGATATGCAGAGTTTTCTCAGAGATTAACACTCAACTACGTCACCAGTAGCAACTTTGTTACCGGAAGCCCAAAATATATTCATTGCAAATTCTTATTTAGAATCAACCCATAATCACACTTGGTGAAACTTAAACCAAATACAACCACACTCAATAAAATAATACATAAGTATTTATTCAACAAAGACAAATAAAATATCTTAAACGTGTCCCCAAATGAAACACTCAGCAACCTAGCAACTTAGGGAACCTAAGGGACAACAAAAGCCTTGCCAAATCTGCTAAGTACACATATACCTTATTTACCTGAAATCACTATAAACTATAATTAGTATAAAACTCAGTAAGCACACTAGTTTTTCATATATCTAATTTCAAATACATATATGTAAACAATGTATGTATATGATATGATGTGATAAATCAAATCATAATCTTATCAAATCACATGTCAAGTAAGTGCTTATACATTCTTTCAAAACATATAATAGGAATATCATCACTCAACTACTACTTAGTAAGACTTTCATATCACATATCACATAATGAGCCAAATGTCACTCGTAGGTGACATACTGTATAAGATGAATAGTACAAGTGAGGTTTTAAATTATACATATATAATGCTCATGCCCGAAGGTAAAAGCCAAACTCTCACCCTGATCATCGGTGAGTCCTCTCACATGCACCAATACGCCACCACACAAATGTGATGACTCACTCTTCCTTTAGGTACCAATTGGATCCTCCCTATATACGGAACACATAACATATACCAAACCCGAAGGAAAGGCCACACATAAAGGCTCTACAAATCAAATAAAATGCCTACTAAGTCAACAGTGAGTTCAAGTATCCTCAAAACACAAATATTTCTCATGGACATATTACACTTCAAAAGCTCTCTTTGTTAAACACATTTCATTTTGAAAGCTCACTTTCAAAAACACATATATGTCATGTATGTCCATATCACATTCATAAACACATGTCTTCACATTTCATATCAAAATATACTTTGAAATAACATAAACATATTCTTAACCACATTTACAAAATCATACATAACAATTACTATGTTTATTGTGATTTCAGTAAAAAGTCTAGTATACTTACCTCTTAGCACTTTCAACTACAAGGCTTAAATATCTTTAACCTATCAATGGAGATTAATTCTTTCATGAACTTCAAAATTCATACAAAACACTTAAATAGCTTATAAAATTACACATATTGCACTTATCACATCGAATTGGTCTAATTACTTGGTTTCTCAAAACCTGTCATTCTGACCACTTACACTTAACAAAATTTTCTTATACATCAAATGATATCCTATTACTCCAAAATCAGAATATATCATTTTTGACTCATATATCCTTCTTATGTATGAATATTATATCATAATTCTTACACAATCCATTTTATAAACACCATCAAATCCAAACTATTATCTTGATAGGATCAAGATATTTATTGAACAATATTTAGTCTTTTAATTTTATAAAATTATTTACTAACTCAAAAAGTATAAAAAAAATTACAGAATTACTCTTAACACATATTTAAATTCATGATAAATATTTCACTTCAAAATCCCTATCAAAAGTATTTTAAAATTATTTTATTCCATAGCTTTAAAAATATGTTAATCAAATACTGCAATGAGCTGATACGCTTTAGAAAATCATAACACTTTAATCACGTTGATCTAAATTCTCAATTCTGAGTATATCATATTAGACATATAAAATTATCATATTTCATAAATTCGTAATTTTTTAAGATTATTCAGCAGATCAAAACTTATTTGTCACTGTATCATACTGTTAACACAGAAAATTTCCAAAATTTTAGGGTCATTTTGGTAAATTCCCTAAAACTTAAATTTCTTAAATTTTTAATCGATTCAAAGTCTTAAATGATTCTAGACATGTCTAATTTCATATAATAAAAATCCAAAACCAGAATCAAAGCACAACAATTTATATAATGTCGAATCAAGAGACTATTAAGAAGAAATTCTGCAATTCATATGATTTATCAAGTTATCTACATAATCATCATCAATTCTCACAATATGTTACAAAATCCACATCAAGTCCTCAATTGTACATATTTTTAAAAATCAAAACTTAAAGAAATTAACTTAATTAACACCAATAAATTGAAAAATAGTTATGATATACCTCTTAAAACTCTAAATTCTAATTTCTTCTTCTTTTTCTTCTTCTTCTTCTCTTTCTCTCCCCTCTATTTCTCTCTTTTCTCTCTCTAAAGGGGTGGCTCGACCCAAAAATTAATAAATTAAGATTTAAAATGTGTATTTTTATACTAAGAGGCTAACTTTTAGTATTTTCAAATTAGCCCTTCAAAGTATTATAATTTGGTCCCTAAAAATAAATATAAAGTCTTACAAATAAACCCAATACTAATAGTATGTCCTTAATCTATGCAAACAATACTAATAACAATACATAAATTAAGTATCATCCACATACAAATAAAATATGAATATTATACATATATATAAATATTTATTCTTTTCGGTGTTGGATAAGTGGTTACTACATATATATATATATATATATATATATATATATGCTTGAATGATCATACAGGAAAATATATGCTTGAGTATGTTATATAGTGTATAACATGTATGAATACTTTCGCTGCGTATTTAATTTTTAAAATTGTACGTATCTCTACACATCACACACCAAATCACAACAATAAGAGTTAGCAAATTTTAAGAATTTAGAATATTATCTGAAATGGGACAAAAACTTGAAAATATATTAGTAATAACATAGTTACAAAGAGTTACAAATAGTGCGAGAAAATATCATTATGCAGTATGTTCTCAAACACCTCGTTTCTGAACTACTTTACGGATGCTGGTCTATCGGTGAAATTTTTTTTATATAGATTACTGCATGTCTTTATCTGGATAGTAGGGATAGTTAGTCTTAGTAGACTATGAGCTTAATGGAATCTCGTATAGGCATACAGGTATTTAGTAAGGACTAGATACTAAACAGACATATGAGGACCTCTAATAGACATCCCATAAAGTTGTCAATGAAAGGTCTTTTCGAGTTGAATAGTATTCGTAGTCCTTTGACTTGAGTGCCATAATAGGCTTGTAAGTGATCCATTATACTTTGGTCCCACATATGTTAGATACCTTTCATGGTTTGACCACTGCGTGTATCTAGGTATGATTTACTGCTCATAGAGTTTGATGTGTGTAGATTTAAGATCTGTCAGCTCATATTAGTGATTTATGTATCCTGATGCTTTAAAATTATATTTCAGGAAGTCTTATGACTATAAACATAAACCCCAAAAAAAAAAGTTTTTCGTTGGGGTAAACAATATTGCAAAAGTGTTTGCGAATATTGATTATTGAAATATAAATCTCGAGATAAGTTCACGATCGAGCATATAGAGATTTGATGGTGATGATTTACGTCTTTGATCTTCCAGGATATAGGTGACAGAGGATTATATGAAAATGTTATTACCTCAGCTTGTATAGTCTAATACGTTGCTTTATAATATCTGTGACGTATGCCTAGTGCGTTATTCATGGGCTTATGAAAGAGTTCTATTTGACAAACCGAGCGTAAACCTAAGGAGTCCTATAATATTAAGTGTATTCATTATGCACTGAGACAGCATACTGGATTGAATAGTTTAATCCAGTAAATTTCAGCAAATTGGATATTTGTTTTAGGATCTCTCGGGTTGTGCACTTATCAAGACTTAAGTATTAAGTATATCAATTAGTTAACAATAGTTATTGACCAATGGTATAATGATAAATGGAAAAAAATAAGCTATTCATTGTTTGACTTTAAAATTACAACTTTTATCTTGCTTGTTAGAAAGCAAAGTCTATTTAATAATTCAAAAATTATTTTTGAATTATTTTAATTATAAACTCAACAAATGATTAAATATATTAAATAACACATGTGTTATTTGTTGCAAAATTAAAATGAATGACTTAAATAATTTGTTATTAAATAAACGGGCACAACATTTGAGTATGGACTAAGGTGTTATAGTAGAGGCTTTGTTCTTGACTTAAGAGAGAAATTAACAACTAAAATGAAATGGTTTTCATTTTAGCAATTGATGATAAATGGTTCAACCAAGATAGTGGGCATTTTGCCTTTTTTTTTTAAGAGTTGAAAAAGACAAGCTTTTGTTTATCTTCGTCAAGTCATGGCACCAAAAAAAGGGAAAAGATGAAGAGAAAAAGTGTATCTTTGATTTTTCAAGGGTTGGAAAGCTTATGAATCATCTCATTTTCACATTCTTAGTGCCAGCATTTTAGAGCAATGAAAAGAAGTTGTTTTATTTGTTCAAGTATTGAATAAACAAAAACAATTGCATTGCTTTGAAACAAATATAGTTAGTTAAAGTGTTTAACTAATAATCTAAGTTTAAAGAGTTTAAACTAAGTTAAAATGTTTAACCAAAATACTTTAACACTATTGCTGAAAATTGTCCCTACTCAAGTTGGATTCTAGAATTGTCAACATAAATACTTTAAAGCGGACTTAGTTTTAAACAATTTTTAAAGGCTTCAAAGGTAAATTCTCAATTTTAATTTCAATAATATAATGAAAAACTTAAATTAAATGTGTTTGTTGCACTAAAAAAATTAAATTTTTGGTTTCGCAATGCAATATTTATGTATTAGATGCATAAATTATAATGTAATGAACACATGACATATGCATGCACCATAGTAATACGACACACTTTCACTTCGACCTCAATTTAATGTGTTTCTCCTCAAACCACAATTAACACCCTTCTTAAGGGTTTTCCTAAGAGTCCTCAATCTCGCTGAAGATTGGTCCCACTTTTTAAGAAATGAGTCGATCAATTAAGAGGTTGTTTAGTAGCTAGTAGTTGGAAATCCTCCTACATTTTCATTGAGTGATTTGCCTGCTAACTTTCGAAGCAAGTTTGAGCACTTGCTTCTGCTTATTAAAGAATGGGAGAGGTCTATCAGCCCAAGACATACTTTTCAGGATCAGAAAAGTTGGCCAATCAAGATCAAAGATGACTACCTAGTGGTGGCAAGTATCTCTGTTTTAGACTTATTATTTATCCTTTTGCCCTTCGAAAAGGTAAATATTTTTTATCTTTTAAAGTTGTAAGTCAACATGTTTGTGATGTCACTTACACGGGCCTTTCTTTATGTCTTGTTAAAAGCCTTACTTAAATATAAAGGTCTCTAATCCCGAGCAATGATGCACGGATCTACTACCTAATACAACCAGTAGAGGTTTTGTAGAACGATAGGTTATCATCTTTTTACTGTGTTTCATTTGTCACTTGTGAGTGCTATGGAGGTAATTCTTCTTTTCCTCTCACTCTTTTAAAGTGAAGTTTTCTTTATGTTTTTCCTTTGATGGTTTTTTCTTAAATGGTGTATGGCTTGTTTCTTTGTTGAAAGATTGTCCTAAAGGGCATCTACGAAGTTCTAAAGGCTTAAGGTCTTAAGAAGATGTTAGTTGAAGCCAAAATGCAAGTTAAGCTTAAAAGTATGGCAGTAAGTATCTTATGGAGGGGAAGTTGAAGGAGATGACCACCAAGATAACTACAATTGAGAGTCGAGATTCTAAACTCGAGTGGTAAAATAAAGTCAGTCATGACAAAGCTGCCGAATGGTTGGTCTCAATTAAGAGCAAGATCTTGGATCTTACAAGGTAGAATGCATGCCTAAAGGAGTAGCTAAAAACTATAAAGGTGCTAATTGAAGCTCTTAAGCATGAGTTTGATCAATTATGGGATAAGGCGCAAAGGTTGAGGAGCGAGCTGACAAGGTTGTTATGGACAAAAATGGGGCATTTACCTCGGGGTTATAGATGGGTTTAAAGGAGAGTTAAGTTGTTAAAAGAACATTCATTAAACATTGATCTTCAATAGCTGAATGATGCTCTTGATGCAACAAGTAAGAAGAAGGGTAATAACTTCTTTATTAGAACCTCCTTAACTACATTTCTCGTTATGACCGCTCAACCTCTAGTTGATGACCATTCCGCCCTCCAACTATTGATGCTTGAAACTTGTATTTCTTCTGTCTTTATTGTTTATTTTCCTCGTATTGTTTCTAAAAAGAGTAGTTTGGTTTTGTAACATTCTTGTAAATGTTCAACACATCAATAAAAATCTCTTCTTTTTTTAAAATTTATGATTTCTTGTGTTGTGTCGAACATTCATTTTTAGTCTTTGACTTAAAAATGCTGAATTGATCAAGTCTTTATATTATGGGATCAAATATATTCTTCACTTGATTGCTTTTGAGCTTAAACAACGTGCTCTCAAACTAAAACACACTTTTTCAAAGGATTTTTTAGAGATATATTTTCTCAAACTAAACAATGTGCTCTGGTAAGATGAGAACTACAAATCAATTTGAGGGCATTCATATACCCTTGCAATATCAAGGCTTATGCTTATAAGCTAAGTTATGATAAGATTTTATGGGCTATTATATTAAATGGATTGGACTCTATAGCAATTATGCCAAAGTAGAGAACACTTTGAACAAGCAATTTTTGTTTCTATGAAAATTTTCTAAATTGGACGGAATTCGAAGGAGGAAAAACCTAGCTTTGATACTAAATAGGAGGGAAGAGTAAACTTTACTTCATAATTTAGCAAAATATAGAATAAAATAGTAAGCCGAGTGGTCCTCGATCCAACCAGTTCATCTGCACACCTTATCTATATGAAAGAATAAAGTCAAGAGCCAACTAGCAAGGATGATGCATTTATAACCGTTGATGAAGCTCATATGCAAACAAAAGTTGTGCATAGAAGAACCACACAACATTCTCAAAACTAAAATCTAGAGAGGTCTCCCTACAACAACAAGAAGAAGCCATCGATCAAGCATCCGATCATAATCCAAAGAAAGAAGAAGAATAAGCAACAATAGCAAATTACAAAAACATCTTCACTAAACTCCAAAAACCACACCCTTTACAAGCCACCCAACATTTACCGTCTACGTGTACAAACTCATCACCTCTTTTTATATTCCCTCAAATATAAACTACGCCCACTTAAATCGCCCCCGAAAGATCTCCATTTTCTCTCTTTGGCGCCTCCGTTTCTCTGTTGATTATTTTGATTCATCGGCCAAATGGGTCCGCTCGTGTTGACTCAGCTGGCAACGGGTCTCAGCGTGTTGGCCGGGGCGGTTCTGGTCAAATCGGTCATGGACCAGAAGCCCATGGCCGGCCCATTTCCGAGGTGTCCCAGTTGCAACGGAACGGGTAGGGTCTCGTGCATGTGTTCGCGGTGGTCTGATGGCGATGTTGGGTGCCGGACCTGTGCCGGGTCGGGTCGTATGGCGTGTAGCAGCTGTGGAGGGACCGGTACGGGTCGACCCATCCCGGTTCAGCTCTCTGTGCGGCGACCGAACCGCCCGTCTTGAGCCGTTTTTGGGGGTTGATTACGAGTTATTTTTGGCTCTGTTATAGTTAATATGTTTGTTCCCAAACTCTCTTTTTATAAGTTGATGTTATTTGTTATTTTGCAAAATTTACAGCATGTAAGTAATATAATTTGGTACTGATACTTGAAGAGGGATGGGAGATTTCTAGCTTGTAATTGTATTGACATTACTCTCCGTATATATTCAGACAAGATTGTAATTTAATTTGTGTTTGGTACTTTTGCTTCACATTACAGTTGCTTTTCAAAGGATTATATTCTAAAAAAAATATATTAAAAGTCTTCTTTTCTTTTTCTTTTTCTTTTTTATTTTAAAATTTAAACTGGTTCTACTTATAATAATTGTGTAAAAATTGTTTTAAAACTTCTCAATGTCAATGACATATGGTTTTTCTTGAAAATTTTCGTTTTATTGATGTTTAGAAGAAAAAAAAGAGAGCTATATTCAAATCTAAAGCAATGCCCACTTTTGTGTTTTAATGTGAATGTGTGGCATTTTGTATCACAATTGATCTGATGTGGTTGATTAATAATGTATATGCAAAATTAACAATTAGGTAAATGGCAACAGTTATTGATTCTGTAATCTAGTGTTATTATTTGTGAAAAGCCTTGTTTGTGTTGTTTTGTAATCTGGTATCCATTGTGAAGTGTGAACTTGGGCTACAGAGTGACTCTGAGATGTATGAAAAAAATACTCTTAAATCCTTAGCAGAGTAAGCACATAGATAGCATGCTACTTCAAGCATTAAGTAAATAAACAAATTCCTTGAGGTCTAGCACATATTTAACCATGATTTTTTTAATCTGTCCTAGCCACCCTTCTAGATGATGCCCTTTAGCTGGTGTGCTAAAGTGAAATTGCAATTAAGTACTTTATGCAATAGCAGCCGGTGCCAATTAGTTGAATAATATTTATCTTTGTGAGCTGGTCAAATTGGCAAATCATTAAGATTCATGAGACATTAACCATTGACTGAGTTTGATTTTCGATGCTTTATTTAATAACCACTTTCCAGTTAGTGACTAAAGAGGAGAATTTTGAGGCAATTTGCGCCATCAGGAGAACCAAATTGTTTATTATTTTGAATCGCTTGGATGAGTGATGAGACCATTTCTGCCCCCAAGTAAAGCCATTTTTAGGGAAGGAGCCCCTCCCTGCAGATGTCTAATCATTCAAAGAGACTAGAATTATAACATTATTTCAACCTTGGCAGCGCCCGCATTACAACGCTGCCCGCTATTAAACTAAAATAAAATATGATGTTACCATATCCTATGGGAATTAATTGTTTATTAACATGAAGCAGCAGCTTGTTAGCATAAACTTTGTAACAGGTTAATACTAGTCATTGTGGAAAGTTTGTTGTTTTAGTGGGAAAGGGATAATACGGTTCGAGTATCAGTTACTAATACTATAAAACCATCTTTCAGTGACTAGCCTTTATGCAACGGAATTTTTTCATGGCCTAATAGAGACGTATTATCTTTTGTTAAGGCAGATCTTGATTTCAGTGTAAAGCCAAGTGTTTTCCTTGGGATTTTATCATAGAAAATTGCATATTCTATTAGGGAAAAATTTTAAAATCCTTTATATAAATTACATAATTTAAATATATTTTTTATATGCTAAGTTATTAGTAATAATTTATCATTATTACATAGTAATTATAATATTTTAAATTACAATATCTATATACTATTACTATATAAAAGTTTCTATATATCAAATTATTATAGGAGTTATAATGTATTAAATTATTCTTATTAGTATAATAATTAATATCTAAACTAGCTATCATTATGTAAAAGGATGCTTACCCTTAAAAGTGAGTGGGGGTGAAGAAGAAAAAAAAATGAGAAATTCTGTATGTATATATTATTTTAAATTATATATTTTTGATATTGTATTTTTGAGCAATTATAATAATAGAGATTTAATATTATTTTTTGATGATTGTGCTTATCGAGAAGAGTAATTGCAAGCATAAGATTAAATCTTGGAGTCATATAAAACTGTCGCTATCCGCACGAGAGGAAAATTATTTGACTTTAAGATAATATTATCTGACATACCTTTTATATGCTAAATGTTAGGTTTTATCTTTTTTTTTTATTTCTTATTTAACTTGCATATATATTATTATTATATTCTATGCCCTTTATATATGATAACATATAATATAAAAAATGATTGTAATAATATATAAATAAATTACCCAACAATCTAAAGCTAACTAGTCTTGAATATTTATTGATTGTTACATATTTGTAAGAGTAAATTTATGTTGGTGTTATTATTTTATATTTGAATGTTTTTTTTTTTAAATAAAAAATATGCAAAGATCATCAGGTTATTTGTTAATTGACTAATATAGTCATACCGATTTAATATATGTCAAATACATATTGGCCTTCTAATTTTAACTCTATTATATATTAATTTTAATATTCATATTATTCTTGAAATGTTTATTATCAAATATTTTTAAAATATCATAATTTTGTTATTTTCCGTAGAATCGAATTTCTTTATATATGATCATTCCCCCATTAAATTACTTATTTTGGGTTCATTTAAATTTTAATAGTGTAACTTTTATTATCTATCATTTTTTTCATTAAAAAAATATTATTGGTAATTCTGATGGACGTATATGTTGGAGTTGGTACTTACGTTCTATTCTAATATTATATAAATATTAATTATTTAATATTTATAGAATAAATATTTCAAATAAAAAAATTTTAATTTTATTATTAAATGATATTATACTTGTGACATTAAAAATATTCAGTCAGGACCGGATACTGAATAGACTCAAAAGGATCCTAATAGACATCCTATGAAATCGTCAATAGTAGGTCCTCTCGATTTTAGTAGTATTCGTGGTCTTTTAACCTGAGCATCACGATGAGCTTATAGGTGGTCTACCATGCTTTAATTCCATGTATAACAGAGACCTTTCATGGTTTGACCGCTACGTATCGTTGGGTATGGTCCGATGCTCATAGAGTTTGGTATGCGTAAATACGAAAGTCAGTTCACATAGGTGAGTTGTATATCTAATGCTTTTGAGATTGTATCTCAGAAAGACTTATGGTTATAAGCAATAAATCCGAGAAAGAAGTTTTCTACAGGGTTGAACAATATAATAAAATAGTTTGCGTATATTGTTTATCAAGATACGAAACTGGAGATAAGTTCATGGATGAGCTTATAGGGATTTAACAATGCAAATCTATATCCTCACACATCTAACGTATAATTGATGGAAAGATTATACATATAAGCAATGACATCAACTTATAAGGTCTAACGCGTTGATTTGTAATATCCGTGACGTGTGTGTGGGACATCGTTCATGATCTCATAGAATAGTTATATTTGACAAATCAGGCGTGGACTTAGGAAGTCCCACAATATGAAGTGTACTTGTTATGTACTGGAACAATGTACCGGAACAATGTACCAGAGTGAATAGTTCAATCCAGTAAAATCGAACAAATTTACTATAGTTAAGTTAACTAAAGTATATGGTTAAGGTGAGACCTATTTTGAATTAACTTGGTAACCTAATAAGGACATAATGCTAATTTTACATAATTAATTATTTAATTATTAAATAAAGTTTAACTTAACCTTAGTTAAGAGTTAATTTTAGGATTAAGTTAAAATTAAGATATTTGATTATTTAATTATTAAATAAAGTTTAACTTAATTTTGGTTAAGAGTAAACCTTAGGGTTAGGTTAAAATTAAGATATTATTTTATTTTATTATTAAATAAAGTTTAATACAATTGATTAAGAGTTAATCTTAGAGTTAGGTTAAAAATTAAGATATTTTATTATATTTAATAATTAAAATTATTTAACTTAACCTAAGTTAATAGTTAATTAATATTAGGTTAACTAAATATCTAAATTAATATAAAAGTTAAGTTGAGACTAACTTAACTATAATTAAGAGTTAATTAAAATTAAGTTAGTTTAAATGAAATGCAAATTAAATGTAAATGTATATAAATGAAATGCATTTATATATATAAAGTGAAATAAAACAAAATTTGGTTAATGTTGAAACATTAAGGTAGCCAGCCATTTTGGAGGAAAAGCGAAGAATTAAAATTATTTTCTTGCTTTTGAGATTCAAGTGTTGAATTTGATAAAAAAAATTCTTTATTAAGGCTTTCCATTGTAACAATATAAGGGTTTGTTCTATTTGTTCAAATGTTGAACAAGATTAAAAATAAACTATATCTAAGTTAAAGAGTTTAGCTTAATCTAATAGTTTAAGTGTTAAATCAATGCTGGATTATAAGCTGCTATTCTAGGTAATCAAACTCACCTCAGTTGATTGATAGAATTTACAATGAGTTCATTTTACGGGGGCTCCAAACAAATTTTAATCCAAAGACTTTAAGGATAATATATTCTCAATTTATATTAATTTGATTAATATGTATATAATTGTGTTTCTTGTTTAATTTTAGATTTCCACGGTGTACGTATATATATAAGATGTATATTTATATGATGAACACATAAAGCACATGTATACACTTATGATTTTATGAACACCCAACAGTATATATCTAATACTTTTTATATGCTATTATATTAACCAATTATATATTTGCATGACAGCATGTCATGCAAGAATATTATCAATGCTAAAGTATTTAAGATTTAACTTTTTTTTAATGATGAAATGATTGTGCATACTTATTATATTTTCATATTTTTAATTTAGTGACTATTATGTATTAGATAAATATATGTACAAAGAAATATGACTTTTAAGGATAAAAAGAATATTATTATTATTGAGCACATGAAGTAGCTTAAATTCTTTGTTTCAAGAAATTATATAAGAACTAGTAGTCTCAATAATTTCTTGAAATATGAGAGTTTATTAATTATTCTTTTTTCCTTTATATTATTTGGGGCTAACTCTAGTCTGATCCATCAAGACAGCCCTAAATAGTCAAGAGTTTGTTAAGTGAGAAAAGATTTGAGTTGCTAGGCCTGGAGATGTCTAAAGTGAGCCTTACACCAAGTGTCGGGTGATATTAGAATCGATACAGAGTAGAGAACTTGCAGAGAACTAGTAAAATATGGAGTTGCACGATAGAGCCCTATGAAACACGAAAAATATTAGGTCAAAGGCAAGCGCCAAAAGGGTGGGACAACAGCCCTCTGATACTTAAGATAAATTGTGACTCAATGGCCAAGATATTCCTTAGGGTTTCAAACTTATCTTACTGAAATTTAAATTATGAGATAAATCTTAAACATGGAGGAGCTGACTTGGAGAATTTTTCTCAAGGGTGACAAATAATGACATATGATTAGAGAGTTCCCTCTTTTACAAGGGTATTTTGGAGAAACAATATAACTTAATGCACTTGGGTAATTATGCCCCCAAAAGACTTAGAATACTAAGTAATCCTAGTTGACTACTTTTGAAAAGGATCAATCTTAGAATCAGGTGAACTGCAGATGTTGTCTCTTAAGTTCTAGCGAAAGAAATACTAGTTAAGCTCACTAACTTCAGACAAACCTTAATCTTCTATCAATAAAAGGACATGGTCTTTTCACATACTGATGTGGCGTCTTGGTCTCTTTGGGATTTTCTCATCCAAATTTTTTTTCTTACATCTAGTTGTCATGCCATGTGATTTTCAGTTAGACATTAAATAGGCTCACTAATGACGTGGAAGAAGATTGATCTTTGCTGAAGGGTGCATCAATTATGGGGCCAAATAATGATATGGTAAGTGACTTAACTATAATGATGTATCCCTAATTGTGGTACTGAGTATTGATGTGGATTGATGCAATAGTCTTACTTGACGGGCCCTATAGGTTAGATTATGAATGCTAATGAGCTTGGGCTCAGAGTGAGTCTCATGGCTAGGTCTCAATTTGGGCTAAGTGGCTTTTTAAAAATGTTAGACGTAAGAAACTCAATGCGTCTTAAGGAACAGCTTAAGTATCATCATAATTTTTTCCCTTTCTCGCAACATATGTATTATTATAAGAAAGTAAAAAATGATGTTTACTTTTTAATTTTTATAGAAATTAAGATTTTTCATTATGTATATCTTAATTGTCTGTTTTAATATTTTTATTTGAGTAAGCAAGTTGTCTTAGGTTTGATAAAGTTAATGAATAAAGCTTTTAAAGAAATTTTCAACTTAAATACATATCGGTGAAGAATTATTCAACATACTATATAAAATAAAAATTATATAAAAATCTTATAAATAAAATATTTTCGAGAAAAATATAAATACAATACTTTTGGGAAAAAATTTATAAAATTTTTTAAGGAGATATGCTTAAACCCATAAAGGATTCATCTATGAAAATAATCCAATCTCTGCGATTGGTAATACCATAAAAGAGATTCAATAGATAGGAACAATTTATACTACGTGACTTATTTAACATTTATATTATAAATATATCCTAAAGAAAATATGCTTTCACTCATTTATATGAAAAAAATGCTAATTTTGTGTGACATTAGAAAGAGTGAATGTTTACTTTATGTGAGTCCAAGACAAGTATACTCTTGTAAGGCATAGGTCACATATACCCTTTAAGGATTTACCTTGTGAGAGTAATTGTAAAGTCGCAATTATGAGAATTAAATTATTCTCTAGAACTATCACTATAATCAAGATAGAGCGCATGGTCATTAATATGCTAACTAGTAAAACCAAGCTTTTATCACTATCAAGTGTATTATAATTAAAGTTTGGTCAAAGAAAAAAAATTAAATATAATTCACTCAAGTTCTTCAAATGAATACTTTAACAGTAAGTGTAGGTTCAAATTCAAAAGATATTTATACCTATTATATAATAGAATGTTACTTCTATATATATATATATACTTTATTTATTATACATCATATTTTTTTATATATCTAATTTATAGGTGTATATAAAAGATTTTTAAATCTTTTATAAAGGACTGTTGAAAAAAAGTTTTAAAATTTTTTTAAATATTTTATAAGTTACATAGTTTAAATATTACATAGTGATTATAATATTTTAAATTAATCATTAAACTTAGCTTAAATGTGCTAGGGTTATAATATGTCGATAATATTATAATAGAAATTGATGATTTAGTCCCTGAATTTTTCTTGAATTGTTTATGATATTCTTAATTTTTTTTGAATTACCCCGTTTAGTCATTGATGTCCAAAAATCATCATTAATTAGACTTTTTTTTCTGCTCTTTTATCCTTTTACCCTCAGTTAAAATAATAATATATATGTTAATATAATAACTCTTAATGATAATTACAAAAATTAAAATTAAATAATAATTATAAATTTTAAATTAATTAATTATTAAATAGTAACTAATAATATTAAGATTAATATTACAACTTAATATTAATATTATATGTTTTACATTAAAAAATAAATATATATATATTAAATTTACATTTTCATTTCCCCCATCTCATCTCACAACTCTTCTCTCCTAAATTTTTATTTTTATTTTTCTTCTTCTTACCCCAACTCTACTTGGGATGGGGTGGGTAAGGGTTGTAGTGGAGGAGGCTACTAGGTGTAGGTGAGGAGCTGGGGGAAGACAGCTACGGCGGCTGAGCATGGTGGGAGGAAGAGGTGACTAAGCATAAGGCTGCTAAGAATGAGTGTGGGTGTAGATGAGGGGTTAGCTGAGAATTTAGTATTTTTTTATTTTCTTAAAATAAATTTGATAGTATTAAGAAAGACATATTTGCCCTTAAAACGTGGCCATGGTGAGTTTTAGACAGCAAAGTGTCAATTTTTCTTATTATTTATGTGAGAGTTTTTATATATTAAATTATTATATGAGTTACGATATATTAAATTATCACTATTAATACTTTAAACTATCATTCATTATATAAAGGCATAATTTACCTTATTAGAATTGAGTGAGAACGAAGAAGAAAAAAAATGATAAGTATTTTATGTACATACTATTTTAAAAAATATATTTTTTATATTTTATTTTTGAGTAACTATAATAATTTAAACTTGCTATTACCTTCTAGTAATTGTGTTCGTAAAAAAAAACAACTATGAAAAGAAAACAACTATGAATATGAATACAGTATTGAATCTAAGAGTCATATGAAACTGTCATTAGTATTGAATCTATGAATACAGTATTGAATCTAAGGGTCATATGAAATTGTCGTTAGTATTGAATCTAGTCATTATCCGAGAACATAATTATTTGATTTTGAAACAATACTATCTAACTTAACCTTTTTTATACTCAAGGCTAAGTTTTATTTATTTTTTTCTTTACTCCTTATTTTATTTGCATATATTGTTAATATGTTCTATTCCTTTTATATATGATAACATATAATATAAAAAGTGATTGTAATATTATGTAAAATAAATTACCCATCGACAAATATTAGTTTCCACCTGAATTTATATTCTTGGCATCTAAGGGATCACGCAAGTATTTGTACATCACTGCGGGAGCGTTCTATAGAAGACAAAGATAAGAACCAATTAATACAAGTTCTAATCGTACAAACTTCACCTAAGACATACACAAGCTTGAATGAACTTCAACTTCTTGCGCCAAAGTTTCACAAGTTAATGATTCTCCCACGCTTTAAAGGTGGTTGTCTTCCTTTGCTTATCTCACTTGGGGGTGAAAGCCTGAAATAAACCACAAGCGGCAATAAGCATTTTAGTATACTGTTTGGATTTACCCATTTGCTTATTGGATTCAGTGAGGAGTGCACTTACAGCAAAAACGGTGGCATGACCAGGATCAGCAAGGTGAGCAAATAAGTTGTCAATGGGGCCAGTGCCTGTGTAAATGTGTTGGAACCAAGCGCCCATCACAGCCAACATGGCCAATCTCCCATTCTTGATCTCTTTAGTCCTCAATTCCTTGATCTTCTCTGGAGAACCACTTCCCCAGCCAAGTGGGTCAAACCAAAGCCCACCTGGGTAACCAACATCAGTTCCAGTGAGTTTGTTGTTGGGGAAAATTGGGTCAGTGTTTACACACCCTGGCTTGATAATGTCAGCCCACCGTCTGCCCTCAGCCCAGCCGATGAATATCAACTCAACAATGAAGAGGGTGGTGGTGTCAGTGAAGTATTCCTGTTCTCCAGCTGTGTACCAGGAAGGAGTGCTCAAGATACCAATTTTTGTTAAGAATTCTGGGATGAAAATTCCAGCTGCTCCTAACATTGCCCATCTGCAGTGGACAAGCTCTGCTTGCACGTTCCACCTCAGTGTCTCCGGATCGGATCCTGTCAACGATACGATACAAATTATAACCTCTGTTTTACATAGATTTGCATGATTAGAAATTCTCAGGTGCCCACCTTCTCATGTTTTAAAATGTGCAGACACAATTTGAAAGTAAGTTTGTTATGTAAGCTTTTAAATCATGTCCGCATAGTTAAATAAGTGCAGATGTGGGCACTGAAGAATACTCTTTGCATGATTATTACTTGTTTATATTAGCTAGTTTTATTTCTTACCAAGACCAAGAGGATCAAAACCGAAGTCTCCAGGAAGGCTGCATGCAGATCCAAGATTCAAGTAAATAAGTTATTTGGAGCACAGTATTATTAATTTGAATCTTAGAATGGGATCAGAGAATGATTAGAGTTAGAGAGCAGTAAGATGAATTACCTGCCATCAAGCCATGGAGGAGGGGTGCTGCCTGGGAACCAGAGAGGCCTGTCAGGATCAGCATCAGTAGCTGCTGCTCTCACTGAAACCGATCTTATTCCAGCTGGTGCTGCATACTTGTTCAATTTCAGCTTCTTCCCACTAAGGAAAGAAGCCTTTGCTGATCCCACAATAGATCCATTCTTCTGCGAGCTGCAATGCGAACTTACATAATTACTTTCACCATACAATTGCATTGTCTCATCTCACTTCTATCACAAACAATGCTCTCAAAATTTCCCATGACCGAGTATAAATCAAACTTTATCCTGGTTAACTAAAATAATGTTCTAAACTTTGATCATCTACAAGTGACAAGATGAGTACATAATTATGAATGGGTGTAAAAAGAGAACTTGCCTGGGGGAAGAGATGGAAACAGCTGCAATAGCAGAAGAAGCACAAACAGAAGCCATTGCAGGCTTTCAGTTAATTTTTCTATGAATTAGAATATGTAATATTTGACTGGTGTGTACCCAAGTTTGAGAGATACTAACCAGTTAATGTATGCTTGGGCTTATCTTGAAGGATAGAAGAGTGGATGTCTAATTGGCTTATGTATCGCCATGTGGCATGCAGAATCTGATATCATGCTTCTCCACCTCGTATTTTTAGGCTTACTTGGAATAATCCCGAGCAAGTGGTTCAGATTGTAAGTTCATGTGGCTGATTCATCAAATATCACCTTAATTATGTCATGAGTGACAACTATTTTCCAATATATTTCTTAGCTTAAAATTTTACCAATAAATAGAAGCAAAAAGATAAACCCTTATGACTTCATAAAAGTTTTTCAAGGAAATTAATGTTACTACTTAGCATTCAATTCAGAAAATTTGAGATCATTCATTGTCTTCCAATTTACATGTTTTTTTTTCTTTTCTTAAAATTGGACTTTGTACAAGCCCACAAGTTTATAAGAGAGCCTGCACTGATCTAATTCAGGTTCGTTTAACGGGGATTGAACTCGGCTCAAGCCCAAACCCCAATAACTTTATGTCTGGGCGACAATTGGGCCTAAATCTATTCATATGCTTGTCTTGTATTCTTCGTGGGGATAGGAACAGATCTGCAACTGCAGGGGTCATTCTCATTTAATCATACTGTGATTGTAATTAGCAACAAAAAAAAAAAAAAAATCAGATATGAACCACTTCTTTACATATATTAATTTTTTCTTGGACCCCAACTTGGTTGGTAAAAAACGATGTAAAAATCTCAATCCGGAGGCCACAACTTAGTTCTTATCTTCATTTCTGAAGCAAAATCATAAGCCCCATTTGCAACACCTCAAGTAGATAAAGTCAAGGCCCACTACGACAGACGCTCGTGTCTTTATCCATCCACTTGCCCTAGCAATTTCTGTAGGAGAAAATCATAAAATCAAGGCTCTTGTAACAAATGTTCAAAGTTTTGAGTATCCATCTCTTGCCATTCTCCCCACTTTTGAACTCCTTTTGCTGGGGAAAAATTGACAACAAAACCAGGCTAATCACTTCTCAAATTATAAAATTTTTAAACCCTAATGAAGCTAGGGTTTGAATCTAATTAATTAGTCAATTCCTTGTTATGCAGATCAAATTAAGAAGATTATTAGTAACATAATATCTGCCCTATAGCTAACAGTTTCTGATCATGAACATAATATGTCCTGTAAATGGTGGTGAACATGATTTTACTGTGCCATAATTGTGTTTTCCAGTTGCAATGACAACAAGTTTTATATTCAATTTAATTAGATTCATAATCATCTACAGTTTTTACAACACTGTAAAGCACCGACCAGAAGATCAAGTTTGGTAGCAATATACCAGCAACAAATTGTCACATTATTGTTTATTGACTATGCTTGTTGTAAGTGGATAGGCTTAACCACTGCATTAATCCGATTTTAGATATTTATGGAGGCAAATTAATGGTGGTTAGCGTTTATATCTTTAATGTAATTAGTGAATGTTTCAGGTCTAACAACAACATTAAAGCATGTTTGATAGCATATGGCAATTTTTTGCAAGCGAGTATAAATAGTTTCTCTGTCCTTTTTTATTTATTTATTTATGAAACTAAAAAGCTTTGGATTCCTATTCCATTTTTCATGCAGGCATGTGCTTGCTATTAGTACTGTAATTATGTCTTATGAGAATTATATCGGAAAACAGTCTTGCTAATAATGTGTACATGAGAATTATAACACTCAATTCATGGTCACACAGGATGTGAAAGAGAGCAAGCCCTTCAAATTATAACTTACAAAAACCTGATACAAAAAGAAAAGTGGGATCAATAAGATCACCATCATTAATGGATTTCTCTTTTGTGCATAATGGTCCTTTTTTCCATCTTTACTCAGTTGCGGAGTCAACAAGCGAAGATGCAGTCCTTGGCATCATTGACTTGTGAGGATGAAAAGAACTGCACTCCTGTTCAGGTTTTTTTTTTTTTTTTTATAAATTTCTTTTATTGCCTGTTCTGTAAGTACTAAATAATGCAACATTCGGTTGCAATAATGACTATAACAACTTTGCAAACCTCAAAAAGCAAGATTATTGTGTCGGATTCTCCATCTGTTGGCCCCAATATATGAATTATTATGCGGTTCATCAGTTTGGGTTCGTAGTACCACTCATTATATTCCCACATGCTGGTAGGTTTATTACACAATATACTTTAGGATTTTGGTTTCAATTTAGTGCCATCAGTGGCAAATCTTCAGATTATGAGTAGATTGCAAGATCTGCTTAAAATGGGATTGTTGTAATATCAATCTTCAGCGTGGAGGGGGCAGGGAAAATGGGCGAATTCCCAGCAGAAAGCCCTAAGAGGACATCATGGTCACCTAATAGTTGAGACTTTGAACCTAACTTAGTAGGGTCAATAGCCCTAAGAAGATATCACCATCACACTTTTGATGAAAATGCTTCAATAAATTATAGATATCGTCATCAATATTTATAGCATTGAAATTGTAATATTTATTGCTTAAACATCACCACGAAATTAATATTTAAAAAAAAAAAAGGTTCTTAGAGAAACCAGCCTGTCAAAAATGAAAGCCATTACCACTTTTTCTTAATTTCCTTAGCGACTCATTACCATTCTATATTATTATCAGTGCTTTTGGGACACTTAAAAGCCTCTGATAAAATAAAATCATAGAGAAACAATCAAACGCACCTTTTCTTGTACAATAAGCAGCCGACTGACCCATCTAATTTAAAGGTTGGAAATTTGTACCCACATGAATTTTATTCAATTGACTTCATGACTCTATCCATAAATGCGATACATTGCTAATACCATAAGGAAGTATTTGTTTGCATGTCCTTATTAGAAATGGTAACATGCTATCATGATTCATAAACTATTGAAAAAAATTGTTGGGTTCGGAAATAAATATATGATACATGTTGACATTTTCTTAGCTTAACATTGCTTATACTCATAAGATAGCACAAAATTATACAATTATGACCTTGAGGTGACAGATGTTTAAGATAAAGAAAGCAAGGACGAGTTCGAATGTACGTCATGATTAGGAAGCTAATTACTGCCATTATAGCGTGATATCTTTTGCTTTCAATTATAATCATGACGACTAGCAAATTAGATGCAGCATAATTGCCCATCTGACTAGAATTATGTACTTATCATGGAATCGTAAGCTGTATCATGAATTTTAATTTGTTTACTTGCACCTAAACTCGACCATCCATTGCTTTGTTTAATTACATCGATATAATCTTCTCTTTATCTCTTTTTTTTTTTTTAATTTACTAGGTGAAATCCTCCACTAGTTTTTAAAAGGGATTCTATCACATAATTACTTTTCTACCCAGTGGTTGATTAAGTTTCTAAAAGATGAAACATGTACATCAATTGCCAATTTTAAAGTGGGGCTAATCTCTAAGTGGTTTACCTTGTGCAAGTTTTCTCTTCCTCCATATAATCAAAATGTGTGGTCCAATAATTTTTCTTTCTTTTTCTACTCCCTTTTCTCAGCATCTAAACAAGAGTAGATCATGTAGATTTGGTTATTTTATACTGAATTATATGTAGTGATCTATAATATCGTTAGATCAGAATCAAAATGGAGCGGAAAAGGCATACAAGAAAAGAGAGCATATATATTTTCCAGGAATAATTTGGATTTATATTTTCATTAGGTGATCTTCATACAAGATCAGATGCCGACCAAGCATCAGGATTTTTTTTTTAATATATGGCATGATGCAACACATTTGCTTGCCATAACAAACATACTCCGACCCTTTCAATTTCTCTACAAGAATATTGGGCATGTCGGTCTTTTGGACGGCCATATACCTCATCATTTTAGTATGTTCCATCGTAGTCAACCATATTATTATTATCATTATCACTTTTATTATTAGACTATGACCTTTAAGCTAGTATAAAGATGATTGTTAGTATAGTTTTAAATTTGATTCTAAGTCAACTACAAAACTATCAAGGAATTAAGAGAGTTAGATAAAATGGAGCTCTCAACCATGACGTTTAAGACCAGTTTTCATCAAGATTCATGCATGAACTAAGACTCAATAGAAGGTCCACAAATGGCTGTATGGATCAAACTTAATTGCATGCCACGCCTTTTCTTAATTTTATATATATGTGTGTGTGTGCATGATTCTGAGAGTTTGTTATGTGCTAACGTGCTTGCCATTTGTTTCGGTTAAGTTGTGCTCTTTAATAATTAATATTATTAATTCTTAAATGTTATTTCAAGTTTAGTTTGAAAAGAGCTTGTCCTCTTTGTCAGTGACAGCAACAAAGACCATTTCACACTCAGAAAAACCTTATATATATATTGAAGTTACAATTAATCTTCTTATTGTTTCTTAGTATAAAGTTGCAATTTCATTTTGACAGGATATGCTTTGAGGTAATTCACTTCTAGAACCTGTTACATCGAGAGAATATTTAAAAGTGCAAATAAATTAAATTCAGTACATTACTGCTTGAAAACATTGTACATGCAAGCACTCAATGATGATTAAAAATAGGTTTTATGTCAAAATCACTTTGTAAGTTTGGATTTGGAATTTGACTAAAGTTATATTAAACCCTAAAATTGTAGAAGGTATTCTGCGTGCTGTTATCTTAAGTTGAGAAAGACTTCTTGTTCTGATTATAAAATCGTTGTGATTGGATCGTTTGGTAAAAAGAAAAATTTTCTCCTTTAAAAATAATAAAAAATAAAAAATGTTCAATTGAAATATAAAAACATAAATAAATTGATTTTTATTATTCTTAGAGATGGAGTGAAAGAAAGAAGGGGATTATCGAATGAGGAAAAGGACGAAGTGCAATTATAAGAATGATATAAGTTTTATTCTAATTGTATTAGTTGAAGAGAAAACCACAATATTTCATTAAAATAACAATTATACCTTAAGTTTCAGTTAGGAGTAACTATGATACTAATAAAGTCACTACCAAATAATAAAAGATAGTTTCTTTACTGATATTTTAATACTTGAACAAAATTAGAAGAGAAGAAAACACATTTTAAGATTAAAAAAAAAAGATAGTTTCTTTACTTATATTTTAATATTTGACCAAAATTATAAGAGAAAAGAACACATTTTAAGATCAAAAAAGTATTTAGAGTACTTCTTAGGGAAGCAACCAGGTATATTTAAGTGCTTCTGCTGAAAGTAATATCACCAGATGCTAATTAATGAAAGCATTTTTAATGAAAGCACTTTCTAACAAGTCTTTACTATATATGGTTCTCAATGTAAACAAGAGATCGGTCTTTTGCGAACATGCATTACAAATTACCAAGAAACACTTTCTGATCTCACAGGAGTAATAGCACTTGACCCTGTTCTCTTTTTACACAAACCAAGAATAGTGATATTATTATGAATGAGTTGCTCAAAAGTTACACTAAAAACATTAGTTTTGAGGAGGATGAATGAACCATAATAACACCCGCAAGGGTAGCTTGTGTTTTGGTTAACTTCACTTACCATGCACGTTATGGGTGTCCCAAAACTGGCAGGCATTAAGCAATCTTATGTATGTAATGTACTTCAAAATTGATGTTTGAACAAAATTTCAAACACCTCCAAATTACACCCATTATTGAAAATTAGAAGTTGCTAGAAGGGATTTGCTAAAATTGTCCACGTAGACCAACTATTGGTATATGTGCACTAATGATAGTTACTTCAGCCCCTTACCATTGAATCATATTCTACTTTAAATGAACAATTGTTTTTTTTTTTCGGATAGAAAATGCATGATAATATATGGTAGTTACAATACCTTTTAATTTTTTTAATGTTTGCTTCGTGATTTGCATTTAAAATGTTAATTAGACAGAGAATTAAATCTTTTCTTTTTTAAATGCGAAAGAATTATATTCTAATTATTACTGACGTGAATGGAGATATCCAAATGAAATTACAGTAGAAGTCTTCAAAAGAAATGAAATTATAGTAAGAGGATGTACAATTCCATTAACCTGAACTTCTTTTCAGAAAATTTTTAATTTGTTTGAAGTTAATCTGTTTAATTTCCAATAACTTGAAGTTAAATATTAAAATGGAATGTGAAAGGATAAAGCACAAGTGACAATTGGATGTAGAATATGAGCACAGAGCATGCACCTTATAGCTAAGATAAGACCCCGAACAATCTTTTATCCGTTTTGACTTTGACAAAACACGACTCTTGTACAAAGGTAAATAAAAAGGTTCTAATGAGGACTTTTTTTTTTGTTAATATGAAAAAAAAAGGAAAATACAAAAGAATAAGATCACTTCAACTTTACCAAATCATTCTAAATAAAGAATTTTTTTTTTTGAAAAAAAATACAAGTGAACAGAGAATGTTAGGATGGCTTAAAATTTACTCAAGCATTGAGATTTTACACGATAAACAATGAAGTAAAAGGACCCCAAATTAAAAATAAAACCAAGCAAAACAAAAGAAAGGAAATCAGATTTCGGATGCCAAATGCGTTAAGCAACATCCTCAGTTCCCTCTCCTTAATCCCATTTATGGTTCGTTACGCTAAATTCTCACAAATCCCTAATAATTTTTATTATTAAGTAAAACTCAGGATTTCAGAATGACAGGAATTTACGCTACCTAGAGCTTCTTATAATTTTTTACTGCTTCTTCAGCTACTTCCCATTATAACGGACGTTATATAACGTCTGTTAAAGTAACTCTCCCTTAAACTTTACATTTTCTTGAAGAGAATTAAGCCATGTGTTTACTCAGTTGTTATAATGAGAAAAATGTTGAGAACGAGACAACAGTTGTTAGTGGTGTGACATGTCATATTTTGGTATCATTGACTAATATATATAGTTAAAAATAAGAATTTTGAGGCGTTAATTAAGATTGAACAATCCAAGCTGATCTTTAGTTAGAGTTAGTCACCGGCCATGCATATTGTGACGAAATCACAAAATACGATATGTAAGGATTTTCTTAGCACATGATTATCAACTAATTAATTTGTTTATATATATATATATATATATCACTAAAACAGCTGACTATATTTGGCTAAATTATAATCGGCAAGTCTAATCATCTCAGACTAAGATCTTAATTTTATCATGGAACCACATTATTTCTTGGATTTTCTTCTCGGAAAGATCTATTTGTTTTCTACGAATTCATGTTTATTCTATTATTTACTTTTTCTGAATAATAATAATAATTATATATTTATGTGTTTTGTTACTGTCCACTTGATTTATTTTATTATATAGAATCGTTTGGGTAGTTTCTACAGCAACAGTCCGTCCAAGCCTAAGGTTATAAATGAAAAGGATTTGTATTCCACCCACTCCACATCTTAAACCTTATCTCTTCCTTTGCCATTTTCCACACAATCTTGTTAAGAGGATCTTTTTTCCTTTTCTTTTTGTTCATTCATATATCCAGTTACAAAAACAATATTTGGAACTTATCTTGCAAATTAATTTCTTAAAAATGAAGGGTAATTAATAAAACTTCAAATTGCACTATGCAAGTTGTCGTTATTCAATTGGTTACCAAGATCTCAAAGAAAAGATGACCCCCCAGAGAGGAGAGTTATTGCTACTTATATCACATGTATTTGTTACCTGGCTGGGATATATTCTATATCTTTAACACACGTAAAGGCAAATTTGAACTTGTCCCAGGGTTGGGAAGCAAAAAGCAACCTAATTTTTGCTTGCACGGCCAAGCAGTAGATTGAAAGTTCAAGAAAAACCCTTACGTGGTTCGCTGAAACTGCAGTTTTCAGAAAATGTTTCTGTCATTTGAAATTGAAGAATTATTTACTCTTTTAACTTCTTCAAATAACTCCCCAAAGAAAGGGATATAAAGATAATTTCCTGCCATGAATAGTCAATGTGGCAGCGACGAAATGCAAAGATATGCAAGGGACAAAGATGTTAAATTTAATTTACAGCCACAGAGCGAAAGTGAGGTGGCGTGTTCAATCCACTCTTAAGCTGAGAACATGAAAAGAAAAGCAAGCAAGAAGATTCACATGATGTAATGACCGGTCAAACGTCTGCCATTTCTAAAGTTCCGAAGAGCGCAAGTCACATGCGATCAGGTTGGTCATGTACAGTACATCAACGGGTCAGATAGGGCATAATCTGCACTCTGCATGGAAGAGGGAGATTATATATGCCGCAATGCATCGATAACACAAAAGGTTAAGGCTTAGGGCTACATAGGTCATTTCAACATATGACCAGAATCTGACTGTTGTACAAATATTGTCATGTCACCTTTCAATTATTATCTTTTTGTGTACCTTTTGCTTAACTTTAATCACGGTCAAAAGATAATGATTTGATTGATTTCTTTAAGGTAATTTGATTAAATATTAAGTGATATTCACAGCGCAAGTTACACAGGGAAAAATTGGCTTGAGCCCTACTCAACCGTGGGATAGCATCACGTGCCCACGCATGCAGCCCATTTCCCACATCGGTCAGAAGGGACCCTAATGAGTTGCAAATGCGTTAAGCAACATCCTCTGCATTGACCCCTTCATTATTCCCAGTTTAGTCAGTGCTAATATCTATTGCACAATAAATTAAACAAAAAAAAGATATTTTCCAATTGGTTAAGCTAAATCCTTTCAAATCCCAACGTAGAGAATGAGGAATGAGATTGATATAATTCTACGTTAACCAGTCCTATGAATTGTTGCCAAACTGATGAACCTCCCAATTACTTCAAATTTTAAAAATCTCACATGCTTCTGCTTTCTTTATTTTGTTTTCAACGTTTTCTATTCAACTTTCAACTAATTTATTTCAACATTCCATTTTACTCCAGATACCCTGGAATATTTTATATCATGGCTGCACGTAGATTTGCTTTTTTCTTAATTCTATAACTTTCTTTTCATGGCAATAAGCATGGTACATGCCGGTTCCACAAACCAAACATTTGCCTGCAGAGTTAGCACCTAACACCCACCTTAAAAACGTAAAGTGGGTCACTAATGGAACAAAAAATTTGGAAGGTAATTGATAAGTTGAGAATATATGTAGGGATATGGATTGTGAATGAATAACAAACCCCCATTATTACATCCACTTTCCTTTTCATTATGATATATATATATCAGTAAATTTTGAATAATTTGCTTTTTGAACTAATCACCTGAGGTTTATTATTATATAGCCATTATCAATATTTATGTGTAATTTACTTATGTTTCTTTTTTCACTATTTGTTACTTTTTTTATTGCAATTTTTGCTAAGGCTAATTATTGATCATGAACCTTAAAAAGAAAATAGGTTAAACTTAAATCAATAAAGAATCTTTTATCGGACAAAGTAACGTCTAATTTAACGTAAGGCTAAAACGTAATGGGACTTGCATTGCATGTATGAGGAGGGGAGAAAAATCACGCCAGCCAAGGAGGGCGAGCGCTGAACCTAGAGCAGGCAAACGGACCAAATACAAGGCGACAGTTTGTTGACTTACGTGGCGTCAAATCTGCTTTAAAACTCTGCTGACTACTAATACTATTGCAACACCTCATGTCTAGTGGCTCCATGTTTTGTCTTGCGTGGCGTGATGAAGATTTGCCAACACACAATCAAGGAGAGCCAAAGATTCTGCCACGTGTTCCGTCAAGAAAAGAGCCGTGCACCACTCGGAGGGAACAACTGATCTGTCTATAAACGTCTCAACAAAAGTGGTTCCCTTGTAACAGCTTGCTGAACTGATTCCGTCCAAATTTAGAAGAAGGGTTTTGCTCGCTTGGAGTAATTTGGAGAATGGAGCCTACCTTAGAACTCGTATCCTCAAGCCTACATTTAAAAAAGGAAAAAAAAAAAATGATCCCATTTCAAGCATACCTCATTCATGCATGCATGCCCATCAGCCAACCATTGAAAGTATTCTGTGTACGTAAGAGTAACCTTCAACGCATACAGTATTAATCTCGAAGATTAATTAATCATGCTCATCAAACATGAAAGGATCCTAGTTAACTAGTTGAAATGTTTATCTAGTAAATTTTGCATATTGTTTAAATAAATTAATTAAATTATCAACACACTTTACCATCAACCGATCAATAATTGATTGCCCTGTTGTTGAGTTATTGAGAAACAATTGGAGATTCTATCTTATAGGATGTAATGTTTTTTCTCTTAATTTTTATCCATATAAATTTTAATTAATATTAGCAAAATTTTAATTAATAATTTTGTCTTCCCATATAAACATAAGACCCAACCACATTTTATCTGATATGCGATTTAACATTCTTCTCTGTTTAATCACACGATGTCTTCATCGTGTCAAAATTATTTCTCATATAAACTGAAGAGCTAATCACTTTTTGATATAAGACGTAACATTCTCTTTTGCCTCATCACTTGACACCCTCATTATGTTTGACTTATTCCGAATATAAACCTAAGAACCAACCACTTTCTAATATAAAAAAGTGACATTCTTCTCTTCCTCGTTAATCACATGACACCCTCACTATATCTAGCCTATTCCTTATGAGGCAACTTGATTTGTGCTTTATACCCACTAATTTTTACGAGACTCGCATCTCATTCTCTCCCACATAATCATATGATGCCTTCAATTATATCTAGTGTATTCCTCGTGTGTCAACTTAGCTCATATTGCTCATTTTTACTAATTTTAATCTTAATGAGCTAATTAGACCCGTATTATCTCTCTTTACTAATTTTGAAAGATTCATATCTCACACAAAAAATTTTTATTAGGGATGAAAGTTAAGTCTGTCTACTCCTTATGAGCCAACTTAACTCGTATAGTTCGTCCTCGTTAATTCTAAAAGACCCATATCTTGTGTGGCATGACTTTTGGACCTATTTTTCATGAGCCAATTTGTCCAATATTGTTCATCCTCACTAATTTTGAGAGACCATATCTCACGTGGTAATTCTTAATTAAAGCTAAAAGTCATAGATTTAGAGGCCGACATATAGACATTAACATGCTTTTATAT
This sequence comes from Ailanthus altissimus, assembly GCA_946807835.1. Taxonomy (NCBI): domain Eukaryota; kingdom Viridiplantae; phylum Streptophyta; class Magnoliopsida; order Sapindales; family Simaroubaceae; genus Ailanthus; species Ailanthus altissimus. The sequence continues at coordinate 22,378,103 of OX327692.1, read as the reverse complement.
TATTTGTCACATATTGAAAGTTTGTCATTTAACTAAAAGACTAATTTATTAGACAATGTTGCCTATTCACCTATATAAATTTAAAATTCACCATATTTTTATTTGATATGATACACGATGATTAATAAATACCTAAATGTGAAAAAACTCAAATATATTGGACAAACAAGATTAACACCATAAGAATTGACATAATAACACATCGTATGTAATATATCTAATTTTTTGTAATATGAATATTTAAAATGACCTCAAACATTCAGATCCTAAACCAAAACCATTTTGATTGTCCTAAGTCATTCCCTGGAGTTTTTTACTCGATTCTACTTGCTTACAAACATGAAATTTGCTTCAATATGAAGCACCCGCAAGTGTGAAAACGAAACCACCGGATTAATTAATGAAGAAACAGTGATTTATGATTTAATTCGATAGCGTGCCGTGAGAGCATGACATAGATAATATAGTTACTGTACTTGCCCCTCTTTACCATTTTCTAAAGCCAAAATATTAACCTAAAATTACCGAGAGACAAAGCTACCGTGTGACGTGTTTGAATCTTACTTTTGCCTCTTGCATGTTATGTACTTGTTTAACGTGTGTTTTAAACTTTAGAAGAGCTAGTAACCCTCCCTTTTTTTTTCTCTTTATCCTAAAAAATTACAAAAATAAAAAATAAAATAATTATATTATAAGTAATATGATAAAAGTTATATGTCAAATTATATGATATTTAATTATACATTAATAAAAAAAACATAAAAGTAAACAATTACCTAACATATAACAATTATTAATCAAATCAATCAATCAATCACCAAAAATGTTTACATACACCTAATAATAAAAAAAAGCATTGGTCTAAAGAGTACCTAAGACTTTCTCCATATATATAGTATTTTGTTTACAATACATTAGTTAAATTATAAGTTTTTATTTTAACTCTGTAAATGTAGTGTTAAGTGCAAAACATGTTTGATAATTGAAAGATAAATCCAAATTGGAAAAAAAAGAGGATTGGACTTTTTCTAACAACGTGAAAGAAGAAAAAAGAGGTTGGTATTTATCTCTTTATCCTCAATCTATCGGGCGAAGGAATCGCAGAATTGGAAGCCACTTGACGCAGCTCTCCACCTTTGCTTCCAAATCCATTTACCACATTTGTTATCACAAACAAATGAGGGAGCAGAGTTATCCCACCACGTGTCAGTTGGTGAAATGCCTAATCCAAATCTCTTTTCTAAGAAAAAAGTTGGAAGTATCTCATGCTATTCATTTGAGAAACCATCCACATCAACACAAGATGCATGTGCATGCAACTTATTTATAACCTTAAACGCCCCATTTCGATGTTTGATGATCGATGATCAAAACAATTTGCATGATCATAACCTTTGGAGCAATCGGTTGATGTTCATAAAGCAGGAATCACAAGATTATGAACTTGCTAGACCGCGACAGCCGGAGAATATGATCTATGGACATCTGTCATCTGAGAATCTTACATAATTAACCTTCTAAATTTAAGTATGTAAATTAATGTTAAAAAAAAACTATACATATATACTCTTTATATAAACTAATGTAATGTATAAATATTGATTGAACAAAATACAATAATTAGTTGAAAAAATTGTAATAAATTATATGAGTCTGTACTTATATGCTATATTAATTTTCATAAGATAAATTTATACATGAATTTATTTATTAATTAAATGTATCCCCTATTTTTAATAATTAAAAGTTTTAAAAATTTATCAAATTTTGATTAAAATTTATTGCGTATTAATATTCGGGTATAATAAAGATTTAATATATGGATTAATATCCCTAGGATAGAGATGTAATCTCTTCTATTTTCTCATAACTCATGATACATGCAATATAAATATTAATAAAGATTTAAATTTGATATTTGATTGGTCAATTTTCTATCCTACTCATGAATAGTAGTTTACTACTATTAAGTATATAGTACTAACAACTCAATTATCGCACTAATAAAAACACAAAAATTAAGAAGTGAGGACAAAAATAGGATTAATGTTTTTATACGCATAATGGCCAATACAAACGGGACCCATGAGCTAAACATCACAAAAGGAAGGCAATATCAACATGCACTTTGTAACTCTACTAAGCAAAGCTAGATTTTAATTAAAATTTGAGATAAGAGGGTATCAATGAAATTATTGAGAAATAAATCAACGACAGAAACCATACATTTGTGTGACCACAAACCATCCCATCGAAGAGATATTAAAACTAAAACACAATCAAGATAGATCCTCTTTTTAGATTTAATTAGAATATGAATATTGAAGAAAAAAACAGGTGAATAACTTTAGTACGTCTTTGACTATTTGATAAGAATAATAATTTAGAGAAATCCTCTATGAACTCCCCTCCTTTCAAGTTAAGCTAAAAGCCAGTCCTATGCATATTTCTCACTTACAAACTTTAGTCAACCTCATAAAATTATTATACTATGTCGCATATAAATCAGTAACTAAAGTATATTATTTAATGTGTCAAGTCATATTTTGCTTCTATTTGCCGGCTAAAAATAATTTAGATCTCTTTGGAATACAGCTGTGGATCTATTCTTCCTCTAAATATGCAATTACGTGGATTATAATGATTGTTTAACTACAAATCTTTTTTTGGTGGGGGGATTCAATTATTTGAGCTATACCTTTGTTGTTGTTAAATATTTAATGGGGTTGCAAAGGCACATATGATAAACCGTCTATGAATTTCAAAAATACTTTGGAACTTATTCTTATAACACTTTCTATTAAGTGGGTACCTTTAAGCCTTTGCTTGCACCAATGAAGGAGATTGAAAAGTTAGATTCTAGTGTAGTTTGGTGGCGAATGGAATCTAACAGCCGCGGATCAGAGACAATAAGTGAAGATCAGCAGGATAAATATAAATTAGCAGTATAAGAGTTTCTTTTTGTAAAATAAAAAATCATTAATGTAATATCACTGAAAGGATCAGCAATACTATATATAAATTTTTTGATATAAAATTAAAATATTATTAAAATATTATATAAAAATTAAACAAATTTATTATAACTCTCGAACTTACAACTTACGCATAAAAATAATACACGCAAATCTCATAACAAAAATTATTATCCTATTCAAGTGAAAAGACCTACCCTCACACATAAGAACTAAAAAAACAAACCTACCCCGTAACAAAGATTAGTACCCATTTAAGGTGAGATACCTACAGCAGTATAAGAGTTTGACAAATATTAATTGGTTAGTGGAGGAAATGTGGAGAGCAGTGATTGAAAAGCCAGAAACTCAAGAAGAGAAACGAAACATGTGGCAAGCTAAATGTTTCTCCTTTATCGTGTTCCCCAGTTACCACCTTTACAAGTTAGCAGGCAATTTGATTTTTGGAATGGCAAGGCAGAAATTAGGAAAAAAAAAATCGGCTACGTTGATTGCGGGGGCCATAACCCATCAGCTATAGATGACATTGGCATGCTCATTGGATTGGAATTGGACCCCTACACTGGCCCCATCTTCTTCTTTATAAATTAATAATAAGAGACACGTGGGTCCTCCATTTGCATGACATGAGTGGTCGACGTCACTACTTGAGATCCACGTCACCCTCCCCACATCAACTTGAATTATCCCTTCTTTTTCACTACCTGCCTCTTCTTGCAAACAGATCCCCGATATCATCACCCCGTTGTTATATATCTCCCGTAAATAAAACTGAAAAGCACACTAATTTAATCTTATTAATGAAAATGGAAACGATAGCAGTTGGCTCAAAAGTAGTTATTTACAGAGAAAATGTTTTGGTTATTTTATAACTTAAATATTTTAATTTAATAAATATTCTTGTTTGAAAGCAATAGGTGACGGGTTTGTACTTCACAGGAGGGTATATTTAGAAATGTCTCTTCATTTTAATAAATCCCTTCATTTTGCAAGCTCAGTCTCCGCTCTCTCTTGTTCATCTTTTATGTTTTAAGCTTTTTACCTGGAAAGAAACGAAAACATTCTACGCAGATATAATTTTGAAAGGACATCTTGACGTTAGGATCAAAAGAAATAGGCACGTAGATTTTTAAAAGTAGGATTTTAGTTTACACTCGAAAAAACAAAGCTAGTAGATATAACGTGTCGTTACACGTATTAGTCTCAAATTAGGTGACTCTTTTGGCACTCGGAATTAAGGATTTGTTCATTTTCTTGGGTGTGTATTTCATCATTTATGCCAAAAACAAAACCCAAAATGCCCGAATAAAAGCAATCTAATGAAAATAAGAGCAACCAAAAAAAAAAAAAATTAATGCAAACGAAAGAAAAAACGAGAATCCTTTCTTCTTCGTCTGCAGTTCACTGGTTCATCGCGTATCGCATTCTTACGATTTAAAGTACAATTATATTTTATTTAAAACGTAATAATGGTGCATGTAGTGAATTTGATGAAATTTCTCATAATTGGGCTCCTTTCATTTAATCTTGATTATAATTTTTTTTTTCTAACTTTGTGGGGTTTTTGAAATGATGATGTATTTTGGGGGTTTCTAGATTTTTCTTCGATTTTGTGTGTTTTTGCTATTATTGTTTGGTGGTTATTATGATTTTGTATTTTGTATTTTTTTTTGTTTATTTATTTAGGGTTGTTAAAAAGGAAAAGGCGTGTTTATGAACATGTATGTTTATTGTTGTGTGCTTTCATTAAGGCTGTATGTTTCAATTTTGCATGTTTATGTTTATAGTATTGTCTTTAGTTTTTTGGTTTGTGTTTGATCAATAACTGTGTAGTAAATTTGAGGGTTAAGGTTTTGGTTATTGATATTGATACCAACTACATGTAGGGTTTTGAGAACTAATTTTTATATTGAGATGGCTTTACAGAGAAATTGGAAAGGAGTGGCAGTGACACTTAAAGAGTTACGGGATTTGACGAGTGTATGAAGTTTGTTGAAGAGACACTTGTAATTTGATCAATATGCAAAAATGTATATGTGAGGAAGTGTTGAAAAGCTTATTGAGGCCAGATGAAAGTTTTACAATAATGCCCTGGACAGGAAAGACGATGGTTTTGAAAAAGACTGTTATTTAGTAGAATTGGTGACAGATGTGTGAGGTTGGGTGGTATCAGTTGGTCATTGACTTTCATCTCTTACCTTTAGATATGCAAACACCTCCTCTTGGAGCCTAGCTATTCCAAAATCCAAATTAAACTTATCAAATCAACACACCCCCCCCCCCCCCCCCCCCCCCCCAAAAAAAAAAAAAAAACACCAATATATTGGCATTGTTACTGATGAACTTGAACCTGAGTCACAAGTTTATTGAACGTCATAAAAACACTAATATGTTGGCATCACTTGAATACACATTTTCATTTTCACCATTACATTGATAAACCATTGTTTGAGGAGTTGGTTACTGTCTTCAACCGAGTTTTTTTGAACTCAAACTTTAAATTTTGCATCTTCTCCTTACTTACACAACGAAAACATTACTTATCATGTTTGTTTGGTGATTGAGATATGTGCACAAAAACTCTTAAGTTGTATTCACATATCATATTTTAGAATTTTATTAAACCCTTATTTACTTCTTTTATTAGAGTTGAGTGATTTAAGATTGGACGGAATTTATCTACATCAGGTTCTCAAAATTGGTACTAGTCACATCCACTTTGAATGTAATAAAAATAATGTTTATTTAGATAGAACTTTGATTTTGAAATTCAAACATTAGATGTCTCTTTGCATTAGCACATACAATTCTTAAACCTGATAAGAGCCTCTTTTACATTCTATGTACCACTTTACCTTTGTGTATGCACTGTATGATGCAAATAGGCTGACTAAATGTTTTTGTTTGAGAGAGGAAAAAGTGTTTCAAAGAAAGACAATGGGTTTTTCATAGGCAGAGCACAAGTTACTTAGCAAAATGGCAAATACAAATTGAAAAAGTATGCTTTAAATTGCTCAAATTCGACTTCAAACAAAAACATCTTAAAGCAACGGTCAAATGATAATAGGGCTAATAACAACAACGATCAAGAAAAGTTAATTTCATAATTTAATTAACTTATGAGTATAAAACTGGTACTGCATATGACAATCAGGAACCATTACTAAATAGCTGATATCTTAACATAGAGGGTAATTATGTCATTTTATCAAAAAATTCTTATGTTGAGAAAAGAAGAAAAAATTAAACTAAATAATTTACATATAAAAGAAAAATATGCATAGAAGGAATGAAAAGCTAAATTAGATAATTACATATTGAGAAAAATACACAAAAGGTAATTGAGACTATCTTAACTTAAAAATTAATTAAAGAAAAAATTATTTGATTTATTTTCTCTTTTAACAAGTGGTAAACTAATATGATATCAGAGTTAAAGTCTTTAATTTAATTTATTTTCAATTAATTTCGTATTATGTCCTAGTTTTCAATTAATTTTTTAATTATATTTTTATTTTTAGTTAATTTATTAATTTATCTATTTTTTTAATTTTTTAATTTATCTCTGTATCGATCTATATAGATCCACTCTATTTTAAATTTTAAAATTGGATTTATGTTTTATATTAAGGATATTATTAAAACTTATCTTTAATATTAATACTATGTATTTTTTTAATAATTTTAAATTTTAAATTGAGTGATAAATTTATAAATACTTACCTTAAAATTAAATTTATATTTTACATAAAAATAACTATTAAAACTTATCTTTAATTATATACTAAACCTTCTCTTAATAGCTTAAAATTTTAGTTGGGTGGTAAACCTACTATGTCTTAAATCTTAAATTTTGATCCACAATTTATGTAAGTATGATTATTAAAATTGTAGACCAATTCTTAATAATTTAACCTTTTGAGTTAGGATTGTAAATTAATAAATATTTTTCAATACTTGCAGACTAATTATTTCTAGTTTATACTTTCTAGGCTAGGCTTAGGGTTTGGTCTGACCGATAGTTCTAGGGCTTACAAGTAAAACATTAAACATCTTTTGAAAATAATTGATACCTTATTTAAATAAATGTAATGGCCTATAATTTCGTCTCAACCGGTCTACCAACAAATATTAACTAGTCACTTCCACTTACTAGAAACTTGTTCTAGTTTCAATATCATGATCTCATTGCTTCATTATCTCCCATTAATTCCAACCACCAATTATTGAAGTTTCTTCCATCCTTTCACAAAAGTTCAAAAACTAAGGGCTTTTGCATATTACTCGAATTATGAATTAATTTTATCACACGATAAATGTCTTAAGTAAGAGCGGGTATTATTTATTTTGGTTTGTTTCATGTCAAAATCAAATTGATTAATTTTAAAAAATTAGAATTGGTCGATTTAATCAAAATTTTTGAATATTTTTTTTAAAAATTAATATATTTTTAAATTTAAATTAAAATAAATCAAATTAATTTAAATTAATTTTTTTTTCAATTCAATTTAATTTTCGATTAAATCAAACCGGTGCCTATATCTAATCTCAAAATTTTTTTTTCTGTTATTTTCATTAAAAGAAAAAAATGATATTGATGATATTAATTAAACCGAATATTTTTATTAAGATTCGATCTTAACCATCCAGATTCCAGTGTGTATGTCCCACAGGCCATGAGAAAATGTTGGCAAATAGAGAAACCAAAACATATTTGAGTGTGCAAAAATGGCCATGAAAGTGGGGGCCAGTTAGACTGACTGAGAGTGAAATCCAAATTAAGTTGACTGGAAAATGGTAACAACAGGAAACCCCACCAAAAGTAGTTGATTACTTTCCCACTCCCAGTCCCAGTATAGCTGCTACTCAAGATTTGCTTTCTGATTTTTCACTAGCCAGTACTACTGTATCTGTACTCTGTAGCCATGCACTACAATTTATTAACTCTTCTCTAACTCTTTAGTACAATTCCATTACACCTTTCAGTTTAACCTTAAAACTTTATAAACTATTTAAACATAGGTAATTAAGATTTATTATTTTAATAATTTTTCTTTTATTAATTATTAATCACATGTTTTGTATTTATTTAAGTGAAAGTTTAACTTAAATGGATGATTTGGTCAAATAGGTTCGATATAGACGTGTGAGAGAAGTAGAAAGATTCAAAGATTAGGTTTATGAATTAGATGTCTAGATGACATAATAATCTTTTTACGCATAGTTGAATTGGGAAAAGGAAAGATTTGGTTAATAAAATCTGGAAAAATCAATCTGTTTCCTTCTTTAGGACGTACCTCGATTTCTTTCCAATCGTAAAACTGTTTTTTGTTTTTTGACCAACTGTCAAATTGGCATTGGATAAATCACAATTATCGAATGGAGCACATTACACAACAATTAAGTTGTAATTGGCAGCCGTAATGGCACCGTTATTGAAAAAATAGAGCAAAATTTAAAAAGGAGATGGAATCCCCCCGGGTGAATTAGGATTATGTCAGATATATTGATGGTTGAAAGTAAAGACATAAAAAAAAAAAAAAAAGGAAGACCAAAATCATAAATAGGCAAGTAAAAACAACTAAAGAGTAACTGAACATTTTGTTATTGCTGATTCATTCATAACTTTGACCTAATATTGTTAAGGTCTTCCACGAGAGCCCAGAATTCGGTACCTGAATTTGTTACAACACGACCCTTTACGTTACTCCATTATCACCCCCCCAAAACGCGTGTCCCACACTCTCCGAATTTCCTTCATTTTTAGACTAAATAGTCCTTATTTATTTATTTGACTTTTGCCTTTATTTTTGCTGAAATTATCTTAAATTAATCTCTAAATATTAAGTTGAATTAAATTTGATTTGGACAGCGATTATTTCACACACAAATTCAAAGAAGCGTGCAATTACGCGCCTGGGATTTAGTTTTGTTATGATGAATTTTACCTGAGGTAAAAAATAATAAACTGAAAATAAACGCAGTTAGTTAGTTGCTTTTACTCGCAACAAATTTAACCGCTTTTTCAAAACAAACCCAAACAATTTGAGAGAGAGAGAAGCACAATACCACCTGTATTCAACAAACGGAAATAAAGAGATGAGGATAGCCCGATTAGCCACTCTCTCTCTCTGCCTCTCATCTTTTTTAAGTATTAAATAAAAAATTTCAAAAGATAAAAAGAGAGTTCTCGAAAGCTTGCAGACAAGAGGAGGATTTCGCCAGTACACACAAAAGAATTTTTTTTAAAAAATAAATAAATAAACAAAACCAAAACCGACGACGGGCGGATGGATCTGGGTCAACGCCGTTTGACCGTGAAGAGGACAAGAACGTAATTGCACTCTAACTCCTTGTCCAGGGGTTATTTATTTTATGATTCGGTTCCGTCGTTGTTGGTTGCTGCTCTCTTTTAAGGCCTCTTCTTGCTTTTTCCCTCTTTTATATAAGCTATCGTCTTGCTTTTTCTCTCTTTATCTCTAAACGGCGAGACAAAGAAAACAACCACAGCTAGCAAAGGGATTATAGAAGAAAAATGAGAACCAAAAGAGGGCTCGGTTACCCAAGAGTAGTAGATGTTTGTTTAGACCATAGAGATAGAGTAGCAGTAAAGAAAAGAAGAATTTTCTCCGGCGAGCCAAAGATGGGTAGCCGGAAAAGACAAAGACTCTCGCAGGATGCCGCTGGAAAGCGTGATTTCTTCGATGTTTTACCAGATGATCTTGTTTTTTCTATTCTCTGCAAGCTTAGCTCCAGCGCTAGTTGCCCCTCCGATTTCGCCAATGTTTTAATAACGTATGTTTCACTTGTTGTTTCATTTGCTTATGATTTTATCACCAATTGTTTTTTTTTTTTTAAAGAATTTTAACTGACGTTGTTGGTTTTTATGAAACGCAGATGCAAGAGATTAAATGGCTTGGCTATGAATTCTGTAGTACTTTCTAAAGCTTCTAAAAAAATATTCGCCATTAGAGCCAAAAACTGGTCCGAGTCAGCTCACCGGTTCTTGAAACTCTGCGCCGACTCCGGAAACGTTGAAGCTTGTTACACTCTCGGCATGGTAAAAAGTTTATTCTTTCAGTACTTTATTTAATGTTGAAAATAAAATTGTATTTTTACTTCTCAAGTTATGAACGTTCTTCGAATGATGCTCGCATGGTTTTTAATAGTCTTATTACTTGATTTTTTTTTTATTTCACAGATTCGGTTTTACTGTTTACAAAACCGGGGAAGCGGGGCCTCGCTCATGGCCAAGGCCGCCATTAGCTCACACGCTCAGGCGCTCTACTCCCTGGCAGTTATTCAGTTCAACGGCAGCGGTGGTTCCAAAAACGACAAGGATTTGAGAGCCGGCGTGGCTCTGTGTGCGCGAGCCGCTTTTCTTGGCCACATCGACGCGCTGCGGGAGCTGGGTCACTGTCTCCAGGACGGCTACGGCGTGCGCCAAAACATCGCCGAGGGGCGCCGGTTCCTCGTCCAAGCCAACGCTCGCGAGCTAGCGGCGGTGCTCTCGTCGTCAGCTTCTCAAGGCATGTCCGCACGCTCTTGGCTCACATGGAATTCACTCTCACACGCCCACCCAGTTCCCCACCCTCAAATTCCTAACAACGGTCACGTCACTGGGATGGGGTGTCCGTTACTCAGTGATTTCGGTTGCAATGTACCGGCGCCAGAGGCGCATCCGGCGAGCCTATTTTTAGCCGAGTGGTTCACGGCTCGTGGCGGGACGGCAGGGCCGGGATTGAGGTTGTGTTCGCATGTGGGATGTGGGAGACCGGAGACCAGGAGACACGAGTTCCGTCGGTGTTCAGTCTGCGGAGCCGTGAATTACTGTTCACGCGCCTGTCAAGCGCTTGACTGGAAGTTGCGCCATAAAGTCGAGTGCGCGCCGGCCGAACGGTGGATTGACGGGGAGGGCGATGGCGACGGTAACGGTGACGGGGCTGTTAATGAAGTAGAGGGAGGCGGTGAAGGAGAGGATGACGCCATAGCGAATAGTTAAAACGGAGATGGGAAGAGTTAGACTGACGATGATAGTAAACCGTTAAAGGTAACGGTAACGGCACATAATAGGCGTAAAATATGTCAAAAAGAAACGGAGAAAATTGAGGCCAGTTTTTATGGAAAATTAAGTTAAAAATCTTTCACAGAGTAATACTATGCTTATTTAATGATACTCTAAATTTTTTATTTTAAATTAACGTGTGAATGTAATTATAAACTTTCACCATTTTATTATTGATTGAAAAATTTAGAGTACCATCTAACAAGCACAGTATTATTAAAAGTCGTTGGAATTTGCAAGGCAGTTGAGAGAAAGTTGTTTGCCCTTGTATGTATAGAGGGGTAAATCCGAGAAATCAACGGACTTTTTTCTTTCTCTTTTCATTTTCTCATCTTTTTGTACCAAAGAGCAACTTTCAACCTTAATTTCGGTAAATCAAATATTCAAATTCCGGTAAATTTGTTGTTTTCTTCATGTTTCTATCTTTGATTCCTCCTTCCCTCTCCCAGTTTTATATAAATTGCAATTAACAAACAATGTGGAAATTAGAGAATGTATTAATAGAAAAACTAGGTATGGAGGAGCGAGATGAATAAGCAAACAGACGTAAAAGTCATATCTTGAGAAAATGGCTTAACTTTGGGGTAAAGGCAAGGAATTCCCATATCTTAGATCTGGAAAAAAGTGAAATTCCAAGCACAAAACAGCAACAGCAGCTCTCAGACTCTTATAATTGTTTTGTTTTCTTTTTTTTCTTCCCCTTTAAAAGAAGTGGGAAACTCTGAAATTTTGTAGCCACTCTAGAGATCGTAGGCAATGAATGAGTTGAATTCTTTTGTTGGTCCTTATTAAAAACCTTTTATTGCTTTTTGGCTGTCGAAACAGCAGACACCCACGAGAGATTTGACCCAGAACAGAAGATCGTAAGAAGATAAAAAGGAGAAAGAAAGTGAAAAAAAGTAGTGGGATAGAAATGCATTTTGTTAGTGGAGGATTGTTTGTGGGTATTTTTCAAAGCTTTTATTTTCTGCCAATACTCAAAAAAAAAAAAAAAAAAAAAAAGCGCATCTTAGGGTGGGGGTAGGGTGTACACTTATTCTTTCTTTTATTACGATTCTTTATTCAATTTTCAATTGTTATTTATATTTACTTTAGTACCCAAAATTAGATGCTCTTCAAGTGGTCCATCCAAGCCCAGCCCATTTAAAGCCAGTGGTTGGAATCCCAGCTGTGTTTGAAAACAATTTTATTTTTATGCAACAAAGTTGTTGCAGTGGAAAAAGCAACCGAAATGCTCATTTCTGTAAACAACTTGAGAGGGGTTGACTTCATTGTGGATCACTGCACATACCAAATGCCAATGAAAAATTAAATCATGAATTGATTGTATTTTGATTTTAATCGGATACTTAAATTTTTTTGTGAATACAGTTCAGGCTCTTAAGCAACAGGTTCACAAACAATGTCACATCTGACCAACCGTTTATACCAACTTTCTTCACATTAATCTCAAGTCATTGAAATTTTCTTCCGTTTGCAAAAAATTCTCTACGGGGTTTCATTTGAAAATTTTCTAATCCTACTGAAATCAAATAAAGAAGGCTCTGAGCTTGAGAGCTAGAGCCTAGAAGGTATGATGGAAATCCAGCGCTTTAGAAAAAGCATTTTTTCAGCAAAACCAGAAGCGCGCCCACAGAAACACTTTTGAACACACTTTTTTTTAAGTTGCTTTTATCAATTTTGCTGAGTTTCATTTTATGGATATCCTCAAATCAGGAAGCCAAATCGCATCGTTTTCTGTTTTTTGTACTGCTTGGTTAGCAAATAAGATCAAAAAGGAAGAAACAAAAGATAGAATAAAATAAAAAGAAATAGAAAATTATGGCCACTACGTTTCACAGAAGCAAAATTAGAATCTTGCAACCACCATTTTATTAGTTGCATATACGTATAAGATTCCAAGGTTCCCCTATCGCAATCAATTGCGCCAATTTCAAATCTCTAATAATCTACCTTATTACTTCATTATTTAAAATTTTCATGAATGTCAAGCATAGTTTTGATTTAAAAGTGGATTATACAAGTACATCAACTCTAGGATTTCACTTTCTGAAGCCAATCCAAGATGAGCAACTTGGTAGGTAATGTCACTGGGGTTTCTCCAAAAGCCTAAAGGAGTAAAGATGTATGCACTCCCGCATAAATTTTTATGGGCAAGCCCAATGCACAAAGAGGCCCAAATATTAAGGCATAGTTAGAAATATATTATGGGCCGGAGATGAGTGGGTGTCTTGAAACGTCATCTGTTTTTTTAAGTGAATTTCTAGATAGTAAGACAAACAATCTCTCCCCTGTCAAACCAAAGACGCTGGCTGCTCTGCTTCGCGAGTTCTGAGCTTAGAATCAGGTACGTTTTATTTTCTAATGATTAGATATCATTATTTGAACTTGCATTTGCTCTTTCATTCACTAAGATCACTTCTTTTTTTTAAAAGCATCGGTTCTTGTGCAGTTTTTTTTTTTTCGGAATTTTCTTTTTGTATTCGCAGTCTAGGGTTTCCCAGTTGAATATGACATGATCCATTTGATCCCCATTAAAATTTTGTATTGATGAGGGGATTGATAATGCGAAAGCTAGATTTTTGTTGAGATGAATAATTTAGGTGATTTTGAATTACTGATTGATAGGAAGAGAAGTGAAGATGGGATTTATAATGGAGTTTGCTGAGAATTTGATTCTGAGGTTGATGGAGGACCCAAAAGAGAGGGACAAGAAATTTAGGGAGCGTTTGTATGAGAGGAAAGAGAGGTGCAATAAGACTAAAGAGATGTGGAGCTATCCTCTGCGTCCCTACGGGTTCTGGACATTTGAGCGACACAACGCCCAGCTCCGTTGGGATGCTCAGATTAGCCAGGTGCCTGGCAGAAGGGACCCGTATGATGATCTTCTTCAGGACAGCTACGATACCACCTCTACCTCCAAATGAGTACCAGGTTTTGTTTCATGCTTTAATTTGATCCAACTAGTTCAATTATTTTTTTCCTAGTGAGGTGGTTTTGCAATTTATGATACGAGTGCTAGAACTTTTATGGTGTTTTGGTTAATTGGTGACCGTTGTGCGTCTTTGATTTATGTAATTTGGGATTATGTTTTCTTAATTTTTTTAGCTTATTGTTGGTTATTACTTGGAATGTCTTATGCATCAGCCATGGAATAATACGATTATTAGAAAATGAGATGAAGTCCTTATGTATCGATTCATTATCTGTAGATTTGTAATGTTTGATGATTTTTTAATTTCACCTGATTTGTATTTTTGGTGTTTGAGTAAACAGCAAGCTCTTTTAGTCGCATGAAATTATATTATCTTAAGCAACCAAAGATGAGGTTGTGAAGTTGCTGGGAGATTGTGCCTCTTCTGGCCCATTTACTACTGTTAACCTGTTTAATTTAACTTGTATTTTTCTTATATAAGCTTTAAGGTTGTTTGAATTTTATCAGTTGCATCTTTGTCCATATCCTTGGATGGCAAATTGTATATCTATATGTATTTGAGCCTTCAAAACTTAGATTTATATCAGTATTTATCTGTGATTAGACATGATCCAAACTTGAGACATTTTATATACTACTTTAATGGTTCTAAGGAGGGCCTTATACGCATAGAGACAGTTTCTCTGAAAGGAAGACTTGGATGCTGTTCAGTTAGATATTGTTACATGCCACAACATTTAAAAGGAATGTAGGATATTCCTGTCTTACTTTTTCTTTCTTTGTAACCATTATATTCACATTATCTGATATGACAAGGCAGAAATTACATCCATGTTGAATTTTAATTCTCGAAAAGGGCATCCCCTAAAGATATGTGTTTAGCATTTGCTACAAATGGCGTCTCTATGATATCTGATTAATTGAAAGACAATATAATGATTATACTGGTAGGAGTTAAGTTCTATATTTTCCATTTTCTATGAATCTACTTTCCAATTTCTTATAACAGGAATTCCACTTTCAATTTTCAGCCTTATGACCTCTAATGTGTTAAATATCAATCTTGAGACTGCAAGTCATCTGAAGAATCATTGAAGGCTATAGTTCAAAGATGCTCTGTATCGTACATATTTTAAATCGCAATATCATAACACTCTGTTTTTCTTTTATTGATGCAGGGAGCTCAGAAATGAAGGAAGAATGATTTGGAGCTTCAAAAGGAGGATGGCGAAGAGAATATAAGCTTGCTTTTTATTTACTTTCTATTTTCATTCCCATGTTTGGTTGAACAGTTCATTTATGTTGCAGAAATGTCAGCTGAGTTTATTATGTATGTTGAACATACAAGTTCAGCGTTGCAGATTGGTTTTGAAGTTTGAATAATTGTCCATGTAACTCTGTTATTGCAGAATCGAATGCTTCTTTGGTTGACACCCACCAAGTTTCAAAGTCTTCTCGTGTGTGGATAAAGAAATATACCTGCCAACACTGACAAAGATCACACTGGCTTAAGCAAACTAAGTTATCAATTTATGTCCTTGCTCTCAAAAGTTGTTTGATCCACTGGGAGATTATCAAAATCTCAACATCCAGATAAAGATATGTTCCTTATTAATACACATGATTTGTCTGAAAAGATCAACAATAACAGATTTATGGAACCATTTATACAGCATTCACTTGTGGAAAGGGTCAAACGAGTGCTAAAGTCATGTACAAAGTGATTACAATCCACATTGCTACAACAAGGCCACAACCGATTATAGCTTTGCAAACCAAACCAAAGATTACTACTTCTTAATCAGAATCAGAGCTTGATTCTTCTTTCTCGGCAGCATCTCCTTTCTTCACTGCTTCCTTCTGCTTAAAAGCCTTGGCTATCCCGTCCATGGGAACCAATGGAAGATGGCTAAATGCCCGGTAACCCTTCTTGGCCATGTTCTCTACAACGTGGTTGTACTTGTCCGACCAGTGAGCAGCTGTAGGAACTGTCATCCCTGCCATTGTGTGGAACAATGCATAGTGGTTAAGTTTATACCATGCTTTCACAGAATTGGTCAGCGCGAAATGCTTAGACTCTGCAGCGACATAATGTGCAGCAGCTCGAAGCCCCCCAGTCTGAGCCTCAGTTACAAGCTTTTGAGCTTTCTTTGATGCCCTTTCCATTAGACTGAGGGCTTGGCTAACAACTCTCTTCGCCATTGGTGGAGCATGCTCATCAAACTTGCGTGAAGCTTCATCTACCTGCAGTAATCAACTAAGTTAGTTAGTCACGTAGTCTTAGGAATTTGCAAAAGTTCACTGCCAAAAATGTCAAACCATATTTCAAATAAGGAGAATTGTAAAGATGTAGAAGGCGAGAGTAACATCCACCCGTCAGAAAAAATATTCTCCCTTGTTTATGTTACCTTGGATAATTTCTATACATACCGATAAAGAACTTAGTAGTCCAATTTTAATTCGTTTATTTATTTCTTTTTTTAACAAGACTTCTCCAACTATATTTCGAAAATAGTTCTGAACGAATTCATATGAGCCAAAAATAAACATTAAAATAGACAATGAATGTTCAAAAACTACAACAAGAATATTGAACTTTAGATTTTAATAACACTAAAACTGAAACACTATTATACATCTCCAGTAAAAGAGATCAAATCAATGAATTGCAAGATCTAAAAGGTGCGAAGATCCATTTTCTTGACAATAAGAACAAACACATTAAACAAGCTACATTCAGTGCCTATAATAAAAAGAAAACCAAATAAATAAATAGCAAAAATATTAATAGCACGAATGAGCTTCGAAGCAGAACGTTCTGCAAATTACTTATAGACACGCTTCATCTAACTAATAAAGATCAGACAAAAATTTCAAAACAAGCTACAAATTATTCCATATAATTGATATATAAATAATAATAATAAATCAATTGATCCAAAAAAAAAAATTCAAACAAATAGTACCTTCTTATCGAGAAAGACGAGCAGATTATCAGGCACGCCCTTGAATTTCTCATAGACAGGTCCCACGACGGCGTTCACGGCGCCCTCAACGGTCCCGACGGTTGAACGTAAAGGCCCCGAGTTGCGCTTGGCGTAGTCGTACAAACTCGAGACGCACACCAGCGCGTGAATCGCAGCCAGCCTCACGAATCCTAGATGCTTCAATTCCTGTTTCTTGTTCTCAGTCTCCATATCTCCGCTAGAAAACAAAAACGAAATTGTCTTAGATCACGAAAAATATGAAGAAGCTCGAGGAGGTTGTTTTTGTTATCAGCTTATAGCGTTGTGTGTAAGTAAAAGATCGTGCAAGGGTTTTGGGTAGAGTGATGGTTTTTTTTTATAGTACTAGAAGGTGCGAGAGACGAAATATCATTAGATCTGAGCCGTTGGCGTGATCTGACGGTGGGAATGAGATCTACTTTTGTGGTCTTTGGGTGAAAAAATAGGGCCCGAGTTGCATTTACCAGAGATGGGGCCTATTACTGGGAGAAAGTAGAGGCTTCGAGAGAGACAAGTGGAAGCTGATGACATATAGGTTGATTTGAAATATCTAAACGGAAAAGGAAGACTTTTTATAATACGGTGTTCGTTGGAAGCTTGTAGACTAGACTGCAGTTGTCAGCCGTGAAACACCAGACGCAAACTTTTGAGAAAGAATATTACTATTATTTTAAATAATCTATTAAATAATAATTAGATAATAAAATAGTAAAATAATTTTTTTTAAATATAATATAATGATAATTTTAAAAATTATATTATTTTAATTATATTATTAATAATTATTTAATATATTATTTAAAATAAAAATTTTGAAATAATAGTCTTTCACGGAACTTTACTATTATTAAGCTTTTGTTCTTATTTTATTATTTTTTGGCGTAGTAATTGCTAGTCAGGTGTTGCACTATGGTGAAAGGGTTCGTGTTACCTTATCAATGCAAGGTCATTTTCTTGGTTAGTAATTGGCTCCAGGTCGTGTTACCTTATCTCGTCCAAAAAGCAATTTGATTTATTGATGAGATTAGAACAATAAAGGTACTGTCGAAGTCACTAATCAAGATTGTCTTGATGTAATTATTATGTTCATCAAATTGTACAGGCTAAACCATGGGCTGGCCGCTTGTTTCTAGGCAGTTTTTCCCGCATCATAAACGAATGAAGTTTTCCTCTCAATATTACAAGCACTTTGTGCACAGTGAGGGTGGATTTCCTGTCAACATAAGGCCATGTAAGTAGGCAAGATTTGAGTTGAATAATAATTAGAAGAAAACTTAGGATTACTTGGGCCATTTGTTATAGAAGGTAATGAAGGAATTGAGAAAAATAGTTGTACAAATATATGAAACAGGCCTGCTCATTATTTAAAATTGTGAAGCCCGCATAAATGGAAGTCATAGGTAATATTTGTTAAATAGTAGAAGTCGGCAGGCGACGCGGATTGAGATCCAGAGCATCTATTCTGATCAAATACGAATCTTTTCGTATCAATGAGGAACGCATTCACTGCATTATACTTAATACTCTCGGGCAAAAAGTTATATTCTCGCATCAATGAGAAACGCATGCACAGATCAACTGCTATTCATTAATCCATCATCATGCCTAAGAAAAAGGACCAAATCAGACGGTTATTTATGTTCCGTGTATATATATTCGCTTTCCATACGGAAAATTTCAGCCTGAAAAGCTCAAGTCTAAGAGGGAAAGCATTTCCCCAAATCACAATCAGAATATGTAATTTGTCATGATTATGACATTTTTTCTGCAACTATGGTCTAAAAATATTGCTTTTTTACATTCTATAATTGTGAAAACGAAGTTTGCACAAGTGTATAAAAGGTCAATCGGTGGCTTCGCAAACTTGTTTACATTTTATAATTGAGATTTCTGACGCTTCAAATGCTGAATTATAGGCTCCTTAACCTATTAAGAGGAAGAAAAAACAATCAACAAAGCAATTAGTTATTAGAAACATCATCATCCCTGCTTCCTTCATGTAAGTAGCAGTTCCAAATTGTACGTGATAATAGATTGAAGCGTACCGTGCTTGTTTTTCTGCACCTCTTCTCTTGGGTGGATCTGCTACCAATAACATTGTCGGCATCATCGCAGTAATTTGTGTTTCCATTTGCTCTGATGTTCTCTTTTCCTGGCACAAAGCTCTCTCTTGAAGCAACTGGCTGCACAATTCCATTGGCAAACTATCCATCAATTGGCTGCAAAACACTGAAAATCTAATGAAATCATCACCTAAAGTCAAAAACTTGAACACCAAACTAACCTCGGCATGACTTGTGGGAGTGTTTCCAAGCTCCCCAGCCTTGGAGATAGTCTGCTCACTCCTGATCGAACCAATTTGATGAATGTCAGATCTGCCCCTTGTGCGAGTGAGATCCGATCCAATAGAGTGAAGAGCACCACATGTGGACATGTCCATGTGGTTGCTTCCTGATAAGCAGAAGGAACATTTTTTTCATTCATCATTTCTTATAAACAGGAAAGAATCATAGGCTAAATTTTAATTTCTAGAAGGGAAAGATCAGGTACCCATTATGTGGAATTCTTGATGGCTGGACTTGCTATGTGGTTCATTAGTTTTCATGCCCTGTTAAAAATTAATAAAATTAGAGAAACATTATACGAACATCAGAGATTGTGAATACACATTATGAGCATGGAACAAAGATTGTAACTATCACCATAGTATCAATAGCCAATGCTTTCTTGACTTCCATAAGCTTTTTCTCTGTCAGACTCGAGTGGATCACACGTTTTCCTGTGTTTAAATTAAGATAAATTACAAGAAAATAAATTGAGATTATTCCATTTTCCAAAATTATGCTAAGCAAAAAGTTCTTAATTAGATTGCACAGACCTAGCTTACGGTTCCCTTTGGCTTCCACATAACCATCTTGGATCATGTTGTCTATTAATTTGCGGACAGTTGACTGATTGGCTTCTCCATCTAACTTGTTTTGAAGCTTTGTAATGGTTATGTAGTTCATTGGAAGAGCATGATAGAGAGCCTGATATTATAACAGTTTTAAGACTCAGGACACACCATGTCAGACATGAAAATAACCAGAGTTTCAAATGCACTACAAACTTAATGGGTTTGATCGGACTGCAGAATTTAATTCCAAAATTCATGGCAAGATGAAGAGCTAGTTCAACAGCTGAACACAGTTCAAGGAAATGCTAAGCATTTGAAGAATCACAGACACTAGAAAATGAAAGGCATGCTTGTTTGACATAAATTGTTTATTTATTAAGACATGAGCTGCTTCAATGAATTGAAAACAACTTACATCATCTATTTCCTCATCTTATACATAAATACATTTCACCTCATAAAAAAGATCATTCACTCACCTTCATGTATATCTGATCTTCTACCTTGGGAGATTTTTCAAAAAGAGAGACGCCATCCATTTCCTCTTTCACCAAGGTGAATTCATAATCAAATTTCTGATAGTGTTTTGCACAAGCAAAGCAGTGTGAGCCAAAAATAGACAGCTAAGCAGAAACTTGATTAACTAGTTAACGGAAAAGAGAAGAAGAAACACAGAAAACACCTCTTGCTTGTTTATAGTGTATTTGTCCTTTCCAGATTTTGATAAAACACCTCCTTTCACAAGCTTGTCCATTATTTCTAAAATACAATAAGATATTGAAATAGCAGTAAACTTGTTACACAGTTCAAAAATGCAGCACTTCACATATCTTGTTGTTCAAGCTTTAACATAACAGAGAATCTCCAGTTACCTTCAGTCAAAGCCTGCATTAAACCATTAAAACTTGTATGATTAGAGTAAGAATTATGAAATAAAGACAACTAAAGAATATAAGGAAATTACAAACTATTCTAAATAGCTATTTGCTCTAATAATCTTTCCGTCAAAAAGGAAGCCTGAAGGTTGAAAAAAAAAAATTGGTTACCTCTGAGATGTCGGGGAAATTTGATAGAACATCAGTAAGTTCAACAGTGTCAAGGTGATGGCTTTTAAACCAGTCCTTGACCCTGACTAATTGTTGTTCATCTTCCTCTGGATCCTGAGTATTATCAGTATTATCTGCAGAGCATATAAGCAGATGAATAGTCTAATTGCATCAAGCCCATCAATTAATAGCCCCAGGAATCATAAAATAATTAAAGATGGATAAAGTGGAAAAAATATCAAGAAAATAAGTTAATATGTTTTCATCCATTATGCCATTTTTTAGAAGTCCTTTATTGTGGCTGACTGTCATTATCATGTGAAGGTTGCTCTATTTAACAGTAAACTGTACCTCTATCAACCATTCCATTATTTTCCTCCGGCTGCTGCTTATCTGCCAAGATAACCATTGTTTCTTACAGTGGGGAGTCCCTCAATAAAGCTAAGGAATTAGTAGGAAGACAAAGACAACACA
Source organism: Ailanthus altissimus (assembly GCA_946807835.1). Taxonomy (NCBI): domain Eukaryota; kingdom Viridiplantae; phylum Streptophyta; class Magnoliopsida; order Sapindales; family Simaroubaceae; genus Ailanthus; species Ailanthus altissimus. The sequence continues at coordinate 22,356,707 of OX327692.1, read as the reverse complement.
TTAGTTAAAGCAGTTGATTTAATTACCAACTGGTGCCACTATGTACTGATCTTCTTGTGATTGGTTAACCTGCAATAATCAACATATTTTCAATATCCATATAATTCAATAGGTGTTCTGTATACATTGTGCTCAAATTTATAACTTTGTCACACTACCTCACTGTCAGATTCAGAAGACTCATCCATTTGCATAGAATCAGCACCTAAGCTCACTTCATCATCTTGCATGTCATCATTTTCATCCTCACATGGATCAAGCACGCTCTTTACCTATGTCAGTCACAATAAAAAATCATCACCTAAATATTTGAGACAACAGAACCAAATCATAGCCCTTCCAGAAATTTTCATCCCTAACCTTGAGAGCTAAAACAAAATGCTTGCTGTTAACATTCCCAACTTCCATTTTCAAAGGACTTTTGGTCCATGTATTGTGAGCTTCTTCCTCTGAGCAGGTTCTGAAGAATGGAGGCTCATAGTCCACTGGCTGTAAAGTCGGATACCATATCAGTAATCTCTTCTTGTTTCAATGTATTCGTTGTGGGGAAAAGAGAAAGATCTTCAATGTTTTCTTGAAATATAAATGTAAAAGATGCATATAACTTATGCAAACAAACACACATGCACCTTATATGAATTACCACACAACGAATCTGTATGCAAAAATTTAATTTGCAACTTATACGCTTTACCAAGCATACAACTGGCAAAAGAATTGTCACACAACCAGACGTGCCAACCCATTACAATATAAAAAAGGCAACACAAAAGTTTATATTTGATCTCCCCCGGTTCCTATCTAGCAAACTAAAGACTTTCATCAAACAATTATAATAGTAAAGGAAATCCCAGGTAAAAGCACAAAACCAAGAGGTAAGAGATCAATTAAATGGGCATACCGTCACATTGTCATAATAGAGGAGCTTCATCAATATGGTACGCTGAAACAAAAAGAGTAGATTCTCATCTGGTAATATCATAGTTCAATCATGTGAAAAGACATACAAAAAGCTTGAAACATATCACATATCATGTAATAACAAGCCACCAATTGAGTACCTCTTCAGGCATCCTGTCGAGTGTTCTCATAAGCTGAACCAGTGTGCGGACCATTTTACAAGCAGAGCTCCTGGGTATTACAATTGTGGCACAAATTCACAAAATGCACTCTCTAAAAGTTTTTAAACCACAAATATGGAAGAAAAAAATGAAATTTAACACAATATTTTGAATTAAACTACCTCATTTGATTGGGAGTAATTTCTGCAGTTGCCATACACTTGACTGTTCCTCCCTTTTTCTTGTTTCCCGTTCGATTGATACTCATTGAAACCTCTTGGCTATCAGAATCTGAGTAACTAAAAGAAACTGCAAAGGAAGACATGTTCTAATCTATCAATCCTCTCAAGATGTCACAAGAGAGAACAAAAATGAAAATAACAAATATATCCAACACGCATGTAATATATTCCAGTGTGAATATCTGGCATTTAGCCTATCATTTACAGTTAAATTTCTCAATTTTACACTGGCCAATCAAACTACAAAATCACACTGCAGGTGAAATGAACAATTAAATTTTAAAAGGCTAAACAAAGCGTTTTCAGAAGCCTTACATGCATATTCCTCAATCATTGGCCCTTCTACTGCTTTACATACACAGAACAAAAGTGTTTTTAGATACTTTTTCTGCAGTGCGTCATAAACGCCTGAAAGAAAAAATTATAAACAACAAATCAAATTAATCCAGTAAAAAAAAAGTACAAAGGAAAAGAATATCAAGTTGGATAAAAAATATATAAATACATAAACTTATATGATGAAATAATCAGCTTGCCTTTCTCCATCCAATCAATCAGTCTACGTGATTCAGCATCCATTGGCATCAGCTTCTTGATCTTCATCTCTACAGATAATTTCAAGGAAACTTTAGCCTGCAATTTGCAAATTATAGAAAAAAATTTAAAAGAAAATCTGACCGAACAAGCTTACCTAAAGCAGGAACAGACTTGTCGTTGAAGTACTTCTCAGGAAAAAGGCCTCTTATGTAACTAATATTGAATATGGCAATACGAAGCAGGTTCCTTGTCTGTTCAAATTAAATTCGTCAAAAATGACATGAATTTCATAAAATGAGATCATCCGGTGAGTTCCATATAATTGTTAACGATTTCACAGACAAAATTTAATAAACCGGTATAACAAACAAAGAAGAACATTAAGTATAACAAAATTAAACAACTAGACTGCAAGCTTCATCTACCGTCGACAATCATGACAATCTGCTAATCGCAACGTTATCATAGAAAAATAGCAAATCAAATCTCTACTGGTTAATATAAGCGAGTTTAAAATCTATAATTCTGATCTATAACTTCAAGTATGCGGTAGGTTTCCTTTGAATTATTAAGTCGGTGATATTTAACTATTCACCAAAAAAGAGATGCACTGATGTTTAACCGAGGCCAATCCAAAATTAAGTACAAAAAACAGCAGATCCAATCAAACATGTATGATTGATATACAATCATCTAAAATTTTGACATGAAAACCAACAAACAAGTTTGATTCTCTCACTGAGCTCGTCGGTGTCAGGAATTCTAAAAATAAGTAATAATCGGATTATGAATCCTTGATTAATTACCAGAAGAAGTGAATCCTGTTCGGTGATCTCCCTTTCCTTCACTTTCTGTGCAACAACCTGAAAACAAAGATAATAAACGGAAAATGAGATTAAGAAGACAAGTGTTTGGTAACTAATTAAGTTAGAGAGACGAAGAATGTGTGAAAATGAGCGTGAAATTATGGAAATAGAAACAATTCTAGGCTCACCATGGCTGCAGAATTTCGAGAGGATTAGAAAATGCACTGAGAGGGAGAAATTAAACTTGGAGAGAAAGCAAAGAAGGCTTGGTTTGGATATTTGAATCGAGTAAAAAATGAGACAGTGGCGCGCTCTAGGGAGTTATTTATAGACCGTTACGTAAACAAACCATGGTTAGAATGGGACTCTACCGTGGTTAACTGAGAATGCCGAATGCGAATTGCGGGATGAGGAAGGTCCGAGGTGCATGCTGTCATTTTGACGATAAATGTGTAGGTGTATTTCGGCCACCGGAGATGACGTGGCGTCTTAGAAATTGTTAAGCGACTGAAATATAGAGATCCCCACTGGATGAGAACTGGGAAGGTACCCGAATTCCGTGTACATTCTGGGCCGCACTCTAACAGAACAAAGTATTTTGAATGCGCTGCCTTTGAAGAAATTAGTGCATTTTTTAATTTCACTTGAAAAAGCATTTGCGGTGAAATTTCCTTTTCAAAGAATTAAAAAAAAAAAAACAGAATTTTAAGATTAGTTCTCCAAAAACCACAATATTCACTTAGCAAAGTTCTCTCTTTCTCTATAGGTGTACATTGAATAGCAAATTACAGCAGGTCCATGCTTCATTTGGTAATCTTGATTGAGCAAAGCTTACTCGTCGAGCTAGCTAACATTAGGTGTCAGTGAATAGTGATTTTAGAGGGTATCTCTTACTTTGTTGGTGTTAATAAACAATTCAAAATGTCTTGATTTTTGGGAATTTTTCATGACCCATTATTTTAAGTAATTTTTTTTTATCTTAAAATAATGGGTTAATTTTATTAGCCAAATTAAAGCAAAATAGGCATAATTACTTTTATTGATAAAATATTTGAAAATAAAAATATAAAATTAACCCAAGTTCTTGTAATTTGTAGATCCATTTTAAAAAATATACTTCAACATTTATAATAATTGTATTTCAAATTTAAATTATTAAAAAAAAAGTGAACGGAGAAAAAATTTAGAATTCTAAAAAAATACAAGTTTGATATGAAAAAATATAAATCTAATAAAATCATTCATACAGACAATTTCATTTAGGCAAATTAAAATTAGGTAACACATATTTGTGAACATGGTAATTACAACTAACTCTTTTTTAGGAAAATACATGTACTTCTTGACAATATAAAATCACATCTCTTAATATAAATTGGCAATCTTTACCTCCGCAACAAAATTTATATAAACCAAATTATCTGAAAAAGAGATACTATGTTCATCCAAATATCTCTCCATACAAATCCTCCTAAATAATTCTTTCTGATTAAGTAGTGATGGGCAAACTAAAATTGACCGATTCCAACAAATTAGAATCGATTGGTTCAAGCCCATTCGAACCAAATCAGTTCGGTTTAATTTTAATTTTTTTCATTATTTTTAGTGTATTTTTTTTTATTTGAACCAAATTGAACCAAAATCAAAACCAAATCGATCTGGTCTAAGAAAACCAAACCAAACCCTAAATTAAAATTAAAACTGAACCGAAACAAAAATTTCAATTCAATTCACCAATTAACCGAACTGGCACCCACCCCTATGACTAAGCATCAATTTATGTCTTATAAGATTGATGACCCGCATCTTCAAATAACTTGTAAATCTATTTTTTAAATTTTTTTTGAGAATTCTATATTGTTTGAAAACGCTATTTTTCCTGTAATAATAAGCAACAAAAAAAATTAAATAATTATTAAATAATTAAAATTAAATTAATTATTAAATAAAAAACATATTAAATAAGTTAAAATTCAAAAAATACACATATAAAATAATTATAATTAAATAAACTGAAACAAACATACATATTAAAATTAAATAAATTAAAACAAACATACATCTTAAATAATTTTTTTCAGATACTAATTAATTGTTTTTAACATTTAATTAATTAAATTATTCATTCGCTTTTATTTATTTAAATAAAAATAAAAATGGGATGCTTTAACATATGTTTATTAAAATTAACTTAATAATTTATTATTTAAATTTTAATTAAATTATGTATTTATTTATTAAATTAATAAGTAATAATAATTAATAATTAAATATTTTAAAAATAAAATAAAAACGCATTCCACGTGGTGCGCATGCGTGGGCATATAATAGTTGTCCGTGCATAGGCACTCTGCGTGATGTGCAGAGCGCATGGGTGCTCTAAATGATGTGAAGAGCGCATGCTCTTGGGTGCTTTGTAAAGCACCAGTTTATACGAAACATTTCGCATTGTAGAAGGCAGTTGGCTGCTACGCTGGTTGCCATTTGCATTTGTTTTTTTTAACAATTTAAGAGTCTTTTTTTTTGGTTAGATTTTCACCATTTTATTTCACATTTTTAATAATTTTTTTAAACAATCTACCCATATTTCACCTATTTTACTCACATCTACTCATTTTCATATATTTTTAATATAAACTAATAATTTCATCTAAAGTTTAAAAACTTTCCGAAGTATTGATTATTTTTCGAATTTGAAATGAACAATAAGATGAACAAAGTCCGCTCAATGCAATCTCACATTCAAATCAATCTACACAACGTTGATTTGAGAAAATTTTATTAAGAAATAATGCATTCAATTTTAAGAGAGAAAGTGATTTTTTTTTTTTTGAGTGGCAAGAGAAAATAAAATTCATAAGTATAAAGGTACAATTTTAAAAAATTTTAATTACAAAAAAATTAATTTTTACATGTAGAACTACAAAAGAAAAATGTAAAAAAAAAAATTAGCCATTTATAAAAAATTCCTTGGATTTTTTTAAAAAGGTTCGGATCAATAATTCGAAGCACTTCTAGTTAGTGACTTAGCGCCGCCCCCGTTCCCAGTTCGTCGGAGTTAATATGCATAAAGCTACTTAAAACAAGAAATAGAGAACCCAACAGGTCAACATAATTCCTTAATGAGACATCAAATTTATCGCAAAGGGCCAGCGCTCAATCTCGTTATGATGCATACAAATTTTAAATGCATTTGTAACCAATCATAGAACATAATACATACGATGATAAGAAACTGCATCTCATCTTGAACAAAGCGTTTAAGAGGTGGAGACAAGGCGCCAGGAAATATTTTCAGAAGCAAACTAATTTGTCCCCATACCTTTAGAGCAAGGTTATTCAAATAAGTGAACAAGTAAATTATTTCTGCATCTGCTTATCAATCTATATTTATTGACAAAAGTTAGAACTATCACCAAATCATATAAATAAAATTTCCACTACCATATCTCGTCCAGTTTTCATTTGCAGCAGGAAATTCTCCAACAAGGATAATGTGTATGACCGTACTCAAAAGTAATACACATTCGAATTATTAAAAAAAAAAATTCCAACCTATCCTCATCTTAAAATTATCTATTAAACACTTTAGCAGCCTTCTTTGCATAAAACGTTTCAACTGTTGATAGATGATTACACAATTGACCCTTTTTTGCTCTTTCCAGTTGAAACCACACTATTTGACCTCAGACCTTGAGTTTTGTAAAGACTTCTCAGCAAAGAGAAATCTAGAAGTATTCTCTAAACATACAGGACAAAATCGGTCCATATAACTTTCCAGTTCACATCCAAGCTCACCTTTCAAAAGGATCTCCTCTATTTGAAATTGGAGGATAAGTGGCTGCAGCTATTTTCTCCCGAAGATTGAATTTCTTTGCGATCACTGGTCTAACATCTTCAACTCCAACCAAGCTCTCCAAAAATGGTAGTAGTAGAAGCAATTCTTGATCTGAACGATCATCAAACCAGCTCTCAATTGGGATTCCATTGTCCACTTGGAACCCAAATGCCTAAGAAGAAAACCATTAACCTTGTTAAAGAAAAGAATCTTCAACAATTTTACATAGAAACAAACTTTTAACATGTGTACAGAATATGGGGAAATAATTTTATATGACAACACTTCATAAGAAAAAAACTATACCTTCCTCTAAAAAACATTCTATTTATTATATGAAATATAAATGAAATCTCTCCCTAACCGAGTGTGAGTGAGATTTGAACTCCAAACCTCTTATACCAGCCCAAGTAGCTTTACTAGTTAGACCAACTGAAACCCACAAATAGTACCTTTGTTTAACCTCATAGATTGAGGGCATAATAACTTGACAGCACTATGAAGATAGATATAAGATGATACCAACTGATCACAGAATTAAACCAATCATCTTCAAATATGTATTAGTCTCAGTGTTTATGGTCAATATAAGATGCAAATCCTGACAATAGCCAGGAAACCAAGCCAATTATAAGCATTCACAACCATAAGAAAAAAATTTAAAAGATAAAAATGCTGGACAACAGAAACAGTAGTACCAAGACAATATGCTCAGACACAGCTTATCTATATGACCCACCAAAATCAAGTTTACTAACCTAAACATGAAAATTTTGAATTGAACATACTTAACAAATAGGATGTCAACTGGCAACAATACTCATATAAAATTCATTCAGAACAGGAATTAAGATCAATACCTGCGGAGAGTTGTCAACTATGATAACATGTGCCAAATCACGGCCAAGAACTGACAAATCTTTGAGGTAATTGCCCTCAAAGAAAACACAAGATTCACGGTAAACACGATGGCGAAATAATTTTCTCTTTGGATCAAGCACATTGAGGAGATGCTCTGCATATATACTTTGACTAGCAGTGAATATAATGATCTCGAAGAGACAGGCAACTCTCTCCAGAAAATCTTTGAGGTGAGGACGGCATCGAACGTAAACTGTATGCTCTTGAAGGTTAAATTTTACAGGGAATGTGAAGTCTGCATCATCACACGGTTCTAGCGAGGAATGCACCAGAGTTTCTGCCAGATCAAAATAGTTAATCAACACCTTGAACATATACAGTAAATGGCAAACTATTTGCCATTAGCAGCATAAGAAGTAGCTCTTTTTCAAATAGCAAAGTTTGTTTACTTTTAACATCAGCCACAGATGAAAATGAGGAAAACTGGGAATTTGGCTCACTCTTCCAACAAATATGCACAGAGAAGAAACATAGTCCAAAAGGAGCAAACAGACAACTGATATTCACTTTTTATGTAAGACAACAAATACCCTGCTACTGAAGAACCAAATGCCAACATTCCCTCTCCTAAGTTACCAAAACAGAATAAAACTAGTTATACCAATATTCACAACATTTCTATTTATGATATTAATTGACTTAGTTGTTAAACTTCTTATTAGAGAAGTACAAAAGTACAGACTATTATAAAGAGTTGAAACAGCAGGAAACTATAGCAAAAATCATACTTGATATCCTACAGTCTAGCTGAAACCAACAGACAGATTGCCTTAACATATCAAAGGCAGCAGCACAAAAGCCTCAATCTGACATTCTAAAATAGATCTTCATCTAGTTACACAAATAATCAATTATGGAAGGAAAGTCCTTATTTGATAAAGTCTCTATCATGCAAATGTAAAGAAGACTTAAAAATATACATATTCAAATTTTCTCACCGTCCAAGTCCAAAACAAGAGTAGTAGGAGGACAACTCCGAGTCTGCTTAGGTAGCAGCATAGGCCGAAAAGTAGGAACGACTGATGACAATTCTGGTAAGTTCTTTATAAATAAGTACGGATCAAAGTCATCAAATTCCTCATACTCATCATCCTCCACATGAACATCAGTTAACATAGAATCTTGACCGTACTCGTCAACACACTCCAGCCTTGAGTTCTTCATAGCAAGATATATGGCTGAAACTTCAGAGGAAAGATTGGCTCCTTCAGAATCTGTATATTTGAAGCCACGACATTAGAATCTAGGGCAAGCATCTGGTCATCAAAATTCCAAATTTTAGATCATATATTTGCATCTACTTCTATTTCACCATTATACGTCGCATTTATCAAAGTCAATGTGCTCTCACTGTAATTCTTCTGTCCCACAAAAGTGGATTCGGAAGTTCCTTGAGTAACATGACCATCCAGCATATTGATTCGTGAGCATTCCATCCTACTCTCCTCATGGACTTTCTGGTCTCCACTCCGAAAGAATTTGACGAAGTCAACTAGACAAGAGTTACACATGACCATCACGCAAGAATAAATAGAGAAAAAATGAAACCTATACTTAGAGCAAGAAATTATATCACCTACCACCACCAGCAATTTCCCCGCCTGCAACTTTAGATACATGAAAGGACGGAGAAAATATTGTTTCCGACACACAAGGAGCAGTTTCCTTTTTATAATCCTGCAATACAATTTAAGAAATCATATGAAAAGCATCTAGATACCTCCAACAACTAAAGTTTGCTATTTTTGACATTTGACATTTTCCCACAATCCTTGCATTATACATCCTCTGATTCGTCAGAGGACAAATAACAACATCACATCAAGTCATTACATGCAAATGAATCCAAAGGATAATTCAGAGAATGTCTCCACAATTATATTCGTACATGTGCATGAACAACTTTAGGGGCTTCAAATTTCTATAGGAAACTTTAGGAGCAAAAAAGATCTGTATATTTGAGTTTACTAACCGATCCTACAGAAAAAGATGATAACCACCCTCTTCCATCCATACTCAACACAGTGAGAATTCAACACACAAAACTACAAAATCCAGACAATTACCTTATGGTCCATGGAAGCTTCAGAAAAAGAATCATATCCCAGGCAAGCACCAGAGTTCTCATCATTCACCAAGCCATATGTAGTATTTAGATTGGTTGCTGGAACAGCCTCCCCATTTTTCTTAGAAAGAATGTTAACTGGAATTTATTGTGAGATAAGAGAGTTAAATTCTCTTACTGAGAAAATGAAAATATGTATTGGAAACAGCATGCACGGTTCTTATTGCTGCTATTATGTGTTTAAGCAAACTATAATAAAGGATAAAATGGGTGAGATGCCTAAGTTGCAAGCCACAAAATCTAAATTCACAGTTATTTAGTCTAAATACTATGGAACTTTGCCAGTTCAAAAAGTAAATAAATAAACAAACAAAGAAGGAACTTTCTTTGCACATAGAACAAATATGTAGAAAGTTGAAAGCATACCAGATTTCTGCTTCCTAACTGAAGATGCAATTAACTCCGAGACTTTCTTTTCTGCAACTTGTACATTTTCAGATGCCTTCTTTGCAACTCTTGAAATCCTAGGACTGGAATGCTCTTGAGAAGCATTTCGTCCATTAACTTTTTTCTTGGTTTGCATTTCCAGAGGAAGAATGTCCCAATGTTCAGAAGGCTATCACTTCCTGCTTGACTTAGCAAAACAATATAAAATAAATATTCAATAAGGCTAGAACTGCGAACTAATATATATGAAAACCAATCAGCTTGTAACATTTTCAACATACTATGGTTCAAAACTGAAGGTTACAGAGTATTATCCATCACATGGTAACAGGATAGCAATAATAACCATGTATTGCCATGTAACTAGCTATCGAAAGGAAGACATAATATCCATGAAGGTCGTAAGGGTAGATGGAATTACACATCAGATAGTAAATATAATAACACATACAAAAGTAATATCACCAATGAAAAAAATTGATCCCATTGCAAATATAAGTTTAATATCTTTTTAGGCTATTAGCTCAAAGCAAACATTCTTTACACTGAAAGATAATAATTGGCCCTAGAAACCCATAAGTGGAATAGAATCCTTGGAAGTTGTAGAATATGAAAAGAACAGAAAACTACTGAAGTTCGGCTATGAACCAAACAAAAAGTTCCAACAGCAGTATTCACCATTGTGGATTCAAGATGATTGACCATAACTGAGAAGTCTAAGCTCTAAAATATCAGCTCTAAATTCAAAGCAAAAATGGCTTTACCCGTAGCGGACTCTATTATGTTTAACACAGAATAGGCTTCAAATATAATGGAACAAGAAAAAGAACTTATCCAGTCCTCAGTGAAATTAAAGTGCCCAGACAAGATTTTTCTTTACAAACGCTCAATTCTGTATCTTAAACACTAATTCAGTTCCCGAAGAATCCCTCGCCCGCTTTATAGACTGAAGATAAATGCTCTCAATTTAGAGGTTCAATTTTCAGATATTATATACTAAAAAATGATGAATTTTTCCTGAACTATCTAATGAACTTTAAGAAGACCAATACCAGTAACAAACAAGCAAAAGAAAACCAACAAAAAAAGAAATTTAAATCTTTTTTTAAGGCCTTAGTCCAAAGCTTAAAGCTCAAACCCTAGACCGTCGATTGAACACTTCAATACTTCAAGTCAAAACACACAAAAACCCAAAACGATAACATTTAAACTATTTTCGAACAAAAATCATTACACCAGCTCTAAAAATTTAGCATTTAACACCAGTTAGATCAAACATGCATTAATAAATAACCAAACTCCAAAACACAGCTGACCAATCACAACTACACTAAAAATCATAACAGGAGTTAAGGCAAATTTAGTACAAAATTTCTTACTCTGGCAAAATCGAAAAATGGGGCAATCTGAAGGTGAAATGAATGTAACTGTCCCCTAATCAAGCAAAATACGAGTAAACAAGTTGAAAGATTGAAGAGATTGATAGTAACTAAAGCCCTAAATTTGTTACCAGCTGCAAAATGAACTCTCTTTTTTTTTCCCTCCAAAGATGGAAAAGAGAGGGAAAGTGAAGAGGGATCGAAAATTATTTTTTGCCTGAACAGGGGGGTTTGATGATAAATAAAATGAAAAAAAAATTCAGATAATAATCATCCATATTTTTTTGTGATTTATTAGAAATGTGTTTGTCAGAAATGCCCCAATCGCCATGGCTGAAGAAAAATAATTTACTTGCGCTCTGTACAGCACGTATCACGTGATCTGAGACGTGTCAATTTAGACTAGCGAGTATGTGTGGCTTTCGGTGTTGCGAGATTGGTGATTTGAGATTATCTTTTTATACTTGGGGTCTTGTTCTATCTGATACGGCACCGGTTTAAGAATTAATATGCTTAATGAGAAATTGGAAGAAATTTAATAAGAAATAAATTTAGATGTCTGTTTGGGGTTTTTATCCCGTAATGCAAGGTCACCTTTAGGTGCCTATACTTTCGGAATTTACAAGCATAGCCCCCATTCTATGTTATATTAATAATTTCTGGCATATTGTGTGGGCCTTTTCGGCTATAACCTACTAAAAGTTTGAACATACTTTTGTTCTTTTATTTGTACGGGGTTATTACTATAAATATTTTTGAGGTAAGACTTTTTTTTTAAATTACCTCTAAAATTAAGGTTTAATTATATAAATATCTATGAATTTTAAATTTTGCCTGCAAAACTCAAAGGTTAGGAAAAAATTTACTAATGCTCGGAGAATTTTTCATCAAAATTAATATATTTTATATTAGTACGATTGAAATGTCTAAATTGCCCCTATATATAATAATTATGCCCCTACATATCTTTCTATAAGATTCATTCTCCAAAATAAAAATGAACTTTTTAGCATTTTTTATCTATATTTTTAATTTTCTTATTCTTTTAAGTTTCCATGAAGATTAATTTTCTCTTATCCCACCTCATCTATCATCAATCATCGTCTATGTAATAAACTAATAAAGTCAACAATGCATCTATAATGTTTAATATGTAATTCAATTTCATAATCCCTTGTCATATAATGAAAGATCTCCAATCTCAAATCTACCAAACTTCAATGACTACAAACGTTCAACATGCCAACAAAAGCAACATTACTTGGCCTAAGCCATTGTCTTATCATTTTTTTTTTAACTTTTCAGTAACTTCAATGCTCCTTCCATGCATAGCAAGTCATAGAATTATTGAATTATAAGTGATGACATTTCTCTCTTTCTCATATATGAATGAATATATCTTCCAAGCTTTAGGGCCCCAACTACAAACACGTAGACAAAACACAAACAATTATAACTTTATTAGGTCTCACATTGCCCTTTTGTACTCACCTAAACAAATCCAAATCCTTACTCATCTATCTAATCTTGACCAACCCATCGATCATCGTAGTCCAACAAAACTCTACTAAAAACCTCAATCGCATTGTCAACTAATCCATGATCGAGATAACAAGTTATCATAACCGTCAATGCAACAACATCATTACATTCTAATATTTCATCAAAAACTTGAAATGCATAATTAAATTCACTACACTTCCTATGGAACTCTATAAGTTTCAACCTTATTGATCTATTCAAGCTTAACCCTAGTTTCAAAACTCGAACATGAATATCTTTACCCTCTTTAAGAGCCAATAGAGACACACAAACTTTTTAAGGCAAAAGTGATGAAATAGTTATCGAGTAAGATAAATTCATTAACCATTTGATAATATGAACAAATGGCATTGGTGTAAGAACCAGATGACACAAAACCTATCAATGGAAGTAGTGTAAAGGTAGATATTTGGGTAATGGATGTGCTGAAAAATCTTAGAGGCATAGTTAATGGAATTAAAATTTGTGAAAATAAAAACGAGCTTGAAGAAAGAAATGGGTTTTGATTATGATCATTTCATATGATCTTAGCGTGGATTGATTGGCGGAGGCAGTAGGCATGAATTTGCTAAGATGGTTGCAACTGATGATTGGACGACAGCAGAGGAGAAGTAACATTATCTAAGATATGCACCATTAGATCATTAAAGTTTATGAATACGTTATGTGAAAGCCTCGTTGATAGGGGCTCAATTTTTTTTAACATTGTTTTTTTTTTTGTTCTTTTAGGATAAAGATAGAGAGAGTGCATAAGAGAGAAAACATTGCTTTGTATTTTGAATTTATGATTTTGCTTTTCTAAAGAAAAAAGAGAAAGAGGAAGGAGGTTGAACAAAAGAGAGAGAGAGAGGGAGAAGGGATTCAACCGTACACGTGTAGGTCTCAAAAGTGTAAATTTTTTTCCAAATATAAAGTAAAAGTATAGTTATAAAACGATTTTAATACTCTTATCTTGTTAATTTTGACAAAAGATTTCTTGATGGTTGGGCATTAGTAATTTTTTTTAAAATTTTTGCAAGCAAAATCTAAACTCATGAATATTTGTGTAATTAAACCTTTACGTTGAGGTATTAATGATAATAACCCATAATTTTTTTTTAAAAAAATGACATTTTGACCTCTAAGATTTATGAAAAGAGATATACAAACTCCTAAAAATTTAAAAATCTCATTTACACTACTGTTAGGTAATAAATTTTATTAACTTTAATAGTAAAAATGTTAAAATAAAAATTCATTCCCTACCAAATCATCAGCCGATCAACAATTGATCAACAATGATAAACAGTTGGCCAACACACTGTAAATGATCAATCAACTATGGTCAACGTGGGTCAAATGGCTTGTCAATGATAATCAATAATAATTTAATATTGGTTAGACTTTTTAAAGTTATTACAAGTGTATAATCATAATTTTACCATATTTAATTTACTTTTTTATTAATTTTAAGAGAATTCATTGTTTGACATGAGTGTAAATAAGATTTTCAAAATTTTAAGAGTTTATATATCTATTTTCTAAAAGTTTAAGAGTCCAAATGTTATTTTGTGTATTTAATTTTGCATGATATGCTCATACCTTAGTTCATTTTTAAAAATTTTTCTCTTTTTTTGTTGCTGCTGTTTTGTATCATTTTATTTTTATCTTTTTAGTGAATTGTTATTAATAATAATATTAACATAAAAAAATGTTAGAAAATTGATGTTAACAATTTTTATTACATAAAATTTAAACCATATCCTCTTTTTATCTTCACGTGCATAAATTTTGAAATTAGACCTCTTAAATTTTTACTTGAAAAGTTTTATGAGTTCATGAATTAATTGACACTCCTATCGTACGTTATACAATTATTTACATATTATTATATTATTGATGTGGTAATTCTCAACATGGTTTCTAAGTTGTATATTGATAAGTTGAAATATAAATTTTATATTTATTAAATAAAAAAATGATTACAGGCGCATATTTGTAGATAACAATAAATTTAGGACCTTTAAAATGTAATGCGATGATCATACAAATAAATTATGAAAAGTAAAAGGGGCTGTTGTTGTAAAGGTCTCCATGACGTTGCCATTCTTCCAAATTCCAATAATTACAGAGCCTCGTCGGGAGAATCTTTTTTGAAAATTTGAAAATTGACCTTGGCCTTTGTGCCTTGTCACACAGACTCACACTCGCGGAAGCTCCCAGCCAGTCCTCTCCAGTCGTTCTCAAAACGATTTGGCTTTTTTTTACATTTGCCTTGAATTTTTTGTCACACATATATATATATATATATATATATATATATTTTCTCACACACACACACACACACATATATATATATAAATTAGGGCTGTGCTGAAGCATAAATAATTTTACTCTTTTACTTCTCGAATCAAATTATATTAAAATTGAATTGAAAAATAATGTGAAACGAAATACAATTTAATTAAATTTATATAAATGTATAAAAAACTAAAATTTATTAGGAAAATACAAAGAACTGGCAACGGTGATGGAGATGTAGTGTGTTAGCAATTGAGTGACAGACAACATGATAATAAATCTTAATCATTTTTAATTTAATATTTTACTCAAATTTAATAAAAATATTAAAATTGTAATTAATTATATTAAGTTCGATTAAATTTTAATTATGAACAATAACTTAAATAAAATAAAATTTATTAAAACAAATTTAAAAAAAAAACTAATTCTAACCGAAACAATCATTATGCAATAAAAAAATAAATTGTTGAAAGTATGAATTTGCTCCAATAATGTCTATTAAAGTATCGGTCAACTTCAGTAAATGGACAAAATCGATAAAGGAGAAAACAAGAGGGATTTACATAATAAGAAATGCAAAATTGTGGTTTTTGTGATTTAAGGGCAAACAATAAAGAAAAATAACCCCAAACGATTTTAAGTATAGACATCGAAGTGTCATCGCTTTCTGTCAGCCACGTACCAGGTCGCGAATTAGTTATATGATTTGCTAGAGATTAGACTGCTTTAAGATCCAAAAGGCCCAACTTGTTCTTTTACCGAGTTCAAACCCAAACAAGAAAATGGACTTCTTACCCTTTATTAACCTTAAAGCTGCCTAGGGTATATGTCTAATCTTGAGGCCCAACCTATAGAAGCTCATTTATCGAACACAGCCCATGCTCATTGACCTCTGCATGGGGGCCAAGACTGCAGGCCCAGTATAGGCTTGTCCTCGGTATTGTCATCGTATTCGGCTTCATGTATCTTAGACTGGCTAACCTCACAATGCACCTTACACCAAGTGCTTTTTTAATTTACATTTTTTAGTGATTCTTTTATTTACATTTTATGGGATATATCAATTATCAAATACTCATAAAAATAAATAAATAAAAATACACCGTGATTGATAGTATCAATAGTTTGTCCTATTAAATTAATAAATCATATAATATCTCTATGTTTCCATAATTTGGATACAAAATTTTTATTCTAATTAATGTGTTATTTAATATATTTATTATTAATTAAAGTTATATTTTTATTACATCAATGAAAATTAAAATGTCAATAAATTATATATCCCAACTTTGCAAGCTTAGTACTACTCTAAATTATACCATATTCTACAGAGTAAAAATATATAACTCAGTTTTTTTTTTAAAAGAAGAATATATATAACTAACAGTTGAAACCTTATTTCAAAAAGAAAAAGGAAAGGAGCTGATTATAACCAGATTGAACCAAAACTGGCATGCAGTACATTTCAGTTATAGTTTCAGTTCATGTTAAATAAATAATAGTTTACATTCTTTAAAGCACCAACTTTTCTTTATATATTTTTAGGTAGTGTTTGATTTATGGAAAAAATTTAGAAATTACTTAAATTTCAGGTCTATTATATTTTTTAGCCACAAAATAACTCCCTATATTTTTATAACCAAAACTTTAAAAAATAGAAAAAATTACCCTCATCACATATATTCCTTTTTTTTTTGCCTCTCTCTCCAAATCGGTTCCAAACCAAATCTTATAAACTAAAAAATTCTCTTTCATTTTCATTTCAAACTAAAACTAAGTACTCGTCATCTATTTAACTGAAACACGTTAGAAGAATACCAAAAACTCTCATTCGGCAGCGTTGACGGTAGGTGGGATCGGTGAAAAACCCAAAAAATCATTGTCCCATTTCATATTTTTATGGCCGATATGTGGTAAGTTTAAAATTTACATCGTAAGTATTAATAGATTATTGTTTAAATAATGCAAAAATTTATAAGACTTGAGAGTTTGATGTGAAAAAAAAGGTGAAAATGCAAAAAATGCCGGTTTTTGGTGGCGGAGGGGGGGCTCGTTTTGAGTTTTGAGTGGCCAAAGCAACACTCGAATGTCACATGAAGCGTTCCTGCAGCAATCGAGTGGTACGCTCACAACGCACGAAAATAAAAAATTTAGTTTATTTGTTTACTTTATATAATTTAATTATTTAATTTAATATATTATTTAATTGTAATTAATTTATTGAGTCGATTTATTAAATTTAATAATTTAGTTTATTAGTTTTAATTTTTTTAGTTAATATATTTAATTAATTAATTTATTTAATGTATAGAATTAATTTATTTAGTATATTTAAGTTATTATTTATTGTATTAAATGAATTAATTTAGTAATTTAATTAGTTTACATAAATTAACTTCTTTTGTTTTTATTTAATTTATGTCTACTGAATTTAATTATTTAGTTTATAAATTTTAATTTTTAATTACTGTATTTAATTATTTTATTTTGTTTACATTCTTTTAGTATTTTATTTGCAATTTCATTTATCTTATTATATTTTTTAATATCATTTGTTGCGTTATATTTTTGACAAAAAGCATAATGTGTCAAAAATTTGTATAGTTTCGCCATACTTATCAAAATCCAATCGCTTTATAAAGTAAATGATATTACCTTTAGTTGTATCTTCATATCTAGTTATAACATTGTTCAACTTTATTGTTTCTGGTAAAAAAACAAATAATACAACAATTAATATTAAAACAAATCTAATAAGAAAATACAAAATGAAATTGCAAATAGAATATAAAAAATTAAACGGAATACATTAATCAAATATATTAACTAAACAAATTAAAATTTTAAAACTAAATAATAACATTCAATAGACATGAAAATTAAATTAAAAAGATAGTTTAAATAAACTAAATAAATAAATTAAATATAATAAATAAATCAACCACATATACTAAAAAAATATTCTATATGCTAAATAAATTAATTCGATGCAAGAAATAAATTAATTAAAGGGAATTTTTTGATTATGACCCATATTTTTAGGTTATTATCTTTTTAATTACAAAATAATAGTCTATTTTTTTATAGACAAAGAACTTAAAATTGGACAAATTAACTTTGACTAATATTTTCTCTCTCAACAAATAAAATAAATCGAACCTTTGTAAAAACACTCTTAAACCAAGTCTAATACATGAATATGATAGTTTTATGTAATTAATGTCTGAAAATAATTATATATTGGTAAATTTGTGTGAAATATAGGTAAATAATATTGAAAATTGATTGAAATCACCAAAAATAAAATAAGAGTAACAACCGATGCGAGGAAATTGCACGACAAGCGAAAGGCACATGCCACATGGGCACATGTCATGTGCTATGTGCACCTAATAAATAAATAATTATTTCGCGCTCCCTAATCATGTGTGCGAATAGCTAAGGAATGCAATTACTTTGAAATTTACAGAATTTTTTGTATTTATAATTTTGTTCTTCTTGATTTACCATATTTCTTCTTCATTTCACACACTACACTACACTTTGATGTTCATACATTTACAAAATAAATAAATAAAACTTCAAAAATACATTGATTTTAAGATTAATTTTGACTTTCAAGAATGCCAGCCAATTTTTGTGCATAATATTTTCAAATGTTTTATCTATCATTATATTTTATCAAAAATAATAATTGTATCTATTTATCATAGTTTTGGCTAATAAAATATTGGACTATTAATTTATGGCTACAAAGACAATTGCTTAAAAATATAAGCTATTTAAAATTTTTTTCTTAATTAAATATACTAACAAAATAAATTAAAATTAATAAACTAAATATTTAATTCAATCAACATAAAGTAGAACCTCAATAAGTTAATACTTGGTAAATAGATAATCTTAATTAAATAATTTTTTTGTAGTTTCGACTTGGGGCTTACGTGCTAAATTAATAATTTAATAAATTTATAATATAACACATTATAAAAAAATCATTGTAGTTTCATATAAGATCTACTTACAAAATTTAATATACAACTAAATCCATATATACGTCTATGAGACTTTTGTAAAAAATATATCTAGTATAACCATTATTATTTTTAAATTGATGTCTACGGGGATCTCATCTCTAATTTTTTGTAATACAAAAGGAATTTCTAGTTTAACATTCTCTTATTGCAATAAAAAATTGTTTAATATTACTATCTATTAACCACTTTTTTATACGAGATAGATTCTATATTAAAACTTTAATCTTTAATAAGTAAAATTCATGAATCTATTTTATATATACAACTAAGAAAAATAAATTTAAATATATTCGCTTAATTACAATAAAAGAATATTATATACAATATTTTAACAAAATAAAAAATATCTTCATAAATTAATAATTTATTAATTAATACAATAAATAAATATATACTAAATAAATTAATCATATGTATACTAAATATATACATTAAATATGCTAACTAAAAAAATTAATAAATTAAATAATTAAATTCATTATGTATACCCAATAAATTAAATAAACAAATTAAATAACCTAAATAAATAAAATAGCCTGTTGTGAATTTCTAGTATACGCCCAAGAAATTCTTTGTGCCTTGCTGAAATTGTTTACTTTCAAACAATTAAGAAAAGTAAAAATTACACAAGAAGGAAAAAAATTAATCACACATGAAAGAAAGCATGCATTAATATATGTGATTTGACAAAATCGTCTACGTTTATGGTGGATTAAGGATCTTAACTTCTTTATTAATCCGTTCTTTTATACATAAATAACCCCACAAAAGATTACAAGGAATATCTAAATACCCAAGAGTCTCAAATATCTATATCATCTTTCTTGTGCACTTAAATCACCCAAGTGTGTCATAAGCTCTCTATTATCTTTCTTGTTGATTTTGATGCTTGTCAATTATAATGAGTTATAAGGGTTTATATAGTGTTAATACTAATCTTAGAAATTTTAAACCTAGTTGGAATAGGATTCTTTACTTGTAGGAGTTCAAATTCCATTTAAAGAAGTCAATTAAGTCAAAATAAGAAATACTCATAAGTTTCCATGTAAATAGTACTCATAAATAGTACCCATGAATATGAGTCTTTACTTGTAGGAGTCTAAATCCTACTTAAAGAAGTTAATTAAACTAAAATAGAAAATACTCATAAGTTGCCACATAAACAATACTTGCCTTTTTGCTTTTGACTTTTTGTTTTGCTTATTCCTAACACAGTTTTCGTGTACTAGACTTCTTATTGACTCTTCATTGGTCTCCAACTCAAAATTAAAATCATTCTTGATTTTGAATCATTAAAATTTCAACAAACTACTATTTGATTCAAAATTTCCCAATAAGCTTTACCAGGATCCATCCACTTTAACGCTTTATCACTTAGCATTAACACTAGTTAAGTCTCTATCCAGACTTAACTCTTTTTGGGCTTGTGACCTTGGTCTCTAAAGGTATGAATGCGCATTCCCTTAAATACTCTTTTCATTATGATTTCTAGTGCCACTCTTGACATCATCATAACATCTAGCATCCTTCCTATGCATTCCCTTTTGACCCTATCATTACGGTGAGTAAAACTCTAATGCTGTCCCTTAGTAAACATCTCCCCAACAACTCCATGTTTGGACCCCATAGCATTGCCATCAAGCGCATACAGTCCCTTGTATTTCTCACCTCTTATCATTATAGATCATTTCCTTATCTTTAGTATTCATTTTTCTGCTGTAAATAAATATCTCGCTTGATCCAACATTCTTAGGGATATCAAATTTCTTATAACTCTAGGAACATGTCTAATCCCATGTAACTCCTTAGTCTCTCCATCATGCAACCTCACCTTAACACCACCAATCCTTATGACCTTACAAGTCATGTCGTTCCCCATTAATATTTGTTTCCCATAATGATTTGTAATTAGTAAACAAGAATTTTTTCGAACACACATGATAATTACACCCAGAATCAAATATATATCTACTAGGATACTCTCACCAGAAACTATTAAGGACCCTGCAATTTCAAATGTTCATCACAAACCATTGCAGCCCCCCATGCTTTCTTTGCATTTCTGTTAGGGCAATCTTTCTTTAAGTGCCCCTCTTTATTACATAAACAATACTTCTTAGATTTACCCCATTGATTTCTCTTACCATATTCTCTTTTGCAACTAATCCTATTGCATTATCAGATTCTGATCTTTTTTTTTTTTATAATTCAATGAGGCTTTAATATCACTAACCATTAAAATCTCCATATTATACATGAATGTGTTCATAAAGTACTCATAACTTGGAGGAAAAGAGCACAACAAGATAATAATCTTATCTTCATCGTTAATCTTGATATCTATCGTTCAAGAATAATGACAATCTTATTAAATGCATCAATATGATGGCTCATGAAAGTTCCCTCAGTTATAGCCAACTGATATAACCTCTTCTTCATATATAGACAATTTTCCAAGGACTTCGTCATGTATAATGCACTAAGCCTCTTCCAAAAATCCATTGCTGTATTGTCTCCAGCTACCTCCCTTAGAACTTCATCACTTAAGGATAATATTATTGTATTATGGGCTCTTTTTTGAGTAGTTTTCGTATCTAGGCCATTAGGTTTTACCGACTTCTTTTCTTCATTGGTTGTTACTTGAGGGTTGAGTTCAACCTTTAACTCATCAGTAGAGCCATCACCTTCATCTTCTATAGATTGAAATCATTTTACCTATTAAATTTCTCAACTTTTTATTTGAGAGTAGCTATAGTTAAACCAAACCTTGCACTGATACCAATTTTTTGCGGATTTTCAATATATGCCTAATAAATCCTTTATGCCTTGTAGAAGTCGTTCACTCTCAAACAACCAAGAAAAGTAAAGATCACACAAAAAGAGAAAAAATCAATCATACACTAAAGAAAGCACACACTAATATACGTGGTTCGAAAAAACCGCCTACATCCACAATGGATCAAGGATTTTAGCTTTTTTATTAATCCATTTTTTAGTTCACAAAAAATCCCATAAGAGATAATAAGAAATACCTAAATACCTAAAAGTCCCTAAGATCCATATCACACTTTTGTATGCACTCAAATCACTCAAGTGTGCCTTAAGCTCTTTATTATCTCTTTTGTCATTTAATATCAATTATAATGAGTTACAAAGATTTATATAGTATTAATACTAAATTTAAAAACCCTAAACATAGTTCGAATGAGAGTCTTTATTTGTAGGAGTCTAAATTCTATGTAAAGAAGTCAATTGAGCCAAAACAGGAAATACCCATAAATTATCGCGTGAACAATACTTATAAATGGTACCCACCGCGTGAACAGTTCTCATCTTTTTACTTCTGACTTTTTGTTTTATTATTTCTTAACATGATTTTCATATACTAAACTTCTTATTAATTATTTATTGATATTTAATTTAAAATTAAATTAATCATTAATTTTAAATTACTAAAATTTTAACTAAATACTTGAATATATAAAACAACAAATAAATATAAAGATAATATATATTTTTTAATTTTGTGCACGATGCTTGTGCTCCAATGACCGCGGTGTGTTGGCCGCTTGGAAGGACCCCTCCTTTGCTATGCGTCGCTGCTTAAAACTAACCTTTTTTTTGTCCAGCCATTTTTCTCCTAGCAAACACTCAAATCTTATCAATTTTTGTATTATAAACACTCAAATAAATATATTAACCCGCATGATATAAAATTAAAACTTACTACATATTGAACACAAAAATGTAAAATATGTCTATAAAATTTCTTGTGTTTGTTGTTGATCTCCCCTTGCCATCTGCCGACGACACAACCAAATGAGTGCTTTTGATTGTTCTTCTAACATGTTAGATTTTAGAAACTAATGGAAATGAAAATGGAAGAGAATTGTTTAATAATTAGGATTTGATGTGGATTCGGTTTTGAAGGGAGCAAATGAGGGACAATATGTGATGAGGACAATTTTGTTCAATTTTTTAATAAAAAACTTTGACTATAAAAATATAAAAAGATAATTTGTGATTAAAAAAAAGCATTTCTAAAAATTTCTCTTAATTTATCTGTCTCATCTATCTACCAAGTATCAACTCAGTCTTTCTATTATTTTGCATGGAGAACACTGGTGAAATGCACTAACAAAAACAACATGCAGATAAAACAGTTAAAAAATAATGATTCTAGCTTTATCCATCGTTTACTCACAAATCACTATTACTAAAAATAATGGTTTGTGTTAAATCATTAACAACCTAATAATGGATATGACACTTAATACCTACGATAATGCTTGTTTTTTTTTTTTTATATGCTTTACAAGTCTTGAAATGAATCCATGTTTCGCCCGGTCATTGCATGCTCCAAAATATTTTATATAGCATCTCATTTTCACATGCTGGGCCTCTTTCACAAGGAAAATTAACTCGAGATATTTGTGAAAAGGTTCTCGCTAAGCAAATATTTTAATTTGATTGCTCATCCACATGTGTTGTTGAGTATACATTTCTAAAATTAAAAAAAAAAAAAGAAATGGATTGAATGTGAATGTCTTAATAACAAAGGATCCACATGTGTTGTTGAGTATACATTTCTAAAATTAAAAAAAAAAAAAAAAATGGATTGAATGTGAATGTCTTAATAACAAAGGAAAGGGAGTGGATTCCAATTAACCCCAAATTTGTTCTATTTAAGGAACCCATTAATCGCCCAAAATAGCATACTTTAGCCACGTTTATGCTATACTTTTAATTACCTAATTAGTGACTAATTAAGGTGTTACAAACTCTTAGGTTGAATTTATTCTTAAAAACCGACTTGTAAATGAAGGGTTAATAAACAACCAATTAATCCCATATTTAATAGATGTGGGATCAGAGTTAATAAACAACCGGCTAATTCTATACTTAACCGATGTGAAATCCTAACATATTACCACACTTCAGACATTGATGTCTACGATGCACTCTAGGTGTCTCATTCTCGCCTTTTCAAGTTGCCTCTTCCACAACGTGGCAATCTTTTCTGATACTAATGTTACAAACCTCCGGTAGAATTTATCCTAAAAAAATCAGCTTGTAAAAGAAGGATGCTTAAGGATTAATTTGTTGTTCAAAATGTGTGCTGTATAAGAATAAGTAACAACGATATCATAACCAATGAATTGAAAGTCAATGTGTGCTTAGCATTATCCTTAAATTATTTCTACCTCTATAATTGATTACAATCAAAGTGAAAATAGGTTAAATAGTAAGATAGTTTCAAGATTCAATGACTTAT